>OX392519.1:12497082-13863957 GCA_947623375.1 Apotomis capreana
ACCCTAATAATTCTGAATTTGTATTCTTAAAGAGAACCTGTTTTGTAATAGATCCTATTTACTCTGACTTAAATATGAATATCTCAGTTCTGCAATGGAATTCGGCTTTGTGCCCATATAATGAAATAAGGTAGATGTAAAGGCCTATTTAATGACTTAAGTTTTAGCTCTGTTGGTTTCAGAACCAGGCTCCATACAAAGTTGCCCATGGTCCTTTAGCGAGGGAGTAGATTGGCACTGATTTATTTATCACTACGCTGCTTAAATCTTTAAAACTACGCAACGGATTTTGATGCGGTTTTTTTTAATAGATAGAGTGATTCAAGAGGAAGGTTTATATGTATAATACATGCATAATTTATCAGCATTGCACCCGTGCGATGTACTTATATGATGGAAATGTATGAACCTGCTCCTGCTCTTATTTAATAGCAACAATGATCACGCCCTCACCTGACGTTATGACATTCCATAAGGACTGTCTCTGCGCTACATAATGTTGCCATGTTATTGTGTGCTCTGTAAGGTTTCTTTTGTTTTAATACTTATATTTGAAGAATGTTAATTTCTTTTGTTTAATTTATCAGGTTATGGGCCCAGCCCTACCTGTAAAAGTTATTAAGTCAATTGGTGCTGTTTTAAAATAGTAACGAAAATAATTTGTTAACAACCTCAAAGTAAGTTCGGTCGCCGGAATTTTTTTCAGCTTGCGTATAATAAAGTATAAATAATGGGATCACGCAATCATATGATGACAATTGAAAAGCTCACTGGCCGTGACAACTGGACAAGCTGGAGTTTTGCCGTCAAAGCTTACCTACAACATGAGGACTTGTGGGAATGTGTGAAAATGAAACAACAGACTCAAAGAAGGATCTTAAAACGAAATAAAAGCTTATACTCTTAGTGGACCCTATGCTATATGTTCACATACAAGAGGCAAAAACAGCGAAAGAGGTTTAGAACAATTTATTACATGCATTTCAAGACTCAGGTTTACTCCGTAAAGTCGGTTTATTGACAGACTTAATTACATTAGAAAGAAGTACAACTACATTAGAAAGAAGTACAAGCGTGGAAGATTACGTAAATAAATTAATGTCATCAGCTCATAAGTTGCGAAATATATAATTTCAAGTGAATGATGAGTGGCTTGGGACACTGATGTTGGCAGGCTTGCCAGATGTTTACAAGCCAATGGTAATGGGCATAGAGAGTTCGGGTATAAAAATTAGTGCCGATTTAATCAAAACTAAGCTCTTGCAAGAGGTAACGAAAACAGACACTACCACTTTTTACACAAACTCCAAAAATGTCAAGCCAGGTTATTCATCCCAGTCAAAATCAAAAGGCCCCCGATGCTTTCAGAGTAATAAGTATGGGCACTTAAGTAGAATTGTTGGCATAGGAAAAATAAGTCTGAGGTTAGAAATAAGAAAGATAATAATGGTTTTATAGCAGCCTTTTCAGCCATGCAGGTGAATGATACAAAAGTCAAAGTCAAAGTCAAAATATTCTTTATTCAAGTAGGCCTAGCTACAAGCACTTTCGAATCGTCAGTTACAGAGAGCAGAGCAATTTATTGATAAACTTATACAATGAACTGGTACGTGGATTCTGGCGCATCAACCCACATGACGATGCACCGACCGGGAATGGTTGGTGTATGAGACAGCTCCACCTGTTAACCACATAAGAATAGCTGACAACAAGGTGCTACATGTCGAAAGCTGTGGTGATGTTATAATACAAGTACCCAATAAGACTGGCAGTGAAGCAATCCAGGTGAGAAATGTTCTATTTATACCAGAATTATCCACAAATTTGCTGTCTGTGAGTAAGATAATTAAAGCAGGCTGTAAAGTAGAATTTAATGTTGATGGCTGTCAGATAAGAAATCAAAATGGGCAAATGGTAGTAAGTGCTACACTGATAAATGATACCTACAGACTTAATAAAGCTTATAATAATGAGAACCGAGCGATGGCAGCTTCTACAGAGACTGATACCTACTTGTGGCATCAAAAAATGGCACATTTAAATTTTAATGATGTTGATAAAATGCCAAACTGTACTACCGGCGTGAAATTGTCACCGCAATCTGAAAGTTGTGTATGTGTTACATGTTTCGAAGGAAAACAAACCAGGAAACCTTTTCCAAGTAATGGCTCCCGGGCAAAAGGATTGCTAGAGGTCATACACAGTGATGTATGTGGTCCGCTACAAACCACATCAATTGGTTCAAGGTATTTCACAGTTTATATTGATGACTATTCACGTAAAGTCTTTGTGTATTTTATGAAAAGCAAAGCGGAGGTATTTAGTAAATTTATGGAATTTAAAAGTCGAGTAGAAAATGAACTGGATAAAAAGATCAAAGTATTTCGAAGTGATAATGGGAAGGAATATGTCAATAAAACTTTTGATGATTATTTAAAGAAAAATGGTATATTGCACCAAACTTCAAATCGCTTTCTCTGTCCCTATGTCCCTTTGTATGCTTAAATCTTTAAAACTACGCAACGGATTTTGATGCGGTTTTTTAATAGATAGAGTGATTCAAGAGGAAGGTTTATATGTATAATACATGCATAATTTATCAGCATTGCACCCGTGCGAAGCCGGGGCGGGTCGCTAGTTTTATTAAAATAAAGTCTGCATGCCTGAGCGGCAGCCTGACGACGTGCCAACGAAGTGCGGCACGGCAAGAGATCATCTCACAGACTGGGTGGCCTACACGTTTTAAAGCGATGGACTTATCGAGCGGCAAAGACGAGTGTTTCCTAAGGATTAGGCGAAGTATATTGATTTGTCTCACAGTGAGTACACGTGATTCCGAGTATAGAAGAGCAGTTGGAAAGTCCCTTTTCTTCAAATTCATTACCTTTAAGATTGCTCTTTGGGCTCGTTCAGCATGAATTATAGTAGTCTTATATATTTAAGAAGTAACATACCCATTTGTGTACGTAGTAGGTACTCATTAAAAATGTGTATAATAATCACACATTACAACTTATTGTGGTACCTAATTGTACGTAAAAATTTAATAACTTGTGGGTAAATAGCTTAAGCAGTATCAGTTTAATCTTACACGAGTAGTCTGATTTCTTGTGTTTTTAATATTTGTTCAGTTAAAATTTCGATTTATATGTACCTACCTACACTTGTTTTATATTGCGCCGCCCGGCGGAATCCAGTTTAGTTGCAATAAATGCATGATCGTTGATTGACCGGTTATCTTTTCTTATAACACCTTCATTCCAAAATGTACCTTAGTGCCCATGTACATATGGTCCATCGATCCTGGATATTATTGACGGTGGTCTATTCTACGGAATGAAGTTTACGTATTTTGGAGTGAAATATACATAAATAAGTGTAAATAACTGAACAATATTTCGGACAAATGTGTTTAAAAGTGAATTAAAGTTAAAAGAACCATACATGTTTACACAATTTGGATTTACGACACATAGTTTCGGAAGGTTATTTTACGGACTTCATCGGACTGAGTGATTTAGCGCGTTACAAAAGACAGCAGAATAGTGCATTATAAATGGATAGCTGCAAGTATTAGCGAACTGTGAACATTATATTTAAAGTGAACGTACTTATGTACTCGCGCTTAACCTAAGCGTAAACAAAGTGCCGCGTAGAACATTCTCGACTTGTGGACTCGGTGCAATACTGATTTCGGTGATTTTCGATATTTAGTACTTTCGCAGTGAACTTACGAAATGGAGCAAATAGAAAAACGAATCGTTTTACAAATTGACCTTTTAGAAAAAGTGGAAAAGGCTTATAGTAATTATAAAAAATCACCGAAAGATAGAATAACAATTGGATATGTGCAAGGTCGAAGTGATGCTTTGGACACTTATTGGAAGGACTTTAGGGTCGCTCACGAGAAAATACTCTTGTCGGTCACAAAGGAAGATAGGCCGTTATTGTCGTATTTTGCTGAGGATACATTTGATAAGTTTGAAGAATTGTATTACTCATACAAGGGTGATTTGAAGACTATGTTACTGAATATGAGTTCTGAGGCCAAGAAAGTGGATCCGCTAAGTAACAGTGACACGAGTAAATCTAGTACATCCAGTAGTGAAGTCAGACTACCTCGTATTTCAATTCCTACCTTCAATGGGCTGTACACCGAATGGCAATCATTTCACGACCTTTTTGTGGCGCTAATACATAACAATGCATCACTAGAAAATGTACAAAAGTTACACTATCTCAAAAGTAGTCTGACGGGCGAGGCGGAAGTATTATTACGGCAGTTTTCGATTACGGGAGATAATTACACCGAAGCTTGGTCGATCCTGAAAAAACGATACAACAATAAAAGATATATTGCGAATAACATTTTTAAGAAGTTTTTTAGCCAAAGAACGTTGCCTCAGGAATCGGCTACCGCAATAAAACAGCTGTTAGATACTACTGTGGAGTGTATGAACGCGCTTAAGAATTTGGGTTTACCTACCGAGAAGTGGGATGCAATTGTCACATTTGTTGTCGTATCCAAGCTGGACGTGAGCAGTCATAAACAATGGGAAGAAGCGATTAGCAGCGATAGTACTGATGATTTACCTGGATTTGAGAGGCTGAAGTTGTTTTTGGAAACCCGGTTTCGCACGTTGGAGATGGTGGAACCTGCAAACAAAAGCTACAAACCTGTTAAACCGAAGACCTTTCATGCGACGGCCAGCAAGGAAGTTTTACAGTGCGCCTTCTGCAAGGAAAATCATTATGTATACAATTGTAAACAATTTACCAAGCTACCCATAGAAGAGAGATATAGCTTCGTTCAAGGCAACAACTTGTGCTTTAATTGTCTCATACCAAATCACACAGTTTTTAAATGTAAACAACGTACAACATGCCAGATCTGTAAGAGAAAACACCACTCCTTATTACATAGAGAAAAGAAACAAATAAGTGAAGGAAAACAGGTTACAACTGCAACTCTAGTAGAACAAAATCAAGAAGATACACTGGTCAAGGTCACGGGACATGTGGCAAGTGGAGGACAACCCGGTCAAAATATATTGTTAGCAACGGCACTGGTGGACGTCACGTCGAGGTCAGGTCAGTCACACGTCTTCCGTGCTCTCATTGACCAAGGGTCAGAGGCGTCGTTCGTGACGGCGAGGGTCGTCGAGTTGTTGGGTTTAACGAAAACCGAAATCAGCGGCGTCGTCTCTGGTGTTGGAGAAGGTAATCACGTGTCTCTCAAGCATTTAGTAGATTTACATATTAACTCAAGATATGATTCCAATTTCTCATTAAATGTGAATGCGTATGTATTAAAGTCGTTAACTCGTAGGTTACCTGCAAAGGAGATTAGAGGTTTTATCTGGCCTCAGCTTAATGATATAGAGTTGGCTGATCCCACCTTCAACGTACCGGGTAGGATAGATATTCTTCGTGGCGCGGATGTCTTTGGTAAGATTATTGACTCAGGTTTGTTGAGAGGGCCGGGCAACGTTGTTGCTCAGCACTCTCACCTAGGGTGGATTTTGTCAGGCGATATTGATGTAATCCCTTGCAGGTCAGGAAATGTCATTAGCTTCCATATAACGAGACAGGTGGAAGAAGACAACAACCTACTGAAGAGATTCTGGGAATTGGAAACGGAGTTTTATACAACCAAGAAGGCTTGGTCCAAAGAAGAAGAAAGATGTGAAGAAATCTACAAAAACACAACAAAGAGAGATACAACAGGAAGATATGAGGTACACTTACCTTTGAAAGAAAACATTGAAGAGACGGTGAAGCTATGCGGAGAGACTAAGCAGCAAGCGAATACCAGATTTAAGCAGCTAGAAAGAAAGTTTCAAAGGAACGATAAGCTGAAAGAAGAATACACGAAGGTCATGAATGAATATATAAGATTAGGACATATGAAGAAAGCTGAAAATGAAGAAGAAAGAGAAGCGATTTACCTAGCGCATCACGCCGTGGTTCGAGAAGATAAAGACACGACGAAGGTGCGCGTAGTCTTCGATGCATCCGCACGCGGCTCAAACGGTCGATCCTTAAATGTCAGCATGCTAATTGGTCCTACACTACAACCTGACCTTCGAAGTCTCATCATACGCTGGAGATGTCATAAGATCTGTGTCGTAGGGGATATCGTTAAAATGTATCGACAAGTAAAAATGACAGGTAACCATACTAACTTACAACGGATTGTGTGGAGGAATGATGCTGCTGAAGAATTGAAAAGTTTTCAATTACTGACGGTAACTTTCGGCACGGCAGCCGCGCCCTATTTGGCGGTGCGCACTCTACTTCAGTTGGCGCAAGATGAATCTTCAAGTTATCCACGTGGTGCAGCTGTAGTGAAGGACTCCTTTTATATGGACGATTTGATGACTGGCCATGAAGATTTATCTGAAATAAAGATTATTTGTGATGAGATTAATAAAGTCTTAAAAGCAGGTGGCTTCCATATGCAGAAATGGTCAAGCAACTCCGAGGAACTCTTAGATTTCTTACAAGATGGAAGCAAGGAAAAAGAAAGAGTAGACCGAATGGAAATAAAATTAGATAAAATAATAAAAATACTAGGACTTACCTGGGACAGGAACGACGACACTTTCAAAATTACTGTTAACTTACCAGAAGTCAGGAACCCTGTAACGAAAAGAATAATATTATCAGATGTGGCACGTCTGTTTGACCCCTTCGGCTGGTGGGCCCCCGTCGTGATAAGAGCCAAGGTCATGATACAGAAGTTATGGCTCTGCAATCATGGATGGGATGATGAGTTGCCCACGGAGTTAATAGATGAATGGATGACATACAGAGAAGAACTTCATGAGCTGCAAACCATAAAGATCTCACGCTGGATGAAAATCACATCACGCTGCAAAGATATACAACTCCACGGCTTCTCAGATGCTTCTTCGGTAGCCTATGCAGCAGTAGCTTATGTCAGAGTCGTTGATGAACAAGATGTTGTTCACATCTCAATGGTATCAGCGAAGACGAAAGTGGCACCACTTAAGCAATTAAGCATACCAAAGTTGGAGCTATGTGGCGCTGTCTTACTAGCAAAACTATTACATGAGCTCTCGGACCTGCTGAAGATACCCATGCACAAAACATACGCCTGGACAGATTCGATGGTGGTATTAGCTTGGTTGCAGTCTCAGCCAAGCCGTTGGCAAGTTTTCGTTGGAAACAGAGTGTCAGAAATCGTTCAGCTAATCGACAACGATAGATGGTGACATGTTCAGTCTAGATACAACCCAGCTGATCTTGCGTCCAGAGGTGTTCAAGCGAGAGACATGATCGATAATGAAATGTGGTGGACTGGCCCCGACTGGTTAAAAGATAATGACGATGAGTTTAAACGGGCTCCTGTCCCTGAGACGAGTTTAGAAATGAAAAAGACGTTTCACATCAACCTAGAAGAGGCACCTATTTGGGAGAGATTTTCGACAATGTCGAAATTGAAGAGGGTGCTAGCTCAATGTCGACGGTTTCTCACACACAAAAATAGACAAGATAGAGAAGTATATATAACAGCGGCTGAAATGAACGAAATTGAAGTCAGATGTATAAAATATTACCAACAGTTAATCTATGAAGACGAAGTTGAGAATCTGAAAAAGAATGGTAAAATTAAGGCAAAGAGTTCATTAATCAGTCTTACACCTTACCTGGATGATCGCGGATTGTTGAGAGTAGGAGGACGTCTCAGTAATGCTCCTATGTCAGAAGATGCAAAACATCCCATTATCATCCCTGGAAAACAACATATCACCAAGCTGTTAATCAATGAAGCTCACATAAGGACGTTGCATGGTGATATACAAGCTATGATGACCTACATTCGGAGTAGGTACTGGATTACAAGTTTTAAATCGGCTGTGAGGCAAGTTACGCGAAATTGTAGGACCTGTATAAAAGAAAAGGCTCGCACGCAGCAGCAGCTAATGGGTCAGTTGCCAGCTCCGAGAGTTACCCCTCATCGTCCATTCCTCAACAGCGGGGTGGATTATGCTGGACCTGTGCAATTGCGAACTTCAAAGGGTAGAGGTCACAAATCGACGAAGGGCTACATCTGCTTATTTGTTTGCATGGCCACGCGAGCCATACACCTAGAGGCAGTGACTGATCTTACAGCTCAAGGCTTCATAGCGGCATTCAGGAGATTTGTTGCCAGAAGAGGCCATTGCTTGCACCTGTGGAGCGATAATGGTACAAATTTTATTGGCGCCTCCAAAGAGCTACAGGACATGATCAAGAAAGGTAAATCGAGTGTATCTAATGAAATAGCGGAGCTGTTAGCCAACGATGGCACAACCTGGCACTTTGTGCCACCAAAATCACCCAATTTTGGTGGAATCTGGGAAGCCGGCGTCCGCTCAGTGAAAAGACATTTAACCCGTATTAATGGTACAACAAAGCTAACCTATGAAGAAATGGCCACGCTCCTGGCTCAAATAGAGGCATGCTTAAATTCGAGGCCCTTGTGCCATCTAGACGAGACCCTAGATACTCTAAATCCGCTCACACCTGGACATTTCCTAATCGGAGAACCTGTAATCAATCTTGCTGACACAAGTTACGAAGACAAAAATGTTAATTTGCTGACTAGATGGCACTTTATACAAAATAGAATGCAAGATTTCTGGAGGAGATGGAAAACGGAGTACCTCAATACTTTACAACAACGCTACAAGTGGCAAATCCCTGTGAGATCCCCCTGTGTTGGAGATATCGTTATAATAAAGGAAGACGATATGCCTCCAGCTAAATGGCTTTTAGGAAAAATTAAAGCTTTACATCCTGGCACCGACCAATTGGTTCGAGTAGCCACTGTTCAATGCAAAGGAGATAATGTTCTTAAAAGACCCTTATCAAAGTTAATATTATTACCAAAGCATCCCGATTCGTAGATTTTGGATACGCGTATATGCAAGGGTGGGCGGTCAACTTTAATCATAATTTAGTCGCGCCGTTGACTTCCTTACCGTTAATACATGCGCATACTTACTTGTAATGATAGTAGATAAACAATCGAACAGTTCAATTGTTATTTTTCAAACGCGTTTAAAATTATAACTTATAATTAATCGCAACCCTACGAGTTATATGTCACCTGTGTTAAGTGTATGTTATACACATTACAATTTTAAGCCTTTTATAACTTAGATATGTATAATATAATTTACGAACTTTTAAAGAGTGTTATCACGAATGTGTTAAATTTATTAATACATAACTAATTACTTTGCCATAAAGATACCTCTCCAAAAACAGAGAAAACTTTTTAATGTAGACGTAAACGTTAATGTAGGTACTTATGTATTTAAATAAGTTCTCTTGTTTAGCTAACTTACCATGTTTTATTAAATGTTTACAGTCCATTCCCATCGAAACTCGTTAGCGAGCAAGTTATTATGTTATAAGTCGTACATACTTACCTACCCAAGAGTATCGAGCGGTGCTGTTACCGCGGTAAAATGTTAGTTTATAAGTTCATTACGGTTTAAGGATTGAGATAAATATGTACCAAAGCAAATCTACTGATCATACCTATTTTGTTACAAATTAATTTTGCCAAACACCCTGTTAGAAACGTTAGAAGCAAGACATACTTAAATGAGTCATTGGACTCGTTAATTTTAATTTTAGTATTATACGTTGTAATAAAATAAAGCGTAGACTGGTAGTCTAAGAGATATATGTCATATTCCTCGAAACGTAATTAGGTGATGGTATTATTTATATTAATTGGGTTAAGATGTTCAATGTTCATTAATTTTGCTGGTAGATATACTAAAATTGACTAGTTATGCATATAATTAGCACCGAGTTATAAATTGTTTTGTTTGTATTTCTTGGGGCTAAGCAATAGCATCTATTAAGATCTTATCCGGAACCAGGAGATCCGACGGAGAACCAAAGTGACCGACATAGTCCTTAAGATATGCAAGTTGAAGTGGCAGTGGGCGGGGCATATTTGTCGTAGAGCCGATGGTCGATGGGGCAGACGAGTTCTAGAGTGGAGACCACGAACGACACGCCCTGTAGGACGGCCTCCCGCCAGGTGGACCGACGACCTAAAAAGAGTGGCGGGAAGCGGTTGGATGCGGAAAGCTGAGGACCGGGTATGGTGGCGCGAACTGGGGAAGGCCTATGTCCAGCAGTGGACGACTGCGGGCTGATGATGATGATGATGATGATGATGAAGATCTTATCCTAGATAAATTATGTGTTATACCTACCTATACTGGCTTATACCTACCGTATAGCTATTGTATCTACATACTGGCCCTAGTGTTTAGTTAAAAACTGTTGTTTTTGGTGGGCGGTATGTTCAGTTAAAATTTCGATTTATATGTACCTACCTACACTTGTTTTATATTGTGCCGCCCGGCGGAATCCAGTTTAGTTGCAATAAATGCATGATCGAAGATTGACCGGTTATCTTTTCTTATAAAACCTTCATTCCAAAATGTACCTTAGTGCCCATGTACAATATTATTGAGAAGAATGACCAATGAAATTATTATTACAAAAACCTAATGCTACGGTCGACTTATCAAATTTATTGTACCGTAAGTAGGAATTTGTTTTGTCATTAAGTAAGTTATGTTGATTTGTATCCCTGCCCTTGAAGTTTACTATTTAAGATTATGTATGCCATTACTAGTATTAGTGTTATTATAATAAATTACTAAGACTGATAATACATTTTGAAAAACACAAGAATGTTTAAAGAAAGATTTGCCTCACTATAGTTGCTTAAAGTAATATTCTAGTAATAAGTATGATATGAAAGGTCGTTTCATTGTTTTTTCTAGTATCTGCCAAAAAATTGCAATGTCGCTTAAAGGGTTTTCTGGTTTTTTTTTCAGTTTCAATTTAAATTAAACGACATCTATATCAGAAGATACTATGTTTTTTTCAGTAACGTTACTAATGTTACTATTGATGGATAGGTATTACAATTTAATAAAATACGTTCATAGAACTGAAGTCTAAAACAACTAGAACTAAAGTTACGATTTTTTTTAGAAAATTAATACTTTTAAACGCTCTCCTGTAAAGTTAGCAAAATGTCGCTTAAGGGGTTTCTCCTTTCCACCGTCGATATGATAACGATGATGAATATGTGTGTAGATAAAGTAGTATATTAAACTGTAAAATTAATTCATTCATAAATGGGCCATGGAATTCTGCAGCACTGTACATAATTAGGTCTTAAAACACTCGTGTGATCCTATTATGACTACTATGAGTACATTATGACTACTCGCCTTCGGCTCGTTTCATAAAACCACACTCGTGTTTTAAGACCTCTCATTTTATAACAGTTGCATAAACTACAATTAAAACGCTCCTTAAGACCGTATGTATGTATGTCAACACTTTATTGTACACAAAAACAGAAATACATTAAAACAAAAGAAATACATGTACAAAGGCGAACTTATCCCTTTAAGGGATCTCTTCCAGTTAACCTTTGAGTAAATGAGTGCTAAAGACAAATGTAAACGGTAGACAGCCAAAGCAACATGTACAATACGAAGGAGGATAATTTAACAATAATACTTACACATGAAAATGCAAAAAAACCAAAACAGAGAGAGATAGGCAAACAGTCAATATAATACATAATACGTAATAAATTCAACAGAAATAGTCATAATTACAACAAAAACAGCAACCTATTATTCGTTTGACAGCCACAATCCCTTCAACTTCCCCTTGAGCGATGCAACGGACTGCGTCTGCCTTAGGGCGGGAGACAACTTGTTCCATAATTTCACGGCGCGCACAGCAAAAGACATATCGTAGACATGCGATCTATGCGGTGGGATCGATAGAGCTAGATTCGCACTAGACCGCAGGCGATGGCCACTACCATCCGCCATGTAAGAGAACTTCTCTGCAAGGTAAGGAGGAGAAGAAGGAATAAAAAGGGCATTATACAGAAGACAAAGAACATGTAAGTCTCTGCGCTGACGGATCGGAAGCCATTTAAGTTGGGCGCGGTATTGAGACACATGATCAAACTTGCGGAGACCAAATATGTACCTGATACAGACATTTTGTAGGCGCTCCAGCTTGTCAAGCAGCTCCCCCCGGAGATCCAGGAAAGCAACGTCACCGTAGTCGAGTAGTGGGAGCAAAAGAGAGCGGGCAAGCATGATCTTCGTATAAAGAGGAAGGAAATTCTGCAGACGCCTCAATGAATGAAGGGACGCAAAGAGTTTCCTGCTGATCTCAGAAATATGAGGTGCCCATGACAAAGTTTACCAAACCGTTTACCGTTTACCAAAGCAAAAAAAAACTACCAGAGATTTTTTAATGTGATACACGGTTATTTCCTTTTGTATTGCCTTCGTAAGAACAGTAGTTTCAATAGAATATTTTTATCGATTATGTTTTTTCTACTCCAGTACTTTTTTCTGTCATTTATATAGTTACTAATTACTAACTCTAATATAAAGACATAAATTATGAAAGTCTGTAAAAGTCTATACTCTACTGCCCAAAAAACACTGCAAAACGATGTTATAATGTCACCAAAAAGCATTACTTAGTACCACAGATTACAAAATATACAGCTGCATTCACACAATTTGCAATTTGAATAAACTTATTGTACTAATGCATTGCTGCCAACTTACAAAAATAGTTTTATTCTCTGTGCATGGATGTATAGTATAGTGAACGTATACCTTCAGGTATAAGTTCATATTTTTTTGACTGATGGACGTCAATAAAAAAAAGTTTATCAGACTATTTTTATTTTTTATTCTGTCGGTTCCAAGCGGGAACATGTAATTATTTTCTTTGTTGTTTAAGGTCAACCGGGGTAATGGCGTCACCGTTTTTTTTGATATTTTATACTCTCGTTTAACCCCAAGTTATGAAATATTTAATTAGTGTATAGAAATATTCTTACGCGCTGTGCTTCCTGTGGCTTTATTCCAAGAAAATTCGTGTATTAACATTTTTGGTTTGCGACAATTAAACGATATGCAGATGTTTTTAAAAAACGGAAATTTAGACGCATTTGTCCCAGTTGGGATAATTGCGTCTTTTTTAAGCCATTCACGATCAATTATAAAGAGGCTTTCAAAAACATGTTTGCAATACAGTATTCTAGAAGATAAAGCTAAATACAAGGGATCAAAAACAGTTACTAACGACCTCAGATAGAAAATAGTAATCTGGGTAAACGCGTCTACAATATGTGGACGCATTTATCCAAACCTAATTTCCAGATGTTGTAAACCTTTTAGTCGGTCAAAAGTCTAAGATCAAGAAATGTTCCGAGACCTTTAGTTTTATCTTTGTCACTGACCTATTTCATGAGTGAAATGAAATAGTGGAGATTTTATCCAGATGAGGAGTTTTGTTAAAGATATTTAAGGTCAATACTTTCTTCTATGTACTTACCCATATTTTACATTATTTAAAACAAAATAAAATTTGTTTTGAAGTTTCGTCTAAGTACTTACATGTAAGTAAAACAATTTAAGAATATAAGCGTTTCTTAAATAACTATACAGGTTGTTCGGCACATGGACCGACAAAATTTTTTGGGATATAGTTGGGGTTATTTGCTATCTTTTCACCCTTGGAACTTGGGTCCTAAAGGGTCACAGTTTTGGAGATATGATTTTTTAAATGTTGTTTCTCAAATTTCCCGAAATTCTGCCTTTAAACGTTCGTAACTTTTTTGTTAATGTATGTACAATTGTTTTGTTTTGTATTTAATACTTGGCAACACACACTTGTTCAAATAATAACAGTTTAGATACTAAAGATAATAGAGGACTTAATTTTTTTTTAAAGTTCTCTAATTTATGACCTTTCTAACGATATGCTACACACTGATAACAAATAAATCTGAGTCAAATTACGGGGATATTCCGTCAATAGGTCGGAAATTATTATAAAATTTGCGCAACGGAACCTCATTGGAACACTGGCTAGTGGCTGGCTGAATGACAGGCTGAAACCTTCTTACCATCGGCTGGTTTTTTTTCTAATTTTATTTATTTTATTTAGGAGAACCAACAGCTTTAACAATTTTGAGTAAACTTAAATATAATAGAAAGCAGGGAAGCCAATTACAGGATCTCACGGATAGAACTAACTAATGGCGAATTACTTTTGTTACGGTGCAGTTGTGGCGGGATTCTACATTTGTGATTTATTGTATAATTATTTTTGCTAAATACTATGGCTAACTACGCTAACGAAGAGTATGTGGATATGATAATGGCGTATGGTATAGCACGAGGTGTTGCTCGTGAAGCCCAAAGGATTTATCAAGAGATGCATCCAAATCGAAGATTACCCCATCGCAAAACATTTTCGACGACGTATCGACGTATGCGGGAGACTTTAAACGTAAATTTTAGAGAGCCACGTATCAATGTGAGGCAGCATAATGCTGCAATCGATGAACGAATACTTCAAGCCTTTGAAGCAGATCCCAATACAAGTATTCGTTGTGTAGCACGCGAACTAAACGCGTGTTGGGATTAATTACGTATTAGCCCGACACGAACAAGTATTTTAAGAAACAAATATATTATAATAAATAATAAAATAATGATAAATATCGGACAACCTCACACAAATCGATCTAGTCCCAAATTAAGCTCAAGAAGGCTTGTGTTACGGGTACTAGACGACGATATACATACTTATATAGATACATATATACTTTAAATACATAGAAAAACCATGACCCAAGCACAAATATTCGAGTTCATCATACAAATATTTGCCCTGGCCGGGATTCGAACCCAGGACCGCCGGCTCAGTAGGCAGGTCTCTACACACTGAGCTAACCGCGTCATCAAATATATATATAACATGAACGCTCTTATACAAATATGTAACCTTTGCCCGCAAGTTCGTCTGCATATTAATGATTTCCGTGATAAAAAACTATTCAACTTTTTTCTGTGGGACTTACTGTCTCAATAACAAAGTTTTTAAGCGTGAATAAATAACAGGCAAGCAGAGATATTTATGAGCGTGAATAAATAACAGGGTAGACGTTTCGTATTTATACATTAGTGCAAAATTAAATGAATATTTGTGAATTTTGGAGTTAAAGCTATTTTTAAATAAGTAATTTTGTTAGAATACAGAGTGCCTACCGCGGACCACGAACGAACTCTTGCGTCTTTGTCGAACTTACGTAAGTACGAAATCACATTTGCGGCAGAGAGGCAAAACTTTGTTCCCGATTTGCAACAGGCCCTCTGGCGTTGATTTAAAAAAAAAAAATATTGGGAGTTTATCAGTAGACGAAATTCCGACTAGGTTCTTACTTATACTTTGACACTAAAACTACATAAAATGCATTAATTCTGGTAAAAATAAGCTCGAAAATGTTCTATATACTGTTAAAACCAAGTATCAAGAAAAATGTTGTCGACACCTGACATTGGGGGCAAATGCGAGACACAGATGCAATTAACTCAAAGTATGAGACGCATTTTGCCAAATTTAAAAAATAACCTCCAAGAATTTGACATCGATTTTTTTCCAAACCCAAAGCATTATCAACAAAAATAGTGGTTCGAACATATCGTCTTACTAATAGTAGTCACATTTATTACAAATAATTATCAAATATCTAAAGAACAACAGGGATGTAACAGATTTTGTTGACTTACCTCATGCAACGTGTCGATCTAGCATGACACTAAATTTCAAAATGGTCGACCTCTTGAACACGATACGCCAAAACGCCCTCTATGTTACGTGTTGCCCTCCAAGTAGTTTATTCCTATATCACTAGATGGCAGAAGTTGTAGTTACTAACGTCGTTTAAAAAGTAACTGAAATAGACGCAATAACCCCAAAGTGGCAATTACCCCGGTTGACCTTATTTGCATTTTATTTATTAAAATGTCGAGTCGTAGAAAAAGTATTGTATGCAACGTTGTATCAGTAGGTCAAAAAACACTCGTGGCATCTTTCTTACGATGTGAGCGTAATGCCACTCGCGTTTTTTGCCCCCTCTTATACAACTGTTGCATAAAATACTATATAAGTGGTTCAATTTCTAACCGACCTCGTTATACAAATACTGTTTTTTTTTTTCACAGGTGAACGCTTCGGCCTCATGCAGTCCCTGGCTGGCCTGGCCGCTGTTTTGTCCAAGTTCTCAGTAGAACCAGCTCCCGAGACCATTAGGCATCCCAGGGTAGAGCCAAAGTCCAGCATCGTACAGGGTATACGGGGGGGTCTACCACTTCTGGTTAAGGAAAGAAAGAAAGTTCAAGTTTAAGTCAACAATAAAAGCGCCGAAGAACTGATCAAATTCAAAGTTGGATCTGGTGATATAAGTAATGTGAAGAATTTACGCAAACAGATTATTAACGTGGAGGAATATAATAGAGAAGGCTGACCCCCCCACCGTGTGGGATGACTATATGTAGTCTGAAAAAAAGATAGAGAGAGAGTCCATATAAAAATAAAATTAAAAATGTAAAAAACCCGTCGGGGTTTTTTTAAATTTTTAGCGATCCCCCGTCGCAACGAAGCTTGGATCCTTTTTCTACTGTTCATTGTATAGGCACATTTTGTAGATTTTATTTCTTTCTTTTTATTGGTTGTCATGTCGCGGGTTTTATAAATTTTAAATTTTATTTTTATTTCATATTTTTAAACAAACAGAAGTTTCGTCCCGGAATTTTCTTCTTTTGACACTATTTTTGTTTTACACCGTTTAAGGTCCAGGGTTTCCAATCCCTCGTCGAGCTTGATCCTTGACTATATGTGGGTACAACAGGATCCCAAGCCAGTGGTAATGAATGCCGTCTTCTCTAAGATTGAAGTTAGGATATATTTTGATTTCAATAGCCTTAAGCAACATTCTGGGAAAAAATCGTTAAAGTCAGACTAGTTAATGCTTATAATGGCAAAACGGCGAAGTTATTAGCCAAGACAAATATATATACTTTAAATGCACTGCATGAGTCGCAAGGACCTGCTAGTTATGGCTTAAAACAGAACCAGGTTTCTAAATATTCTATGGTGGCTTACTTAGCTTCATAAAAATTGCAGTTGTTGCTAGGTAACTTGACTTAGTTTTGAAAGACCTAATCATCGATGCCCCACACCATGAGATAAACGTCCCCATTTTTGTTACGTGTAGCGAAGGTACACCAAAAAATGTTTTTAAAAATGTACTCAACTCAACCACTATGTCTCTGTGCTAAGCTGTGGACAGACTGACACAAACTACAAAATCCTAAAAAGCTGTTATTCACTTAGGCAAGATTACTTTTGCTAAAGGTTACGTGTCATTGTTCGTTCAGGGTGTTGCTATTTATTTTATGACCTCAATCAAAGGAACCTGTTCAATAGTCCTAATAACAATTCAGCTTTAGCAGAATTCCGAAACTTAAAAATAGTGACCCAGTACTGTGACAGAGATTATAATGAGTTCTTATTTGTCAAAAAAGTTTTTTTGAGACTCGGTTTTATTATTGACTGTACTTTCTTACACAAATGTAATTGCTCATCAAGAACAATCAGACGAGCCCAAACACCATGGGTTTATCTTGTGCTGTAATAGGAGTTCCTACGACCATCTTCAGCTCCAAGGTACCAAATTATTGTACTGTCAAACATTTATTAATTTGTTGATTACGCTAACAAAACTTAACATTTAACCAAGATTAGAAATTTTTTGCTTAGATCCTTTCATTGAGCGATACAGAAACTGCTAATAATACTTAACATTTAACTAAAATTTGGGATCCTTAGTTTCAATATGGGCTGAAACCCATTAACAACTACCTGATCATCATGAGACCTTCATTTAGGAAGTCATATAGAAAATGCTAATAATACTTAACTTTTAACCAAAATATGGAATTCTTGGCTTCAATATTGGCTGAGATCCATTAACAACTAGCTGGTCATCATGAGACCATCATTTACAATTAAATTCAACAAACAATTCTTACCCCTGGATAACTGATACAATTAAGTTAATGATGAGTTTGCGAGACAAAACTGCCGCAGACTACCATAAAACCGGGTCCAATAGCAAAAAGCAGCTTTATAAAGATCTAGTCGACAATAAATAAAGCACTATACCTACCATGAAAAATGTGCCTACTTTAAACATAATATAAATAATCAATTAAATAATCCAAAACAGTTATGGAAAAATCTTCAAACTACTCTGCTGCCTAGAAATAACACAGACCTGCCTTCTTGTTTCACTGATCCCAATATTATAAACAAACATTTTTTAACCTTACCTATAGGTAAATACAGAAGTGACCATTTCTCAACTGTCTTATTTTGAATTTCACAGGTTTTGTCATTCTACATTCCGTATTGAACCAATTAGTGCTGATAAATTATTAAAAATGATTACTTGTCTAAAATCAAATGCTGAAGGTATCGATGGTATTACTTTAAATATGCTGGTTTCCACTTTTCCTTACACATTGAACATACTGGTTGATTTGGTGAATACCTCGATCGCTACATCCACATTTCCTGACCTATGGAAATTGGCAATAGTGTGTCCTCTGCCTAAAATCTCTAATCCATCTGAGCTTAAGGATCTTAGACCTATAAGTATACTGCCCTGTCTGTCTAAGGTTTTAGAGAAAACTGTATGCTTACAACTGACGGAGTATCTTGAGAATAATGGTATGTTGCCGGAGGTCCAGTCAGGTTTTGGAAAGGGGCGAAGCACAGTCACTGCTCTGCTGGATGTCACAGACAACATATTGTGTTCCCAGGATAGAGGTTTATGACACCTAGATATTTTTCTAGCAGGAACCACCGGTCGTTAGTGCTTACATAATAATGATATCGACTAACATGTTATCGATAACCACCACGTCAACGTTATAAAGAAATACGCACTATATAAACAAACAAACTGAAAGTTGTTTCATTTAGACTGCTCCATAATAACAACCTTATACCGCAAGTTAGAAAAAAAAATAGGAGGACCAAAAATTTACGAATTATGTCTATTTGAACATAATCGCTGGCACGCGAAGTGGATGTGTTTGCGGCGTCTACCAATTTAGGTCTGTGATTTTCCTCTATAATGTTGAAGTGGTGTTATCGATAACAGGATTGTCGATGTTTTTATTTTGTCAAGCACTAACAACACGTCGTTCGTGCTAGGAAAATCTCTAGGTGTTTATGTACATTGCTGGTACAGCTTGATTTTTCGAGGGCTTTCGACTGTATCAATATTAGTTTATTGCTATCTAAACTAAGTTTCTACGGATTCGACCACTATGCAGTGACTTGGTTTGCCAGCTATCTCAGCAATCGTCAGCAGTGTGTGAAGCTGAGCCTTAACAATGGCTCCACATGGGTCTCGGAAAAGATAGGTGTTGCTAGAGGAGTCCCTCAAGGATCGATCCTCGGCCCAATTCTGTTTATATTATACTCTGCTGACATTGGATCACACATCGCACACTGCAAGTACCATATTTATGCCGATGACATCCAAGTCTATATTTCATGTAAGCCATCGGAAATTGATGATGCTATTTACAAACTTAATAGTGATCTGTCGCAAATATCAGCTTGGGCCACAAATAATAGCCTGTTACTCAATCCAGCCAAAACCAAATATCTCATTTTTGGTAAACATCAATTGAATAAGTTCACTCTGTCGACTGATGTAAAATTGATGGATGTACCAATAGAAAGTGTTTATGAAGCACATAAACTTGGTCTCATAATGGATTGTGATCTTAGATTTGAGAAACATGTCTTGAGTGCTGTTAAAAGTTGTTTCTATAAGCTTAAGGTTCTATACAAAATTAGGCCCTTCATAAATGAGTCACTGCGCGTTCAACTGGCTATTGTCAAAATTAAATTATATGGATGTTGTTTTTGGTCCACGACTTCTTGCTAAATCGAAGAGGCTCATCCAACGCGTTCAACATGGCTGTGCGCCATATTGCTTCAATATTCCATTTAGGGCCCATGTAACCCCTTTTCTAAATGAGAATAATATCCTAAAAATGCAGCACCGTCGCAAGCTTCATTTGGCATGTTTACTTTTCGGTGTAATTCAGCATAAGATGCCATCATATATTTTCGAGAAGCTGTCATGGATGTCCAGAAATAGGTCGTGTCGAACTCGCCAGTGTAGTGTGCAGCTCACCACTCCTCAACATGCTTCAGCTGCCTTCAGAGGAAGTTTCCGCTATGTTGCAACAAAATGTTGGAACAACAATCCGCCGCCCATTAGGAACCTAAAATATGTCAAGAGTTTTAAAACCAATGTACGTAAATTTATATTTGAACATCAGCGGAATCAAGAAGCTTTGAGGCTGGACATGAGCTGCTTGTAATGATTTATGTTATTATTCCTCACCGAGGTTTTATGTATGTTATGTTGTTTTGCATCATTGTATTGTTATTTATCGCCTTATCTTTCATGTCTTTGTCTAGTTTTTGGCATTACTGTACAGCGTTTCATTTGTTTAGTTATTTGCTTATATATCCGCATTTATTGTAATCTTGGTTACTATTTTTCACTTTTATTACTTGTATAATGTTATCTGTTAATGAGCTGTACACATTTCGGCATTGCATTCAATTCAATTCAATTTTTATATAAAAAAAAATGGCGTCTGTCCATCGGGACAATTCTGCCAGTGTCAATGTTGTAAGAACGTTGTCGGTGAGTTGAGCTTTTTGTAAAGTGATAGCGATTTACAAAAAACCACACGGACTATCGGGCCTTGACGAAGGAAGGGCTATGAACGCTTCAAGTTGAATTCTTCATTAGCTATTCACTCATTCGTTAGATCACTGCACAATACGCTATCAATACTACATATTGAACAACAAAAATGAATAAATAATGAACAACGAAACTTAAACGCATGCGGCCATTTTAAGTCACGAACCGGAAGCCGGCATTGCATTCGATTCTTTTCTTTTCTCTTTTTCCGCTAACGGTCTGCAGTGACAATGACAGCACTGGCGCTTGTCTATGTCATTGTCTTGGCATTGACAAGCGCTTACGCTGCGTTCAGTCTAAGAGTGCAGCCGTATGTGTGCGGTTCACCGTGGCGTCACCGATAGGTTTCACCGGAAGACCAGCGCTGGTTCCAGGGCCAGCATTTATGCTGAGGTGTGACCTTTTCGTGGCATACACAATAACGTTTTTATTTTATTTTATTACTAATATTTGTTGTCCACTGTGTATGTTAACGAATAAATTTTTATTCTATTCTATTCTATTCTATTTATTGAGTGATATAGAAAATGCTAATACAACTTAACATTTAACCAAAATTTGGAATCCTTAGCTTCAATATTGGCTGAGATCCATTAAAAACTACCTGGTTGGTGGCCAGACACCTGACAACCATGGCCATGGAAACCTTGTTTACAAATAGCTCCGTGTATTTTTATTTCCGAAATTTGAGAAAACTAAGTGTTAAAACACGGCATGTTGTGAAAGAGTCGTACGTAACGGGAATCACGGATTAAATAAGTAGCCTGAAGACACAAACTGTGACTGAATGAACATAGCACTTGAACATTTAACTGGTGTGAACACTATTTTTGTTTGTCGTTACACTTTAACTGATAATAACCGAACAGCTGATAGGGCAAGGATCTGACACGCTTTGATAGATAAAGATAGCCTTATTGTAACTACTATACTATATCTATGCCTTATTGCGTTCTCTAAAAGAAGAAATAGAAAAGAGTGCCATGTTTTGTCTTTATCAGCGACCGAGCATTTTTTCATGGTCGGGTTATTGGCACACTTCAAATTCTAAGCAAAACAATCAGGTAGTATCAAAATTGGTATAGAAATTGAAGATTTTGTGTATTAAATAATTATTATTACCAGATTATTAACGGATGTGGAGTGTTTGTGTGTAGCTTCAAAAATGGTGGGGTGTTCAGTGTTTGGTTAGAAAAGCAACAGTTAA
This sequence comes from Apotomis capreana, assembly GCA_947623375.1. Classification (NCBI taxonomy): domain Eukaryota; kingdom Metazoa; phylum Arthropoda; class Insecta; order Lepidoptera; family Tortricidae; genus Apotomis; species Apotomis capreana. Next base: position 12,519,042 of record OX392519.1, read on the forward strand.
CGAAAATAAGAGGATTTTACATTTCATGCGTAAGTACAAGTTTTTTTGTGTTTAGATCACGTATTTCTTTCTCAAATCTCACAAGAATCAAGTTACAAAGTTAAATCATTAGTTATATCATGAAAAAACTTAATAAAAAAGGAAAAATCTGTAAATTATTTTCAAAATAACTCGGAGCATTTTGACATGTAAATATTGCAAATCGGTCAAATTGCGTAGCATAAATTTACGATAGAAGCCAGCTATCATAGATAGTCTTACTTGTTATGGACGGTTTTGGCCTGGAAGCTGCACTTTGTGATGGAAGCAAGCCGTTTTGCACAGTGATAATATACACCAAAATAAACGATTTCACTCGAGGCGAAATTCGTTTCACCCCTTAGGTTAACAGAGATGGCGCCACTTATTCAAAAAAAGTTAAAAAAAATCTAAATCCTGAACGGATACTCCGATTTTGACGTAAGAGGTGCCAATCGGCAGATAATAACCCAATTTAACATGAAAAAAATTAAAATCACGTACAAAATAATTTTGGATACCTAAGAAATAATATTTTTTAAAAAAAATATTTAAAATTTGTGATTTTTGGAATTTTACTCGTAAAAATGTATGTACATGGTACTTTTTTTATTTATTTATATTAATACAAAACTAATTTTACATTTACGAAAAAAAAACGCATATCATTAGCTCCTATAATTCAAAAGTTATTGAAGAATACAGACATGGCGCCGCTGGGTCAAAAAATCTTACAAAAAATCTAAAACCTCAACGGATTTTCCGATTTGATAATTAAGGTGCTAATCGACAGATAATTACTTAAATTAGTTTAAAAATATAAAATAAAAATTCAAATACGCAAAAAGTAATAATATTTCCAAAAAAAACATACATTTTGAAAAAATATATTTTTTTTTGGGGCTTTTATGTAATATTCATAATCTTTTTTATATGAAATTACTAATTTCATATAAAAAAATTATGAATATGGCTTTATTTTACTTATGTATATTATAACACTATTAGGTAATTGATCGTTTAATAAAAAACCGCATATCGAGAACTTGTACAGTTCCAACGGTATTGAAGATTTTACTATAGGGTGCCGGTGCGATGTTGCCGCCACACGTGCAACTTATGTACATGTATCTAGAAAAGTATTCTCCCGTTTCGAAGGTACTGATTACCCTGAAAATATAACCACAATTAAAAGTACAAATAATAATCATCCCAAGTAGCACACAACACACTTATATCCCTTGTACATTTTAAATTAGAGTTTTAACGGGTGAATAGGCTCTTATACAACCAGTTTGCTAATATCACAAGTATATTCTACCTATTTTCACTAAACTGTGCATTGTAACGTGCATGTTAGGCCGTTGCATCGGCTGCAACAACGCATTTTTCCATAGCTCGATTTGCACCCATATCCCAACTAGCAAAACTGAACCAAATTTAGCTGTAAATCAGTGACAGACGCAGTTTTATATCCGTGATAGAAACATCTCTATCACTGGGAAGTGGCCCCAGTTTTACAGCTATTTGATGATATATCATGTGTATTTTGGCACCGCACGTCAGTACTTTGATGTATATCCATGATACTACAATGTTTTATGAATCTCTTTAGCGTTACACCAATGGTGCTTGAATCACTATATCACTAAATTATGATAAGAAAGTAACAGCAATGCTGATATAGAGCTGTTTGTTGCTATATTGTTATTAGGCATTCTTTTATGTGGCATATCGTTAGTGCTAAATTCTGAGTGTTATGTGTAAATAAAGTTGTATGAAAAAAAGTGACCTTACAATTAACAGTTTTGTAAGTAAAATAAAATAGCAAACTATTTTTATGTTAGTAAGTAGTGTCAAGTTGCTTTTAGGTACGTGCATAACGGGTAATTTATCATGCGCTCAAAATTTTATTGATGAAATAATAGCATATTATTTGTGTTTTTTTCATGCCCCTATTAAATATTGAGTATTTAATTAAATAAAAAATATTTAAAATAGCAAATTATTTAAAGTTACCAATATGTATCTAAAATGTGTTCTGGTAACCGATATATCACAAATTTACAGTTTCCCACCGCCATTACCAAACACTTTCGGGTTCCTTCATAAAACTAGTAAAACCCCCTACTGTACCTACCTTTAGGCTTAGGTAATAAATAAAGTATCTTCAATATTGTTCAACTCATTTGCGTGAAATGAAAGTGGTTATATTTTTGGTCAATGACTGTTTTTCAAGCAGAAGTTATTTCATAAAACTCAACAGATTTGAATGGCTGTGGAAGAATATGTTTTCATCTTCTGAATTATCATCAAAATTGTCAGTCGCAAACAAGTCATCTTGGTATCCTGAACAAGGTTCTGTTTTTTGTATCTACGGAACCAACTTCCGAATTCTCGACGCTGGTTTGACTATCATAAAGATCCTATAAATGAGGTTACAACAGCTGATATACATTTGTTTAGGGGTATATTAGTAACAATAATGTTTATATGTCACTGATGATATAAAAGGTCTTAAAAAGTGTATTTGCAACTGTTTAGTGTTAATGTAGATCTTTAAACAACTTTATGCTGCTGGTGTTAAGGAAACGCCATTATATGATACTTTAGACGCATATCAGCTGTGTTATGTTCTTATATATCTCAAGTTAGCTCCATTAGTGCACTGATATATCACCAGCGATATTGCAGCGCATTAAAAGCCACAATAGAGTTACTTAGCTGTATACAGGCACTGTATATATCTGATATGCAACGAAATTGCTCTAAATCACAGTTAGGGATACTGTTGTGCAGCTGTGTTATATGTGCCGTATTAAGAAGTCCAGTAAACGTTTATGTCATCAATTCTTATCACGATATAGCTGTATAAGATTATACAGCTACATGATGATACAAGTCGCCAATATACAACATAGCAGCTCCGAGTTGCTATTGTATGACTTTTATATCATTATTTAGTGTTAAAACATTTTATTTTATCACTACTTTGCTAGTACTAACTGTTCTTAGTGTGGATCGCACCTGCAACCTGCTTCCAACGCCATTCCATTCCCAAAAAGAAAGGACTTGGGACAGGATATATCCAAATTAAGACGTTTATTTCACATTTGGCTCGCTTGAAACGCTACACGCAGAACATATTGTTGTTCAATGGCAGCTGAAGTAGTCTGCGAAAGGCTTGTCGCCAGCTTTGTGAAAGCATCGAAGCATTCAAATTGCAGTCGTCAGTGCAACGGTCTACTAGTAGCAGTTTACAAAACAGTTATTACTTTAAGTAATGAAATGATGACTGCACTTCAAGGCTTTCACAGAGTATGACAAGACGTCTAATTTTAATACAATAAGAAAAGAGACCTGTTTTAAAACTTGCATGTTATACCCTGAAATAACTACTGCTTTTGCAAGTACATCGCTATCTATAGAAATTCTCTCTCGATACGTAACGGCTCATGTGAAACGATTACTTAGGGCCATTTTTGTTTCTTTTTTTTAGGGTGTGTTTACATAATTAATGTCATTCATTATTATAACAAAACGGGATTTAACCGAGTTCAAAAATGTTTATTTACCGCAATTAAGTCCCGTTTTATTATTTTAATATAATGTGTGAAATTCGTGTAAGATTCAATCACTATATTAATGTCATTAATTGGTTCTCAATTAATCGTAACGTTGTTGGTCCCAGATTCACATGCAGGCTATCTATACGATGCTCCAACAGAGCATATATTATTACTGTTAATGCGATTCGAAAAGATCTGTTTAAACTAAAAAACACTAAACTAAACAAGCTTGTGAGATACCTTCCATCTATTTCAGCTGCCATTGAATACCGTTTCATGCAAACCAAATGTAGGTTCACGTTTTAATTTGGAAATATCGAGTCCCAAGTCCTTCTTTTTGGGAATGAAACGGCATCAAAGGTAGGTGGGGTCCACAATAGTTGAAGGTTAGTTCAATTTGGAAACTCCTTGAACATTATGGATACAAATTGGGCTGTGGCATAATGCGTTGTTGTTTTTTTTTATGATGCGACGGCCTAACTTGCACGTTACAATGCAAAGCCTGCAAAGACTAAAGTGAAAATAAAACGTAAAGTAAGTAAAATATTGATTCAGAAATGCTATTTAGCATCTAATATACTTGTGATATTAGCAAACAGATTGTATAGGAGCCTATTCACCCGTTAAAACTCTAATTTAAGCTGTACAAGGGATATAAGTGTGTTGTGTGCTACTTGGGATGATTATTATTTGTACTTGCAATTGTGGTTATATTTTCAGGGTAATCAGTACCTTCGAAACGGGAGAATACTTTTCTAGATACATGTACATAAGTTGCACGTGCGGCGGCAACATCGCACCGGCACCCTATAGTAAAATCTTCAATACCGTTGGAACTGTACAAGTTCTCGATATGCGGTTTTTTATTAAACGATCAATTACCTAATAGTGTTATAATATACATAAGTAAAATAAAGCCATATTCATAGTTTTTTTTTATATGAAATTACATAACAGCCCCAAAAAAACATATATTTTATCAAAATGTATGTTTTTTTGTAAATGTTATTACTTTTTGCCTATTTGAATTTTTATTTTATTTTTTGAAACTAATTTAAGTAATTATCTGTTGATTAGCACCTTAATTATCAAAATCGGAAAATCCGTTGAGGTTTTAGATTTTTTGTAAGATTTTTTGACCCAGCGGCGCCATGTCTGTATTCTTCAATAACTTTGGAACTATACGAGCTAATGATATGCGGTTTTTTTCCGTAAATGTAAAATTAGTTGTGTATTAATATATATAAATAAAAAAAAGTACCATGTATATACATTTTTACGAGTAAAATTCCAAAAATCACAAATATTAAATATTTTTTTCAGAACCATTATTTCTTAGGTATCCAAAATTATTTTCTACGTGATTTTAATTTTTTTATGTTAAATTGGGTTATTATCTGCCGATTGGCACCTCTTACGTCAAAATCGGAGTATCCGTTCAGGATTTAGAATTTTTTAAACTTTTTTTGAATAAGTGGCGCCATCTCTGTTCCTAAGGGGTGAAACTAATTTCACCTCGAGTGAAATCGTTTATTTTGGTCTATATTATCACTGTGCAAAACGGCTTGCTTCCATCACAGAGTGCAGCTTTTTTTCATAATAAATAGGACTAAGCCGTCTAAATAAATCAGTCGGTTTATAATCCAATTTGGGGATGCCTATGCTACGGTTCTGGCGACAGATTGGTGCAATGGTGTCATGGAGCACCTGGTTTTGTACCCTTGTGTACCCTTCAACAGCCAAGTCACACAATATTAACTATAATAATAAAGAAATCGCAGTAAGGAACCTTAGACTTGGTACGACTTTGTCTAGATTTCATTACTTTTTAGAGATAAAGAAGCAGCTCCATCGAGACTTGGCTAGTTTTTTACAGAATGTTTTTGGTGGGATTTCACTTCTTTTTGTAGAAAGGTGGGCATATTGTTTTATAACAACCTGCTAATTAACTTTAGCAAACCTCACGAAATAATAAGCGAAATCAACGAAATGCAAATATTCCCTCCTAATCCCTAGCTAACGTTTCCAAGCGCAGTAGAAGAATGTCGTAAACGACTGTAACGCGGCCGGTTGCCACTTCGCCATATAGGTAAGATTATGGAAAAACAAACGTAAGCGCGTTTTAAAATACAGTCAGCGCCATCTAGCGACGTGTGCTGGTATCACCGCCACTCTTAGTCCAATGCATTATATTTTGACCAAATTTTGAGCGATTATTAATATTTTGGTGTAATTTGTTTATTTAATTTGTGTAGTAATGTTAGAGTAGAATAAAGTTAATCGTTCGACTATTTCTTCTTGTAAACTTGTAAGTATAAGTATAAAAGCCAGTCTAGTCTTATCCAGAGTTTTCCTTTTATTTTATTTATATGCGTATCAAAAGCAGAAGGGGAGATATTCGCCCAGCTGTGGGACGCTAGATTAAATTAGAAGATGTGTCCAACTACGCTGGATTTTTGCAATGACAGTCGATTTTTTTATGTACCAATAGTAGAAGGGGGCAATACCATATCTCTAATACAGCTGAGACCAGCTGAGGGTTCTTCATCAAATAAATCTAAATATATAAAAAAATAAACTGACTGACTGACTGACTGACTGACTGACTGACATATCAACGCACAGCCCAAACCGCTGGTTCTAGAGAGTTCAAATTTGGCACGTAGGTTCCTTATAAGGTGTAGGGGTGCCCTAAAGGGGTGAAATAGGGTTCCAAAGTTTGTATGGGGAAACAAGATTAGTTAGACTATTTTAGTCGAAACTTCACAGGAGTATTTCTAACGATAAATGAGTGTGTTTCATGTTTACATTTTTCAGGTGCACTAAGAAAGGATTTTTTAAATTCACCCCCTAAAGGGGTGAATGGGGGTCCAAAGTTTGTATGGGGAAACAAGATTAGTTAAACTATTTTATTAGAAACTTCAAAGGAGTATTTCTTACAATAAATGGGTAAACACGTGTTTTAGGTTTTTTGAAAATTCAACCCCTAAAAGGGAGAAATGTGGTGACAAAGTCTGAAAACCAACATGGGTATTGTTTTTATGGTTTATCGGGTCGCTGATTACGAAAACTGCAACGATTTTAAAATCCAACGTGGCGGATGTGAATTAAAATCTCCCCTGTTGGGGTTGAAATGTCTAAATGCTAAACCGCTGGTTCTAGAGAGTCCAATTTGGCACGTAGGTTCCTTATAATGTGTGGGGGTGCTCTAAGACATTTTTTTTCAAAAGTCATCCCCCAAAGGGGTGAATTGGGGGTCCAAAGTTTGTATGGGGAAACAAGATTAGTTAAACTGGAGGAAATTGAGTTGAAATGTCTAAATACTAAACCGCTGGTTCCAGAGTTTCCAATTTGGCACTTAGGTTCCTTAAGGTGTAGGGGTGCACTAAGGGAGAATTTTTCAAAAGTCATCCCCCAAAGGGGTGAAATAGGGGTCCAAAGTTTGTATGGGGAAACAAGATTAGTTAAACTTTTTTATTCGAAACTTCACAGGAGTACTTGTAACGATAAAAAAACACGTGTTTCAGGTTTTTTTGAAATTCATCCCCTAAAAGGGATGTGGATAAAGGGAGGGACAAAGTCTGAAAATCAACATTGGTAATGCTTTTATGGTTTATCGGGTCGCTGATTACGAAAACCGCAACGATTTTAAAATCCAACGTGGCGGACGTGAATTAACATCTCCCCTGTTGGGGTGAAATGGGGTTGAAATGTCTAAATACTAAACCGCTGGTTCTAGAGAGTCCATATTTGGAACCTACACGTGTCCTTATAAAGTCTAGGGGTGCAATAAAATAAGCATTTGTCAAAAGTCACTCCCCAAAGGGGTAAAATGTGGGTCGTAAGTTTGTATGGGGAAAAAGAATCGTTAGACTATTTTATTTAAAACTTCCAAGGAGTATTTCTAACGATAAATGAGTAAGCACGTGTTTCACGTTTTTTGAGAATTCAACCCCTAAAGGAGGAGAATATGGTGACAAAGTCTGAAAATCAACAAGGGTAATGTTTCTATGGTTTATCGGGTGGCTGATTACCAAAAAAACAACGATTTTAAAAACAAACGCGGTGGACACGTGAAATACCGTCTCGCCTGTTGGGGTGCGATGGGGTTGAAATGACTAAATATGAGTATGGGTGTAATTTTTATGGTTTCTTGGGACGTTAATTACGAAAATGCCACTGATTTTGAAATTTTATATTGTGGACATGAAAATTCTTGAAAGCATTTGCGCCAAATTGCAATTTAATCGGTCCAGTAGTTTTAAACTGTTTGTGTTTACTTACTTTCTTAAGTAAGTAAACATAATAATAATAATAATAATAATAATAATAAAAGCCATTTATTTCCCAAAAAAACATGCAAGAGTACAAAGTAAAAAGATAAAACAAGTTATTTAAAAAAAGAGAAATATGTATAAACAAAGAAAATAAAAAGATTAAGATTTTGGGTTTGTCCATTTTTGGACATAGGCCTCCTCCATTTCACCCCACAGTTGTCTGTCGGCGGCTAGTCTAGTCCAGACCATGCCTACCTCTTCGGTGATGTCGTCTCGCCAGCGGCGGCGCGGCCGACCTCGCGGTCGTTCCGCGTCCCGCGGATACCAGTGCATCACTCTTTCACTCCATCTGTCGTCTTTCGTCCTTGCTGTATGTCCGGCCCAACGCCATTTAAGGCGGCAAGCCATTTCAGCGGCATCTATTATTTTTGTAGTTTTACGAATGTCCGAGTTATTTTTTTTGTCCTTTAATTTTATACCTAGAAGACTTCTCTCGATGGCTCTTTGAAAATTCTGTATCCTGTCTATTATTTCTTTGGTTATTGCCCATGTTTGACATCCGTAAAGTAGAGTCGGTGTTACTACAGTGTCTATAGCTGTCGTTTTCAGTCTGATGTCCAGTTTTGATTTAAAGATGTCTTTGTGTGACCAGTATGCGTTCCAGGCTTTTTTAATTCTTCTTTCTACCTCTTCTATGTAGCGTCCATTCATCGAGATGATTTGGCCTAAATATTTATATTTGGTTACATATTCTAAGTTGGTATTTCCTATGTTTAAGCACTTTTCTTCTCCATTTGTCATTAAAAAAGTTTTCTCTAAGTTCATCTCCAGGCCACATTTCTGACTGTGAAAATTAAGCGTCTCTATCATATACTGAAGATCTTTATGGTTTTCAGAAAGTAAAACAATATCATCGGCGAAGCGCAAATGAGTTAAATATTCCCCGTTTATATTTATGCCCATTCTGGGCCACTCCATTTTTCTAAAGATGTGTTCTAGGTAGTAAGTAAACATACCTTAGTCTAATTTGGTTGCAAGCACCAGAGTTTTAGATTAAGATCCATGGTTTCAACATGTCACTTCACTTTCTTACGTTTTTTTTATAATCTAACACCGACTACGATTAATTTGATAGTTTTAGCAATTATTCGCAATGTTATCAATTGAGATTGCGCCGCGGCACTAAGCTAGGAACTGTTCTCAGTCTACTCTACAACTTAAAAAGTGAAGTTACACGACCAAGCAGTACGCGTTACAGTATGCGCACACTGCTTACGTTGTATTACAATGCATTTTATGAACACCACAACAAATATTATACTACTACTACGTGTTTATGACAGATTGTTGATGTTTTAACAAAGTATGTTGTTATAATGTTTAAATATATATATTTATTTATTTAATCTTTATTGCACAAATTAAACTAAAACACATCGTAAAACATATATATTTTTTTTAAGTTTTTATAGTGAAAGTAATTTTATTTTCTTTTTTTTTACGTATAAAAGGTTGTCGCATCAATAAATATATACGTTATTGTTTTAGTTACTTATTTTTACACCTACACTAATGTTATGTTTTTTGATATATAACTACTTAATTTACGTTTAAACAATGAGAAAGTTTTAGAGTTTTTTATATCGTGGGGAAGCTTTTTAAATAGTTTTACTCCTTCATGCGTAATTGTCTTCTGTCCATAAGTTGTTGTTCTGGATCGACATAATATAATGTGCTTATTCCGCGTTTCTGTTGTGATAATTTTGTAAGTCTTTCTTTTCTGTAAACGTAATTTGGGAGTGAATATCCTTGTGCAAGATTTTTCTTATAAGTATGCAAGTATGGTAGACATATAGCTGCTTAACAGTCATATGTCTACCATTCTCATACAGTTTTTTTGTAGGGGTCAGATAGTTATAGTGAAACAGCACCTTTACAATTTTATTTTGCATTATCTGTAAATCTTTTAAGTTCGTCTTTGCAGCACTACCCCATATTTCCACAAGATATTGCAGATGAGGTTTGACAAGGGAGTTCTATATCATTAGAGCCACTTTTCGTGGGAAACATTGGGCAGTGCTACGTAAGCAGCCGACGAGGCGAGATATTCTTGACCTTAAGTTTTCAATATGTGCTTTCCACGTCAAGCCTTTATCCAGTTTTAAGCCTAGGTATTTTTCTTCATAACTAGCATGAAGGGTTTCGCCATTGATAGTAAGTGGAGAATGGTCTGCAATTTCCTTATTTTTTGCTTTAAATATTATGTATTATGTCTTGGCTGCATTAATGGTTAGAAGGTTGTATTCAAACCATGTGTTTAGTGTATTTAGGTCTTGTTGTGCTCTATCCATGATTTCGTGAACATTATCTCCAAAATAGAATAGAAGTATCGTCTGCGTAGTGTTAGTTGGCCATGTAGCGTGAGTTCGGATATATTATTGATATAGATTAAAAATAACAACGGGCCCAAAATTGACCCTTGAGGAACACCACAGGCAATATTTTGGAGTTCGGAACGCGATTCATTGATTTGTACAACCTGAGCCCTGTTTGAAAGGTAAGATTTGAACATTTTTAAGGCTGTTTCTTTAACACCAATACAATTCAGCTTATTGATAAGTATACTATGACTAACTGTGTCGAACACCTTTTTTAAATCAATAAAAACACCTAGTACAACCTTTTTTTTATCAATATTAGCTTTTATGGTAGTTATTAAATCGATGGTGGCTGACAATGTATTTGATTTGGGTCTGAAACCATACTGTCGCTCAAAAAGAAAGTCAATCGATACTAGGTGAGTAGACAGTCAGTAATAGATAATTTTTTCGAAGATCTTTGACATGATAGGGAGGACTGATATTGGACGATAATTGCCTGGATCAGACTTTTTTCCCGACTTATATATAGGAGTTACTTTGGCAATTTTAAGGCTGTCGGGAAAGAAACCCTCGTCCAAGCACTTGTTAATACAGCATGAAAGTTTCTCTGATATTTTAGATTTTAGATACTTCATAACCTTTGTGCTTATTCCATCTATGCCAGTACTTGTATTGGAGTCTAGGTTTTCGATGATTTTATTGATTTCTTCGGATGAACAATGTTTGAAATAATTAAGATTTAATTTATTTATACTTTTTTGGGGAAATGTTTTCGTTACATTATTATGGTATTCTAGAGGGATCTTATTCGCTAAGTCTATTCCGACGTTACAAAATAAATTGTTAAAATGTTCACATATAAGTTTTTCGTCAGTTATCGGACCATCGGTTGTTTCGTTTTTTGAAATATTGCACACTGACCGCAGTTTATTGCTAGCTCGAGTATTTATCAGCGTCCATATCTTCTTTGGCTTTTTTGAACATTTTCTGAAGACGTCATGATAATAGGCTTTTTTAGCTTTGTTGGTTTTTTTTTTAAACACGTTTATGACATAACAGTTTCTTAACTAATGCGCCATGAAACTTACATTATTAGTACAACATTATCATAGAAAAACCAACATAAACATAAAACAGCAATACAAACAAATAATAATAATTATCATCGATCATCCAATTCCTCACAAAAACTCAAACATTCAGTGCACACAACCGCCCATCGCCACGCAAACAGATCACAATCCGGTGCTGATGTCAGGAACGCATTGAGTAGCACAAGAGCACGAACAAGTGGGGAATTTTTGCGAGACACAGTACGCGCCGCCGGCGCCATCAAGAGATCGCGCTGCCGCGGTCTGAGAGCTATCCTAGGGACGTCAGGAACAAACAGTCGCACGAGGCGGCCTACAAGCTCAGGACAGTCGGACTCGCCGCGCAGGATTCGACATGCGGTAGTCAGCAAACAAAACTTTCGCCTAACCTCTAGTGAATTGTAGCCGAGTGTTCCCAGAAGATATTTAGTTGGGTACATAAACGGGTAGTATCCATACATTTTTTTATATAAAAACCTGCGAAAGGCTTTTTGTACTTTTTCCAGTAGTAAAGCATATGTTGATTCGTATGGGAGCCACACAATCGACGAAGTCTCCAGCTTGCTTCTGACCAGGGCGTTATAGACTAGCTTGATCGCTAAAGGGTCATTAAAGTCACGCAAGTTACGAATGACAAAGCCTAGTCTTCGATAGCAGTCAGCTGCAAGTATCGATATATGCTCATGAAATGTGAGACGCGTATCGAAGACCACGCCAAGATCCTTAACTGAAGACACACGGCTTATGAGCTCAGACCCTAAAACATATTGCGCAAGTATGGGAGTACGCGCTCGACTGAAACTACAAACGCAACACTTGGCTGAGTTGAAAAGAAGCTTGTTATCCATACTCCACCGAAAGACCAAGTTGATATCATCCTGTAATGAATCAGAATCCGTTTTCGTCACTCTGCGCACTAACTTTAAGTCATCAGCGTAGAGGAGGCATTGAGATGACCTGAAAACGGACTGAAGGTCATTTATCATAATTCCGAACAAAAAAGGTCCTAATACGGAGCCCTGACTAACACCAGATCGAGTATGATAGGGAGCCGAGACGAAGCAACCATGTCGGACATATTGCTGCCGATCACGTAGATAGCTTGCGAAGAAGGACAGTAGCCTGGGAGAGAAGCCAATTTGGTCCAGTTTCTCTAGCAACACATCATTATCTACGCGATCGAAAACTTTCCTGAAGTCAAAATAAATGACATCAACCTGGGTACCCCTATCAAGATGCTCAGAGATAATATCTATCAAGATAAGAAGGTTCGTGCTTACGGAGCGATTAGGTCTAAAACCATGTTGAGCATCACTTAAGAACGGTCTTACTTGTGTTGATAGGGTTCGGTGGAGTATGGATTCAAACAACTTGGCAAGCGTGGGAAGAACGGCTATGGGTCTGTAGTTTTCTACCGCAGAGGTGTCCCCTCCTTTTGGGATTGGCCTTACTCTGGACACCTTCCAGCGACGAGGGTAAACTCCAGATTTGAGTGCCAAGTTGAAAATATAATGTATAGGGATTTTCAAACTATCGGCACATCCTTTTACAATATATGCCGGTATATTGTCTGGTCCTATCGAGCAGTTGGACTTTAGTCGCTTTATTGCTGCCTCAACCTCACACATCGATACTGACTTAATATCGATGTGATTAGCATTAGCATCACGGCGTCTATCTCCAGTCCCTGGCTTCTTCGGATCTAGGCACGGAACATCAGACAAGAACACCCCCGAGAAGTAATCGGCAAATGCGTTAGCTGCCTCACCTCCTCTAAATTTCTTCTTTCTTCAGACGTCACACTAGAGACAAACCCACCCTTTGACTTAAGACTATCAAGGTATTGCCAAAATTCTCGAGGATTGTCTTTAATCTTACTCTGAGTCCGATCAAGGTAGCTGGAGTAAGCAGAAGCTATACGTTTCTTTACCGCAGATCTCAGTTTCGAAAACTCATCATACACTTTTTTGTTCTGTGTAGCTTTCCATTTCCGATGAAGTTCACTTTTCCGTTTTAAGTCATTAATAATATCTGCAGAATACCAAACGGGGTAACGTCTACTAGGATTCCTGGATCGAACTCGTTTCGGAATACATAAGTCAAATATCCCATACAAAACATTATACATACCATCAGCAGCGTTGTCGACATCCGCAGCACTAAGAACTTCCTTCCAGCACACCTCTGAGATTAATTTATAAAGAAGCACATAATTGCCTTTAGAGAAATTCCAGTCTCGCTGCCTGTCCACATTGCTAGGATTTAACCATTCAACCCGAGCTAGGCGCGCGAAACAATCCACTGGTATGGAAATTTTCAACGGGGGATGGTACATATCTGGACTTGGAACTAGTCCATCATCCACCATCTCTAAAACTACGGAACCGGAAATGCATTCCGACACCAGCACGACATCTAGCTTACTTCCATGTGTATTAATGACCTCATTCGTCTCTTTCAAACCACAGACAGCTAAAAAATAACAATAATAATAAAAAACATTTTGGGATATGTACACTGGATTTAGATTCAAGTCACCGAGTATTATCACTGCACCCTTCAATGTATCAATCACAGACTCCAAGGTTTGAAACCAGGTAATATAAGTTTCGTCCGCTGCACTGGGAGGAATGTACACCACGCAAGTATAATGCGTAACTACTTGAACAACGAACGACACCCATAAGTCTTCACCACTTGAGGTCTCCAGATGTCGACAGCGGCAGAGCTCTATACCGGGGCGCGACGCAAGGAGCACGCCTCCACCGCGCGCCCCCGTGGCACGGTCTCTGCGCAGCACGCTCCAGCCGCCACTCGCTAGTTCCGCGTCATTGACAGCATCGGTAAGGAACGTCTCGGTCATAATAACTGTCGTTTTGTTTCGTTCTTTCTTGAATTCCAAGTCCAATTCTTTGTTACTTGCGTCCTTCTTCAGTCTTGTACAAAGCTTATTTCTTCTTTTTAATTGATTTAAAATTTCCTTGTTTATCCAATCCTTTTGAGGTAAGTTTATTACTTTTGTCTTGATCGTTGTATGGTTTTGTATTTCTACTTGAATTGTTTTTTCTATGAGCCCATAATCAAGTAGGGAATCATTTAAGCGACCAAGGTCAAAGTTTGTGTATAAATTGGTATAGTTAACCGCATTGTACCTCATTCTAGATTTTGGGATTTCGTTATACGTCTGTATTTCAGTGTAAATGTGTTTGTGATCTGCCATAGAGGAGTCAACAATCGCTACGTGAAAGTTTTGGTTTTATAGTGATATATGAATAATAAAAACATCACCTTACAACATTTGGAACATTAGGTAAATTATAAGCGGAGTAGATTTAGAAGGGACAATCGTACACAACGACCTGGCTTTATACTAACCAATAGTAGACGACGATATAAACAATATATATATAACATCCATGATCCAGGAACAAATATTCGAGTTCATCACACAAATATTTGCCCTTGCCGAGATTCGAACCCAGGACCGCCGGCTCAGTAGGCAGGTGCATTAAAACTGCGCCAACCTCGTCGTCAACTGACTAGCACGTATTACATTGTGGATTATAAAAACGATAATACTGTTTTAATAATGATTTTGTCACCCACTGCTATTGATTTCGCTGTAATAAAATTACTTGTCTGAATTAAAAAAAACCGGCCAGGTGCGATTCTGACTCGCGCACCGAGGGTTCCGTACAAACTTTCACTTATCCCATCTTAATTGGCCTGGTTGAGTTAAGTTTGCATCTGAAATGTATGGCGCCGCATACAAACGAGGTGCAAATACTTATAAAAATAATTAATGTAATTTAATCTGCAAATTTTGAGTTTTAGTTACTATTTTTGACATAAGTAACAAATTGAAATATGTAACAATTAAGTATTTGAATATTGTTTTATTTTGTTTGCATGCATTTTGGTAGAACATAAACAACACTTACCTGTATCACCTAACCTTACCACATTTACCTGTATCACCTAATTTATTACTATGTTCTTGCAATAAACGAATTTGAATTTGAATCAAACTTAACGGAACCAAGTTCTCCAAATATGATTAACTTCATCCTGTACTCGATTGAAGTTATTCTATGTTGATTTTTACTTTTTGAACTCTTAGAGACTATAGATCTCTAAGAAACAGCTTAGTGTAGTATGACACTCAGAGACTTTATACATCTCTGAGAAAATTTAATAGTTTTAAAATATTTTATTGCATTTTATGACGCCTAGAGACCATATACATCTCTAAGAAATTTAGGTTTAATAATTATTTTCTATTTTAAATTATTCACGTTGACGCCTAGAGACCTTATACATCTCTGTGGAATTAAATTAATTAAGTAATTATATTTTATTGCATGTTGTGACACCCAGAGACTTTATACATCTCTGGGTATATTTAATGTTATGAATTTATCGTTAAAATTTTATTTTAATGTTCCTACTTAACATTGATTTGGAGTATCTATACATCTCCTTTACGTGTACCAGTGTAATAAGTTATAACACAAATGTAATCATTGTAATTGTTTTAAGTATTATTTACGAAAAAATGACTTAGTACTGTTGAGTTTCTTTCGGCTTTCTTCTCAACAGCGGTCTCCTCTTGCGAAATGCCGGTAGATTCACAATCTGACTTGTAAAAGTGCCCCTGTGGCCTACTTACTGAATAAATTATTTCATTTCATTTCATTTCATTTACCTATTTATTTATTTAATTATTTTTTATTGCACAAAAGAAAACGTATCGTACAAAAGGTGGACTTGATGTTTGAAAAGGACTATATTTTTTAAGATTTATATTAGTATTTGTAGTAAGTATGTGGCGATTTCAGATTTTTATAAGTATTTGTAGTACTTGCCAAATTTCATAATTCTAGGTCATCGGGAATTCTCTCTCTATCACTTTGATTCCTTTGAGTGACGAAATGTGCGTTTTTGGCGACATAAACGGCCGCATCTTTTTTTCTCGTTAACGTAGAAGCTTGATTTTTTTTCACAGCTTTAAGGGACCCTAGACCTGAGTATATACATATAGTGTTAATTTCAACTCGATATCTCCACGTGTTGTCGAGATAAAGGGTCTTGACAGACAGACAGACAGACAGACGGACGGACGGACGGAAAACAAAGTGATCCCATAAGATTTCCGTTTTTTTCGATAGAGGTATGAAACCCTAAGAAACAAGGTGATAAAGTGTAAATTATATTATTAAAATGGACAAGTTAGTATGAACCACGAGCGGCTCACATTAAAACCTCCATACAGAATATCGACAATTTATGGTTTAGACTGATTCCCCCGCACTAAGTTGTCAGACGGACGTATAGGTACATTGCGTGCTCCTAAAGATGTTGCGTGAATAGTTGCCATGTCAAGCTAGTAATGTATAATTGTCATAATGCACTGCAATATTTTACGAAGTATTACAAAATACCGAATTTTATTACTTTCCAGTGAAACGGTATCAGGTATCTTTTTGACTATGCAGATCTCGCCTGTGACGATTATAATGGCACAATTCGGCATATTTCTAATTTTTTGGCACATAATTACTCAAGCACGTTCGTACGGTAACTAAGTGACTGTTGACATGTATTTGGGAATTTGGGCATAAGCTCGGTTACGCGTGCCCCGCCCAATACCCAGTCTATAGTATTCTTATGGTCTGTGATGTGAATACTTATATTTTTGACTAATGCAATGGTATACAGTTATTTTCACATGAAATAAATTAATCTAATCTAAAGAATACTTAGAGAATCTATCTGAAATAAAATGAAATAATTTATTCAGTAAGTAGGCCACAAGGGCACTTTTACAAGTCAGATTATGAATCCGATGCTAAAACCGATGTCCCCAAGATCACGGCCCTGCGGGGAATGTAGTCAGCACCCATGATGCCGGCTACATTCCCCCGCTGAATAGCCATGCTAAGCCCTTGCCCAAGGAATGAGCTAGCTCTGGGTCCGAAGAACATTCCGACAGCATTTTTTTAATAGGTTGTACATTTTAGGATACCTTGTTTAGATATTATAATGTGAGACTTCTATGAAACGTTCCAATAGTATTAGTTGGATTAGGAGGCCTTATTCCTTTAAAACAATTTTTTTTCATATTACACGACAAATACATATATTGGTAATTTCACCAACTTTTTGAAGTGAATAATACTTTTCCCCGAGTTCTAGGCAGTAACATAGCTATTTCATGCTTTTATTGCGTGCAGTCTAAAATAAGTTGAAAAAACTAATTTTCCGCGTGAATTTTGTAAATTTCGAGTAGTAAACAAAAATTATCAATGAAAAATGCAAACTGTAGTTTACAAATATATACCAACAAATCTCAATAGCCGTGTTCTAAAGGGTGAGTACTATTAAATTGTCGCCAACATTTTTCGTTTTTTTTCTCTGGATTCGCAACCTTCTTTGGTCAAACTTATCAGATTTAAAATTTAATGTATTTGCATATTTGCATGTCTTAGTCTTAAAAAAAAAGTTCTTTTGTTTTATCTGTCAGGATGTCATCAAAAGAAAAAGCTTTCATGAATTAATTTTGCGAGAATTTTCTATAAATCCTAATGTATCCACTTCGGAGCTTGCAAAATCGTGCAATACAAGTCGAAGAACAGTGCAAAGGACTCTCAAAAAACTAAAACATGGTGGGACTGTTGAGAGAAAACAGCGACAGGGTCATCCAACAAGAAAACGGAACAAAAAACTGGAGTCAAAGGTGTGTAAGCTGTTTGATCAGAATCCGGCTATATCTTCCCGAGATGTGTCCAAAAAATTTGGTACAAGTCAGACAAATTGTACAAAAAATAAAAAAAAAAGTGCGGTATATCTACATACAAAAAGCAGAAAGCCCCGAAAAGAATGTTAGACCAATATAATCGAGCAGTGAGACGGTCTAGATTATTGTACACCCTGTTGGTTCAAAAAACAGGTCACAAGTTAATAAAAACCATGTCACATAAAAATACAATAACAACAGGTTGAACAATAAAAACAGGTTGGTTAATTATTGATGACGAAACATACGTCAAGGCTGATTTCAAATCAATACCAGGAAACCAATACTTTTCTTCTCGCGACATCTCAAGTCTGCATGAATCAGAAAGAGTGATTCAAGTGGAGAAATTCGCCAAAAAGTACCTCGTGTGGCAAGCAAGATACCAGTGCGGCATGAGAAGTTCGCCTTTTGTAACCACTGGCACTATTAAGACGGATATTTATTAATCCGAATGCTTAAAAAAAAGGTTGTTACCACTCATAAGAAAACACACTGTTTCAGCATTGTTCTGGCCAGATTTAGCAAGTTGTCATTATTCAGCTGGCACTTTGAACTGGTATAAACAGAATTCTGTCGATGTGGTACCGAAAAATATGAATCCGCCAAATTGCCCAGAACTGCGGCCAATTGAAAAATACTGGGCCAATATTAAAACAAAATTGCGGAAAACATGCCAACCGGCTACATCATTACCCGATTTCAATTTCTCTCTTGCCACCGCCAACGTGCCGGCAGTTCTAGAGCCACCGGGCATCGCCAGGGATGATGGCAAGAGACCGGACGGAATGTCACTGATTCCGTGGAGGTTAGGCCGGGTGCTGGTGTGGGACGCCACTTGCGTAGACACACTGGCCCCGTCTCACCTTCACGGAACATCAAACAGAGCAGGGGCGGCAGCAGAGGCGGCCGAAAAATTAAAACATAATAAGTATAGAGGTCTCGGCCCCGAATATAATTTTATTCCTTTCGGGGTCGAGACTTTTGGTCCGTGGGGTCCCAGCGCCCACAAACTCTATAAAGACCTCGCTAAAAGATTGATTGAAACTACTGGGGACCGAAGATCTGGCAGTTTCCTCGCACAACGCATTAGCATTGCTATTCAGCGAGGAAATGCTGCCAGCGTCTTCGGGACCATGCCGCGGGGGCACAGTTTTTTACACCTTTTTTTAGTTTATTTTAGTCACGTAATTATTTTATTTATAACTAATTCCTTGATTAAGTTTTTAATATGAAAGAGAGATGGATAAAATGTACTAAACTGATCAAGAATGAATCCGTGCAAAATTCTATGAAACGCGTCAAGAGTAAAGTCCGAGAATTCTCTCGTCGTAACCTGGAGAAACCATATCGTCCTCCTTGACGTATCCGTCAATGGCGAAACCTGGAGACATGACCTTCACGAGCATCGGTCATGTGCACGAATGTGGCTTGCAAAACCGAATTTGGTTTTGAAGGTTCTGTAACAAGGCGCACAGTACAACTCACCTTTATCATTATACGTGTAGGTATAGGAAGGCTTTGGACGGGTCTTTCTGTTTAGGCGTTTTGCGTCGAGGTCTTGCAAGCGACGCTTCTCAAAATCAGTGACGGCCTCATGAACAGAGCGCGGGTTATGTCACTAACTAAGGCCCGGTTCAGACACGGCGGGAACCGCGCGTTTATAGAATTCTATTCTATTATTCTATAATCGCGCGGTTCCCGCCGTGTCTGAACCGGGCCTAACTCATATAAATAAGACCCGCGCGATTTCCATGCGATTCTATAATCGCGCGGTTCCCGCCGTGTCTGAACCGGCCCTTAAGAAACATGTTTGATCATAGAGAAAAATGTCTAAAACAATCAGCATTTTAAAAGAAATAAGGCCTCTTAAGGTTTTTGTTCACCAAATTAAATGGGCAACTTCAAAGAGACAGATAGAGAGAGAGAGAGAGATCATTTATTTGTACAAAAACAATCGTCCTAACTTTTTGAAAAAAGTAATTGCAATTAGGACGTTAGTGCACAACTATGTGGTTTAAATTTCATTGGCAAAATAATTGTAATTACTAAGAGTGTGAACTAAGGTATCGATTTGATCAGTTCTAGAGGTAATGTTTATGATGATGATAATGATGATGGAATCCTTTTATCCCTCATCAGGGACATAGGGCTCTCAGAAGGATTTTCCATTGCCGCCGATCCTGCGCTGCTTCCTCGAGTTTTTTCCAGTCGAGGCCGGGTGACGCGGCCTCTTTGTTGACTGTGCGTCTCCAAGTGGTGCGAGGACGACCGAGTCTTCTTCTACCGGATACTTGCCACGTCAGACCTTGTTTGGAAAGATGGTTGTCAGGTCTACGCAGTACGTGACCTATCCAGCGCCACTTCCGAAGAAGTATCTCCTTAGCGATAGGATTTTGGCCGCTCAGCTCCCATAGCCTTATGTTAGAGCCAGCATTTGTTAACAAATACCTGGAGTCTATTTGTGATTACGTTTTTTACGGGCCACGTCTCACATCCATACAGGAGGACCGACTTGACGTTCGAGTTAAAAATTCTCAATTTTGTATAGCGAGTGATAACTGGGGACGTCCATACGGGCTTCAGCTGCGCACGGGCTTTATTGATGCGCGCTTCAACATCCGCTTCTGCTCCCCCCAGTGGATCCACGACGCTTCCCAGATATGTGAACTTGTCCACCTGTTCGACCGGCTCTCCATTCACATACACGGACGTTGCGTTTTGTGTATTTAGGCGCATGTCCTTGGTTTTCACACAGTTAATGCGCAGGCCATCTTTCGCAGCGACATTGACGTAATGTTTATACAGATGTAAAAACACATGCTGCGATGAAAATGTATTTTCTTACAATGAATACGGTCACCGCGCTTAATTATGTTTCGTGCGCATAATTAGTTATGACTCGTTTTGAAATTGGTATCTAAGTATGTAATGGATACATTTTTGTGACATTCAGAGATCGGACGGATGGATATCATTATATACGGCGACCTGTACTTCACGAACAACCTTCTAAAGTCCTAAAGAGCACTTTAGCCCTTTACTTGGCAGGGAAAAAGATGTGCGTTTTTAATTTTTTTTCTTGATTTATTTAATTAGTTACCGATAATAATACACGAAAAAAAAATATATAAAATATTTGAATTGTATTTTAATATTTATAACATGTATCTTATTGGATACATTACCAAGTGTTCACAAAACTAAATTTGTATATTAAAGGATACATTGCCTGCTACATAGCAAAAGAGAATCTAGTGCTTTTTTACAGAAAATGTTTAAGAAATTTTCTCAAATCACAGCGTTTCACGGATACTACTTACTTATAGAGCTTAATAAAAATGCTCTAACAAAAATACAAAGGGGGTACCTTGGATTCAGCAGAACGCGAGCTCAATGGTTATGCCGCCGGCTACGCCGGTTAGGGGCATCATCGAGAGCCTCAAACATCGCCGCAAAGTTACCAGCATGTCAGTTTTCTATCGCATATATTTTGGAGATTTTGTGTAGGAATTGCAGGATTCAATCCCACCATCCCTATTTCACCATCGGACATCCAGGCAAGAGAACCGACTTCATCCTTATGTTGTGATGGAACTCGCTCCCATGGTGTGTATTGCATAAAAAATTATAATTTAGGTCTTCAAGGTTGTTGATGAACCAGCGACCTACATCTACGACCCCGTAGTCACTTACCATCAGGTGATACTGAGGTCAATCGCCGGTCAATTATAATAACCGCAACCTGGCAATGTATCCAAAAATGCACATATTAAAATTACTAATAAGCTGGCAGTATGCATTAAAAGATACACCCAAAAATATGCTAATATTTTACTTGGAAAACGAGTGTTTTTCTATTAATTTTAGTTTAAAATCGTTACTTCAACTATTCAGCAATAAGTTAAAGTGATTTTCTATTTACCAATTAAATATTAAAAATGTATATATATTTTTTTTACCTTGAGCTTCATAGTCGCTCGCGCATGGTCTGCCATCTGGCGAGCTACTGGTCAAAATTTGTTGCCAGAGCACAAAAATATATTTTTTGGTTGAAAGTGTGCACATCATGCTTCGATTTAATACTAAACAGAAACTATAAATCGATCGTTACTGATCGGTACATTTTTTTAATTTAAAATGTGCATATTATGCACACTGCCAAGTTTAGGGTTAAAATGGTCCAGAAAATAAGTCTCTTAAGACATGTTTTTTTAACCGACTTCAAAAAAGGAGCGGGTTCTCAATTCGGTTGTAGTATTTTTTTTTTATGTTTGTTACCTCAGAACTCCGTCATTTATGAGTCGATTTCGTTTTTTTTTAGGTTCATGAATAGACATCTCAAGGTTGTTCCCATAAGATTTTGGTGAAGATCTGATGACGAGATACATGAAGAATCGAAGGATATCCTTATAATGTTTTTCATATATTTTCTAAAACTATTTAAGTATTTGCATATGGTAGTCGTCATCTTCCACTGCTGAGCTGATGATGGAAGGTACAATTCCTTAATGGTTAGGAGTTAAGAGATAATTCAAACGAGATTCATGCCTTCAAGACCTCCACGATCATCCCCAGCTATCTGTATACTATCAATTCCGCCTTTGTTGCTCAGAAAAGGGCAATTAGAACCATTGTTCGGATACCACAGACAACATCGTGTAAGGCCTATTTTTCTGAGTTAGAGATCCTTACGGTACCCAGCTTATACATTCACGTGGTTCTTTGCGATTTGGTTAAATATCTTGGCTGCATAGAAACGCCAGAAGAAAGACAAGCGCGCCTAGCCACAAGGAGAAAAGACTTGCCTCGAACGATAGATGCCAGACTTAAGGTGGTGAAGCATTCTTCGGGTTTCCAGTCCATTGCTCTTTTTAATAGGTTACCGTTAGAATTGAAGACAGTGACAAGTGTCAACATATTTAAAAATAAACTGAGATCTTTCTTGCTGATGAAGTGTTTTTATTCGGTTGATGAGTTCTATCAGCATAAAAATCCCAACAACTGAAAAATATGTACTTATAGTAATAGTAGTTATGCTAATTATTTGATAAAGTGGACATCATCAGTACCTGTTAATTAATTAATTATTAATATTTGTTAAATTATTTAAATGTTGACATTTTAATTATTGTATATTTCATTATCTAATTTTATTTGATTTTATTGAGTATAGTTGTTTAATTTATTGTTATTGTAATTTTTTTTATTAATGTGATTTTAAACGCAATGTAAATTGTTAAATGAATAAATACTTATGACTTATGACTTATGACTCCCGCCATAAGTATTTTATATTAATCACTAAAAAGCAAAAAAAAATACATAAAAAAGACCGAACCTTTGAAGTCGGTGCCAAACCTCACGTAAACTATAATCTGGGGGCACGGTAGTGTCCCCGCCAAGACGAGCAAAAAAGAAGCGGGGCACTACCTACCTTTTCTCGAACCGTTTCGTCTAATTTTCAAATTTTCATAGCTTTGGCCCAGTTAATACCAGAGCGCCCAAATTCACAGGTTAGGATGCTGTTAGGGAACACATAATATGCACTTAATTTAATTGATCTAGCTTTTATACTTTAGGTTTTATTGGTACCTAAAATACGCCGATTTTGCCACTCACTTATACACTGACGTATCAAAACCTCTCGGGTACTTCCCGATGACCTAGAAAGCTGAAATTTGGTATGTAAGCTATTTTTAGTACACAAACAATATAATAATTCTGAAACTTGGAACTTTAACCCCCCAACCCCTTAAACTAGGGGATGAAAGTTTGTATGAGACTCGCAAATTTTGATACTAGAGGTCTTAAAATTTATACCTATTGGGACTCATTGTTATAAATAAATTACACATTCTAGGATTTTTAGAAAATCACCCCCAACCCTTAAAATAAGGGGATGAAAGTTTGTATGGGCTTTCCATAATGGGGGATAAAAGTGTATAATAATTGAGTGGTTTGGGACCAAGGCAACTTCAAAGGGTGAGTCAAATATGTAATCTGTACTTGAACGGGTTATTTTTGGCTTTTTAGTTTTAATGAAGTCGGTTCTTTTTTTTGTTAATTTTTTTTTCTTACAATAATTACGGTCGCCGCACATAATTAATTATGACTCGTTTTGAAATTGGTACCTAAGTATTAATAGATACGTTTTTGTGACATTCAGAGATCGGATGGATGGATATCTTTATACACGGCGACCTGTACTTAACGAACAACCTTCTAAAGCCCTAAAAGAGCACTTTAGAATGGTCCAGAAAATAAACTTCTTTTTTTAGCGTTATTAAGACATGTTTTTAGGTCCCATGGTCTTAACACTTTGCACGCCGTAAGTTATAATCGGTACCGCGCTCCAACAGCTGATCACGAGTACCACTCGTGATGCTCTTTTTCCTAAGAACGCCGCGCATTTTTTAAGGCGCCACCTCTGGTTCGCCGGCGATTTTCGGTGATATTGTAAGATTTATAAAATAATAATTAGCGTAGATACAGGAATAATTTCTTTTTTATTTAAGAGGTGTTTTAGTATTTAATAATGATAAAAATAAAACAATGTGTTTATAATATTTATTTTATTTTAAAACTGTCGCTGAAAAGAACTCGTTTTATGAAAAAATAAAAACTCTAACATGGATTTGTTAGGTAGCCCGCGCAGCGCACTGACGAGGCAGCGCGGGCGACGCATCGTCTTGCCGTTCCCCCAACCTTCACGTTAATAAATTGTATGTGTGTGGGTAGCTTAAACGTTCTTCTACACGTTGCTATTAAGCGGATCACGAACTGTGTTCGATATTTTAATACAAACAGTATGAAATCTGATCACGAGTACTATTCGTTATCCGCGACTCTAAGAAAAAAGGTGTCACGAGTGGTACTCGTCATCGGCGAGCTAGACATGGCAGTTATTAAAATGGCCGGCGAATTAGAGAAAAAATGAGTACCGAGTGGTTCTCGTGATCGGCGTGCAAAGTGTTAAATATAATCGAACTATATATTTTTTATTCTTTGATGATTGGGACCTTGATTCACTCTAATGACCGTCTAAGGCCACAGATGAAGATTTTGTTTTGTTCTTTTTTAGGGTTCCGTACCCAAAGGGTAAAAACGGGCCCCTATTACTGAGACTTCACTGTCCGTCCGTCCGTCCGTCCGTCCGTCTGTCACCAGGCTGTATCTCAAGAACGGCGCTAGCTATCGCCGTTAAAATTTTCACAGATGATGTATTACGCACTGAGAAAGCTTAGACAATGTGTCTCTGAAGAAGCTGCAATAACAGCCTACCATGGACATGTATCTTCAATTCTTAGTTATGGCTTAATATTATGGGGTAATTCTGTAAGTGTTGACAGGGTATTTCTAATGCAGAAGAAATGTGTGCGTGTAATATCAAATGCTTGGATGGGGTGCAGCTGTAAACCCATTTTCAAAAAACTAAATATTTTACCACTAGCGTGTATATATATTCATAAAATTTGCAATTTTGTTAAGAAATTCCCTAAATACTTTAAAAAACGATCGGATGTTCATTCTAGTGATATAAGAGAGCAATATAAACATCTTTTATATCAGCCACGCTGTAAAAAAGATGTATATAAAAGGAATAGTTATAATATGTGCATTCTGATTTTCAATAACTTACCTGTCCAAATAAAAGTACTCGAAGGTAATGCCTTCAAACAAGCACTAAGAAGTTGGCTCCTTGAAAACTGTTTTTATAGCGTTCAAGAATTTATAAATTATAAGCATATAGCATGACATAAGTTTAAAAATGATTGATAATTGTTATTTATATTTTAATTTTACTGTTTTGACCATATATGTACATATATTATAATGTTGGCACTATTGATGCACATTGGTTTGGATGCCTTTAACTGTAAATATAAAAGATTAGCATAATTATAAGCATATAGCATGACATAAGTTTAAAAATGATTGATAATTGTTATTTATATTTTGATTTTACTGTTTTGACCATATATGTACATATATTATAATGTTGGTACAATTGATGCACATTGTTTTGGATGCCTTTAACTGTAAATATAAAAGATTAGCATAATAATTATTCCTTCCTACCCGTTTATATATAATTGCATGCTGTATGAAGACAGCCGAAAAAGGTGGAACTTTAACATAATATTAAGACATGTAACTAACCCTTTTTCTGCAATAAACATTATCTTATCTTATCTTATCTTATCTTATCTTATTTCTATTGCCGCTATAACAACAAATACTAAAAATAAAATAAAATAAATATTTAAGGGGGGCTCAATATATACAACAAACTTGATAGATTATGTTACGGAACCCTCCATGCGCGAGTCGGACTCGCACTTGCCCAATTTTTTTTAATTCTTTAATAGTGATGCAAACTTGCGTGTATTCATTCATTCAAACTTAATTGTACCCAGAACATTTTTAGTGTTAATGAATGAAATCCGTTTTTATTTAAAATTATTTTTTAACAAGACACTTGTGGTAAAGAAATAAACTGAGAGATTTATAAAAACAATTATGCAGTTTTTATTCAATCTAGGTAAAATCGACCCATGGTTCCTTAGCTAGAACAGATTTCCCTATCTCTTATAGTTTGTGATTTCTTCCAGCTGACCGATTTGGATTGATCACCCGGTATAATTATAGATGTTCTACGAGTAAATAACTGATAACGATTGGCATAAAATAATAAGTAAACATTTGCCCAATTAAGTCACTTTATTGTTATTTTGGTTATTGGCACATGGAACAGCGATATTGTTATTTTGAAATTAATAAAAATATTGTAAGTTTTTTTTTTTGGAGCCAAGTAGTGGCTGGTGTCTTTAACAACAAATCCGGTATGAAAAGGACAGTATATATATTAGAGTGAAGAGAACAAAATACAAGTTTGAATAACACAATAAAACTTCAGATTTCTGAAGCATGTAATGTTTTTTGACGTGACAACGTCTTAAATTAGGTTGCGCTGGGAGTCACTCATGAAAAAGTGTAACGCCCGCTCGCGTCTGTTAGGAGGGCCGGTTGTCCCGCTAAAACTCGAGAACGGCTGAACCGTTTTGGCTAATTTTAGTATTGAAATATTCGTGCAAGTCAAGGAAAGGTTTAAACGGTGAGAAAATATAGAATAAATGAGTGGAAAATAATAAAAACGATAATTTTATATTCCCATACAAATACAAACTGTTCGTACTTACCTGTCAAACATATGATGTTTGTTCCGTCGGTTCGGTATTTTTAGAATAATT
Organism: Apotomis capreana; assembly: GCA_947623375.1. Taxonomy (NCBI): domain Eukaryota; kingdom Metazoa; phylum Arthropoda; class Insecta; order Lepidoptera; family Tortricidae; genus Apotomis; species Apotomis capreana. The sequence goes on from OX392519.1 coordinate 12,546,425, forward strand.
ACATGTAGATCTAGACTAAATAAGGGTTTGGAATCGACAACATACATGCATAATAGTCTGATTATCGCATATTTAGATTTAAAACATGTAAAATAAATTCTATTCTATTCTATTTTTTTTTTAAATGGCAACCGGTCACAGTTATGCGACCATTACTGCCAATGTCTCGTTGCCAATCGCACTAGGCGACTAGATAGAGGATTGATACCACGTTGTACGGTGAGTTGAAAAAATCGTGCTTTTTGTAAAGTGATAGCGATTTACAAAAAACCACGCGGACTATCGGGCCTTGACCCAGGAAGGGCTATGAACGCTTCAAGATGAATTCTTCAGCTATTCACTCATACGTTAGATCACTGCACAATACGCTATCAATACTACACATTGAACAACTAAAATGAATAAATAATTAACAACGAAACTCAAACGCATGCGGCCATCTTGAGACACGAACCGGAAGTCCATGTAAAATAAAGACACTATAATGACATTAATGACACATGTGATGGGTGCGTTCAGAAAGTAACACTTAAAATGTTGTTAGGGAAATTGTGAATGGATATGATATGATACAAATAAATATTCTACCGAGAAAAAGACGTTGTCACGTAAAATCTTCCTTCGCCCGTAAAACCGACTTTACTTTACAGGCAACCATTTTTTTTCTAACGGGTGGCGTTTTCCTGTTTTTCCGAGGTCGGTTAGTTGACACTAAGAAGGGTGACACGTCGCTGAATTTTTGTATTATGTGATGTATTAAATACAGCGTGTATGTGTGTTGATATAACCGCAAACATTACGGGGTCTTAGTACACTTATTACGGCACTTATTACTGATATTGTTCCGTCAATTATTAAAAAAAATCGAACTATTTCTCCATATAAAATAACAGACGCAACGCAAGCACACGCAATTCATTTGTATGTTGCAGTTTGTTGACAATGAACCTTGTGAATTTTAATAAGTTTTTATGTTGCAGTTTGTTGACAATGAACCTTGTGAATTTTAATAAGTGTATATAGCTGCTCAGAAAATTTACAAAAATTAATTACGCTATGGCAGTTAACGCTAAATTCTTAATTGTTGCTTCCTGATTAATCCGTTCACTACGAGGTTCCACAGGAGTGGTGATATAAGTCCACCCTGTGGGCAGCCTCTTGACACGATAGGTCGAGTTGTCCCATACACCCGTCTCCCGTACTCCTTAAGTGGGGGTGTTTTTTTTTTTCGTTCCAACACTAGTGTGTGGGGTATCGTTGAATAGGTCTTTTAAAAATAATAGGGGTCTCCAAGCATTATTTTTTGATAAAGTCAGCAGTTTTGTAAATGTTCGCTCCAAAAATAAAAATAAATAGTGTCCCTCCTCTAACTTTTCAACCACTGGTAAAAAAAATCATGAATATGAGGCCTTCTAAGAACTTTCAATGAAAACTATATTGAATAAAATCGGTCGAGCCCTTTTTGAGTTATCGCAAAAATTCATAATTTTCTTTAAAATGACGTAAGTGTCGTGCGGTGTCCTTATACTTCGAACGTTACACATATTAGTTAAGTGCCATACTGTATTAAAACATTTCACTTAATCTGGCGCGAAAATCGATAACTTCCAAAAGGTAATAAGTAATGACCGTTACTTTGGCGTTTACGACCTTTTTATAGAGCTTGAAATCTTTCTCGTAATTTTCATCTATTGCGAAGGATGGGCAACTACGGAACCCTACCTACATTGAGCGTGGCCCGACATGCTCTTGGCCGGTTTTTTTATTCGAAAGCTGGTGCTTTCCGTGAATTAATTTTGGTTTAATTCGTCACTTTCATAGTTTAGGAAAAAATAATAAAACAGTTTTGGGGTTAATCAGGTGTTTTTCACCCCCAGGGGGTAACACAGGGATGAAACTTTGTGCAGGGTATTACCTCCTTAAAAGGCATCGTTTGATTATAGTTTCGACCCATAAACGCTGGGGGCAATTTTTCTTAAGCTATCCTGCTATAAGTACCCTTTGTTAATTAAATTTGTTACAACCGAACATCAGTCGATACTTCGGTTTGGTTGGCAAAAGGAGACATACTTGTATGGGAGACAAACGAACAGTTTTTGGATTAGGCCTTAATTTCCACCTTTTGTTTGGTACCAGGGGTATTCTTTTGGCTATTTTATAAAGATCCTAGAGGAGTTTTCACTCCTTGGCACATTTTTGGCTATTTTACAAAGAACCTCGAGGAGTTTTCACTCCTTGGCACATTTTTGGCTCTTTTATAAAGAACCTCGAGGTGGTTTCACTCCTTGGCAGATTTTTGGCTCTTTTACAAAGAACCTCGAGGAGTTTTCACTCCTTGGCACATTTTTGGCTCTTTTATAAAGAACCTCGAGGTGGTGGTGGTGATGGTGATGGTGGTGGTGATGGTGATGGTGGTGGTGGTGATGTGGTGGTGGTGATGGTGTTGGTGATGAAGGTAGTGGTGATGGTGATGGTGGTGGTGGTGTTGGTGATGATGATGATGAATATGGTGGTGGTGATAGTGGTGATCACCATCACCTTCATCACCACCTTCATCACCACCTTCATCACCACCACCACCACCACCATCACCACCACCATCACCATCACCACCACCACCATCACCATCACCATCACCATCACCACCACCACAATCACCACCACCTTCATCACCACCACCTTCATCACCACTACCACCATCACTACCATCATCATCACCACCTCTACTGTTGTTGTGTGGTTGTGATAATTTTCTATCTCCATTATGTCATATTTATGTGCAACGAAGACACCAATTAGTTGTTGCAAAGCGCACACATTGACACTGGCATTCAAGTTCAGTTTTTAGTAGGCAGTGTCCGCCCTGTGCTACTATTGTGTATAAAAGTGTGTCTGCCTGTCGGTTACCTCTTCACGCTGAAACCGCTGAATCGATTTCGATGAAATTTGGCATGGAGATAGTTTAAGATCCGAGGAAGGATATAGGATAGTTTCATCCTGGAAATTATCCCTAAAAAGATTGAAAAGTGAGTAAGTATTTCATGATGACATTGATGACCCTGAAATGTAATTAATTAGACCAAAAGCACAATTGCTCTTACATTTGCTTAGGCACTTTTAATAATCCCTTTTATTAATTAAGGTGATTAGGTGGATATCTATCGTGTTGTACTTCCAAGTTGCACTTCCATACTTCCAAGTTCCTCGCGGACGTAGTCGCGGGCAAAAGCTTATACTTACTTACTTTATAAAATACATAGGGTTGCCCTCGATTTCCCCAGGATAATATCATCAGATCCCGACATGGTGACAATGGGACCACCTCTTGGTTTACTTTTTCAAATAAAAAAAAATATTTGGGCCACAATTGGCCGAGATATCGGTGAACATACGTTATAAAAATATATAGGTATAAACTTACAGTGAAACATAGAACCTCCTCCTCTTTTGGGAAGTCGGTTAACTAGACAAAATGCTGTAGTGGAGCGAGGTTCCTTCTTTCTTACTTCTGTTGGCGAGAGACGCTACCCCCTGCTCCGGGAAAATTATACTACACAGGGTACAGTAGCTTCAGGTGCAAAATTATTTTCACTGGAAAGGAACGGTTAGTCACCTCTGTCTTCTCTTTATTCCCGGGTTACTTCAGCAGAAAACCATCAGTGAAATCGAAAAAACAGATCTCTTATACATGAGACTCTTATTGTTTTACTATTGCCTTTAGGTATATAGTTTTGTTTGCTGGGATGTCCAGCTGACTATATAGTCATATAGCGATATAATCATTAATTACATAATCAACTCTACTATTTATCTATTTCGGTTCAAAAGAGCAGGCAGACGAATAGTATATGTAGTCTTATGAAGAGGCTATCCTTGATATGATCCTTAGGTACCTACTGTGAAAGTGAAATATAAGAATAATAATATAATATAAAATAGGTCAGATATTTTTTCAATAAATAAAGAAGAACTCTCAAAGTTCTCAAGAGTTCGCGAATCTAAAAAAAAACAACAATTGTAACGCAGACAGTGGGAACTTCTTCATTGGCGTCTTTTCATCGCTATTTATCACACATGGTGGAGGGCCCAGCTTTTCGTATTTTACTTCTCCACTTCGCCCCGTCCTCGACATCATCTTCGGATAGAAGAGATAATGGGATTAAAACTCGCAGGTACCTAAAGAAAATAAAAGATAATTATGATTTTTATAATAGTATATAGAAATCGGATGAGGGTGGCGCAAGACAAATCACTATGGAGAACTTTGGGGTAGGCATTTGTCCAGCAGTAGACCGTCTATCGGCTGATTATGACGATGATGATGATGATACTTTACCCAAAGAAAGTGTTAGGCTTACGATTGCCATTAACTTACTACAAGCTGCGCCCCCTTTACTTTGCGCCTGCTTACCCGCTCACCCCAGGGAAGCACTACTTTGGCAATCGCCGTAAGACTATTGCATTATAAAACCACTAGCACCTTGAAAATTCGCGCATAAGAAATAATGGGTTATAACTTTACTGATTCTTCGTAGTCGGACATATTTCTATAACAGACAGACGAACAAACAGATTAACGTATGCACAGATGGAAGGATGGACAGGCAGACTGGCATACAGAGGGACGGACGGACGAACAGACTGGCGAATAGACGATAGACGAACCGACAGGATGGACGGGCAGATGGGCGGACAGACACACAGACCGACAGACGGACGGAAGTACAAACAGACATCACAGAAAGTCGATAGTCGTAGCCTTGTTCCTTACGCCCCCGCTGTCACTGTCTCCCACCGGCGGCAGACTTTTCTCCTCAAATATTTTGCGATATGATTATGGCAATGATATTTGTTAGACCGGCAGACACACAGATACACAAGTTAACCTTATAATATCCCTCTTTTTAGGGTTCCGTAGCCAAATGGCAAAAAACGGAACCCTTATAGATTCGTCATGTCTGTCTGTCTGTCTGTCTGTCTGTCCGTCTGTCCGTCTGTCCGTCCGTATGTCACAGCCATTTTCTTCCGAAACTATAAGAGCTATACTGTTGAAACTTGGTAGGTAGATGTATTCTGTAAACCGCATTAAGATTTTGATTCAAAAATAAAAAAATAATAATAAATATTGGGGGCTCCCCATACTTAGAACTGAAACTCAAAATTTTTTTTTTCATCAAACACATACGTGTGGGGTATCTATGGATAGGTCTTCAAAAATGATATCGAGGTTTATAAAACATTTTTTTTCTAAACCGAATAGTTTGCGTGACAGACGCTTCCAAAGTGGAAAAAAGTTGGTCCCCCCCCCTCTAACTTCTAAAATAAGAAAATGAAAAATCTAAAAAAAACATATGATGTACATTACTATAAAAACTACCAACGAAAATTGTTTTGAACGAGATCTAGTAGGTAGTTTTTTTTTAATACCAAATACCTAACTTTGCACCTAATTTATATGGGGCGCTATACATACCAGGTGCAAACTTAACTTAAACACTTAGGGATGGAAAATGTTTGTACGGAACCCTCTGTGCGCGAGTCCGACTCGCACTTGGCCGGTTTTTTCGTCGGGGATTAAAATGTAAGGTAGACTGTCATGGTACGGCTCGTGAAGTGATAGTCTAAATTATAGCTGTTTATGTAATTGAATAAATTTTAAGGAGAATTAAAGCTTACTGTATGGTTAAAAGAATCCTATACTACCTTTACATACATCCAGGCTGAAGCAGTCATAGCTATCTGGCTACTAGAGGTCGGCGTTAGTGACATCGATTCCGTTATTAGGACAAATGAAGAAGTCTTCATTGTACGGGCTTTGTTCCCGTCGTGAACAACCGATTGCCCGCTATCACAGGCGAGACCTACGCTCAGGCAGACCAGATGTCAGGCCTCGTAATCGAGTTATAGGGGCGCACTTGACCCTCTTTCGCTGAGAAGCAATTAATTGCCTCGTATCCGAAGATGAGGTCTTGTTAAATGGGCTGTGAGCCCGCCCCAAACGACCCGGATCATAGTTTATTTAGGTGTCGGTATGCAAATAAGTTATGTGATGATTTGGCCAAATCAAAGGTCGAGGGTCAATCTGCAAGACATGGCGTGTAGTATAGTGACCGGCAACCGCCGCTGATACGCCTTTGTAAACGGAATGGTTGTCACGATACCGACTACTTTGAGTCAGTTTCGCTATCTAGATTCAGCCTGCATTGTCCTGCACTTAAGGTTCGGCCTTACGACGCCTAGAAAAATATCACCTTTCTCTGCTAATACGCCCCTTAGCCTCCAACTGGTCCCCTCTGCCGTCGCTGCTACAGATTCCCGCATTCCGTTGTAGACACCCGCAGCCAAGTGTGGACCATAGGTATATACTTACGTATAATGAGTAGGTAAATGTGTAAGTATTCGCCTTCAGGTGTCACCCCGCGTCTCCGCGTCAGATCAATATGTAGTAACGGGATGTCACGATTTATCCTAGCAAATACCTCCCGACTAATTTAGTACAAATGCCTGACCGAGGTCCATCTCCCATTATCTCTAATTTACTCGACTGACTGCCACACAGTCTAGAATTGACCTAGGTCCAACTAGGTCTCAAATGGATGACTCGACTGACACCATTTTAGAATGGGAGTCGTAATCAATTACGAGTATAAGGTACGGGTTTTAGATATCGGAGGTTCAGCCCTAACAGTCGCTCAGGCTGAAACAATTATTAAGCAATCTAGTGCTGTACTATAGGCTTTATGAACCACGATCTTAGTGCAAAACCTCCGTTATCGCTCCCTACTTCCCTAGGGATACCTAACAATGGGGGAAAAGAAATAAAAATATGGAATTGTGTAAAATTAGATTTATTTTATCAAATCGCTTATCTAGATTTATCTCTTCTTTAGGAAAATACGCAAAACGAATCTGTGCGATTAATTAGACCATGGTTGATCAACCATAGCCGAACATTTCATTCCTAACAGCCATGCTAATAAGAGGGAAAATGAAATGTTCAACCCAAAAACCCTCTTGGCTTTTAAATCTAGTCACACACATGCACACAAAAGTTCATAGCTTTACATTAAGAGTTATCCTTAACTACCAAATTTTGAGAGGAATGACTGTAGAGAGGCTAATCGTCTATGTTTACTTAAATCTAAATGGCACAAGCACGTATTTACAGCTAGAGTGCCTTCACACTTGCACTCCTCCCTTGACTCAAATCAAATGCGGACCATTTCAATCTCTACATTATCTCCTCCTCCCGGACGCGTAGTACGAGTGTCGCGAACTATCGCGAATGTAGATACATGTAAATGTCAGCGCTTCTCGCAGAGAGGGCGCTAGCATCTACGTGAGTGACGTTACCATGACAACGAAAATATGGCGGGCAGTTTTTGAGAGGGAACGAAACGAGGTAGAAGGACGCTGCTAGTGATTAATGAATTAGTTATTGTAATACCAACAATTATGTCATGAAGTTGAGGTAACGCTGACCGGGAGATCAGGGTCATTTACACAGATCAGTTAGTAACTTATTTGATAGAATAGGAAAGGGAATCGATACCGCGAGTGGTAGGCGAGACTGCTCAGGCCTCCGCAGACTTCTCAGACCGTCAACACGGAAGCGTTATTTCTCAGTTATGGTTCAGCTCAGATATTTCAGATGAGCAGTAAGAAGCGTTATGTCTCAGATCATCAGTAAGAAGCGTTATGTCTCAGATCATCAGTAAGAAGCGTTATGTCTCAGATCAGCAGTAAGAAGCGTTATGTCTCAGATCATCAGTAAGAAGCGTTATGTCTCAGATCATCAGTAAGAAGCGTTATGTCTCAGATCATCAGCAAGAAGCGTTTTGGCTCAGTTCAGGCCTCAGATCATCATTAAGAAGCGTTGTGGCTCAGCTCAGACTCCTCAGACCATCAGCGTAGAAGAGTAATTCCTCAGTTCAGAACCCTCATGCATCAACTCAGCTTCAGTACCTATAGCTCAAGGATTCATCGTCAGCGGGCCTCGGGTACCTGTGCGGACGATTCCAGCCGCCTACATAAACAGTACTTCTACCTAATAACCGAGGTCAGTGAACTAGGTATATTTCGTATATTCAGTAATTCTGTACCAGTCTATTATTATGTAAACATCGTCACCTCGTGAATTGCCAGGCTTCTCCTACAATATATCTCATTTATTCATTTAAAGATTGGACCATAACGAGCGTGACGACAACGAGTGTTCCTACGACACCAATCGTTAAACCTCCCACACAAGTAGGCGCAAAGACACAGCATAAGACAATCTAATAGCACCCCAATATAAACTGGTAATTCCCAAGTTGAAGCCCCGGGCTTGAGGTGCTTATCACGGCCCAGTCGGTACAGTGTGTCTAACGAAGCATCTGCGTCCATGACGGCTACTTGTATGGCAGGGATCTATTGAGTTTACTGTGAAGTTTGGGATGCAAATCTGAATCACTCTAATTGTCACAAACAATGAAGGTGTTGGAGTACTTTACCGAGGTTTCTCAGCCCTTCCCTGCAACTAGCGTTTGCCAAACGCTGCCTCGTTTCTCGCCTGCTCTCGCTGTCCCCGTTTGCCTCGTTCAAAAGGGGTTTCCCGCCTCGCTCGTTCCGACACAGAGTCCTCTCACTTAACTATATTTTCTCTACTCTATTTGACTTATTAATAAATTACAATTTGAAAGGTGAACACAGTTGACACTAAAGTAAAATCCACAGACCTACGGACCAAATTGACAAGTAAGTATGAACAAATGTTGCCACAGTTTGGCCAGTGTCGTTCTCATCGATATTAAAATTATTGTTACATCGTAGGTTTAAGGTCCACCCAGACGGGACAATCAAATTGGCAATTTGATCGGCTAATCTATATACCAACTTTTTCCAGTAATTTTGACAGATCAAAAGGTCTGTAGACCCCTAATTAGAGATAAAAATTTAATGTCAAACCAGCAATAATGTACATAAAAATTATATATTTATGATAATTGATAGTTTATGGAATACATACATTTAATTAAATGAATGAATCAAATTATTGTTCTTTATTTTAAAATTCCCAACAATGTGGTCCATCTTTTTAACAAAAAAAAAGCGGGTATCTTCAGAAATAGTTGACCGCTGTTTACAAACTACTTTTATGTGTCTAACGATATACGTTATCATTGCTATTACGAGTGTTTATTGAAATTGTTACGTGTTATTATGGATTCGCAAGATTCGGGACCAGAGCCATGTTCATCAAAATGTTCGCCTCCGACAAAAAGGAGAAAAAGATCTATTAGTGAAACTGAAAAATCTACGCCGATCAGACCCCCCAACAACAAGACCATTTAAACAAATTGAAAAAAGAGTTAACTGAGAAAATCGCTAATGGCGAAACCGGTATTACTTTAAAGTATATCAGAGGTGTACCAAAAATCGTCCGAGAGAAGTCAAAAAACTAATAGTGACAGAAGAAGAGTGTACGTTGATTGAAAATGTTTCGCACCAAATAACAACTAATTATAAAAGTGTCATAACTAATAAAAAATCGCTAAAATGTCTGTATATAAATGCCCGCAGCATTGTTAAGCCTGGAAAATTGGACGAATTGAAGTGTATACTACAATCATTTACTTGTATAATTCATCTCGTTATACTCACGGAGACTTGGATAAAATCGGACGATGAAGTCAAGACTGTCCAATTGCCAGGTTACACTCACTATAATAACTACAGGATAGATAAAAGAGGCGGTGGTGTCTCTATTTTTGTTCATAACAATTTAAAGCACAGTCACATAGACGATCAAAATGTAGACGGAAATCATTTTCTCTGTATAAATATAGAGAAATATGCACTAGACTTCATGGCTGTCTACAGAAAACCAGAGTCTACGAACAGCAAGACATTCTTCGACACCCTGGCGGCATACCTTGATAGGTCAAAACGAGCTATTTTTCTAGGAGATTTCAATATGAATTTGCTTGTATCAGATCGTATGACTGATAAATATGAACAGTTGCTGGAGGAGAATGGTTACAACATTTTAAATCAAATTACAACAGAGGCTAGCACGCGTGAAACTGAATCTTCCAAATCTATTATAGACCATGTATTTACGAACGTAAGTGGAAACGACTTTCATATGGCAATAATCGACTCAAGTCTCTCAGATCACAAACAAATATACATTGAGATGAAAAGATATGAACCAAAGCCAATTAAAAAGATAAAATACGAAGCAATTAACTATAAAAAATTATATGATTTGATTACTGAGTCCATGACTAGCAGCGATGTTATGGACTATTGTGCCTTAGAAAACGAAATATTATACTGTATTCAAAACAGTAAAACCACAAAAGTCAAGATGCTAAATCCCCCCAGACAGGAATGGGTAAACAAAAATATATTAGACATGATAAATAAACGTAATGAGTTGTGGAAAGAGCATAAAAAACATCCGAAGGACCAACAAAAAAGAAAAGACTTTATTAAAGAAAGAAACCTTGTTACCAAAACTATCTTAAAAGCAAAAAACAAGTACTATATGAAAGAGTTTTCAGTATGCAAGAGTGACCCTTCTAAGATGTGGTGCCTAATTAATAGCCTGACGAAGAATAAAATAAAAGAGACGCAAATACCCAAAAACTTACAAACCGAAAATGGGATTGTGACCGACCCAAAGGATATTTGTGAAGGTTTCAATATATTCTTTTCAAACATAGGCACTCGATTAGCACAGAACATAACAGCCGCTCAAGTAACAAATACAAGCTACTCACTGACATCAACAACAAAAACTCGACACGGGCTCACAGAGTTTACCCCTGCAACTGAAGACGAAGTATCCAAAATTATCAACAACCTTAAAGTTAATACTAGTGCAGGGTTGGACGGAATTACTGTTAAATCTTTAAAATGTATTCAAAGTGCTATCGTAACGGAGTTGACAAAGAGCTGTAATAAATGTTTGGAACTTGGTATATTTCCGCATACCCTTAAAGTCGCGAAAGTAACACCGATTTTCAAATCTGGTAGTAAATTGGATCCCGGAAATTACCGACCAATTTCGGTTCTTCCTATTTTATCTAAAGTCTTAGAGAAACTGATACGAAACCGGTTGGAGAACTACTTAAAGTCAATAAGTTTCCTATATGATAAACAATATGGTTTCAGGCCACAATCCAGTACTCTAACAGCAACTATAGACTTGGTAACCAAAATTAAAATTAGTATTGATCAAAAACAAGTAGGACTTGGCGTCTTTATTGACTTAAAAAAAGCGTTTGATACGGTCTGTCACAAACTTCTCCTGAGGAAGTTGGGGGAGGCTGGTATCAATGGCGTAGCTCTAAAAATTTTCGAATCATACCTGTCGGGACGAAAACAAATAGTTAAAATCGGTGAACACGAAAGCAAACCTCTACCCGTCACCTGTGGCGTCCCCCAAGGGTCAATTTTAGGACCACTACTTTTCCTTGTCTACATAAATAACATTCACGAAATTGGCCTTAAAGGGGAAGCAACTTTGTATGCAGATGATACTAGTCTCTTTTATTTTGGGAACTCGATTAATGCCATAATTACTGATGCTCAGAGCGACTTAAATATTCTTAACAAATGGTTCCAGCATAATTTACTAACAATAAATATCACTAAAACTAACTATATCATATTCGCGGCTAAAAACAAAAAAATTCCCCACCATCAACCTCTGACAATAAACAATGAAAAAATAAATAAAATTGATAATGAGAAATACCTAGGTCTAATTATGGACAAACAAATCACCTGGAAACCTCACATTGAAAAAATAAAAAAAAAGATTACTTCGCTTTCAGGAGCATTGCGTAGTATATCGAAATGTCTCCCTAATAAAGTACGTTACTTGATTTATAATTCTCTTGTAAAGCCACATATTGACTATCTCATCGAGGTATGGGGTACCGCAGTAGTTGGTCATATAAACGCATTACAAAGAGCGCAAAATAAATTAATTAAGGTATTATTTAATTATGATCCTTTAACGCCGACAGAAAATATTTATAAAACAACAAAAATTATGAATATACACCAGTCATACACTTATTATACATGTATTCTAATAAGAAAGATTATGCAGAAAGATCTACACATAAAAATTTCTTTTACAAAAAAACGTGAAGTACAAAGAATCAAACTCAGAAATGCCAATGATTTGATTCTTCGTGCGCCACGTACTAATTATGGCAAGAAAAGTATACTTTACGAAGGTGCAAATCTATATAATAAATTGCCATTAAGCGTAAAAGACGCCAAGTCCCTTGTTACATTTAAAAGATTACTGAAACATCATATAACTAATAAATAACTCTCTCGTGACCTCTAATATTATTACCGTGTCTTATAAAATAAAATATACCAAAACACGACATTAGTACAACCAGCCACTTTGTCACCTCCACGCTCTTTATATCTGTGTATTTCGCCATATCTTATCGCTGTACGCCTACCATGAGTTTGACTGCGATCGGCGCGGGCGAGTATCGGGCGCTCGATGGCGGTCTATCTCTTTCGTACTAATTTGCGCGTGCGAGTGAGATGCACTGGCTTCGGGTGCTCGATGGTTGCTTGTGTTGGCCGAGATGTCAGCACATGGTAGGCGGTCACTGTTTCTATGCGCCGGCCGGTTCGGGCCGATACTGCGAGTACGCTTGCACGCATATGCAATTGTACTGCATACCCGATAAAAAATAAATAAATAAAAAAAAACTAATTATTACTTTTAAATTAAGTTATAAATAAGTTTATTGTAAGTATTTAGTTTTAAGTGTGCGTATTGTATTATATTATATTTTTACTTATAAGTGTGCGCTCACCGATTAAAATACCTAGTTGTTAAGATTCTCATGTAAGTGAATATTCATGTATTCTTATGAGAAATAAAGATCTTTAAACCTAAAAAGAGACGATTCATCGAGTTTACATTTATATTTATAATGAGATGGTAGACAGATTGCAGGACGAACAAGATATCCCAGAGGACATTCATGTCAATAAAAACGAGTGTCATGAAAACATCCGAAATGCTTGGTATATCGAGAAGTTCAGTTTTTAAAGTTTTGAAGGAAAACAAAGAACAAGAGAAGTTTACTTCGCCTCTGAAACCCGGTCCAAAATTAACGTTCAAAGATAAGGTGGACGAATTTACTTTTGCGGCAATACGTAAAAAAGTGCATATGTTTTTTGAGAAAAACGAAGCCCCGACTGTTGCAAAGGTAAATTGTATTGCGATTTTCAATTATTTCCGTTAAGTTTGTTGTATATGTAATACTAGAGACCCGTTGCGGCGTCGAACCGCCGCTAGAATATGGAAATCCGGTAGTGTTACAGAAAATAACTACTTTATCGATAAGAAGTTTTTGGGGAATGAAGAATAAATTAATACTGTAAAAAAACACATTAAAATTATGTTTTAAAAACGTTAAAACATGCCAGGCTAGAGGCAGGCCTGATAGCCAACTGCCAGCTTCATCGTGACAATTTATTCAACTCTTTTGTAAAAATAACTTGTGCATGACATGTGATCTGCTGATCTGTTTCACAAATAAAATGCATATTATTCGATTTATGGAAAAATATATTCATGACAATAGTCCCATATCTTAAAAATATAATTGACATATTTTCATAGGACCGAACATAAGATTGGTAGAATTTTAATTTGTTGTTCTTTCTTCAGGACATAAATTTATCGATTTGATCGATTTCTATCAATTTCCAGAAATAGCACATGAATCGAAACGACAGATTTGAGGAAACAGGAAATCATGGAGTGCGTAACTGTTTATGTATTCATTTATAATCGTAAATATTTCACAATATTAATAATAAAAAATGTTACAAAAACTCAATTGTATGAAATAGAGAGTAAAAAACGTTTATAGAACCACGAAAAACCACTATTATCAATGCTTGTTTTTTTTTATGAAATTCATTAGATCGTGCAAGTTTTCTTAATATGGGTGCTGCCATGTCATCATCATCAATCATTTATTCAATAACAATTACACATTGTGTTTGAAATTCTTACGCTAGTTATACTTAATCAAACCCTACTTACTAATCTAAATAAATTACTGACCAACAATACTCCACCATAAAAAAAAGAATGTGTCAAATATGTGTAATAAGAAAAAACAATATATAAAACAGCTAAACATGTTTGAAAAAAGAATAATTCAAACTTTCGTGTCTTTCCTCTCATTGAAATTGTGTCTGACAGAAGAGTGAGGGAGATGCTAAAGACTCTCAAGCCTATAATATAAACCTAATTTTAGGGTTCCTTACCATATTCGGTAAAAACGGAAACCTTATAAAATCAATTTGTTTTGTTGACCGCAGAATTTGTCAATTTTTATTTTGAATGAGAATAAGAATGATCAGCCAGACGTCATTAATTCAAATATGATTTATTCTTGAGCGCGTCGATTTTTTGAAATTTGCATCATATGTAGGTTATTTCTCCATCAAGTTTCGCATGTTAGCGTAACATGTTAATTATTCCACATTGCCAACTCGTCCACAATGTCAGCTCGTCTATATTCCCATCTGGGTCACAATGCCAACTTGTCCATACACCCAACACGTCTACATTGCCAACTCGTTCATACACCCAACTCATCTGCATTGCAAACTCGTCTATATTACCAATTCGTCTCCATTGGCAACTCGTCCATATTCCCAATTCGTCCATAATGCCACCTCGTCCATATTACCAACTCGTCCACAATTCCAACGCGTCCATATTGCTTACTCGTCCACAATGCCAACTCGTCCACAAATACAACTCGTCCACATTCTCAACTCGTACACAATGCCAAATCGTTCATATTGCCCACTCGCCCATACACCCAACTCATCTACATTGCCAACTCGTTCATATTACCAACTCGTCTTTATTGCCAACTCATCTATATTCCCAACTCGTCCACAATGCCAACTCATCCATATTGCTAACTCGTCCACATTTCCAACTCGTCCATACACCCAACTCGTCTACAATACCAACTCGTCCTTATTATTAACTCATCTTTATTGCCAATCTCGTCCATATTATTAACTCGTCCGTATTAGCAACTCGTCTTCATTGCCAACTCGTTTATATTCCCAACTCGTCCACAATGCCAACTCATCCATATTGCTAACTCGTCCACATTTCCAACTCGTCCATACACCCAACTCGTCTACAATACCAACTCGTCCTTATTATTAACTCATCTTTATTGCCAATCTCGTCCATATTATTAACTCGTCCGTATTAGCAACTCGTCTTCATTGCCAACTCGTTTATATTCCCAACTCATCCACAATGCCAACGCGTCCATATTACTTGCTCGTCCACAATGCCAACTCGTCCACAAATACAACTCGTCCACATTTCCAACTCGTCCATATTCCCACCTCGTCCACAATTCCAAGTCGTCCACATTGCCAACTCATCCACATTTCTAACTCGTCCATATTCCCAACTCGATGATACACCCAACTCGTCTACAATACAAACTCGTCCTTATTATCAGCTAGTCTTTATTGCCAACTCGTCCATATTCCCAAC
This sequence comes from Apotomis capreana, assembly GCA_947623375.1. Classification (NCBI taxonomy): domain Eukaryota; kingdom Metazoa; phylum Arthropoda; class Insecta; order Lepidoptera; family Tortricidae; genus Apotomis; species Apotomis capreana. The sequence goes on from OX392519.1 coordinate 12,562,008, forward strand.
TTGTTAATTTTGCCAACTCATCCACATTTCCAACTCGTCCATATTCTTAACTTGTCCACGTTGACAACTCGTCCGTATTACCAAGTCAACTTCATTGCCCACTCGTCCGTGTTCCCAACTTGTTCATGCCAACTCATCCACATTCCCAACTCGTCCATATTCACAACTCGTCCATAATACCAACTTGTCCGTATTACCAACTCGTCTTCATTGCCAACTCGTCCATAATACGAACTCGTCCACATTGCCCCCTTGTCCATGTTCTCAACTTGTCAATTTTACCAACTCATTCATATTGCCAACTCATCCACATTTCCAACTCGTCCATATTCCCAACTCGACGATACACCCAACTTGTCTACAATACCAACTTGTCCTTATTATCAGCTCGTCTTTATTGCCAAATCTTCCATATCACCAACTCGTCCGTATTACCAAGTCGTCTTCATTGCCAACTTATCCGTATTACCAACTCGTCTTCACTGCCAACTCGTCCATAATGCGAACTCGTCCATAGTGCCCACTTGTCCATTTTCCCAACTTGTCAATTTTACCAACTCATCCACATTGCCAATTCATCCCCATTTCCAACTCGTCCATATTCCCAACTCGACGATACACCCAACTCGTCTACAATACCAACTTGTCCTTTTTATCAGCTCGTCTTTATTGCGAAATCTTCCATATCTACAACTCGTCCGTATTACCAAGTCGTCTTCATTGCCAACTCGTCCATATTTTCAACTCGTCCACATTGCCCACTCGTCCGTGTTCCCAACTTGTTTATTTAGCCAACTCATCCACATTTCCAACTCGTCCACATTGCCCACTCGTCCGTATTCCCAACTTGTTTACTTTGCCCACTCATCCACATTCCCAACTCGTCCATATTCCCAACTCGTCCATATTCCCAACTCGTCCACATTTCCAACTCGTCCATTTTACCAACTCATCCATATTACCAATGAAGATACATTCCCAACTTATCTACATTGTCAAGTCGTCCATATTCTCAACTCGGCCACATTTCCCATCCCGTCGACATGCAAGCGGAAGGACTAAGTTTCTTCTTGTAAAATACCATTTAATTTACCATAACTCATGCCATTTTCCTTGGAATTATTTTTTTGATGGACTTATATATTCATATTTATAATAATCTACCATAAATTTACATATTTGAATGACGTTTAAATTAGTTTTACTATTTTTTTTCTGCTTTGATTTAGATTTAGTAAAACTCGCCTATAGAAATAATCTATTCTTGAATGACGGTCAGTTTTTCTAGTCTTTCGAGCACCAGTCCAACTCACACTTGACCGGCTTTTTTCTCCACATTTTTAACAGGTATGCGAAATAAGTTTCCATATCAACATTTAAAAAAAAAAAACAACCTGGCAATTTAGAGCATTGACATAATAGCCCCCAATAAAAAAGACATTAAAAGTTGTCAGAATATGGCTACTGTCATTCATTGTCAACAAACTGTAAAATTATTTTTGCATATTTGTACATGTTTTAAGTGTTGCGGATATTATGTTGCCGACTCAAAAATAATATTTCATCATGCTGAACAACTTACTACAGGTTTGTGAGCAAATCATGCTTATTATTATTTGGTCATCTTATGTCAAAATAGGGATCACAGGTCACGTGGTCAAAGTCACGTGGTTAGCGCACAGTAGTTTTTTCAAATCCATTTTTCAGTACCTTTTCAGGAAAAAATTAAAATTCCAAGAGTTTTATGCACCTCTCCAGCATGAGACGAATCTAATGACATATCATTTATCAAAATCGGACCATAACTGTAGATCTGATGGGATGTACAAAAATCGGCCTCGCGTAATATATATATAGATAGTCTGATAGCCCAAGTCCGACGGTAGAATATTTTTTTAATTTATATGACTCCCTTTTTTTTTGCTCCGAAATATAAATTTAAAAAATATTCCACCACCAGATTGGGGTTGTCAGACTATACCTAAATTTTTATTTTATAGCATAATTACATTTTATCCACTTTGTTATTTTTAGGATCTTCGAGTTGTGAACGATGATGAGGAATTACCTAATTTTTCCTTAAGTAATATGAGAAGAATTCTTATACATCTCAATTTTAAATATTTAAAAAAATCAAGACGGAGCATGCTGATTGATAGGCATGATATTATCGCATGGCGACGAAAATATTTGCAACAAATCAAAGATTTTCGACGCAGAGGTGTTCACAACTATTACCAGGACGAAACTTGGTTAAATGAGGGGCAAACACTAAGTAAGGCCTGGGTAGACCTGAATATACAAACACCTCGGCAGGCATTTTTAGAAGGCCTAACCACGGGTCTCAAAGCTCCGACTGGAAAAGGCCGCCGCTTAATCATATCTCATATGGGTAGTGACGAAGGTTTTCTGAACGATGGATTGCTGATGTTTGTGTCCAAGTCAGGTAAGGAAGACTATCACCAGGATATGAATGGCGATTGTTTCGAGGAATGGTTTAGAGGCATCCTGCCAAAGTTGAAACCATCGTCCGTTATTGTTATGGATAATGCCCCTTACCACTCGAGGAAAAAAGATACGTTTCCCACTATGCATTGGCATAAACAGAAAATAGTGGAATGGATGGTAAGTAAAAATTTGAGTTTTCCTGCAACCGCAACTAAAAACGACATGATTACAATTGCATTACCCCTGAAAAATCAATCAGAAAAATTTGTTATCGATGAAATGGCACGCGAACAAGGACACCAAATTTTGCGGCTACCGCCGTACCATTGCGAGCTTAACCCCATTGAGCTTATATGGGCACAGGCAAAAGGGTATGTGGCCAGGAATAATAAAACATTTAAAATAGAGGAGGTGAAAAATTTATTTATCCAAGGACTGGAAACCATTACAGCCGAAAGATGGAAAGATTGTGTCAATCATATAATAAAAACCGAGGACAAAATGTTACAACTCGACCATTTAGTGGACAATGTTTCGGATCGTTTTATTATAAATGTAACTGATGAAGATGATGATGATGAAGATGACGAAATAACGGAGCCTGGGAATGAATAATATTTTATAATAAAGACTAGTTATCGTTGGACAAGGTGTTTTATTTTTTTACCTACAGGCTCGGAAACCTTTTTATGCTTTAAAACTAGTGGGTAAAAACGCATTTATCCATCCACTACCTGGAAAATCAAACAAACTAAAATTTGTACCTCTTATTTGAAACGGGTCACTAGTAGAATGGCTAGATCGCAAAATGACCACATCGCGTAAGGGCTGCATCGCAAATGTGCTTAATCGCAGAAGACCGAAGTCACTAAATGACTACATCTTATTATGACTAGGTCGTAATAAGGCCACCTCGCGCAGCTGCCACATCGTAAATGTGCTTCGTCGTAGAAAACCGATATCGCTAAGTGACTAAATCTTAATATGATTAGGTCGTAAAATGGCTAGTTCACTAAAACGTATAGATCCGTATAATGACTACATCGTAAAATAAACATAATGCTAAAAGTCTAGGTCGAAAAAACGCTAAGTTGCAAAAAATCTACCTTCTCCGTACAGTCATGATCAAATTAGACTTAGCATGTCAACATTTTTACGATTTAATCACTCTACTACCAAAGCACGCTCACAATTTTATTGGTACTTATTAAAATGAAACAATGTAGTTTTCAATAATATTGTGTAATTTGCAACCAAAATAAAACCTTGTGAAACATAATATATAACGACTTATTATTGTTTGAATTTAATAATTTTATTATAATACATATGACATGTTAGTGAATTACTTGAAACTTAACTTATATTTTAACTTCACAATACTCAAAAGGAAGTCTAAGGTCGTGGTATTTTTTTCCTCGAGTTTTTTAAGTTCTCTGCTGTATTCTTTGTCAAAAAGAATGTGTCTTTTTTTCCTGCTTGCTGTCTTGGTAAACGCTCCTCTCACTCTCATATCTTGGTACCTGGACTCTTCTTTGAGTTTCTGCAGAAAACTGAACAACGTTGATTTTGAGTGCATTCGAACGCCGAGACGCCGATGCCAAGCTTCCATAGCGTTGTTGGTCCGGTGCCTCTCTTTACAACACGATATTAACGCCGTATTTTTAAGCCACTGAGTTTCAAAATATTTTATGAACGCACGCATTCCTTCACAATGGTTAGCATAGTTGGTGATCGAGTTCCAGCCGTCATGTATAAGTGATGATGGTAACAATGGCAAATTACATACCAGTCTTACGATTTGCTTTCCTTTGTCTGAATTTGCCAAGTCGAGTTCGTCTGCTTTTTTCCAGACGGCTTTTGTATAATGGAAATAGCATCCTGTAACCTTTCCATTAGGGAACACTTCTCGGAACGCATTTATTTGTGATAATTCAAAGTCACATTTATATGTGGATATGTTGATCTCTAATGCATCTCGTATTAACGTAAATAAAGCTACGTATGTGTTTTGCGTTTTATTTGGTAATAAACCATATAGCATGGGAAAAACGTTCGTGGTTTGTTCGTCACTAGCCCCATCTACGTGAATCGAAAAGAGCTGGTAGAAAGGATTAGGCACGGGCCTAAATGTGCCATCTCCGAAGAAAACTCTGTTTTGACTGCTAGCTGACTTAGCAAACTGTCTGCACGTTTTAGTGCTAAATAAGCAAATCTTATTATCAGTATCCAACTCGTATTCAGCGACTAAAAAGTCCTCTCTGATAATGTTTGGTATCTCCACATCAATAGTCTTAGAAAATTTGGCGGCACTCACTTCTAAAAATCGTTTTCGCGTATTATGCAATGCATCACGCACTGATTCAAAAGATGGCATCATCTGAATCGTGTCATCATCTTGAACGTATTCCAGTATAGTTTCTTCGTATATTTTCTTCACTGGTGCCATACTTTCACAAACTTTTTTTTTTGCCGCAAATACAATAATGTCCCTTATGATTTTGTAATGGTTTTGCTCGCAACTATGAATGCTTTCACGAACTATTTCAGTTTTGTTAGCGTTCAATGTGATTGACGCACTACACTCTTGGCGATTTGCACATCGCCAAAATGAATTTCCCGACACATTATCTTTGGTCCAATTATATCGGTACCCATCGTATAGTACTGCAGGTCTATTTTTATTATTAGAAATAAATATAATTTCTTTAGTACTCATCGTGCATAATTAAGCATAGGAAAGCGTTTTATAAGAAATGACATCAATATGATGACAATATAAGCGAATCGCAAATTCGAATGATGTGTATTTCGATTGTTTTATTTCAAATTAAGTATCGGTCTTTATTTCAAGTGGCCAGACATGACTTAATTACCCGTTAGTATATGTATGTAGTATATTATGTAAAAAGTATTTATCTATATTTTACCTACTTACATTTATGTTTTTAAGTAGTACCTAGGCAAACCGAGTTTTGCTCGGCGTCTATAGTTCAGTAAATTTGTTCAAGCCACCTCTTCAACTAGGAAAGTAAAAGATTATCTAAATACGAAATTTAACCCTAATCGTATCGCACAGCTAGACAGCTAGGACTACTAATATACGACTTCTTTTGTGAATATGCTAATTTGTGCCAAACCCCTGACATTTAAATATCCAACATAATTATTTAATATTGCTTTTTGTACGTAACTGTCCCGACTTTCGACGACGTAGTCATTTTACGACTTAGCTATTCTGATATTTTGCGCGTTTTGAGATGTTGACCTGGAGCGATGTGGTCATTTTACAACTTGGACATTGTGATATATGTACTAGACGAGATGCAGGCAATTTACGATTCTGACATTTTGAGATGTTGACTAGGAGCGATGTGGTCATTTTGTGACTCGGACATTATGAGATGTGGACTAGATGAGATAAAGTAATTTTGCGACTTCATTGTTTTGAGATGTGGACTATAAGCGATGTGGTCATTTTGCGACCTGGTCATTCTACTAGTGACCCTTTGAAACTAATATACTTTTTTTTGATTTATACTAGTCTGTTATTTGTACTTTACAACTTGTCGATATATTGTTATCGACTTATACCCTTCTCTATTTTTATTTTGCTGTTCCTGGTATCATTTTACCTGTCAGTCATTTGTCAATTTAGTCCGTAGGTCTGTGGATTTTAGTTTAGTCTCAGGGAGGTCCCGAGTGCTCGCCGCGCGGTTCAAAACGTAACTGCGCGAAGCCTCGCTCCAGTCCCCACTCGACTCCTTCCTTGTCCATGCCACACCTCCTGAAATCCAGAAATTCTCCCGCCAATCAATATGAACAATGTTCCGGACTCCATCCCGAATTAGTTTTAGAATTATGTCGCCTGCTTGTCACAAAAAATTAAGATTAATGTCTTAGCACATCTGCGTAGTTTCAAATTTCTCCCCATTATCCTGGAAAGGTTGCGCAATATAGTTTTATGACGTCCCGTGGTGTTGTATCTAGAATCGTCTATACTTAACTCCCTTTTTTTTCTAACTTGCTTCCTTAGAAATAAATTTAACTATCAGTGAGAAAGTTTGACGGCTAAGAACAATCTATTACGTAATAAATGTCCGTCACCCGTTGTCTTAACGACAATTTAAAATTCCAGCTAAATTGGTTTAGGATTCTGTTATTTGTCTGTAAATAACATCGGGTTATTTATGGGCAGAGCAGTATCTATTATATTTTGAATTTACGATTCCCAGACCCTCACACAGATGACGTGGTCTCGCTTTCACAATGCCAAAAAAATTATAATAGTCGATTTGACCATCTCAAGACTATCAAATGCGAGTCTGACGCGCGCATCTTGAGATTCTAGAGTTCTGTAGGTAGGTACAAACACTGAAAGCACTGCATAATACTGTAACGGAAAGATAAAACATACAAAGCGACAAACTGAACTGTAGGAACGAAACGCAAGGACGGTGAGGGAGTGAGGTGATGGGCGAGAGCGAGACAGAGGAGGTTAGAAAAATGGCGTTAGAAACGAAACTCATGTCGGTTGTTCTTTGTCCGTGATTTATTTTAATAAATTAGTTTAAAGTCTACATTTTGTGTCTCGTATCATTTCGTAATCCCCCCCAAATGGGGGCTCGTCCGGGATAAAGTGAATTTGGGCCATTAGCGTGTGTAAGTAAGTAGTAATAATAGCAAAAGCGTTATGAGCATGTGAGTCTTGGCCGTCAATTTTACATGGAATGGTTTTGGTGGGATCTCATTTCTTTTGTAAGGTAGTTTTTAATTTTTAGGTTTTTTTTTTTGTACTGTAGCGTTTCTAAGTAAGTACCTAGTAATAATTTTGTATTTAAGAAATACTTACGTTTAGCCCCATATATATACACTTTTATCCCCCATTATGGAAAACCCACACAAACTTTCATCTCCTTATTAAAAGGGTGGGGGTGATTTTCTAAAAATCCAAGAATACGTATTTTATTATTTATAACAAGGAGTCCCTATATCAATTTTCAGACCTCTAGTATCAAAATTTGCAGAAGTCTCATACAAACTTCCATCCCCTAGTTTAAGGGGTCGGGGGGTCAAAGTTCCAAGTTTCAGAATTATTATATTGTTTGTGTACTAAAAATAGCTTACATACCAAATTTCAGCTTTCTAGGTCATCGGGAAGTACCCCAGAGGTTTTGATACGTCAGTGAGTGAGTGGCAAAATCGGCGTATTTTAGGTACCAATAAAACCTAAAGTATAAAAGCTAGATCAATTAAATTAAGTACATTTTATATGTTCTCTAACTGCATCCTAACCTGTGAATTTGGGCGCTCTGGTGTTAACTGGGACGAAGCTATGAGGGTTTGAAAATTAGACGAAACGGTTCGAGAAAAGGTAGGTAGTGCCCCGCTTCTTTTTTGCTCGTCTTGGCGGGGGCACTACCGTGCCCCCAGATAACTAACAGTATATTTGTATTCATTAATTCACAATTAATGTAAAAAAATCTTAGTTGTAATTTAATAAACGAAACAGTGCATGGAATTGTAATATCAAATTTAATGTCACTACTGCATGTCCGAGCTCGAATCGCAAACACAGCGGATTTTAATTACAGTAAAAGGCGATGTTCCTTGGATTTATGTTGCTTATTTGGCGATATCTAAAAGTACCTAGTCAAATCGCGCCGGAGGGAAAACTACTTTTTAAAAACTAAACTTATAATTAAAATACAAGTTATTCGTACGGTGGTCGATATTAGACTGTCTTTATTTAATTAAAATGTTCTTAGGTTCTAAAGCTTATCTACGCCAGACGCAAACTATGCACTTTTGGACGCACCCGCATTAATGCTAAGTATGCCGTCTCTATACATACCGGACTCTGTAACTCCTCCCTCCTTTAGTTCGAAATTATCCGAAGAACCGTTATTCGGAGGATTATTTTGATTTTTGCAAGATTTGCATACCAAAAGTGTATATTTATACGAAAAGAATGAAAGAAAACCTATAATTAAGATTACATATAAAACAATGGTTCCTATGCTAACGCTTTCCGTATTCACTACACTTCCACTTTCCACTTCACTATTTTTCAGTGCGTACGATAACAGTTTCAGGTCGGTCAGCTCAACTCCTTTCAGTTGTACTGGATCAGCGCTCCGTCTTATGTCGGTTTTCAGATTTTCAGGAAACTTTACCAAAGGTAGTTTTTGGTATATGATTTTCTCTCCATTTATGGTTTGTTCTCTCAGATAATGTTGTCCAATTTTATATTCGCAATTATCGTCAATTGTAAGCAGGTATGTGCCCAAAAGTGTGTAATGAAGGATTTCGTTAGCACACGTTCTCTCAAGATCCGTAGTTGCCTTGGTATATAGAATCCATCTGTTTTTCTGTAAAAACTCTATCTTCACATTTTCCACTTCTATCGGGATTTGCATACACGGAGCATTACTTGAGTATCGCATGAGTTCGAGAATGCAGGTGTCTTTGATGGGTACTGTTAATTGCATTTCATCACACAGGAATGTTTCGTCTTCGATGAGCTTGCATGGGGTGGAGAGCGAGCTAGCATTCAACCCCTTCACAATAAGGTAAGGATATTTAGGTAAAATAATTAGGGTGAGGTTTGTTTCAGGTTCGGTAATAGGTAAGGGAACAATTTTATAGTAAAAGTAAGTTTCTCTCTTAACTAATGGTATTTCCATAATGAACATTATTTCAGAATTCTTAAAGTATGATTTCAATGTAATTGACTGTTCAATTTTTACAATGTTTTCAGGATTTGATGGAAAAATAAGTTTATCTGTTCTTTCTATGAGCTTAAATGTTTTTACAAGTTCATTAGTGTTAACAATAGATTGATGCAATATACCTATTTTACTAAATGCGAGTACAGTTTCAATCTCATTCAATTTAGAATACATCAGTTGAAAATTATGAAAGAACAAGTTATAAGCCTGTATTATCTGATTGAGATGAGATATTATTGAAATTTCGGTTATGTCATTATTAACTTTATTTATGGCTGTATTCAATTGTATGAGATTGTCAGTTATATTTACAGTAGTATTTGTAAAAAGTCTCACCATTTCGGATATGAGTGTTGTTTTCTTTTCTACAGAATGCTGTCGGGTTTTGACTTCATTTATCAGATTATTATATTTAATAGCATCGTCGTGATCCAAATTTCCAGTGATAAGTTTAATTAAAGATCCTAGAGGATTGATGAGTCCTCTCTTTTGCCTGCTATTGGGAACTAATTGAGTGTATTTTTCCACAGTGATATCTAACATGTGATTTACTGGTCGCTTTACGTCATCCCAGTATATTAAGTATGAGGCATTAATATTAGAAAATGAACCAACTAACCTATCCAGTTCCTTATATCTATGTATATTTAAATCTAGGTCTTGCTTAATAAGTTTTATATCTAATATCTTAATAACTAGCCACTTATTATAACTAACAAGAGCGGTACCCTCTCTTATTGGAAAAACGCCGGGGTTCTTCTCGATTTTATGAAGTTGAAGGGCCCGGATCAGTACTGCCTGGGTCAGCAGCAGGACGAACCTGTGGAGGACGTCGCACATCTTTAATTGGGACTCTAGTTTCTCTCGCGTTTGTTTCAACTGGGATTATATTTCTGTGGACCTTGCCCTTAGCCTTGGCCTTTTGATACCTAGGTTTGTCCTTAGCACGTCGTCTATTTACGCCTCTAATGAAAATATCATCATTGTCATCTAAGTCGAAATTGGTTTCTCCTTGCCTATCTTGTTGAACCCTTTCTTTTCTAGCTAACATTTTATCTGTCAAATATTTATATAGGTATTTTGTTCTTTTACAATGGTCTTTAACTAACTGCTGGGTATATTCTTTATCAAAATCTGCGTTAAACTGGTTTTTACTTTCGGTATGTCCAAAGACAACTTCGAATGGCGTGAGTCCTGTTACTGAATGAATAGTTTGATTATAGGCCAATATTGAATACGTCATTACGGAAGCGGCATCTGTATGTTTCCTTTCATACTTTGCAAGTCTATATATTTCTGCGATTGTGGAATGGAAGCGTTCTATCATTCCCATAGAGTTCGGGTTATTAGGGGTTCCAATGTGAATGTTTATTTTATAAAATGAAAGCATTTCGCTCATAAGTCTGTTATTGAATTCGGAGCCAGGGTCTGTGATCAGTGAAAATGGTAAATTTATTGCCGTATAAGTAGGGACGAAAGTGTTTTACAGCCCATACGATGGCTAATAGCTCTTTCTCGATAGTGCTGTATCGTTTTTCAGAATCATTTAGGGTTCTACTGGCATAAGCGATGGGTTTGTCGCTACCTATGATACCTTGAGAAAGTACTGCGCCCAGGGCGAAGTCAGATGCATCTGTTGTCAATATGAACGGCTTCGTAAAATCAGGATATTGTAATAGAGGTGCACTTACTAACAGTTCTTTACATTTTTCGAAAGCTTTCAGGTAATTTTCGTCAATGGTAATTTTACTATTCTTTTTCAAACAAGACGTCATCGGGCGAGTAATTTTAGAAAAGTCTTTAATAAATTTTCGGTAGTATCCAATGAGTCCAAGAAAGCTCTTTATTTCGGTAACTGTTTTCGGTAATGGATATTTCAGTATAGCATCTATTTTGTCTGTGTTAGGTTTTAGTCCTTCGGGTGTTATGGTATGTCCTAAGTAATTAGCTTCTTTACATAGAAATTCAGTTTTATCGAGTTGTACTTTTAGATTCGTTTGTCGGAGACGTTCGAAAACTGCTTTAAGTTTTGTCATATGTTCTTCCAGGCTAGATGAGAAAATTATAATGTCATCGAGGTAAATTAGGCAGTGAATACCTTGCAGTCCTCTTAAAACGTTATCTACTGCTCTTTGAAACGTTGCTGGAGCCGTCTTGAGCCCAAAGGGCATGCGCAGGAATTCGTAGTGGCCGTATTGTGTAGAAAACGCTGTTTTTGGCTGATCTTCTTTTTCGATTTCAATCTGATGATACCCGCTCGCTAAATCGAGTACCGAGAAATAACTACTTTTACCTAGCTTGTCAAAAAGGTCTGTAATATTCGGGAGTGGATATTTGTCGTCAATGGTAATGTCGTTAAGCCGTCTATAATCAATAACCATGCGAAATTTTCTTTCTCCACTAGCATCCATTTTTTTTGGGACTAAATGTACCGGGGCACTCCAAGGTGAGTGGGATTCTTGAATGACATTATCCTTTAATAATGTTTGTACTTGCTTTTTTATTTCAGCTGCTTCTACTGGGGCCTGACGATATGGTTTTATATAGATAGGGTCTTCGTTAGTGGTTCGGATTTTGTGTTTTACCTGATTTGTGAAGGTTAATGGTAAATGTTCAGTGTAAAAAATATATTTGTATTCTAAACACAAATTGTAAATTTGATTTCGTTCCTCCGAGTTCATGTGATCTAATCGTAATTTACTTAAGTTTTGAGTTAAAATTTCATCCTTTTCACTGCTATCTACTGAATGTAAACCGTTAATTTCAATTTCTTTTGGTTCATATGGTGTGACGTTGAGAGGTTTACTGAATTTTATATCAAAGTGATTTTCGGATGTATTTTGGATAACAATGGTTGCAAAGCCTTCTGTACATTCTACAAGTGCTGTTGGTGTTCGTACACCTTCGCCGAAATCTATATGGTTTATAATTGCATTTCCACTATAAAGATTTACGGGAATTTTCGTGCGTGTTTCAGATCGGGGTTCAATGCGAATTGTGTAAGGTGGACGGTAAATTATAGGTATTTGTGTGTCTCGCGTTATCAGTACTTGGTTTTTCATGTCAATGTTCGCGTCAAGTTGTTTCAGTAAATCTGAGCCAATTAGTCCTCCGTAACTATTATCGACTTCGTATATATAAAATTTATGAGTGTCACAACTCTTAAAAGTTTTCAGCAATGGGATTTCGATTACTTCAGCGTGAGAGCTTCGAGCATGGGTACTTACTACTTCAAATGGTTCATTATATTTGAATTCGGAAAAGTATTTGTTTGCAATATCAGGGCTTACGAATGATCGTGTGCTTCCAGTGTCTATCATGAATTTGGAGTTTATTTCGGGAATTTCAATGTGTGGCAGTTTTAAGGCATTATGATGGTTAAGGTGTACTATTTCTGGGGATCTGTCGTAGAGGCTTTTATGGGAAAATTTTCATTTTCAGGCAAGTTATGTAACATTTCAGTCTCATATTGATCGTCTAAGAAGTATTCTTCGTTTTCAGTTTGCGTGTAATACTGTTGGTAGTTTGAGTACTGTTGGCGTTCGGTTCATTGAAATTTTCAGGGGCAGGTTCGATTTCTTGAAGTTCATTTGCGTAAAACAAATTGTTAGTTGTTCGCGGGGGTATGTAGTTTGGTTTTGGTTGGGGTGCTGTTCGCATAGAGACATTATTATATTGATGCGAAGATTGGCCTTGACCTTGTGGTTGTTGATATGGAGGTCGAATACCGAATTTAAATTGCGGTTGGTGTGCTGGCTGGAAATTATTAGATCTAAATTGATTGTTATTATCCAATATTTACAAAATATTCTCAAAAATTATCCTGGAAAGAATAAGCCAAAATTTAGATGATAATCAACCATTAGAACAAGCTGGCTTCAGGAAAAAATTCTCAACTATAGATCACATCCATACAGTGAAGCAGATAATGCAAAAATACAACGAATATAACAAAACTCTATATATAGCATTCATAGACTACAACAAAGCATTTGACACTATAAGTCATGAAGCTATCTGGGAGAGTTTAGAAACCCAAGGAACCCCAGGTCAATACATAAACATAATCAGATCTATATACACAAACAGCAAAGCCAGAATACAGCTGGAAGCGGTGGGACCTGAGTTCAAAATAAGAAGAGGAGTGAGACAAGGCGACCCATTGTCCCCAAAGCTGTTTTGTGCGGTTCTAGAGAACATTTTCCGAAAACTTGATTGGTCAGACTTGGGTCTAAATATTGATGGAATAAAAATAAACCACCTGAGATTTGCGGATGACATAGTTCTGTTCGAGGAAAGTCCAAATAAACTCGAAGTTATGATCCAAGCTTTAAGCAAAGAAAGTTCCAAAGTGGGTCTGACAATGAACATGTCAAAAACAAAACTACTTACAAATTCAGAGCAAATACAAATAAAAGCTGGTGACCACAAACTAGAATACGTAGATGAGTACTCATACCTGGGCCAGCTCATATCCCCCAAAGATCAATCAAACAAAGAGATCAATCTAAGAATAGCCAGTGGATGGAGGAAATATTGGTCTCTGAAGGAGGTCATGAAATCCAGAGAATTAAGTATCTCAGTCAAAAGAAGAGTATTTAACACTTGTATTCTACCTTGCATAACATATGGTTGTGAAACATGGGCACTGACACAACAACAGAGAAACAAACTGCAATATTGCCAAAGAGCCATGGAACGAAGCATGACAGGGACATGCAAAAGGGACAGAATAAGAAACAACCAACTAAGGGCAATGACAAAAGTGGCAGATATCCTTACCAAAATTGACCAGCAGAAGTGGAGGTGGACTGGCCACATGATGAGAGAAAAACAGGGAAAGTGGAGCAAAATAATCACTGACTGGTACCCCAGAAATTGCAAGCGAAGTAGAGGCAGACAACACAGAAGATGGGAGGATGAGCTGAAACTTACAGCGGGGCCCAACTGGAGGAGGGTGGCCCGCGATAGAGTACAGTGGAAGCAGCTAGAGGAGGCCTTTGCCAGGAGGCACGCTGAACTGAGGGATATACTATAACGAAACACAACCTTGTAGAAATCAGTTCAGAATAAAAAGGCATTATTATTATGATTGTTATTAGAAACAAATGGTCTATAACCTGCTTGTTGGGGAATCCCAAATTTAAAGTTCGGTGTGTGTTGATTGGGCATCAAAGATTTGTATCCCTGATTTTGAGGGTTTCCAAATCTAAAACCTTGTGGAGCTGACTGGTTGGGAATGCCAAATCTAAAACCTTGAGTTGGTGGGAATTTATTTTGTGCGGTATTAAAATTGTATCCTGCCTTTTGTGGTTGAGAAAATCTCATATTCTGTCCAAAATTATTATTTTGTGGGAAAATGGGCCTTTGCTGTGAAGGCTTACTATTGTTTCTATTTTTTGCGTTATACTGGTTTAAGAAATTGACTTCTTCCATCACTATTGTTAAGGCGTCTTCCAGCTGCTTGGGGCTATTGAGTCTCACTACGCGTAACATGTCTTCCGGCAAATTATAAAGAAAGACGTTTAGAGACAAGTGATTATAAATTGTCTTTTTCGTTTCTTTTTCACGAGGATCTTCAATTAAATTTATTTTGGCAAATAATGTACTTCTGACATTTTGAATACGATTACAGAAGCTAGCGTATGATTCACTGTGCCTAATCTTTAAATTATCTAATTCTATCGCAATACACTCCTCTGACCTCGGGTCGCCGAAATGTTGAGTTAACAGCTTTTTTAATTGCATCCAAGTATCGATATCTTGTCTTTCGCTTATCAAGTGGGCGGCTTTGCCAGTTAGCCAGCCAGTAATTGCATGAAATATATACAAATCCTGAGCAAGATTTTCGGGGTTTCTAAAAGCTTGAATTACATACTCACTTTTACTTAAAAATAAATTTAACAATTTTTCATCACCATCAAATTTTGGAATTAAATCCATCATTTCTCTAGGAATTACTTTAATTTGATCCATGTTTTCTCTTTGATTTACTATATTTTCTTCAATATTATTATTATCTCTGGGAACTACTCCTATTTCTTCCATTTAGTATTTTAATAATCGTTTTTAAACACACTTAACTAGCTTAATATTAGGACGATATAATTCACAACTATAGAGTTTGTATAGAGAGCTTATTATAAAGTTTACACTAAATTACACAGCCAATGGAATAAGAACAGGGATAGACGGGACAGTGAAGAGGTCTACTCACAGTACGCTTTTCCCCATTTCCTCCAATTATAGCCGCAGGCGTTTTCGTGTTGTCCTCCAGGCACTGAGACAAATTTATTTGGTTCGAAGATACCAGTTATCACGTAAATACGTTAACGAAAGTCATGCACTCGGATCAATTCGTGATCCTCACAGGCGCAGGATTTCGTACCGGTATCCTGTCCGCAGCGCCAGTCAAATCGCGCCGGAGGGAAAACTACTTTTTAAAAACTAAACTTATAATTAAAATACAAGTTATTCGTACGGTGGTCGATATTAGACTGTCTTTATTTAATTAAAATGTTCTTAGGTTCTAAAGCTTATCTACGCCAGACGCAAACTATGCACTTTTGGACGCACCCGCATTAATGCTAAGTATGCCGTCTCTATACATACCGGACTCTGTAACTACCTACACTCCAATCAGACAGTAGCCCTGTATCAAAAGTATCAATTATACCTACTAAAAATACATCTATTGTTAACCTTCCTCTAATTGAAATTGCCTCAGACAACCCTTTTTAAATGAACCATTATTCTCGTTTCTAAAGCTCTTTTATTACACATGTTTCAGTATTTCGTGATTTTTCGCTGCCTTTTGATTCTTTTTCTTCCGTGTCTCATTCATCTTGGCTGGAAGGGGTTTCGTTCGATGCGGTTTTTTCTGGTGAACGTAGTGTCTGAGTCTGCGTTTGAGGTTTCTCATCATCTTGCTCACAGATTTGGGCTGGTGTATCTGAGGGTACCGTCTACGGAGTTCTTTCATCAGGTGGTTGATTATAGATTCGGTTACTGTTGCTTCTACGTGGCGGGCAAACTGAAATGAAAATAAATAAATATCAGGCTAACTTATACAAATCCCGAATTAAGCTCAAAAAGGCTAATGTTATGGGTACTAGACGATACATACTTATATAAATAAATATATACTTTAATACATAGAACAACCATGACTCAAGCACAAAATGTTCGAGTTCATTACATAAATAATTTGCTCTGGCCGGGATTCGGGGATTCAGG
This sequence comes from Apotomis capreana, assembly GCA_947623375.1. Classification (NCBI taxonomy): domain Eukaryota; kingdom Metazoa; phylum Arthropoda; class Insecta; order Lepidoptera; family Tortricidae; genus Apotomis; species Apotomis capreana. The sequence goes on from OX392519.1 coordinate 12,578,423, forward strand.
TGCACTACAAACCGCGCTGACCGCGTCTTCAATAAATAAAGTCGTCAGTAAATAAGTTTTTGATATTTCCTTTGGCTTTCGCGACTGTTATACATTGAAACAAAACAATTGAAACGGATTTTATTGCGTATATTCATTATTTGAGTAACTTTTCAAATATTTTTGGAGTTTACTCCTTAAGAATCGATTTTCATATATAAGCCCGGGGTATGAAAATTATGGGGTATAAAATCGAACGTATCTGCCGTGCTAATTTAAAAAGTCGTATCTCAGTATACGATCGGGGTAAAAATACGACTTCTTAATTTAGCAGGTTATGCGTTACGTTAAGCGTTATAGACTAAGATCCCTATATAAAATGACCTTCACGGAGATGTTTATTTCATGAAATGTATTTTAAATGTACTTAGCAACGGGAAAACATGGCTCCCGTTAGAGAAAATTAATATTAATTGTTCTCTGCCATTTATTTATTTTAAATTACCACAAGAGGCTTAACAAATAACATAGACAAGAAACATATTCATAATTTCTCCGCGGAGACTGCGGCGGCGGCCGGCGGCCTACACGGCGCGTTGCTGCGCAAGTGCGCATCGGGCAGCTTGACTGACAGTTGTCAATCTACAACAGCTGAGAAATGTGTTTTTGTTTTCAAGTTTTTGCTAATATTTTGCGTGAATCTCTATCATGTTACGAGTGTGATTGCTATCAGTGCATGAGTACTATCTAGTTATATGTGCAATTATAAACCACCGCTTCCCCCAGGAACTTTATGGGGCAATTTGTATGCCGAAACTTGGAGCGGTTTTTTTAAATACTTTATTTGTTATCGTAGCCGTAAGTTTTTATCTATTGCGTTTTTTAATAGTTTACTTGATGAATCCTAATAGCACGGGCTCCTCTCAGAATGTCGCTTCCAGGTCTGTGTCGCTTTCGCTGGAGAATTCCGTACAGTGCCCACATTGCTCCCAGATTCGTTTCTTTAAAGGTCAGAAAGGACTTAATATACACATCAGTAGAACCCATGGCATTCGTGCTGGCGCAATTACGTCGCCACCAGGCAAACAATTCACAACGAAGTCAGATCAGGCCTTTTTCTGAAAAAATCAGTGAGCTTAAACATTCAATTCCAGTGGTCAAACGAATTCCTCGCAGCGTTCGAATTCAGGTTGCACAAAAAGTGTGCCTACCTTTTCGTTCTTGTTTGCAGCGCCCAACAGGGTACATAATGTGATACTTAAACTATTTACTTTCACCTGTATAATCATTATGTGCAATAAACGTATTGAGTATATATTTTATAAACGTTCTTAAGGCCAGGCGCGCACCAAGATTTTAGTCGCACGATAATTTTGTCGCATAAATGCAAGATATAGGTTTATATGAGAGTGCGCGCACCACGATTTTCATAAACCCATAAGTACGCTTATTTCTGCGACAAAAAAGTGGTGCGCGCCTGGCCTAAAGAGTAAACTCCAGTCGTGCGTCGGAGCTGACACACACACTTTTTTTTTATGTATATTGGGATATTTTAGAAAACGTAAAAATGTTTAATTGTTTATCTTTTATTTTATAATATCGGAAAAAAGCCTGATTAAAACCATGAAATGTTGTCAATTGATGATAAAATTACTTAAATTAATATCAGATTTCACAATCTTCTATTTCCAAGACCCAATCTGTATTAAAAATATATATCCTGAACAATGATTAAAAGAATAACATGGCAAGTGTTTATTTTTGAATTTTATAGCAGGTTTGATTCTCGGGCGAGAACTAGCGAATAAAAAAACTTTGCAGCTTCCCTGCAGGGCCCATTTGTTTTCACACTGTATGTACAATAAGATAAGAAATAAATTAATTATTAAGGTAATGGTCGAATTGAGGCTTAATAAAAATCACACTTATAAAAATCACACTCATTTTCAGAAATCCTCGATTTTTATACTAGGTGTTCACAAAAATAAACATCTGAATGTAAATAAATTGAACTCCCAAATTGAAACATTATGTAATAACTCGCAAAATTGTTATTTTGTACATTCAAATCCACAATGTCGCAATAAGATAGCATATTTTAAGTACCTATGTAAAACAATTAACTATATTATCAGTAAAATTGACAGTAATTCTATTACTGCCCAAATCTCTTCGCAATTATCACTACAAAAGGGTACCATACCATACTATTTTCAAAAAATGTTATTGTCTACAAGAAATACTTGTATACAACCACAATGTAGTGTTATGTCGCACCATCTTGAAGTTGTAAAGAAGATGGAACCTACGCGCCTAAAAGATAAGACTGAGTTTTTTCGTGAATAACATTACAATATTTCACCAAAATATTAGTGGCCTACTCAGCAAAAAAGAACCCTTAGAAATATGTTTACAAGAGTTCAAAGATAATAACATTGATATAGATATAATATGTATGTCAGAAACATTTATTAAATCCGGTGAAGAAGAAAATATTTATGTAAAAGGATTTAAACTATGTTCTTTTTACTCAAGACTCCATCAAAAACGAGGCGGCGTGTGTATCCTGTGTAAAAACTATATAGACTGCAACGAATTACCACTGTTAGATGGCATGGGTACAGATTTTACTTTTGAATGCTGTGGTATTGAAATCCCTGCCTATAAATGTATTATAATCTGTGTTTATAGAATACCTAAATCAGACATTGACTTATTTTTTTAAAACCTAGAAAATATATTACATAAATTACACAAAAAAAAAACTACAAAAATAATAATAACAGGGGATTTTAATATAGATACTCTTATTGACTCAAATGATACGCGTAAGCTTAAAAGCATTTTACAAAGTTACAAATTTTTCCTTCACATAAACGAACCCACTAGGTTAAAATCGTGCATAGACCATATTGTAAGCAATTTATCAAAACCAAAGATCGGGGTTCATCCTTTAGGTCTTTCGGACCATAACACGGGTCAAACATTAACTTTTGAGTCAGAAAATAAATCTCCAGAACTTGAATTTTGGTATGTAAAAAGACGAGACCTATGTAACGAAAATATAAACAAATTCTCCGAATGTATGGAGAGTCTAAAATGGTCCGACATATACGAGCACGCAGATCTGGATCAGGCTTTTAATGCTTTTCATGACACGTTTATATTATTTTATAATCTATGTTACCCAATTAAACGAACGAAGATTTGTAATCGAGACAAAAAGTATTCATGGATAACAAAGGGTATTCAAAAGTCGACAGTAACAAAAAGACGGTTACGATTTGAATACTATAAAACAAGACAATATAATAAGAAAAACTATTACCACAAATATTCCAAAATTCTAAGATCATGCATAAAACAGTCACAAAGGAAAATAAACCATCAATACCTGAGAACGTCTAAAAATAAGTGCAGGGCTTCATGGAATCTGATCCAGAAAAAAACTGTAAAAACTACTAAACAACTAAAAATAATAGATAAAATAAACTACAACGGAGATTCAGTGATATGTAAACAAAAAATTGCTAATATATTTAATGAATATTTTGTTAACCTAACTGATAATGAGTATGATCACAAAAAATATAAACTAAATCAAAAAACATGTCAATCATCCATTTATTTACATCCGTGTGATGAAGCAGAGGTCATTAAAATTATAAAATCCTTGAAACCTACAAGTTCTGTTGGTTACGACGAAGTATCGACTGTAGTATTAAAACGGTGTGCGGATAAAATTGCACCGATACTTTGCTATCTAATAAACTTTTCGTTTGAACAAGGTGTTTTTCCAGATAGATTAAAGAAAACTATCGTCAAGCCCTTACACAAAAAAAGTAATAAAGAGGAAATTGGAAACTATCGACCAATAGCACTTCTTTCCATATTTTCAAAGATCTTTGAAAGGGCGATGCACACTAGAATAACTAAATTCTGTAATAAATTTAACATTATAAATAAAAATCAAAACGGTTTTCAAAAGGGCAAGTCAACTTCACTTGCAGCGTTTAATTTAATTAAAAATATTACCGAAGAGATGGACAAAAAAAAACCTGTTGTTAGTATTTTCTTTGATATGAGCAAAGCTTTTGACTTTGTCTCTCATATGCGGCTTTTACGGAAATGTGAATTGTACGGTCTCCGAGGGCCAGCTTTGAGCTGGATAACTAGTTACCTAACAAATAGATTACAATATGTAGAAGTAGAAAACATATCAGATGAGAACAATATTTGTTATTCTAGATCTTTTGATAAACAAATTAACGCCGGTGTGCCACAGGGGAGCGTTTTGGGGCCACTTTTGTTTTTATTGTATATAAACGACTTGCCTATGGCCACTAAACATGAATGCATACTTTTTGCCGACGACGTATCAATAGTGATAACCTGTGATCAAATTCAGACATACAATAGTGAAGTAAATAATACAGTTAAAGATATTTTAATGTGGATGGAGATGAACAATTTACAAGCAAACCTAGAAAAAAACTAAATTTATTAATTTTTATAACCGAAAGAAATTTGTTGATATAAATATTGAATATAATGGAGAGCCAATAATCGAAGTTGATCAAATTACATTCTTGGGAATAATATTAGATAGACATTGTAACTGGAAGCCACAAATAGAAAAAAAATGTTCCCAAATAAATCGCTTTGCATATGCTCTACGTAGACTTGCATCGTTAGTTAACACAGACACAGCACTTACAGCCTACCATGGTTATGTAGCATCGGTACTAAGATACGGTTTACTTCTTTGGGGAAACTCTACCGATGTAAACAGGTTATTCGTAAGCCAAAAAAGAGGCGTTCGTGCCATTTGTAATGTAACTCCTCGAACCTCATGTAAACCTCTTTTCAAGAGCCTCAACTTGCTAACACTACCGTCTCTGTATATTTTGGAAACTTGTAAATTTGTTAAATTACATCCAGAACTATTTACAACACGAAAAGATACATGTAAATTCAACACAAGGTACCCAAACAAACTTGTGTGTACTAATAACTATCACACAAAAATTTGCAGTAGAAATTGTTACTTAATGGCAATAAAAATATTTAATAAGTTACCTGTGAATATTCAAGAACTACCTTTTAAAATATTCTTAAAAAAACTGCAATACTGGCTAGTCGAACATAGTTTTTACTCCATGCAGGAATATTTTGAGATGTAAGTAACGGACATACTACAATGACTGAATAATCAAACTAATATTTATATAGCTCTTAATTAATACTAAATAATTGAATGTAATGTTATAAATAATTTCCGATTGACATGTTCATGAATAATTTAATATAATGTGATTAGATAATAAGTAAGACATTTGCATGCCAGATATTTTTGGCGAGATATGTTTACTCTTGTAAAATTTTATACCATCTAATGTCATATCATGTCTCAAGCAAATAAATTTTCATTTCATTTCATTTCATTTCATTTCATTTCATTTCATTTCATTTCAAGGCGAAAGTTTGTGAGTGCGTTTATTTGTATGTTGGGTATGTTGCTTCTTCACGCTCAAACGGCTGGACCAATTTCGATGAATTTTGGTAAGAAGATAGCTGACACCCTGGATTTAAAAAAAGGCTACTTTTTATCCCCAAAAATGAAGTGTTCCCGTGGGATGAGCGAGTAACACCGCGAAGCCGCGAGCAAATGCTAGTAGCATATTTTTATCAAAATTTTACATTGGCTAGATTACTAGCCTTAGGACTTAAAATGTATTATTCACCATTTCACGTATCTACTCGCCTTAACCTAAGGCAATAAAGCTCTTGTTTGAAATTTTGAATGACATGACGTTTGGAATTACTTACCCGAATATAATTCGAGATTGTATTGGTGCAATGTGAATAGCCCATCCCAGTCTCTGTTGAAAACTCGGTACTCGAAGTTGTTGACTCATACATCTACCTAGGACAAGTGGTCCAATTAGGTAGGTCCAACTTCGAGAAAGAGGTCAAACGCCGAATCCAACTCTGCTGGGCAGCGTTCGGGAAACTACGCAATGTCTTTTCGTCCGACATACCTCAGTGCCTCAAGACGAAAGTCTTCAACCAATGTGTGTTACCAGTGATGACTTACGGCACCGAAACGTGGTCTTTCACTATCGGCCTCATCTCAAAGCTCAAAGTCGCTCAACGAGCAATGGAGAGGGCTATGCTCGGGGTGTCTCTACGTGATCGAATCAGAAATGAGGAAATCCGTAGACGAACTAAAGTGACCGATATAGCTCACCGGATTAGCAAGTTGAAGTAGCAATGGGCAGGCCACATAGCACGCAGAGCAGATGGCCGATGGGGCCGAAAAGTGCTCGAGTGGAGACCTCGGACCAGCAAGCGCAGCGTAGGACGTCCACCTACAAGATGGACAGATGACCTTGTTAAGGTCGCCGGAAGGCGCTGGATGCAGGTCGCTTCCAACCGGTCTATATGGAAGTCCAAAGGGGAGGCCTATGTTCAGCAGTGGACGTCCTTTGGCTGAGATGATGATGATGATGAATGTGAATAGAACTAACTTTTCAAACCTATTTATTTAGATGATGGGATATTGTTTGTAAACAACCTTAAAGTCAAATTTGTATTTCCAAGAACCGATTCATTTTGTTAATGAAGGTTATCTTTCTGAATGATGAATGTTTACATTACAATTGGTCCGCATTAGATATTTCAATAATTGCTTGGTATTAAAGGTCCAGATTTATCAAAAAATTATTTTAATTCTCCATACATTTTTACAATGGCGGCCGCGCGCTGATCTAAATAAATACGCATTCCTCGCGCTCTATGGGTCAGTCGCTAACGTTCGGCGCAGTCTTAACCCTTAAATGCATGAATTAAAAAAACACAATATTATAAAATATTATTTTATTTCAAATAAATGTTTCTTGTTATCAACCAGTAATTCATTTTTGTTTATGTAAGCTGCATCTTACACCATGCATTTAAGGGTTCTTGATGCAAAGCGTTCGCGCTCAAATTTAAATGTCGCGTACAACTAATAAAGTAATATAACTTGTTCCCGTGGGTGAATTGGTTAGAATTCTATGTTATAGATTACTTTTATGAAAATGAGTTCACTATGCCGACTTGATAATTTTGCGTAAAATTTTGTGGCCTAGAGAACGATTTAAAAATTCAATCGTTTATATAAAATAAAGCCATTGATGAATCTGTTATAAATTAAAACTGTCATTACCTACATTTCATAGTTTTAAACACATTTTCGTTGCCAAAAGTCACTTGTATAATCTTTTCAGGGATTTATAATTTTTTAATTCGTTTCGTATTGCGCTGACATAATCTCTCGACAAATCTGTTAGAAAACAATACGGAATGTTAAAACTGTAAAATGCGATGCCCTATTGCAGAAGAAATGCACTTGAATTTTTTTTCTAAGATTTACAGAGGTCGCTTACAAAAACTTTTTTTATACCTAACGCACACTCAAAATCCGTTAGAAAATGTTAATACCCGAATTATTTTAGTTTGAGGGGCAATTATACCCTTCCCGTATCGGACTATTTGGGAGTGGAATGGCGTTGGAAGCAGGTTGCAGGTGCGAATCACAATAAGTTGAACAGTCATTATGGGCGCATATCGGGCTGTGGCAAAATGCGTTGTTGCAGCCGATGCAACGGCCTAACTTGCATGTTACAATGCAAAGTTTAGTGAAAATAAAACGTAAAGTAAGTAAAAATATACTTGTGATATTAGCAAACAGGTTGTATATATGTGCCTATTCACCCGTTAAATAAAACTCTAATTGAGCTGTATAAGGGATATAAGTGTGTTGTGTGCTACTTGTGATGATTATTATTTGTACTTTCAATTGTGGTTATATTTTCAGGGTTATCAGTACCTTTTGAAACGGGAGAATACTTTTCTAAATGCATGTATACATAAGTTGCACGTGCGGCGGCAACATCGCACCGGCACCCTATGGTAAAATCTTCAATAACTTTGGAACTGTACAAGTTCTTGATATGCCGTTTTCTATTAAACGATCAATTAATAGTGTTATAATATACATAAGTAAAATAAAGCCATATTCATACATTTTTTATATGAAATTACATAAAGCCCCAAAAAAATGTTTTTTTTTTTTTTTTTTTCAGTTTACGTTTTTTTTTGTATTTATTATTACTTTTTGCCTATTTGAATTTTTATTTTATTTTATAAAACTAATTTAAGTAATTATCTGTCGATTAGCACCTTAATTATCAAAATCGGAATATCGGTTGAGGTTTTAGATTTTTTGTAAGATTTTTTGATCCAGCGGCGCCATGTCTGTATTCTTCAATAAGTTTGGAACTATACGAGCTAATAATATACGGTTTTATTTCTTAAATGTAAAATTAGTTGTGTATTAATATAAATAAATAAAAAAGTACCATGTACATACATTTTTACGAGTGAAATTCCAAAAAATCACGAATTTCAAATACTTTTTTCAGAAAATATTATTTTTTAGGTCTCCAAAATTATTTTCTACTTGTTTTAAATTTTTTTCATGTTAAATTGGGTAATTATCTGCCGATTGGCACCTCTTTCGTCACAAACGGAGTATTAGATCAGGATTTAGAATTTTATTAAACTTTTTTTGAATAAGTGGCGCCATCTCTGTTCCTAAGGGGTGAAACTAATTTCTCCTCGAGTGAAATCGTTTATTTTGGTCTATATTATCTCTGTGCAAAACGGCTTGCTTCCATCACAAAGTGCAGCTTCCGGGCTAAAACCGTCCATAACAAGTAAGACTATCAGCACTTTTGCGGCTCCGCACATCATTGTTTGCCCATACGCAGGGGCAGCAGTTGGCAGCTATATGCGGAAGCGGGAAAAATATTGAATAAGTGATTTAATGATCAGTAGGTGTTCAGGCCTGCCTTGGAGCCTGACAGTCATCTTACGGAAGCGAGAAGCGACACAATATTGCCTTTAAGATTTATCAGGCACTTGTTCATACTTTTGTATGCCTACCGTGTTTCGTTTTTATTAATACTACCGACTCGATACGAACGACATGTAGCTCTGTACATTTTTACTTATTTTATTATTAAAACGGATTATTTGAAGATTCCTGAGTTTCATTGAAGAATATTGAAGCTCCACTATGTCCGCGAAGACATAATTTGGTGACCCCGACGTGATCAACACGGCAAAATAGTCTACAAAGAAGATTGGAATTCGCCATCAACTCCATGCAGTACGTGTGAACTAAAGGGTTGACGAAATCCATGCAATATTAAACGAAGTTTGAAGAGCAACATAACGGCAAGAACGCCACGGGATCCTGCCACCAGCTCGGCCAGTGAGGAGACAAAACCTTGCACCGCGCGACGGGGACCTCCGAAAGTTAAGTGCCCTTCCTTTGTTCCTTACCTAAATTCGCAAATCATCCTAAAAAACTAAAAACTAAAACTAATTTTCAACTTGATGAAATAGCAGTGTAAAAATAATACAAACAGTGTAAAAGGTGAAAATAAATAATTACGTTCTATAAGTAATAACTAAATTCATACCCCAAATTTTGTTACAATACCGATGTTCTCGAACTTTCGATACCGTTAAGTTCTTTTCTTTGTCTACTTTGTAATCTCATTTCAAATAGTATAACCCGTTAATTTGTTGTTTATTTCATATAAAATCTCAGTAAAAACAGTCAGTAAAAACTTAGAAACAAATCTTTGTCTTAGCAGTTTCTTTTTAATGTCATCATAATTATTTAAAGTGATTTCCTCGTAGCATTGCGCAAAGTAATTACGTTAAATAAGATACTTGGCCGACTATTCCAGGGACACGGGATCCGGGGTCGCGTCCGTGACGTCACTGGCTCGGTGCGCCTGCAGCATCAGCTGTGCCGTGCGAGCCTAACGGGTTCCATATCGTGAGTTCCAGCGAATCGAGGAGCGTGAGCCAATATTTATTTATTTATTGCATGTTTTTATTGTTGCGTTAACGATGTCGAGTGATAAATGCCAACTTAAAGATTTAATTACTTCACGTAGTTCCATAAAGGGTCAGATAACTAAATTTAAAAATTACCTATCGGGTGTATGCCACAAATCTGAGTTATCTAACTTAGAGCTAGCGGAGTTAAGCCTTAAATTAACGCGGTTCGAGGGCTTATCTGTTAAGTTTGATAATTTACAAAACAACATTGAGATTTTAAATGCTGACGAAATTGATGATGAGATTGATGAGCGAGAAAGTATTGAGCACGATATAATTATCAACATCGCAAAAGCAAAAACTTTAATAGAAGAGTACAATAAAATCGAAAATCAACAAAGGCGCGAATCGGTTGTCGCCGATGCTCATGCTCAGTGCTCGCTCGATCATCAAGAAATCGGTTTTAAATTACCACAGATACAAATTTCTAAATTTGAGGGGTCGTATTTTCGCTGGCTTGAGTTCCGCGACACGTTTGAAAGTTTTTAATTCATAAAAATAGCCGCATTAAACCAATCCACAAGTTTCATTATCTCATCTCGTATTTGGAGGGTGACGCTGCTAGGATAATTTCCAATTTAGAGGTGTCATCGGCTAACTACGCAGAGGCCTGGAGGTTGCTTAGCGAGCGATATGATAATAAGCGCTTGCTTATCAATCATCACTTAAGCTCATTATTTAATATTCAACCACTCGCACGGGAAACTGAACGGTCGTTGCGCTTTTTAGTGGATCATGTTACAAAAAATTTGCGCGCTTTGTCCAGCTTAGGCCAGCCTACAGACAAATGGGATATACTTATTATATTCATGTTATCATCGAAATTAGATACGTCTACTCTTACCAAATGGGAAGAATACCGTAACTCTCTCGATGACGTCCCGACTTTGGAGCAATTTCATAAATTTTTAATTGATCGAGCGGACGTCATCGAGGCACTTTCGCGTAGCCGACACGATGGGTTTCAAAACAAATTCGCCCCATCGATGTCGTTTCAATATAATAAAGGAAATAATAACACAAATAGCAAACCGCAACATGCTAATAATAACAAACCATTTAAGGGTGCTTTCACAAAATCGTTTGCGAGTATGAATCAACCTCGCCAGTTTAGTTACGTTTGCGTTATTTGTAATGAAAACCATAAAATTTATGATTGTCAGATATTTAAAAGTAAAAGTATGCAGGATAAATTAGCTGACGTTACTAAATACAAATTATGCGCCAATTGCCTCCGCCAGGGGCACCCTGTGAGTGAATGTCGTATGGGCCCTTGTCGTGAGTGTAAGCAGAGCCATAACAGCTTGCTACATCCAGAACCCTCCGAAAAGGTCAATGTAGTTACTGCAAATGCTGCTTCTGTGGTAAAATTTTCAGAACGTAATTGTCAGGTTTTGCTGTCTACGGCACTTGTGGAGGTTACGAACCCCGCTACGAATGAAACAATTAGGGTTCGCTCGATTCTTGATTGCGGCAGTCAGTCCACATTCATCACTAGCTCCCTTAAGGAGAAGTTGTCACTAAAATCCAATCGCATTGACTCACTAAAGGTCATTGGAATTGGAAACAACTGCACAAATAATGTTGTCGAAACATGTAACGTTCAAATGAGTTCTCTAAATAGCGCCTTCAGTGTAAAATTGTCTTGCTTAGTACTAAAGGAACTAACAGGAGCACTACCAAAGTCTGGAATCAATATAAGCAAACTAAATATACCTAACAACATAATATTGGCTGATCCTAATTTTCACCAACCAGCTCCTATTGACATGCTCATTGGTGCCGATATATTCTGGGACATTTTAGGAAATGAACAAATGGCCTTAGACCCTGAGTGCCCTAAATTGCGCTCTTCTAAATTGGGTTGGTTGGTTCACGGTCCAACTAAATCGGACTTGCCTCACAATAACATACAATGCAATCATGTCTCAATAACGAAAAAAACAGAAGATTCTATTGATGCCTTACTAACAAAATTTTGGAATTTGGAAGAATTACCCGAAAACAAAGGTAAATGCAATAATTTAAGTATCCGGGAACAGTCTTGCGAAAAACACTTCATAGCCAATGTGTCTAGACTTGGTACTGGTAGGTTTATGGTAAAGCTGCCTTTAACTGGTTCTCCAAATTCTCTTTGCGATTCTTATAATTTAGCCAGGCGCAGATTTCTAAATCTCGAAAAGAAGTTTAAACGCAATCCAGAATTAAAAAATGAATATTCCAAATTTATTAAAGAATATGCAGACTTGGGACATTTAAGTGAATCTCCCATGGCCAAACCCAACCCGAGCTACTTCTTGTGCCATCATGCTGTTTTTAAAGACAGTAGTGAGTCAACGGCTTTGCGTGTGGTCTTCGACGGCCCGGCCTCCTCTTCTTCTGGCCTGTCCCTAAATGACATATTGTCTGTAGGCCCAAATGTCCAGGACTCTCTTTTCTCCATCTTAGTGAGGGCGAGGAACTATAGATACATTTTGACCGGCGACATAGAAAATATGTATCGTCAGGTGCTCGTCCACAAAGATGATCGTAACCTCCAACTCATACTATGGAGAGAAGATGAGTCCCAGCCTATCAAAACTCTGCAATTAAATACTCTAACTTACGGAACGGCAAGTGCGAGCTATTTAAGCACGAGATGTTTACAACAGGTAGAAGAGCAGGACGACGAGTTAATTAAAACTATAATAAAACATGACTTTTATGTCGATGACCTAATCACGGGCTCGAACGACGAAGAAGAGTTGCGTCAAATTCAAATATCGGTTTCAAAAGCATTAAAGTCGGGCTGCTTTAACTTAAGAAAGTTTAAAACAAATTCTACAACATTGTTTCAAAATTCTGATATAAATACAAAAGAGAACTTAACTATAAGTGAATCAACAAGTACGCTCAGATTGGGCTGGGATCCTACTGAGGACTGCTTTCATTTTCCAGTTAAAAATGTAATGCAACAAAATAACAAAATTACGAAAAGACACATAATGTCCAATGCATTTAAGACCTATGATGCTTTAGGGTTAGTAAGCCCTGTCGTAATTCAAACCAAAATGATGCTACAAAAATTGTGGCAACAAAAGATTGACTGGGATGAACCTGTCCCACAGGATATTGAAAAGGAATGGTTTAGGTACTGTGAAAATTTGCCTTATCTTTCGAAAATTCATATCGACAGAAATGTTTTATGTGACAACCCTAAAATTATCGAGCTGCACTCTTTCAGCGACTCATCAGAGCGTGCCTTAGGTGCTTGTATTTACATGAGATCAATCGACGCCAACGGGTGACGTCACTGTTAGATTGCTTTGCTCTAAGTCAAAAGTGACACCAATCAAGTCTACGACGATCCCACGTTTGGAGTTCTGTGCTGCTTTGTTGGCCGCTAGGCTGTGCAAAGCTGTCACTGAGTCCCTTAGATTTAAACCAGATCGTTTTGTGTACTGGTGCGATTCAAGTACAGTCTTGGCGTGGATAACCAATGACCAACTCCGGCTTAAAACATTTGCTGCCAATCGCATTAGCGAAATACGTGAGATCACTCAATCAACTTCTTGGCGCTATGTCCCCACGTCAGCCAATCCGTCTGATTTAATTTCCAGGGGGGTGGACGCCAGCCAGCTAGTGGCATTAATTCATTGGTGGACTGGCCCGGAATTTTTGGCTAAAAATGAGTCCGAATGGCCAGTGTCAAAAGTCAACTTAGTCATTGATAATCATCTACCGGAAATTAAATCAAACTTGGCTAACACTTGCGAAACTTCAAAGATGTTATGCATATGTTAAAAGATTTATTTTTAATGTTAGAAATCCAAAAAACAAACGCTTGGGAAGCTTGGCCACAGATGAGTTAAATGAATCATTTCACGAACTTTGTGTGCTTGCTCAAGGTCAGTCATTCCCTGTTGAGTACGAGTTGTTTTTGAAAAGTAAACCTTTGAGTCCTAGATCTAGTATACTCTCATTGTCACCATTCATGGACACACATAAGGTCATTAGAGTCGGTGGACGAATTGAGGCATCTAACTATACTTTCGAGAGAAAACATCCGATTCTGCTTCATTCGTCTCATCGTCTAACAAAATTGTATTTCGAATATGAACATTTCAAGTCTTTGCATGCTGGTCCACAATTGTTGTTAGCCGCTGTCCGAGAAAATGTATGGCCAATTAAAGGTAGGCACTTAGCTAGACGTACTGTTAATAATTGCGTACGCTGCAGACGTTTGCGTGCTAAAACGTTGTGCCCTAAGATGGGTGACTTACCTGCACAGCGGATAACACCGGATTTTCCTTTCTTCTCTGTAGGTTTGGACTTTGCTGGACCTTTCCAAATTTTAAATCGCAAGGGAAGAGGTGGCAAGTTGATAAAATGTTACCTCTGCCTATTCATTTGTTTCCGATATAAATGTATACATTTAGAAATAGTTAGCGACCTCTCCAAGGACGCATTTGTAATGACACTTCGCAGATTTATTGCTCGTAGGGGCAAGCCAGCTGAAATATTTTGTAACAACGGTCGAAATTTCGTGGCTGGTGCCAAAGAGGTGGGGAAATTTATAAAAGACGTTAAAGATCCTTTATGTGACACGCTGAACCAAGAAGGCATTAAGTTCACGTTCACGCCAACTTACGCTCCTCATTTCGGCGGAATCTGGGAATCGGGTGTCAAATCGGCCAAATATCACTTGAAACGCGTCATGGGAAATAGTAATTTAACGTTTGAGGAAATCACTACTTTGTTTTCTCAAGTGGAGGCTATTTTAAATAGTCGCCCTCTTTACCCCTTATTTTCCTGTCCTGACGACCTACTCTCCCTCTCCCCGGGGCATTTTCTGATTGGGAGACCTCTGACCGCGGTGCCATCGCCTACATTGGAAAACTGCAATGAAAGCAGTCTGCGTCGATATGCTCGCATCGAAAAGATTCATCAACACTTCTGGCAGAGATGGCAAAAGGAGTACATCGCAGAACTTCAGCAGAGGACGAAATGGCGCGTCAATAAGGCACCTACTATAGACATATTCCAGCGACCATACATACTTACAAATAAGTACACGGACAAATACTTTACACTTGATTTACTACAATCTTTGTGTCTTCGTCACACCGCAATCGCGGCAAAAATACAAGGATTGCAGGAGGTAAGGCTAAGTAATTACCAGTGCGTAACTGGGTTTCCAAACCATAGGTGCAAATATTTCCCATTTTGCAGCTAGTTATAAATATTTTGTTGTTATTCTGTCCCGTTTCCCAGGGGACAACAGTGATAAAACTTCCGTGGTTAAATCACTCCTGTGGTGTAATCACTACTGTGGCGCGGAACATTCCCGTTAGTGGGTGTGTTTTCCCACACAAACTCTGACTCACTGGTAGTGAGGGCTAACTAGCACCTCTAGCATAACTGTAATTTTTTTTCTTTATTAAAATTAAAAAAAGGGTTTGATCACAGTTGATCATGCCACCCTTATAGTTACAGACACGCCATCTTGAATATCATCTACGATTAACACCTATATTTAAAAAATGAATTAACTCTTTGGCTTTCCGCGAATTAGGGTCTGCTAAAATTGAGTTAATTTTGCCTACTTCGAACAAATCAACATTGAATTTGGCGATCTCGTCTTGCTACATGAAGACAACGCACCCCCACTATGCTGGAGACTGGGTCGAGTCAATCGCCTGTTTCCTGGACCGGACGGCGTCTCTAGAGTTGCGGACGTCACTACTACCAGAGGATGCGTGCGGCGCCCCCTAACGCGCCTATGCCCACTACCAACGGAAGAAGAACTTCTCGGTTGAAAGACTTGGCCTTTCAACGGGCGGGAATATGTTCAGGCCTGCCTTGGAGCCTGACAGTCATCTTACGGAAGCGAGAAGCGACACAATATTGCCTTTAAGATTTATCAGGCACTTGTTCATACTTTTGTATGCCTACCGTGTTTCGTTTTTATTAATACTACCGACTCGATACGAACGACATGTAGCTCTGTACATTTTTACTTATTTTATTATTAAAACGGATTATTTGAAGATTCCTGAGTTTCATTGAAGAATATTGAAGCTCCACTATGTCCGCGAAGACAGTAGGTATTGAATAATTTTTCGCACACTAAAGTAAGGTTTTCAGATGATCTCCGTCGGTTTGACCCTATATTCTATGATAGGCTTGATTAATGACGTGTTCTCTCTTGGATGACGAGCGGCAGGCCGCGCGTGAGCAAGTTGGCCACGTTGGAGACAGGGAGGAGGGCCGCGTGTCTTGGAGCACCCGGAGCCGGCAGCACGGAGTACTTCGAAGGTGCGGAGCGTCCCAGGGAAGGCGCCGGTAGCGCGCGAGCCCACCCAGAAACTTACTATACCCCTAAGTAATTTTGGCTCGACGCGCTCGACGGCGAGCGTCAGCCCCGCGAGGCCGAAGGCCAAGCTCTGCGTAGCACCGAAGGTACGGAGCGTCCCAGGAAAGTCAAGCTTAACAGATCGGAGGAGCATCAAAGCAAATCGAACTTTAAGGCTTCTCTGACGCAAGTGAGAAAGCATTTGCTTGCGTTATTTACACCCGAACTAAGGATGATAACGGGAAGCCACGAACAACTCTACTAGCTGCAAAAACTAGGGTTGCCCCCATATCGCAGAAAACTACTCTTCCTAGATTGGAACTATGCGGAACCCTACTACTATCTCAACTAGTGATGAAGGTGATGGAAGCCTACAAAGATTATGATATAACCATACGAGCATTTTGCGACTCCCAAGTAACTCTTGCATGGCTGCAGGGGGATGTAACGCATTGGGATAAATACGTGGCAGACAAATGGCATTACATCAAATCTGAGGATAACCCAAGTGACTGTGCTTCAAGAGGCAAAACATTTGGAACCACTGGATATGTCAAACGGCTGGGATATCTTAAAAAACTAGAAACTAGAACTAAAAAACAAATAATGGTAGGATATGCTCGAGTTGGATACAGGATGTGGGATCCTGAACAAAGAAAAATCACAATTCAGCGAGATATCATATTTGAAAAAAGGGAAATAGATGAAAGATCTCAAACAACGGCAACCATACCTAGATTTGAAAACGAAGAAGATTGTGAGATCAAGATATTGCAAGAACCAAGAACATCACAAGACATTGATGATGAAGACACCGAATTCTATAACCCAATAAACACTGACACTGAAATTGAATATGACACCCACGAAGAAGAAAAAGATAATGAACAAGAACTAAACACGGAAAATAAAGAACAAGAAACAGTTCCGGAAAGTATCAAAAGCTCAGGTATAAGAAATAAGAGGACTAGAAAATTACCTGAAAAATACAATTAATACGTTTTGATGACGTATGAACAAGCTATAGCCAGTGCTGAAAAGAAAAATTGGGAGAAGGCTATTCAGTCCGAAATGGACTATTTACAAGAGAATAATACGTGGATTATGGTTAATAAAGAAGAGGCAAAAGGCCATAAAATACTATCGAACAAATGGGTATTTCGATTAAAGGAAGATGGAACTTATAAGGCGAGGCTGGTGGTCCGTGGATGCGAGCACAGAGATAACCTTGATCATGATCAAATATATAGTCCGGTCGTGTGTCAAACTGCTATCAAAACTTTATTTTCCATAGCAGCTTCGATATAAAAACAGCATTCCTTTATGGCGAACTAAAAGATAAGAGATATTTATGAAACTGCCTAAAGGATACGAAAAAAGTGAAAAAGTATGCATGCTGAAAAAAGCACTATTACGGCCTTAAACAAGCGCCTCTTACTTGGAATAAAACGTTTACTCAAACTATGACAGATCTTGGTTTTAAAATAATGAAAAATGACAGATGTGTTTTTGTCAACAAAGACAAATCAATCATCATTGCTTTGTATGTGGATGACGGATTTTTGATCGGACAAGACAAAGAAAAATTAAAACAGATATTGAGTAAACTAGAAAGCAAGTTTCAGATGAAGAAAAATTACAATCCTATAAATTATTTAGGAATGGAAATACAAAATTTGGAAGAAGGTATTAAACTTACACAGAAAAATTATATCAACAATATTTTGCTGAAAAAGTATGGCATGGAGAACGCCAAACGCCAAAATAAATTTTCTTTCTGTCTTTCTTTCAAACCCGTAGATATACCAAGTAATTTGGATTGTAAACTGACACAAGAATCTTCCCAGGAGAAGGTAGACTATCCATATCGGGAAGTCGTGGGAAGCTTATTGTATTTATCTACTAGAACAAGACCTGATATAGCTCAAGCTGTGAACCAAGCTACCAGAAAAATTGAAAATCCTTCTAAAGCTGACGTGCTTGCAGTTAAGAAAATAATGAAGTACCTAATCGGAACCAAAGATAAAGGAATAATGTTTAAAAGGAACTTACCGATATCCAACATACGAACATATAGTGACTCTGATTATGCGGGTGCGGGACCGTGCGAAGGGCTCCCAACCTACATCTCTCGGGGGTCCAAGCCAACCTCATCTGCTCGCGGTGCACGCTGCTGACCAACGGACGAGGCTCTGGCGACCCGCCAACCCGCATCGGACCAGCGTGGCGGGTTACGGTCCGAACCTTCAATGGAAGTAAAAACTTTACCACGGCCCCAAGTCCCCGGCGAATCCAGTTGCAAAACTGGCGGAGACGGGCGTCAGCCGAGCACTGGAGCCAGGGGTGCTAAGAATCCCCGGGTGGGGTTCCCCCGTCAAACGATCTCGGCTTACGATAAAACGGACAACCGACGTAGGTTATCGCTGGTAACCTACAACACGCGCACATTGAGAACGGACGAGAAGGTTGTCGAGCTGGAAAAGGAAGTCAGTAGGATGCGTTGGGATTTCATAGGGCTATCAGAAGTCCGAAGAGAGGGGGAGGACACGATAGCCCTGAAATCCGGTAACCTGCTGTACTACCGGGAGGGCGACCAGCAGTCCCAGGGCGGTGTCGGATTTCTCGTCCACAAGTCTCTCATTAACAGTGGCAATTTCGAGTGTGTCGAGCAGGGTTGCCTATCTGATACTCGGAATATCTAAAAGATATTTGTTGAAGGTCATACAGATATACGCACCGACTTCGACACACCCGGATGAGGAGGTGGACACCATGTATGAGGACATCAGTAGGGCCATACATGCTTCCAAATCGCACTTTAATGTTGTTATGGGAGACTTCAACGCAAAGCTGGGCAAGAGAGGCGACAACGAGCTGAGAGTTGGGCAATTTGGATGTGGGCAACGGAACCGAAGGGACCAGAGGTTGGCCGAATTTCTAGAGAAGGAGGGACTCCTTATGATGAACTCTTTCTTCAAGAAGCCGCCTTATAGAAAATGGACCTGGATGAGTCCCGACGGTTCCACGAGAAATGAGATAGACTTCATTTTGGCCACAAAGAGACAAATATTCAATGATGTCTCAGTGATCAACAGGGTTAAAACCGGTAGCGATCACCGAATGGTGAGAGGCACATTGAATATTAATGTCCGCCTAGAAAGGTCTCGCCTAATGAAGTCTACGCTCCGACCAACGACAACTCACATACAAAATCCCGAAGACTTTCAGCTGGAACTAACAAATCGCTTTGCTTGCCTGGATGATTGCGCTTGTGTGGACGATTTAAATAACAGGTTGGTAGAAACTGTCCACGAGGTGGGGAAAAAATTCTTCAGGCCCCGTCGCAAAGATAGACCTCAAAAACTATCTGATCGTACTCCTAACCTTATGGCTGAACGACGCTCAATGACGCTGCAGACTTCTAAAGATGCTGACACATACAGGCAGCTCAATAGACCGATCCATCGGTCCATGCGACACGATATTCGTCTCTTTAATACCAACCATATTAAAGAAACGATAGAGTGAAACAAGGGCTCCAAAGTGTTTGCGAGGGATCTGTCTATTGGTCAAAGCCAGCTGATAAAGCTGGAGACAGAAGACGGCAGCGTAGTGTCGACGAAGCCAGAGGTGTTGAGAGAGATCGAGAGGTTCTATGGGCAGTTATATACCTCGGTTGCCAAACCTGTTGACCAATTGGCCAAAGATCCGAGAGCCAAGCTGACCCGACACTATACCGAAGATATCCCGGACATCAGCCTGTACGAGATTAGGATGGCCCTAAAACAGCTTAAGAACAACAAAGCGCCGGACGATGGCGGAATCACTTCAGAGCTTTTGAAAGCGGGTGGAACCCCGGTACTAAAGGTGCTTCAGAAGCTCTTCAATTCCGTTGTGCTCAAAGGCATCACGCCGGAAGCATGGAACGGAAGTTTGGTGGTGCTATTCTTCAAGAAAGGTGATAAAACACTGCTCAAGAATTATAGACCCATCTCGCTTCTGAGCCATGTCTACAAGCTGTTTTCTAGGGTCATCACAAATCGTCTCTCAAGTAGGTTTGATGAATTCCAGCCTCCCGAACAAGCCGGGTTCCGAAAAGTCTTCAGTACCATAGACCACATACACACGCTGCGGCAGGTTATACAGAAGACTGAGGAGTATAACCTGCCACTCTGCTTAGCGTTTGTGGACTATGAAAAGGCCTTTGATTCCGTCGAGACATGGGCAGTACTGCAGTCACTCCAGCGATGCCAGATTGACTATCGGTATGTCGAGGTTTTGAGAAGTGTGTACAACAACGCCACTATGTCGGTCCGAGTACAAGACCAGCGTACGGAGCCGATTCCTTTGCGAAGTGGTGTGAGACAAGGGGATGTTATATCTCCGAAGCTCTTCACCAACGCAATAGAAGGCGCCTTCAAGCTTTTGGAATGGCAAGGACTAGGTAAAATAACTAGGACTAGGTAATACAATTTTCCTCGGTTGTCGCATTCGTTAAATTAACATTAACTTTTAATTCGGGTAAGACGTCGACACCTACATTCGCGGCAAACTGCGGCCAGTTATATTCAGGCTCATATAAAAAGGATGGCCCGTTCCACCACATGTCTAAGTTACTTAACGCGGAAACATCAACCCCACGTGACGCAAAATCAGATGGGTTGAGGGACGTGGGAACGTGGCGCCACTCGCTGCCTTCGGTCAACTCTAAAATAATAGCAACCCGATTAGAAACAAACGTTTGAAGCTTATTATAATTTGTTTTTAGCCACGCCAAAACAATTGACGAATCAGTCCAGTAAACAGTGCGCGCGATCTGGCAACGCAGCGTCTTAGAAACAGCTGATGCGAGCTGCGCGCTTAACACACATGCAGATAACTCGGCACGGGGTATTGTAAGGGCCTTGACCGGACAAACCCTGGCCTTGGCACACAAAAGCCTAAAATCTGATCATTTACCTATTTTAAAGGCTTCCCATAGTCCTCATAAGTATTTTACAATCTTTTTTGCGTAGTGCCATAAACCGGCCCAGGTGCGCTCCACGTCGCCGGCCGCTTATCGCTGCACTTTGCCCCGGCTGTTGCTGTGCGCTCGTTGCTAGCCGCCTGCATCCATCTAACGCATCCTGCGACCACTGGACTGGGGACTTAAGCCGAACTAATTTACGTGACATTTTTGTTTATTTGAATTTAATTGTTTATCCACTTGTTTCGAGTGCTTTTGCGTAGTCATGTCAAATTTGATAAATTCGAGAAGTTCGATTAAATGAATGAATGAATAAAATTTTATTTCGGATAATATACAATCCATAGCGTATTAGTAAGTGTTCTTATACTCGTATATAGGGTTAGTATTACATATTTATAATTATTATATTACATATTATACTACATATTGGGCCGCGCCTTTAACCTGCTGTGTCCAGAACCTCTGTATAGGGCAATCGCGTATCTCCCAGCGACCGCGTTTAGAATGCTGTTGGGACTACGTCTTATATGATTCCAGATCGACACGATACGCTTTCTCATGATGGCATGAAAACCATCCGTGCGAGCTTCCGCCAACATGCCTGATGCACTACACCACTTAGGCAGTCCCATCAGCATTCTAAAACCATTGTTGTACTGAATACGCAGAGCATTGTAGGTGCGTTTTGTATACCTAGCCCATAGGCTGCTCGTGTAAAAAGATTGGCTATAAGCTTTAAAAAGCGTTATCTTGACTTCATACGTTCATCGAGCAAACCTACGGGCAAGCATATTACTCCGCACCGCCAAGGCTCTGCGTTCCCTTTCAATATCTAAATCGTCGGTAAGGCCAGTGGTAAGGATATGTCCAAGGTATTTTACCCTGTCCACAACCCTCAGCTGGGTGTTTCGGAGTACAATAGGAGGTACATAATAGGGTTTTATTTTACCCGCTTTAAATATCATAACCTCGCTCTTATTTGGGTTGTACTCTAAACCATGGGCCAAAGCATAGTTCTCACATGTCCTAAGCAGTATTTCCAACGCACTGATCGATGGGGCCAGAAGCACCATGTCATCGGCATAGCTCAGGTTATTTATACAAGTGCTTCCTACGTAACAGCCCGCATGCAAACCGCTGAGCCCACCGATCAGCTCGTTAACATATAAATTAAACAGCTTAGGAGATGTGATCCCACCCTGCCTTACCCCACATTCCAGTTTGTACTCCGCAGACATCATATTTGACCAACGCACCTGATTGAGTTGATTGTTGTACCAATGCCTAAAGAGAGCCACATATTCCCCCGGTATACCCGTTCTACTCAGCTTTTGCCAGAGCAAAGCATAATCGACTCGATCAAATGCCTTTGACAAATCGAGAAAACAGGCATACACAGGGGTTTTCCTATCCGTGTCCGTGACCGTATGTTTTAGACACAAAATGGCTCTATCCGTAGATAGACCCGCCCTAAAGCCAAATTGGGCGTCGTGGATTTTAACGTGTTGTTCAAGTACGTCGTCCAACATACGGTCAAGTATCTTAGCGGTAGTGGTGGCAAGCGAGATAGGTCGGTAATTTGCTCTATCCGAAAGGTCACCCGTTTTATTCTTTACCACTGGCACAACAATCGTTCTCATTAATGCTTGAGGAAGATACGAGTGCCCCACACACAAGTTATAGAGCATGGAGAGAACACGAGAAATATGGACCCCCGCATATTTAAAATGCTCCACACTTAAACTGTCATGCCCCGGAGACTTACCCCTCTGCATGCTGTTTATGACCATATTAACTTGTTTAGCTGTTATATAGGCAGTACGGTTGTCTCCAGTGGCCACTAAAGACTATGGGAAGCCTTTAAAATAGGTAAATGATCGTTCGAAAGGTTATAAAAAAGATGAGAAGCTAATCGTGGTTCGAAATCTATTTAATAGATTGATTTAAAGCAGTCGCGGATAATATAATGATTTAATGTAGCTTAACTGCTTGAAATGATTAGCGCAATAAATGAAGTAAGCTTGAGCGTAAGAAGAATATCGGACAGATAGTTAAGCGCATACATTAATTGGACAATTGCAGCTTGGAAAAGAATGCTTGAAGTGAATTTCAAGGTTAAAATTTTAAGGTTTGGATGCAAAATGACACGTGCAAATAATTTAGACTAAAGCTTGTGCAAATGGAAGTAGAGAATAACTGGCAAGGCTTAATAGTCAAGTAGAGCGGAGCGATTTTTGGAAAGAAAGGAAATAAATGGAAAAAGGTACACTCCCCTGGCTAAGCTGTGGCTGCGGCGTGATGATGGCCGGCGGCTTGAAGACAGGATGGCTGCTCTTATGAAGGCACGTGGCAATGGCTCTCTTCTGACCTCTTCTTCGACGTTCTCGAAGGTGTGGCTCGCGGCGTGGACAATGGCGGCGAATTACGTAAGATCACGTTTATCACGTCGGGGTCACCATGTTAAGACTCGGGGTCTCAGTAGAAAATAAAGAAGGCGTGATGTTCGTTACATTCTTGTAATTCGAGGTTCCACAATGGTTGGATTAAATTAAATTAAATAATATGGTATGCGCGAGCCGTATGTGCGCTGCGTGTGTCGCATGCGCGGTCGGTGAAGCAAGAGAAGGGAGCTCGGCGGTGGCGGCGCGGCAGCGGCCGTGGAAGGGTTATCTAAACTAGTTAGGCCCGTCTCGCCCCCGCTTCCCCTGTAGATCATGCTAGGGCCGCGACAGGCTGTATTAATAATATACAGCTGCCCACATGTTTTACGATTAAATAACTGATAACAATTGGCATAAAATGATAAGTAAATATTTGCCTAATTAAGTCTGTTTATTGTTATTTTGATTATTGGCACATGGAACAGCGCAATTGTTATTTTGAAATTAATCAAAATATTGTTAGTTTTTTTTTTGTTTTGGCGCCAAGTAGTGGCTGGTGTCTTTGACAACAAACCCGGTATGACAAGGACAGTACAAGTACATTGCGAAACGCATAAGCCTACGTTTTTCTTAGTAGCCAATTGTTAATTCACAACTTCGCTCGCTCGTTAGGGTCGCAGTTCAACCTAACACTCCTCCACGCTTCGCTCGTCGTCGTACTTAACCTAAGCCAAGTCGGACCTATTAAAAATAATTATAATTTTCAATGTTTTGACTTGATAAGTGTATGACATTTGCAATGATTTCTAAAAATAATTATAACTATCAATATTATGACTAAATGAATGTATGACATACGACATTATGGCTGAAACAATTATGATGTAGTGATATTATGACTGCGAACAATTATGACATCGTACAATTTATGCCAAAATAAAATACGCGCAGCAACTTTATGCGTAAAGTGTTATGACAATCGATATTATGACAATAGTTGTTTTGCGACTAGAGGGTTGCCCATTGCCCCCAACTAATACTTCTCACCCAGCGAATGTAAACAGTAATGGTTAATTGCAATTGTATAGAAATATAATTGTGTGAAGAATAACGCAAGCGATTAAACTTCAGCTATGTGGAATTAATTTGTGTAGAGTAACTACTAGGTAAAATCAAGATTGTGTAGAAATAATGACTGTGAAGAATAACGTATGTGATAAACTTCAGCTGTGTGGAATTCATATTGTGTAGAATCGCGACTAGGTAGAAATAATAATAGCATAAACATCGCATAATCCAAGTAAAAATCTGAAAAAAAGGCCGGCTTTTTCATAGTGGCGGCGGGAGCGGAGGAGGTCGAATTGTGCATTTTATCGAACAATTGTGAATAAATAATACAGTATGTTGGCTAATGCGTTTCGCATAAACCCACAATTTCTTTATCAATGTGACTGCCAGAGATTCAAGAATAAACATTATGAAATTTTGTTTATTCTATTTTATATGTCTAGCTTAAAACTCAAGTCACGCTACGTTTTGACAAACGTATTATGACAAAGGCAATCAGTTTTATCTCTTATTGTATCTAGTGAGAGTGTATAGTGGAATTTTTGTTGAACTGTGGAATTAAGTACCCGATGAAACTAAAAGCAAAATTCGTGACACACGCACTTCGTAATCGTTCTTAATCACAGGTAGAATGATATACATCTGATATGTTTATATATACACACAGATGGGATATCCGATGTAAGCAAGCGGCAAGCAAACCGATTGTACTCGTATCAGTATCACTCGCACTGCGCAGACCGGCGGTCGGTACGAGTTCACAATGATAATCGTTGCTCTAATCATCGTCGCGCTCGCCGCGTTCTATTATTACAACACAAGGACATTCAACTACTGGAGAGACAGAGGCGTCAAACATGACAAACCCGTCTTCCTCTTTGGGAACAATTTCAAAAACATAACCATGCAAAAAAGCGCGACAGAAATGGCAGCGGAAATGTATTTCAAGTACCCTGGCGAGAAGGTCGTGGGGTTTTTCAGATCGACGCGCCCGCAGCTGATAATCAGGGACCCTCAAATTATAAAAAGAATTTTAACGGTCGATTTTAACTATTTTTATCCGCGTGGCTTGAATCCTCATCAGACAATCATAGAGCCGATGCTGCGGAATTTATTTTTCGCTGACGGGGATTTGTGGCGGCTGCTTCGGCAGCGCATGACACCGGCATTCACGAGTGGTAAGCTGAAGGCAATGTTCCCTCTGATAGTGGAACGCGCCGAGCGCCTGCAGAAACTAGCTACCACCTCCGCCGCTGGTGGCCGCACCATCGACGCCCGCGATCTCATGGCCAGGTATGCCACCGACTTCATCGGCGCCTGCGGCTTCAGTCTCGATACTGACTCGTTAAATAACGAAACCTCCGATTTCCGAAGATTAGGAGCTCAAATTTTCGAAGTGAGATTCCAGGACTTTGTGGTTGGAGTTCTTAAAGAAATGTTCCCAGAAGTCTGTGCTCGCTTGAAATATTTGGGTAAAATCGAAAAAGATATGATAGATCTCGTCAATGAAATACAGAGGCAAAGGAATTACGAGCCGTCTGGACGAAATGATTTTATTGACTTACTTTTGGAAGTTAAGAAGAAGGGAACGATGACCGGGGAATCTATTGAAAGCTTCAAACCAGACGGAACTCCTGAGCAACTTTCGATAGAATTTGATGATGCTCTAATGGCAGCTCAAGTATTCGTGTTTTTTGCTGCTGGTTTTGAGACCTCATCATCATCCACCAGCTTCACTCTTCACCAGCTCGCCTTTAACCCTGATGTCCAGAAGAAAGCGCAAAGTGAAATCGATAGAGTACTCGCCAAGCATGGAAACAAACTATGCTACGAAGCGGTTAAAGAAATGACTTACTTAGAATGGTGTTTCAAGGAGGCTTTGAGAATGTTTCCTCCTTCTGGATTTTTAGTAAGAGAGTGTGCTCGAAAATACACCTTCCCTGAAATAGACGTTACTGTGGAAGGACGTGTTGGAATATTTATCCCACTACAGGCATTGCATAATGACCCTGAGTTCTGGGATAAGCCAGAAGAGTTCAGACCGGAAAGGTTCCATCCAGATGAGTTAAATTCTGTCCAGAAACAGGTTTATATGCCATTCGGAGAAGGACCCAGAGTTTGTATAGGTAAGTTGAGAAACCTCCCCATGGTGAATTAAGTAGCTTATCGTACAAATCAAGATTTAGATTTAAGATATCTTAATTATATTATCTAGCTACACCCACATTATTAAATTACAAAAACAAGTTCAGAACTATAAGCAAGGACCTACATTACTTGTCTGCGACCAAAACCAGAGATTTTATTTCAAAACATTACGATATGGGGGTCAGTTTAAGAGTTAGAGTATAATCTTAAGGTGACCATGCCCCTTGCGGCGCGCGGTCACCTCATTTATACCTCTGCTCCGCGGACTGACTGAGAGGACTGAGTGTTTCATATCTTCATAAAAGAAAATATATCGACGGTGGAAAGGAGAAACATTTTTAATGAAGTTGAGTTATACGGTGCTCGCGAGGAATCCAAATGATTTCACCAGCGCATTCCTGAGTATGTGTAGAAAATAAAATGTCGTATAAAGTAAGCCGAAATCGGCTTAGTTTTCGAGATATTAGCATTTTTTGTTTTAAAACATCTCCGGTGTAAATCATCTTTATCATTGCGATGTCGCGATACCGTCACATTATCTGACAAACGTTGACTATTGAAAACCGTTTGTCACGATCATTGCAAAACATGTGTCAATCATTACAAATTTCTTTCAAAAATTCAGTTAAGAAATTAATTATGTAGAGTCTTAATAATAATAAAATAATAATAATAATAAAAATCTTTATTGTACATTAACGAAAGCGTTACAATACAGAGTATAGGTAAAACAGGTTTGTACATAAGTGTCATAATTGGTAGTCGCACATTGCGGCCCCTGAACTAGGCTATTGCCTGTATCTCAGGGGTTACAGTTCTTCGGCATTACAACGTCAACAAATCAGTTTAAGGACAGTGTTACAACAAGTTTAATATGTCTGTTAATTTCAATAATTTATACTATTTGACAAAGGATATAATAATGCGAATAATATAAAAGTTACTCAAGATGCCATGGGTAGTACAGTAGAC
This sequence comes from Apotomis capreana, assembly GCA_947623375.1. Lineage (NCBI taxonomy): Eukaryota > Metazoa > Arthropoda > Insecta > Lepidoptera > Tortricidae > Apotomis > Apotomis capreana. The sequence goes on from OX392519.1 coordinate 12,606,237, forward strand.
ATTTTTAAACGAAGGTAGGCATCACGAAACGGAGAAAAAATAATACTAATAATAATAAAAATCAATTAAAAAGAAAAATCACATAAAAAAAATTATATATATATATATATATTACACAATGCAATTTAAACAAAGAAAAAAAAAAGAAAAAAGAAGCGGAATAATAACAATATCATAAGAGTTTGAAAAAGCATTACTATTCTCAAGAAAGTATTAGCAGTAATTTTTCGGTACAATCATACGTGAGGGTTTGAAACCAGATTTGCAGCTTGTTCTTTACCTCAAATTTAGCGAGGGAGTAGATTGGCACTGATTTATTTATCAATACGCTGCTTAAATCTTTAAAACTACGCAACGGATTTTGATGCGGTTTTTTTTAATAGATAGAGTGATTCAAGAGGAAGGTTTATATGTATAATACATGCATAATTTATCAGCATTGCACCCGTGCGATGTACTTATATGATGGAAATGTATGAACCTGCTCCTGCTCTTATTTAATAGCAACAATGATCACGCCCTCACCTGACGTTATGACATTCCATAAGGACTGTCTCTGCGCTACATAATGTTGCCATGTTATTGTGTGCTCTGTAAGGTTTCTTTTGTTTTAATACTTATATTTGAAGAATGTTAATTTCTTTTGTTTAATTTATCAGGTTATGGGCCCAGCCCTACCTGTAAAAGTTATTAAGTCAATTGGTGCTGTTTTAAAATAGTAACGAAAATAATTTGTTAACAACCTCAAAGTTAGTTCGGTCGCCGGAATTTTTTTCAGCTTGCGTATAATAAAGTATAAATAATGGGATCACGCAATCATATGATGACAATTGAAAAGCTCACTGGCCGTGACAACTGGACAAGCTGGAGTTTTGCCGTCAAAGCTTACCTACAACATGAGGACTTGTGAGAATGTGTGTAAATGAAACAACAGACTCAAAGAAGGATCTTAAAACGAAATCAAAGCTTATACTCTTAGTGGACCCTATGCTATATGTTCACATACAAGAGGCAAAAACAGCGAAAGAGGTTTAGAACAATTTATTACATGCATTTCAAGACTCAGGTTTACTCCGTAAAGTCGGTTTATTGACAGACTTAATTACATTAGAAAGAAGTACAACTACATTAGAAAGAAGTACAAGCGTGGAAGATTACGTAAATAAATTAATGTCATCAGCTCATAAGTTGCGAAATATATAATTTCAAGTGAATGATGAGTGGCTCGGGACACTGATGTTGGCAGGCTTGCCAGATGTTTACAAGCCAATGGTAATGGGCACAGAGAGTTCGGGTATAAAAATTAGTGCCGATTTAATCAAAACTAAGCTCTTGCAAGAGGTAACGAAAACAGACACTACCACTTTTTACACAAACTCCAAAAATGTCAAGCCAGGTTATTCATCCCAGTCAAAATCAAAAGGCCCCCGATGCTTTCAGAGTAATAAGTATGGGCACTTAAGTAGAATTGTTGGCATAGGAAAAATAAGTCTGAGGTTAGAAATAAGAAAGATAATAATGGTTTTATAGCAGCCTTTTCAGCCATGCAGGTGAATGATACAAAAGTCAAAGTCAAAGTCAAAATATTCTTTATTCAAGTAGGCCTAGCTACAAGCACTTTCGAATCGTCAGTTACAGAGAGCAGAGCAATTTATTGATAAACTTATACAATGAACTGGTACGTGGATTCTGGCGCATCAACCCACATGACGATGCACCGGGATTACCGGGAATGGTTGGTGTATGAGACAGCTCCACCTGTTAACCACATAAGAATAGCTGACAACAAGGTGCTACATGTCGAAAGCTGTGGTGATGTTATAATACAAGTACCCAATAAGACTGGCAGTGAAGCAATCCAGGTGAGAAATGTTCTATTTATACCAGAATTATCCACAAATTTGCTGTCTGTGAGTAAGATAATTAAAGCAGGCTGTAAAGTAGAATTTAATGTTGATGGCTGTCAGATAAGAAATCAAAATGGGCAAATGGTAGTAAGTGCTACACTGATAAATGATACCTACAGACTTAATAAAGCTTATAATAATGAGAACCGAGCGATAGCAGCTTCTACAGAGACTGATACCTACTTGTGGCATCAAAAAACCGGCCAAGTGCGAGTCGGACTCGCGCACCGAGGGTTCCGTACAAACACTTTCCATCCCTAAGTGGTTAAGTTAAGTTTGCACCTGGTATGTATAGCGCCCCATATAAATTAGGTGCAAACTTGCAAAGTTAGGTATTAAAAAAAAACTACTTACTAGATCTCGTTCAAAACAATTTTCGTTGGTAGTTTTTATAGTAATGTACATCATATGTTTTTTTTAGATTTTTCATTTTCTTATTTTAGAAGTTAGAGGGGGGGGACCAACTTTTTTCCACTTTGGAAGCGTCTGTCACGCAAACTATTCGGTTTAGAAAAAAAATATTTTAGAAACCTCGATATCATTTTTGAAGACCTATCCATAGATACCCCACACGTATGTGTTTGATGAAAAAAAAAATTTTGAGTTTCAGTTCTAAGTATGGGGAGCCCCCAATATTTATTATTATTTTTTTATTTTTGCATCAAAATCTTAATGCGGTTCACAGAATACATCTACCTACCAAGTTTCAACAGTATAGCTCTTATAGTTTCGGAAAAAAATGGCTGTGACATACGGACGGACAGACGGACAGACGGACAGACGGACAGACGGACAGACAGACAGACAGACAGACATGACGAATCTATAAGGGTTCCGTTTTTTGCCATTTGGCTACGGAACCCTAAAAATGGCACATTTAAATTTTAATGATGTTGATAAAATGCCAAACTGTACTACCGGCGTGAAATTGTCACCGCAATCTGAAAGTTGTGTATGTGTTACATGTTTCGAAGGAAAACAAACCAGGAAACCTTTTCCAAGTAATGGCTCCCGGGCAAAAGAATTGCTAGAGGTCATACACAGTGATGTATGTGGTCCGCTACAAACCACATCAATTGGTTCAAGGTATTTCACAGTTTATATTGATGACTATTCACGTAAAGTCTTTGTGTATTTTATGAAAAGCAAAGCGGAGGTATTTAGTAAATTTATGGAATTTAAAAGTCGAGTAGAAAATGAACTGGATAAAAAGATCAAAGTATTTCGAAGTGATAATGGGAAGGAATATGTCAATAAAACTTTTGATGATTATTTAAAGAAAAATGGTATATTGCACCAAACTTCAAATCGCTTTCTCTGTCCCTATGTCCCTTTGTATGCTTAAATCTTTAAAACTACGCAACGAATTTTGATGCGGTTTTTTAATAGATAGAGTGATTCAAGAGGAAGGTTTATATGTATAATACATGCATAATTTATCAGCATTGCACCCGTGCGAAGCCGGGGCGGGTCGCTAGTTTTATTAAAATAAAGTCTGCATGCCTGAGCGGCAGCCTGACGACGTGCCAACGAAGTGCGGCAAGAGATCATCTCACAGACTGGGTGGCCTACACGTTTTAAAGCGATGGACTTATCGAGCGGCAAAGACGAGTGTTTCCTAAGGATTAGGCGAAGTATATAGATTTGTCTCACAGTGAGTACACGTGATTCCGAGTATAGAAGAGCAGTTGGAAAGTCCCTTTTCTTCAAATTCATTACCTTTAAGATTGCTCTTTGGGCTCGTTCAGCATGAATTATAGTAGTCTTATATATTTAAGAAGTAACATACCCATTTGTGTACGTAGTAGGTACTCATTAAAAATGTGTATAATAATCACACATTACAACTTATTGTGGTACCTAATTGTACGTAAAAATTTAATAACTTGTGGGTAAATAGCTTAAGCAGTATCAGTTTAATCTTACACGAGTAGTCTGATTTCTTGTGTTTTTAATATTTGTTCAGTTAAAATTTCGATTTATATGTACCTACCTACACTTGTTTTATATTGCGCCGCCCGGCGGAATCCAGTTTAGTTGCAATAAATGCATGATCGTTGATTGACCGGTTATCTTTTCTTATAACACCTTCATTCCAAAATGTACCTTAGTGCCCATGTACATATGGTCCATCGATCCTGGATATTATTGACGGTGGTCTATTCTACGGAATGAAGTTTACGTATTTTGGAGTGAAATATACATAAATAAGTGTAAATAACTGAACAATATTTCGGACAAATGTGTTTAAAAGTGAATTAAAGTTAAAAGAACCATACATGTTTACACAATTTGGATTTACGACACATAGTTTCGGAAGGTTATTTTACGGACTTCATCGGACTGAGTGATTTAGCGCGTTACAAAAGACAGCAGAATAGTGCATTATAAATGGATAGCTGCAAGTATTAGCGAACTGTGAACATTATATTTAAAGTGAACGTACTTATGTACTCGCGCTTAACCTAAGCGTAAACAAAGTGCCGCGTAGAACATTCTCGACTTGTGGACTCGGTGCAATACTGATTTCGGTGATTTTCGATATTTAGTACTTTCGCAGTGAACTTACGAAATGGAGCAAATAGAAAAACGAATCGTTTTACAAATTGACCTTTTAGAAAAAGTGGAAAAGGCTTATAGTAATTATAAAAAATCACCGAAAGATAGAATAACAATTGGATATGTGCAAGGTCGAAGTGATGCTTTGGACACTTATTGGAAGGACTTTAGGGTCGCTCACGAGAAAATACTCTTGTCGGTCACAAAGGAAGATAGGCCGTTATTGTCGTATTTTGCTGAGGATACATTTGATAAGTTTGAAGAATTGTATTACTCATACAAGGGTGATTTGAAGACTATGTTACTGAATATGAGTTCTGAGGCCAAGAAAATGGATCCGCTAAGTAACAGTGACACGAGTAAATCTAGTACATCCAGTAGTGAAGTCAGACTACCTCGTATTTCAATTCCTACCTTCAATGGGCTGTACACCGAATGGCAATCATTTCACGACCTTTTTGTGGCGCTAATACATAACAATGCATCACTAGAAAATGTACAAAAGTTACACTATCTCAAAAGTAGTCTGACGGGCGAGGCGGAAGTATTATTACGGCAGTTTTCGATTACGGGAGATAATTACACCGAAGCTTGGTCGATCCTGAAAAAACGATACAACAATAAAAGATATATTGCGAATAACATTTTTAAGAAGTTTTTTAGCCAAAGAACGTTGCCTCAGGAATCGGCTACCGCAATAAAACAGCTGTTAGATACTACTGTGGAGTGTATGAACGCGCTTAAGAATTTGGGTTTACCTACCGAGAAGTGGGATGCAATTGTCACATTTGTTGTCGTATCCAAGCTGGACGTGAGCAGTCATAAACAATGGGAAGAAGCGATTAGCAGCGATAGTACTGATGATTTACCTGGATTTGAGAGGCTGAAGTTGTTTTTGGAAACCCGGTTTCGCACGTTGGAGATGGTGGAACCTGCAAACAAAAGCTACAAACCTGTTAAACCGAAGACCTTTCATGCGACGGCCAGCAAGGAAGTTTTACAGTGCGCCTTCTGCAAGGAAAATCATTATGTATACAATTGTAAACAATTTACCAAGCTACCCATAGAAGAGAGATATAGCTTCGTTCAAGGCAACAACTTGTGCTTTAATTGTCTCATACCAAATCAAATGTTTTTAAATGTAAACAACGTACAACATGCCAGATCTGTAAGAGAAAACACCACTCCTTATTACATAGAGAAAAGAAACAAATAAGTGAAGGAAAACAGGTTACAACTGCAACTCTAGTAGAACAAAATCAAGAAGATACACTGGTCAAGGTCACGGGACGTGTGGCAAGTGGAGGACAACCCGGTCAAAATATATTGTTAGCAACGGCACTGGTGGACGTCACGTCGAGGTCAGGTCAGTCACACGTCTTCCGTGCTCTCATTGACCAAGGGTCAGAGGCGTCGTTCGTGACGGCGAGGGTCGTCGAGTTGTTGGGTTTAACGAAAACCGAAATCAGCGGCGTCGTCTCTGGTGTTGGAGAAGGTAATCACGTGTCTCTCAAGCATTTAGTAGATTTACATATTAACTCAAGATATGATTCCAATTTCTCATTAAATGTGAATGCGTATGTATTAAAGTCGTTAACTCGTAGGTTACCTGCAAAGGAGATTAGAGGTTTTATCTGGCCTCAGCTTAATGATATAGAGTTGGCTGATCCCACCTTCAACGTACCGGGTAGGATAGATATTCTTCGTGGCGCGGATGTCTTTGGTAAGATTATTGACTCAGGTTTGTTGAGAGGGCCGGGCAACGTTGTTGCTCAGCACTCTCACCTAGGGTGGATTTTGTCAGGCGATATTGATGCAATCCCTTGCAGGTCAGGAAATGTCATTAGCTTCCATATAACGAGACAGGTGGAAGAAGACAACAACCTACTGAAGAGATTCTGGGAATTGGAAACGGAGTTTTATACAACCAAGAAGGCTTGGTCCAAAGAAGAAGAAAGATGTGAAGAAATCTACAAAAACACAACAAAGAGAGATACAACAGGAAGATATGAGGTACACTTACCTTTGAAAGAAAACATTGAAGAGACGGTGAAGCTATGCGGAGAGACTAAGCAGCAAGCGAATACCAGATTTAAGCAGCTAGAAAGAAAGTTTCAAAGGAACGATAAGCTGAAAGAAGAATACACGAAGGTCATGAATGAATATATAAGATTAGGACATATGAAGAAAGCTGAAAATGAAGAAGAAAGAGAAGCGATTTACCTAGCGCATCACGCCGTGGTTCGAGAAGATAAAGACACGACGAAGGTGCGCGTAGTCTTCGATGCATCCGCACGCGGCTCAAACGGTCGATCCTTAAATGTCAGCATGCTAATTGGTCCTACACTACAACCTGACCTTCGAAATCTCATCATACGCTGGAGATGTCATAAGATCTGTGTCGTAGGGGATATCGTTAAAATGTATCGACAAGTAAAAATGACAGGTAACCATACTAACTTACAACGGATTGTGTGGAGGAATGATGCTGCTGAAGAATTGAAAAGTTTTCAATTACTGACGGTAACTTTCGGCACGGCAGCCGCGCCCTATTTGGCGGTGCGCACTCTACTTCAGTTGGCGCAAGATGAATCTTCAAGTTATCCACGTGGTGCAGCTGTAGTGAAGGACTCCTTTTATATGGACGATTTGATGACTGGCCATGAAGATTTATCTGAAATAAAGATTATTTGTGATGAGATTAATAAAGTCTTAAAAGCAGGTGGCTTCCATATGCAGAAATGGTCAAGCAACTCCGAGGAACTCTTAGATTTCTTACAAGATGGAAGCAAGGATAAAGAAAGAGTAGACCGAATGGAAATAAAATTAGATAAAATAATAAAAATACTAGGACTTACCTGGGACAGGAACGACGACACTTTCAAAATTACTGTTAACTTACCAGAAGTCAGGAACCCTGTAACGAAAAGAATAATATTATCGGATGTGGCACGTCTGTTTGACCCCTTCGGCTGGTGGGCCCCCGTCGTGATAAGAGCCAAGGTCATGATACAGAAGTTATGGCTCTGCAATCATGGATGGGATGATGAGTTGCCCACGGAGTTAATAGATGAATGGATGACATACAGAGAAGAACTTCATGAGCTGCAAACCATAAAGATCTCACGCTGGATGAAAATCACATCACGCTGCAAAGATATACAACTCCACGGCTTCTCAGATGCTTCTTCGGTAGCCTATGCAGCAGTAGCTTATGTCAGAGTCGTTGATGAACAAGATGTTGTTCACATCTCAATGGTATCAGCGAAGACGAAAGTGGCACCATTTAAGCAATTAAGCATACCAAAGTTGGAGCTATGTGGCGCTGTCTTACTAGCAAAACTATTACATGAGCTCTCGGACCTGCTGAAGATACCCATGCACAAAACATACGCCTGGACAGATTCGATGGTGGTTTAGCTTGGTTGCAGTCTCAGCCAAGCCGTTGGCAAGTTTTCGTTGGAAACAGAGTGTCAGAAATCGTTCAGCTAATCGACAACGATAGATGGCGACATGTTCAGTCTAGACACAACCCAGCTGATCTTGCGTCCAGAGGTGTTCAAGCGAGAGACATGATCGATAATGAAATGTGGTGGACTGGCCCCGACTGGTTAAAAGATAATGACGATGAGTTTAAACGGGCTCCTGTCCCTGAGACGAGTTTAGAAATGAAAAAGACGTTTCACATCAACCTAGAAGAGGCACATATTTGGGAGAGATTTTCGACAATGTCGAAATTGAAGAGGGTGCTAGCTCAATGTCGACGGTTTCTCACACACAAAAATAGACAAGATAGAGAAGTATATATAACAGCGGCTGAAATGAACGAAATTGAAGTCAGATGTATAAAATATTACCAACAGTTAATCTATGAAGACGAAGTTGAGAATCTGAAAAAGAATGGTAAAATTAAGGCAAAGAGTTCATTAATCAGTCTTACACCTTACCTGGATGATCACGGATTGTTGAGAGTAGGAGGACGTCTCAGTAATGCTCCTATGTCAGAAGATGCAAAACATCCCATTATCATCCCTGGAAAACAACATATCACCAAGCTGTTAATCAATGAAGCTCACATAAGGACGCTGCATGGTGATATACAAGCTATGATGACCTACATTCGGAGTAGGTACTGGATTACAAGTTTTAAATCGGCTGTGAGGCAAGTTACGCGAAATTGTAGGACCTGTATAAAAGAAAAGGCTCGCACGCAGCAGCAGCTAATGGGTCAGTTGCCAGCTCCGAGAGTTACCCCTCATCGTCCATTCCTCAACAGCGGGGTGGATTATGCTGGACCTGTGCAATTGCGAACTTCAAAGGGTAGAGGTCACAAATCGACGAAGGGCTACATCTGCTTATTTGTTTGCATGGCCACGCGAGCCATACACCTAGAGGCAGTGACTGATCTTACAGCTCAAGGCTTCATAGCGGCATTCAGGAGATTTGTTGCCAGAAGAGGCCATTGCTTGCACCTGTGGAGCGATAATGGTACAAATTTTATTGGCGCCTCCAAAGAGCTACAGGAAATGATCAAGAAAGGTAAATCGAGTGTATCTAATGAAATAGCGGAGCTGTTAGCCAACGATGGCACAACCTGGCACTTTGTGCCACCAAAATCACCCAATTTTGGTGGAATCTGGGAAGCCGGCGTCCGCTCAGTGAAAAGACATTTAACCCGTATGAATGGTACAACAAAGCTAACCTATGAAGAAATGGCCACGCTCCTGGCTCAAATAGAGGCATGCTTAAATTCGAGGCCCTTGTGCCATCTAGACGAGACCCTAGATACTCTAAATCCGCTCACACCTGGACATTTCCTAATCGGAGAACCTGTAATCAATCTTGCTGACACAAGTTACGAAGACAAAAATGTTAATTTGCTGACTAGATGGCACTTTATACAAAATAGAATGCAAGATTTCTGGAGGAGATGGAAAACGGAGTACCTCAATACTTTACAACAACGCTACAAGTGGCAAATCCCTGTGAGATCCCCCTGTGTTGGAGATATCGTTATAATAAAGGAAGACGATATGCCTTCAGCTAAATGGCTTTTAGGAAAAATTAAAGCTTTACATCCTGGCACCGACCAATTGGTTCGAGTAGCCACTGTTCAATGCAAAGGAGATAATGTTCTTAAAAGACCCTTATCAAAGTTAATATTATTACCAAAGCATCCCGATTCGTAGATTTTGGATACGCGTATATGCAAGGGTGGGCGGTCAACTTTAATCATAATTTAGTCGCGCCGTTGACTTCCTTACCGTTAATACATGCGCATACTTACTTGTAATGATAGTAGATAAACAATCGAACAGTTCAATTGTTATTTTTCAAACGCGTTTAAAATTATAACTTATAATTAATCGCAACCCTACGAGTTATATGTCACCTGTGTTAAGTGTATGTTATACACATTACAATTTTAAGCCTTTTATAACTTAGATATGTATAATATAATTTACGAACTTTTAAAGAGTGTTATCACGAATGTGTTAAATTTATTAATACATAACTAATTACTTTGCCATAAAGATACCTCTCCAAAAACAGAGAAAACTTTTTAATGTAGACGTAAACGTTAATGTAGGTACTTATGTATTTAAATAAGTTCTCTTGTTTAGCTAACTTACCATGTTTTATTAAATGTTTACAGTCCATTCCCATCGAAACTCGTTAGCGAGCAAGTTATTATGTTATAAGTCGTACATACTCGTACTTACCTACCCAAGAGTATCGAGCGGTGCTGTTACCGCGGTAAAATGTTAGTTTATAAGTTCATTACGGTTTAAGGATTGAGATAAATATGTACCAAAGCAAATCTACTGATCATACCTATTTTGTTACAAATTAATTTTGCCAAACACCCTGTTAGAAACGTTAGAAGCAAGACATACTTAAATGAGTCATTGGACTCGTTAATTTTAATTTTAGTATTATACGTTGTAATAAAATAAAGCGTAGACTGGTAGTCTAAGAGATATATGTCATATTCCTCGAAACGTAATTAGGTGATGGTATTATTTATATTAATTGGGTTAAGATGTTCAATGTTCATTAATTTTGCTGGTAGATATACTAAAATTGACTAGTTATGCATATAATTAGCACCGAGTTATAAATTGTTTTGTTTGTATTTCTTGGGGCTAAGCAATAGCATCTATTAAGATCTTATCCTAGATAAATTATGTGTTATACCTACCTATACTGGCTTATACCTACCGTATAGCTATTGTATCTACATACTGGCCCTAGTGTTTAGTTAAAAACTGTTGTTTTTGGTGGGCGGTATGTTCAGTTAAAATTTCGATTTATATGTACCTACCTACACTTGTTTTATATTGTGCCGCCCGGCGGAATCCAGTTTAGTTGCAATAAATGCATGATCGAAGATTGACCGGTTATCTTTTCTTATAACACCTTCATTCCAAAATGTACCTTAGTGCCCATGTACAATATTTTTGAGAAGAATTACCAATGAAATTATTATTACAAAAACCTAATGCTACGGTCGACTTATCAAATTTATTGTACCGTAAGTAGGAATTTGTTTTGTCATTAAGTAAGTTATGTTGATTTGTATCCCTGCCCTTGAAGTTTACTATTTAAGATTATGTATGCCATTACTAGTATTAGTGTTATTATAATAAATTACTAAGACTGATAATACATTTTGAAAAACACAAGAATGTTTAAAGAAAGATTTGCCTCACTATAGTTGCTTAAAGTAATATTCTAGTAATAAGTATGATATGAAAGGTCGTTTCATTGTTTTTTCTAGTATCTGCCAAAAAATTGCAATGTCGCTTAAAGGGTTTTCTGGTTTTTTTTTCAGTTTCAATTTAAATTAAACGACATCTATATCAGAAGATACTATGTTTTTTTCAGTAACGTTACTAATGTTACTATTGATGGATAGGTATTACAATTTAATAAAATACGTTCATAGAACTGAAGTCTAAAACAACTAGAACTAAAGTTACGATTTTTTTTAGAAAATTAATACTTTTAAACGCTCTCCTGTAAAGTTAGCAAAATGTCGCTTAAGGGGTTTCTCCTTTCCACCGTCGATATGATAACGATGATGAATATGTGTGTAGATAAAGTAGTATATTAAACTGTAAAATTAATTCATTCATAAATGGGCCATGGAATTCTGCAGCACTGTACATAATTAGGTCTTAAAACACTCGTGTGATCCTATTATGACTACTATGAGTACATTATGACTACTCGCCTTCGGCTCGTTTCATAAAACCACACTCGTGTTTTAAGACCTCTCATTTTATAACAGTTGCATAAACTACAATTAAAACGCTACTTAAGACCGTATGTATGTATGTATGTAAACACTTTATTGTACACAAAAACAGAAATACATTAAAACAAAAGAAATACATGTACAAAGGCGAACTTATCCCTTTAAGGGATCTCTTCCAGTTAATCTTTGAGTAAATGAGTGCTAAAGACAAATGTAAACGGTAGACAGCCAAAGCAACATGTACAATACGAAGGAGGATAATTTAACAATAATACTTACACATGAAAATGCAAAAAAACCAAAACAGAGAGAGATAGGCAAACAGTCAATATAATACATAATACGTAATAAATATATATATATTGTAGCATTACGCTACGGTTTAAGTGCTTCTTTTTACTAATCCGTTGTTTATTTAAATTCATCACGGCACAGCGCCATCTGTTTCAGACGAGTTGTACTCTTTTTCTAATGTCTTAGCTTGCATGAATTTTGGTTTCACTTGGTAGATTGCATGCTTTCGGAAAGTGTTCACTCCGTTCTCGTTAGGTGTCGCTATTCTCAATTGTACGAGTTTCGTTCGTTAGTTCGTAGCCTTATTTACCTATAGATTTAGGTCTGGCAAACTGTCATTTTGGTATTTTTTCTTATATATTTGAATTTCAAAAATTAGATTTCGTTCGTTCTTTGGGGTTTCTGTCAAGGAAAAAATTGCTTGAAGGATTGTCATTGAGATTTTGAGTTTGAGTCAAGAAGCATCTTACTAATATAATTGCTTGAGTTTTCAAATATTTTGACCGGAGTACTACAGTTTTTGTCCACGTTTTGCGATCCGAGTACTACAGTTTGTGTCTACGTTTTGTGATCCCATAAGGAGCCCTCCCCTTATTTTTCTGAGGGTCTGTGCGGTGCAGTTCAAGTAACGGCTGCAAGCGGTGCGCCGAGTGCTTGGTTTCACTTGCCGGCCGGCGTGTGATATTGTGTGTGCGTCTAGCACGATCTGATTGCGACTGGGAGCCACAGTCCTCCATCCAGTGCCCGTCAGACCTGAACGGGTTTGTTTATTTAACCTGCCGTCCAATGTACGAGTCCTTGAGGGCTTACAGAAGGTTGGTGTCATCGACGCGCGCGGCGTGACTGGTGCGCGCACATCTTCGAGCGGTTCGGTGCATTTAGGATAATTTAATTTTCGTGTAATATTCGGCCAAAACCAATTCAAAATTATTTGATATTTATTTGTTAGTTTTTGATTAACTGTAACGAGTTGTGATCTTAATGCTTATTTGATTTTAATGCGGACAAAGCTTTTTTTGTTCGTAGTTTTCCTCTAAATTCCGAAAGCCTCGTTCGTCGGGCACATATTTTCTTTTACTGCATTTTTCGACCATAATCATAACATCCATCAGCCATTCCTCACTCTTCACCAGCCTTTCAACAATTCATGCAACCGTTTTTAATCGCCAGCCCAGTCAAAATTCTCAGCCCAGCCAAAATCCTTTCACGTGAGAGAATTTTGACTGGTTATCGTCAAAGTGCAGTATAATTCTTCTTAAATTTGTCGCGAGAAACTTAATCATTTTGATTCAACCCCTAGAAAAACCTAAAAGTATTAAATTTAAGATTATTTGTTAATTTAACCCATTCATATCTGTGTGTTTTGATTTCGGTGTTAAACGTGTGCTGAAGTGATCTCCAGTGTAAATTATCGACAAATTCGTAATTTTGTACCATTAAACAATAAATTATACGTGTGTCAGTGAATGTGTTGTTTTTCTCATTACTTAAGTTTTTATTAATTAAATTCACTGCATCAAGACCCACAAAGAAGAGCTTTTTGAGGTGGGCCTAGCCCCCAAGAAACCTACGACTAAAACTAACCTAATTCGTAAACTAGACTACTAATCCTAAGAAAATTAGACTGGTATATGCCTGGGCATCTAGAAGTCAAGTCTAAAAAAAAAAGGTTCAGTGCCAAAAGAATCATCAAAAAAAAGGAGTAGGCGGACAAACGCGCTTCTTGAATTTAGAGAAAAAATGCAAAAAAAAGTTCCTGGCCTAAAGAATCATCAAAAAGGAGTAGGCGGACAAACGCGCTTCTTGAATTTAGAGAAGAAAAAAAAAAAAAAAAAAAAGGTTCCGGGCCTAAAGAATCATCTAAAAGGAGTAGGCGGACAAACGCGCTTCTTGAATTTAGAGAATAAATGCAAAAAAAAAATTACATTGAAATTACTTGAGAATATCTTTCACATGATAGGTACCAATATGATCAGTATCAGTATCGCCCAAAACGTAAACCTGAGGGGATATACGCCTAACTACGCGACACTGGACAAAACGTGGTGCAAACTTCCCGCCTCTAAACGCATCAGCTGTGCCACGCTGAAAATTTCTCCGCCAGACGACCTGACCGTCGACGAACCTGATCGACCTACGGTTTTCATTAAATTTCCGAGCATTACGATAAAATGCCATAGCTAACGAATCCGAAACTCTATCATACACCTCGCGGAGCGTTTCTAGATTCGAAGCACGCTGCACCCGGCTGAGTTATATTCCGATAGTTGCGTGTGGGCCACGCGATTAGTCGGTTGGCACCGTGCTATCTTTTTCTCTCGCTCATGCGAGGCTGTGTTTTGCGTAAGTTAGGTTAATGTTAGGTTAGGTTTATTTAATCTTTAGGTTTAGGTCTTATAGCTCGTGTATCGGTTGGGAGTCCGGCCGGGTCCCATCGACTGGTATTCGTGTTTGATTGAGACGTAATTTAGTTTAGTTTTTAATTTAGGATACCTGTCTGATTTGGTATCAGCATTTATGCCTGGGACCATCTAGTTTACTCGATTCCAATTAATTCCTTTTTTTTTTTGGTAGTTTGTCTACCGTTGCAATATACTTTTTTATTATTAAAAGAATTTAACTATTGCAGGTCGATTCTACATGAAATACATAGCATTATAGTTTCAGGAATGAACATCGCTTCGTTCCACCCGGTATATATATAAATTCAACAGAAATAGTCATAATTACAACAAAAACAGCAACCTATTATTCGTTTGACAGCCACAATCCCTTCAACTTCCCCTTGAGCGATGCAACGGACTGCGTCTGCCTTAAGGCGGGAGACAACTTGTTCCATAATTTCACGGCGCGCACAGCAAAAGACATATCGTAGACATGCGATCTATGCGGTGGGATCGATAGAGCTAGATTCGCACTAGACCGCAGGCGATGGCCACTACCATCCGCCATGTAAGAGAACTTCTCTGCAAGGTAAGGAGGAGAAGAAGGAATAAAAAGGGCATTATACAGAAGACAAAGAACATGTAAGTCTCTGCGCTGACGGATCGGAAGCCATTTAAGTTGGGCGCGGTATTGAGACACATGATCAAACTTGCGGAGACCAAATATGTACCTGATACAGACATTTTGTAGGCGCTCCAGCTTGTCAAGCAGCTCCCCCCGGAGATCCAGGAAAGCAACGTCACCGTAGTCGAGTAGTGGGAGCAAAAGAGAGCGGGCAAGCATGATCTTCGTATAAAGAGGAAGGAAATTCTGCAGACGCCTCAATGAATGAAGGGACGCAAAGAGTTTCCTGCTGATCTCAGAAATATGAGGTGCCCATGACAAAGTTTACCAAACCGTTTACCGTTTACCAAAGCAAAAAAAAAACTACCAGAGATTTTTTAATGTGATACACGGTTATTTCCTTTTGTATTGCCTTCGTAAGAACAGTAGTTTCAATAGAATATTTTTATCGATTATGTTTTTTCTACTCCAGTACTTTTTTCTGTCATTTATATAGTTACTAATTACTAACTCTAATATAAAGACATAAATTATGAAAGTCTGTAAAAGTCTATACTCTACTGCCCAAAAAACACTGCAAAACGATGTTATAATGTCACCAAAAAGCATTACTTAGTACCACAGATTACAAAATATACAGCTGCATTTACACAATTTGCAATTTGAATAAACTTATTGTACTAATGCATTGCTGCCAACTTACAAAAATAGTTTTATTCTCTGTGCATGGATGTATAGTATAGTGAACGTATACCTTCAGGTATAAGTCCATATTTTTTTGACACATGGACGTCAATAAAAAAAAGTTTATCAGACTATTTTTATTTTTTATTCTGTCGGTTCCAAGCGGGAACATGTAATTATTTTCTTTGTTGTTTAAGGTCAACCGGGGTAATGGCGTCACCGTTTTTTTTGATATTTTATACTCTCGTTTAACCCCAAGTTATGAAATATTTAATTAGTGTATAGAAATATTCTTACGCGCTGTGCTTCCTGTGGCTTTATTCCAAGAAAATTCGTGTATTAACATTTTTGGTTTGCGACAATTAAACGATATGCAGATGTTTTAAAAAAACGGAAATTTAGACGCATTTGTCCCAGTTGGGATAATTGCGTCTTTTTTAAGCCATTCACGATCAATTATAAAGAGGCTTTCAAAAACATGTTTGCAATACAGTATTCTAGAAGATAAAGCTAAATACAAGGGATCAAAAACAGTTACTAACGACCTCAGATAGAAAATAGTAATCTGGGTAAACGCGTCTACAATATGTGGACGCATTTATCCAAACCTAATTTCCAGATGTTGTAAACCTTTTAGTCGGTCAAAAGTCTAAGATCAAGAAATGTTCCGAGACCTTTAGTTTTATCTTTGTCACTGACCTATTTCATGAGTGAAATGAAATAGTGGAGATTTTATCCAGATGAGGAGTTTTGTTAAAGATATTTAAGGTCAATACTTTCTTCTATGTACTTACCCATATTTTACATTATTTAAAACAAAATAAAATTTGTTTTGAAGTTTCGTCTAAGTACTTACATGTAAGTAAAACAATTTAAGAATATAAGCGTTTCTTAAATAACTATACAGGGTGTTCGGCACATGGACCGACAAAATTTTTTGGGATATAGTTGGGGTTATTTGCTATCTTTTCACCCTTGGAACTTGGGTCCTAAAGGGTCACAGTTTTGGAGATATGATTTTTTAAATGTTGTTTCTCAAATTTCCCGAAATTCTGCCTTTAAACGTTCGTAACTTTTTTGTTAATGTATGTACAATTGTTTTGTTTTGTATTTAATACTTGGCAACACACACTTGTTCAAATAATAACAGTTTAGATACTAAAGATAATAGAGGACTTAATTTTTTTTTTAAAGTTCTCTAATTTATGACCTTTCTAACGATATGCTACACACTGATAACAAATAAATCTGAGTCAAATTACGGGGATATTCCGTCAATAGGTCGGACATTATTATAAAATTTGCGCAACGGAACCTCATTGGAACACTGGCTAGTGGCTGGCTGAATGACAGGCTGAAACCTTCTTACCATCGGCTGGTTTTTTTTCTAATTTTATTTATTTTATTTAGGAGAACCAACAGCTTTAACAATTTTGAGTAAACTTAAATATAATAGAAAGCAGGGAAGCCAATTACAGGATCTCACGGATAGAACTAACTAATGGCGAATTACTTTTGTTACGGTGCAGTTGTGGCGGGATTCTACATTTGTGATTTATTGTATAATTATTTTTGCTAAATACTATGGCTAACTACGCTAACGAAGAGTATGTGGATATGATAATGGCGTATGGTATAGCACGAGGTGTTGCTCGTGAAGCCCAAAGGATTTATCAAGAGATGCATCCAAATCGAAGATTACCCCACCGCAAAACATTTTCGACGACGTATCGACGTATGCGGGAGACTTTAAACGTAAATTTTAGAGAGCCACGTATCAATGTGAGGCAGCATAATGCTGCAATCGATGAACGAATACTTCAAGCCTTTGAAGCAGATCCCAATACAAGTATTCGTTGTGTAGCACGCGAACTAAACGCGTGTTGGGATTAATTACGTATTAGCCCGACACGAACAAGTATTTTAAGAAACAAATATATTATAATAAATAATAAAATAATGATAAATATCGGACAACCTCACACAAATCGATCTAGTCCCAAATTAAGCTCAAGAAGGCTTGTGTTACGGGTACTAGACGACGATATACATACTTAATATAGATACATATATACTTTAAATACATAGAAAAACCATGACCCAAGCACAAATATTCGAGTTCATCATACAAATATTTGCCCTGGCCGGGATTCGAACCCAGGACCGCCGGCTCAGTAGGCAGGTCTCTACACACTGAGCTAACCGCGTCATCAAATATATATATAACATGAACGCTCTTATACAAATATGTAACCTTTGCCCGCAAGTTCGTCTGCATATTAATGATTTCCGTGATAAAAAACTATTCAACTTTTTTCTGTGGGACTTACTGTCTCAATAACAAAGTTTTTAAGCGTGAATAAATAACAGGCAAGCAGAGATATTTATAAGCGTGAATAAATAACAGGGTAGACGTTTCGTATTTATATACATTAGTGCAAAATTAAATGAATATTTGTGAATTTTGGAGTTTAAGCTATTTTTAAATAAGTAATTTTGTTAGAATACAGAGTGCCTACCGCGGACCACGAACGAACTCTTGCGTCTTTGTCGAACTTACGTAAGTACGAAATCACATTTGCGGCAGAGAGGCAAAACTTTGTTCCCGATTTGCAACAGGCCCTCTGGCGTTGATTTAAAAAAAAAAAATATTGGGAGTTTATCAGTAGACGAAATTCCGACTAGGTTCTTA
The DNA here is from genome assembly GCA_947623375.1 of Apotomis capreana. Taxonomy (NCBI): domain Eukaryota; kingdom Metazoa; phylum Arthropoda; class Insecta; order Lepidoptera; family Tortricidae; genus Apotomis; species Apotomis capreana. Next base: position 12,624,643 of record OX392519.1, read on the forward strand.
CTTATACTTTGACACTAAAACTACATAAAATGCATTAATTCTGGTAAAAATAAGCTCGAAAATGTTCTATATACTGTTAAAACCAAGTATCAAGAAAAATGTTGTCGACACCTGACATTGGGGGCAAATGCGAGACACAGATGCAATTAACTCAAAGTATGAGACGCATTTTGCCAAATTTAAAAAATAACCTCCAAGAATTTGACATCGATTTTTTTCCAAACCCAAAGCATTATCAACAAAAATAGTGGTTCGAACATATCGTCTTACTAATAGTAGTCACATTTATTACAAATAATTATCAAATATCTAAAGAACAACAGGGATGTAACAGATTTTGTTGACTTACCTCATGCAACGTGTAGATCTAGCATGACACTAAATTTCAAAATCGTCGACCTCTTGAACACGATACGCCAAAACGCCCTCTATGTTACGTGTTGCCCTCCAAGTAGTTTATTCCTATATCACTAGATGGCAGAAGTTGTAGTTACTAACGTCGTTTAAAAAGTAACTGAAATAGACGCAATAACCCCAAAGTGGCAATTACCCCGGTTGACCTTATTTGCATTTTATTTATTAAAATGTCGAGTCGTAGAAAAAGTATTGTATGCAACGTTGTATCAGTAGGTCAAAAAACACTCGTGGCATCTTTCTTACGATGTGAGCGTAATGCCACTCGCGTTTTTTGCCCCCTCTTATACAACTGTTGCATAAAATACTATATAAGTGGTTCAATTTCTAACCGACCTCGTTATACAAATACTGTTTTTTTTTTCACAGGTGAACGCTTCGGCCTCATGCAGTCCCTGGCTGGCCTGGCCGCTGTTTTGTCCAAGTTCTCAGTAGAACCAGCTCCCGAGACCATTAGGCATCCCAAGGTAGAGCCAAAGTCCAGCATCGTACAGGGTATACGGGGGGGTCTACCACTTCTGGTTAAGGAAAGAAAGAAAGTTCAAGTTTAAGTCAACAATAAAAGCGCCGAAGAACTGATCAAATTCAAAGTTGGATCTGGTGATATAAGTAATGTGAAGAATTTACGCAAACAGATTATTAACGTGGAGGAATTTAATAGAGAAGGCTGACCCCCCCACCGTGTGGGATGACTATATGTAGTCTGAAAAAAAGATAGAGAGAGAGTCCATATAAAAATAAAATTAAAAATGTAAAAAACCCGTCGGGGTTTTTTTAAATTTTTAGCGATCCCCCGTCGCAACGAAGCTTGGATCCTTTTTCTACTGTTCATTGTATAGGCACATTTTGTAGATTTTATTTCTTTCTTTTTATTGGTTGTCATGTCGCGGGTTTTATAAATTTTAAATTTTATTTTTATTTCATATTTTTAAACAAACAGAAGTTTCGTCCCGGAATTTTCTTCTTTTGACACTATTTTTGTTTTACACCGTTTAAGGTCCAGGGTTTCCAATCCCTCGTCGAGCTTGATCCTTGACTATATGTGGGTACAACAGGATCCCAAGCCAGTGGTAATGAATGCCGTCTTCTCTAAGATTGAAGTTAGGATATATTTTGATTTCAATAGCCTTAAGCAACATTCTGGGAAAAAATCGTTAAAGTCAGACTAGTTAATGCTTATAATGGCAAAACGGCGAAGTTATTAGCCAAGACAAATATATATACTTTAAATGCACTGCATGAGTCGCAAGGACCTGCTAGTTATGGCTTAAAACAGAACCAGGTTTCTAAATATTCTATGGTGGCTTACTTAGCTTCATAAAAATTGCAGTTGTTGCTAGGTAACTTGACTTAGTTTTGAAAGATCTAATCATCGATACCCCACACCATGAGATAAACGTCCCCATTTTTGTTACGTGTGGCGAAGGTACACCAAAAAATGTTTTTAAAAATGTACTCAACTCAACCACTATGTCTCTGTGCTAAGCTGTGGACAGACTGACACAAACTACAAAATCCTAAAAAGCTGTTATTCACTTAGGCAAGATTACTTTTGCTAAAGGTTACGTGTCATTGTTCGTTCAGGGTGTTGCTATTTATTTTATGACCTCAATCAAAGGAACCTGTTCAATAGTCCTAATAACAATTCAGCTTTAGCAGAATTCCGAAACTTAAAAATAATGACCCAGTACTGTGACAGAGATTATAATGAGTTCTTATTTGTCAAAAAAGTTTTTTTGAGACTCGGTTTTATTATTGACTGTACTTTCTTACACAAATGTAATTGCTCATCAAGAACAATCAGACGAGCCCAAACACCATGGGTTTATCTTGTGCTGTAATAGGAGTTCCTACGAACCATCTTCAGCTCCAAGGTACCAAATTATTGTACTGTCAAACATTTATTAATCTGTTGATTACGCTAACAAAACTTAACATTTAACCAAGATTAGAAATTTTTTGCTTAGATCCTTTCATTGAGCGATACAGAAACTGCTAATAATACTTAACATTTAACTAAAATTTGGGATCCTTAGTTTCAATATGGGCTGAAATCCATTAACAACTACCTGATCATCATGAGACCTTCATTTAGGAAGTCATATAGAAAATGCTAATAATACTTAACTTTTAACCAAAATATGGAATTCTTGGCTTCAATATTGGCTGAGATCCATTAACAACTAGCTGGTCATCATGAGACCATCATTTACAATTAAATTCAACAAACAATTCTTACCCCTGGATAACTGATACAATTAAGTTAATGATGAGTTTGCGAGACAAAACTGCCGCAGACTACCATAAAACCGGGTCCAATAGCAAAAAGCAGCTTTATAAAGATCTAGTCGACAGTAAATAAAGCACTATACCTACCATGAAAAATGTGCCTACTTTAAACATAATATAAATAATCAATTAAATAATCCAAAACAGTTATGGAAAAATCTTCAAACTACTCTGCTGCCTAGAAATAACACAGACCTGCCTTCTTGTTTCACTGATCCCAATATTATAAACAAACATTTTTTAACCTTACCTATAGGTAAATACAGAAGTGACCATTTCTCAACTGTCTTATTTTGAATTTCACAGGTTTTGTCATTCTACATTCCGTATTGAACCAATTAGTGCTGATAAATTATTAAAAATGATTACTTGTCTAAAATCAAATGCTGAACGTATCGATGGTATTACTTTAAATATGCTGGTTTCCACTTTTCCTTACACATTGAACATACTGGTTGATTTGGTGAATACCTCGATCGCTACATCCACATTTCCTGACCTATGGAAATTGGCAATAGTGTGTCCTCTGCCTAAAATCTCTAATCCATCTGAGCTTAAGGATCTTAGACCTATAAGTATACTGCCCTGTCTGTCTAAGGTTTTAGAGAAAACTGTATGCTTACAACTGACGGAGTATCTTGAGAATAATGGTATGTTGCCGGAGGTCCAGTCAGGTTTTGGAAAGGGGCGAAGCACAGTCACTGCTCTGCTGGATGTCACAGACAACATATTGTGTTCCCAGGATAGAGGTTTATGACACCTAGATATTTTTCTAGCAGGAACCACCGGTCGTTAGTGCTTACATAATAATGATATCGACTAACATGTTATCGATAACCACCACGTCAACGTTATAAAGAAATACGCACTATATAAACAAACAAACTGAAAGTTGTTTCATTTAGACTGCTCCATAATAACAACCTTATACCGCAAGTTAGAAAAAAAAATAGGAGGACCAAAGATTTACGAATTATGTCTATTTGAACATAATCGCTGGCACGCGAAGTGGATGTGTTTGCGGCGTCTACCAATTTAGGTCTGTGATTTTCCTCTATAATGTTGAAGTGGTGTTATCGATAACAGGATTGTCGATGTTTTTATTTTGTCAAGCACTAACAACACGTCGTTCGTGCTAGGAAAATCTCTAGGTGTTTATGTACATTGCTGGTACTGCTTGATTTTTCGAGGGCTTTCGACTGTATCAATATTAGTTTATTGCTATCTAAACTAAGTTTCTACGGATTCGACCACTATGCAGTGACTTGGTTTGCCAGCTATCTCAGCAATCGTCAGCAGTGTGTGAAGCTGAGCCTTAACAATGGCTCCACATGGGTCTCGGAAAAGATAGGTGTTGCTAGAGGAGTCCCTCAAGGATCGATCCTCGGCCCAATTCTGTTTATATTATACTCTGCTGACATTGGATCACACATCGCACACTGCAAGTACCATATTTATGCCGATGACATCCAAGTCTATATTTCATGTAAGCCATCGGAAATTGATGATGCTATTTACAAACTTAATAGTGATCTGTCGCAAATATCAGCTTGGGCCACAAATAATAGCCTGTTACTCAATCCAGCCAAAACCAAATATCTCATTTTTGGTAAACATCAATTGAATAAGTTCACTCTGTCGACTGATGTAAAATTGATGGATGTACCAATAGAAAGTGTTTATGAAGCACATAAACTTGGTCTCATAATGGATTGTGATCTTAGATTTGAGAAACATGTCTTGAGTGCTGTTAAAAGTTGTTTCTATAAGCTTAAGGTTCTATACAAAATTAGGCCCTTCATAAATGAGTCACTGCGCGTTCAACTGGCTATTGTCAAAATTAAATTATATGGATGTTGTTTTTGGTCCACGACTTCTTGCTAAATCGAAGAGGCTCATCCAACGCGTTCAACATGGCTGTGCGCGATATTGCTTCAATATTCCATTTAGGGCCCATGTAATCCCTTTTCTAAATGAGAATAATATCCTAAAAATGCAGCACCGTCGCAAGCTTCATTTGGCATGTTTACTTTTCGGTGTAATTCAGCATAAGATGCCATCATATATTTTCGAGAAGCTGTCATGGATGTCCAGAAATAGGTCGTGTCGAACTCGCCAGTGTAGTGTGCAGCTCACCACTCCTCAACATGCTTCAGCTGCCTTCAGAGGAAGTTTCCGCTATGTTGCAACAAAATGTTGGAACAACAATCCGCCGCCCATTAGGAACCTAAAATATGTCAAGAGTTTTAAAACCAATGTACGTAAATTTATATTTGAACATCAGCGGAATCAAGAAGCTTTGAGGCTGGACATGAGCTGCTTGTAATGATTTATGTTATTATTCCTCACCGAGGTTTTATGTATGTTATGTTGTTTTGCATCATTGTATTGTTATTTATCGCCTTATCTTTCATGTCTTTGTCTAGTTTTCGGCATTACTGTACAGCGTTTCATTTGTTTAGTTATTTGCTTATATATCCGCATTTATTGTAATCTTGGTTACTAAACATTCAAAAGATGCGTGCAGACATTACCGTCCCGACTTGTTGTCGCTGTTCTCGCCTACCTACCTCAGGTCCCACGGAAGACCAGCGCTGCGACATTTCCCTAATGTAGCAGCATTATGCTGAGTGGTGTCCTTTTGCGGTGGACATGGCAGCACCATCATATACCCTCTACCTATATTTATATAATTTTCTTTTTAAATTAAATGTATGATATTGTATGTAATTGTTAAGTTATAAATTTAGTTTTTAAGTCCTTTGTAATGGTGGTGCGTCTTCTTCGCTGCAATAAATGTGTTTTCTTTCTTTCTTTCTTTCTTTCTTTACTATTTTTCACTTTTATTACTTGTATAATGTTATCTTTTAATGAGCTGTACACATTTCGGCATTGCATTCAATTCAATTCAATTTTTATATAAAAAAAAATGGCGTCTGTCCATCGGGACAATTCTGCCAGTGTCAATGTTGTAAGAACGTTGTCGGTGAGTTGAGCTTTTTGTAAAGTGATAGCGATTTACAAAAAACCACACGGACTATCGGGCCTTGACGAAGGAAGGGCTATGAACGCTTCAAGTTGAATTCTTCATTAGCTATTCACTCATTCGTTAGATCACTGCACAATACGCTATCAATACTACATATTGAACAACAAAAATGAATAAATAATGAACAACGAAACTTAAACGCATGCGGCCATTTTAAGTCACGAACCGGAAGCCGGCATTGCATTCGATTCTTTTCTTTTCTCTTTTTCCGCTAACGGTCTGCAGTGACAATGACAGCACTGGCGCTTGTCTATGTCATTGTCTTGGCATTGACAAGCGCTTACGCTGCGTTCAGTCTAAGAGTGCAGCCGTATGTGTGCGGTTCACCGTGGCGTCACCGATAGGTTTCACCGGAAGACCAGCGCTGGTTCCAGGGCCAGCATTTATGCTGAGGTGTGACCTTTTCGTGGCATACACAATAACGTTTTTATTTTATTTTATTACTAATATTTGTTGTCCACTGTGTATGTTAACGAATAAATTTTTATTCTATTCTATTCTATTTATTGAGTGATATAGAAAATGCTAATACAACTTAACATTTAACCAAAATTTGGAATCCTTAGCTTCAATATTGGCTGAGATCCATTAAAAACTACCTAGTTGGTGGCCAGACACCTGACAACCATGGCCATGGAAACCTTGTTTAGAAATAGCTCCGTGTATTTTTATTTCCGAAATTTGAGAAAACTAAGTGTTAAAACACGGCATGTTGTGAAAGAGTCGTACGTAACGGGAATCACGGATTAAGTAGCCTGAAGACACAAACTGTGACTGAATGAACATAGCACTTGAACATTTAACTGGTGTGAACACTATTTTTGTTTGTCGTTACACTTTAACTGATAATAACCGAACAGCTGATAGGGCAAGGATCTGACACGCTTTGATAGATAAAGATAGCCGACCAGCGCTGGTTCCAGGGCCAGCATTTATGCTGAGGTGTGACCTTTTCGTGGCATACACAATAACGTTTTTATTTTATTTTATTACTAATATTTGTTGTCCACTGTGTATGTTAACGAATAAATTTTTATTCTATTCTATTCTATTCTATTTATTGAGTGATATAGAAAATGCTAATACAACTTAACATTTAACCAAAATTTGGAATCCTTAGCTTCAATATTGGCTGAGATCCATTAAAAACTACCTGGTTGGTGGCCAGACACCTGACAACCATGGCCATGGAAACCTTGTTTACAAATAGCTCCGTGTATTTTTATTTCCGAAATTTGAGAAAACTAAGTGTTAAAACACGGCATGTTGTGAAAGAGTCGTACGTAACGGGAATCACGGATTAAATAAGTAGCCTGAAGACACAAACTGTGACTGAATTAACATAGCACTTGAACATTTAACTGGTGTGAACACTATTTTTGTTTGTCGTTACACTTTAACTGATAATAACCGAACAGCTGATAGGGCAAGGATCTGACACGCTTTGATAGATAAAGATAGCCTTATTGTAACTACTATACTATATCTATGCCTTATTGCGTTTTCTAAAAGAAGAAATAGAAAAGAGTGACATGTTTTGTCTTTATCAGCGACCGAGCATTTTTTCATGGTCGGGTTATTGGCACACTTCAAATTCTAAGCAAAACAATCAGGTAGTATCAAAATTGGTATAGAAATTGAAGATTTTGTGTATTAAATAATTATTATTACCAGATTATTAACGGATGTGGAGTGTTTGTGTGTAGCTTCAAAAATGGTGGGGTGTTCAGTGTTTGGTTAGAAAAGCAACAGTTAACGAAAATAAGAGGATTTTACATTTCATGCGTAAGTACCTACAAGTTTTTTTGTGTTTAGATCACGTATTTCTTTCTCAAATCTCACAAGAATCAAGTTACAAAGTTAAATCATTAGTTATATCATGAAAAAACTTAATAAAAAAGGAAAAATCTGTAAATTATTTTCAAAATAACTCGGAGCATTTTGACATGTAAATATTGCAAATCGGTCAAATTGCGTAGCATAAATTTACGATAGAAGCCAGCTATCATAGATAGTCTTACTTGTTATGGACGGTTTTGGCCTGGAAGCTGCACTTTGTGATGGAAGCAAGCCGTTTTGCACAGTGATAATATACACCAAAATAAACGATTTCACTCGAGGCGAAATTCGTTTCACCCCTTAGGTTAACAGAGATGGCGCACTTATTAAAAAAAAGTTTAAAAATTCTAAATCCTGAACGGATACTCCGATTTTGACGTAAGAGGTGCCAATCGGCAGATAATAACCCAATTTAACACGAAAAAAATTAAAATCACGTAGAAAATAATTTTGGATACCTAAGAAATAATATTTTCTAAAAAAAATATTTAAAATTTGTGATTTTTGGAATTTTACTCGTAAAAATGTATGTACATGGTACTTTTTTTATTTATTTATATTAATACAAAACTAATTTTACATTTACGAAAAAAAAACGTATATCATTAGCTCCTATAATTCAAAAGTTATTGAAGAATACAGACATGGCGCCGCTGGGTCAAAAAATCTTACAAAAAATCTAAAACCTCAACGGATTTTCCGATTTGATAATTAAGGTGCTAATCGACAGATAATTACTTAAATTAGTTTAAACATATAAAATAAAAATTCAAATAGGCAAAAAGTAATAATATTTCCAAAAAAAACATACATTTTGAAAAAATATATTTTTTTTTGGGGCTTTTATGTAATATTCATAATCTTTTTTATATGAAATTACTAATTTCATATAAAAAAATTATGAATATGGCTTTATTTTACTTATGTATATTATAACACTATTAGGTAATTGATCGTTTAATAAAAAACCGCATATCGAGAACTTGTACAGTTCCAACGGTATTGAAGATTTTACTATAGTGTGCCGGTGCGATGTTGCCGCCACACGTGCAACTTATGTACATGTATCTAGAAAAGTATTCTCCCGTTTCGAAGGTACTGATTACCCTGAAAATATAACCACAATTAAAAGTACAAATAATAATCATCCCAAGTAGCACACAACACACTTATATCCCTTGTACATTTTAAATTAGAGTTTTAACGGGTGAATAGGCTCTTATACAACCAGTTTGCTAATATCACAAGTATATTCTACCTATTTTCACTAAACTGTGCATTGTAACGTGCATGTTAGGCCGTTGCATCGGCTGCAACAACGCATTTTTCCATAGCTCGATTTGCACCCATATCCCAACTAGCAAAACTGAACCAAATTTAGCTGTAAATCAGTGACAGACGCAGTTTTATATCCGTGATAGAAACATCTCTATCACTGGGAAGTGGCCCCAGTTTTACAGCTATTTGATGATATATCATGTGTATTTTGGCACCGCACGTCAGTACTTTGATGTATATCCATGATACTACAATGTTTTATGAATCTCTTTAGCGTTACACCAATGGTGCTTGAATCACTATATCACTAAATTATGATAAGAAAGTAACAGCAATGCTGATATAGAGCTGTTTGTTGCTATATTGTTATTAGGCATTCTTTTATGTGGCATATCGTTAGTGCTAAATTCTGAGTGTTATGTGTAAATAAAGTTGTATGAAAAAAAGTGACCTTACAATTAACAGTTTTGTAAGTAAAATAAAATAGCAAACTATTTTTATGTTAGTAAGTAGTGTCAAGTTGCTTTTAGGTACGTGCATAACGGGTAATTTATCATGCGCTCAAAATTTTATTGATGAAATAATAGCATATTATTTGTGGTTTTTTCATGCCCCTATTAAATATTGAGTATTTAATTAAATAAAAAATATTTAAAATAGCAAATTATTTAAAGTCACCAATATGTATCTAAAATGTGTTCTGGTAACCGATATATCACAAATTTACAGTTTCCCACCGCCATTACCAAACACTTTCGGGTTCCTTCATAAAACTAGTAAAACCCCCTACTGTACCTACCTTTAGGTAATAAATAAAGTATCTTCAATATTGTTCAACTCATTTGCGTAAAATGAAAGTGGTTATATTTTTGGTCAATGACTGTTTTTCAAGCAGAAGTTATTTCATAAAACTCAACAGATTTGAATGGCTGTGGAAGAATATGTTTTCATCTTCTGAATTATCATCAAAATTGTCAGTCGCAAACAAGTCATCTTGGTATCCTGAACAAGGTTCTGTTTTTTGTATCTACGGAACCAACTTCCGAATTCTCGACGCTGGTTTGACTATCATAAAGATCCTATAAATGAGGTTACAACAGCTGATATACATTTGTTTAGGGGTATATTAGTAACAATAATGTTTATATGTCACTGATGATATAAAAGGTCTTAAAAAGTGTATTTGCAACTGTTTAGTGTTAATGTAGATCTTTAAACAACTTTATGCTGCTGGTGTTAAGGAAACGCCATTATATGATACTTTAGACGCATATCAGCTGTGTTATGTTCTTATATATCTCAAGTTAGCTCCATTAGTGCACTGATATATCACCAGCGATATTGCAGCGCATTAAAAGCCACAATAGAGTTACTTAGCTGTATACAGGCACTGTATATATCTGATATGCAACGAAATTGCTCTAAATCACAGTTAGGGATACTGTTGTGCAGCTGTGTTATATGTGCCGTATTAAGAAGTCCAGTAAACGTTTATGTCATCAATTCTTATCACGATATAGCTGTATAAGATTATACAGCTACATGATGATACAAGTCGCCAATATACAACATAGCAGCTCCGAGTTGCTATTTTATGACTTTTATATCATTATTTATTGTTAAAACATTTTATTTTATCACTACTTTGCTAGTACTAACTGTTCTAGTGTGGATCGCACCTGCAACCTGCTTCCAACGCCATTCCATTCCCAAAAAGAAAGGACTTGGGACAGGATATATCCAAATTAAGACGTTTATTTCACATTTGGCTCGCTTGAAACGCTACACGCAGAACATATTGTTGTTCAATGGCAGCTGAAGTAGTCTGCGAAAGGCTTGTCGCCAGCTCTGTGAAAGCATCGAAGCATTCAAATTGCAGTCGTCAGTGCAACGGTCTACTAGTAGCAGTTTACAAAACAGTTATTACTTTAAGTAATGAAATGATGACTGCACTTCAAGGCTTTCACAGAGTATGACAAGACGTCTAATTTTAATACAATAAGAAAAGAGACCTGTTTTAAAACTTGCATGTTATACCCTGAAATAACTACTGCTTTTGCAAGTACATCGCTATCTATAGAAATTCTCTCTCGATACGTAACGGCTCATGTGAAACGATTACTTAGGGCCATTTTTGTTTCTTTTTTTTAGGGTGTGTTTACATAATTAATGTCATTCATTATTATAACAAAACGGGATTTAACCGAGTTCAAAAATGTTTATTTACCGCAATTAAGTCCCGTTTTATTATTTTAATATAATGTGTGAAAATCGTGTAAGATTCAATATACTATATTAATGTCATTAATTGGTTCTCAATTAATCGTAACGTTGTTGGTCCCAGATTCACATGCAGGCTATCTATACGATGCTCCAACAGAGCATATATTATTACTGTTAATGCGATTCGAAAAGATCTGTTTAAACTAAAAAACACTAAACTAAACAAGCTTGTGAGATACCTTCCATCTATTTCAGCTGCCATTGAATACCGTTTCATGCAAACCAAATGTAGGTTCACGTTTTAATTTGGAAATATCGAGTCCCAAGTCCTTCTTTTTGGGAATGAAACGGCATCAAAGGTAGGTGGGGTCCACAATAGTTGAAGGTTAGTTCAATTTGGAAACTCCTTGAACATTATGGATACAAATTGGGCTGTGGCATAATGCGTTGTTGTTTTTTTTTATGATGCGACGGCCTAACTTGCACGTTACAATGCAAAGCCTGCAAAGACTAAAGTGAAAATAAAACGTAAAGTAAGTAAAATATTGATTCAGAAATGCTATTTAGCATCTAATATACTTGTGATATTAGCAAACAGGTTGTATAGGAGCCTATTCACCCGTTAAAACTCTAATTTAAGCTGTACAAGGGATATAAGTGTGTTGTGTGCTACTTGGGATGATTATTATTTGTACTTGCAATTGTGGTTATATTTTCAGGGTAATCAGTACCTTCGAAACGGGAGAATACTTTTCTAGATACATGTACATAAGTTGCACGTGCGGCGGCAACATCGCACCGGCACCCTATAGTAAAATCTTCAATACCGTTGGAACTGTACAAGTTCTCGATATGCGGTTTTTTATTAAACGATCAATTACCTAATAGTGTTATAATATACATAAGTAAAATAAAGCCATATTCATAGTTTTTTTTTATATGAAATTACATAACAGCCCCAAAAAAACATATATTTTATCAAAATGTATGTTTTTTTGTAAATGTTATTACTTTTTGCCTATTTGAATTTTTATTTTATTTTTTGAAACTAATTTAAGTAATTATCTGTTGATTAGCACCTTAATTATCAAAATCGGAAAATCCGTTGAGGTTTTAGATTTTTTGTAAGATTTTTTGACCCAGCGGCGCCATGTCTGTATTCTTCAATAACTTTGGAACTATACGAGCTAATGATATGCGGTTTTTTCCGTAAATGTAAAATTAGTTGTGTATTAATATAAATAAATAAAAAAAAGTACCATGTATATACATTTTTACGAGTAAAATTCCAAAAATCACAAATATTAAATATTTTTTCAGAACCATTATTTCTTAGGTATCCAAAATTATTTTCTACGTGATTTTAATTTTTTTCGTGTTAAATTGGGTTATTATCTGCCGATTGGCACCTCTTACGTCAAAATCGGAGTATCCGTTCAGGATTTAGAATTTTTTAAACTTTTTTTGAATAAGTGGCGCCATCTCTGTTCCTAAGGGGTGAAACTAATTTCTCCTCGAGTGAAATCGTTTATTTTGGTCTATATTATCACTGTGCAAAACGGCTTGCTTCCATCACAGAGTGCAGCTTTTTTTCATAATAAATAGGACTAAGCCGTCTAAATAAATCAGTCGGTTTATAATCCAATTTGGGGATGCCTATGCCTACCTACATATAAAATAAAAATTACCCCCATATTTGGGGAATCTTAAGCAAATTGATATTTTCAGTTCTCCGATTCCGACAGAGAAACAACCGTGTAAAAAACTAATAGCAAGGCACAGGCCTTTAAAAAAAATTAGATTTTCGCAACTAGTAATAGTGATATATCCTATCTACTTTTTATTCTCACGGTATAAGTCTTGTAGGGTCTATTCTTATTCTATAAGAGAGAAATTAAGTAGACAAGATCCATGCAAATAATGTAGGTATAATTAAAATTATAATAATCCGACTATTAAAAAAAGTCTAAAATCTCAGCGTCGAAGGTTTTTAACAAAATATATATATAAATTTACACAGCCGCGATTTCTGTTTTCCCTACGGTTAGGTACGCTCGCCTTGAATATTCCGTCGGTGAAGATCGGTGCGCTCGCAATCGTGGCCGACTGTACTTCTGCGGCCGTCCGTCGAGGTGGATAGCAGAGTTTCAAACAACGGCGGCGATGTGTAGACGGTATAGGTGTGGACTGCGGTGGTGCCTCCAACCAGCAGGAACCCCAACTTTGAACCCTGGAACGCGCCGTCCAGTATGTATGAGAAAAGAGTCCGGCTACGATTTTGTGAGCATCCTTACGGCAATGAAGAAAAAACGAGTAGGTACCTTATTGTAGAAGTGATGCCGTGGATGTTCACAATCAGAAGCGGAGATTACAATTTGAAAAAAAGATGATGCAATAATTTATATTATTTTTGCTACAATAATGTGGGTGGAAATGAATAACGCCTTAATTCCGTTATACATACTAAATGAGATTGCAAATTCCACTTGATAACTACTATGAAATGAAATGAAGTAAAAGCAATGTACTTAAGTTAATTTTTAAATCTAATTATTTCTACACCATAATTTGTATTCAATAAATTTGCCACTTACCACAATATGGGGTTGAACAACACTCGCGAATAATTTAAGTTATTAATTAAATTATTAAAATAACGAGGAAGTTTAGTGACAAACACAATATAAAATCCCACCAAAAACATTCTGTAAAAAACTAGCCAAGTCTCGATGGAGCTGCTTGTTTATCTCTAAAAAGTAATGAAGACAAAGTCGTACCAAGTCTAAGGTTCCTTACTGCGATTTCTTTATTATTATAGTTAATGTTGTGTGACTTGGCCGTTGAAGGGTACACAAGGGTACAAAACCAGGTGCTCCATGACACTATTGCACCAATCTGTCCTCAGAACCGCTACAAGTCAATTTTGTTTACACGTAATGTTATATCTGTTGTAGAGTCGAGTTCATTTACATCTACACACTTACGAGAACAAAAATATCTGAACACGACTTTATGCTCCTGACAATAGGGTCGTGTTCAGATATATTTGTTCTCGTAAGTGTGTAGATGTAAATGAACTCGACTGTAACTACCTATGTTTGTTAAGCGAGATAAAAGCCCATACTGGTATTGGTAATTTGACGCTAGTGTCTCATTTTAGGCTGTTGTTGATTGTGCAACACATGCATTCAGCATTGACAATGCTGACTTCTGCTCTCTTCTTTTTGGAGCGTCAAATCGACCACCGATCTAACATAAAATAGACGTACAGACGGACTTCTATCAATGATTAGAGGTCCGTCTGTACTAGAAATATTTTTTATACTGTTTGTTTCAGGCTCGCCTATACATAAGTATTATTGAAATACGCAGCTTTATCAAGCCTACAATTGACTGGTTATTGAATCAACGTTTTCCAAGTGGCAATTTTCCATCGTCAATGGGTAGCGGTTCTGGCGACAGATTGGTGCAATGGTGTCATGGAGCACCTGGTTTTGTACCCTTGTGTACCCTTCAACAGCCAAGTCACACAACATTAACTATAATAATAAAGAAATCGCAGTAAGGAACCTTAGACTTGGTACGACTTTGTCTAGATTTCATTACTTTTAAGAAATAAAGAAGCAGCTCCATCGAGACTTGGCTAGTTTTTTACAGAATGTTTTTGGTGGGATTTCACTTCTTTTTGTAGAAAGGTGGGCATATTGTTTTATAACAACCTGCTAATTAACTTTAGCAAACCTCACGAAATAATAAGCGAAATCAACGAAATGCAAATATTCCCTCCTAATCCCTAGCTAACGTTTCCAAGCGCAGTAGAAGAATGTCGTAAACGACTGTAACGCGGCCGGTTGCCACTTCGCCATATAGGTAAGATTATGGAAAAACAAACGTAAGCGCGTTTTAAAATACAGTCAGCGCCATCTAGCGACGTGTGCTGGTATCACCGCCACTCTTAGTCCAATGCATTATATTTTGACCAAATTTTGAGCGATTATTAATATTTTGGTGTAATTTGTTTATTTAATTTGTGTAGTAATGTTAGAGTAGAATAAAGTTAATCGTTCGACTATTTCTTCTTGTAAACTTGTAAGTATAAGTATAAAAGCCAGTCTAGTCTTATCCAGAGTTTTCCTTTTATTTTATTTATATGCGTATCAAAAGCAGAAGGGGAGATATTCGCCCAGCTGTGGGACGCTAGATTAAATTAGAAGATGTGTCCAACTACGCTGGATTTTTGCAATGACAGTCGATTTTTTTATGTACCAATAGTAGAAGGGGGCAATACCATATCTCTAATACAGCTGAGACCAGCTGAGGGTTCTTCATCAAATAAATCTAAATATATAAAAAAATAAACTGACTGACTGACTGACTGACTGACTGACTGACATATCAACGCACAGCCCAAACCGCTGGTTCTAGAGAGTTCAAATTTGGCACGTAGGTTCCTTATAAGGTGTAGGGGTGCCCTAAAGGGGTGAAATAGGGTTCCAAAGTTTGTATGGGGAAACAAGATTAGTTAGACTATTTTAGTCGAAACTTCACAGGAGTATTTCTAACGATAAATGAGTGTGTTTCATGTTTACATTTTTCAGGTGCACTAAGAAAGGATTTTTTAAATTCACCCCCTAAAGGGGTGAATGGGGGTCCAAAGTTTGTATGGGGAAACAAGATTAGTTAAACTATTTTATTAGAAACTTCAAAGGAGTATTTCTTACAATAAATGGGTAAACACGTGTTTTAGGTTTTTTGAAAATTCAACCCCTAAAAGGGAGAAATGTGGTGACAAAGTCTGAAAACCAACATGGGTATTGTTTTTATGGTTTATCGGGTCGCTGATTACGAAAACTGCAACGATTTTAAAATCCAACGTGGCGGATGTGAATTAAAATCTCCCCAGTTGGGGTTGAAATGTCTAAATGCTAAACCGCTGGTTCTAGAGAGTCCAATTTGGCACGTAGGTTCCTTATAATGTGTGGGGGTGCTCTAAGACATTTTTTTTCAAAAGTCATCCCCCAAAGGGGTGAATTGGGGGTCCAAAGTTTGTATGGGGAAACAAGATTAGTTAAACTGGAGGAAATTGAGTTGAAATGTCTAAATACTAAACCGCTGGTTCCAGAGAGTCCAATTTGGCACTTAGGTTCCTTAAGGTGTAGGGGTGCACTAAGGGAGAATTTTTCAAAAGTCATCCCCCAAAGGGGTGAAATAGGGGTCCAAAGTTTGTATGGGGAAACAAGATTAGTTAAACTTTTTTATTCGAAACTTCACAGGAGTACTTGTAACGATAAAAAAACACGTGTTTCAGGTTTTTTTGAAATTCATCCCCTAAAAGGGATGTGGATAAAGGGAGGGACAAAGTCTGAAAATCAACATTGGTAATGCTTTTATGGTTTATCGGGTCGCTGATTACGAAAACCGCAACGATTTTAAAATCCAACGTGGCGGACGTGAATTAACATCTCCCCTGTTGGGGTGAAATGGGGTTGAAATGTCTAAATACTAAACCGCTGGTTCTAGAGAGTCCATATTTGGAACCTACACGTGTCCTTATAAAGTCTAGGGGTGCAATAAAATAAGCATTTGCCAAAAGTCACTCCCCAAAGGGGTAAAATGTGGGTCGTAAGTTTGTATGGGGAAAAAGAATCGTTAGACTATTTTATTTAAAACTTCCAAGGAGTATTTCTAACGATAAATGAGTAAGCACGTGTTTCACGTTTTTTGAGAATTCAACCCCTAAAGGAGGAGAATATGGTGACAAAGTCTGAAAATCAACAAGGGTAATGTTTCTATGGTTTATCGGGTGGCTGATTACCAAAAAAACAACGATTTTAAAAACAAACGCGGTGGACACGTGAAATACCGTCTCGCCTGTTGGGGTGCGATGGGGTTGAAATGACTAAATATGAGTATGGGTGTAATTTTTATGGTTTCTTGGGACGTTAATTACGAAAATGCCACTGATTTTGAAATTTTATATTGTGGACATGAAAATTCTTGAAAGCATTTGCGCCAAATTGCAATTTAATCGGTCCAGTAGTTTTAAACTGTTTGTGTTTACTTACTTTCTTAAGTAAGTAAACATAATAATAATAATAATAATAATAAAAGCCATTTATTTCCCAAAAAAACATGCAAGAGTAAAAAGTAAAAAGATAAAACAAGTTATTTAAAAAAAGAGAAATATGTATAAACAAAGAAAATAAAAAGATTAAGATTTTGGGTTTGTCCATTTTTGGACATAGGCCTCCATTTCACCCCACAGTTGTCTGTCGGCGGCTAGTCTAGTCCAGACCATGCCTGCCTCTTCGGTGATGTCGTCTCGCCAGCGGCGGCGCGGCCGACCTCGCGGTCGTTCCGCGTCCCGCGGATACCAGTGCATCACTCTTTCACTCCATCTGTCGTCTTTCGTCCTTGCTGTATGTCCGGCCCAACGCCATTTAAGGCGGCAAGCCATTTCAGCGGCATCTATTATTTTTGTAGTTTTACGAATGTCCGAGTTATTTTTTTTGTCCTTTAATTTTATACCTAGAAGACTTCTCTCGATGGCTCTTTGAAATTTCTGTATCCTGTCTATTATTTCTTTGGTTATTGCCCATGTTGGCCATCCGTAAAGTAGAGTCGGTGTTACTACAGTGTCTATAGCTGTCGTTTTCAGTCTGATGTCCAGTTTTGATTTAAAGATGTCTTTGTGTGACCAGTATGCGTTCCAGGCTTTTTTAATTCTTCTTTCTACCTCTTCTATGTAGCGTCCATTCATCGAGATGATTTGGCCTAAATATTTATATTTGGTTACATATTCTAAGTTGGTATTTCCTATGTTTAAGCACTTTTCTTCTCCATTTGTCATTAAAGAAGTTTTCTCTAAGTTCATCTCCAGGCCACATTTCTGACTGTGAAAATTAAGCGTCTCTATCATATACTGAAGATCTTTATGGTTTTCAGAAAGTAAAACAATATCATCGGCGAGGCGCAAATGAGTTAAATATTCCCCGTTTATATTTATGCCCATTCTGGGCCACTCCATTTTTCTAAAGATGTGTTCTAGGTAGTAAGTAAACATACCTTAGTCTAATTTGGTTGCAAGCACCAGAGTTTTAGATTAAGATCCATGGTTTCAACATGTCACTTCACTTTCTTACGTTTTTTTTATAATCTAACACCGACTACGATTAATTTGATAGTTTTAGCAATTATTCGCAATGTTATCAATTGAGATTGCGCCGCGGCACTAAGCTAGGAACTGTTCTCAGTCTACTCTACAACTTAAAAAGTGAAGTTACACGACCAAGCAGTACGCGTTACAGTATGCGCACACTGCTTACGTTGTATTACAATGCATTTTATAAACACCACAACAAATATTATACTACTACTACGTGTTTATGACAGATTGTTGATGTTTTAACAAAGTATGTTGTTATAATGTTTAAATATATATATTTATTTATTTAATCTTTATTGCACAAATTAAACTAAAACACATCGTAAAACATATTTTTTTTTTTTTAAGTTTTTATAGTGAAAGTCATTTTATTTTCTTTTTTTTTACGTATAAAAGGTTGTCGCATCAATAAATATATACGTTATTGTTTTAGTTACTTATTTTTACACCTACACTAATGTTATGTTTTTTGATATATAACTACTTAATTTACGTTTAAACAATGAGAAAGTTTTAGAGTTTTTTATATCGTGGGGAAGCTTTTTAAATAGTTTTACTCCTTCATGCGTAATTGTCTTCTGTCCATAAGTTGTTGTTCTGGATCGACATAATATAATGTGCTTATTCCGCGTTTCTGTTGTGATAATTTTGTAAGTCTTTCTTTTCTGTAAACGTAATTTGGGAGTGAATATCCTTGTGCAAGATTTTTCTTATAAGTATGCAAGTATGGTAGACATATAGCTGCTTAACAGTCATATGTCTACCATTCTCATACAGTTTTTTTGTAGGGGTCAGATAGTTATAGTGAAACAGCACCTTTACAATTTTATTTTGCATTATCTGTAAATCTTTTAAGTTCGTCTTTGCAGCACTACCCCATATTTCCACAAGATATTGCAGATGAGGTTTGACAAGGGAGTTCTATATCATTAGAGCCACTTTTCGTGGGAAACATTGGGCAGTGCTACGTAAGCAGCCGACGAGGCGAGATATTCTTGACCTTAAGTTTTCAATATGTGCTTTCCACGTCAAGCCTTTATCCAGTTTTAAGCCTAGGTATTTTTCTTCATAACTAGCATGAAGGGTTTCGCCATTGATAGTAAGTGGAGAATGGTCTGCAATTTCCTTATTTTTTGCTTTAAATATTATGTATTATGTCTTGGCTGCATTAATGGTTAGAAGGTTGTATTCAAACCATGTGTTTAGTGTATTTAGGTCTTGTTGTGCTCTATCCATGATTTCGTGAACATTATCTCCAAAATAGAATAGAAGTATCGTCTGCGTAGTGTTAGTTGGCCATGTAGCGTGAGTTCGGATATATTATTGATATAGATTAAAAATAACAACGGGCCCAAAATTGACCCTTGAGGAACACCACAGGCAATATTTTGGAGTTCGGAACGCGATTCATTGATTTGTACAACCTGAGCCCTGTTTGAAAGGTAAGATTTGAACATTTTTAAGGCTGTTTCTTTAACACCAATACAATTCAGCTTATTGATAAGTATACTATGACTGTGTCGAACACCTTTTTTAAATCAATAAAAACACCTAGTACAACCTTTTTTTTATCAATATTAGCTTTTATGGTAGTTATTAAATCGATGGTGGCTGACAATGTATTTGATTTGGATCTGAAACCATACTGTCGCTCAAAAAGAAAGTCAATCGATACTAGGTGAGTAGACAGTCAGTAATAGATAATTTTTTCGAAGATCTTTGACATGATAGGGAGGACTGATATTGGACGATAATTGCCTGGATCAGACTTTTTTCCCGACTTATATATAGGAGTTACTTTGGCAATTTTAAGGCTGTCGGGAAAGAAACCCTCGTCCAAGCACTTGTTAATACAGCATGAAAGTTTCTCTGATATTTTAGATTTTAGATACTTCATAACCTTTGTGCTTATTCCATCTATGCCAGTACTTGTATTGGAGTCTAGGTTTTCGATGATTTTATTGATTTCTTCGGATGAACAATGTTTGAAATAATTAAGATTTAATTTATTTATACTTTTTTGGGGAAATTTTTTCGTTACATTATTATGGTATTCTAGAGGGATCTTATTCGCTAAGTCTATTCCGACGTTACAAAATAAATTGTTAAAATGTTCACATATAAGTTTTTCGTCAGTTATCGGACCATCGGTTGTTTCGTTTTTTGAAATATTGCACACTGACCGCAGTTTATTGCTAGCTCGAGTATTTATCAGCGTCCATATCTTCTTTGGCTTTTTTGAACATTTTCTGAAGACGTCATGATAATAGGCTTTTTTAGCTTTGTTGGTTTCTTTTTTAAACACGTTTATGACATAACAGTTTCTTAACTAATGCGCCATGAAACTTACATTATTAGTACAACATTATCATAGAAAAACCAACATAAACATAAAACAGCAATACAAACAAATAATAATAATTATCATCGATCATCCAATTCCTCACAAAAACTCAAACATTCAGTGCACACAACCGCCCATCGCCACGCAAACAAATCACAATCCGGTGCTGATGTCAGGAACGCATTGAGTAGCACAAGAGCACGAACAAGTGGGGAATTTTTGCGAGACACAGTACGCGCCGCCGGCGCCATCAAGAGATCGCGCTGCCGCGGTCTGAGAGCTATCCTAGGGACGTCAGGAACAAACAGTCGCACGAGGCGGCCTACAAGCTCAGGACAGTCGGACTCGCCGCGCAGGATTCGACATGCGGTAGTCAGCAAACAAAACTTTCGCCTAACCTCTAGTGAATTGTAGCCGAGTGTTCCCAGAAGATATTTAGTTGGGTACATAAACGGGTAGTATCCATACATTTTTTTATATAAAAACCTGCGAAAGGCTTTTTGTACTTTTTCCAGTAGTAAAGCATATGTTGATTCGTATGGGAGCCACACAATCGACGAAGTCTCCAGCTTGCTTCTGACCAGGGCGTTATAGACTAGCTTGATCGCTAAAGGGTCATTAAAGTCACGCAAGTTACGAATGACAAAGCCTAGTCTTCGATAGCAGTCAGCTGCAAGTATCGATATATGCTCATGAAATGTGAGACGCGTATCGAAGACCACGCCAAGATCCTTAACTGAAGACACACGGCTTATGAGCTCAGACCCTAAAACATATTGCGCAAGTATGGGAGTACGCGCTCGACTGAAACTACAAACGCAACACTTGGCTGAGTTGAAAAGAAGCTTGTTATCCATACTCCACCGAAAGACCAAGTTGATATCATCCTGTAATGAATCAGAATCCGTTTTCGTCACTCTGCGCACTAACTTTAAGTCATCAGCGTAGAGGAGGCATTGAGATGACCTGAAAACGGACTGAAGGTCATTTATCATAATTCCGAACAAAAAAGGTCCTAATACGGAGCCCTGACTAACACCAGATCGAGTATGATAGGGAGCCGAGACGAAGCAACCATGTCGGACATATTGCTGCCGATCACGTAGATAGCTTGCGAAGAAGGACAGTAGCCTGGGAGAGAAGCCAATTTGGTCCAGTTTCTCTAGCAACACATCATTATCTACGCGATCGAAAACTTTCCTGAAGTCAAAATAAATGACATCAACCTGGGTACCCCTATCAAGATGCTCAGAGATAATATCTATCAAGATAAGAAGGTTCGTGCTTACGGAGCGATTAGGTCTAAAACCATGTTGAGCATCACTTAAGAACGGTCTTACTTGTGTTGATAGGGTTCGGTGGAGTATGGATTCAAACAACTTGGCAAGCGTGGGAAGAACGGCTATGGGTCTGTAGTTTTCTACCGCAGAGGTGTCCCCTCCTTTTGGGATTGGCCTTACTCTGGACACCTTCCAGCGACGAGGGTAAACTCCAGATTTGAGTGCCAAGTTGAAAATATAATGTATAGGGATTTTCAAACTATCGGCACATCCTTTTACAATATATGCCGGTATATTGTCTGGTCCTATCGAGCAGTTGGACTTTAGTCGCTTTATTGCTGCCTCAACCTCACACATCGATACTGACTTAATATCGATGTGATTAGCATTAGCATCACGGCGTCTATCTCCAGTCCCTGGCTTCTTCGGATCTAGGCACGGAACATCAGACAAGAACACCCCCGAGAAGTAATCGGCAAATGCGTTAGCTGCCTCACCTCCTCTAAATTTCTTCTTTCTTCAGACGTCACACTAGAGACAAACCCACCCTTTGACTTAAGACTATCAAGGTATTGCCAAAATTCTCGAGGATTGTCTTTAATCTTACTCTGAGTCCGATCAAGGTAGCTGGAGTAAGCAGAAGCTATACGTTTCTTTACCGCAGATCTCAGTTTCGAAAACTCATCATACACTTTTTTGTTCTGTGTAGCTTTCCATTTCCGATGAAGTTCACTTTTCCGTTTTAAGTCATTAATAATATCTGCAGAATACCAAACGGGGTAACGTCTACTAGGATTCCTGGATCGAACTCGTTTCGGAATACATAAGTCAAATATCCCATACAAAACATTATACATACCATCAGCAGCGTTGTCGACATCCGCAGCACTAAGAACTTCCTTCCAGCACACCTCTGAGATTAATTTATAAAGAAGCACATAATTGCCTTTAGAGAAATTCCAGTCTCGCTGCCTGTCCACATTGCTAGGATTTAACCATTCAACCCGAGCTAGGCGCGCGAAACAATCCACTGGTATGGAAATTTTCAACGGGGGATGGTACATATCTGGACTTGGAACTAGTCCATCATCCACCATCTCTAAAACTACGGAACCGGAAATGCATTCCGACACCAGCACGACATCTAGCTTACTTCCATGTGTATTAATGACCTCATTCGTCTCTTTCAAACCACAGACAGCTAAAAAATAACAATAATAATAAAAACATTTTGGGATATGTACACTGGATTTAGATTCAAGTCACCGAGTATTATCACTGCACCCTTCAATGTATCAATCACAGACTCCAAGGTTTGAAACCAGGTAATATAAGTTTCGTCCGCTGCACTGGGAGGAATGTACACCACGCAAGTATAATGCGTAACTACTTGAACAACGAACGACACCCATAAGTCTTCACCACTTGAGGTCTCCAGATGTCGACAGCGGCAGAGCTCTATACCGGGGCGCGACGCAAGGAGCACGCCTCCACCGCGCGCCCCCGTGGCACGGTCTCTGCGCAGCACGCTCCAGCCGCCACTCGCTAGTTCCGCGTCATTGACAGCATCGGTAAGGAACGTCTCGGTCATAATAACTGTCGTTTTGTTTCGTTCTTTCTTGAATTCCAAGTCCAATTCTTTGTTACTTGCGTCCTTCTTCAGTCTTGTACAAAGCTTATTTCTTCTTTTTAATTGATTTAAAATTTCCTTGTTTATCCAATCCTTTTGAGGTAAGTTTATTACTTTTGTCTTGATCGTTGTATGGTTTTGTATTTCTACTTGAATTGTTTTTTCTATGAGCCCATAATCAAGTAGGGAATCATTTAAGCGACCAAGGTCAAAGTTTGTGTATAAATTGGTATAGTTAACCGCATTGTACCTCATTCTAGATTTTGGGATTTCGTTATACGTCTGTATTTCAGTGTAAATGTGTTTGTGATCTGCCATAGAGGAGTCAACAATCGCTACGTGAAAGTTTTGGTTTTATAGTGATATATGAATAATAAAAACATCACCTTACAACATTAGGTAAATTATAAGCGGAGTAGATTTAGAAGGGACAATCGTACACAACGACCTGGCTTTATACTAACCAATAGTAGACGACGATATAAACAATATATATATATATATATATATAGATAACATCCATGATCCAGGAACAAATATTCGAGTTCATCACACAAATATTTGCCCTTGCCGAGATTCGAACCCAGGACCGCCGGCTCAGTAGGCAGGTGCATTAAAACTGCGCCAACCTCGTCGTCAACTGACTAGCACGTATTACATTGTGGATTATAAAAACGATAATACTGTTTTAATAATGATTTTGTCACCCACTGCTATTGATTTCGCTGTAATAAAATTACTTGTCTGAATTAAAAAAAACCGGCCAGGTGCGATTCTGACTCGCGCACCGAGGGTTCCGTACAAACTTTCACTTATCCCATCTTAATTGGCCTGGTTGAGTTAAGTTTGCATCTGAAATGTATGGCGCCGCATACAAACGAGGTGCAAATACTTATAAAAATAATTAATGTAATTTAATCTGCAAATTTTGAGTTTTAGTTACTATTTTTGACATAAGTAACAAATTGAAATATGTAACAATTAAGTATTTGAATATTGTTTTATTTTGTTTGCATGCATTTTGGTAGAACATAAACAACACTTACCTGTATCACCTAACCTTACCACATTTACCTGTATCACCTAATTTATTACTATGTTCTTGCAATAAACGAATTTGAATTTGAATCAAACTTAACGGAACCAAGTTCTCCAAATATGATTAACTTCATCCTGTACTCGATTGAAGTTATTCTATGTTGATTTTTACTTTTTGAACTCTTAGAGACTATAGATCTCTAAGAAACAGCTTAGTGTAGTATGACACTCAGAGACTTTATACATCTCTGAGAAAATTTAATAGTTTTAAAATATTTTATTGCATTTTATGACGCCTAGAGACCATATACATCTCTAAGAAATTTAGGTTTAATAATTATTTTCTATTTTAAATTATTCACGTTGACGCCTAGAGACCTTATACATCTCTGTGGAATTAAATTAATTAAGTAATTATATTTTATTGCATGTTGTGACACCCAGAGACTTTATACATCTCTGGGTATATTTAATGTTATGAATTTATCGTTAAAATTTTATTTTAATGTTCCTACTTAACATTGATTTGGAGTATCTATACATCTCCTTTACGTGTACCAGTGTAATAAGTTATAACACAAATGTAATCATTGTAATTGTTTTAAGTATTATTTACGAAAAAATGACTTAGTACTGTTGAGTTTCTTTCGGCTTTCTTCTCAACAGCGGTCTCCTCTTGCGAAATGCCGGTAGATTCACAATCTGACTTGTAAAAGTGCCCCTGTGGCCTACTTACTGAATAAATTATTTCATTTCATTTCATTTCATTTACCTATTTATTTATTTAATTATTTTTTATTGCACAAAAGAAAACGTATCGTACAAAAGGTGGACTTGATGTTTGAAAAGGACTATATTTTTTAAGATTTATATTAGTATTTGTAGTAAGTATGTGGCGATTTCAGATTTTTATAAGTATTTGTAGTACTTGCCAAATTTCATAATTCTAGGTCATCGGGAATTCTCTCTCTATCACTTTGATTCCTTTGAGTGACGAAATGTGCGTTTTTGGCGACATAAACGGCCGCATCTTTTTTTCTCGTTAACGTAGAAGCTTGATTTTTTTTCACAGCTTTAAGGGACCCTAGACCTGAGTATATACATATAGTGTTAATTTCAACTCGATATCTCCACGTGTTGTCGAGATAAAGGGTCTTGACAGACAGACAGACAGACAGACGGACGGACGGACGGAAAACAAAGTGATCCCATAAGATTTCCGTTTTTTTCGATAGAGGTATGAAACCCTAAGAAACAAGGTGATAAAGTGTAAATTATATTATTAAAATGGACAAGTTAGTATGAACCACGAGCGGCTCACATTAAAACCTCCATACAGAATATCGACAATTTATGGTTTAGACTGATTCCCCCGCACTAAGTTGTCAGACGGACGTATAGGTACATTGCGTGCTCCTAAAGATGTTGCGTGAATAGTTGCCATGTCAAGCTAGTAATGTATAATTGTCATAATGCACTGCAATATTTTACGAAGTATTACAAAATACCGAATTTTATTACTTTCCAGTGAAACGGTATCAGGTATCTTTTTGACTATGCAGATCTCGCCTGTGACGATTATAATGGCACAATTCGGCATATTTCTAATTTTTTGGCACATAATTACTCAAGCACGTTCGTACGGTAACTAAGTGACTGTTGACATCACGTTGACATGTATTTGGGAATTTGGGCATAAGCTCGGTTACGCGTGCCCCGCCCAATACCCAGTCTATAGTATTCTTATGGTCTGTGATGTGAATACTTATATTTTTGACTAATGCAATGGTATACAGTTATTTTCACATGAAATAAATTAATCTAATCTAAAGAATACTTAGAGAATCTATCTGAAATAAAATGAAATAATTTATTCAGTAAGTAGGCCACAAGGGCACTTTTACAAGTCAGATTATGAATCCGATGCTAAAACCGATGTCCCCAAGATCACGGCCCTGCGGCGAATGTAGTCAGCACCCATGATGCCGGCTACATTCCCCCGCTGAATAGCCATGCTAAGCCCTTGCCCAAGGAATGAGCTAGCTCTGGGTCCGAAGAACATTCCGACAGCATTTTTTTAATAGGTTGTACATTTTAGGATACCTTGTTTAGATATTATAATGTGAGACTTCTATGAAACGTTCCAATAGTATTAGTTGGATTAGGAGGCCTTATTCCTTTAAAACAAATTTTTTTCATATTACATGATGTCAATGCAACTTATGTGGACGACTGTATCCTGCGCGCACCTTGTGCAGCCCACCGTATGCATATCACGCGACCGGGAACCAATCAGCGGCGATATCACGTCATCTACGGGCCCTGTGATTGGCTGAGGATGCACCAACGGCGGATGCAAGCCGCCACTCCGAACATTCGCAATTAGCCTCATCACCTACGCACTTCATATGTGCCCCTTTTATTAATATTTTTGATATAAAAACCTTATGTACCTATGTACTGTTAGATAATTAAAAGCATTTGTTGAGAAAGGCTGTCTTCACATTATTGCTGCTGAACCTGTACTACGCGAGTAGGTACCTATATGCCGCACATCCAGATCAACGCGCCGACATAAAGTGGACCTTCGACCTCGGATAGAAAACCAGCTTCGTGGTTACTGAAGAATTTGGATGAAAGTAACGCAATCGGCAATAGCCACCGGCAGCAGCGCAGTGCTTTGGTGAGGCGAACCAACCAAGAATCTCGACCCCGTGTAATAATAAAGTTGTGATACGTGTCTATATTTCAATTTCAGTGTGTCATCTGTGTGGTCTGCCTACTACTAAATAATCGCGAGCCCGACAGCTGATCCGTTAGCAGTTGCAGGGAGCGTTAGTAATACCGGAGAAATTGTAAGTACCTTACTTGTTACATTTCGCTAAAATGGCTAATACGGCGGAAGATAAGAATCAAGAGGCAATTTTGAGAGATCTTATTAAAAAAAGAGGTTCTGTAAAGGGTAGACTTACCAAATTCGTTAATTACATTAAATCATT
Source organism: Apotomis capreana (assembly GCA_947623375.1). Lineage (NCBI taxonomy): Eukaryota > Metazoa > Arthropoda > Insecta > Lepidoptera > Tortricidae > Apotomis > Apotomis capreana. Next base: position 12,652,191 of record OX392519.1, read on the forward strand.
CACTGAAGTTTTACCCATTACTCAACGCGCTGAGGTGAGGCTTCGAACGCGAGGTATTACGGGCTTGTATACTGAATTCAGCAGAATTCAATCCCAAATCGAAGTACTTCTTCCCGAGACCGAGTTGGACGGCCAACTCGACGTTCGCGACGAGTTTGAACTCGAATATTACAGTATATTGGCGCAAGCGGAGTCTATCTCAGCGGACGAGGTAAAAACTGATAGCCAAAAGTCGAATGGTAATACACAGAGTACACTACATTCCGTTAAATTACCTACTATATCATTACCTACCTTTGACGGTTCATACGAGCACTGGATTGTTTTTAGAGACACATTCTTATCGCTAGTACACAACTCTAAAGATATTTCCGAAATACAAAAATTTCACTATCTTAAATCGTCACTTTCCGGCAGCGCAGAGTTAGTTATAGATTCGCTCGAATTCTCAACAGATAACTATAAGATTGCATGGGAGTTGCTTCTTAACAGATACGATAACAGTAGGTTACTTGTGCACAACCACGTAAAGGCTTTATTTTCAATGCAGTCGCTGTCGAAAGAATCACCCGCCTTGCTTAGGAAACTTATAGATAACGTATTAAAAAATATTCGCGCTCTTAAGGCACTAAAGGAACCGGTACAGTATTGGGATACCTTACTTATCTATATCGATGGCAAAAAGCGAGAACGTAGTAACCGCCAAAATGCAAACTTTACACCAGAGCCAAAAAACTTTTCGATTTCGAGAAAAAAAATCATAACTCTTTCATTTATGAACGAAAATGCTTGATATTTGGATCTAATTCATAACTTATGGTTTTCTTTCAACTGGCATATTTAATATTTAACAAAAAAGACTGGTTTACGACTTAGTGGCGGTTACGACAATTGAACTCTTTTTTTCGTTACGCGAAAACGCTGTAAACGCCAGAAGTAAATGTACTAAAATGGTGAAACGAGTATCATTTCCATAAAGCATAAATGCTGTAACCAGATGCATATTTATTTTAAGATTCAATAATTTTGACGTAAATGTCATTACGTTCTTTATAGGACTAACTGAAATGTGGTAAGTGTCCACCGGCAAAAAGAAACTGTGAAAATAAAACGATTTAAGTATCAATCAACTTTAATCAACATACTTTTTTAAAATGTTTCCAAATTTAAAATGCAGGTTTCTTACAAATTAAAAGCTCAGAAGCAACAATTACCGTCTTAACATATCAAATACTATCTAGTCTCAATTTCTCTGTATAAAAACATTACGAAAGTTACTTAAAACCTCCGTTGCTTATAACATTTCAAAAGGCTAATAAAATCTCTCATATTATAAAATCTGAATTTATTGGCATTTCACAAGAGGAGGCCGCTGTCGAGAAGAAAGCCGAAAAAAATATTTTTTTTTCATTTTTTTTTAATCATCATGCGAGCGTTTGCTCGAATTTTTTGATTGCCTTAAAGCTGAAGATAAGCAGACCTTTGATGATATTTGATGTTAATTCCAGCTTTATACCTCCACGCGTTCCTGAGAAAAAGGTCTCGACAAATAGATAGACAGGCACAAAAGTGATCCTATTTAAGTTTAGTTTTTGGCGATTGAGGCACGGAACTCTCAAAGCTGCCGCGTCCCGCGCCCCAACATCATTATTTTCTTCCAACAAAATGTAATAAAAACATTTTTGATGTCCTTTCAATATTAATAAAGCAAATAAATATGCTAGTTATGTTTTATCCCAATTTTCCATTAAACCCGCAACATATTTTACATCCAAAAAAAAGCATGTACACAGACTACGCACACCCACTCGCTCCGGCGATCGCCGATAGACTAAAACACAGGTCGTATTCACGAGCCACATCGCCACGAGCGCACATTTTTATTGCTGTATCTTCAAGCACTACCCACTTCACGTTGTGTTTCAAATGTCTTTACTGTAGCTTGCTGTTAATTCATTTTCCAATGAAATGTAGTAAGCGTCAATCATAGATAATTTATTTTAGGATAATTGCAGTAAGCTTGGTTCGTAATTTTTTCACTACATGCATAAATGCTGCAACCGCCACGGAACAAAATTTCGGCAACGCTGTAACCGGCACACCCTTTGATTTATGAAAAAACAAAATTAGCGTAAATGTACTCGTTTAGAAAATTGCTACTATTTGGGTGTTTACAGCAATTAGATGTGGGCATCGTCAAAAAAATACATTCGTTTTGCAACGTAGTCCAGTTTTTTCTAAGCGTCGTAGAGCCATGGGACCCAGACCAGTCGACGCAGAAAAATTCGCTGATTCCGAATATGCAAAAAAATTTTTTTTGACCAAGTGGCGGTTACTACGTTCTCGCTTTTTGCCATCGATATGGTGGTTTCTAAGCTCGATTCGACCACTGAACGAGAGTGGGAGCAGCATAAAGGGTTTTTACTGTCCAAATCAGCCGAGTCGAAGTTAACTATTGACGATTTAATAACCTTTTTACGGGGTAGGGCAGATATGCTCGAAACGTTAATTGTAACGCACAGTAGGGTCAATACACAAGACACTAAAAACACACACACAATAACTTCACGTCCAAAATTCACTGCAATGTCTTGACGGAAAAGCCGCAAAATAAAATTTCGTTTAAAAGGCAATTCAAGTTGTGTCCAATGTGTAATGCAAAGCATCCTTTATATTCGTGCCAATCCTTTTTAAATTTAAATATGCAAGATAAAATTAAGATTGTACGCGATAATAACTTATGCGAGAATTGTTTACGTGTCGGGCACACAGCTGATGCATGTAGGTACGGGCCGTGCAGAAAATGCGACAAAAAACACAACTCGATTATTCATCGCGACGATGTTAATGTTAACGTAACAAACAACTGTCCCAGCTCATCGAAATCGAGCCAAAATAGGCCTAATGAGCTCCAGACCTCCGCTTCTACGTCAAATGTCTATTCGATAACAACACACGCGCAAGTTGAGCGGGAGCAGGTACTTGCTGCATGCACAGATGTCCCATGCGCGCAGGCGTCTTCTATGCAGCCGGTTCTGTTGTCAACCGCACTCGTAGATATCGTTGATAGTTTCGGTAAATACCATAGGGCGCGAGCGATCTTGGACAGCGGCAGTGAGCGCTGCATAATTACGCAATCACTATGTGATAAACTAAACACGCAACTTATACAGTCCACTCAAAGAATAAAGGGCGTAGGGGGCTCAATATCCCAATGCACGCGAACTTGTGATATTGAAATCAAATCGACTAATAGCACTTATCGCACGCGCACGACGTGTCTAGTATTACCGCACATAACCTCCTCGTTACCTTCTTTTGCTATGCGAAGCGAACAATTCGTTATACCGAACGGAATTATTTTAGCGGATCCCAATTTTTATGAAAGTCAACCGATAGACCTGCTAATAGGAGCAGATATATTTTGGGATTTGCTTCAAGATGGTATGATACGTTTAAGTAACGGTCCTGTTTTAAAATATACAAAAATAGGATGGATTTTGTCTGGACCCGTCTATAATAAAACTATTAAGAGTCCCAATGTTAAATGTAATTTTATGCAAACCATAGATGCGCAGATTTCAATAGACGAACAGTTACGTAAGTTTTGGGAGCTCGAAGACGCGCCGGTGAGCCATCGAGTCAATGAATCGCGCAGTGAGGACGAACGTATTTGTGAGGAAATATTCGTACAAACCACAAAACGGCTCGATAATGGCAGATTTTGCGTACGTATTCCATTTAAACAGTCACCAGAGGTTTTAGGCGACACGCGCAAACAAGCCGAACAACGGTTTTACGCAGTTGAAAAGCGATTAGAACGGAACCCTAATTACAAGAAATTGTATAGTGATTTTATAACCGAATATTTAGAGTTAGGGCATATGGAACGCGTTGATAAATACTCAACGCCGCACTACTTTCTGCCACACCACGGCGTGTACCGCGAACACGCCATCACGTCGCGCTTACGCGTCGTGTTCGACGCCAGCTGTTCGTCTACCTCAGGGCATTCGCTTAATGATTTGCAATTTGTAGGGCCGCCAATACAGGGTGATTTGTTATCCATACTATTGCGTTTTAGAGAAAACAAATATGTTGCTTGTGCGGACGTAGAAAAAATGTATCGCCAAGTATTGGTCGACGAGACACAACGTGACTTGCAATTAATCCTGTGGCGGGATAGTCCTTCTGACCCTCTACAAGTATTTAAATTACGAACGGTGACATACGGAAATAGTTCAAGTCCGTTTTTAAGCTGTAGATGTCTGAAGCAGTTAGCGCAAGAATGTGATGACCCTGAAGTTGCTCAAATAATTAGGGATGATTTCTATGTCGACGATCTTATTTGTGGTCACCCTAGTAAGGAAAAGTTAAAACAATTATGTTTAGACGTTAAAAAGACGTTGCAGGAAGGCTGCTTTCCATTGCGAAAATGGATTTTTAATTTCGATTTTTCCGAATTTAATGAGCCCGCGCATTTTTCAAAGGAATTGTCGTTAGGTGATAACGTTCAAAACAAGACATTAGGGTTAGGATGGTATAGTCGATCGGACGAATTATTTTACCACACAAATTTTGAAATTAATTCTAAGCCGATAACAAAGCGTACTATATTGTCGGTATCGTCACAAGTCTACGATCCGCTCGGCTTACTAACCGCATTCAGTATTACCGCGAAAGTGTTGTTACAAAAGTTGTGGCTATTAAAATTAGACTGGGACGAACCAGTCCCGAGTGATGTCGCGCAGGTCTGGGTCAAATTTGTAACTGATTTGTCACAGCTAGAAAACATACGCATTCCACGTTACGTATTAAACGATAACCCGAAACATTTAGAATTGCACATTTTTTGTGACAGTTCGCTCACGGCATACGGAGCGTGCGCGTACACTCGCGCAATTGATAACGATAACAATATATCCGTTAGGTTGTTATGCTCGAAAGGAAAAGTTGCGCCAATTAAGCCGGTAAGTATTCCAAAATTGGAGTTATGCGGCGCATTAGTTGGAGCACGACTGTACACAAAAATTATTACGTCACTTCGCAGTAATTTTAACAAGGTGGTATTTTGGACAGATTCGACAATTGTACTGGGCTGGTTACGCATGCCGCCTAATTTATTAAAAACATTTGTCCAAAATAGAACGGCCGAGATACACGAGTTGACAGCTGACCACCCCTGGCATCACGTGAGAAGTGAACACAATCCCGCTGACCTTATAACGCGCGCGCGGTCGTTAGAATCGTTGTGGTCATCCACGTTTTGGGGCCAGGGGCCGCAATTTCTTCATGATATCAATTTTGAAATTGATTCAGAGTCATTAGTTGTAGATGATTCAAATATTGACTTGCCCGAAGTTAAATCAAATACTACGCTAAGCTGTGTGGCCAATGCAGATAACCAAGGATGGTTTCCGTTTCACCGATTTTCTCAATTTAATCGTATACAGCGCAGCGCGGCATATTTTTTGCGATTCATTCATAACGCACGAAATAAGGTAAACAAGCTCACAGGCTCATTAAGCGTAGATGAACTAAATACATCTGTGTTGTTCCTTGCGAGGCTGTCGCAGTATGAGTCATACCGGGAAGTGCATGATTGTTTATCACAAAACCATCTGTTAACGAATAGGCACGGTGCAAGCCTAACTAAATTAAATTTATTTATGGACGAAACTAAACTATTAAGAGTAGGCGGCCGCATAGCAAATTCGAGTAACTTCAGTTTTGAGAAAAAACACCCAATTTTGATTTCTTGTAAACATCATCTAGCAATGTTATTATTCCGTTTTGAACATAAGCGGTTATTGCACGCGCCGCCCCAATTGTTATTGTTTACAATAAAAGAGACTTGGTGGCCAGTAGGGGCTCGAAATTTAGCTAGAAAAACCGTGCATGAATGTGTAACTTGCAAACGGTGGCAAGGCCGCACTTTGACCCCAATTATGGGCAATCTGCCCAAAGAAAATTTAGAACCTGGATATCCTTTTATTCATTCTGGTGTCGACTATGGCGGTCCAGTGTACGTTTTGAACCGCAAAGGTAGGGGGGCTAAAACTGTCAAATCCTACATTTGTTTATTTATCTGTTTTATAACGCGCGCAATTCATTTAGAATTGGTCAGTGACCTTTCGTCTAATGGCTATCTGTTAGCACTAAAGCGTTTTATTTCACGTAGGGGTAAACCTTTGGAAATAGTGAGTGATAACGGTAAAAACTTTGTTGGCCTAATGAACGATTTTGAAAGGTTTTTGTCAAGTATATCCGGAGATATACAAGAGTATGCGATCTCTCAAAACATTAAATTCCGCATGAATCCCCCGTATGCTAGTCATTTTGGCGGGGCGTACGAGGCAGGTATTAAAAGCTGTAAATATCATTTACGTCGCGTTGTAGGCAACGCACATTTGACATTTGAAGAGTTGAGCACGGTGTTGACCGAGATCGAAGCCGTACTCAACTCCAGACCACTTACTCCAATGTCAACCGACCCTAATGATCTCTTACCGTTAAGTCCGGGACATTTCTTGGTTGGTCGTCCACTAACGGCACCTGTGTGTGCTAGCCTGAACTACGTTCCTGAGCATCGGTTGACGCGTTACCAAAAAGTAGAACAAATTCGGCAGCACTTTTGGAACCGCTGGTCCAGAGAATATATCACGGAGCTGCAAGCACGATCAAAATGGAGGTACCAATCGGATGACCTTAAGGAGAACACGCTCGTCATCATCAAAGAAGACAATTCTCCCCCGTTGAAATGGAGCCTAGGGAGGATTATTAAAACATATCCTGGCAAGGACGGTGTTGCGAGGGTAGCAGATATCAAAACGGCTACGGGCACCGTAAGGCGCGCATTTTCGAAAATCTGTCCGCTTCTTCAGTCGGATCCATGATTCCACCGATACCAGGAGTACCATCAATGTTGCAAACTGGGAGTTTCCAAGGCCGGGAGTATGTCAATGCAACTTATGTGGACGACTGTATCCTGCGCGCACCTTGTGCAGCCCACCGTATGCATATCACGCGACCGGGAACCAATCAGCGGCGATATCACGTCATCTACGGGCCCTGTGATTGGCTGAGGATGCACCAACGGCGGATGCAAGCCGCCACTCCGAACATTCGCAATTAGCCTCATCACCTACGCACTTCATATGTGCCCCTTTTATTAATATTTTTGATATAAAAACCTTATGTACCTATGTACTGTTAGATAATTAAAAGCATTTGTTGAGAAAGGCTGTCTTCACATTATTGCTGCTGAACCTGTACTACGCGAGTAGGTACCTATATGCCGCACATCCAGATCAACGCGCCGACACATGACAAATACATATATTGGTAATTTCACCAACTTTTTGAAGTGAATAATACTTTTCCCCGAGTTCTAGGCAGTAACATAGCTATTTCATGCTTTTATTGCGTGCAGTCTAAAATAAGTTGAAAAAACTAATTTTCCGCGTGAATTTTGTAAATTTCGAGTAGTTTTTGAAACAAAAATTATCAATGAAAAATGCAAACTGTAGTTTACAAATATATACCAACAAATCTCAATAGCCGTGTTCTAAAGGGTGAGTACTATTAAATTGTCGCCAACATTCTTCGTTTTTTTTCTCTGGATTCGCAACCTTCTTTGGTCAAACTTATCAGATTTAAAATTTAATGTATTTGCATATTTGCATGTCTTAGTCTTAAAAAAAAACGTTCTTTTGTTTTATCTGTCAGGATGTCATCAAAAGAAAAAAGCTTTCATGAATTAATTTTGCGAGAATTTTCTATAAATCCTAATGTATCCACTTCGGAGCTTGCAAAATCGTGCAATACAAGTCGAAGAACAGTGCAAAGGACTCTCAAAAAACTAAAACATGGTGGGACTGTTGAGAGAAAACAGCGACAGGGTCATCCAACAAGAAAACGGAACAAAAAACTGGAGTCAAAGGTGTGTAAGCTGTTTGATCAGAATCCGGCTATATCTTCCCGAGATGTGTCCAAAAAATTTGGTACAAGTCAGACAAATGTACAAAAAATAAAAAAAAAAGTGCGGTATATCTACATACAAAAAGCAGAAAGCCCCGAAAAGAATGTTATACCAATATAATCGAGCAGTGAGACGGTCTAGATTATTGTACACCCTGTTGGTTCAAAAAACAGGTCACAAGTTAATAAAAACCATGTCACATAAAAATACAATAACAACAGGTTGAACAATAAAAACAGGTTGGTTAATTATTGATGACGAAACATACGTCAAGGCTGATTTCAAATCAATACCAGGAAACCAATACTTTTCTTCTCGCGACATCTCAAGTCTGCATGAATCAGAAAGAGTGATTCAAGTGGAGAAATTCGCCAAAAAGTACCTCGTGTGGCAAGCAAGATACCAGTGCGGCATGAGAAGTTCGCCTTTTGTAACCACTGGCACTATTAAGACGGATATTTATTAATCCGAATGCTTAAAAAAAAGGTTGTTACCACTCATAAGAAAACACACTGTTTCAGCATTGTTCTGGCCAGATTTAGCAAGTTGTCATTATTCAGCTGGCACTTTGAACTGGTATATCTACATTCCTGAAACGGAAGACTGTCTGAAACCGAGCTCTCCATGCACTTCAGATATTAATAAGACCGAAGTGGTGCAGCTGGTGTCAAATTCATCCTCATCTTCAGATGACATTTCTGAATCAAATACAATTACACATTCTGAATTTGACTTACAAACAACCTCAGAACTTCATAGCTCCGTGAACGACAACACTTTGCCACACGAAATATTGTCAAAAAGTGTAGACTATTCTGAAAACGAGATCTTAACGTCACTCGAAATGAAAAAAGAGATAGAAAGACTGAGTACTGAACTTGCCTGTACTCAAAACCAACTGGAAGTGATAAGTATTGAAAACAACGGTCTACAAAGAAAAATTGACAGATTAGAGACAGAAAATGCAACATTAAAAAAGTTTTGCCAGACCTCAAGACAAACACCAGTCCCGCAAACAAATTCAAGAAAGAGGCTATCTTTGCACGGTACAGGAAAGCTTCCAGCTTTTACGCCGGTAAGCTTCTCATCAAGAAATTCGTCACCGGTGGGATCTAGAAGTAGAGCCTACACATCTGATTCTGTAGACAATTTTGCAGAAGTACGGAACCTGAAAAAGTTAATAAATAACTTAGAAGAGGAAATTCTTATTTACAAGGAGCAAATGTCACTCCTCAATGCACGTGTTGATTCTCTATCACAGGATTTCCTTTGTTATACAGAAAAAAAATATACCATAAATGAAAAATTACTTACAAACTGTTTAAAAACCACTCCAGACATAATAGAATCACAATTTATAGGGTCCAAATTGTGCATTATAAGTAATTATTCTAATCACATGATTCGGCTGCTAAAACAGGCTTTCCTTAGCGAGAATGCCTGCGTATACTTAACACCTGGCGCAGGTACAAGGGAACTGTTTTGTGGACTTCGAAAAAAACTTGAAGGATTTACTCATAATGACTTCTGCGTAATTTATATCGGTGATAGAGACTTTAAGGTTAGTGAAAATTACAACGATATAGTTAGATTTATAGAACAACAGCTAAGTTTGGTACAACATACTAATATCATCATATGTACTCCAACATTCAATATTAACAACTACTCAAGCTTGTTTAACAAGCGGGTGGAAATTTTTAATAACATATTATATAAAAATAATTTAATAAAGGAACATTGCTACATCTTGGATTCGAACTTGAATTTGTCTTATGACAGAAACATGTTCTCTTGGCTTGGAAACGTAAACAAAAATGGGTTGATTACCATTTTTAATGACTTAATGAAATTGCTAAGCTCTGGTATTGACTTAAATAATGAGGTTCCCAGATATCCTGATGTCACTCACTCTCCAGGGGAGAAAGATCTGTCTCATTCCTTTCGTGAATCATAGGTCCATAACTATACTTCACCAAAACATAGCTGGGATACTAGGGAAAAAAGATATTGTAGAGGCAGCAATTAAGGATTTCCAGACTTCAATAGGAAACCTAGATGTTATTTGTATGAGTGAAACCTTTGTAAAATCGGGATCCATAAAAAATCTTATTCTTAATAATTACATTGTCGCCGCATCGTATTGTAGAGATAATGAAAAAAGAGGCGGAACATGCATCCTTGTAAAATCGAATATAGAATTTAAGTTGCTAAATTACGTAAATTCATTTGCAAAAAAATACATATTTGAGATATGCGGTGTCGAAATTCCAGCGTATAATTTAATTGTTGTATGTGTATATCGCACACCGTCTTCAGATGTTAAGGCATTCTTTACCTCACTTAGACAAATATTACAAAGATTAACCAGAAACAAATCAAAAAAGATCATCATTTGTGGTGACTGGAATATAGATTACATAAAGGAAAGTAAGGTAAGGAAGGAATTGGTGTCAATTTTATCAAATAATAATTTAAAAAATCACATCCATACCGCAACCAGAAAAAAATCATGCATCGACTTAATCGCAAGTAATATATCAGAATGTAAACCTAATGTATATTTTACGGCTTTATCGGATCATGAAACGTGTCAAACACTATCCTGCAACCTGGAGGTAAACAACATGTTTAAAGAAAAACCTCGATGTTGGAATGAAGTTATAAGAGACTATAGTGAGGATAATTTGAGAAAGTTTAAGGAATGTATGTCTGCTCTATCTTTCACAGAGATAATTAATGAATTCGATACAAACATAGCATTCGACAATTTCCACGAATTAGTAGCCTTATTTTACGATTTATGTTTCCCATTAATTAAAATAACGAAAAATAACCAGCCCGTCACGAATAAATGGCTTACAAAGGGTTTAAAACGATGCTGTAGAAATAAGAGACAACTATACAAAGTTGCAACGAATTCCCTACAAAACAAGGAGCTTTTGGAAAAATACAAAACCTACACTAGACTACTAAAAAGATGTATCCATAAAGCAAGGCAAATATCTAATCACCGTTTTATTAATAAATCCAAGAACATTTCTCGTGCAGCATGGCAAATAATTAAAAATAATTGTAATGTTATGCGTAAGGATGTGGAAATATTAGAATGTAATGGAATTAGTAACCCTAGCATGATAGCCAGGGGAGAAAGATCTGTCTCATTCCTTTCGTGAATCATAGGTCCATAACTATACTTCACCAAAACATAGCTGGGATACTAGGGAAAAAAGATATTGTAGAGGCAGCAATTAAGGATTTCCAGACTTCAATAGGAAACCTAGATGTTATTTGTATGAGTGAAACCTTTGTAAAATCGGGATCCATAAAAAATCTTATTCTTAATAATTACATTGTCGCCGCATCGTATTGTAGAGATAATGAAAAAAGAGGCGGAACATGCATCCTTGTAAAATCGAATATAGAATTTAAGTTGCTAAATTACGTAAATTCATTTGCAAAAAAATACATATTTGAGATATGCGGTGTCGAAATTCCAGCGTATAATTTAATTGTTGTATGTGTATATCGCACACCGTCTTCAGATGTTAAGGCATTCTTTACCTCACTTAGACAAATATTACAAAGATTAACCAGAAACAAATAAAAAAAGATCATCATTTGTGGTGACTGGAATATAGATTACATAAAGGAAAGTAAGGTAAGGAAGGAATTGGTGTCAATTTTATCAAATAATAATTTAAAAAATCACATCCATACCGCAACCAGAAAAAAATCATGCATCGACTTAATCGCAAGTAATATATCAGAATGTAAACCTAATGTATATTTTACGGCTTTATCGGATCATGAAACGTGTCAAACACTATCCTGCAACCTGGAGGTAAACAACATGTTTAAAGAAAAACCTCGATGTTGGAATGAAGTTATAAGAGACTATAGTGAGGATAATTTGAGAAAGTTTAAGGAATGTATGTCTGCTCTATCTTTCACAGAGATAATTAATGAATTCGATACAAACATAGCATTCGACAATTTCCACGAATTAGTAGCCTTATTTTACGATTTATGTTTCCCATTAATTAAAATAACGAAAAATAACCAGCCCGTCACGAATAAATGGCTTACAAAGGGTTTAAAACGATGCTGTAGAAATAAGAGACAACTATACAAAGTTGCAACGAATTCCCTACAAAACAAGGAGCTTTTGGAAAAATACAAAACCTACACTAGACTACTAAAAAGATGTATCCATAAAGCAAGGCAAATATCTAATCACCGTTTTATTAATAAATCCAAGAACATTTCTCGTGCAGCATGGCAAATAATTAAAAATAATTGTAATGTTATGCGTAAGGATGTGGAAATATTAGAATGTAATGGAATTAGTAACCCTAGCATGATAGCGGAACATTTTAATAACTTTTTTATTGACTCTACGAACAGTAATGTCCGACAACAAACAACCAATCATGAATTACAGCATAATATAAATAGTATTTTTCTCACACCAGCAAGTATGGTTGATATTCATAGAGTAATAAATCAGTTAAAAAATACTAATGCTACTGGTTATGACGGGATATGTACAAAGGTTATAAAATCTTGTGCCAACGTTTTGACACCGCCCCTTACACATATTATTAATATTTCATTTGTCCAGGGTTTATTTCCGGAGCGGCTAAAGTCTTCTGTTGTTAAACCGCTACATAAAAAAGGTTCCAAGTCTGATTTAAACAATTACAGACCTATTACCTTAATACCTGTTTTTTCAAAGATTTTTGAGAAGGTCATGTATGATAAATTAATGAGTTTTATAACAAAAAACGATATTTTAGTTAACAACCAATTCGGATTTAGGAAAAATAGTTCAACATCTCTAGCTTGTTTCCATTTGATAAAAGAAGTCACAGAAAGTCTAGATAAACAAGTACCAATAGTAGCCGTATTTCTAGACATGAGCAAAGCGTTTGACTTTGTGGACCATGACATTTTATTACATAAATTGTACAGATATGGTGTAAGAGGCCCGGCATGGGATTGGATTGCTAGTTATCTAAGAAACAGACAACAATGTGTAGAAATTACAAGAGTCCTTGGAAAAAACAAAATAGTGCACAAATCGGGCTACAAACATAACGGGTCTGGAGTACCACAGGGTAGTATTCTAGGCCCGTTATTGTTTTTGCTCTACATAAATGATTTGCCAAATGCCATAGACCACAAATGTATACTATTTGCAGACGACACAACGCTTGTAATAAAAGATGATGATGATGTACATTTCCGGGATAAGATTAATAAGGCTCTTATAGACATCATAGCATGGTTAAAGAACAATAATTTACGTATTAATGTTAGTAAAACAAAACTGATAAAATTCCAGACATACAGAAGTAAAAATGTCCCTATAGAAATTAAATATCAAGACAATATAATAGAAGAAGTACAATCCACATCATTTTTAGGCTTAACCATTGATTGTTTCTGTAACTGGAAAAACCATATTGATAATTTACGATGTAAGTTAGATCGTTTTGTATATGTTATATATCGTGTTCGAAATGTGGTTTCGGAGGCAGCCGCTCTATCGGCTTACCACGGTTATGTATCATCTCTTATGAGATATGGACTTATACTATGGGGTAATTCGGTGGATGCCAATATAATATTTAAAACACAAAAAAAATGTATAAGGGCTTTAACAGGTGCAGGATTGTCAGATCACTGTAGGCCTCTATTCCAGTGCAAAAAAATTTTGACATTGCCATCAATGTATATTTATGAAATGTGTATATTCGTCAAAAAACATCCACAATGTTTCAAAACAATGACGATGAACTCAAAAAGAGGCACCCATAGAAATAAACTTTATATGCCGAAGACAAACCTAGCTCTCTCGAGGAATAATGTATACTGTATGGCGATAAAAATATTCAATAAATTAACAGACAAGTTCAAAGAATTGCCTTTTAAATCATTTCAGGATGCATTATTTGACCATCTTTTAGGCTCTTGTTATTATTCTGTGGAAGAGTTTATGGCAAATTGTAATTTATAATAAAATTATGAGGATTGGTAATTCTTTAGTATTAATTAATAATAAATATATTGGTAGAGGAGACTGACATATATAAAGCTGATTTTATTATTTATTTTTGTAATTGATCTTTATTATTGACATCATGTAAATTTAATTATTGAGAATGATCTATTATGAATTGTATTATTATTGTTATTTTTTTTTGTAATGTTTCATAAGTTTATGGACATATTTTGGTATTAAAGTATTTGTACGCCATATAATGGTAAAACAAGAAATGGACTATTTTATTAATTATAAGATCTAATTGTACTCTTGTTTACACAAATAAATAAATGATTATGATTATGATTATGATTATAAACAGAATTCTGTCGATGTGGTACCGAAAAATATGAATCCGCCAAATTGCCCAGAACTGCGGCCAATTGAAAAATACTGGGCCAATATTAAAACAAAATTGCGGAAAACATGCCAACCGGCTACATCATTACCCGATTTCAATTTCTCTCTTGCCACCGCCAACGTGCCGGCAGTTCTAGAGCCACCGGGCATCGCCAGGGATGATGGCAAGAGACCGGACGGAATGTCACTGATTCCGTGGAGGTTAGGCCGGGTGCTGGTGTGGGACGCCACTTGCGTAGACACACTGGCCCCGTCTCACCTTCACGGAACATCAAACAGAGCAGGGGCGGCAGCAGAGGCGGTCGAAAAATTAAAACATAATAAGTATAGAGGTCTCGGCCCCGAATATAATTTTATTCCTTTCGGGGTCGAGACTTTTGGTCCGTGGGGTCCCAGCGCCCACAAACTCTATAAAGACCTCGCTAAAAGATTGATTGAAACTACTGGGGACCGAAGATCTGGCAGTTTCCTCGCACAACGCATTAGCATTGCTATTCAGCGAGGAAATGCTGCCAGCGTCTTCGGGACCATGCCGCGGGAGCACAGTTTTTTACACCTTTTTTAGTTTATTTTAGTCACGTAATTATTTTATTTATAACTAATTCCTTGATTAAGTTTTTAATATGAAAGAGAGATGGATAAAATGTACTAAACTGATCAAGAATGAATCCGTGCAAAATTCTATGAAACGCGTCAAGAGTAAAGTCCGAGAATTCTCTCGTCGTAACCTGGAGAAACCATATCGTCCTCCTTGACGTATCCGTCAATGGCGAAACCTGGAGACATGACCTTCACGAGCATCGGTCATGTGCACGAATGTGGCTTGCAAAACCGAATTTGGTTTTGAAGGTTCTGTAACAAGGCGCACAGTACAACTCACCTTTATCATTATACGTGTAGGTATAGGAAGGCTTTGGACGGGTCTTTCTGTTTAGGCGTTTTGCGTCGAGGTCTTGCAAGCGACGCTTCTCAAAATCAGTGACGGCCTCATGAACAGAGCGCGGGTTATGTCACTAACTAAGGCCCGGTTCAGACACGGCGGGAACCGCGCGTTTATAGAATTCTATTCTATTATTCTATAATCGCGCGGTTCCCGCCGTGTCTGAACCGGGCCTAACTCATATAAATAAGACCCGCGCGATTTCCATGCGATTCTATAATCGCGCGGTTCCCGCCGTGTCTGAACCGGCCCTTAAGAAACATGTTTGATCATAGAGAAAAATGTCTAAAACAATCAGCATTTTAAAAGAAATAAGGCCTCTTAAGGTTTTTGTTCACCAAATTAAATGGGCAACTTCAAAGAGACAGATAGAGAGAGAGAGAGATCATTTATTTGTACAAAAACAATCGTCCTAACTTTTTGAAAAAAGTAATTGCAATTAGGACGTTAGTGCACAACTCTATGTGGTTTAAATTTCATTGGCAAAATAATTGTAATTACTAAGAGTGTGAACTAAGGTATCGATTTGATCAGTTCTAGAGGTAATGTTTATGATGATGATAATGATGATGGTATCCTTTTATCCCTCATCAGGGACATAGGGCTCTCAGAAGGATTTTCCATTGCCGCCGATCCTGCGCTGCTTCCTCGAGTTTTTTCCAGTCGAGGCCGGGTGACGCGGCCTCTTTGTTGACTGTGCGTCTCCAAGTGGTGCGAGGACGACCGAGTCTTCTTCTACCGGATACTTGCCACGTCAGACCTTGTTTGGAAAGATGGTTGTCAGGTCTACGCAGTACGTGACCTATCCAGCGCCACTTCCGAAGAAGTATCTCCTTAGCGATAGGATTTTGGCCGCTCAGCTCCCATAGCCTTATGTTAGAGCCAGCATTTGTTAACAAATACCTGGAGTCTATTTGTGATTACGTTTTTTACGGGCCACGTCTCACATCCATACAGGAGGACCGACTTGACGTTCGAGTTAAAAATTCTCAATTTTGTATAGCGAGTGATAACTGGGGACGTCCATACGGGCTTCAGCTGCGCACGGGCTTTATTGATGCGCGCTTCAACATCCGCTTCTGCTCCCCCCAGTGGATCCACGACGCTTCCCAGATATGTGAACTTGTCCACCTGTTCGACCGGCTCTCCATTCACATACACGGACGTTGCGTTTTGTGTATTTAGGCGCATGTCCTTGGTTTTCACACAGTTAATGCGCAGGCCATCTTTCGCAGCGACATTGACGTAATGTTTATACAGATGTAAAAACACATGCTGCGATGAAAATGTATTTTCTTACAATGAATACGGTCACCGCGCTTAATTATGTTTCGTGCGCATAATTAGTTATGACTCGTTTTGAAATTGGTACCTAAGTATGTAATGGATACATTTTTGTGACATTCAGAGATCGGACGGATGGATATCATTATATACGGCGACCTGTACTTCACGAACAACCTTCTAAAGTCCTAAAGAGCACTTTAGCCCTTTACTTGGCAGGGAAAAAGATGTGCGTTTTTAATTTTTTTTCTTGATTTATTTAATTAGTTACCGATAATAATACACGAAAAAAAAATATATAAAATATTTGAATTGTATTTTAATATTTATAACATGTATCTTATTGGATACATTACCAAGTGTTCACAAAACTAAATTTGTATATTAAAGGATACATTGCCTGCTACATAGCAAAAGAGAATCTAGTGCTTTTTTACAGAAAATGTTTAAGAAATTTTCTCAAATCACAGCGTTTCACGGATACTACTTACTTATAGAGCTTAATAAAAATGCTCTAACAAAAATACAAATGGGGTACCTTGGATTCAGCAGAACGCGAGCTCAATGGTTATGCCGCCGGCTACGCCGGTTAGGGGCATCATCGAGAGCCTCAAACATCGCCGCAAAGTTACCAGCATGTCAGTTTTCTATCGCATATATTTTGGAGATTTTGTGTAGGAATTGCAGGATTCAATCCCACCATCCCTATTTCACCATCGGACATCCAGGCAAGAGAACCGACTTCATCCTTATGTTGTGATGGAACTCGCTCCCATGGTGTGTATTGCATAAAAAATTATAATTTAGGTCTTCAAGGTTGTTGATGAACCAGCGACCTACATCTACGACCCCGTAGTCACTTACCATCAGGTGATACTGAGGTCAATCGCCGGTCAATTATAATAACCGCAACCTGGCAATGTATCCAAAAATGCACATATTAAAATTACTAATAAGCTGGCAGTGTGCATTAAAAGATACACCCAAAAATATGCTAATATTTTACTTGGAAAACGAGTGTTTTTCTATTAATTTTAGTTTAAAATCGTTACTTCAACTATTCACCAATAAGTTAAAGTGATTTTCTATTTACCAATTAAATATTAAAAATGTATATATATTTTTTTTACCTTGAGCTTCATAGTCGCACGCGCATGGTCTGCCATCTGGCGAGCTACTGGTCAAAATTTGTTGCCAGAGCACAAAAATATATTTTTTGGTTGAAAGTGTGCACATCATGCTTCGATTTAATACTAAACAGAAAGTATAAATCGATCGTTACTGATCGGTACATTTTTTTAATTTAAAATGTGCATATTATGCACACTGCCAAGTTTAGGGTTAAAATGGTCCAGAAAATAAGTCTCTTAAGACATGTTTTTTTAACCGACTTCAAAAAAGGAGCGGGTTCTCAATTCGGTTGTAGTATTTTTTTTTTATGTTTGTTACCTCAGAACTCCGTCATTTATGAGTCGATTTCGTTTTTTTTTAGGTTCATGAATAGACATCTCAAGGTTGTTCCCATAAGATTTTGGTGAAGATCTGATGACGAGATACATGAAGAATCGAAGGATATCCTTATAATGTTTTTCATATATTTTCTAAAACTATTTAAGTATTTGCAAATGGTAGTCGTCATCTTCCACTGCTGAGCTGATGATGGAAGGTACAATTCCTTAATGGTTAGGAGTTAAGAGATAATTCAAACGAGATTCATGCCTTCAAGACCTCCACGATCATCCCCAGCTATCTGTATACTATCAATTCCGCCTTTGTTGCTCAGAAAAGGGCAATTAGAACCATTGTTCGGATACCACAGACAACATCGTGTAAGGCCTATTTTTCTGAGTTAGAGATCCTTACGGTACCCAGCTTATACATTCACGTGGTTCTTTGCGATTTGGTTAAATATCTTGGCTGCATAGAAACGCCAGAAGAAAGACAAGCGCGCCTAGCCACAAGGAGAAAAGACTTGCCTCGAACGATAGATGCCAGACTTAAGGTGGTGAAGCATTCTTCGGGTTTCCAGTCCATTGCTCTTTTTAATAGGTTACCGTTAGAATTGAAGACAGTGACAAGTGTCAACATATTTAAAAATAAACTGAGATCTTTCTTGCTGATGAAGTGTTTTTATTCGGTTGATGAGTTCTATCAGCATAAAAATCCCAACAA
Organism: Apotomis capreana; assembly: GCA_947623375.1. Taxonomy (NCBI): domain Eukaryota; kingdom Metazoa; phylum Arthropoda; class Insecta; order Lepidoptera; family Tortricidae; genus Apotomis; species Apotomis capreana. The sequence goes on from OX392519.1 coordinate 12,670,977, forward strand.
CTGAAAAATATGTACTTATAGTAATAGTAGTTATGCTAATTATTTGATAAAGTGGACATCATCAGTACCTGTTAATTAATTAATTATTAATATTTGTTAAATTATTTAAATGTTGACATTTTAATTATTGTATATTTCATTATCTAATTTTATTTGATTTTATTGAGTATAGTTGTTTAATTTATTGTTATTTTAATTTTTTTTATTAATGTGATTTCAAACGCAATGTAAATTGTTAAATGAATAAATACTTATGACTTATGACTTATGACTCCCGCCATAAGTATTTTATATTAATCACTAAAAAGCAAAAAAAAAATACATAAAAAAGACCGAACCTTTGAAGTCGGTGCCAAACCTCACGTAAACTATAATCTGGGGGCACGGTAGTGTCCCCGCCAAGACGAGCAAAAAAGAAGCGGGGCACTACCTACCTTTTCTCGAACCGTTTCGTCTAATTTTCAAATTTTCATAGCTTTGGCCCAGTTAATACCAGAGCGCCCAAATTCACAGGTTAGGATGCTGTTAGGGAACACATAATATGCACTTAATTTAATTGATCTAGCTTTTATACTTTAGGTTTTATTGGTACCTAAAATACGCCGATTTTGCCACTCACTTATACACTGACGTATCAAAACCTCTCGGGTACTTCCCGATGACCTAGAAAGCTGAAATTTGGTATGTAAGCTATTTTTAGTACACAAACAATATAATAATTCTGAAACTTGGAACTTTAACCCCCCAACCCCTTTAACTAGGGGATGAAAGTTTGTATGAGACTCGCAAATTTTGATACTAGAGGTCTTAAAATTTATACCTATTGGGACTCATTGTTATAAATAAATTACACATTCTAGGATTTTTAGAAAATCACCCCCAACCCTTAAAATAAGGGGATGAAAGTTTGTATGGGCTTTCCATAATGGGGGATAAAAGTGTATAATAATTGAGTGGTTTGGGACCAAGGCAACTTCAAAGGGTGAGTCAAATATGTAATCTGTACTTGAACGGGTTATTTTTGGCTTTTTAGTTTTAATGAAGTCGGTTCTTTTTTTTGTTAATTTTTTTTTCTTACAATAATTACGGTCGCCGCACATAATTAATTATGACTCGTTTTGAAATTGGTACCTAAGTATTAATAGATACGTTTTTGTGACATTCAGAGATCGGATGGATGGATATCTTTATACACGGCGACCTGTACTTAACGAACAACCTTCTAAAGCCCTAAAAGAGCACTTTAGAATGGTCCAGAAAATAAACTTCTTTTTTTAGCGTTATTAAGACATGTTTTTAGGTCCCATGGTCTTAACACTTTGCACGCCGTAAGTTATAATCGGTACCGCGCTCCAACAGCTGATCACGAGTACCACTCGTGATGCTCTTTTTCCTAAGAACGCCGCGCATTTTTTAAGGCGCCACCTCTGGTTCGCCGGCGATTTTCGGTGATATTGTAAGATTTATAAAATGATAATTAGCGTAGATACAGGAATAATTTCTTTTTTATTTAAGAGGTGTTTTAGTATTTAATAATGATAAAAATAAAACAATGTGTTTATGATATTTATTTTATTTTAAAACTGTCGCTGAAAAGAACTCGTTTTATGAAAAAATAAAAACTCTAACATGGATTTGTTAGGTAGCCCGCGCAGCGCACTGACGAGGCAGCGCGGGCGACGCATCGTCTTGCCGTTCCCCCAACCTTCACGTTAATAAATTGTATGTGTGTGGGTAGCTTAAACGTTCTTCTACACGTTGCTATTAAGCGGATCACGAACTGTGTTCGATATTTTAATACAAACAGTATGAAATCTGATCACGAGTACTATTCGTTATCCGCGACTCTAAGAAAAAAGGTGTCACGAGTGGTACTCGTCATCGGCGAGCTAGACATGGCAGTTATTAAAATGGCCGGCGAATTAGAGAAAAAATGAGTACCGAGTGGTTCTCGTGATCGGCGTGCAAAGTGTTAAATATAATCGAACTATATATTTTTTATTCTTTGATGATTGGGACCTTGATTCACTCTAATGACCGTCTAAGGCCACAGATGAAGATTTTGTTTTGTTCTTTTTTAGGGTTCCGTACCCAAAGGGTAAAAACGGGCCCCTATTACTGAGACTTCACTGTCCGTCCGTCCGTCCGTCCGTCCGTCTGTCACCAGGCTGTATCTCAAGAACGGCGCTAGCTATCGCCGTTAAAATTTTCACAGATGATGTATTACGCACTGAGAAAGCTTAGACAATGTGTCTCTGAAGAAGCTGCAATAACAGCCTACCATGGACATGTATCTTCAATTCTTAGTTATGGCTTAATATTATGGGGTAATTCTGTAAGTGTTGACAGGGTATTTCTAATGCAGAAGAAATGTGTGCGTGTAATATCAAATGCTTGGATGGGGTGCAGCTGTAAACCCATTTTCAAAAAACTAAATATTTTACCACTAGCGTGTATATATATTCATAAAATTTGCAATTTTGTTAAGAAATTCCCTAAATACTTTAAAAAACGATCGGATGTTCATTCTAGTGATATAAGAGAGCAATATAAACATCTTTTATATCAGCCACGCTGTAAAAAAGATGTATATAAAAGGAATAGTTATAATATGTGCATTCTGATTTTCAATAACTTACCTGTCCAAATAAAAGTACTCGAAGGTAATGCCTTCAAACAAGCACTAAGAAGTTGGCTCCTTGAAAACTGTTTTTATAGCGTTCAAGAATTTATAAATTATAAGCATATAGCATGACATAAGTTTAAAAATGATTGATAATTGTTATTTATATTTTAATTTTACTGTTTTGACCATATATGTACATATATTATAATGTTGGCACTATTGATGCACATTGGTTTGGATGCCTTTAACTGTAAATATAAAAGATTAGCATAATTATAAGCATATAGCATGACATAAGTTTAAAAATGATTGATAATTGTTATTTATATTTTGATTTTACTGTTTTGACCATATATGTACATATATTATAATGTTGGTACAATTGATGCACATTGTTTTGGATGCCTTTAACTGTAAATATAAAAGATTAGCATAATAATTATTCCTTCCTACCCGTTTATATATAATTGCATGCTGTATGAAGACAGCCGAAAAAGGTGGAACTTTAACATAATATTAAGACATGTAACTAACCCTTTTTCTGCAATAAACATTATCTTATCTTATCTTATCTTATCTTATTTCTATTGCCGCTATAACAACAAATACTAAAAATAAAATAAAATAAATATTTAAGGGGGGCTCAATATATACAACAAACTTGATAGATTATGTTACGGAACCCTCCATGCGCGAGTCGGACTCGCACTTGCCCAATTTTTTTTAATTCTTTAATAGTGATGCAAACTTGCGTGTATTCATTCATTCAAACTTAATTGTACCCAGAACATTTTTAGTGTTAATGAATGAAATCCGTTTTTATTTAAAATTATTTTTTAACAAGACACTTGTGGTAAAGAAATAAACTGAGAGATTTATAAAAACAATTATGCAGTTTTTATTCAATCTAGGTAAAATCGACCCATGGTTCCTTAGCTAGAACAGATTTCCCTATCTCTTATAGTTTGTGATTTCTTCCAGCTGACCGATTTGGATTGATCACCCGGTATAATTATAGATGTTCTACGAGTAAATAACTGATAACGATTGGCATAAAATAATAAGTAAACATTTGCCCAATTAAGTCACTTTATTGTTATTTTGGTTATTGGCACATGGAACAGCGATATTGTTATTTTGAAATTAATAAAAATATTGTTAGTTTTTTTTTTTGGAGCCAAGTAGTGGCTGGTGTCTTTAACAACAAATCCGGTATGACAAGGACAGTATATATATTAGAGTGAAGAGAACAAAATACAAGTTTGAATAACACAATAAAACTTCAGATTTCTGAAGCATGTAATGTTTTTTGACGTGACAACGTCTTAAATTAGGTTGCGCTGGGAGTCACTCATGAAAAAGTGTAACGCCCGCTCGCGTCTGTTAGGAGGGCCGGTTGTCCCGCTAAAACTCGAGAACGGCTGAACCGTTTTGGCTAATTTTAGTATTGAAATATTCGTGCAAGTCAAGGAAAGGATTAAACGGTGAGAAAATATAGAATAAATGAGTGGAAAATAATAAAAACGATAATTTTATATTCCCATACAAATACAAACTGTTCGTACTTACCTGTCAAACATATGATGTTTGTTCCGTCGGTTCGGTATTTTTAGAATAAAAAAAAGTGTGTGTGTCAGCTCCGACGCACGACTGGAGTTTACTCTTCAGGCCAGGCGCGCACCACGATTTTTTTTAGTCGCGCGATAATTTTGTCGCAGAAATAAGCTTACTTATGGGTTTATGAAAATCGTGGTGCGCGCACTCTCATATAAATAAACCCATAGACGCTGACGGAACAATTCTACGGGTATGGCTACGCCGGGATTAAGAGCCGTCCAGGCCGTCAAAGCATCGGAGGCGTAAGGAATGATAGCCTTGTCACCATCAAAAGATAAAATTTGAGTGACAAGGTCCACCACCCCACACGCCGAAGCCAGGAAGGCCGGGAGGCTCACATCTCGCGCGCGACGCACGCCCAAACCACCAGTTCGAATCGGCAGAGAAACCTGGTCCCATTGACCTTGGTTAAGGGAGACGTTCAGTACCTTTTCCAAACTCTCCTTCAACACGAAGTCAAAGGAGTCTGTCTGGACAGGGTGCAGCCAGGCTGGCACGGTGCACAAGAAATATGTCAGCTTAGGCACGGCAAAGCAAACTCGCAACATAACGAGGGCTACGTGAGCCGAAAGTTCATTCAACCTCTGCGCAGCCATCAGCAGAAGCAGCTTTCTCTCCTCGAAGGCTTCAGGAATGGCTTCTGGGAATATTGGGGACCCCAAGAGGTTGAAAGATCTCGCCGACAACACTTTCAGTCCGGGGAGCAGAGCACTGAATAAGGGGAAAGAATCATGTGAGTTGGTACTACAGGGGAAAAATTCGCATTTGCTGAAATTAATATCTAAACCCAGAGCTTTTAAACGAGGCAGGAGCATGAGCAAGTCTTGTTCCACTTCTTCAGGTTTACCACCTAGGGTACCGTCATCTAGGTACCAGATATTCAATGGGGATTTAACCTCTGAAATTACCTTTTGTATGGCCAGACAGAAAACTAGCCTAGCGGATCCCCCTGCTGTGCACCAACTTGGGAAAGAACAAGAGGACCATTGTAGAAAAGATTAGAAGCGGAAGAATATACTTGGAAAATGATGGGGTAGAGTGATGGCACTTTATCCTTCACTTCGGACAGTAAAACATCACGCTCCACTGAGTTAAACGCGTTTTTTAAATCAATTTTAATTAATAATAATAATAATGAAATAATGAACTTTATTCTGCAAGTAGGCCACAAGGGCACTTTTACATGTCTGAGTCTACCGGCATTTCACAAGAGGAGACCACTGTTGAGAAGAAACGCCGAAAGAAACTCAACAGGCAGTCATTTTTTCAGAAAGCATAAGTACTTAACTATTACAATGATATGAACTTAACTATACGTATTAAAACGGATTCTAAGTTTTTGCTATCTACCGAAAAAGCCCGCGTAGCGTGAATTGCAGCCTCGCAGCCCAATCTTGTGCCAAACCCTAATTGGCAAGGTTGCAGATAAGCTGCCATTTCTTCTCTCACTGCACGGCATCCTAGCTTTGCCGTTAAGCGGCGGAAAGCGCTGCCTATGGCAATGGGTCTTATACCACAGTCTTTTTTTGACAGCGCACATAAGGAAGCACCATAAATATAGGAGCAAACTTCAGGGTTTAATTGACCACTGAGCAAAAAATTACAAAGCTTGGCCAGATGTTCCAGGAGCCGAAAATCGGCGTCTCCCGCAGATGCAGACGTAAGCTCTTTAAGATGAACAGGGCGGATACCATCCAAACCGGCGGCCGAACTATTGTTGAAAGAGCTGAGTGCCTGCACCACTTCCTCCGGCTTAACAGTTAAGGCAGAAATAGATATGTCAGGTTCCGTTAGAAGTACCAGCGGCCGGGACGGGGCTGGATGCTTCGACTGCAGCGTAGCTATAGTCTCAGGGCTCGACGGCGCCACGCCCTCATCCGACATAAGCACTCGCACTGCACCTGAGATCCCTTTCATGTACTTTACGCTCAATTGTCTTCAGTATGGAGTGTGATCTCAAAGGCGTGGTCTCTGCACCGATGTTCCCACTGATATCAAAAGAAGCAGAGTTAATATTTCTCTTAACTTTCGTGGTTAAATTGCCCGTGGCCGACGCTTCAGGCGATTTGAGTGCGGAATAGGCAAAAGACAGTAAACTAAACCATTCGAGAGTGCCATTGGAGTCGATACACTTATCAATGAGGTCGCTCAATTTGGCCGCTGCCAAGTTTCGCGCCCCTTTGGGGATATGCCGTAACACACGTACTGACTGCTTTAACGTAGCTAGATCACCAAAATCTAGATGAATGGGGTTGTTACCATGAGCTTGCTGTGAAACCGACAGTCTAGGGTTGGAGGGGATGACTTGGGGAAAATGTTTATGCATGTGCCCTATATGCACTTTAAGTCCATGAGGGGTAAAAGTTCGAGTTGAGTTGGGACAATGGGGACAGCGCAAGGATGAAGAAGGATCACTCATATTTATAACTAACACTTACAAATAAAAGTAAAAATACAAGCAATTATAATAAAAAAAAGATACAATTTAAAAGCCAACATCAAAAACATAACAATTTCGATTTAAACTTCATAGCTTCTTGTCGGTCGGCAAGACTCCCGTCTAGAAAATGAATGGCTCGGTTGTGTTGGATCCTTGATTTATGTATGTATTTATCCTGGAAAGTTTCACGAAATCAAAACCATTCTGCGGCTGAATGCAGGAAAATGAGAGCAGTGGTGATGGAAAAGTATTCACGCCTTCTCTATTTCTAAGCTTAAAGCTGAGTCACAATTAAAGCGGTCTCTCTCTCTACAGCAAGACGTCTTCTTCGATCTTAGCACCATACAAGCACGGCTTAAACACCAAGAAAACACGGTCTTTGCATTGCACGTTATAAAAGTTGTAATCTTGGATATCACAAAAATTCGTTAGGTTTGTTTGGGAGCTGAAACGAACACGTATCTTTTAGCCGATTGTGTGACGGGCGCTATTGTTTCAAAAGCAGCACATTTTACCCGTTAAGCGTAGATTTGATTAAATTTTATTTTATTTATAAAATTTTGTTGACACTCGACATGAAGTTGACATTGACAATTTTATAGTTTGTTTATGTGAACATAATGGTAGTTTAAAAAGTCGTATCTCAGTATACGATCGGGGTAAAAATACGACTTCTTAATTTAGCAGGTTATGCGTTAAGCGTTATACACTAAGATCCCGATATAAAACGACCTTCACCGAGATGTTTATTTGATGAATGTATTTTATATTTAGTTTAATATGCTTTGAGTATTTATAGATAATGGAGGTGTCATAACGTAAACTCTTCGAACAAATTTTTTCGCCAATTTTAGCGGGGGGCGAGGTAAACACGTACAGCACACCACCAAAAGAAGAATAACTCAACAGACACAAATTTTGCTGTTGCGATAAACGCACACTACAGCAAAATTCAACACATCAAAAATGACATGCACACAAATACAGTTTTCACGTAACTGTGCAGCATACATACGAACAACATAGTGATGGGACACATCTGAAGAATGAGTCAAATCATTTGAATGAATGAACTGATTTGTCTTATAGGTACTATTTATTATGAAATTTGAAAAGTGTAAATTGTGTAAGTATATTGAAGATGTTATCCAATAAATATATTTGTTTCTATGTATATCTGTCTATATTTATTGTGTCCTTAACACTCTCGCATAACTAAACTGTGAAATAAAACTGTCGCCCGCGGTTGTTTCGGGCTTAACCACTCAATTGCTTCGAATTTTGAGTTGGACTCTATTTATATAATAAAATAAGAGCGGTGACTGGTAGCCGTAGTTACCGAAAGCAATCCAGTGGTTAAACAATCACTGACTTCTAAAAGAAGTACACTCGACTTCATATTGTCGTTGCTAAAATGAAACCACTTCATTTTCGCCATTTTGGCGCTGATAGCTATGTGCAAGTTGTGTGAACGTCCATGGATCTAATATTAGAGATTCACAGATCGTCACAGATCAAAGAACCGTTTGCATGAATTGGCAATTTTAGTAGACGTTCACGCAGGATGCTTTGAATGGGCACTGAAAACAACTGTCATTCCCTATGGAATATTTAGTCCAACGTGCTTGTAGTTTAGATGTCAGTGAATATAACCTTCAACAAAGGAACGTACGCCCATCTAAAACCCAGCAACTTACTAGTAACTCTTCTTGCAGTTGCTTAAATAATTTCTTATGCTTTATTTGATTTTATCGGACTTTGTTTTTTTTAACTAATTTATTTTATAAAGGTTATTATATGAAACCACATATAAAGTGATTTAAAGATACGAGTAAAGAATGAGTAAAGAGAAAACAATAAAACAAATTGTTACTAATTAATTAGAATTACCACATATAAAAATAAAATAAAAAAGATATAATTAAGTAAATATATTCATCTATCTATCAGCTACAGACGTCAACTGCTGAACATAGGCCTCCCCAAGAATCGTCACAACGCTCGCTAGGCTGCGCTTTCTTATACGTGGTCGCCACTCTAGCACTTTGCTGACCTAACGGCCATCGATTCTCCGGGCTACATGGCTTGCTCATAGCCACTTCAATCGTGCAGTCCTGTGAGCTATGCCGGTTACCTTGGTTCTTCTGCGGCATATCCTCATTTCTCATTCTATAAAAGAAAAGAAGAATAAGGAAATAAGGAGGAAGCAGTGAAGATGGAAAGAATATGAAATAAAGTCTATAAATAATAGTATATGTATAACGCATATACTCATAGCCCAGCACTAAATGTTCCTTTTACCTAGATATACTTTTAGCCAACAATTATTTTCATTTTCATATTAAATTTCAACATCGTATGTCTAGAGAAAGGTAATATTTCTAATTCATCTTACAAGATTTAAAAATAACATACATCTATAGGTACCTATTATTAAATTCAATCACTACATAGTATAGAACAAAGTCGCTTCTTGCTGTCTGCCTGTTTGTCTGTCTGTCCCTATGTATGCTTAGATCTTTAGAACTACGCAACGGATTTTGATGCAGTTTTTTTTTATAGATAGAGTTGTTTCAAGTGGAAGGTTTATAATATGTATAATACATGCATTATATATTAGCTTTGCACCCAAGCCGGGAGGGCCGCAAGTATATAATAAAACACTAACTATTAAACGAACTGCAGTGATCGAATGAATGAATGATTCATTCAAATGTTGAGTCGCTGTTTTCATTTTGCCACATCCCTCGCCCCCGTACCACTGTTTTGACGTAAACATTTTTCTGTCGTTTACGTATCGCAACGGTTTTTTCTTTCAATGGAGATTTTACTTCAATACACATTTAATAGTTAATAAAAACACTTACCTGTGATAGGAAACGCGATCTTGTGGCGAATTTGAGGTGTTGAAAAAAAAAAAAAAAAAAAATGAAAATATATTTATTTAAACGATAAGCAATTACAATGATCGTCTTTTACACTAAAATACTGCACAATTCACCATTTTTGAAGAGAAATGTCACGCGACACGGAATGATGCAAAATGACAGTGAAGTGACTTTAAGTAGTTTTATATAACGTGCTTGACCATTTGACCAATTATTTTGCCGGAGGGGGTCGCCCATGCATGGCATCTCCTGTCTAAATAAATACTCAAAGTTAATATGTCAATAAATATATTGCATATGGGTTGCCTAACAATTTTTAGTCCAGGGTATGTTTAGTAAAAAATAAAAATATATATTTTTTTAACATTTCACCGATTTGATTATTAGATAAATTCATAATTAAATAATCTTTAATTTTATTCAGTTTCAATTCAATAATCAGACCGTTGCAAAATGCTAGTAGGTATAGATTTACCTGTTTATACCTGGCTACCCAATAGTTGTGACGGGAAAAGAATAGGTAACCTAACGTTTGCATATTCTATGGGCTTCATACTTTCGATTGGTATATAATTTATCTAATATTAATCAAACCGGTGAAATGTTTAAAACATTTTTTTTTATTATTAATTAAACATACCCTGGACTAAAATTTGTTAGGCAACCCATATGCAATATATTTATTGACATATTAAATTGATTATAAAATACATTTCATAAAATAAACATCTCGGTGAAGGTCATTTTATATCGGGATCTTAGCCTATAACGCGTAACGCATAACCTGCTAAATTAAGAAGTCGTATTTTTACTCCGATCGTATACTGAGATACGACTTTTTAAATTAGCACGGCAGATACGTTCGATTTTATACCCCATATTTTTCATACCCCGGGCTTATATATGAAAATCGATTCTTAAGGAGTAAACTCCAATTACATGTAGATCTAGACTAAATAAGGGTTTGGAATCGACAACATACATGCATAATAGTCTGATTATCGCATATTTAGATTTAAAACATGTAAAATAAATTCTATTCTATTCTATTTTTTTTTTTAAATGGCAACCGGTCACAGTTAAGCGACCATTACTGCCAATGTCTCGTTGCCAATCGCACTAGGCGACTAGATAGAGGATTGATACCACGTTGTACGGTGAGTTGAAAAAATCGTGCTTTTTGTAAAGTGATAGCGATTTACAAAAAACCACGCGGACTATCGGGCCTTGACCCAGGAAGGGCTATGAACGCTTCAAGTTGAATTCTTCAGCTATTCACTCATACGTTAGATCACTGCACAATACGCTATCAATACTACACATTGAACAACTAAAATGAATAAATAATGAACAACGAAACTCAAACGCATGCGGCCATCTTGAGACACGAACCGGAAGTCCATGTAAAATAAAGACACTATAATGACATTAATGACACATGTGATGGGTGCGTTCAGAAAGTAACACTTAAAATGTTGTTAGGGAAATTGTGAATGGATATGATATGATACAAATAAATATTCTACCGAGAAAAAGACGTTGTCACGTAAAATCTTCCTTCGCCCGTAAAACCGACTTTACTTTACAGGCAACCATTTTTTTTCTAACGGGTGGCGTTTTCCTGTTTTTCCGAGGTCGGTTAGTTGACACTAAGAAGGGTGACACGTCGCTGAATTTTTGTATTATGTGATGTATTAAATACAGCGTGTATGTGTGTTGATATAACCGCAAACATTACGGGGTCTTAGTACACTTATTACGGCACTTATTACTGATATTGTTCCGTAAATTATTAAAAAAAATCGAACTATTTCTCCATATAAAATAACAGACGCAACGCAAGCACACGCAATTCATTTGTATGTTGCAGTTTGTTGACAATGAACCTTGTGAATTTTAATGAGTTTTTATGTTGCAGTTTGTTGACAATGAACCTTGTGAATTTTAATAAGTGTATATAGCTGCTCAGAAAATTTACAAAAATTAATTACGCTATGGCAGTTAACGCTAAATTCTTAATTGTTGCTTCCTGATTAATCCGTCCACTACGAGGTTCCACAGGAGTGGTGATATAAGTCCACCCTGTGGGCAGCCTCTTGACACGATAGGTCGAGTTGTCCCATACACCCGTCTCCCGTACTCCTTAAGTGGGGGTGTTTTTTTTTTTCGTTCCAACACTAGTGTGTGGGGTATCGTTGAATAGGTCTTTTAAAAATAATAGGGGTCTCCAAGCATTATTTTTTGATAAAGTCAGCAGTTTTGTAAATGTTCGCTCCAAAAATAAAAATAAATAGTGTCCCTCCTCTAACTTTTCAACCACTGGTAAAAAAAATCATGAATATGAGGCCTTCTAAGAACTTTCAATGAAAACTATATTGAATAAAATCGGTCGAGCCCTTTTTGAGTTATCGCAAAAATTCATAATTTTCTTTAAAATGACGTAAGTGTCGTGCGGTGTCCTTATACTTCGAACGTTACACATATTAGTTAAGTGCCATACTGTATTAAAACATTTCACTTAATCTGGCGCGAAAATCGATAACTTCCAAAAGGTAATAAGTAATGACCGTTACTTTGGCGTTTACGACCTTTTTATAGAGCTTGAAATCTTTCTCGTAATTTTCATCTATTGCGAAGGATGGGCAACTACGGAACCCTACATTGAGCGTGGCCCGACATGCTCTTGGCCGGTTTTTTTATTCGAAAGCTGGTGCTTTCCGTGAATTAATTTTGGTTTAATTCGTCACTTTCATAGTTTAGGAAAAAATAATAAAACAGTTTTGGGGTTAATCAGGTGTTTTTCACCCCCAGGGGGTAACACAGGGATGAAACTTTGTGCAGGGTATTACCTCCTTAAAAGGCATCGTTTGATTATAGTTTCGACCCATAAACGCTGGGGGCAATTTTTCTTAAGCTATCCTGCTATAAGTACCCTTTGTTAATTAAATTTGTTACAACCGAACATCAGTCGATACTTCGGTTTGGTTGGCAAAAGGAAACATACTTGTATGGGAGACAAACGAACAGTTTTTGGATTAGGCCTTAATTTCCACCTTTTGTTTGGTACCAGGGGTATTCTTTTGGCTATTTTATAAAGATCCTAGAGGAGTTTTCACTCCTTGGCACATTTTTGGCTATTTTACAAAGAACCTCGAGGAGTTTTCACTCCTTGGCACATTTTTGGCTCTTTTATAAAGAACCTCGAGGTGGTTTCACTCCTTGGCAGATTTTTGGCTCTTTTACAAAGAACCTCGAGGAGTTTTCACTCCTTGGCACATTTTTGGCTCTTTTATAAAGAACCTCGAGGTGGTGGTGGTGATGGTGATGGTGGTGGTGGTGATGTGGTGGTGGTGATGGTGTTGGTGATGAAGGTAGTGGTGATGGTGATGGTGGTGGTGGTGTTGGTGATGATGATGATGAATATGGTGGTGACTGGTGGTGATGGTGGTGGTGATAGTGGTGATCACCATCACCTTCATCACCACCTTCATCACCACCACCACCACCACCATCACCACCACCATCACCATCACCACCACCACCATCACCATCACCATCACCATCACCACCACCACAATCACCACCACCTTCATCACCACCACCTTCATCACCACTACCACCATCACTACCATCATCATCACCACCTCTACTGTTGTTGTGTGGTTGTGATAATTTTCTATCTCCATTATGTCATATTTATGTGCAACGAAGACACCAATTAGTTGTTGCAAAGCGCACACATTGACACTGGCATTCAAGTTCAGTTTTTAGTAGGCAGTGTCCGCCCTGTGCTACTATTGTGTATAAAAGTGTGTCTGCCTGTCGGTTACCTCTTCACGCTGAAACCGCTGAATCGATTTCGATGAAATTTGGCATGGAGATAGTTTAAGATCCGAGGAAGGATATAGGATAGTTTTCATCCTGGAAATTATCCCTAAAAAGATTGAAAAGTGAGTAAGTATTTCATGATGACATTGATGACCCTGAAATGTAATTAATTAGACCAAAAGCACAATTGCTCTTACATTTGCTTAGGCACTTTTAATAATCCCTTTTATTAATTAAGGTGATTAGGTGGATATCTATCGTGTTGTACTTCCAAGTTGCACTTCCATACTTCCAAGTTCCACGCGGACGTAGTCGCGGGCAAAAGCTAGTAACTGTATAAAATACATGAAAAACATTGCTAGTGCTCATGACATTTGAGGGTTGCCCTCGATTTCCCCAGGATACTATCATCAGATCCCGACATGGTGACAATGGGACCACCTCTTGGTTTACTTTTTCAAATAAAAAAAAATATTTGGGCCTCAATTGGCCGAGATATCGGTGAACATACGTTATAAAAATATATAGGTATAAACTTACAGTGAAACATAGAACCTCCTCCTCTTTTGGGAAGTCGGTTAACTAGACAAAATGCTGTAGTGGAGCGAGGTTCCTTCTTTCTTACTTCTGTTGGCGAGAGACGCTACCCCCTGCTCCGGGAAAATTATACTACACAGGGTACAGTAGCTTCAGGTGCAAAATTATTTTCACTGGAAAGGAACGGTTAGTCACCTCTGTCTTCTCTTTATTCCCGGGTTACTTCAGCAGAAAACCATCAGTGAAATCGAAAAAACAGATCTCTTATACATGAGACTCTTATTGTTTTACTATTGCCTTTAGGTATATAGTTTTGTTTGCTGGGATGTCCAGCTGACTATATAGTCATATAGCGATATAATCATTAATTACATAATCAACTCTACTATTTATCTATTTCGGTTCAAAATAGCAGGCAGACGAATAGTATATGTAGTCTTATGAAGAGGCTATCCTTGATATGATCCTTAGGTACCTACTGCGAAAGTGAAATATAAGAATAATAATATAATATAAAATAGGTCAGATATTTTTTCAATAAAAAAAGAAGAACTCTCAAAGTTCTCAAGAGTTCGCGAATCTAAAAAAAAACAACAATTGTAACGCAGACAGTGGGAACTTCTTCATTGGCGTCTTTTCATCGCTATTTATCACACATGGTGGAGGGCCCAGCTTTTCGTATTTTACTTCTCCACTTCGCCCCGTCCTCGACATCATCTTCGGATAGAAGAGATAATGGGATTAAAACTCGCAGGTACCTAAAGAAAATAAAAGATAATTATGATTTTTATAATAGTATATAGAAATCGGATGAGGGTGGCGCAAGACAAATCACTATGGAGAACTTTGGGGTAGGCATTTGTCCAGCAGTAGACCGTCTATCGGCTGATTATGACGATGATGATGATGATACTTTACCCAAAGAAAGTGTTAGGCTTACGATTGCCATTAACTTACTACAAGCTGCGCCCCCTTTACTTTGCGCCTGCTTACCCGCTCACCCCAGGGAAGCACTACTTTGGCAATCGCCGTAAGACTATTGCATTATAAAACCACTAGCACCTTGAAAATTCGCGCATAAGAAATAATGGGTTATAACTTTACTGATTCTTCGTAGTCGGACATATTTCTATAACAGACAGACGAACAAACAGATTAACGTATGCACAGATGGAAGGATGGACAGGCAGACTGGCATACAGAGGGACGGACGGACGAACAGACTGGCGAATAGACGATAGACGAACCGACAGGATGGACGGGCAGATGGGCGGATAGACACACAGACCGACAGACGGACGGAAGTACAAACAGACATCACAGAAAGTCGATAGTCGTAGCCTTGTTCCTTACGCCCCCGCTGTCACTGTCTCCCACCGGCGGCAGACTTTTCTCCTCAAATATTTTGCGATATGATTATGGCAATGATATTTGTTAGACCGGCAGACACACAGATACACAAGTTAACCTTATAATATCCCTCTTTTTTCGTCGGGGATTAAAATGTAAGGTAGACTGTCATGGTACGGCTCGTGAAGTGATAGTCTAAATTATAGCTGTTTATGTAATTGAATAAATTTTAAGGAGAATTAAAGCTTACTGTATGGTTAAAAGAATCCATTACTACCTTTACATACATCCAGGCTGAAGCAGTCATAGCTATCTGGCTACTAGAGGTCGGCGTTAGTGACATCGATTCCGTTATTAGGACAAATGAAGAAGTCTTCATTGTACGGGCTTTGTTCCCGTCGTGAACAACCGATTGCCCGCTATCACAGGCGAGACCTACGCTCAGGCAGACCAGATGTCAGGCCTCGTAATCGAGTTATAGGGGGCGCACTTGACCCTCTTTCGCTGAGAAGCGATTAATTGCCTCGTATCCGAAGATGAGGTCTTGTTAAATGGGCTGTGAGCCCGCCCCAAACGACCCGGATCATAGTTTATTTAGGTGTCGGTATGCAAATAAGTTATGTGATGATTTGGCCAAATCAAAGGTCGAGGGTCAATCTGCAAGACATGGCGTGTAGTATAGTGACCGGCAACCGCCGCTGATACGCCTTTGTAAACGGAATGGTTGTCACTATACCGACTACTTTGAGTCAGTTTCGCTATCTAGATTCAGCCTGCATTGTCCTGCACTTAAGGTTCGGCCTTACGACGCCTAGAAAAATATCACCTTTCTCTGCTAATACGCCCCTTAGCCTCCAACTGGTCCCCTCTGCTGTCGCTGCTACAGATTCCCGCATTCCGTTGTAGACACCCGCAGCCAAGTGTGGACCATAGGTATATACTTACGTATAATGAGTAGGTAAATGTGTAAGTATTCGCCTTCAGGTGTCACCCCGCGTCTCCGCGTCAGATCAATATGTAGTAACGGGATGTCACGATTTATCCTAGCAAATACCTCCCGACTAATTTAGTACAAATGCCTGACCGAGGTCCATCTCCCATTATCTCTAATTTACTCGACTGACTGCCACACAGTCTAGAATTGACCTAGGTCCAACTAGGTCTCAAATGGATGACTCGACTGACACCATTTTAGAATGGGAGTCGTAATCAATTACGAGTATAAGGTACGGGTTTTAGATATCGGAGGTTCAGCCCTAACAGTCGCTCAGGCTGAAACAATTATTAAGCAATCTAGTGCTGTACTATAGGCTTTATGAACCACGATCTTAGTGCAAAACCTCCGTTATCGCTCCCTACTTCCCTAGGGATACCTAACAATGGGGGAAAAGAAATAAAAATATGGAATTGTGTAAAATTAGATTTATTTTATCAAATCGCTTATCTAGATTTATCTCTTCTTTAGGAAAATACGCAAAACGAATCTGTGCGATTAATTAGACCATGGTTGATCAACCATAGCCGAACATTTCATTCCTAACAGCCATGCTAATAAGAGGGAAAATGAAATGTTCAACCCAAAAACCCTCTTGGCTTTTAAATCTAGTCACACACATGCACACAAAAGTTCATAGCTTTACATTAAGAGTTATCCTTAACTACCAAATTTTGAGAGGAATGACTGTAGAGAGGCTAATCGTCTATGTTTACTTAAATCTAAATGGCACAAGCACGTATTTACAGCTAGAGTGCCTTCACACTTGCACTCCTCCCTTGACTCAAATCAAATGCGGACCATTTCAATCTGTACATTATCTCCTCCTCCCGGACGCGTAGTACGAGTGTCGCGAACTATCGCGAATGTAGATACATGTAAATGTCAGCGCTTCTCGCAGAGAGGGCGCTAGCATCTACGTGAGTGACGTTACCATGACAACGAAAATATGGCGGGCAGTTTTTGAGAGGGAACGAAACGAGGTAGAAGGACGCTGCTAGTGATTAATGAATTAGTTATTGTAATACCAACAATTATGTCATGAAGTTGAGGTAACGCTGACCGGGAGATCAGGGTCATTTACACAGATCAGTTAGTAACTTATTTGATAGAATAGGAAAGGGAATCGATACCGCGAGTGGTAGGCGAGACTGCTCAGGCCTCCGCAGACTTCTCAGACCGTCAACACGGAAGCGTTATTTCTCAGTTATGGTTCAGCTCAGATATTTCAGATGAGCAGTAAGAAGCGTTATGTCTCAGATCATCAGTAAGAAGCGTTATGTCTCAGATCATCAGTAAGAAGCGTTATGTCTCAGATCAGCAGTAAGAAGCGTTATGTCTCAGATCATCAGTAAGAAGCGTTATGTCTCAGATCATCAGTAAGAAGCGTTATGTCTCAGATCATCAGCAAGAAGCGTTTTGGCTCAGTTCAGGCCTCAGATCATCATTAAGAAGCGTTGTGGCTCAGCTCAGACTCCTCAGACCATCAGCGTAGAAGAGTAATTCCTCAGTTCAGAACCCTCATGCATCAACTCAGCTTCAGTACCTATAGCTCAAGGATTCATCGTCAGCGGGCCTCGGGTACCTGTGCGGACGATTCCAGCCGCCTACATAAACAGTACTTCTACCTAATAACCGAGGTCAGTGAACTAGGTATATTTCGTATATTCAGTAATTCTGTACCAGTCTATTATTATGTAAACATCGTCACCTCGTGAATTGCCAGGCTTCTCCTACAATATATCTCATTTATTCATTTAAAGATTGGACCATAACGAGCGTGACGACAACGAGTGTTCCTACGACACCAATCGTTAAACCTCCCACACAAGTAGGCGCAAAGACACAGCATAAGACAATCTAATAGCACCCCAATATAAACTGGTAATTCCCAAGTTGAAGCCCCGGGCTTGAGGTGCTTATCACGGCCCAGTCGGTACAGTGTGTCTAACGAAGCATCTGCGTCCATGACGGCTACTTGTATGGCAGGGATCTATTGAGTTTACTGTGAAGTTTGGGATGCAAATCTGAATCACTCTAATTGTCACAAACAATGAAGGTGTTGGAGTACTTTACCGAGGTTTCTCAGCCCTTCCCTGCAACTAGCGTTTGCCAAACGCTGCCTCGTTTCTCGCCTGCTCTCGCTGTCCCCGTTTGCCTCGTTCAAAAGGGGTTTCCCGCCTCGCTCGTTCCGACACAGAGTCCTCTCACTTAACTATATTTTCTCTACTCTATAAGACTTATTAATAAATTACAATTTGAAAGGTGAACACAGTTGACACTAAAGTAAAATCCACAGACCTACGGACCAAATTGACAAGTAAGTATGAACAAATGTTGCCACAGTTTGGCCAGTGTCGTTCTCATCGATATTAAAATTATTGTTACATCGTAGGTTTAAGGTCCACCCAGACGGGACAATCAAATTGGCAATTTGATCGGCTAATCTATATACCAACTTTTTCCAGTAATTTTGACAGATCAAAAGGTCTGTAGACCCCTAATTAGAGATAAAAATTTAATGTCAAACCAGCAATAATGTACATAAAAATTATATATTTATGATAATTGATAGTTTATGGAATACATACATTTAATTAAATGAATGAATCAAATTATTGTTCTTTATTTTAAAATTCCCAACAATGTGGTCCATCTTTTTAACAAAAAAAAAGCGGGTATCTTCAGAAATAGTTGACCGCTGTTTACAAACTACTTTTATGTGTCTAACGATGTACGTTATCATTGCTATTACGAGTGTTTATTGAAATTGTTACGTGTTATTATGGATTCGCAAGATTCGGGACCAGAGCCATGTTCATCAAAATGTTCGCCTCCGACAAAAAGGAGAAAAAGATCTATTAGTGAAACTGAAAAAGAGACGATTCATCGAGTTTACATTTATATTTATAATGAGATGGTAGACAGATTGCAGGACGAACAAGATATCCCAGAGGACATTCATGTCAATAAAAACGAGTGTCATGAAAACATCCGAAATGCTTGGTATATCGAGAAGTTCAGTTTTTAAAGTTTTGAAGGAAAACAAAGAACAAGAGAAGTTTACTTCGCCTCTGAAACCCGGTCCAAAATTAACGTTCAAAGATAAGGTGGACGAATTTACTTTTGCGGCAATACGTAAAAAAGTGCATATGTTTTTTGAGAAAAACGAAGCCCCGACTGTTGCAAAGGTAAATTGTATTGCGATTTTCAATTATTTCCGTTAAGTTTGTTGTATATGTAATATAGTCTGATAACCCAAGTCCGACGGTAGAATATTTTTTTAATTTATATGACTCCCTTTTTTTTTGCTCCGAAATATAAATTTAAAAAATATTCCACCACCAGATTGGGGTTGTCAGACTATAGCTAAATTTTTATTTTATAGCATAATTACATTTTATCCACTTTGTTATTTTTAGGATCTTCGAGTTGTGAACGATGATGAGGAATTACCTAATTTTTCCTTAAGTAATATGAGAAGAATTCTTATACATCTCAATTTTAAATATTTAAAAAAATCAAGACGGAGCATGCTGATTGATAGGCATGATATTATCGCATGGCGACGAAAATATTTGCAACAAATCAAAGATTTTCGACGCAGAGGTGTTCACAACTATTACCAGGACGAAACTTGGTTAAATGAGGGGCAAACACTAAGTAAGGCCTGGGTAGACCTGAATATACAAACACCTCGGCAGGCATTTTTAGAAGGCCTAACCACGGGTCTCAAAGCTCCGACTGGAAAAGGCCGCCGCTTAATCATATCTCATATGGGTAGTGACGAAGGTTTTCTGAACGATGGATTGCTGATGTTTGTGTCCAAGTCAGGTAAGGAAGACTATCACCAGGATATGAATGGCGATTGTTTCGAGGAATGGTTTAGAGGCATCCTGCCAAAGTTGAAACCATCGTCCGTTATTGTTATGGATAATGCCCCTTACCACTCGAGGAAAAAAGATACGTTTCCCACTATGCATTGGCATAAACAGAAAATAGTGGAATGGATGGTAAGTAAAAATTTGAGTTTTCCTGCAACCGCAACTAAAAACGACATGATTACAATTGCATTACCCCTGAAAAATCAATCAGAAAAATTTGTTATCGATGAAATGGCACGCGAACAAGGACACCAAATTTTTCGGCTACCGCCGTACCATTGCGAGCTTAACCCCATTGAGCTTATATGGGCACAGGCAAAAGGGTATGTGGCCAGGAATAATAAAACATTTAAAATAGAGGAGGTGAATAATTTATTTATCCAAGGACTGGAAACCATTACAGCCGAAAGATGGAAAGATTGTGTCAATCATATAATAAAAACCGAGGACAAAATGTTACAACTCGACCATTTAGTGGACAATGTTTCGGATCGTTTTATTATAAATGTAACTGATGAAGATGATGATGATGAAGATGACGAAATAACGGAGCCTGGGAATGAATAATATTTTATAATAAAGACTAGTTATCGTTGGACAAGGTGTTTTATTTTTTTACCTACAGGCTCGGAAACCTTTTTATGCTTTAAAACTAGTGGGTAAAAACGCATTTTATCCATCCACTACCTCGAAAATCAAACAAACTAAAATTTGTACCTCTTATTTGAAACGGGTCACTAGTAGAATGGCTAGATCGCAAAATGACCACATCGCGTAAGGGCTGCATCGCGAATGTGCTTAATCGCAGAAGACCGAAGTCACTAAATGACTACATCTTATTATGACTAGGTCGTAATAAGGCCACCTCGCGTAGCTGCCACATCGTAAATGTGCTTCGTCGTAGAAAACCGATATCGCTAAGTGACTAAATCTTAATATGATTAGGTCGTAAAATGGCTAGTTCACTAAAACGTATAGATCCGTATAATGACTACATCGTAAAATAAACATAATGCTAAAAGTCTAGGTCGAAAAAACGCTAAGTTGCAAAAAATCTACCTTCTCCGTACAGTCATGATCAAATTAGACTTAGCATGTCAACAATTTTTACGATTTAATCACTCTACTACCAAAGCACGCTCACAATTTTATTGGTACTTATTAAAATGAAACAATGTAGTTTTCAATAATATTGTGTAATTTGCAACCAAAATAAAACCTTGTGAAACATAATATATAACAACTTATTATTGTTTGAATTTAATAATTTTATTATAATACATATGACATGTAAGTGAATTACTTGAAACTTAACTTATATTTTAACTTCACAATACTCAAAAGGAAGTCTAAGGTCGTGGTATTTTTTTCCTCGAGTTTTTTAAGTTCTCTGCTGTATTCTTTGTCAAAAAGAATGTGTCTTTTTTTCCTGCTTGCTGTCTTGGTAAACGCTCCTCTCACTCTCATATTGGTACATGGACTCTTCTTTGAGTTTCTGCAGAAAACTGAACAACGTTGATTTTGAGTGCATTCGAACGCCGAGACGCCGATGCCAAGCTTCGATAGCGTTGTTGGTCCGGTGCCTCTCTTTACAACACGATATTAACGCCGTATTTTTAAGCCACTGAGTTTCAAAATATTTTATGAACGCACGCATTCCTTCACAATGGTTAGCATAGTTGGTGATCGAGTTCCAGCCGTCATGTATAAGTGATGATGGTAACAATGGCAAATTACATACCAGTCTTACGATTTGCTTTCCTTTGTCTGAATTTGCCAAGTCGAGTTCGTCTGCTTTTTTCCAGACGGCTTTTGTATAATGGAAATAGCATCCTGTAACCTTTCCATTAGGGAACACTTCTCGGAACGCATTTATTTGTGATAATTCAAAGTCACATTTATATGTGGATATGTTGATCTCTAATGCATCTCGTATTAACGTAAATAAAGCTACGTATGTGTTTTGCGTTTTATTTGGTAATAAACCATATAGCATGGAAAAACGTTCGTGGTTTGTTCGTCACTAGCCCCATCTACGTGAATCGAAAAGAGCTGGTAGAAAGGATTAGGCACGGGCCTAAATGTGCCATCTCCGAAGAAAACTCTGTTTTGACTGCTAGCTGACTTAGCAAACTGTCTGCACGTTTTAGTGCTAAATAAGCAAATCTTATTATCAGTATCCAACTCGTATTCAGCGACTAAAAAGTCCTCTCTGATAATGTTTGGTATCTCCACATCAATAGTCTTAGAAAATTTGGCGGCACTCACTTCTAAAAATCGTTTTCGCGTATTATGCAATGCATCACGCACTGATTCAAAAGATGGCATCATCTGAATCGTGTCATCATCTTGAACGTATTCCAGTATAGTTTCTTCGTATATTTTCTTCACTGGTGCCATACTTTCACAAACTTTTTTTTTTGCCGCAAATACAATAATGTCCCTTATGATTTTGTAATGGTTTTGCTCGCAACTATGAATGCTTTCACGAACTATTTCAGTTTTGTTAGCGTTCAATGTGATTGACGCACTACACTCTTGGCGATTTGCACATCGCCAAAATGAATTTCCCGACACATTATCTTTGGTCCAATTATATCGGTACCCATCGTATAGTACTGCAGGTCTATTTTTATTATTAGAAATAAATATAATTTCTTTAGTACTCATCGTGCATAATTAAGCATAGGAAAGCGTTTTATAAGAAATGACATCTGAGGGCACGGTAGTGCCCCCGCCAAGACGAACAAAAAAGAAGGGGGCACTACCTACCTTTTCTCGAACCGTTTCGTCTCATATTCAAACCCTCATAGTTTCGTCCCAGTTAACACTGGAGCGCCCAAATTCTCAGGTTAAGATGCAGTTAGCAAACATATAAAATGTACAAAATTTAATTGATCTAGCTTTTATACTTTAGGTTTTATAGGTACCTAAAATACGCCGATTTTGCCACTCACTCACTGACGTATCAAAACCTCTGGGGTACTTCCCGATGACCTAGAAAGTTGAAATTTGGTATGTAAGCTAGTATTAGTACACAAACAACAAAATAATTCTAAAACTTGGAACTTTTACCCCCCAACCCTTTAAACTAGGGGATGGAAGATTGTATGAAACTTCCGCAAATTTTGATACTAGAGGTCTGAAAATTGAAACCTATAGGGACTCATTGTTATAAATCAAAAACATATTGTAGGACTTTTAAAAAATCACCCCCCACCCTTTAAATAAGGGGATGGAAGTTTGTATGGGTTTCCCATAATAGGGGATAAAAGTGTATATATATATGGGGCTAAACTTAAGTATTTCTTAAATACACAATTGTCTACTTCAGTTGACGCTCAAGAAACCCTACAGCCCAAAAAAATTAAAAAAAACTAAAGCACCTTACAAAAAGAAATGAGATCCCACCAAAAACATTTCATGTAAAATTGACGGCCAAGACTCACATTCTTATAACGCTTTCGCTGTAAAAAAGTTATCAGATCCCAGGAAAAGCCAAGCCCCTAAGCCCCGACTTTACTAACCCCACCACCTTGGTTTAAAAAGTATGGCATCAACTGGCTTCAAGCCCCTAAACCCGGAGTTTACTAACCCTACACCTTTGTTTCAAAAGTATGGCTTGGCCGTTTCATAGACTACCGTAAATAAGTCTAGCGGACTGTCCGGCCTATATCGTAAGGAATTAAGTTTATAAGTATATATTATCAAAGACATAAACTTAGTTTCTTGATACCATATGGGCCAGACGGTCCGTTGGACTTATTTACGGTACTCTATGAAACGGCCAAGCCATACTTTTGAAACAAAGGTGTAGGGTTAGTAAACTCCGGGTTTAGGGGCTTGAAGCCAGGTGATGCCATACTTTTTAAACCAAGGTGGTGGGGTTAGTAAAGTCGGGGCTTAGGGGCTTGGCTTTTCCTGGGATCTGATAACTTTTTTACAGCGAAAGCGTTATAAGAATGTGAGTCTTGGCCGTCAATTTTACATGAAATGTTTTTGGTGGGATCAATATGATGACAATATAAGCGAATCGCAAATTCGAATGATGTGTATTTCGATTGTTTTATTTCAAATTAAGTATCGGTCTTTATTTCAAGTGGCCAGACATGACTTAATTACCCGTTAGTATATGTATGTAGTATATTATGTAAAAAGTATTTATCTATATTTTACCTACTTACATTTATGTTTTTAAGTAGTACCTAGGCAAACCGAGTTTTGCTCGGCGTCTATAGTTTAGTAAATTTGTTCAAGCCACCTCTTCAACTAGGAAAGTAAAAGATTATCTAAATACGAAATTTAACCCTAATCGTATCGCACAGCTAGACAGCTAGGACTACTAATATACGACTTCTTTTGTGAATATGCTAATTTGTGCCAAACCCCTGACATTTAAATATCCAACATAATTATTTAATATTGCTTTTTGTACGTAACTGTCCCGTCTTTCGACGACGTAGTCATTTTACGACTTAGCTATTCTGATATTTTGCGCGTTTTGAGATGTTGACCTGGAGCGATGTGGTCATTTTACAACTTGGACATTGTGATATATGTACTAGACGAGATGCAGGCAATTTACGATTCTGACATTTTGAGATGTTGACTAGGAGCGATGTGGTCATTTTGTGACTCGGACATTATGAGATGTGGACTAGATGAGATAAAGTAATTTTGCGACTTCATTGTTTTGAGATGTGGACTATAAGCGATGTGGTCATTTTGCGACCTGGTCATTCTACTAGTGACCCCTAATATACTTTTTTTTGATTTATACTAGTCTGTTATTTGTACTTTACAACTTGTCGATATATTGTTATCGACTTATACCCTTCTCTATTTTTATTTTGCTGTTCCTGGTATCATTTTACCTGTCAGTCATTTGTCAATTTAGTCCGTAGGTCTGTGGATTTTAGTTTAGTCTCAGGGAGGTCCCGAGTGCTCGCCGCGCGGTTCAAAACGTAACTGCGCGAAGCCTCGCTCCAGTCCCCACTCGACTCCTTCCTTGTCCATGCCACACCTCCTGAAATCCAGAAATTCTCCCGCCAATCAATATGAACAATGTTCCGGACTCCACCCCGAATTAGTTTTAGAATTATGTCGCCTGCTTGTCACAAAAAATTAAGATTAATGTCTTAGCACATCTGCGTAGTTTCAAATTTCTCCCCATTATCCTGGAAAGGTTGCGCAATATAGTTTTATGACGTCCCGTGGTGTTGTATCTAGAATCGTCTATACTTAACTCCCTTTTTTTTCTAACTTGCTTCCTTAGAAATAAATTTAACTATCAGTGAGAAAGTTTGACGGCTAAGAACAATCTATTACGTAATAAATGTCCGTCACCCGTTGTCTTAACGACAATTTAAAATTCCAGCTAAATTGGTTTAGGATTCTGTTATTTGTCTGTAAATAACATCGGGTTATTTATGGGCAGAGCAGTATCTATTATATTTTGAATTTACGATTCCCAGACCCTCACACAGATGACGTGGTCTCGCTTTCACAATGCCAAAAAAATTATAATAGTCGATTTGACCATCTCAAGACTATCAAATGCGAGTCTGACGCGCGCATCTTGAGATTCTAGAGTTCCGTAGGTAGGTACAAACACTGAAAGCACTGCATAATACTGTAACGGAAAGATAAAACATACAAAGCGACAAACTGAACTGTAGGAACGAAACGCAAGGACGGTGAGGGAGTGAGGTGATGGGCGAGAGCGAGACAGAGGAGGTTAGAAAAATGGCGTTAGAAACGAAACTCATGTCGGTTGTTCTTTGTCCGTGATTTATTTTAATAAATTAGTTTAAAGTCTACATTTTGTGTCTCGTATCATTTCGTAATCCCCCCAAATGGGGGCTCGTCCGGGATAAAGTGAATTTGGGCCATTAGCGTGTGTAAGTAAGTAGTAATAATAGCAAAAGCGTTATGAGCATGTGAGTCTTGGCCGTCAATTTTACATGGAATGGTTTTGGTGGGATCTCATTTCTTTTGTAAGGTAGTTTTTAATTTTTAGGTTTTTTTTTTTGTACTGTAGCGTTTCTAAGTAAGTACCTAGTAATAATTTTGTATTTAAGAAATACTTACGTTTAGCCCCATATATAAACACTTTTATCCCCCATTATGGAAAACCCACACAAACTTTCATCTCCTTATTAAAAGGGTGGGGGGTGATTTTCTAAAAATCCAAGAATACGTATTTTATTATTTATAACAAGGAGTCCCTATATCAATTTTCAGACCTCTAGTATCAAAATTTGCAGAAGTCTCATACAAACTTCCATCCCCTAGTTTAAGGGGTCGGGGGGTCAAAGTTCCAAGTTTCAGAATTATTCTATTGTTTGTGTACTAAACCTAGCTTACATACCAAATTTCAGCTTTCTAGGTCATCGGGAAGTACCCCAGAGGTTTTGATACGTCAGTGAGTGAGTGGCAAAATCGGCGTATTTTAGGTACTAATAAAACCTAAAGTATAAAAGCTAGATCAATTAAATTAAGTACATTTTATATGTTCTCTAACTGCATCCTAACCTGTGAATTTGGGCGCTCTGGTGTTAACTGGGACGAAGCTATGAGGGTTTGAAAATTAGACGAAACGGTTCGAGAAAAGGTAGGTAGTGCCCCGCTTCTTTTTTGCTCGTCTTGGCGGGGGCACTACCGTGCCCCCAGATAACTAACAGTATATTTGTATTCATTAATTCACAATTAATGTAAAAAAATCTAAGTTGTAATTTAATAAACGAAACAGTGCATGGAATTGTAATATCAAATTTAATGTCACTACTGCATGTCCGAGCTCGAATCGCAAACACAGCGGATTTTAATTACAGTAAAAGGCGATGTTCCTTGGATTTATGTTGCTTATTTGGCGATATCTAAAAGTACCTACACTCCAATCAGACAGTAGCCCTGTATCAAAAGTATCAATTATACCTACTAAAAATACATCTATTGTTAACCTTCCTCTAATTGAAATTGCCTCAGACAACCCTTTATAAATGAACCATTATTCTCGTTTCTAAAGCTCTTTTATTACACATGTTTCAGTATTTCGTGATTTTTCGCTGCCTTTTGATTCTTTTTCTTCCGTGTTTCATTCATCTTGGCTGGAAGGGGTTTCGTTCGATGCGGCTTTTTCTGGTGGACGTAGTGTTTGAGTCTGCGTTTGAGGTTTCTCATCATCTTGCTCACAGATTTGGGCTGGTTTATCTGAGGGTGCCGTCTACGGAGTTCTTTCATCATGTGGTTGATTATAGATTCGGTTACTGTTGCTTCTACGTGGCGGGCAAACTGAAATGAAAATAAATAAATATCAGACTACCTTACACAAATCCCGAATTAAGCTCAAAAAGGCTTATGTTATGGGTACTAGACGACCATATACATACTTATAAAAATAAATATATACTTAAATACATAGAACAACCATGACCCAAGCACAAATATTCGAGTTCATCACATAAATAATTTGCTCTGGCCGGGATTCGAACCCGGGACCGCCGGCTCAGTATACAGGTGCACTACAAACTGCGCTAACTGCGTCTTCAATAAATAAAGTCGTCAGTAAATAAGTTTTTGATATTTCCTTCGGCTTCCGCGACTGTTACTCGTATACATTGAAACAAAACAATTGAAACGGATTTTATCGCGTATATTCATTATTTGAGTAACTTTTCAATGTTTTTTATGTATATTGGGATATTTTAGAAAACGTAAAAATGCTTAATTGTTTATCTTTTATTTTATAATATCGGAAAAAGGCCTGATTAAAACAATGAAATGTTGTCAATTGATGATAAAATTACTTAAATTAATATCAGATTTGACAATCTTCTATTTCCAAGACCCAATCTGTATTCAAAATATATATCCTGAACAATAATTAAAATAATAACATGGCAAGTGCTTATTTTTGAATTTTATAGCAGGTTTGATTCTCGGGCGAGACTAGCGAATAAAAAAAAATCTTTGATGCAGTTTCCCTGCAGGGCCCATTTGTTTTCACACTGTGTATGTAAACAATAAGATAAGAAATAAATTAATTATTAAGGTTATGGTCGAATGGCTTGAGGCTTAATAAAAATCACACTAATATAAAGGCGAAAGTTTGTGGGTGCGTTTATTTGTCTGTTGGTTATGTTACTTCTTCACGCTCAAACGGCTGGACCAATTTTGATAAATTTTGGTAAGAAGGTAGCTGTCACCCTGAGTTAACACATAGGCTACTTTTTATCCCCAAAAATGTAGTGTTCCCGTGGGATGAGCGAGTAACACCGCGCGCAGCTACTTATTAATAAGAAAAGCTACTTACCCTTTCACGCTCCACGTAAGCATGGTTATTATTCGAATTCACAACCAACATCTCTTTCAAAGCATCTTCCTGAAAAAAAATCCTGTTAAATGAATATATAAAGCTAAACACTATTTTGCAGGCAGGCGATTTTAAGGAATAAAGAAGGATTTTTTAGGGAAAGTTCGTTAAAAACAATAGGCTAGTTGACTCATGTCAAATTGTAATAAACTAATGTTTATTCCCTATAGTATTTAGCAAAGAAAACCTAAATATATATTTTTCAATTCATAAAAGAGAAAGATGCCTGAAACATTTGACTTTGAAAATATGGTTTTTAATCTGTATTTTGAAATGCATAAAACGCTGTCCGCCATTTTCGCTTATGATAGTGACGTCATCGGTATTGTAAACAAAACTGAAAGTCTACTTTGACGACTTGAAATAGTGCCATCCCTCTCGATCTCCTGTCAATGTATATTGGAGTGAGCGGAATGGCATTATACGACGGTCAAATTTCGAATATTTACAGGTAATTCTATGTCACGCTACAGATTAGCAAAAGGGAAAAATGGCGGATGGCGTTTTTGACTGTTTATGAAATTTATAATTTTCAATTGATAATATTTAGCTTTCCAGCTTTCACAAAAA
This sequence comes from Apotomis capreana, assembly GCA_947623375.1. NCBI lineage: Eukaryota > Metazoa > Arthropoda > Insecta > Lepidoptera > Tortricidae > Apotomis > Apotomis capreana. The sequence goes on from OX392519.1 coordinate 12,700,085, forward strand.
TACAAGTCATTTTTTTAGAGCTAGTAAGTAAGATCATTATCAACCATTTCAAATAAATATATTTCAAAACTGGGTCAACTAGCCTATTAAAATATTTTGTTTCTGATAGTCACACATAGAAGTGTCCGTGGCAATAACGTCAATTAACTAGGGACATCCTTCCGATAAAAATGATCGATAACTGAATACTTATTCCAAAATGACATTTCATAGTAGCTATTTAGTTCACGGGATACCTAAATAGAAATTTAAAAAAATATGTTGATTTCTACCCATCAATAAAATGTTACTTAAGTATATACTTTTTAGGAATATTAAAATTGAAATAAAAATCAACTTTAACAAGCATATATTTTTTTAATATTCAATCGAATAATATACGGTTATTATATACGGTGTCCGTGGCAATAACGTCAATTAACTAGGGACATCCTTCCGATAAAAATGATCGATAACTGAATACTTATTCCAAAATGACATTTCATAGTAGCTATTTAGTTCACGGGATACCTAAATAGAAATTTAAAAAAATATGTTGATTTCTACCCATCAATCAAATGTTACTTAAGTATTATACTTTTTAGGAATATTAAAATTGAAATAAAAATCAACTTTAACAAGCATATATTTTTTTAATATTCAATCGAATAATATACGGTTATTATATACGTTACTTATAGTATAACTATAATTATTATTCATAATATACGTTCTCTCATAGTCAAAACATAACTACTGTCATTAGAAAGTACAACTTATCGATAAAATAATATCGTGTGGCTCTCCCTAGCAAAATTTCCACTATACTCGATTGAGTTAAGTTTGCACCTGAATCTTTTGGTGTTACTTAGGAATGAGGTGCAGTTTTTTCAAACATCTGCTACGACTATCGAGTATCCTGATAAACTAACAGATGGCGCTAAAATTAATATGTTGTGACATTAGTAACCTACTGAGGAAGGATTTTGCCAAATAAGTTTAGAAGAGGCGGTAATTTAATTGAATAATCGCTGCTGCGGTGCTGCCTGGTGGCAACACGGCTCGCACAACTTTCAAGATCCCAATAGATTTGGACAGGACGGAAAGTCCTGTCTGCGGGGTATCAAGAAACTGTGTTATAGCAAAACTGACACAGACAGATTTCCACCGCGGGCACAGCTAGTAACTTTAATAATATGTACCTAATATTAAAAACCGCGACGTCTACAAGATAACCCAAAATGGTGCTGCAATTCATACGGATAATTAGGGAAGGGACAGAGTAAAAAGATGGTTAAAAGGCTGAAGTAAGCACCGTTTAAGTACTGTTAAAACAAACTTACCTCTTTAATATGTAAATCTTTGCAGGAGATAGTACCAAAAATAATTACAAGATATATAAACATGAGAAATCTTTTCATTTAACTTCAGTTCCACTATTCTCAGCAGTAGCCAGCAAAATAATCGTAATAAAGTTATCTAGCCTAGTCCGAATGAATACTGAAAATTACACCTCGTTTTTTAGCACCCACTACTGATACGGTTTTGTGCAAATAAGTGTTTTGGAAAAGTGCTTGCCTCTATTTGGATTTATTTCTAAAATGTCGCATTTGTATAGGTATTGACATACCATTAGTGATACTGTTCTCTTATCATGAGTTAACGTGACCGTACTCGTTAGCGACAGCGTAAATGATTTGTATGAATAGTACAGGGCCCCTACCGGTTACTTTGTAGAAGTACAATTCTCCATACAAATCGCTTACGCAGTCACTAGCGAGTACGGTCATTGTAAACCACGTAAACTGATAAGGGTACTGAACTTGTCAAGTTTCCAAGTTTTGTCGATGGCAATTTTGTACGCAAGTAAAACAGACAGTAACGCAAGTGACCATTCAATTGCGTGTATTTTTATTTACGCTGCTAATTTAAGTGTCAATATATCGGATAAAAGTCACCCTTATCTGGACAACTGGAAACAGACGAGCATACTTGCTAACTCGGGGCACTGGTACTAAAATTATGTAGCAAAATATTTTATCGACAAAGAATATAACGATGCTACTGTCACCTACTGTCAAGATCTAGGTAAATGTTATTCAACATATTTTTTTTTCGCTTCATTTTTAAATAAAAACAATACAACGTCTATTATTCGTCTATTTTAAAATAGTTTTCATAGTAAGTATACAAAAAATATTTGTTTCATATTCGTCGGTATAGATTGCCGTCTAGATGAATATATTCACTTTATCAGACAATCATGATATCGAACTTTATGACTTATAACTTATGACTTATGACATGACTTATGACATGACTTATGACATGACTTATGACTTATGGGTTATGACTTATGACTTATGACCTATGACTTACCTTATGAACGTGCCCCGAGTTAGCACAGGTATGCAGATGGAAAAGAAACCTCGATACGAGTATGTATGGAAAAATGAGCAGTGGCATTTCTTCTTAAGAATAACATAAATAAAAAATTAAAACACCCTCTACTACAAGTAGCCGATAATCATGAGACCCTCATCCAATGAGTGGTATGGAAAATGCTACTAAAACTGAACATTAATACAAAATTTGGAATTCTTCGCTTCAATTGCTGGCTTCAATCATTTCATTGGCTGAGATCTTTTCAGTTGTTCCAATAAAAGTTAAATATCTTGGAAACGAGCTAAGAACCATCTTGACGGACTGATCTTACGATTTAAAAAAAAACACACTCATATTGATCAATTCATTTGGTCTAAATACGATGCCACATACAGACACACAGATACAAAAATATAAACATGTAAAACTTATACCATAAACCACCCCTTCTTTTTGTTAGGGGTTAAAAATGATTGTGAAGTCTACAGCTGCCTCACACGGCCATTGGTGATGGTATAAATAGATTTTTTCTTCTTCTTCTTGCTTTATTGGAAATAAGTTAGACCTTATACAAAGCCATCTGATAAAACTACGCCAGTTTGAGTTTCCAACAAGTTTTGCCATTTCAACAACTTTCAACCATATTGAATAACTTTAAAAGCTAAATAACGTGTTTGGAAAGTTTTTCACTAGGATTGCAATATAAAAGATTATTATAATATACGAATCCTCTTTATTGCTCACCTTAAATATCTATACAAGTATACAGGGAAAAAGCTCATTAGAGATATACATACATTAAATAACGGCAGAGGTAAACAACAGGCGGTCTTACCGCTAAATAGTGATCTCACCCAGATAACTTTTAGGTAGCGGAGTAGTTAAAATAAACGGAAAAAATTGGGCAAGTGCGAGTCCGACTCGCGCATGTAGGGTTCCGTACCATAAAACAAGTTTGTTGTATGGGAGCCCCCTTAAATATTTATTTTATTTTATTTTTAGTATTTGTTGTTATAGCGGCAATAGAAATACATCATCTGTGAAAATTTCAACTGTCTAGCTATCACCGTTTTTGAGAAAATGCCCGTTGAACGAAATATCATGCAAAAAGCCCTATTTTTGTACGGGAGCCCCCCCTTTATTATTATTGTTTTATCATGTATAGTATTTGTAGCTATAGCGGTAACAGAAATACATCATCTGTGAAAATTTCAACTGTCTAGCTATCACCGTTCTTGAGATACAGCCTGGTGACAGACGGACGGACGGACGGACGGACGGACAGCGATGTCTCAGTAATAGGGTCACGTTTTTATCCTTTGGGTACCTACGAAACCCTAAAAAATATTATTATTACCACCCAATGTTTTTAGGGAGGGTGAAATTATTAATTTTATTAAAACTTTCGCAATAATATTATAATCTGTAATACAGGAGGGGTCATTTAATTGGCAGAACTTTGTCAGCGTATTTATTTTTCTTTCCCATATTCGGGTGAAAAGTACCTATCCCATAACCATTTATGGAAATCCAGCGATTCCTGTTCCAAAATTGGTTAAAATCCATCCAGTTGTTTTGGCATGATGGGAGGACAAAGAAAAGTTTACCAACAGATAGCACTGTACGGCTGTCCTACGTTGCTGCATTTCTTTGTAAAGAATCTTTATTCCTTGAAAAAAAAAAGGTTTTTACATTGTGACAAATATACACGATGATATTTAATCGGTGATCAGGAGTAGAAAAATATTAATATTTAGCTAAAATTAAACTTAATACGCGAGGTCCCGCGCAATTACCTCACTGTTAAATTAATTAAAAGTTAAAACATTTTTTTATTTTTTATTTTTTTTTTATTTTTTATTTTTTTTTATTCCGTTCCGCGGCCCGTGCATAAATAATAATAATAATAACTTTATTCACCAAAACAACTACATAAAATCACAAAAAGTTGATAACAGACACTTGCCTTACAATTCTAAGTTGTTAGTTACATAAGTTATGCAAACAATGATGTCCTATTACTTCCCGTACTAGTTAAAACTGTATCACGGTGAAGTAAGAGTTGTCGTCGGTCACATTGGTACTTATATATAACATTATTTGTAAGTGAGTGAAGTTAAATGTGTATCAACAAATTAACACAGACAGTATAAAATATAGTGAAAAAAACAGAGTATAAAAGTAAGTTAAATTATATTTCCAGTGATCACGCAGTTTAAAACTCGGTTGAGAAGACTAAAGTTTACATGTATAATTATGTTTGTTAGTAACTTATGCCAAAGTGACACCATTTGAGCCCAGTGATCAGACAGAGTATAGTTACTTAGCTTAATGCGTATTCGTAAGTAAGTATTATACAATACAATACAAGTACTCTTTATTGCACACCTCATAAAATAACAGGAGAAATACAATGCAAGAAATTACAATTAGAGGTAAACAACAGGCGGTCTTATCGCTAAAGAGCGATCTCTTCCAGACAACCTTTGGGTTGTGGAGAACTTGAAAAAAATAAGATTATATGCAGATAGTGGAGGTGAATTTCTTTCTTGTTAATAATAAGATAGTTTAAAATAAAAATAGAAAACTTAAGTTATAGCTTATTCGATACCTAGTGCCACTATAGATTTAAATGTGTATGTGTGTGAATGTGTATGTATATGTATGGTTGTAAGTATTCATATAGAATGTGAATGTGTTTGGCCATTTATTTGATAAGGTTTTCAGTGTCCTCATAGCTAAGTGAATTAAGAAAAACGTCCAAAATTCGTTTACATTGATATAGGTTTAAGTCACGTAATTTTATGTGTTTACTTATACGATTGTACACAAGAGGTCCAAGGTAAATATGGAACTTACGGGAGAAGGCCAACCTGGATGTAGGGACTGAATAGACTAGATCAATTCGACGGCGTGTAGCACAATGGTCTGGCTGCTTTTGGTGCTGAACTAATATTAGACTTTTGATAAAAAGCTGCCTCACAGTAAGCACTGAAGTGTCTTTGTATAGTGTTTGGGTTGGATACCTAAAGTTTTTAAAAGATATAACTTTGAGAACAGCGTGTTGTGCACGTTCAAGAGGTAGCAATATAGTTTTAGCAGCGCCTCCCCATACAGTGATGCAGTAAGCTGTTATTGATTGACAGAGCGCGCGATATATTGTAGTTATCAGCTTTCTGTCACATACATGTCTGATATTTTTGAATATATAAATTAATTTTCTTACTCTTGTGGTTAAATTGCCGATATGTCTATTCCAATTAAGGTTCTTATCCAGCTCAATCCCTAGATATCTGATAGATTCAGTACTTTCAATTTGAGGACATGTGCAATCCTTTAACATAGCGCAAGAGTGCGCTTTTATTAAAAGAGTACCGGGAGATGGTTGGCTATTATTGCGTAAACTAAAAGTTATATACTTGGTATTCGAAGAGTTCAACGTAAGGAGATTATAATCTAACCATTTAGTTACTTCATCGAACCCATCCTGAGCCGTTTTAGCTAGTTGGTTCCACGTATTATCCTGAAGGAGTAGCACCGTGTCGTCAGCGAATGTAGTAATTTGGGCACTGTTTAAAGAAAGACGACACAGGTCATTGATGTATATCAAGAACAGGGTAGGTCCGAGGACGCTACCTTGTGGAACCCCGTATACTACATCCTCTTCATCGCTAAGATAGTCACCAATTCTTACAGCCTGTTTTCTATTCGATAGGTAGTCAGTTAGGAGTAGGAGAGGTGTTCCCCGTATACCTATATTCTCTAACTTCCTGACAAGGATGGGAACAGAGACTGTATCGAAGGCCTTTTTTAGGTCGAGAAAGATACCTATTACTTTTTTGTTCTTGTTAATTTTGTCTACGATATAAGAAGTAACAGTTTTAAAACTAATAACCACTATACATGGTCATCCTACATAAATTATTGAAGTACGATACCTACATCAAATGTCATCGCATTGGCGGGAAATTATACGAAATTTTCTACGACTTTGTTTATGTAATGACAATGACAAGTTATTACTAATAAATTGTCATTCATTATTAAAGAGGTTGTAATCACACTGATACAGATTGGTTCGGTGACAAGGAATGTAAGACAAAATTGGTTTCAAAATAAAAATTATCATAGAAAAAAAAAGTTTGTTTTCATGTAATTACGACTTCAACGAGACCGCCATCAATTACTGAGTTAGAAAAGTTGGTACCTGATCAAGTGATCACCGATTAAAACTCATCGTGTATTGATAATTTTAACCAACTTTTTAAAGTGAATAAAACTTTTCCCTGAGTTCTACATAGTAACATAGCTATTTTATGTTTAATTTTTGCGTATTTTTTTTTAATGTTTCATTGTGTTCAGTCGAAAACAAACTGAAGTAAAAACAGTTTTCTGAACTGTTTACGATGCCTGTTCACAGAAACAGAGCGGAAAATATGAACCAATCAGGCTGCGTCTTTATAAAGCCTAAAAGTGCATTTAAATCTGGGGAATGTGACTGGTCCATTCTATACATCTCCGCCCCAGTGGACAGGTACCCTTGAGGGTGGATTAAAACAAAACGTAATTGATTCCTTTGTGTGACGAAAGTTACCCATAAATTTTGTATGACTAATTTTCGTCACACAAGTAATTTTTTTTGCAATCTACCCTTGATGTTGTGTTTTGTTTGCTTTTACTTTACTACTGTTAGGCAACAGCTCTGGTAATGGCTATTAAATAATACTAGTTCATGTGAAGAAAATAAAACAAATATGTAATTAAATTTATTATCGTTCCAACAAAAACAATATTAGCTTCGATACAATTAAATTATGATTGCTTATAAAACAACCTGCGCGTAAGTATAAAATGTTATCATAAATCAAAACTACATAAACGACTGTGTTTATTATAATTTTTAACCGACTTCAAATAAAAGAGGCGGTAACTACTATGTTTCACTTATGTATTTCAATTATGATTACTGGTCAAGAAATCAACTTACAATTCTTACAAAAAATACTAAGGTAAGGTGAGTGGGGCGGAAAAAGGGTACTCTCATCTGTCAATTAATATTAAAAAAGTATAATTAAATGTTATACCGGGTGATCAATCCAAATGGGTCAGTAAGGGCTTGTGAACAAATCACGCGAGGCTTTTTCGGCTACTTTTTGACCCCCCGCCGCCCTGGTGATATTTGGTGAGGTTTCTTGTTACCCCCCTCCCCATCACAACCTCACGTGTATTTCTTTTCGCCAGAACTTTGTAAAATAGGTTCGCTATTTTGAAGTCTTTTAACGAATCCGAGAAAAAGTATCTGCTCATGTGGTATATTTTTTCTTAGAAAAATACACGTGAGGCCCCTATACCCTTCCCTCCCCCAATGTGATCTGTCTTGATTTTTTCTTGTGAATTATAAAAAAAATCGATGCCGTTTCTATTAAATCTAAAATCAACGCCATGGTTCCTAAGACCAGATTTCCCTATCTCTTATTTTCGTTTTCTCCCTACTGTCCCATTTGGATTGATCATGTTAGATGATAATTATGTTCATTAATGTATCGAAATAGGGCTGTCTCTAGCTCAATTCGGGACCTATAATATTAGGTAATATACACTTTATGTAACTATAATATTAAATTAATCTTTTAATTTATAATAAATAAAAAATAATTATTAACTGAAACAACTCAATTAGCCAAATATATATTTACAAACATTATACAAGATATCAAAAACTTCTCGCAGGTTGAGTACGTGTAGGCATATATTTTGGTTATACTAAATATATTTTCTGTTCACAAAATCAAATAAGTTAAGAATAGACATTCTTTAAGTCAATTGATAAATTAATCTAAGAATAGATATTTATTTAGTTTAGTATACCCGAAATATATGCCTACACGTTCTCAACTTGTTAGTGGTAATTTGTGATAAATAAATGAATCATCCTTTGAGAAGTTTTTGATCTCAGAGGCCGTATTTCTTTTAATTTTTTTTTTCATATTATGTATGACAAATATGTTGATAATTTCAACCAACTTTTTGAAGTCAATAATACTTAGGTAGTAACATAACTATTTCATGCTTTCATTGCGTGCAGTCGAAAATAAGTTAAAAATTCAATTCAAGTTTCAAATTCAAGTCAATTTCGAGAAGTTTAAAAAAAAAATCAATTAAAAATTCAAAGTGTAGGTTTCAAATATAAACCAATAAATCCCAATTGCCCTGTTCTAGGTAGTAACACCAATAATAATAATAATAATAATTATGTTAAGAAACATGTTTGATCATAGAGAAAAATGTCTAAAACTATCGACATTTGAAAATGAATAGGAATAAGGCCTCTTAAAGTTATATTTGGTCATAAAATAGTTAAAATTTTACATTTTTTTTTCCACTGTCCACAAAAGTGGAGGGGAGAAAATGAACCAATCAGGCTGCGTCTTTGCGAAGCCCAAAACAAGAGCATTTAAATCTGAGGAATGTGATTCGTCAATTTTACACACACAACCACACGACAACTAACCTAAAGGTGGGTCTCCACTAAAGCGGAGCGGAGACGTGCGGAATTTACCAATCACAAGTGAAGCAGAGTTGGGATACAGATTTCAACTCTGGTGATTGGTCTATGCCGCATCTCCGCTCTGCCTCGCTTCAATGGAGACGAACCTCCCACGTAGCATACATCACTGTTAAAAGTTAAAATGCGGCTGCATAAGAGCTTATACAGCCTGTATACAGCTGTAATAAGCTATACAGGGTGGAACATTTGTAAAAACTGAGCTGACAGGATAGTATCATCTGAGTGATCTACAATAGACCTATTATAATTGTAAAGATGGATTTAAAAGTAAAAAAAGTCATCGAAATAAAATATTTTAATATCAGTGACAACCCTAATAATTCAAAGGTATTATTTACATTTTAAATGAAATGAAATGAAATGAATGAAATGAAATATTATTTATTTGCAATAGATATAGTTTTCATTGTGGTCTTGAGATTTACATCGTTTCATATATCTAGACTTAAATAAGTCATGCAAATGTTTTTACAAAGGACATTCACAATAAGTACTAAATTTGACCTCACAAGTCAGTATCTAAACGTTAAATTTGTGAGCTGCTGTTGACATTTTCATGAACTACTTAACTAAATTATTTACTAAATTATTATTATTACTTATTCTACATATGTGATACATCAAAATACTCTTTCATATTGTAAAAACACTTTCCAACAAGCCACGAGAACAGTTGGTACTTAAATTTATTAGATGGTAGTTGCTTGAACCGATTTGGTAGGTGGTTATAAATTTTTATACACATCGCATTTTCTACCCTTCATTGCCGTGTGCATTTTCGGAGCAACCAGTCTGTCTGGGTACCTGGTGTTAAAGTTAACAGTTTCACTTTTTTTCTTAAACAGCTCGGTATGGAGTTTTACAAATATGCTGACCTCGAGAATATACATGGAATACACCGTCAACAACCCTAGTTCGATAAATGAGCTTTTACAGGATGTGCGAGAAGAAAGATTTGCATTGTTTTTGGGCTATAAAAGTACGGTCTATATGAACTGAATTCCCCCAAATTAAAATTCCGTAACGTAGATTAGACGCCACAAAACCATGGTAAGCTTTTAATGTGGTTTTCCTATCCGTTATTCGTGACAGTCTCCACAAAACATAAGCAAATCTATTTATTTTTGAGCACACTTTATGAACATGCAGTTTCCAGTCACAGTGATCATCAACCACAAAACCAAGGAATGTAGTGCTATCACATTCTACCAAAGTGTGGTCGTTGTATGTTACTGATAATTTTTCCTTAATACCGCGATGATTTATGAATTGAATGTACTTTGTTTTAGTTAAATTAACGTGTAGATTATTGTTCTGTAACCATTTTATAATCTTACTGACGGTATTATTAATTTCATTATTGTAGTTAAGCCTTTCTGTCTCGGTGATTACTAGTGATATGTCGTCCGCAAATAATATGCAATCGTGCTCAGTAACTGCTGGCAAGTCATTAATATAAAGCAAGAACAGCAGGGGACCAAGAATAGTACCTTGCGGTACACCTACTTTATTCAGCTGAGCGTCTGACCTGTAGAAATCTTCTATTTTGTCAGTGCTGGTCCCTGTGATTTCGACTATTTGGGGTCGGTTACTGAGATAGCTTGCAAGCCATTCATGTACCATACCTCTCAAACCGTAAGCTTCACATTTTCTTAATAATAACTTATGTGAGACATGGTCAAATGCTTTGCTCACATCAAAGAAAAGAGCCATTGTTTTAATTTTCATGTCTACGTTGTTAATAATTTTATTAATAAGGTTAAAGGCAGCTAATGTAGTGGATTTTCGTTTCTGAAAACCATGTTGCTGAATGCATAGTATTCCACATTTATTAATAAAATTCATTAAGCGACTATGTATGGCCTTCTCTAAGACTTTAGCTAGGATTGGTACAAGCGCAATTGGTCTATAATTATTAGGTTGCATTCTATCTCCCGTTTTATAAATAGGCTTAATAATGGACAATTTTAATTTATCGGGAAATGTGCCTTGTAGATAAGTCAGGTTTATCAAATGAGATAAGACGGGAGCTATGATGTCACCAGTTATTTTAATAATATTTGTTGTAATACTATCGTAACCTGCAGAGCTTGTGTTGTTTAGTGTCTTAATTATACGTAATACTTCATTAGGATTTGAAGGCGAAAGAAACATGTTAATATTGTTAGATTTTACTGAGTAATTATAGTTGTTGTTTAAGTTATTCCCAGTATTTGTGAGTTTGATGAAGTATTCATTGAATGCATTAGCTATGTCGTTAGGGTCATTAATGATATTTTCGTCATATATTAGTTTATCAATGTTATTCCTTTTTATGTTTGTTTTACCCATATCTTTTTTTATTTTGTCCCAGCTAGCTTTTGAGATATTTTTGGCTCTTAATATTGACCTTTTATTTTCTTTTTTCCTGGATGTAATTATACATTTTTTAAGTAATTTATTGTAATTATTGTATTTAAGTTTATTTTCTTGTGTTCTATTCTGATAATATGTGTATCTTAGACGACGTTTAGTGTTAAAAGCAATCCTAATTCCCCTCGTTATCCATTTTGTACCATTCTGTGAATTTTTAATTTTAATTTGAAATATTGGAAAGCATAAGTCGTAGAGTAGGGTATACATTTCGTGAAATTTATTAAACGCAACATTCGCATCCTTTTCGGAGTACACTTCATACCATGATACACTCATTAAGCTTGATCGAAATTTTCTAATGTTATCCTGGCTAAAGTCTCGTCTCTTAATGAACTTAAATCTTGGAGGAATGTATTTTCCTTGTATTGGTACATGAAGCAATTGGGCAGTATGATCAGAAAGGCCTAATGGAAGGACTTGGCCTTTCGCGTCAGAAACATTTGATATCATTTGGTCAATACAAGCATTTAACCTTGTAGGAGTTTTTATATGAATTTGAAAATTGTTATTTTGTATTATTCTGTAAAATTCATTGAGTATCGATGATGGCTTCTTTAAATCGATATTAAAGTCGCCTACTATCATTATTTTATTAGTTTTAGCTCTTTTGCTAATAGTTTTTAATAGGTTCTCCAGCTTTGATAAAAATACTTTAGTATTTGAATCTGGAGTCCTGTAGACACAAATAAGGATACATTTTAAATCAGGGATGAGTACACCACAAATTTCAAAATTAAATTCAAGTTTTAACTCATTTATGAAAACTAAGGGCTTGGTTTCTAAATAGTCTCTACATAATATAAAACGAATCTGCTAGCTTGAAGCCATTAATATTAATATTTGCTTCGTCACCTATTTTTACAAAGGTTTCTGATATATTATACAAATCAGGTCTATGTATTTTCCTTCTTTAACATCTAGGTCATGTAGGGAGACTTGGAGTAGATCTTTTTTCATTAATAACCCTGCTATGTTTTGGTGGAGGACCAACAAAGTTTCATTACTCTCGAAAAAAACAATCATCTGTTTGAGTACTCGTGGAAATATTCTTATGATTTACTTTATCTACTTTAAGTGGCAAGTTACAATGATGATTGCTTTCATCGACAGCATCGACATTTTCATTGAAGAAGTCGATTTCACTGATACAGACCTTCAAGTCCATAAAAATTTGCCGCATGGCTGTGTTATTTATGAGACCTGAAACTTTATCAAACATTTTACTTGAATATTCCAAATTTTTGTTGGTATCAAGCACGTAAGCATATTGGTATTTGCAAACTTCAGAATACAGCAGATTATTAAAATATTCCACGCGTTTATTGAAAAGAATCCCATATTTGTGGACTTTAAAATTTGGTAAGCAAATAATGACGTTAGTGTGCTTGACTTGTTCCAATTTATATCTAATTAAACTAACAATGTCATGATAATTTATAGTGTCTTTGAAGTCGGCCGCACCAACTAAAATGATACAATAATCATTGAATGTAAATTTTTCAATTTTTGAGTTTATACCATCTAGCAAGTGAGAGAGTCCGGCGTCAGTCTTGATGTAGTGACTTATTTCATGGGAACTGAAGGTAATTTCTTGCCGTTTGCAAAATCTTATTTCTATTGTTGTTGCTTATTAGGCAAATTTTCTTTAATACCGGGAGACAAGAATCCTTTTCCTCTTTCTCCTCATTTCCTTGTGTAGTAATCTTTGATGTAATGGACAATGGCTGTTGTAAAGGCGCGAGGACTGGCTCTTCGCGGGGGGTAGTTACTGGCGATGGCGGAGTAGGAGTACTTGAAGCCTCAGGTGGTAGTTGTTTCAACGGCAGAGCAGGTTCATCTTGTACAGAACACGCTGGAGAAAGTAACTGCGGCGTGTCGTCATCGCTATCCAGCACCTCTGTTCTTTTGTTTTTAAGAACCAGCAGGTCTTTTTTTATCGGGGTTAGTTTCCTTAAGGGCCCCTTATCTGTCAGCATTTTTTTGTAGATCTCTGCCTTTTTATGTTGATCTTCAACAATTTTTCGCAGTTTACCTATCTCGGTGCTAAGGCAGTCAATTTCCTCATTGGCGCTAGCTAGCTGTATAGATAGAGAACTAACTTGTGATTTTAGCTCGTGAACTTGCAAGGTTTCAGAGGACGTTATGTTTGGAAGGCTATGTGAACTGATATCTAATTCAGTGTTTCCTATGCAATCAAAATCTGACTCTGGATCTGAAAGTATTTCCTGTGTAATATGTTGTACTAATTGCTTCGGTTTTCTTAGAGTTATATTGTCCTTATTCCAAGTCTCTAATTTCGGTGTATCGGCAGTGCGTTCGCTAGAGGGGAATGCTATAATTTTAGGCGTTGACTGGTTTTTTGAGACATCAGGTTTAATTTCATCATTCTTTTCTATTATTTTTGAGTCACTTTGTACCTTAGGCAGCTTCGTTAATGAACTGGAAGGGACAGCATTTGCAGTAAGGTTTGTCTGCTTATTAGTTTTTTGCAGACACTTTGAGCATTTCCATGACTTGCGATCTTCAGGTGTCATTAAATCGTAACGCTTATCCGTCACAATTTTTGTGCACAAAATGTGGAATGCAGATGTGCATGGCGTACAATAAAGAAAATGCTTGTCTTTTATTTCTTTGGAGCAGGTTTTACAAGTTGTTTTACTATTTGGTGCCATTTTATTTAAACTGCAGGTTTCTGAACGCAGCGCTTTTTCCAGTGATAAGAATGTGCGTAAATCGGAACGTGCTTGATATTTTGGTATGGCAACACTGTGTAGTTCTCTTGTTGGCGCTGTGTAGCTGTCAAGTGACAGTTGTCAAATGCATCCAATCAGCTGGTGCCGAAACAGTGATGTTTACTTGAAAATGTAGTTAGTATCCCGTTATTTAGTGATTTTCAAACAGTGTTTAGTGTTTAACGGCTAACTTGCGTATCTTACCGAGATGTTAGATTATTTTCCTGCACGTAACTTCGGGTTTCTTGTGAAGGATAATGTCACACAGGTTTGTAACCTTAAAATCGGTTCACTTTCGCTAACTTTTAACTAGTTTATGTGACTATAGGAATTAAAAAGTATAGAGCTTCTTAGTTAGATGTTTACTTGGCTAGAGTTGCCAGTATTCGTAAATTGACATATATTATGTCTTTAAATATTTTTATAGAATCATTTTTATCGATTCTATTCTTTATGTGGAAATACCACATTTTTATTTTTATAAATAATGACACAAAGGTAAATTAAGAAAGAAAAATTGAATGCGATCCACTACAATCTAAGCAGGGCTTCAACCTGCGACCTCTGCGTTACAGGCGCATTGCTCTCCCAACTTAATCGCTACGTCAATCACACCAAATCTTTCATTCCATAATTCATACGCTACTGGAGCGCCGTCTGCGTCATATGTGTTTGAAATGCTTATGCGCATTAGCCATACCCAGGATGTACGCTTTACATCTGTCTTTAATAACCTAAGCGATGTTCAAAAGATGCTAAGGTTGATATGTGCAGATTTTTACCTAATGTTTAACAAACTGTATCTTAAAAATGGATAGAAATATTTAAATAGTTCATTGGTGAAAAATTATGTAGGTACTCAGTCTGAACATTTCCCTGTTTGCTTAAAAGTCCATCGATTTGTTCCATCCTGTATAAGGGCTGTATAAGTTACTTGGGACTAAGCATAACCCTGGAAGTGATGAATGCAGCACGTTCTAGAAGCCATGATGCGCTCTGTCTGGTACAAAGTAAGGGTGCTCCGCGAGGTCCTCGTCGTAGTTAGCTCTATGGTGGTGGTGATATTCGCTCGAGTCTCCAAACTAAATAGATTAAAACATATTTATATTTTAAAAGTATCAATAGGCTGGGATACAATTCTTCGAAGACCGTTAATTTGGCAAAGAACCCTAAAATTCCATAATTCCTGATCCGGGTTCGATAGTTCAAACAGTTGCGGTTCGGAAAAATATATAAAAAGAGGGGCATAGGTTTTTTCTGACAATATTCTCACAATGCCATAATAAGGGGAAAATATTTTTCGATAGTCCTTGCTGTAAGGATATACAAGGCTTTTTTTACCATGGTTTTTCCAAAAAAAATTAACTACCAATTTGACAGCGTACTTTGCGTACGAAACCAAAAAAGGAAACTAGTTTGATTTTGAACTTGGAACTTTTGCTTTGGTATCAACGTAAAATCTATCTGCCAAACTTCTTTTGTTTTTTGTTACGCTTTTTTGGGTTGAGCGCTTGAGTGTTCAAAACTATGCTCAATTAAAGGCATATTTTTTTATATTATATTATTTTATTATGTAAATATTATATTTTATGTAAGTAGTAAACAAGTTTTGTACTGGTCCTCGTAATACGAAATTTTTGCGCAAAGAGCACCTTTTATTTTTCCTTTTGAGTATAGTAATTTATCTGGAGGAACTTTGTAACTGGTGTTGTTCCTTAGTAATTTTTAACTCTAGCAAATTTCCCAAGGGAAATAAAAGCCAGGCATTAGCTTATAACGTGAGATGCAGATGCCTGATGTAGCTGGTTAAAGGTTATCGCACACCTAACCACTAACGTATACGTAAGCGCGGTGATGGGATGTTGTCCACGCGCTGTTAACCCTGCCAAGCCGGTTGAGGAAAGAATTTTTTTAACTAAGATTTTCTGACTTTTGCCTGTATTTATTTTCCTTCTATATAAAACACATTATTAATGTCCCAGAAAATGATCGGCCATCCTCAATTTATCCGAAAACGATATCAAACATGCCCTAGTCTCTATAAATAAGATGATAGGAGGGCCGAAAGAACGCGCGGCGGAACTTATAGTCTGTATGATATTTAACCAAACATTTGAGACATCACAGGACCCATATAACGTAAATCCGCGCGACATATTGAATTTCATAAAAAAAACAAGCAATGATATTTTTCAAGTATCTATAAACGTTTTTCACTTTCTATTTGATACAATTGAGTTCATGTTATATTTTTTTTATCACGGTGTTGAAGTATTTAACGATAATAAATCATTAAGTACTCAAACAGTTACGTACTACGTACTTTTTTTTAAAAGCTGGTTTTGGTCTAAATTTGTCAAAATCGATTAAATCGATAAGTTTATTAACCTAAAGAAAGAACAATAAGACAAACTATTATTTTACATAGAAAGCTCCAATGAGTCCGACGCCACGTAGCTCAAAAAAATATTGATTTACACAAAATAAACACAAATATATTCAGGTTTGAAAAAAGTCGATAAAATCGATTTGATCAACCATTCATAATCGTTAGATTTGGCAAACAATATGTTTTTGCTACATCTCTACAAACATCAACGTAGAACTGTCAAATGTTTGGTTAAATATCATAAAGACTGTAACTTCCCACCTTACCTTCCCTACCAACGGGGCGTCAGCCCTTGTCTCCCGGGCTTTTTCAACTCTAGTCCACCAAGTTATAAGTGTGCCAAGCCTCATGTTCTAATGTCGAAAATATTGGTTCCCATGCATCGACGCCCTATAAAGCTCTATCTACGGAGCGGTCCTATTATGGAATCGATAAGTGTGCGTTGCAGTTTCGAATTGTATACAAAGAATACTGTTGTTAATCCGGTGCCAAGCGGTTAGGTGTGCACTAACCTTAACTGTTTTAAGGCATCATAATCATAACTTGTAATGTAGAATACAATATTCCACTTTAATGGTACAGTGTGGCGTCTTTCTTTGGCGTTTAAACTGTTCAAACCTAATACATAATTAAATAAAATTGTGTGGGAATTTTTACTTACGGCGTTTTACAACTTTGCCCTTTGAGGGCAACATCTGTGAATCAATATTGAAGGTTAGTGAGCAACACACTACATAGTCCGACTCCCACACGAAGTCCGACTCCCACGCAAAGTCCTAATCACTGGTAGTGAGGGCTAACCAGCTCTAAGACAGTCAAAGTAATGTCAAAAAAATACAGCGTTGTGTTAAAAAAAAACTACAATATCCGAACCCACATTATCATTTGTCTTAGTTGCTAACTTTAGGACAAAGTAAGGTCTCCATGGTCATTATTACAAGTTAAGCTCATTCGGACATATTAGTTTTTTTTGTTATAGGTACCCGTCGGCCCAACGAAGATTATGGTCATACCCGGACACAATGATCCGTATTATATATCAGGATAATTCCTGATATATAATTCGATTTAGATAATTCTAAAGCCGTAAAATACACACAAACTACCAAATACCAAAAACATGGTGAACACGAACATCCAATACATACTCGTATGAACCGTCCTGTTATGTTTGATGTTCGTTAGTGGTACATACTCGTACACAATGGTGTTCGATTCATGTATTTGTTAGTTCGTCCTTACACGGCTTAAGATTAGCTCTGATCGAATTTTCTTTTGTAAGGTCTTCAAAATGGACCAAAATATGTCCAGCATTACTCGATTTAATGTATGGCCGTGAGGCTTGGACGCTGACCCTTAGGGAGGAGAAAAGTTTGCTAGTTGCAGAAAGAAAGGTGTTAAGAAAGATTCTGGGACCTACTCAAAGAGAAGATGAAAACACGGAGATCGCCGAACTAGTGGCTGAACCTAACATCATTGGCAAAATCAAGGCACATCGTCTTCGCTGGATTGGCCACGTCGAGAGAATGGGGGACGATCGAAATGTCAAGAGAGCATAGTTGGGCCGACCAATTGGACGACATCCTATTGGTCGCCCCAAGTATCGCTGGAAAGATATGGTGGAGGCGGATCTGCGTGAGCTGGGAGTTAGCGATAGCTGGCACGAACTGGCGCAGGATCGGGCAAGATGGCGTGCTCTTGTGCTGGAGGCCAAAACTCATTTTGGGTTGCTGCGCCAAAGCAGTCAGTTAGTTACCTAGTTATTACTCGACTTAGATTGCCTGTCCACTGGCGTAGAGCGGAGCGTAGCTGTGTAAAATGGACCAATCACATTACTCAGATTTAAATGCACTTCTTTTAGGCTTCACAAAAACGCAGCCTGATTGATCCATTTTTTCTACTTCACTTCAGTGGACAGGCGACCTGAGTAACCGCTTTTACAATCAGTAATGTAATAAATAGTCTTGCTTCTTTGACAAAACCGTGGCATCGTACCAAATGGCCACTTAGCATAACATATCATATCGAGATAGCACAGTTTGACGCAGAGGCGATATAATTTACAAAATATAATTGATTAGACTGAATATCTCCACATGAGACGATATAACGCGCATCGCAGTCGGCCAGCAGACCTTCACGTCGGAGATATCACGTATAAAGGAGTGGTCAGCTTCAAATACTTAGGCTGCACCGTTAATGACCTGAACACTCGTGACGAGGAAATAGACGCTCGTATACAAAACGCCTTACGTTGCAGTGCTGCTCTACATAAGGTTTTGGTGTCTAGGCTTCTCAGCAGAAGTACAAAAATCCGTATTTATAAGACGGTTATACGGCCTATCCTCATGTATGGCTGTGAAGCCTGGACACTAACACTTAGGGAGGAGAATAAGCTTTTGGTGGCCGAAAGGAGGATTCTCCGCAAAATCCTGGGACCCAAACAGCGAGCGGATGGAACTTGGGGAATCCGGAAAAACGCCGAAATCGAAGAGCTGGTTGCAGAACCTAACATAATAGGAGTGACGAAAGCACATAGGCTTCGCTGGCTTGGACATCTGGAGCGCATGGGAGAGGACCGGGCAGTTCGTAGAGCGTTCCATGGAAAACCGACAGGTCGCCGTCCGGTAGGCCGCCCCAGATATCGGTGGGCAGATGTGGTCGAAGATGATCTGCGCGAGCTCCAAGCCGTCGACTGGCGTGAAACCGCACAAGACCGAGACCGCTGGCGGGAACTCGTATTGGAGGCCAAGACTCACTTCGCCAGAGGAGTAGTAGTAGTAGTAGTAGTAATTGATTAGAATCCGACATACTTACTGCACTATTTAGGGGCTTAAAAGGTCGTATGCGCTTCATTCCGTCTAAATAATTTCTAAATTCGTTTTTGTCTTCATGGGATCTGGTTTTAAATCCGCTGTGTCCATATACGTGTGGATGAATAGCTTCATCGTTAGCGAAATTCATTAATATTGATCGTGGCCTTGTTGGTTCATCACTGTAGTAATCAAATTTGTGTGTGCTGCGATGACTATGGAGGGGATTTTGATATCTTGTAACTGGTCTAGTGACTCGTCTTTGTACTGTTCTTGAATAATAGGCAATATTCGGATTTTCTTCATAAACATCATCACTTACAGGCTCTGAATAATCCATCGGATTACTTTTCCGCATTGTAGTTGGTCTTCTATAATTATGGGTATTGGGTATAACGCGGTCTGTATTACGCATGCGAATATTATCATTATCATTAACATTATCGTCAAACGCGAAATCTTCAGATTTTTGTTCTAAATTATACAAATCCTTTGATAATTGGTCATGTTCGTCGTTTACATTATTAATGTAAGGCGCGTTATTAGAATCGAAACCTGGTACACCATAGCGTAGTTTTTTAATACTTGCACTTTCTTGATTGTTGATATTAGCTGGAAATTTATAGTTTGCTGTTCTATCATCGTCAACTGATTTTACGTATGACTTTCGTGTGATTTGTCCCATATCATTATAAGGTCTATATTTAGGTGGTGATTTCGCAGCTTGATCGTGTTTGTACGAAAGATACTCTGATACTAGTTCCTCTAAATTCGAAAAGTCTTTTCGTGGTTTTATCTCGACACTCGGTCTGTTTTTCGGATAAGTGCGACTTGATGTTTCTTTATATATTATTGACTTCGGCTCTAGTTGAGGCAGAGGGAAAGTGCCCTCTAATGGTCCGCCATCGAAAAATCTAGTCCCTGGCTCAATCATGATGTTATTACCCAAGTAGCGATCTCTCACTGTTTGCACACGTCCCCTCATTCTTTGTCTGAAAAAAAAAAGCTCAATCTATTTTATCAAATCACATAAATAACACAACATATTATTTAAATGCTAATTATTACCACTAATATCATAACAGGGAAAGCTGGTGTGTCTATGTTTTTGTTACTTCTTCACGCGAAAACGGCTAGACGGATTTGCGCGTAGAACAGAGATAATTTATACCCTAACTTAACACATTGGCTAATTTGTATCTTAAAAAAAACATGATTTCATTAGGATAGTTTGAATACGAGCGAAGCTGATCACAAAATTTAAGCTAGTATAAAATAATTCATGGCGTCTACACCTGTAATCGATAACTTAACAATTTTTTACTAAAGTATTGTTTATCAACCAGATGGACCAATCATGTGAAGGACCCTTCCTTAGTCAAGTTTTGCTCGGTCATCATCTCATCAGAGACGCAATGATCAGGCACAGGTGGAGGCAGATCATAAAAACATGGTGAAGACATGGTGGTCCATAACCACCGATGACCTTAATCCTCAGTCACGAGGGAGATAACTATCTCTGTCTCCAATGTTCGGACCTTATATTTATAAATAGTAACTTCGATACTTTCTGCTTTCGGGCGTGCATTTAGCCTTATTTATTTACATTCGAGAAGAAATACATCGTCGAATCTTATCCGTCTTAATACTATTCTAAAATCTTTATTGACTCTTAAAAGATTTTGTGTTTAAATTAACTGGATAAAAGATAATCTGATATACTGTTTAAATTCAGTTTTCTATAGAGATGTGTCTTGATTATTTCAGAAAGACTATTTATAGCGGATCGCCTTTGTATGAACGCGCGCGGGGCCATAACAGTCTGGCGCCATCGTTATCTGTTCGTCAGAATTTCTTTGTCCTCTTATCACGGCAAAACGGCTAGACAGATTTGAACCAGGTTGCACGCAAATGAGGTTGCGAGCACCAACTAGTTTAATTTATAAATTGGCTCTTGTCAGCGTCAACGTGCCTGCAGTTCTCGAACCAAATGGCCTCGCACGAGATGATGGCAAGAGACCCGACGGCATGACGTTAGTACCGTGGCGGTTGGGGCGGCCCTTAGTGTGGGACTCCACCTGTGTAGACACTTTGGCACCGTCACACATTGCAACAACGTGCCAAAATCCAGGTGGGGCGGCCACAAACGCTGAGGCGGCTAAACGCCGAAAATATATGTGTTTAGGTGACAACTATATTTTCGAGCCGTTTGCGGTAGAGATTCTAGGCCCATGGGGCCCAGCCGCTCACAGTTTGTTTGATTCCATAAAAAAAACTAATACGAACTACCTGTGATCCCAGAGCTGGCGCGTTTCTCGGACAAAGGCTCAGTATTGCTGTGCAGCGGGGAAACGCCGCCAGCATCTTGGGATCATTTCCGTCAATGACAGACCTTGGCTAGAGTTAGGTTAGTGTAGGTTTTTAAATTGTTTTACCACTTAATTCGAATGTTTTTTTTTATAAATTTATTACCAATTTATAAATAAACTTACCTTATCTCCTGTTGCTTTGCTTCGAGTGTAGTCATGGCTGGTGTCTGCAATTTATACAATGAGGTGTTCTATGAAAATTAATCCGAAATATTTGGGATGAAATCATTATCATCATCATTCTGTTGCCATTAGCCCATTGAATTTTTTTTCTTCCATTCTTCCCTATCATTCGTCATCTCATCAATTAATTCTGTAGGGAGCAACCCTAACTGAATGTTAAATGATATATGATATATGCCGAGGCAGAGGTGCAGAGTAAAACCACAGCTTGATACTTAAGAACAACTACTACAACCACATTCCCCACAACCTTTAATTGATACTTAACACTTAATATATACAGTTAACCTACGTGAGCGACGTGACTTCCGCCATCACGTCGCATAATGATAATTTACTAGTTGTCCATGAATCTACAATAATAACTGATTAGCCTCGTCACGTATGAGACTTCTAACCATGTACGCTTGCCTGTACATCCTGGCACTCCAGAAATAACAAATTAACCTACACATAACTGAGCATCACGTATCAGACTTCTAACCATGTACGCTTGCCTGTACAAATTCCTTCTTCTCCATTATTTGTTTCTCTTTCTTCTGCCGTATTGAGCTAATTTGATTCATATAACTACAGTATACAGTTGTCATCCCTATTCAATAGCTTCTAGTTCTACACAGACATTATTGTAGACGGCTCAGGGATTTGACCGACGCTTATAGGGTGTTAAGGTTAAAGAGATAAAGTACTATGTAGTTTTAAGAAGTAAACAAACCATAGATGCCTCCTGCACTCTGTAACAATAAAGTATAATAATGTCAAAAATATATTTTTTTGCGAAAAGAGCTTTGAGAATAAGGTTGGTACAATTTTTGAAAAATCTTTTTACCTAGCCGTAATTGCAGCTCTTTTATTTTTCTTTAGACTTTTTACGGTTTTCTATTTTTTTTTATTATTAATTAGATAATGTACTTGAATACATAGAAAACGATCATGACCTAGGAACAAATATTCGAATTCATCACACAAATATAATTAACGAAACACATAATATCATGAGGATCGGTTGATAAATGGGTCTTAAGGCTAGAACACCAGGAGATCCGTACCTTTACCATGAGTACAGTGACCGTACTTGCTGGGTACTGGGTAAACGATTTGTATGGAGAATCGTAGTTCTACAAAGTAGCCGCTAGGGCGCTCTACTATTCTCCATACAAAGCGTCTACGCTAAAGAATTGTAGGCCAAACTGATACAGAGACGCTTCACTCTCTCAGCCAGTGAACACATTTTTGAACGAGATCCCCGTTTAGTTACAGTACGTGAGATCTAAGAACATTTGGGTTTTATACTTGTCTCGCACGCACATACGCGATTCAGATAAGAACCTCATAGTTTTCACCCGAACCCGAATGTTGAAGAAGATCTCACGTACTGTATAAGAGGCCTTAGTCATTGTAAAAAAAACACCATTATGACAAATATATTGATAATTTCAACCACTTTTGAATCCATTTTAGGCTTTCATCGCGTGCAGTCGAAAAAAAACCGTTTTCTGCGTGAATTTTGTCAATTTCGAGTAGTTTTTGAAACAAAAATTCAAACTGTAATAGGTTTCAAATTATATACCAATAAATCGCAATAGCCCTGTTCTAAGTAGTAATATTGGTTATGTTAAGAAACATATAAAAATGTCTAAACCTATCAGTATTTTTGAACGGATAAGGAGCCTTTAATCTGTGAAAATCGCGAATGTTTAAATAACTGTTGTACTTACTGCTGTAACCTTTCAGAGTCAGCATCTTCGACGGTAAATATTGGCATTACTACCACGGGCGATTTGCAGTTCCGGCTACCTTTAGAGCAAGCACCTGAAATTTTGTATTAATATTAATAAATCATTGAAACAACTACACTATTATAAAATTCTAGATTTGCATTGACAATCAGTTTTCTTTCGAGAGGGTTCATGATTTCAGGGATAATCTTATTAGTATGATGCAGGATGGATTGTCTTTTGTTTTGTACGCGATGCCATGCTAGTTTAGCGCCATCTGTTGGTCATATCCTCTCATCACGACGAAAAGGCTGGACAAATAATAGTTCTGCAAAGTAAAGATGTTTTTATAACATCGACGAATTTTACGAATTTAATAATGAAATAATATAATAATTAATAATACTAATAATGTAACTACCTATTTCAATTTTTATTTAATAATTACTTAATGTTTTTTTTTTTTTATAATAATTTGTATTGTGAAATTTAATACAACTTTTATAATGAATTGACTTGTAAAATGTTGACATTTTATTAATAAATGAGTATGAGTATGAGTATGAGTAACCGCTAGGGGCGATACTATTCTCCAGAAAAGTCGTTTACGCTGCCGCTAGCGAATACGGTCACGTTAACTCACGCTAAGGGTACTGTATGACTAGGGTTGCCAAACGTCCCGCTATACGCGGAGCGTCTGGTTTCTGGTCCCCTAGAGTATGCGTCCCGCAAAGAGACATTAATACAGCTGTGCTAACTCGGGACACCTAGGGATTCGATATCGATAAAAAAATGTCGGTATATATCCCACCAATATATCCCATCCAATGAGCACATGTATCAACATACACATACGTATATATTAGGTAAAATAAAATATTGAAAATAAACAAATATACAAAAAAGGATGACGACGACAGTGGGGGAGTTAAAGGTACGGAGGGGGAGGTTGATGGAAAAATCTTGCTTAGTGAAGATATATTAGGTACATATGAATGAAATAATGAAATAATGAACTTTATTCTGCAAGTAGGCCACAAGGGCACTTTTACATGTCTGAGTCTACCGGCATTTCACAAGAGAAGACCACTGTTGAGAAGAAACGCTGAAAGAAACTCAACAGTCAGTAATTTTTTCAGAAAGCATAAGTACTTAAGTACTACAATGATATGAACTTAACTATACGTAGTTCTACAAGAAACCATATTAAAAGTGTATTTTACGACATAAGTTAGGAAAAGTGTAAGAATACTAGGTCGATGCAGTCAGCCACCGGCTAAGCTTGCACCATAAATTGGAGCGGAGTATTTTTTTTTTTTTTCGTAATTTTCTCTTCGTCACAACGTAGCGAAATTTAATTTTTGCATTTTAAAACAATATTTTCTAAAATCGGTTGAGAACTCGCTGAGATCTGCGCATTGTTACAAAGTCCATTCGAGTCGATCCATGGGAGCTTCGCTCGCTTCGCTCGCTCCGCTCCAAAAATAGAAACTACAAGAAAGCCTGAGGGTTTATCACAATTTATGTACGTTTGATATGCTTTCTTATTAGAACTGTGTCCCTTAAACTAGTTAGGTACAATCTAAGAAGGAGTCAGCTACGCGGTTTCTGGTTCAGTTCTGGTATAATATGCTTTTGACATAAGAGATTTTTTTAAATAATTTTTGAGAGATGGAAAGGCTAATTTTAAAACATGATCAGGTAACTTGTTATAAAAATTAATACATTGGCCTAAAAATGATTTACTTACTTTACGAACACGAAACTTTCTAATAGCAATTTTATTTTTATTTCTAGTGTTAAAACTGTGGACATCGGATTTTTTTGTAAATGAATCTAGGTTTCTAATAACATACATAATATTCTCATAAATAATATATTGGGACGCTACAGTTAAGATGTTTATATCTTTGAAAATGTCTCTTAAGGAGTCACGAGAATTTAGGTTATAATATAGAACGAATGGCTCTTTTTTGTAGCACAAATATAGTCTGAATGTCAGCTGCTTTGCCCCAAACCAGAATACCATATGACATGACACTATGAAAATAACTAAGATAAACTAAGCGAGCTGTATCAACATTACTCAATTGTCTGGTTTTCCTAACGGCGTACGCCGCTGAACTTAGTTTGCCTGCAAGCACTGCTATATGTGGACCCCATTGCAAATTACTGTCCAATGTTATACAATGAATGTATTTAACAATGTTAATATGAAACCTAGTCATGGATTTCCAAGTAAGGTACTAGTCAAACAACCCGCCCCGCGTCATGTGCTCATCGAACATTCTCGATTATTATGTTTCGATAATCATGTCTGATATCGAGCCTCTTAAAGATAATAATAAAAATATTCGGATGTCATTCAATCAAAATGACAATTTACTGTCAGTGCTATTCAAACTATTTTAAAATAAACAAATAAATACACATTTTAATTTGTTTATTGTAATTTTTTTTAATGTAGCGAAAATAAAAATATTTATTAATGCTAAATAACATTATTAATATTGAGATTGTTACGAGCAGAGGTCCCACGCTCGCGACAGGTGTTCATCGATCGAGTCATCGGCGTTTCCCGATAATCGATTGCCGGACTCTCACGAAAAGTGCCAAGTGGACATACCTTAGTGAGTAAGCCGCGAAGTGATGTGTGATGAGAATGAAGTGCCCGCGGCGTCTTATGCCTTCCATCGCGGTCGCGTAAGGTCGTGATCGACCTCGATCAATAGATTAAGTTTTAATTAAGTGATAATTATCTGCACCACTGTATTAACTCCGATTAAACGCACTTCGAACATTAAGTGTTGTTTCTACTGTTATTCCCATCGGCGGCCCATACGTTATTGGCGCAGTCGGGGAGTAGTCGAGCCAGTGCGCGTATCTAACATCGAGACTCGCTTGGTAGTCATCATAGACATTTCGACTACTTGAATCTACGTGTGGCCGAGAACGGTGACTAGCAGCAGCGGAGCAGCAGCGGCAGAGCGGCGGATCGGCAACATCCAAACATCGATAAGTCCTTTTCCACTCGCCATGCAGACGCAGATACTGATAATTCTCGTGACGACCCTCAACCAGGCCCGAGCCGACCCCACACGGACGACACATGACGACATTCGACTCGACAGCCTTTCTGACGGACCTGGTATCTTACCTTTTATGTTGGGCGCAACGAAAATTATCTCCCACGAACATATTTTTCTTGTGGAAATAAATCTCGCCAAAATCCGAAGACAAATTAAACTAATACAAACTCAACTAACAGATGTCGCAAATAAAATCCCAAATCAAAATTCCCCTCTATTTAAAGATCAAATCCTGCACCTATTTTCTAAGCTAGAAAAGACTATAATGAAACTAGAATCTTTTGAGCCAAAGCGAATAAAACGTGGCCTTTTTGATCCTGTCGGAACACTAATTAAAAGCGTGACGGGCAACCTCGATAATAACGATGCTACGCATTTTGAAAATGCTCTGACTATCCTTCAAAAGGATAATCAAGCGCTTTCTGCCAGTTTAAATAAGCACATCAGCTTATAGAAAGATTTGACTCTCCATCAAAGCTACATTTTAAATAATTTAACGCGTAGCCAAGAAAAATTAGAAAAAGCATTCATCTACCTCATTAATTATACGAATACTGATAAAAATCTCTTCACTCAGCACGTGCACCTAAGCCAAATATTTAACGCCTTCAGCGAAAATGTAGATGACCTCTTAGCTGAACTTATTAGAATAGAAAACGTTTTAGCTTTTAGTCGCACCAATTCAATGCACCACTCACTTTTATCGGTTAGTGATAAAACTAATATGATAAGTAGAGAAAAGGACATTTATGGACCTGCACACATATTAAATTTAGACATTAGGTACTATTACGATATAATTAGCTTAGGATCCTATTTCATCGATGAAAAAATCGTACTAGTTTTAAAGTTTCCCATAATGTCCCCAACAAAATACGACCCTTATAAATTATGTCCTGTTCCTAATAGATATTCCCAGATTATCATCCCACCATACCCTTTACTGGCAACCAACTCCAAGGAATTCGTATACATGGAGGCAGAATGCCCTAAGATTGACACGTGGTACATCTGCAAACAACAGAGCATTCATCAAATCCGTACCCAACGAGACTGCATCACTCGCCTTGTGCTAGAACAGGAAATGGATGAATTATGCCGGCCCACAACTATTACACTCAGCAAGGAAGCTCTTCTGGAATTGGACAGTCAACACTACATAATCTCATTCCCGACAAGTACAAGAGTATCCACATCATGCCAACATGAAGAACACCGCATATTGAATGGTAGTTACCTAGCTACGATTCCACGAAATTGCCGCCTACGGAGACACGAATTTACAATCCTTAACATAGACGACAAGATACGAGGACACGCCGTCGAAATAATGACGTTACCAAAATTAGACTCGTTACCAATCTCACCGAAGCTATCAATGCGCTATAATCTGACTACAATCGACCTTAATACCCTACACAACATTCAGCACCAGGTGCTGTTAGAACCGCCAGTGATAACTGCAATAGGAGATTCACCCGGTCTATATCATACAACTATACCCACATACATAATCATACTGCTTGGAGTAACTGCACTGATCGTCTTATATTACTACAAGCGCGCTCGATCCAGCATTCAAAGGGAGAACGAAATTGAACTCCCAACAGTGGAACCTAATACTCAAACTTTGGAAGATCGTCGAGCCGCAACATTTTCATTAGACATGGGAAAATAGTTGCGCATCTAGGAGGGGAGGTGTTACGAGCAGAGGTCCCACGCTCGCGACAGGTGTTCATCGATCGAGTCATCGGCGTTTCCCGATAATCGATTGCCGGACTCTCACGAAAAGTGCCAAGTGGACATACCTTAGTGAGTAAGCCGCGAAGTGATGTGTGATGAGAATGAAGTGCCCGCGGCGTCTTATGCCTTCCATCGCGGTCGCGTAAGGTCGTGATCGACCTCGATCAATAGATTAAGTTTTAATTAAGTGATAATTATCTGCACCACTGTATTAACTCCGATTAAACGCACTTCGAACATTAAGTGTTGTTTCTACTGTTATTCCCATCGGCGGCCCATACGTTATTAGATGTTGACAGTAACATCGATATATTTTTTTGTCGATAAAATATTTTGGTCCATCCCTTTAGTATTGCCCCGAGTTAGCACACGTATAATTATTTTCACTTTAGTACTTAGTTGTTAGTAACTTACAGTGTTGTCATCTCTGAAATTATGAATTACTTATGGCGAAACATTTTACGAAATTAGGTTATAATAAAAAAAAGTACAAATTTGATCAATGGTAAGGAATTTTAAAATCATCAACATTCCCAAGTTCCTATACTTTTTCTTGGCGTCAGCGTGCAGCGAAGCATTTTAGAATATGAATATAAAAAGTATATGATTAAAATAATAAGGTGATAGGGATAACACTTGCTATTAAAATTTAATAGCAACTGTTATCCCTATCACCACGAGAAATAATTTAATTATTTCAATGACGGACTGAAGGAAGCATCATTCAGGGTTTTAATTAATTTTGTAGACTGCCGAAACGTCAAGTCTACTAAAAGATCCGATTACGCCTCATGATTCGTGAATATTGAAAAATATACTTACCAGGTATATTTTTTGTATTAATGAACCTTACTTTCAAATCTGTGAAATAATTTTAAAATCAATGCAGTTTTTCCATAGAAACGCTTCCAACCTTTTGAAATTTTAGGTTACCTACCTAGATAGGGTAAGGGTAGGTACCCTACCTACTTTATATTATGTTTCATTGTAATTATTGGTAGGTTTCCGATTAACGTTCCTAGGAATATTATTAATAATCCAGTGAATAAAGGGGTTTGACCTTACAAACGGTCCGGTAGTTTTGAATTTTTGATATGTTATCTAGGATGGTTGGTGAGTGTTTAAAATACAAAATGCACTATTTCCCCTCCTCCGCACCCGCCGCCATATTGAAAAACCGGCAATTTCTGCAGATTTTTGCTAATACCTTCGCTTAGGAGCATTTTAGCTAGAAAAGTGCTTAGACAATTAAATTTACTTTAATTTACATTCTAAATTTTTTCTAAAGACAGATAGTAACGGAGATATGCCATTAAAAAAAAAACGCAATTTCCGACTCTAAAATAAACTTCTGGTTATAATATCTTCATTTAGGAGCATTTTAGCTAGAAAAAAGCTTAGGCAATGTCGTAGAGAATTAGAGCAAAATAGATAATTATAAGCAAAAATCTGAAGAAAGTGACGGTTTTTCAATATGGCGGCGGCGCGGCCATTTGCATTTTATTTTAAACACTCACTAACCATCTTGGACAACATATATCAAAAATTCAAAACTACCGAACCGTTTGTAAGGTCACCCATAGTACTGTAGTCTCTATTCACCGAACTTAGTATTCTTTGTATGACATTTCAAACTGCAACGCACACCTATCAAACCCTTAACGGCTTTAATTCGCCTCGACAAACAATTCCGGATATACCACGACTTTGCGCGACAGCAGCAGCGGTGCATCTACGTGTGTCTCGCTCACTCGCATGGCTCAATCGCAACAAATATAAATATAAAAGGATCATTCTCAGTTCAAAAAACAAAAGTTGTCTCTTCGGTGGCCAATAGTAAACAGCGTATGTGCATTAGAAGTTATGTTTTTAACAAGCAAGCCCATAGAAAGGGAAACGTCGTTTATGTTAATATAATTTTAATCGGAAAACTAGTCCTTAACTTTGTACGTGTCCACCGAAAAGACGCGAACCTAAATCTGACAATGACCCAAAAAGTACTTTAATTAATAGTAAGGCGATGGGGACAGTAACTTTTGCTATTTATTAATTTCAATGACGCCCTGTAAATAGGAAGCATCATCATGGTTTTAATTAATTTTGTAAACTGCTGAAAAAAGTCCGATTACGCCTCCTGATCCGTGAATGTTGAAAAATGTATACTTACCAGGTTGTTTTTTTTTAGTAATGAGCATTAATTTCATATCTGTGAAATAATTTTAAAATTGCAGTTTTTCCATAGAAACGCCTCCAACTTTTTGAAATTTTAGTTTTTTTACTTTATTTATGTGTCATTGTAATTACTGATATTCCCTTAACCTTCGACCTTTAAAATTAAGGTTATCGCCTCAACTCCAGTTCTTTAGTATTCTTTGTATGAAATTTCAACCTATCAAATCTGTAGCGGCATCAACTCGCCCACAATATTTGTGTCTCGCACTCGCTCTTGGATCTCTCGCTCTGCCGCGCCACTGGCATCTCCGTTCCATTATGGCGCTTATGACGACGTTACGCTTATCTTATAACTAGCCGCCGGCGGGGGGACCGCGCGTGACTCCCGCGCTTATAAAATCAATCGCAACAACAAATAAGTTTCTGTCAAAAATGACATTTTAGTGGCAAGCTTTTATAGCCGACTGTATTTTTCTTTATATATCCATCAAATGCTCACTGAGACGATTCTAAAGAGCCCAAGCTCGGTAGGACTGCTTTTTCTATTATAGAGTTCCTATGGCTACCTTCCGGCTCCATCATCAGATCAGCCCCATGGTACGATATTATTGTATTGTCAAAAAAGTAAAGTAAGTATGCAAAATTTCAGCTCAATCGGTTGACGATATCTGCTTCAAAATTGAGTTGCAAGATTTCACCCGAACAAACATACATAAAACATACAATGCAAGTTAAATGAAAGCTTGTAAAAAACGACGTCAACGAAACAAAGGTATCTTTTAAGAAAATGGTGCCAACTAGACATGCTCTTTGAGACAAAAAAAAGAAAAAACAAAACGAAAAATCGGGGAATATACATAAAAAAAAATACAAAAAACCAACGAACTGGGAACCTGCTTTGTTTTTTGACGTCGGTTGAAAAAGTAAACGTCTTTGTGCAATCGTAAGTGCTGCATCGCCTCGCCGTCGCCCAAGTAGCACACAGGCTAAAAAAACCTTATACAGCTGTAATTAAAATAAATAAATATCGGACAACCTCACACAAATCGATCTAGTCCCACAATAAGCTACTAATATAAACTAGTAGGCTTGTGTTACAGACATTATACGACGATTAACATACTTATATAGATAAATACATACATAAATATAAATAGCATCCATGACCTAATTAAAATTAGAGTTATAGTGGCTGTAAAGGCTCTTAATACAGCCTGTATGATACTTGAGAGTCACGCGGTCATTTCAGCGGTGCTGATCCGGTGTCAAGCGATTTTGTGCACGATAATCGGTATCCTATCACAACTTCAAAAAATTGTGTCCCGTCTGTAACGTTTTGCCAAATTTTCATTAATCTGAAAGTTTTTTTTTCCTGAAACCCAGATTATTATTAGTTTTATTAAATAACCCATTAGGTTATGTTTTTATTATAACTATTCTGAAATGTTAACAGTTTTGGAAAAAAATGGCTTTCTGACAAATGAAAATTATCCCTAAGCGCGGTATTAATTAAAACATGAAATACTAACTAACCTGAATCCTCGGAAGACGAATCGTCCTTTTTGTTAGGTGGGTCTTCCTTTTCTTTATCACTATCACCTTTCTCTTTGGAGTCACTACCCTTTTCTTTATCATTGTCACCCTTCTCCTTGGAGTCACTGCCCTTTTCTTTGGAGCTATCACCCTGTCCTTTATTATGCCCCTTTCCGTTACTGTCCCCTTTTCCTTTATTATCCCCCTTTCCGTTATTATCCCCTTTTCCGTTATTATCCCCTTTTCCTTTAGTATCCCCCTTTCCGTTAGTATCCCCTTTTCCTTCATTTTCACCCTTTGCGTTATTGTCCCCCTTTGCGTTGTTGTCCCCCTTTTCGTTATTGTCCCCCTTTCCGGTATCGTCTCCCTTTGCGTTGTTGTCCCCCTTTCCGTTATTGTCCCCCTTTCCGGTGTTTTCTCCCTTTCCGTTATTGTCCCCCTTTCCGTTACTGTCCCCCTTCCCTTTATTATTATCACCCTTTCCGTTATTGTCACCCTTTCCATTATTATCGCCTTTTCCGTTATTTTCCCCCTTTCCGTTATTGTCACCCTTTCCGTTATTGTCTCCTTTTCCGTTATTTTCCCCCTTTCCGTTATTGTCCCCTTTTCCTGAATTGTCCCCCTCTCCTTTACTATCCCCTTTTCCTTTATCATCCTTCTCTCCTTTATTGTCCCCCTTTTCATTCTTTTCTTCACTGTTTTCAATTTTTAATACACTTGTACATAAACAGTCATCTTCAATAAATTTTGTGGGACAGCCACATGCAGTATACTCCGGTTGCTGGGCGCTAGTCAATTCATACACTGCTTGACCTATGGAAGGCCTCGAGGAAAAGGTACACACCACCAGTACCTCCTGAAATGTTATACAAAAATATATATGTAAATAGTTTTTTCAAAAGTACAGTGAAATATTTATTTAAACTTTGTTGCATGTTATAAAAAAATATAAATGGCAGACGAGGCATTCTCTACTTTTCAACCATAAGACACACCTAGAGACATAGTTGGTGCGGGTTTAGTGTACAACAAAACGTGTATGCACACAATGAAAATAAACAATAAATATCGACATAGTATGGCTTCTTTTTTAATCAATGTGTGTAGCCAGTGATGACATTACGGCACTGAAACATGGTCGTTCATAATGGGACTCAAAGTTACTCAAAGGACAATGGAGAACTATGCTCTGAGATTCCTTGCGGGATCGACACAAAAGAACCAAGGTTGTAGATATAGCTCAGACAGTCGCCAAACTCAAGTGGCAGTGGGCGCCGCTGCGTCGGGGCAGAAAGGTTCTTGAGTGGCGACCGCGGACCGGAAAGCACAGCGTGATAAGGCTCCTAACACCGTGGACCAATGACCTGGTTAGGATCGTAGGCAGAAAATGGATAAGGTACAAGACCGATCGTTGTGGAGGACTTTGGGGGACTCTTCGAAATTCCATCATCATATCAGTATGATGATGGTTTCGCAGTCTTACATTTCAGGTGTGGCACGATCAGAGCTGGGTAATGAAATGTGTTGCAATATTGCTTGCATGAGACACTGGGGAAAACTAATAATTGTAAACTTCAAAAATTTGATTTGCAAGTCCTAATTATTTTGGCCTCGAGGCCACTCTGACAAGTCAATTCTACTGTAATAATACTGGCGAAAACACCTGGAAATCTGGACAACCGGACCTGTTACCAGAGCCCAGGGGCGGTTCACCTGGGCCGCAATAAAAGTGTAATGTATCATATATCCGCTGGTTTACTGAACAGGGATCGAACATTCGGATAAACATTAACATTGGTGGCAAAAATACCTCGAGATATCTTTCAAGAGCGAACTAAGCAGGCGCCGGAAAAGAATGGCTTGCCGGGAGAAGAGGTATGGACGGCCGATCGTAGGGAGATCGGATAGTGATACGAAGCCGGCAAGCCCTTTTCACGGCTAGGCATGTATAGTGCTTTTCTCAAACATATACAATGAAATAAAAAAAATATATATAAATCAGCTGTTTATCCTGTTCATGAACAGAGATGCCATGTTTAAAAAAAAATACTTCCCGGCCTACGCCTTCAATTTTGCATGGAATTCCTTTACAGTTCTCTTGCGATGTTCCGCCCGAAACGTGATACTTCGAAGTTTAGTTTGTTATTACGCACGCTGTGACAGCATTTCATTGCATGTTTGAGAAAAAACATTTATCCGATTTTTATATCCCTGTTAATGAGTACTTACGAAGAAAAGACTTGGTATGTTGTTTGGATCTAGAACATAATCGATGTATTCACTCATTCCACAGCCAACATGGGTAGACGTTCCCTTTACCATTATCAAGTAAGTATTGGTCTGCGCTCTGTTGAACAAAAATGGCGTCGTAAAACAAATATTAGAAAACAATATGCCCGCAGTCCGCAAACTACGTCCACTAGCGAAGTTAAAGAACTTATATTCCGTTTGTTTATATTTGATATCAAGTAGAAATATTGTTCAATGAATTTTATTTCACAGAATATTTATTTCAAATAACAATAAACGAATAGACGGACATACGGACAGACGGACATGGCGAAACTATAAGGGTTAGATTAGTTGACTACGGAACCCTAAAAAATACTTAAAAAATCGGACCCCTTTAGCATGGCATGGCCCGAAGACGCTGGCAGCATTTCCTCGTTGAATAGCAACGCTAATACGTCGAGCGAGGAAGCTGCCAGCTCTTCGGCCCCCAGTGGTAGTCGACTGTCGACCAGTCTTTTTTCAATCTGCTTGAATAGTTGTCGAGCACTGTAACGATAAATGAATATACAAATTAAATTTCTATTAATGGAAATGTCCATGAATGTATTGTTCCGTGAAATAATTATTCTGTGAAACGAAATTCTATAAAAATGTTGACGATAAAACAATGTATTATATAGTCTGCCCGACATCGTTAAGAGTGAACCGCAATAAAACTTGTTTTTTATTTAATAAACAGTTGATGAACAGGTCAATCACAGAGAGATCGCCGAGCTATTCAGACGACATTTTACTGTCAAGCCCCTGCCTGTGTCTCAGGCTGGTACTTCAGCTGCCGATGGTGAGACCGACGTGGCCGGGCGAAGCGTGTCTTTTACTGCTAAAGAAGTTGAAAAAACTATCTTTAAAATGCAACGAGGGAAATCGCCAGGTCACGACGGTCTCAGTATCGAGCACTTTAGGAACGCCGGCGTTCATTTGCCTAGGGTACTTGCGATGTTTCTTAACCTATGTCTGTGCCACTCGTACTTACCCGAAGCGTTGATGAAGACTGTCGTCGTCCCTATAGTGAAGAATAGGACGGGCGACCTCTCTGATAAGTGCAACTATCGGCCCATCTCGCTTGCGACGACCACTGCAAAGATACTCGACAGTCTAACTCACTTCTAGAGAGGCACCTGAAGCTATCATGTAGCTCAGTTTGGCTTTAGGGCTGGATTGTCTACTGAGAGTGCCATTCTCTGTTTAAAACATACTGTCGGGTATTACACTGCAAGAAAGACACCTGTGTATGCCTGTTTCCTTGACTTATCCAAGGCCTTTGACCGTGTCAATTACAATGTTCTATGGCGGAAACTTGGTGAAACAGGCATGCCAGATGAATGTGTTAAAATTCTTGAGTACTGGTATTCAAACCAATCGAACCAAGTGAGATGGGCAGATACCTTGTCGTCTGAATATAAACTCGAGTGTGGTGTTAGACAGGGTGGCATTACATCTCCCAGACTGTTCAACCTGTACGTCGATGAGTTGATAACCGGTCTCAGCAGCATGCATTACATAGATGGTGTTAGTGTCAATAACATCAGCTATGCTGACGACATGTAGCTGCTGGCACCGGCGGTCAGTGCTCTGGCGCAATTGTTGGGGGTCTGTGAGGCGTATGCTAACTCTCATGGCCTTGAGTATAATTAAAAAAAAAGCGAGGTGATGGTTTTTAAGGCGGGAAAAGTCAAGCCCTACTATATACCCCCAGTTATACTCAACGGTGCACCACTTAAAATCGTGGATAGTTTTAAATATCTTGGTCACATAATTGCCAGTGATCTCAATGATGACCAGGATATTGACAGAAAACGCAGGGCGCTGGCGGTTCGGGGAAATATGCTGGCCCGCAGGTTTGCTCGATGCACGCCGGCAGTCAAAGTAACCCTATTTAAGGCGTACTGTCAGAGCTTTTATTCGAGCAGCCTGTGGGTCCGGTATACGAAGCGAGCCTACAGCGCCCTGCGAGTGCAATACAACAATATATTCAGAATTCTGTTGCGCCTGCCCAGCAGATGTAGTGCCTCTGGCATGTTCTGTGAAGCGCGCACGGATGGATTTCCTGCACTGATGCGCAAAAAAATCACCTCTCTTTTGGGTAGAATAAGGCAAAGCTCCAACAGAATTCTGAATATAATTGCAGATAAATATGACTGTCCAATATTAATTAAACACTGGATGGGGCAGATCACTAGTGTTGCACGAGATTAGTTTGTTTTGTATTTAAGATGTTTGTAGTAAATATGTATTAACTAACGTAGCTATAAGTTTTTGTAACTAACAACTATGGAATCCTGAGTTCTGAAATAAAGCTATTCATTCATTCATTCATTCAATAAGATGATTAAGTCGTAATAAGAAGAAGTGAATTTCGACTTAAACACAATTTTATTAAAGATTAAAATCCTTTATAAGTTTATGAAACAATAGATAATATCTTCACACCTCCAAAGGGTTGTCAAAACTGTAATAAGCATACATCGGGGTTTTCGGAGCACGAATGTATGGTAGTATCTCACAAATTGCTATGCCCTACTTACAGGGTACATGATGTGATCTCAAATTTGTAACTTTACCACCTGTAAAACCATTATGTGCAATAAAGTATCGAGTATTGAGTATGGACTAATAAGTTAGTAAAATTAGGTAAGTACCTACAGTAAAAAAACATAGTCTAATATTATACATTAAATAAGAAATAAGTTAGTAAAATTAGGTAAGTACAGAAAAAAAACATAATCAGCTAATATTATACATTAAATAAAAAATGAAAATTGTACACGTAATTATGCAGTGACTTCACTGTTGAAGATTTCTGTCACATTGATTATAGAGCCTTGTTGATATCGTATAATAAAAGTTTCCAGTTTAAATTAAAGTTGTCTGTAATTTTCTTCACGCGTTTTCTTATCCACGTAACTAGAAAAAATATAAATTTGTAATATTCTAATGAAGATTTTCGAATAAAATTCTTAGGTAATATTCAGTTAATACTTCCAACGGAATACTAGTTGGCAATTCCCGATTGTTGCTACCCATGTCTACAATTTTTGACATTCATTTTCAATTTTAGTGATGTCAGTTGACATTAAACTTCAGTACGTTAGCTTTTTCTGTATGTAATAAATCACTTATGCTCTATATTGTTATGGCTTTTTACTCTAACGCCACCGGAAAAACTATGCGATTAAACTCATTTACACCTCGTTAGTCAGAAGCAAACTGGAGGCAGCTTCTATTGTCTGGAACCCTCATGAGGTCACTTACGCCCTGATTCTGGAGAAAGTCCAAAAAGCTTTTTTGCGTTTCTTGTACAGGAAAACTTACGGGTACTATCCATTTTTGTACCCAACTAAATTCCTGCTGGGCATGTTAGGGTTTAATTCCCTTGAGGTGCGGCGAAATCATAGCCTTCTGACCAGTGCGTGCCGTATCTTACGAGGTGATTCGGATTGTCCAGAATTGGTTTCGCAATTTGTATGCTTGCTTGTGCCCTCATTGTCTAAATCCAACTTTAATCTCCGAGCACGTGCTCGTCATTTGCTGGAAGTTCCGAGGGCGCGCACGGTATCCCACAGAAAATCACCATTGGTCCGTGCTTTGCGAGATCTGAATGCGCTTCTCGCATCAGCACCTGATTGCGATGTTTTTGCAAGTAGCTGGAAGGTTATATGTGTGACGAATGTCTGACGTTCTGTGAGGCGATGGATGAACGTCCTCCTAGTGATTCGTGAAAGTTTGTTATTATCTGTGTTAATTGTTATTTTAGTTTTATTCTAGATATTATTATAAAATCCACAGTGCCTAGCATAATGCTGTAATGCTGTGTAAATAAATAAATTAAATAAATAAAATACAACCATGATAAAATTGAGCTTATCTTATAATGGAGCTGAACGGTGGTCATAGGAACTCTGTAGGAGAATTAAGCGAACCTACGACTTTTTAGCACCTACTTGATATCGGGTTTCTTTATCAACTCCTGGTTTACGCGTTGCTTTGCAAAGACCATCTGTTCAATAAATTTATCAACGATATATTTTGTTCTTTCCTCATCTTTCAATAATGTGTCTGAAAAAAAAAACATATTTTGTCAATCGGTTTTTTGTAGTACTCTACTCAAAAGTATAATATATATGTGAGCAAGTATAAGGTATTAGATAAATCCGCGGCAAATGACAAAATTGCATCCGAGTTTTATTATTTCACTAAACAAACAGGGATTTTATCAAATCGCTAGACTAGTTTAGTGAAATTACAAATTGATCAAACTTAAACTGGTTTAGTGAAAAGGGGTACCTACACTATAATACTCCGAAGTTTCATTTGTCCGAATATATCGTCCTTCCGATTTTTCATAATTCCGAAAACCATGTTCTGATAAAATATTTAGTTTATTTTTTGGGATATCATATAACCCCAAACGTTATTATACTATGTATAGTATGTATCATATATGATCTATGGCGGAAATGATCGTTTCGCGCTATTTCACTTTCTGAATTGTGAGTATTCGGAATATTGATGGTATCGGATAAATGAAACTTGTTTTTTTTGTTCGATCCCAGTGACCTGTAACCTGTAATACAATGGTATTACAGGTTATTCAATACCTAGTTCAGACTCCAGTCCCTCACAAAGGATACTTTGTACCACTTTCATGTTTACCAACTAGTTGTCAAACGGGTCATTATCAGTTCAAAAAACAAAATTTGTCCCTTCGGTGGTCAAAAGTTAAGGGCTTGTATGAATCTAGGTTATGTTGCTATTACATCTGATTATAGAAGAAGGAACGTTCTTTATTATCACAGGCATTTTATCAGAAAATTAGACCATGGAATCCTTAATTTTGCCAATGTCCACCGGAAAGACGCGCACCTAAATCTGACAATGACCCAAACTGTTTTGTATGTCCTTTGTGAAGTGAAAATAAATGAAAATAAAAAATAAATGATATCATAATTACGTACTGTTAAGCAATTGACGACCCGGGTACTTAAAGCGGATGATTCCCACCGTTGACGCCGCGCTCGGGAATTCTTCTGCAAAAGTAATCGTGTTACAACAATATTAAATTGTATGTACCTATGTATATCGTCGTCGAGTTCTCATGACACAAGCCTACTAGAGCTTACTGTGGGACTAGATCAATTTGTGAGAGTTTGTCCGATATACATGTTTTTTTATATTTTTTTTAGGCATTGTTTTATACTTTTTATTTTGTGTTTTATTTTTTTAATTAAACTAATGTATTATTTATAAGGTATTTATTATGGTGTAGAGGAAGACATTATATCGAAAACTTAAAAAAAAAACATTAAATTAAAAATTAAAAACTAGACTTAAAAATAAACTACAGATAAAAAATTGCCCCAAATCGCCGTCTATTGGCAGCGTGCCTAGAAGGCTGGCAGCATTGCCGCGTTGAATGGCAATACTGATACGCTGTGCGAGATATGAACCAGCCCTCTGTCAACTCGACTAACCTATTATTTATACTTACTGGTGCAGGGACAATTTCTTGCGCGTCCGTTGCACTGATTTGCCCAGACCTGCGCGATGTCAGCCAACGTGATGTTCCATAACTATGAAAAATTATTATTTTATGAAACATTTTGGATACCTGGGTCAATTTTGATTTAGTAGACGTATTTTTTCTCGAATTTCAATCAAATTTGAAATGTAATTTAAAATGCATATCAACATAACATCACTAACAATAAAATATAATAAAAATGCTATTTCATATTTCACTTCATACCAAGAAATTAATATACGTTACCCTAGGCCGTAAATGGGATTTTCTGCCAAAATCTCACTTCCTAACCAAGGCAAAACGTACAACTTTCGGCAAATCAAAATTCTAGATCCTGTATTAAATTTGGGTACACTACAATTCTCCGCAGTTTCATTTGTCCGATTGCATCATCATTGCGAATTTTCATAATTCCAAAAAAACATGTTCTGGTAATTTTTTTTTGGGATATCATATAACGCTATCCATGTAACATTTATGATCCATAGCGAAAATGATCGTTTCACGTTATTTCACTTTCGGAATTTTGAAAATTCTTATTATTGATGGTTTCCCTTGGTTTGGGCCTCCTGCGATCTAGGATATTCACGAATTTTCCGCCCTAGGTATGTAATGTACTGAAAATGAAAATATATTTATTTTAAACGATAAGCAATTATAATGACTAACAAATATGTACTTAACCTAACTTAACTATTCTAGTTTAATGAATTGCTTATCTCTAGCACGCAGTTAACATAATGCAGGTTAGTACCAGCATTGCATTACCTTTGACACCCGCACTAGGCGAACCTGTATCGCGGGAAATCAACAAGTGTTTTCCAAAATAATTTGTTTATGCCGGCTACTATTATACTATACAAACTTTTATTACTAAGAAATAGCCAAAGTTGCTTACCAGTTTGTTCATTCCGTACGCCGCGGGAAGAGCTCTTTCTTCTTTCTTGGACAGCTTTTTCCTAACTCTGAATAAAAAATGGTTGCCTATAAAGTCGGTTTTACGGGCGAAGGAAGATTTTACGTGACAACGTCTTATTCTCGGTAGAATATTTATTGATATGAATATTATTAAATTGCACAATAGGAACATGGAATTGAATGAAAATAAGAATTGCACAAATTTTAACTATAGAAATATATTTTGTTTACTAAAACATTGTACATGTAAACTTAAACTTAACTAATTCCTATTTGAGTGATTTTGTTGAGGATAGGACGATGATAGGAGAAATATGAAATGAAAGGAAGTGTTTCTGCTGTAATGTGTCTTGCGAAAGTCAAGTCGATGGTTGTTCCTTTTAACGTAGAACGTAATTTGCTTATATAGAAAAAATTATAATCCCTCTTCCCTCTTCCCTCTTCCCTCTTCCCTCTTCCCTCTTCCCTCTTCCCTCTTCCCTCTTCCCTCTTCCCTCTTCCCTCTTCCCTCTTCCCTCTTCCCTCTTCCCTCTTCCCTCTTCCCTCTTCCCTCTTCCCTCTTCCCTCTTCCCTCTTCCCTCTTCCCTCTTCCCTCTTCCCTCTTCCCTCTTCCCTCTTCCCTCTTCCCTCTTCCCTCTTCCCTCTTCCCTCTTCCCTCTTCCCTCTTCCCTCTTCCCTCTTCCCTCTTCCCTCTTCCCTCTTCCCTCTTCCCTCTTCCCTCTTCCCTCTTCCCTCTTCCCTCTTCCCTCTTCCCTCTTCCCTCTTCCCTCTTCCCTCTTCCCTCTTCCCTCTTCCCTCTTCCCTCTTCCCTCTTCCCTCTTCCCTCTTCCCTCTTCCCTCTTCCCTCTTCCCTCTTCCCTCTTCCCTCTTCCCTCTTCCCTCTTCCCTCTTCCCTCTTCCCTCTTCCCTCTTCCCTCTTCCCTCTTCCCTCTTCCCTCTTCCCTCTTCCCTCTTCCCTCCATTCACAATTTCCCTAACAACATTTTAAGTGTTACTTTCTGAACGCACCCATCACATGTGTCATCAGACGTGAGCGGGCGAGCGTTACACTTTTTCATGAGTTACTCCGAGCGCAACCTAATTTAAGACGTTGTCACGTCAAAAATGACTTAGTTTTTCAAAAATCGTAAAAACTGTCGCACTGACCGTCATAGTCCTTTCAAACAAAGCCACAAAAACGCTGCATAAAAGCATCTGATAAAGATATGTAAAGGCAAAGGGTAAACTTCAGGCACAAAATACAAAAGTAAAAGTACAGATGGCGGACTTAATGCCATGAGGCATTCTCTACCATATTATGATGATGGTCGTCGTATCATTGAAATCCGAGGAAATAAAAAATAGACTGTTAAGTTAACCATACATAGGCCGTATTTTTACACGTTATTACAATGTAAACAGTACATTTTGGCTGTCTCATTAGTTTAAATCGGTATTACGACACCAACTACCCAAACTTTCGCTACCCAAAGGTCTGAAAAAGATCGCTTTTTAGCGATAATACCGCCTGTTTTTTCACCTCTATTCGATGTAAATGTAACGTCTATACTGTATTTGTTTGTATTTATTTCCCGTTGAAGTGTGCAATAATAGTAGATTGTACGACAAGTGCATAAAACTCATCATTTTACACGAGACGTTTATTCATCCGAGCGAGCTTGCGAGCGAGGATGAATATAAAATCGAATGTAAAATGCGTTTTATGGACGAGTTGCACACTCTACTTTTCACTTCGATTGCGAGAAAATGAAACTGTATCATGTAAATAACATATATACACATATCATGTATAACTACTTAAAAACAAATTTAATTAAAATTTAAAGTAATAGTTTAAAAAGTAATAAATGATAGTACATAAAAGTTACAAGTTTATTTCAAGAAGTTTTATTGTGTACTTTGGCTGTTGGTATATTTGCCTTGGTCTTAGAATACTAACAAAACGAAATAAAATAAAGAATTAAAACCCGTTCCAGACCTTCCGATCCGATCTTTTTCTATTCTCCCGATAAATCGGATCGGATCGGAAGGTCTGGAACGGGTTTTATTGTATGAAGTTTTATGTTTTTTTTTTTTACTGTTTATTAAGAACCTTTTTCGTGTGGCTGTTGGACCGATCGCCTTGGTCTTCGACGACGATTTTACTTTATGCTCTAGAGCATAAAAAGCGACTATGTCGCCTACACACAGCCTAAAGTCGAACTTTAGAGCGAGAGAAGTGAAAAGAATATTTTATTTTATTCTATTCTATAAATATTCTGACTGTTATTTACTAATATGAATATAACTTACTCATTAATGAGTTCCAGAAAATATATTTGCATATCCTCACTAACGCTTAAACGTTTACCGTGACCGCACCTTGGGCCCATATCATCCATCTGAAAAAAACAGTTTTTATAATAGTACATTACTGTAGACGCCGGAAAAGATGGGCTTGCCGGGTGAGTAGGTATTGACATATACAAACGACTCATAATTAGGCATCGGACTTTCTTTAGCATGGTAAGACTTTAGAGATCTATGGAGCCGATATTAACATTAAAATACAAGTCATACTCATACTCATTCATCTATTTCATTCCAATCTGCCTTTATGGTTATTGTGGTTAACATTCCCAAGCAAAAATTATAATTATACCATTTTTACAATATTTCAAACTCCTAATTTAACCCTATAAATTTTTAATATCATGCGTTTTATAGTCATAAATGAATGATCGAATATCATCAATATAGCAATATTTGCTCCAGAAAACATGGAAAAAGTCGCAAATATTTACGTGTTTTAAGGTGGCGAAAAAAACAATACCTACACAAATCAGGTCTTTGTATTCTTCTGACTTTGTCCTTGACTATAAAATTAAAATTGCGAATGAAGTACACTTATGAGTATGAGTATCAATTGAAAAAATGAAAATGAAAAAAAAAAAAAAAAATTTAATTTTAAAAGCTCTCTAAAGTCCCACTGTGCTAACGAAAGTCCGATGCCTACTCATAACATTTCAACAGCGTTTTTTGCGTAAGATTGGATCCCTTCCGTGATTCATCCATCACACTTGATCAGTTTTCCAACCGCCGCGCCGACAGAAAATGGAGTTCTCGATTTTATTCATCTCGTTTTTTTGTTTACGTATGTTTATTCATTGTTCGAAAACGGCTGAACCAAATTGGAAAATTATTTTTTTTTAGTTTGAATACACTTTCGTGTTAATCCCATTTGTCATATGTCATAACTTCGTTTCGCTGATGGTTATTTTTTGTTAAAAAATGATGATTGAAGACGACGCGGCTGGCGCAGTTGAATATTTTTTTTTCATTTTTATTTTTTCATTTGCGTGATGAACTCGAATATTTGAGCCTTTTCTATTTATTTAAGTATTTATTTATCTATGTAAGTATGTACTATCGTCGCCTAATACCCATAACACACTTAATTTGGGACTAGGTTGATTTGTGTGACTTTTTTTTTATTTTTTTTATAGGGGCAAACGAGCTAAAGGATCGCCTGATGGAAAGCGATTACCGTCGCCCATAGACACTTGCAACATCAGAGGAGTCACAAGTGCGTTGCTAGAGGTTGATGTACGTACGTTGCTGCCATATCGGCAAATATCCTGTTCTCCAGGTTTACAATATCCCACTGCTTGACAATAAACTTCATTTTCCGCCCGCTGGTTCAGTGCGTCGAACACTTTGGAGGGACCCGCCACCACCAGGAGTGGTAAAGTGCAATGCAGTATCTGAAATTATTTTCTAATTATAGCCTAAGTATCAGTCCTACCCAGGGACGGATAAAAAAAAA
The DNA here is from genome assembly GCA_947623375.1 of Apotomis capreana. Classification (NCBI taxonomy): domain Eukaryota; kingdom Metazoa; phylum Arthropoda; class Insecta; order Lepidoptera; family Tortricidae; genus Apotomis; species Apotomis capreana. Next base: position 12,744,709 of record OX392519.1, read on the forward strand.
CGAAGTTTCATTTATCCGAAACCATTAATATTCCGAATTTTCAAAATTTCGAAACTGAAATAACGCGAAACGATAATTTTTTCCATTGATCATAATGTTACATACTATAATTAGGTTAGGTTAGGGTTGTGTGGGATATACAAAAAAAATCTAAATATTTAATTAGAACATGGTTTTTGGAATTGTAAATTCGGCATGATGATGCATTTGGACAAATTAAACTTCGGAGAATTGTAAAAACCCCAGGGATAGTGGCGCTACAAACAGCTTTCATATGGCAATAATGTGCGTACGTCATACATTTGCATTATTAAACGTCTGTATCCATTTATCAAGGATTTTTCGTAAACCAAATTCAAAACATTGTTTACCGGAATGCTGCTCAATCCTTCGATCTTCTTGCGAAATTAATATTGAATCCTATTTAAAAAACTTGACTTCATCACTGATAATCGTTTGGCTTTATTATTTAAAAATTACTTGAATATTTCCGTGCATGGCGTGAAGAACTTGATAAGTCCAAAATGGCAATTGTTCAGGGCGTCGATTTTAAAGTTTGACATTTTCTCCAAAATCCATTTTCATCTTTAACTCGTGTTTAAAGCTTGATTTATGGATAATTTTCCGCGATCTTTTCATTTACCTTACGTATTCTAGTAAAATCCTCTTATTTTCTGTGATATAAGACTTATCAACATAGGTACCAACGACTTATCAAGTTATTCCCCATACATTAGTGCCCAAATTGGTGAAAATGTTTTTTAATTTAATTCCTAAAAATCAGTTTTTCATAGTAACTGAAACGTCTAAATTGATTTATAGGCTTTTATCTTCCTTGTTTATAGGTAATTTTATGCAAACTTTTCAATTATTTTACTTATTTTGGTAAAAACATTGTATTTTGTGAGATATTAGATTTATCAACATATTCACCATCGACTTATCAAGTTCACCATCGACTTATCAAGTTATTCCCCATACATTAGTGCCCAAATTGGTGAAAATGTTTTTTAATTTAATCCCTAAAAATCAGTTTTTCTGTATAATTGAAATGTCTAAATTGATTTAAGGGTAATTTTATGCAAACTTTTCAATTATCTTACTTATTTTGGTAGAATCATTGTATTTTGTGAGATATTAGACTTATCAACATATTCACCATAGACTATAGGGTATCAACTAAACAATTCTATCGTTTCTATACAACTGTTTTGTTTATATAAGGCGAATTAAATGGATTATATCGCGTGTGTTCGTTGTTTGAGTCTCCTGACGTTTCGGCAACTATTTTTGATGAGAAAAACACAAATTTTCTGTGCCAAATACGTCAGAAAGGCACAAACTGAATAAATATGATACAATCCGTTTGAATTGTTTTATTTTAGTCACGAAACCCGAAGAAAATAAAATTAAAAGTTATAAAAACATTGAATAAATTGTAGTAAATGAATCGTCTTTAATTCAGTAATGCAAAAGCACTTATTCTACAGAAAAACTAGATAAATTTATCTTATTTTTAACTGGCAACATCTTTGTTTTTCTGATCCAATAAATAAAACTGGTCGATGGTTGACAAGGTACCGGTAATGTGAATGATGCATACGAAGAAACTGTTAACTATACCCCATGGACCTTAACACGTTGTACTAAGGTTTATATTATGTTCACAAATGTACAGTTATCAGTACCTCAGTTTTCCTTTGTACCAGAGTACACCTCAGATGTGAGAATAACTTGACAAATCGAAATATACATTTCGATAAAGTATGAATAATTAATTATGTCAACTTATTATTTGCTGTGTCCATCAACCTGAAAATGATAAATCGACATATGAATTTACGGTAGTTGTGTATAATGAGATAAAACGATATATTCATTTGTTATCGTTAAAGTGTGCTTGTCTTCATTCTAATATCTTGGTTTGTCAAGTAACGAACGCTTTTTTTTTTGAGAATACGTTGATAAGTTGATATGCAATATTTTTTGTGCCTCATCGCGCTGATATCTCGTTTTGTTAAATAAAATCCGCTAAATATCGAGATATCAATATGATGTCACAGGCCATATCTTCAAAAGTATCATAGATATCGAGTTGTCAATTTTTTTCCTACAAAACCTTGGCCGTAGAAAGCCATTACGCCAATAAAAAAAAAAACGTATAAGTCGAGTTATCAAGTTCTTCACGCCAGGCACGGATTTAGTCCTGTGTCCTTTATGTTAACATATGTGACATTTACTGACTTTCAACGACAGTTACCAAAAAATATACGTTGCCAGTAAAATAATGAGTAGGTATTACTAAAAATCAGAAAAGCACCAAAAAGTCAGAAAGGCTTAAAAAACGATAAAATCGGTTCAAATTGTTTTATTCCAATTTATACATGCGTGTTATCAAAAATGTAGGTACTTACCAATGCAAACATTTTCAAGTAATTTCTAAATATTTCGGGTACATGCTTTGATATTTTTTCATTGGTTTTTATTATGACATTATCTTGCAAACGATACAGGACATCGTTAAAATCTGAAATTAAAAATAAATATTCAATTGAAGCGTATGTGAGAATTAAATTACGTGAGGTTCGATAGGGGGGAGGGGGGTCACGAAAAAATCACGATAGATCACGTTGGGGGAGGGAGGGGTATAAGGAGACCTCACATGAATTTTTCTACAGTGAACGAACTAAGAAAAAATCTAGCACATGAGTACCTAGATCTTTTTCGGTTTCGTTACTTTCGTTAAAAATAAATCTTCACTCGTTAAATACTTAAAAATAGTGAGCCTGTTTTACGAAATTCTGGCGGAAAAAAATATACGTGAGGTTGTGAGGGGGAGGGGGGGGTTAGCAACGAACCTCACCAAATATCACCAGGGGGGTTTCAAAAAGTAGCCCCAAAAAACGTCACGTGATTGTGCACAACAAGCCCAAAGTATGAAGGTGGGCGTGGCGTGCTACAGTTAGCATCAAAAGTGTGTGTCCCCTCTCAAATCCGAAACGTTGTTTTTCATCTGTAACGTTTCGCCAAATTTTCATTTGTCCGAAAGTATTTTTTTCCTGAAATCCGTAATATTTTCAGGATTTAATAAGCATTGTTTTATAGAAGCCATTAGGTTAGGTTTGTTTTATAACTATTCTCAAAAATTAACAGTTTAAAAAAAAAATAATGGCTTTCGGACAAACGAAAATTTGGCGAAACGTTATACCGGAACCGAAAATTAGTGTTTCAGATAGGTAACCATGATGACCGCAGAGATCCCTAATAGGGATAAGTTCGCCTTTGTACCTACATGTAATATTTCTTATTATTTTATTTATAACCTTTATCTGTGCGCAAGAGATCTGCTACTTTGGATAACGGTTTGTATACAGACTTAATGGAGTATCTTTTCAGTACTTGGCACATGTTGAAAAGGTGCTTCTAAGGAATGGCTATAAGAAGAACGTGCATCGGATAGCAAAGAGAAGAGAACGACATCCAGAAGTCAGTAGACAGCCAGCATTCCTGCCGTATGTGAAAGGAATAACGGATAAAGTAGGAGCAGTACTGAAAAAATACTCCATTAAGTCTGTACACAAACCGTTATCCAAAGAAGCAGATCTCTTGCGCAGTCCAAAGGATGTAATTCCATTCCAAAATCCGGGCGTCTATAAAATAGATTGTAGCTGTCGGAGTGCGTATATTGGCCAGACTAAGCGCAGCGTTCAAGAGCGAGTGAAGGAACACATTGCACATGTCAAAAATAACCAAATACAGAAATCCGCAATAGCTGAACATTTGATAACGTCCGGAACGAATCACTGGATCGAGTTGCATAAACCAAAAATCCTTTCCACGGGACGACACTATTATCCACGGATAGTAAGGGAGGCTATTGAAATAAAAAAAAAACACCCTAAGAATTTCAATCGGGAAGATGGTTTTAATTTATCGCCAACTTGGGGACCAGTGATTCAAAAGTTGAAACCACGGGATATATCTTCAGATCTGTGCGTGGACATTGTGAGTGTTGTGTGTCGTGCCGGTGATAATAAACATTAACAAATGGGGGGTAGTCGAATTTTTATCTTCCTACCCATCCGTTTTATTACACATTTCGTCGGGTAGTGATACATTTGGCCGACACCTCCAGTAACAACTCGCTGTTTCATCAGTACGCCTGGGACCACGGCACGTGAAACCGTGTTGAAACGTCAGGTAATGAAGGTAAATCAAAAAACCGGCCAAGTGCGAGTCGGACTCGCGCACCGAGGGTTCCGTACAAACACTTTCCATCCCTAAGTGGTTAAGTTAAGTTTGCACCTGGTATGTATAGCGCCCCATATAAATTAGGTGCAAAGTTAGGTATTAAAAAAACTACTTACTAGATCTCGTTCAAAACAATTTTCGTTGGTAGTTTTTATAGTAATGTACATCATATGTTTTTTTTAGATTTTTCATTTTCTTATTTTAGAAGTTAGAGGGGGGGGGACCAACTTTTTTCCACTTTGGCAGCGTCTGTCACGCAAACTATACGGTTTAGAAAAAAAATATTTTAGAAACCTCGATATCATTTTTGAAGACCTATCCATAGATACCCCACCCGTATGTGTTAGATGAAAAAAAAATTTTTGAGTTTCAGTTCTAAGTATGGGGAGCCCCCAATATTTATTATTATTTTTCTATTTTTGCATCAAAATCTTAATGCGGTTCACAGAATACATCTACTTACCAAGTTTCAACAGTATAGCTCTTATAGTTTCGGAAAAAAATGGCTGTGACATACGGACGGACAGACAGACGGACAGACGGACAGACGGACAGACAGACATGACGAATCTATAAGGGTTCCGTTTTTTGCCATTTGGCTACGGAACCCTAAAAATCGCGATAGACCCGGTTCAATAAGTTTTAATTATGTGTTCAAACCGCGAGAGTATAAAGTGTAATAATAATAAATTAGCATACGCCATTTATTTGCATTATTAAAGTCAGTAGCGATTTGTCAAGAATTTGGCATCATAACAAATCAAGACATTGTTTACTGGAATGCTGCTCAATCCTTCGTTCTTCTTGCGACATAAATACTGAATCCTATTGAAAAATGCTTTAGGCTTTAAATACTAAGGATAGTTTTGTTTTATTACCTATGCAAAAATGACTTGAAAGTTTAGTCCTGTTTCCTCTTTATTTACATCAGTGACATTCACTGACTTAAAATAAAAGTCAGATACCAAAATTTTGTCGGTGCCAGTAAAATAAATGAGTAAGTGCAACTAAAAATCCGCAATATGGCGTAGGCTGAAGATGAACACCCAGTTGAGTTGAGCTATACAAACATACTCCCCGAAAAGGCTTACTATAGTAGAAAATCTCTCTAGGAAAAAAGTGCATGGTAATTGTTTAATCACTACATATCACTATCACTACATAGTATAAAACAAAGTCGCTTTCTCTGTCCCTATGTCCCTTTGTATGCTTAAATCTTTAAAACTACGCAACGGATTTTGATGCGGTTTTTTTTAATAGATAGAGTGATTCAAGAGAAAGGTTAATATGTATAATACATGCATAATTTATCAGCGTTGCACCCGTGCGATGTACTTATATGATGGAAATGTATAAACCTGCTCCTGCTCTTATTTAATAGCAACAATGATCACGCCCTGACCTGACGTTATGAAATTCCATAAGGACTGTCTCTGCGCTATATAATCTTGCCATGTTATTGTGTGCTCTGTAAGGTTTATTTTGTTTTTATACTTATATTTGAAGAAAGTTAATATCTTTTGTTTAATTTATCAGGTTATGGGCCCAGCCCTACCTGTAAAAGTTATTAAGTCAATTTGTGCAGTTTTAAAATAGTAACGAAAATATTCGGTCGCCGGAATTTTTTCCAGCTTGCGTATAATAAAGTATAAATAATGGGATCAAGCAATCATATGATGACAATTGAAAAGCTCACTGGCCGTGACAACTGGACAAGCTGGAGTTTTGCCGTCAAAGCTTACCTACAACATGAGGACTTGTGGGAATGTGTGGAAAATGAAACAACAGACTCAAAGAAGGATCTTAACACGAAATCAAAGCTTATACTCTTAGTGGACCCTATGCTATATGTTCACATACAGAGGCAAAAACAGCGAAAGAGGTTTGGAACAATTTATTACATACATTTCAAGACTCAGGTTTACTCCGTAAAGTCGGTTTATTGAAAGAATAAATACTACATTAGAAACAAGTACAAGCGTGGAAGATTACGTAAATAAATTAATGTCATCAGCTCATAAGTTGCGAAATATATCATTTCAAGTGGTTGATGAGTGGCTCGGGACACTGATGTCGGCAGGCTTGCCAGATGTTTACAAGCCAATGATAATGGGCATAGAGAGTTCGGGTATAAAAATTAGTGCCGATTTCATCAACACTAAGCTCTTGCAAGTAAGAGGTAACGAAAACAGACACTACCGCTTTTTACACAAACTCCAAAAATGTCAAGCCAGGTTATTCATCCCAGTCAAAATCAAAAGGCCCCCGATGCTTTCAGAGTAATAAGTATGGGCACTTAAGTAAGAATTGTTGGCATAGGAAAAATAAGTCTGAGGTTAGAAATAAGAAACATAATAATGGTTTTATAGCAGCCTTTTCAGCCATGCAGGTGAATGATACAATGAACTGGTACGTGGATTCTGGCGCATCAACCCACATGACGATGCACCGGGAATGGTTGGTGAATGAGACAGCTCCACCTGTTAACCACATAAGAATAGCTGACAACAAGGTGCTACATGTCGAAAGCTGTGGTGATGTTATAATACAAGTATATACCCAATAAGACTGGCAGTGAAGCAATCCAGGTGAGAAATGTTCTATTTATACCAGAATTATCCACAAATTTGCTGTGAGTAAGATAATTAAAGCAGGCTGTAAAGTAGAATTTAATGTTGATGACTGTCAGATAAAAAATCAAAATGGGCAAATGGTAGTAAGTGCTACACTGATAAATGATACCTACAGACTTAAAGCTTATAATAATGAGAACCGAGCGATGGCAGCTTTTACAGTGACTGATACCTACTTGTGGCATCCAAAAATGGCACATTTAAATTTGAATGATGTTGATAAAATGCCAAACTGTACTACCGGCGTGAAATTGTCACCGCAATCTGAAAGTTGTGTATGTGTTACATGTTTAGAAGGAAAACAAACCAGGAAACCTTTTCCAAGTAATTTATTTATTATTTATTTATTCAAATTAGTTACACAGCATTACAGTGATTAAACTAAGGCACTGTGAACTACAAAATTATAAATAAAATAAAATAAAAACTTAAATTTAGTTTGATTTAGGCGACGTAACACCGTTGCGTCGTCGTAATGGCTCCCGGGCAAAAGAATTGCTAGAGGTCATACACAGTGATGTATGTGGTATTGTGGTCCGCTACAAACCACATCAATTGGAGGTTCAAGGTATTTCACAGTTTTTATTGATGACTATTCACGTAAAGTCTTTGTGTTTTTTATGAAAAGCACAGCGGAGGTATTTAATAAATTCATGGAATTTAAAAGTCGAGTAGAAAATGAACTGGATAAAAAGATAAAATTATTTCGAAGTGATAATGTGAAGGAATGTGTCAATAAAACTTTTGATGATTATTTAAAGAAAAATGGTATATTGCACCAAACTTCAAATCGCTTTCTCTGTCCCTATGTCCCTTTGTATGCTTAAATCTTTAAAACTACGCAACGGATTTTGATGCGGTTTTTTTTAAATAGATAGAGTGATCCAAGAGGAAGGTTTATATGTATAATAAATGCATAATTTATCAGCATTGCACCCGTGCGAAGCCGGGGCGGGTCGCTAGTATAGTATAAAACAAAGTCGCTTTCTGCTGTCTGTCTGTATGCTTAGATCTTTAAAACTACGCAACAGACTTTGATGCGGTTTTTTTAATAGATACAGTGATTCAAGAGGAAGGTTTTGTATGTATAGTACATGCATAATTTATCAGCATTGCACCCGTACGAAGCCAGGGCGTTTATTAACAATAAATGGTGGGTCGCTAGTTGTATATTATAAGCATACCCTGTACTTGTTTTGATTTGAACTCCGTTAAACAAAATAAATAAGAATAAATAATGACGACATCTCGGATAACTGTCATTGCGCAAACGTCGTCTAGCGACGATAAAATGTCAATGGTCAAAGTCAGTCATTTATTTACATTTTTATTAAATAAACGATTTTATCGCCATTCAGCCATTTCTTAAATTGGCCTATATTTTACGATTTTAACAAAGAAATGGGGTGTTTTTATTTGTATATTCCAATTGAATTCAATCCATTAATAACAGGCAACTTACCTCCGTTATGTTAACCAGGCGGTGAGTGGATCCTTAGCCGACGCTTTTATCAACAGTAGACGTCAGATGAGATGGATGAGAATGATGAGTCGAAAACACTGAACAAAAACACTAGTTATATCGTCACAGTGAAATAATAAAATCTAACTGTAGGAGTGTCAGTTAAAACAACAATATTATTAGCAAGTTTGATGTTTACACATTTAACTATCTCACAGTAATGCTTAAACAATCCCAAAAAGCCCGTTTCCGTACCAGTTTTTGCTTTTGTTTTTCATATGCTGCATAAAAACTAGTGTTGTGACCAAAATACCGGTATTAGTCAATAATGATAAGATTTACAATGGGGCAGTAACGTCAATAATAATGAATAAGTATCTTTAGACATGATTCGAAGGGTTCTTTTTCGAATTATTCGTCGTAAACTTCATTTCGCCGATGTGTCATTTCGTACAAAGCGTATTTCTCGGAAACCATAAACTATTTGGGATTTCTGTAAAATAAACCTAACCTAATTTAACCAATAGGATTTATTTTCAAGAAAAATGAAAAATAATTGACACGTCGAAAAAAAAAACTTATTCATCAAAAATTTCGGCGAAAAGGTAGAAAACCGTTTCGGAGTCCTTGTTCATGAGCAAATGCGGCAGACTGGTGAAGATGACCTGGTGTAAGTGACTTACTGCACTGGTACTTTAATTATATGCTAGTATCTACTTGTTCGACGATTGTATTCTTTTAGACATAACAGCAAGTTTTTTGAAAATATTTTTTTATTTATATGTAGTGGGCAGTATTGGCTTGTCACGATATTTTTCTTGTAGGTGTATCCCCGCGGAAAGTGTAAAAAAAAATTAAACAAAAATAAAAGTAGTTTCTTTTTTATGGAAGTTTAAGGACATGGTGTTAGTTGAATATATGCATTTTATAGCCTATAATGATTTTGTTTGGTTACTCTATCTTGAACAGTTTACCTAATATGACACTTTTACTGACACCCTGATTTTTTATTTTCTGATTAAGCATGGAGTGTTTTAAGGACCTGCCAGTACACCACCTGAAAGAATCACCAAAACTTGCCCTGACAAAGGGTTGTCAGGGCAAGTCTCGTTAGCTTAACCTGCTAGACCCTTTTGGAATTCTTAGTTTCAATATTGCTAGAAATCCTGTCACTTGTAATCAAAGGCTGTGGTTATTAGTGATTCGTGCCTATGTTTGGTTAAGTGTTCAATATAGCTACAAATCATCTCAACAAGCTTAGCTTTCGAATAAAAAAAATACATGAGGCCTTATTCCTTTTAAAATGCTGATTGTTTTAGACAGTTTTTCTATGATCACACATGTTCCTTAACATATTATTGATGTTACTACCTAGAACAGGGCTATTGGGATTTATTGGTATAAATTTTAAACCTGCAGTTTGAATTTTTCATTGATAATTTTAGTTTCAAAAATTACTCGAAATTAACAAAATTCACGCAAAAAATTAGTTTTTTCAACTTATTATCGACTGTACGTAATTAAAGCACGAAATAGCTATGTTACTACCTAGAACTCGAGGAAAAGTATTATTCACTTCAAAAAGTGGGTTGAAATTATCAATATATTTGTCATAATATGAAAAAAAAAATTGAAAAGGAATAAGGCCTCTTAAAATCGATCCATCTGTTTGGGAGCTACGATGCCACAGGTATACTCAGATACACATGTTAAACACGGTATCCTATCTCAACTCCAAAACATTGTTTATCATCTGTAACGTTTCGCCAAACTTTCATTTGTCCGAAAGTATTTTTTCGGACAAATGAAATAAAAAAATTACATACATCGTTTTAAGGTTTGGTTAGATTTGTTTTAACAGGTTTGAAAAAAAAATACTTTCCGGCAAATTAAAATTTGGCAAAACGTCGATGGGACATAAATTTGTGTTTCAGATAGATAATCGTTAAACACCCTCTTTTCTTGGCCCCGAGCCATCGATATCGATATTTAAAACGCACACAACCACTTCTCCCGCCTATAAAACCCAAGTCAAGGCAGTTAAAGAACAATGGTGTTATGGTTTCGTAAAGTAATAAACTGCCGAACATAGTTCATAAAAAGCCCGTGCCAGCGAAACAACAGTGTATACTTATAGTGCTAAAATGTACTACACATTATTCTTGGGGAGCATATTTTCTATTTGCGTATCCGCTGAATTTTCACGTGCACAGGTAATGTCGATTAAAATGTTTTTATATAACCTTTTCATCAGGTTAATCGTTTAATGTGGAATACCATTTTTTATTTTTATAAATATTTATACACAGGTAAATTATGAAAGATAAATGTAATGTAACGAATTAATAGCTCAGTTGGGATTGAGAGAGCACTACGCCGGAAACGTAGGGTCGTAGGTTCGAGTCTTGCTTCTTGTTTGTTTCATAATTTACCATTTTAAACCTTTGTATAAATATTTATAAAAATGTAGATTAAATTATTGTATAGTATTAGTGAGTTTTATTGTCATATGATGACAATGAAACTCACTGGGTCGGGACATTCTGTAGCCATAGACTAAGAAACATAAAAAATGGACTTAGCAAGTTTTGCCCTTACTCCTTCAATTTCAATCAAAGAGTCTCTTAGTGAAAGAAAATTATAATGCAGACAAAGACAAATTAATTTTCTCCGCGAGAAGCCAGACTAAATAGAACTTAACCTTTGCTTGTAAGAGTAACCCTACTAAAGCAAATGGCGGTAAGTAATTTTTAAACATTTCGAGTCGTGCAAAATGTGAACTCCGGCGCCTGTTTCATAAATGTACCTAACTGCTCTCTAATACAATACAATACTTTACTGCACACCAATAAAAGTTAACAAAAGGAAACAAATGAAATACAATATTCAAATAATGGTAGAAAATATACGGTTTTATCACTTTCAGACAGCCTTTGGGTAGTGAAATTAATTATTTCTTTTTACTTAAAATAGATTAAGTGATGCAGAAAGCGAAGGGAACATAATAATAGATATCAATAGAAAACAAGAAATAATTTGTTCTAAAACTATTTCCCTTGACCTTTTCTTTTACCATAAAACCAGTTTAGATCATCTGATAAAACGATGGTATAAATAACTCAATAGCGTTTTCTTTGAGATACCGCCATTTGCTTTAAGGAGGCAGACATTTTTAAACTGTAAATTAATACCTACATTACTCCTTTAAAACCTCTTCCTCCTCTGAAAATCTCCTCTTTTTAAAATGTTTGTGAGCAGAACAAATTTTCCTCAATTTGGCGGAATATAAATGTATTACATACTTCTTATATATTAATAAATAAATAAATAAAAAACAATAATAATAATTTTCATATTACCATAATATCATAATGTTCATAATATTTCATATTAATTTATTGCTGACATGAGTAGGTACAGTAAGAGTGTCTAAAGAAAATGTAATGTATGTGAAGTAAAAGTAAAAGCACATAAAATGGTTCAATTTCATCCACCCTTAAAATAATATAAATTCTATCCTTAGTAAAATGTCACATAATAAGCTATTAAGGATCCCCTAGATTGGATTGAAAATAATGAGAGAAAATTGTTTTCCGAGATAATTAGTTGTCCCTGCGGCTTGACTTTGCACTAATTTAACTCAACTAATTAGTTTAGCAGACGCTTATCCCTCTAGGGCATAATCTTAATAATGGCGTTTTCTTTGAGATACCGCCATTTGCTTTAAGGAGGCAGACATTTTTAAACTGTAAATTAATACCTACATTACTCCTTTAAAACCTCTTCCTCCTCTGAAAATCTCCTCTTTTTAAAATGTTTGTGAGCAGAACAAATTTTCCTCAATTTGGCGGAATATAAATGTATTACATACCACCTAAGTTTCTTATATATTAATAAATAAATAAATAAAAAACAATAATAATAATTTTCATATTACCATAATATCATAATGTTCATAATATTTCATATTAATTTATTGCTGACATGAGTAGGTACAGTAAGAGTGTCTAAAGAAAATGTAATGTATGTGAAGTAAAAGTAAAAGCACATAAAATGGTTCAATTTCATCCACCCTTAAAATAATATAAATTCTATCCTTAGTAAAATGTCACATAATAAGCTATTAAGGATCCCCTAGATTGGATTGAAAATAATGAGAGAAAATTGTTTTCCGAGATAATTAGTTGTCCCTGCGGCTTGACTTTGCACTAATTTAACTCAACTAATTAGTTTAGCAGACGCTTATCCCTCTAGGGCATAATCTTAATAATGGCCACTTCTTTTAATAAAATTGAGCACTGATAATAGTATTAATAGTATTTATAGACAGTGACGACAACCTTTAGGTAGCAAAATAAATGTCGATGGAAACATTTTGAAAAAGTAGTGCTACAAATAATTGGAACAATTTATTTTGCTCATATACGTAGACACCTATGACATTGAATTTCATACAACCCTTAGGCCTGACCTTAATTAAATTGTGGTACATATTTAATATTATCTACTTACAGTCACGTTTTTTGGCTAAATATTTGTAGTAATGATGCATTCGGTGAAACTCCCATTGTAATTTCATCAGATTTCACTAAATTTAAGAAGCTTAGTAATAAATAACTATCTATCTATCAGTAACAGACTCACACAGTCCACTGCTGAACATAGGCCTGCCCCATAGCTCGCCACAAAATGCGATCCCGTGCAGACCGCATCCATTGACTCCCCGCTACCCTCACGAGGTCATCCATCCATCTAGTCGGGGCCCCCCACGCTGCGCTTTCCTATACGTGTTCACCACTCTAGGATTTTGCTGCCCCAACGGCCACCCATTATCCGGGTTACATGGCCCCATTGCCACTCCAACCGTGCAATCCTGTGAGCTATGTCGGTGACCTTGGTTTTTCTGCGGATATATTCATTTCTGATTAAATCACGCAAGAAACTCCGAGCATAGCTCTTTCCATTGCACGTTGCGTGACTATTAAATTACCCACTATTAAAGTTAATGTAAAAATATGCTATCGATAAATAAATCTTGACAATTCCTCTAGAAATATGCATTAGAATTTTATGAAAACGTGCTTGGAATTCTTAAGATGCAAGCGGTGCTACGTCGAGATGGTCTATAAATGCTCGTTCTTCTTAAGATCATACAACCTTTTGTAAATGACACGAAATGTGAACCCTCAGTGAACTGTATAAGCGTAAAGTGACAAGGATCTGCCTGTAATATTCCTTTTATTATGAAACGTGTTTAATCTGACAAGAAAGAACGCATATATAATGCATGCAATATTAAGGTCGTTGGGGCAAGTGCGAAATATCGAAAAGTACAAATGTTATACAATTAAGTGTAGAAGGGGAGTAGCAGAATGTTCATAAATCCAAAATTGACTGCTGAAATCGAGGGGGCCCATGATTGTACATACAAAAAAAATCTAAAAGCCTGAAACCTAGAACATGGGTCATGCTATTTGATAAAAAACAAGAATAAAATTAAACTGAAAAACTGTCGTACTGCGCCTAGCAGCAGATTTGGTTACAAATATTATTCGATTTATTCTGGTATCCTCTATGAATATCGACATTTTATACTTCTATTTATTAGAATTAAAGGGAAGTTTATTATTTCAGGGTTCTTCAAAATTTTCACTCAGCTCCCGTGGAAATGGTATCACGAAATCAAAAAGTAACGCGGTAAGTTTGGAAATTTCCTTACTCGTTAATTCAAGTTTATTTATTTTGGTAAAGACCAATATATAATATATAATATTTATGAACTTACACGAATGCTAAGTATGAAAGATCCTGTATAATTATTTGATTTAGGAAAGATAACATTTGATTATTACATAAAGTAATAAGAAAAGATAAATATAAAACCTTAATCTAAGAAACCTATAATATAAAAAAGGTCACAGAAAAAAATTCATTTACAGGTATTACCAGATAATGACACGTATTTAGACAAGCCAGATAACATGATGCGTATGCCTACACACATGGAAAACTATAAAGAAAAGAAGAAAATACCAAAGAAACATCCGAAGTCAACGATCCAAAAGATAATAGCGAGGAATAGAAAGAACAAGAAAATGATGTACAAACGCTTGACGAGCAAGCCTACTCCAGCACCCATTAGTGACGACATAATTGATGATTTCGTACCAGAAAAGGACGACGAACCTACTACACAAACGTCTATAAAGAAGAAAATTAAGAAATGGAACAGCAAAGTACCTAAGTACCATGGTCAAGTTCAAAAAATGCAAGGCAGGCCATTTTCGAAACATAGAAGGACAAAAAGGAACGCAGAAAGAGATAACACACGAATCCTTGAAGACTTTGACGAATTAGAATTTTTGGACAAGAAAAAAGATTATGATATCGTAAGAATGCATTACAAAAATTATTGGTGAAATAGACATTAAGTGAGTTTAAGTTACAATTAGAGTATTAAGTACAAGTAAGGATGTAAAATAAAACTTTCTTAAATAACATTATAACATTTATTTACAAAACAATAAATATTGTACAAATAAGCAATGATAATAAAAAAGTATAAAATGGTCATAATTATAACTTAATGGTAGTACATTGCACTAAACAATTACGCTGATATTCATAACGATACCATATTCACTTAAAATATGATGTGTTACTTTGTCATATTTGTTCTCGATGACAAACATCATATCTTAAGTAAAGTAGATTTCATAGTATGAATAGAAGAGTTACTCGTAAAATATTATTTATCCCTAATTATTTACAAATCCTAATCCTATGTTTAAATATGTGTTTATTCAGACAATTTTACTTCTAAATACACTTAAAGGACGCACTACAGTAAACCTATTTTAATTTGATGATAATGGCTTCTATTCTGATATAAATGGCTTTGAGAGAGGTATTGGATCAACCATGGATTCTGATGTTAATGTAATGGCACGAATGACAGCACCAGAGATATTAAGTGACTAAGGCCTCTTGTTCACTAAGCTAGATATTCAGGTACGGCATACAAGAAAAATTATGAAGTTGTGCCGACGCGGCAAGGAATCTTATTAGTCTTATTTCTTCCAAGCAAGGAGTTTAGCTATGTAAGCTCTAATGAACAAGGATCCGAAAGCCACCATTTCAAAAACAAATTCACGAATTCTCCATTGGCATACGGTACCAGTAGCCGAGGAATGATTATATCAAGTGAATTCGATGACTAAAGACGCGCCTTGACAAGCCATTTCATTGGAATCAGACTTCTTATTACATACTATAAGATTATGAGTGAATATTTGAAATCCAATATCTATTTGACGATAGAACACTGAGTTTTTTTTAGAAAATCCATAAATATTTACAGTTAAAGCCTAAATTTGAAGACCGAGATTATTGGTCCACTGACACCATTGAGTTCCTTGAAGTTAGGTCGATTTTTACGACGTGGCATTCTATTATCTAAACAAAATCGTTTTCTGCTTACAGCCTACTGAAATCCTGTTTTTTTGCATATAATTGTGTGTTTTGCACATCTCCTTCAGTCTTATGCTTGTTCAGCCTTGATGTCCTCTCCTCCTTTCTTGTTCCTGTATTCCCATCCGTTGTATGCCAGGCTCTGGGCGTTGGACTCGTGGTCTCTAAAAGCAACACCGCCGCCACTATAGCCCCCTCCTCCATACTTGTGGCCAGTCTGAAATAAAGTGGAAAATAATGAGAACGCGAGGGTGAGCTCATCCGTTTGAAAGATGGGTGAATAGTATCAAGCGTCATGCTGGTCTCAATTGGTCGTACGTGACAAGAGATGGAAAACTTTGGAGGGAAGAAAGGCTGATTGATGATAATGAAATGATGATTAAATTGTGAAAATTTAATGTGCAGTGGTGATAAAATCTTACTTTAATAAGTCTATTCTTGACAAAAATATGGGAACAAATAATTCACAATAGGACTTGAATAGAATCACGACAGACATGTAAAAGTGCCCTTGTGGCATATTTCATTATTTCATTTCATTATTTCCTAATGAGTATAAGGGATAATAAGCATATTATGCTACTATTTTGAAGAAATTGGGCAGTTTGACAAATTAACATATTAAATATGCTAAAAGGATCATCGAAGTAGTAGTATACATAATTGTGCGTTCAAATCTAGCTTTAAATAAATATTTATAAATTACCTGAAACTCATTTATGATCAAACGACTTTTATGATTCAATTGTTATTTTTCTTAATCGAGAAATGGTTCATTATTTTAAAACATTGTTAAGACAGTTATTAAAGCTAATACCCGGAGTTATTTGCAAATCTTCTTCTTTGAAAAGAAATCATTCACTTTGTTATGCTTATTTTCGGTAATGGCTTCTCCAAGGAGACAAATTTTCTAAAGACTTGTTGGAGATTCTTTGAATATTTTATTTTTCAAACTGTTTCCTCGTAATTGATGATTAACCAGCAATTGATAAGTCTTACGGCTAAAATATAATTCCCAGGAACGTCGTCAAGCGACGTCAAATATCATGACACAACATCGTTGTGACGTTGAACTTGGCACGCTGCGTTAATGTGACGTTAAAAACTATAGATTGATGCTGATTTGAACTTTTAATCTGCTTCAAATGTTGATTTTTTTTACTTAGCATGAAAATTAAATGGAAAAAAACCACACCAAAGTGTAACACCTTCGGTTAAAAAATAAGAACAAGAATCAACTTTGAGCCAACTTATGAGCCATAAATATTAAGTGATCACCGTTCCGTTATGTCATAGTGGTACTCTCACTTACCGGGTATTCATAATGATCGTAGTTGTTTTCCCTGTACGGTCCTCCTAACCCGATGCCAGCAGGAGAGTACTGAGGGCCAGTGTAGTGCCCGCTGGAGAACGGAGAGCTGTTGGGTTTGCAGAACTTGAAGTAGCCAATCACACCTGGAAAATATTATGGATATTTTACTCATGAGTATATATTTGGTTGTAACAACATCTGTTTTGTTTCATTATAAAGCGATCTATAGTCGCACCATTTTCGAAAAAAGCACTACGTTTGTCTCAGCCGGAAGGGCAATGGCTGGCTTCGTATCAAATTAAACGAACTCCCCAGGTAGTCGTTTAAAAATAATACTCAGCTAGCAATTGCCTACTTTCCTTGCTTTGACAATAATGTACTATTGTTATAGAAAGGTGACCAAAGGCACTTTTTGCCTAACTTAAGAAAAGGCGGGTTGAGTATATTACCGAAGTAGCAAACATGCTTTATAAGCGCTTATACGTTTTATACTCCTTTATATACTCTTCAAAGGTTAAATTATGAGCAGCATTGTAAACCCCTTTTTAAACTAAGCTTCTGGTTACCTGGTATGATAAGTGCCATGAAACCAAGGAACTTCTTGAAGCTGGCGAGCCCCAGGATCAGAGGCAGGAAGAGCAGCAGCTTCAGCTTGAACAGCTTGAGGATCAGCAGCATGGGGATGATGAGCTTCTTCAGCTTATGGCGGCCTGGAATACCAATATTATTGTTTATCTCTTATCATATCTTATTATCCTTGGGGGTCCTTACAGATACACTTCGACTCAATGGGATCGATCTTTTGTGTAGTTACCCCTTGTTGCACCTACTCAAGGGATTGCTCCACCACCTCCATGTATCGGATGATGGAACCAGTTGGTAGTGCCTGGAATTTCTTCAGTTCTGGGTATATTGTTTATCTCACACTAGGGAAGAACAGTGGGCAAGCACAGTACTGCTACTGTTTGAACGCACAGTTACTGTCAAGACTGTTCTGTGCGTTCAGACAGTACTATGTTGTCCACTGTTTTCTCACTGTTCTGCCCTCGGCTGAAATCGTCATTAGGTTGCTGCTGGTCAGATTCTATGTCAGTCAAAAAAAAAACAATTTTCAAGGATTGCCATAAATGCAAAACTTCTTAAACATTCTCATCAAATTGATATCAGTAAGGCATTAAAAACGTCACAAAGTGAAAAAATAAATCACTCTTATTTCATAGATATAAATTGTCTGTAAATTGAAGCAATATTTCCCTTATGGATAACGTTACGTTAGGTTTGTTTTATTTATAACATTCAAAATAATTCATGGTTTCAGAGTAAAATGCTTTCGTTGAAATTAAACATTCTGTGAAACTTTTGTCTATAAAACAAGGGTTCAAAAAATGCTTATATATGAAATGTGCAAATAATGACTTACGGAATGGAGGCGCCTTCTTATCTTCGATGACGTCGACCTCATCAGCGATCTCATCAAGGAACCTCGGGGCAATGACCCCGTTGGATGTGACGTCATCATCCAGCTGCATCTCCAGGGCAGTGGACCTCAGGAATCTGTGAACATTTGATAAAGTTTGTCAATTGGGTCCATCTGGTTCACCGATAAAATTAATGTTTCGTAGAACGATAACTTTTTCCCTGAAATTATCGATTATTTATGATTTTTTAAAAGGTCGTCGTATAAAACCCGATTTGTCGATGTAAACTCGAAAATAAAAAAAAAATGCTATCGATAAAATTCTTTATTCTTTATTCAGTAACAATAAACATTGTATTTGAAACACTTACATGTCAGATTTTACTTAAGGCTATATTATCTCTACCACTATTCTAGCATCACATTATACACCGTGGGCGTTAATAACCCGAAAGATTTAAACCACGTATTTTTGACGACAATACGAGTAAATAATGTTATATCAACATGGGTCTAATTATGTGTCTTAACTAAATTACTATTTCAGTACAAATTAAATCATATTAATTTCCCGCTTCTTTGTGAACAAGTCTTTAGTTGAAGAAGAGAGAGCGAGCATGACACTCTACGAATCGCTCCGAAATCATACGACGAACGGCGAATGCCGTGACTTGTGTTCTATGACAAGTAGTGTCAAGTTATCGCTGTTTCACTTTTGACGGGTTCAAATTTGAACATTGGCATAATGACATGAATTAGGGTGTGTTAGACTGGAGATTTCTTAACTTTTGATGTGTTTTAAATAATTAATATCTCCTTAATTATGAGTTTTTGGACTATATGTTACATAAGTTTATATACTCTAATTAGGCTCTAGTATCGTTAGCTTAAATCTTTCGGGTTATTAACGGTCACGGTGTATATTAATATACTAAGAAAAGAAATAAAATATAATAAAGAAAAACAACAATAAAATTACAATTACAATTATATGGTCAAGTAAAATGTTTGAAATGTTAATATGATTATTAAATAATAACAATAATAAATACTGTTAAATTAGTCGAATATATCTCTTCAACACTATCAGCATCGCGCCAACAAAAAACATTTCAATTTTCGTTTAAAAATGGACCAGTTCGTAATGACCTTTAGTTCTAGCTCATCTTTAAATTATACATTTGCTCAACATTTAAATAATATGATGTTTCAAAGATGATTATACATAGGCATAGGCACTACAATACTTTGTCTCCTACGTCTTACCCAAGTTACGCCATACCCTCAAGTATCGAGACGTATTTTGTGTTTGTAGATTTAATTCCGTTAAAATGCTCGTACACTCTATTTGCATAAGGCATTCTTAAATAGATCTTAGGATGACTTGATAAACCGTTTTTTTTGCGATAATGCAAGGTATATAGAAACGCGATTAATTTGACAATACTTTTTGACAGTTACTTTGAGCAAGTGCGTCGCAAAGTAATTCACCTCAAATCCGTGGCAAGGCTGATTCATAGTGACATAGACTTACATATTATATTTACTATTTAGTAAGTACATTTAATTATATTTATATTCCTTTTTCACGTTTTGCACCGATATTTTTTTCTTAAAAAATTAAAAAGAGCTATTAATGAAAGAAATAAAAAAGGTCAAATAGCAGCCTCTAAAGATCAAATTGAATTCTTTTGAAGTGTTAGCAAGAAGTCTAATTAGTTAAACGCAGGTGGCAACTAGGGGAGTTACATTACAACACTGAATTATATTAAAAGAGCCCATCTCAAAGGAATCTTTACTCAAAATTCAATCTTAAACAGAAAGACATACGAAAAGAAATAAACATAGATGTTTTCTAACATTAGTCACTTCATTGTTAAGTAGTAGTCTTTAATTGGAGGATTTGGCTCAAATCCGAAGCTGAAATTGCTTAAATTTTTGTGATTTGATTAATAGAAACGCATAAAAAAGCCAAACACGGAGATATTATCTAATTTCGTCTCAGATTATTATAACAAAACGGAACAAAAAAGGTTTTTTTTTTCACCTAAATGAACATCTAGAGCCAGTGTTATAAACTTTATGTAATTAAAAAAATATAAGCATAACAGAACTTTAATTATCAAACATAACCATAAAATTACTAGAATAATTGGCAACGAAATAGGAAAATTATATTTAACTTTAATTGAGGTTTTAATTTTTTATAAACTTTTTGAGAAACGGTCGAATGACAAAAGAGTTCGGCTTCTGTGGTGTATTTATTCTGTGCCTCAACCACAGACAAAATATAAATAAGTAACATTAGAATGCGCCTTACAGTTCTAGAGCAAGCCTATACCTTGTTTACATATCCGGCCCGTTTAGCATCTAAATTAAACGCTCGCGGGTTCTGCCAACTGACGACACCAGCCCCAATTCGGCGAGGCGTGATATCCCATAGCAATATCTGGGATTTGTCATATAATTTTGTATTTGTACTATCCAAGCCGCATTGAGTGACTAATTAGGAATTACTGACCAAAAATTTTTCATCTCACACTTCGCTCCGTCTAAAACTGCGCATTTTTACCAATATCCCGCTACTCTAACGCTATTGTCAGGTGCGTGGTATTTTAAAACGCTAGCGTGATATTTTTACAGATTAGAATTAGATACATAAATGTAGCTCCTGTCATACTTGTACTTTAGGGTTAAGACTCGCTGTTTTGAATTATCGCCTATACTCTTTTAAATGTAGGTACATTTCACTCATATATGTAATATGTACTATACTCGTATCTTATATTAATTTTGATAGCAGTGAGACTGGATATGTCTACACGATTACTTTAAACAGAGCATATCGCTAATGTTGAAGAATAGTGGCGAGATCTCGGATATAAATTAATCTCAAATGCCGAATTGAGCCCCGCGTGTGTCGCAAACAGATGAATTATTGAACATCATTATTGCATGCTGTTTGATTCCGTCTCAAAGTGAAATCCTAAGCTCAGAGTGAAGAGTGAAACCCTAATGAGTGAGAGTGAGACAAAAGCAGACATGTCATGTAGATTTATAAATTTGTCATTAATGGAATATGACTAGTTACACCGGAAGCCCTGAGAATTTACTACAAGTTTGCTTTTAGGAAAAACTGTCTCGAATGACAATGTTATTAATACGAATGTGGAAGCTTAGCGTGATCTGATCGAGACGTTTTGTTGACTTGGAAAATTACACTTGGGGGTCTGTTGGCCTGAACTGGTATGCCTATAAAACATCCGTTAACAACTAAATGGTAATAAATAAAGACTGGATTTGTTATACATATAAATAAACGATGAGACGACAGGTCATAGGCATGTGAGAAGAAAAAAAAATATGTTGCGCCGAGGCCGATAAATAAAGGAGATAAGGGCAAGGGAATGATGATGAAAGGATGATTTTATCGTACCCAGTTGCATGTGTTATAGGCACTAGCATGAAATACAAGATGGTATCATTACTCTGGCAGCATTGGCATGTTGGTAAAATTGCCATTTTTTAAATGTCAAACGGGGCAAACGAGCAAACGAATCGCCTGCCGGAGAGCGATTGCCATCGCCTGCAACACCAGAGGAGTCACAAGTGCGGTGCCTGCTTTTCAGGTGGGAGCACGCTCTATCCTTGGAGGTTTAAAGGTCGTATCGGTCTGGAAATACTGAAAACGACAGTTAATTCCACAATGCATGCGAAGCAGGAAATTGGATACGTGGATCTACATCATCAGCCTTCACAGTCTTCCTCTGCTCAACCTACCTTTCAATCTTCCTCATCCCGAATTTGACGAGGGCGTCCCAGTCGGAGTCTTCGCTTCGAGGCTGCGAGCTGAGCTGTGGCGGCTCTCTAGCCAAGGCCCTGGCTTGGGACTCGACCTTCACCAGCACGGCATTTTCTGAAAGCCTGTGAAGAATTGTCACTGTCAATCCACTCTCTTCCAAACAAATACTCTGTCAAAAATTAGCTAGGCCGGTCGTTAAAATCCAACTTTTTTTATAAGTTTTTGAAGATGTTTAGATGTTAGTAACTACATAACACGTTGACTGTTGGGTGAATTGGAATGAGAATTGGCTTAGTTCTTGTTTAAGAAAAATTGACAAAGGTGTTGTTCATACGCTCTAAAACAGTAGGTGGCGATCGGGTTTTATGAACGCCATGCCACTGCAGCCTAATATCATGCAATAGTACGTTAGGAATGACATAGGATGACATAGATGTTCTAAGTAACGCAGACAAAGCTAGCTTTATAAAATCAGTACAACATTGAGGTCAGGTAGGGTTCTTTGTATTGTATGTAAGTACTTACTGGTAAGCTGGTTTATCAAAGAAGTCATCGAAGGAACGAAGAGCCTGAGCCTTGAAGCAGTCGCCCAAGTCTCCATTGACACACTGCTGCGTCGCTTGTTGGATGTAAGGGTCCTGGTCTTCCCCGAAACCCAGCCAGTCCAGGAACCCTCGGCCTTGGGCTTCCGGCTGGAAAATAGTATTCTATTAACGTCGGACTTAGCAGAGTGGTGCTACGATGCCAACCCAAGGCATATAAAAAACAGGCATTTGGTCAAAAAATTAAATGGCTCGGGCATAGTACTTGGTAGCTTAGAAAAACTGTCCGTGTTGGCCCGGGGAGCCGTTGGAGTTTCTTAAATTTTTCGTTTCGTTTCAGATTTATTATTTATCTATCGATAAACATGCACACCAATTTATGCCACGATAGGAAAAATCTAAACTACTTTGAATGATCTAGAATGTTTATAAAGTAACTATTTGTGATAAGTTTGATATAATCTAGTAATCAGTTAAGCCATCTAAACTGGCTAGATATAGAAGCCGGTGGTATATTGGATTTAACGTAGGAACATGTGAAGTAGTCATCAGTGTACCTATAGTTTTTTAACGCACCAATCTGCCACCATCTTCAGTGAATTGAAGTGACTGTCTCTCCTCTCCATGACCTCCAGTTAGATATAGAAACATTTAGAGGGCTGGTCTGGCAGCGTAACAGCCATTGTGTCTACCGCATTTGTAAAATGGCTGATATGTCCATATCTACCACAAATTGTAGGAAATTTCAGATTCCTGCCCTGTTTAGGGAGCCGGTCCTGTTTCAAAAGTGGTTAATATTTCCTTAACTTACCGATCTCCCACGATCTCCAGCGAAGTGAAGAGACCTCCCCTCCTCTCTCTCTTCTTTAGGGGGCTGGTCCGGCAGCCTAAACCCCCCATCGGCTCGCGACTGCAGCGCTAGAGTGGCTAGCACCGCCACCACCCACCAGTTTGAAGGCATCTTAGGAAGCAGTTGATCTGGAAAAGGAAAACGTTCTCTTTTAGATAAGGCAACGTCTTCTGGTCAAAGTTTAGGGCTGATTTTGACATTTCAGACTACATCTGACTAATGTCTCGCTATTTCTATGTCAACTTTAGCAATGAGTGAATTTATTTAATTTTAAACATAAACTTTATTTAATTTAAACTTGTAAATGTTACTTAATACTTGAATAGCAATTTCTGAAAAACAACCCTTTTTTTGCTTTGACAAAAAAAGAACCGACTTCATTTGAATGTACAGATTACATTTGAATCACCTTTTGAAGTCGGTGCCAAAAGGTGATTCAAATGTTATCGGTAGGTACATGATCGGATTCGTATTTTTGGCATTTCAGTTTTTTTAAGTCGGTTCTTTTTTGTTATTTTTTTTCCAAAGAGTAAGTCTGCTTTCTTTATATTCAGTTGGTCCCATTGTCATATAATATAATTTCGTTTTGTTAACACAGTCGGTGATTTTTGTAATTTTTTTTTTTTTTCAATTTATTTCATATATGGTAGGTACTTTAACTTTGATTATAAAACTCCTAATATGTTGGTCTTAGTCAATTAACTTCTTAAAAACGTTAATTTATATCATCTCGGAAGCAAAATACGAATTAATATTGTCCCTTTGAGAAAGCAAATTACTGTAATTAATTTTCTTCATTTTGTTTTAGCTTGTGTAATTCTAATTAATTGTACGTGACGGCAATTTACTTTGATAAATTCAATTCTCCTTAATTTAGATCTTAGGAAAAAGAAAATGCCATTATTTAAAGAGGCAAGTGTCAGTAGAATATTTTGTATAAAATAAAGCATTCCATTTTTTTTATTAAATATTATGGGACAATCTTACACAAATCGACGAAACCCAAACTAAGGAAAGCTTCTAATGGGTACTAGACGACGATATACAGAATAAGATAAGGATAATATACCTGTATAAGTTGCTGAAAATATGTTGTTCAGTTTGAAGGGTAGAGTCTATGTTTTAATTTATTGCTCCTACAAGCAACACCAGGTAAAGATAACATCCATGATTCAGAAACAATTATTCGAAATCATCACACAAATATTTGCCTGCATGCCCAACTCTAAGTCAGTGTAAACGCGCCTTTAGTGATCGTTACGTGGTTCTGTACAGTCAACCAATTTGATTCCTAGGCCATTTCGTACCTTGTCACAGTGAATGTCAATATGAAAACCACTTGAAATCGCATATCATTGTCATTGTGACAAGGTTCCATAGTGGCCTAGAAATGTACGTACACATTTGAACTCAAGTATTGGTGCGATATTTCCGATTACTTACGCTATTTCCTGAAACTACATATTTGTAATGTTTCAAAGTGTTCCAGCCGATTTAATTCAATTTATAGATTTATGAGTTCGGGTAAATATTGGAGAGTGATAAAATTCAAGTGGGACCAAATTTTTCCAACAGTACAAATAAATAAATAAATATGAAGGGACATTCTCTCTCATTTTTTTTTTTTTTTATGTCATAGGGGGCAAACGAGCAAACGTATCGCCTGATGGAAAGCGATTACCGTCGCCCATAAACACCTGCAACACCAGAGGAGTCACAAGTGCTTGCCTACCCGGAGGACGAAGATAGAATGCCTCTATGCTAGTAATTTCACCTAGTCCCTAACTAAGCAAAGCTAGTAATATGGGTACTAGACGACAATAAATACATAATACAAAAATACAGATAATACCCATGACACAAGAACACAACACGCTGTACCAGTAATCTAGGGGTACCGGGTTCGATTCCCGGTCCCGGTCTCTTCCACCAGGTTACGGATTTCAATTTTTCTTTATGTTTTGATCTTTGTATCAATAGTTCAAAATTAAAAAATGTGGTGTCTACCCATCCCAAATAAGACATTAGATTTTTTTTATACCCTCACACAAATCGATCTAGTCCCAAATTAAGCTCAAGACGGCTTGTGTTATGGGTACCAGACGACGATATACAAACTTATATAGATAAATATATACTTAAATACATAGGAACAACCCTGACCCAAGCACAAATATTTGCCCTGGCCGGGATTCGAACCCGGGACCACCGGCTCAGTAGACAAGCGCTTACAAACTGAGCCAACCGCGTCGTCTACATGTTTCATAAAGTCGTCGTTATTCTAAAAAAAAATTGCTAACCATTTACACGACAGCTGTTAGAATTAATTGAACGCCAAAAGTAGGAGGGTAGTTCTCACGAAATCTCGAAATTCTTGTCCTTCATGTTTTCACAAACAACTAGTGAATATATAGTGGTAAGTATTACTTCCTTGCAATAAACACCATCGTCGCTAAGCGTATTAGTTATAATTTCTGAGCCATATAGGTAAATAAAAAAAAATGAGTACATGTAACGTCGTTAAAATCATTTCCTCACTATGTCCCAAGTCCCATTTTCAATTACTTTTAAATTTGTAACTACAAAGTTAATAAAGTAAAAGCGATGAAAGTTTCATTAACCTATTCTTATACTATGGACTTGTGAATGTATTCTTCATTGGGATAAAAAAGCCAATAATGAATTTGAAAAAAAATTTAAACCATGTGTCCAATAAAATTAAATCATTTCCTCACAACTTTAGTAACAGTCAATTTATGAACGCTGTTTCAATCAAACGTGGACACTACCGTTTGTTTTTGATAGCTGGCAACACTGACGATTTACCAATATGGCGAATTGATTGAGTACGCGTTCGAGGCTTTGTTAAAAAACGGTAGAATACATAACTTTTTAAAATTACTTTTGTGTTCGTCATTACCTCACGTCCCAGAAAAAAGGAAGGTAAGTACTATAAAAAAATATTAATTACATAATGAAGTAGGGTTTTGGGAGTAGTTCACTTACACAAATAACCTTGTTTAAAGCACGGTCGTATCACTAGTATTTTTAGGTTTTGTTTCGTTTCGTCATTCCCTCATCGTCATTACCTCATATATTATACAGTAATAAATTTACAGTGAGGGAATGACGACTAAGGAGGAAATGATTTTGACTGTGTTAGAATTCTTTTTTACTGTCGCATGTTGTAGCAAACCCTTGAATTTACCTGTAATATCTTTTTAGGGCACAATAATGGCAAGAAAAAGAAAATTAGTGAAGAGGAAGCTAAATGAGAAGGAACCAAATTTGCAAATGACCAGCAGTTAAGGACGAACAGCTTTGCAGAAGATGAAACCCCCGACACTGATCAAAAGGGGGTGTTATTCTGTAAAAGAAATCGATTAACTAGAGAGCTGAGACTGATACAATTTATCTTCGAGATTGAATAGGCAGGAAAAAGAATTTAAGTCGAATTGCCAGTTTGATTAGTTCTAAGAAAATGAATATTATTTCGTTAATTTTTCCTGTTTTCTTTTTTAGTCAAGACTGTTATATATTAACTTTGAATTTATTTCTAAGTTATTTTTTAAGCAAGTAAAGATTTTTTGTTTGTTTTCTATAGCTACTGCCATCATGATTAAGACAAGTGCTATAACAATTTTTAAACTTTGTTGTTAATTATTCGCGGTTGCAGACTGCAATAAATTTGTGATTTTCTGGACATTAGTTCCTAATAATGTCAATTAATATAGTAAACTTTGCAATACAAAATAATTTTAACACAATAATTATGCATTTTTATTTGAAATTGTACATCATTGCTTATTAAACTCATTCCTTCACCTAAGTCATCATTTCCTCATTTCATTTTTTTAACAGGCTTGTAATTCTTAAAAAAGGCGCTTATTTTAGGGACCACTATATATCCTAAATTTAATATCATGACTACTACAAAATCCATATCAAAAAATCCGAAATGATCATACTATTTTAATTGGTTTTTATCGGAACCGAATTTCGTGATTTCGTGAGAACTACCCAGGAAATGGATTTTAATTAGGTTCTTGCTATTACTTATACTCGTATTTGCATGTTGCATTGCAAGAAATATCAGGAATTGGAATGGAACCGCGTATTTTACGATTGATATTGCAAAGTAAATATATTAGTGATTTCCAGTAATAGCAGTAAGTATTTATAAGTATTTTTCTATTACACAAATGACCTTCCGCTAAATTGGACCAAGAACCAACAGGTCTCTGATGATTTAACTCTCATCTGAGTGTTAACTATACATTGTTTAATTCCGATTTAGGCCACATCTTAACTACAAACACGAATATCTGAGATTTGCAATGGAATCCTGCTTGGTGTGCATAGTAAAAAATTAAGCTGATTTGAATACTCCTATCTCTTGGTTATTGGTACAGCCCCCATACAGCCCATGATCTTTTAACAATGAATTGCCAAATGGTTTTGCCAATTATCTATACAAGGCTAGTTAGACATCCAGGGATAGTTGTCTTGAATAGATCCTTTTTAGCCAACAACGGGAAACGGTTTATCACTTCTTTCACATTCTTTGACGAAATTACTGGAAAATTCTAGTTAAAAAATATGAATCATATCAACTCTTGAACTGGTCTATGGATTTTATATTGTATATAATTATAAATTTTGATATATCTAATGCATTTTATTTGACTTTTTTAGAATATAAAATTTATTTTTTGTCATGATTACTATTACGTGAGGTAAAATTTATTTTACACATTATAAGCAAAAAAACTTCGATTTAAGAATCAATTATAATATCGTACGATTTATTTGGCCAAATGTTACATAAAATTAAAACTAGTTAATATAATTAGTCATATTAGACGTTACGCATATACCTAATAATACCTATTAGGTATGTACCTTCTCATTAATAACAGTAAAATATGAAGGAAGTATTGTCGTTTTACGCGTCAAAAATCGACGTTTGTTGTGTATACATTTTAAACATTACATATTTTTCATTTAAGTCACGCTTCTACACAAAATCTAGAATCTAACTCAACTTACAGCATAATAAATCCACCAATCACATTCTTCATAACAAAAGTATTTCCGTCACAAAACTTTCACATGTCTGCGAATAGTCAAAACTAACTCATCAACTTTAACATAAACTAACTAAAGTTCA
This sequence comes from Apotomis capreana, assembly GCA_947623375.1. Taxonomy (NCBI): domain Eukaryota; kingdom Metazoa; phylum Arthropoda; class Insecta; order Lepidoptera; family Tortricidae; genus Apotomis; species Apotomis capreana. The sequence goes on from OX392519.1 coordinate 12,773,618, forward strand.
GAATCTGGGAACTATTCCACACAAAACACGTTCAAAGTTAACTTCGTTTGCGTACAAAATGAACTACGGAATGACAATCTGTACAAGCAATGCAGTGCATTTTAAGTTTTATTAACACCAAGTGTACATACAGTGTCTGTTAGAAGTTGGTTGTACCGTTACTAACTACGTTTTCCAACTGCCGTCGCTGGGACTGTTCTTAATCCGAAAAGACTTAGTTTCATGAGCGTTCCTTGACGGATACGCCGTTTTGTACATGAGCAGGACATGCTGTCACGGTTTGTATGGCCGATGGGAATACTTGTGTTGCCAGTGGTTGCCAGCTCTGTAATTCATTTAGGGCTATAATTTTCTAGGAAGGTTTGAAATTCCGGTTGGCTGTGTTATTTGCGTAAATATAAATGAGGTTATTGTATTAAGCTGTTTACATTCACGTGAAATTGTAGCGGTCCGACATGGTTCTAACTCGAATGGAGCTCTTCATCTGGGACTGCTTGGTGTACGGGTACCAAATACAATAATTAATACAATAAATAAAAACAAAAATCTCACGAAGTTTTAATCAATATCACTACATAGTATAAACCAGTCGCTTACTGCTGTCTCTCTGTCTGTCCCTATGTATGCTTAGATATTTAAAACTACGCAACGGATTTTGATGCGGGTATTTTAATGGATTATTTAATGGATAATTAAAATGTCTTTAATAATTTATCGCTCTTTACAGAAGTTATAACCATCCCAAATATTTTACGGTTTCAGAGAAATATGCGATGGTATTACTATGACTTTTGAGAGGTTTTTGTTACTACATTTTTTACATTGAACCCTCAAATAAAATCTAAGTGCTTAATCGCTTAGTAAATGTCATGAAAACTTTGGTGCGTCATCTCATAAATGGTTTAAAGCTCACGTAAAAATGCTGTCAATGTCATTTGAGTTTTGGTTTTTCAACCGTTTATAGAGTTCTAAACGTTTAAACGTTTTAAAGTTTGAGCTGTTGATTTCGGGAGTCTGTTTCCGTATGGTAGAAACGTCATTTTGAAAAAAAAAATCGTCACCTGTAATATGAATTAATGTAACCGCCAAAATGACGAAATTGAGTTAAGTATACAGTTCGTCTGTAAATTTGACGATCTATCCATTGCTGTTATTAAAATTACGATATCTTGAAAAAAATGTTGGTTACATTAAACAAAAATTGACCGTTTTTTTAGTTTTCTGTATTTATTTTGGTGTATGGCACATTTTTGTAAATTACTTAATATCAGATTAACGTAACCACAAGTATTGGCCAAAGTTGAACAAAAGTCATTAATGTAAGACTCATCGGTAAATAAATGACTCTTACATTACTCAATTTATAGCACTTTATTACCCATTGACTGTTACGTTAGCTTCAAAGCTAGATAAAAAATATAAAATGGTTCTTACATTAAATGGGTTATACTTTTAGTTTTTGAATCAAATCATGTAAATAATAAGGTACATAAATGATTTATATGCTCAGATTAGATAGGTAAAAAAAAATAAACGAGATTATAAGACAGCAACCATTTAAAGTCAATTAAAGTCTAATCTTGTCACAAATTGAGCTTACTGCAAGCTGGGTGAATATATAATTTAATCAGGAACATTAAAGTTTTCGTAGTTTTTAAAGCAATAATTGCCTCTTACATTATTATTTGTCTTCCCAAGGCTCGAGTGATGACGGTTACATTAAAATTATGTACTTAATTTAGACGGACCTGGTGCTTACGTTATTTTGGTTACCAGGAACTTTGCGACCATCTCTTTCCTTTGCAGTGTTAATGAGTAGATACCGGTGAGACGACCATACATTTGCCTGTAGGAAGCAATTAAAAACTCTACCGCGTGCGTCTGTTTACGATTTGGTGTTGTGATGGATATGATAGCCACTGTAGTTTGTACCGACCAGCGATCGGATGCCGGTTTTCGACTCCATACAAATACTGGTATTAAATTTCGGTATTTCGCTTATTATTACACATTTCTTTATTTTACTGAGCTAATTTCAAAGTTCTATACCAATACTTTAATTATATGTTATGGCATTTCAAATAAAATCTGTAATATTATTTTTGTAATTTTTATGAATACCGTTAACGGTTGGTTCCAACAATTCGTGATAAGGACAGTATTGTGCGATTGCGTTGTTATATATCAATAAGTACAGTTAAATATTACGAGTTAAGTACATTCATCGCTTTACATCAGGCGATCCGTTTGCTCGTTTGCCCTCAACGACATAAAAAAATAATAAATAATAATATTATACAAAAAAAAAACTTTCAAAAATTAAGGGAAATTTGATAAGGATAAGTACTAAGTAAGTATTATAGAAATTGTTATCACCTCAAAAGGGACTTCTAAGGCGGAATGAAGTTTGTCGGGATTTCCAGTATCAAATAGAAATTGATGTTTTAAACTTTTTAAAGTTAAGTTATTTATTAATTAGCTATTATGCCTATTTATATCATGTCTTATTCTTGAATTAGGGACTTTTAATTGAAATAATCTAGCTTATTGCATTTCGTTTTTAGGGAATCTCTTAAATGTCTGGTTAAACGGACTGTGAAAACTTTTTCTGTGAAAATCAGTCACTGCCACTACCATGTAGCAACATGTAGGCATAATAAAATGTATATACTTGTATATTATTTTTAGAAAACAAGAAACAGGAATGAATGATGGTAGTAATAGTGATATGGTGGAGGTTAGTGACATTGAGATACTCCCAATCATTTTTTTCAGTAGCCTACGTATCCAACGTAATGTCATTGTATTGATGCGATGATTCAATAAAATACTTTAACTATTTGCTTGCCCCTTGACCATTATTTTTTTCAGCCAGAGAAAGGCGTTGAGTTGGGCCATACTTTCTACTAATAACGGGACATCAATGATGCTTCAAATAAGTAGTTCGCGAGAAAACAACAGCTTACAACATATAAGAAAATCTCTAAATCCGTTTCAGCTCTATAAGAAAGATGTCGAAGCCCAATAGCGAAGGTATTCGAAGCATTTCAGTCGTAAATTTACCCCTTGACGTTCAAGTTCATAATAGTGATGTGAGAGTGAGTTACTAATTATGTGACGAAACATTTAGTCACCAGTTTGCCAGGAAATGGTCAAATTACTAATGAAGAATCAAATAAAGATCATTCGGCTAGTTTCAGACAGGGACAAGCCTTACACTGAAAATAGGACTGAGGGTTTGTAAAGACAAAATTGATTATTTAAACGAAATTATACAACTTTAAGCTGAAGTTTAAACTTAAGTCACTAAAATCAAAAGGAGGGAGTTGATGAATGGAACAGAAAGAAGGTAATATATACGAAGAAAACTATATAGAAGGAAATAAAAAAGAAAGAGAAAAAGGGAAAGAATGTGCAGTAAAAGTCGTAGGTAAAAAAAGTACATAAATATTGTAGGAAGGAGAGAAAAAAAAGCAAAGTGAGGAAAAACAGTAAGGAAAAGTATCAGATTGGAAAGAAAATGAAGTGTTTTTTTAATACTCTTTAAATCTAAAGGTGCCTTTACCAATTTTGGTTTTTATAAACAAAATAGAAACTGTTTCCCGCTTATAAACCGGTTTTTATCACGTCTTACTATCCTGCCACTAATTAACTGAAAAACAAGAAATAACTATGTTAAACCTTATTACAATTGGATAAGTTTAAAAATTCCTTAGCTGAATTCCGCTAATGTAAGTCCACGTTTTGAAAATGTGTGTCCCTTACGTTAGATTTTTTTACGTTTTTGTGACTTACTTTAAATTAGGGCTCATTTTTTGAAATCAATGTTGTGTTGTGTTAACGTAACTCCTCATTTTTGGAAAAAAATTAACGTAAGCGCCACGCTATTTTCTAAACTATAATAGCAGCCTTTTTGAGACCATTATCAACTGAAAGATCTTACAAAATTAATCTATAACTACTTTACATCATTTTAATCGGATTAGGAAATAAAATGTTACTGCACTTTTTTAAATTTGCAATTTCGTTTTTGGCCTCTCCTGAAAAATCGTCATTTGGCGGTTACCTTAATTCATATTACAAGTGACGAAATAGAAAATCGAATCGACAACACTTATTATGATTAACGAATCTACTCACAGAATTTCACGAAAATCGGTTGAGAAAATGCCACTGCTAGCCGGAAATCCGGACAAGCGATACAAATATCCGGAAAGAATTTTAGCCCAGGCTGAAGCGGCAACGTGTCGCTCGCTTAGTCACTAATTATTAAGCTATTAATACTAAAACGCTTCAAATATTATTATAAACATTTTTTAATAAAATCTTTTATAGATTCTGTTTTAATGTGGAAATGCCACATTTTTTACTTTTATAAATATTGACATAAAGGTAAATTATGAAAGAAAAATGTAATGTGATCCACTGCAATGTAAGCAGAACTTGAACCTGCGACTCTACGTTTCCGGCGTAGTGCTCTACCAACTGAGTTATCACATCGTTACCTCAATCACACCAAATCTTTGATTCCATAATTCTACGCTACTGGCGCGCCCTCTGCGTCATATGTGTTTAAAATGCTTATGCGCATTAGCCGTATCTTACTCGTAGTGTGTGCGTAGAGTCGCAGGTTCGAGTCCTGCTTACATTGCAGTCGATCACATTACATTTCATTCATAATTTACCTTTGTGAAAAATATTATTATGTTAAAATTAGCTATGATCATTTTAAACTTGGCCACACCGGACATAACTAACGGGAAAATTTGAACATCGAAAGTAGAACGAGACCGGGAAATCAGTCAAATCAATATGGCGTCTATATTAAATAACCATAAGACTCAACTTCGTATGTGAAGGTTCTTGAATGCGCAGGAGTTGCTTTGACGTTGCTCGCGGCACGTATATCGTGTCTTGGTCTTGTTTTTTTTTAATAAACGAGAATTATTCTTGTTGTTTTTGGTATAAGGTTGGGTTTGGTTTGACGGTGGTGGGAGTGAATGACTTGAGTCTTGACCATAGGCACAAAAAATGGCGCGAAACCGCTCAGCCGGCTAATGAGGAATAATGAAGACACTTTATCAAATACTAGCGACCCGTCCCGGCTTCGCACGGGTGCAATGCTGACACTGAATGAAAAGTGTTTCTACTATATTATGCATGTATGATATACATGAACCTTCCTCTTGAATCACTATCTATAAAAAAACCGCATCAAAATCCGCTGCGTAGTTTTAAAGATATAAGCATAGGAAGCGACTTTGTTTTATACTATGTAGTGATTATACAACTAGTTGCATCACGCGGCATTACCCGCTCATCCCGCAGGAACACTACATTTTTTTAGGATAAAAAGTAGCCTTGTTAATCCAGGGTGGCAGCTACCTTCTAGCTCCTTTATTAAATTTAATTAAATTTATCGAAACTGGTCCCGTCGTTTGAGCCTGAAGAAGTAACAAACATACATATTATAAACACATAGAAACTTTCGCCTTTTTAATAATAGTGTGATTTCAGATTTGTATTGAGAATCAGTTTTCTATGGTGAGAACCAAATCTGATGGGATGAATCTGGTTACGATTTTAGGCGAAATCTTAATAGCGCGATGCAGGATCGTCTTTTGTTTTGTATGGGCGCGCGGTGCCATCTATTGGGTATAATTTCTATGTCCTCTCTCATCACGCCGAAACGGCTGGACAAATTTTAACCAATTTAGTGACAGGGATAGCTGAACACCGAAAGATGGTTTAAGGAAACTTTTCACCCGTAAACGGTGAAGAAAAAATTAGCGGAGGAAGTTGCGGGCACCTCTTAAAATCAAATATTTTGTATCTACAAAATTACGCGTAAACGAATAAATAAGTACGGTCGAGTTCATTTCCATCTACACACTTACGAGAACAAAAATGTCTGAACACGATTTTATGCTCCTGACAATAGGCGTGTTCAGATATTTTTGTTCTCGTAAGTGTGTAGATGGAAATGAACTCGACTATACCTATCATATGATAAATACGCTTATCATTTAAAACAAAAGTGATAAAGAGAGCGCTTTCACGGAATATAAAGGTTAATTTCACACGTGTCAAAGTCGCGGTAGCTCAGTCGGACTACTCTGGATAAGTAAAGGTTCGGTCTCCACTTGCAATGCAGTCGATTGCATACAATTTTGTATTTAAGTATTTTTAAATATAACCTCTATGTCAAGTACCTACGCTAATATTAAAGAGCAATTTCGATAAAATCAATCAGCTTATCAGATCTTGTTCTACATATTTAACATTTTGAATTCTTAAATTTTCATTTATAGGGTTCCGTAGTCAAGAGAAAGAAACGGGTTTACACACGTCGTAAAAGTTGAATATCGCTCGATATGCGTCAAATCGGTTCGCGATTCATCATCGGGAGATCCGATCAGTCGCGGCGGCCAACTGAGCAATGCGGGCAAATCCCGTTTCGTAGATTAACATGTCTGATTGTCTCAGACTCACGGTAGTTATCTATGTAAAAAAAATTTTTAACAAAAAAAAGAACCGACTTCAGTAAAACTAAAAATCCAAAAATAACCCGTTCAAGTACAGATTACATTTGACTCACCCTTTGAAGTCGATCCCAAACCACTGTTATTATATTTATATATTAAAGATTACGTGAGGTTTGGCCAGAGATGGGCATTATTCGAATAATATTTTATTCGAATAATCATTCGAATAAAAAATAATCCGTGATATTTTCATTCGCGAATAATTTATTCGCGGATGATTTCATTCGCGAATGATTTATTCGCGGATGATTTATCCGCGAATAAATCATTCGACCGCTTTACAAATGACGAATGATTTATTCGTTATTTTTATTCGAATAAATTCACGAACTAACTAGAAAGAATCGAACTTAACTAGGTATCTAAACATCTAAAATATTTATTGACTGAGCGAGCGAAGCGTCTCCGTTTCAGCTTGGTGAAAAAATCGTTGTCGCCTAGAAGTCGCATTTCTCAACCGATTTTTTTTTATAGCCTGTTCGGTGTCCCGCTTATGAGCAAAGGCCTCCCCTTTTCTTCACTTGACCCTATTGCAAGCGCGGTTAAGCCATTCTCTGAAGAACACGTCCAGATCGTCCCGCCATCTCCTTTTCGGTCTGCCTCTGTTCCGGTACCCATTTTGTGGAATGCTTTTGTGGTGCACTTTTCCGGGTGCATGCGGCATACATGTCCAGCCAAGTCCCATTTCAGTTTTGCGGTCATGAGACCCACATCTACTATACCAGCTTTGGAGCGTAGTTTCGGGTTTCTGATTCGATCAGTCTTCCGAAATCCCAATCCCACCCGAATCTATTCAGTCTTTTCTGTTTTAATTTTTTTTTTCAAAATTGTGGGGATATGAAAGTGTAAAACGTAAAACAACCACACATTTTAAGCATTAAAAAATTATATCAAGTGAGTTGACCTCCACTTACATTGCAACAAATAACACGAAAAAGATTTAACATAACTCGTTTTTACTGTATATTTTAGGGTTAAAAGATAAGCACAGGTAGTATAATAATAATAAACAAGGGATTAGCGTAAGGAATGGATTAGTCACACACAAAGCTAATAGTAACTTTCTAGCCTGACTTAGAAAGAGATAGCTACATGAAAGAGCGAGAAAACCTCATTTTCTTATCAGTTGTTTACTTCTGAGCGAAACTCACTACGCATAATTGATATTTGTCAGTTATTAAGTTGCAGTGCATACCACAGTTCCCTAATAGTTCTGAAGCTATCACGTCGTGGTATATATACCACGTGGTATTATATTTTTGAAAATGAGTGCCAACCAAGTTGGGCGTTTGAAACGCTCCGATATTCCCCCGGCTAAGATATGCAGTATATCATAAAACATTTATCTTAGTTACACCAGTAAAGAAAATGTAAGGCAAAAATCATATTCCGTTCCGTTAGCACAAACAACAGTTAGGTTTAGTATTTATTTTTTCGAGAAAAATGTTTACCTAACGTATTTATTCCAATAAATAACAAACCATATTTACTATGAACAAAAGGTCATAATAATAACTCTATTGTGAAACTTAAGCTCCTTAAGTTAGTTTAAATCTGACTTATACTCCTTGTTACTTGGGTCACAGAATTATTCGTGACAATTCATTCGACGAATAAATTATTCGCGATAACTTATTCGGCGAATAATTTATTCGAATGACGAATAATCATTCGTGGTTTTCATTCGTCATTCGCGAATAAATTGGTTATCTTTATTCGTTATTCGTCATTCGAATAAATTTTGCCCATCTCTGGGTTTGGCACCGACTTCAAAGGGTGAGTCAAATGTAATCTGTACTTGAACGGGTTATTTTTGGATTTTTAGTTTTATTGAAGTCGGTTCTTTTTTTTGTTAAAAAATGTTTTTTTTCGCTTTTTAGTGATTCATATAAAATACTTATGGCGGGGTGATCAGGGAGGTCTTGAACGAATGCATCTCGTTTTAATTATCTCCTAACTCCTAACCGTTAAGGAGTTGTACCTTCCATCATCAGTTCAGCATTGGAAGATGATGACTACCATATGCAAATACTTAAATAGTTTTAGAAAATATATGAAAAATATTATGACTGCCTATAAAATTTCAGGAATTCCTTCGATTCCTCATGGATCTCGTCATCCGATCTTCACCAAAATTTTATGGGACCAACCTTGAAATGTCTATTCATGAACCTAAAAAGAATTTTTCAAATCGACTCATAAATGACGGAGTTATGAGGTAACAAACATAAAAAAAAAAAAAAAAAAAAAAAACATACAACCGAACTGAGAACCCCCTCCTTTTTTTGAAGTCGGTTAAAAAGAGGAGTTGTTTTTATTTCGTCCGCGGCTATGTCCGTTTGTCACGGGACTCTATCTTTGGAACCATAATAGGTAAGCACCTGAAATTTCGCACAATGTGATTTTCTATAGCCAATATAATAATGTCTCCACGCAAAAAACTCGTTTTAAGGTTCCGTGCCTCAATCAGCAAAAACGGCACCCTTATAGGATCACTTTCAAATAGAAAAAAGTTCCACCCTAGAATTATAATTCAATAAATATATAAAACTAGAGACCCGTTGCGGCGTCGAACCGCCGCTAGAATATGGAAATCCGGTAGTGTTACAGAAAATAACTACTTTATCGATAAGAAGTTTTTGGGGAATGAAGAATAAATTAATACTGTAAAAAAACACATTAAAATTATGTTTTAAAAACGTTAAAACATGCCAGGCTAGAGGCAGGCCTGATAGCCAACTGCCAGCTTCATCGTGACAATTTATTCAACTCTTTTGTAAAAATAACTTGTGCATGACATGTGATCTGCTGATCTGTTTCACAAATAAAATGCATATTATTCGATTTATGGCAAAATATATTCATGACAATAGTCCCATATCTTAAAAATATAATTGACATATTTTCATAGGACCGAACATAAGATTGGTAGAATTTTAATTTGTTGTTCTTTCTTCAGGACATAAATTTATCGATTTGATCGATTTCTATCAATTTCCAGAAATAGCACATGAATCGAAACGACAGATTTGAGGAAACAGGAAATCATGGAGTGCGTAACTGTTTATGTATTCATTTATAATCGTAAATATTTCACAATATTAATAATAAAAAATGTTACAAAAACTCAATTGTATGAAATAGAGAGTAAAAAACGTTTATAGATACACGAAAAACCACTATTATCAATGCTTGTTTTTTTTTATGAAATTCATTAGATCGTGCAAGTTTTCTTAATATGGGTGCTGCCATGTCATCATCATCAATCATTTATTCAATAACAATTACACATTGTGTTTGAAATTCTTACGCTAGTTATACTTAATCAAACCCTACTTACTAATCTAAATAAATTACTGACCAACAATACTCCACCATAAAAAAAAGAATGTGTCAAATATGTGTAATAAGAAAAAACAATATATAAAACAGCTAAACATGTTTGAAAAAAGAATAATTCAAACTTTCGTGTCTTTCCTCTCATTGAAATTGTGTCTGACAGAAGAGTGAGGGAGATGCTAAAGACTCTCAAGCCTATAATATAAACCTAATTTTAGGGTTCCTTACCATATTCGGTAAAAACGGAAACCTTATAAAATCAATTTGTTTTGTTGACCGCAGAATTTGTCAATTTTTATTTTGAATGAGAATAAGAATGATCAGCCAGACGTCATTAATTCAAATATGATTTATTCTTGAGCGCGTCGATTTTTTGAAATTTGCATCATATGTAGGTTATTTCTCCATCAAGTTTCGCATGTTAGCGAAACATGTTAATTATTCCACATTGCCAACTCGTCCACAATGTCAGCTCGTCTATATTCCCATCTGGGTCACAATGCCAACTTGTCCATACACCCAACACGTCTACATTGCCAACTCGTTCATACACCCAACTCATCTGCATTGCAAACTCGTCTATATTACCAATTCGTCTCCATTGGCAACTCGTCCATATTCCCAATTCGTCCATAATGCCACCTCGTCCATATTACCAACTCGTCCACAATTCCAACGCGTCCATATTGCTTACTCGTCCACAATGCCAACTCGTCCACAAATACAACTCGTCCACATTCTCAACTCGTACACAATGCCAAATCGTTCATATTGCCCACTCGCCCATACACCCAACTCATCTACATTGCCAACTCGTTCATATTACCAACTCGTCTTTATTGCCAACTCATCTATATTACCAACTCGTCCACAATGCCAACTCATCCATATTGCTAACTCGTCCACATTTCCAACTCGTCCATACACCCAACTCGTCTACAATACCAACTCGTCCTTATTATTAACTCATCTTTATTGCCAATCTCGTCCATATTATTAACTCGTCCGTATTAGCAACTCGTCTTCATTTCCAACTCGTTTATATTCCCAACTCATCCACAATGCCAACGCGTCCATATTACTTGCTCGTCCACAATGCCAACTCGTCCACAAATACAACTCGTCCACATTTCCAACTCGTCCATATTCCCACCTCGTCCACAATTCCAAGTCGTCCACATTGCCAACTCATCCACATTTCTAACTCGTCCATATTCCCAACTCGATGATACACCCAACTCGTCTACAATACAAACTCGTCCTTATTATCAGCTCGTCTTTATTGCCAACTCGTCCATATTCCCAACTTGTTCATTTTGCCAACTCATCCACATTTCCAACTCGTCCATATTCTTAACTTGTCCACGTTGACAACTCGTCCGTATTACCAAGTCGTCTTCATTGCCCACTCGTCCGTGTTCCCAACTTGTTCATGCCAACTCATCCACATTCCCAACTCGTCCATATTCACAACTCGTCCATAATACCAACTTGTCCGTATTACCAACTCGTCTTCATTGCCAACTCGTCCATAATACGAACTCGTCCACATTGCCCCCTTGTCCATGTTCTCAACTTGTCAATTTTACCAACTCATTCATATTGCCAACTCATCCACATTTCCAACTCGTCCATATTCCCAACTCGACGATACACCCAACTTGTCTACAATACCAACTTGTCCTTATTATCAGCTCGTCTTTATTGCCAAATCTTCCATATCACCAACTCGTCCGTATTACCAAGTCGTCTTCATTGCCAACTTATCCGTATTACCAACTCGTCTTCACTGCCAACTCGTCCATAATGCGAACTCGTCCATAGTGCCCACTTGTCCATTTTCCCAACTTGTCAATTTTACCAACTCATCCACATTGCCAATTCATCCCCATTTCCAACTCGTCCATATTCCCAACTCGACGATACACCCAACTCGTCTACAATACCAACTTGTCCTTTTTATCAGCTCGTCTTTATTGCGAAATCTTCCATATCTACAACTCGTCCGTATTACCAAGTCGTCTTCATTGCCAACTCGTCCATATTCTCAACTCGTCCACATTGCCCACTCGTCCGTGTTCCCAACTTGTTTATTTTGCCAACTCATCCACATTTCCAACTCGTCCACATTGCCCACTCGTCCGTATTCCCAACTTGTTTACTTTGCCCACTCATCCACATTCCCAACTCGTCCATATTCCCAACTCGTCCATATTCCCAACTCGTCCACATTTCCAACTCGTCCATTTTACCAACTCATCCATATTACCAATGAAGATACATTCCCAACTTATCTACATTGTCAAGTCGTCCATATTCTCAACTCGGCCACATTTCCCATCCCGTCGACATGCAAGCGGAAGGACTAAGTTTCTTCTTGTAAAATACCATTTAATTTACCATAACTCATGCCATTTTCCTTGGAATTATTTTTTTGATGGACTTATATATTCATATTTATAATAATCTACCATAAATTTACATATTTGAATGACGTTTAAATTAGTTTAACTATTTTTTTTCTGCTTTGATTTAGATTTAGTAAAACTCGCCTATAGAAATAATCTATTCTTGAATGACGGTCAGTTTTTCTAGTCTTTCGAGCACCAGTCCAACTCACACTTGACCGGCTTTTTTCTCCACATTTTTAACAGGTATGCGAAATAAGTTTCCATATCAACATTTAAAAAAAAAAAACAACCTGGCAATTTAGAGCATTGACATAATAGCCCCCAATAAAAAAGACATTAAAAGTTGTCAGAATATGGCTACTGTCATTCATTGTCAACAAACTGTAAAATTATTTTTGCATATTTGTACATGTTTTAAGTGTTGCGGATATTATGTTGCCGACTCAAAAATAATATTTCATCATGCTGAACAACTTACTACAGGTTTGTGAGCAAATCATGCTTATTATTATTTGGTCATCTTATGTCAAAATAGGGATCACAGGTCACGTGGTCAAAGTCACGTGGTTAGCGCACAGTAGTTTTTTCAAATCCATTTTTCAGTACCTTTTCAGGAAAAAATTAAAATTCCAAGAGTTTTATGCACCTCTCCAGCATGAGACGAATCTAATGACATATCATTTATCAAAATCGGACCATAACTGTAGATCTGATGGGATGTACAAAAATCGGCCTCGCGTAATATATATATAGATAAATAAATAAATATTAGGTAAGGGTCAATCTTACACAAATCGACATAGTCCCAAACTAAGCAAAGCTTGTACTATGGGTACTAGACGACGATATACATAATATTATATAAATAGAAATACCTATAGATAACATCCATGTCCCACCAGAAACAAACATTCGAGTTCATCACACAAAATATTTGCCCCGACCGGGATTCGAACCCGGAACCGCCGGCTCAGTAGGCAGCTACACTACAAACTGTGCCAATCGCGTCGTCATTCAAATTTTATGGAAAGTATCTGGTACTTATACAATACAAAAGCATGTATACATACATTGTACATCAACCACCAACCATTGTATCACACTGCTTCAATGCATACTGACTGTTACATAATGAGCTTTTAACATGTGACATAATAATGCCGCATCCATTACGTAACTCCAATATGTGTCTGTGATCTTGGCCTAAAATAAACTGTACCAAGTCAGGATTTACTTTCTCTTGACCAGTTTCTCTGTCAAAAGTATACTTTAAAAATTATTATCATTACGGATGCATGGATAATATTGGATCTATCGTCTTATTGATATGATCACGAACATGTCCACATCAAACATCTCAAAGGGCCTCTACGTGTTAGATCTACATTTTTACTCAGATTTTTTCTTTTCTTTTTTTCTTATATGTACCTACTAACATAGTTATTAAGTTAACATTTTTACTAAGATCCTATGGATCGTAGGTCTTTATTTTATTTTATTTATTTATTTTTATATCCTAACGCAAGACTTCCAAATCTGGGACATAATGATTATCATTGTGAGTTTATAATGTCCCACTTATGGTCAAAGGCCTCCCCCTTTTTCTTCCATTGCTCCCGGTTTTGGCTATTTCTGGGCATTCCTTTATAAAGGAATTTAAACTGTCCCGCCTTCGATATGATATTATTGAGCTGAAATTAGGTCATTTGGACTGAAATTGTTGGACTATATACTTACATCAATTTATTCTGCTTCTTGTAGCTAATAAAGTTTTATAGTATTTTTTGATATTTAAATATAATATTTAATTGGATATATTAAAAATGATGATCAAAATTAAACATAGCACTGCCTTTTGAGTAAATTACTTTCTTAATTATAGTCAAGTTAAATGATATTTTATTTAAATGTTTATAAAATATCCTAATTAACCTATTTAATAAGCTGTTTTAGTCACACATTTAATTGATCGAAGTCCAAACGAGTCACCACAAACTTTTTGTCATAAAACACTTTCACATAACTTACCTAAAACTAGAACTGAGTTATCCTAGTCCGCGTTCAGTGCACTGAAAGATGCAAGCCCGAATGAACACTCGAACCTCAAACAACCTTATATAATAACAACATAACAATTGCATAAACTTCTTGGATCCGTATTGTATCAACCAGACCCTGACACAACGTCCACGCTAAAAACAACTTTATGTAAGACAGAGCCAAGTTTGATTTGCATAGGTTTGCTTCGACTGAACCGTAGTGCGTGGTTTTGATAAATGTTTTGGGTTAATTTTGTGTCTTGTTCCGTTGAGTTAAGGTTGTTTTTGATGTGAGTGGTTCGACGTCGTAGGACCTTCGAAATTGAATGAAGTTAGCTCGTTTGGGATATCCCAGCTAACAACTTGCGTATTTCTGGCAAATTAGTATGGAGGCGGTTCCATTCAACACTTCTAGATACTCGTAATTTTTTTTTATAATATGTACAGACTACACATTCGTTTTATGACAAATATCTGTCATATTATCATATTTTTTCTCGAAATGGAATTGAAGAAATTTCCCTATTCACGCTTCTCATTAAAACAAAAATCTTTCGTTTTCTTTAATATCTCTGTTTAAAACTCAAAAGGTACCTAATCCTAATCAAAATTCTGTCCCTTTTATTGGTTTTTAAGATTTTCATTGTGAAAATGCAATAGGTATTCTATTTGATAATATTCATTTCTTTTTATTATATCAACCATTATATCAGTATTCAAATATTTTAAGTATATTATATTTTGTTGAACACCCAAAGGTTGCCCGAAAGAGATCGCTTTTTAACGATAAGACCGCCGTTTGTCTAACATACAAATTATGGTTTCAGTTGTAACATTTTTCTTGTTGCACACCAAAGATATCCATACTAATATTATAAATGCGAAAGTGTGTCTGTCTGTCTGTCTGTTACCTCTTCACGCTTAAACCGCTGAACCGATTTAGATGAAATTTGGTATATAGTGTCAGTCCCGGGGAAGGACATAGGATACTTTTCATCCCGAATAAATTTAGTGTTCCCGTGGGATGAGCGGGTAACACCGCGGGGCACAGCTAGTACAGAATAAAGAATTGTTGTATGTCTATAAAGTTTTTCCTCATATTAAGAAGCCGACTCCGCACTCGAAAGCCACTCAATGGGTCCTGTTTTCACAATCCACGCGGACCGTCGGGCCGATCAGACCTTCGAGAGTGTCGAAAGGGTTAGATACGTCATTGCTTAATCACATATGACTCAGTAAACTTGGGATTTAATACGATTGACTTATGTTATGCTATTATAGCCAACGATGTTGCGGCCTACTGAGCCGGCGGTCCTGGGTTCGAATCCCGGCCAGGGCAAATATTTGTGTGATGAACTCGAATATTTGTTGCAGGGTCATGGATGTTATCTATATATGTATTTGGGACTAGATAGATTTGTGTGAGGTTGTCTGATATTTATTTATATTATGTATATCGTCGTTTAGTACCCATTGTATAAGCTTTGCTTAGTTTGGGACTAGGTCGATTTATGTAAGATTGTGCCTTTATATTGATTTACTTATATTATAAAAATATGGTCATTATTTTTGTTTCGATGCCTTTTAGCATAGGTATTAAATACTTAAACGGAAGCGCCAACAGTTTTTTTTTTTGTGTGTTATTATTTTATTTTATGTTCTCTTGATTGTTGTTTTTGAGGCCCATTAAGTGACATTAACAAGCCGTCTATTTAAAGGTAAGTAGAGAGTAGAGCTTATTTCCTAAGCTGAATTCTTTAGTATAAGAATCATTGTTTTCATAAAACCTAGGAAGGCAAGGTTCCACAAGGACTGGTGAATACGGAAAATTATATAGATATGTACCTATGTAAGTTTATCATATAAAGTATTCGTGTAAGTTTATGGTAATTATATACACATTCTTATAGAAGTCTTTAGGTAATTGATTTGTGGTGTACCCACATTAAAAATAATGAGACATTACAATCGTGTTTCATAAATGTATAATTGATTTGTGTTCTAACTTTGATCCTGCACATACTACACATTTCTGTTTAACTCAGTGGTTGACTGTTAGAGAATGCCTAAAGGCATTAAGTCCGCCATTTGCACTTTTTTGTATTGTGTAATGAATTTAAATATATATATTTATATTTTTCCTCTTAAGAAGCCGATTCCACACTAGCAGTCCACACTCTAGATTCCCCAGGTCCTGTTTTCACAACCCGTTGAGACCTTCGCGAGTGTCGAAAGGGTTAGATCCGTCATTGCTGAATCATATGTGCCTCAGTAAACTTAGGATTGAATCCGATTTACTTTGATATACAGGGTGATCAATCCAAATGGGTCAGTAGGGCGAGAAAGAAAACACACGTACATACCTTATCCCATCTCAACTGGCCAGGTTAAGTTAAGTTTGCACCTGGTATGACGCCGGATACAAATGAGGTGCAAAGTTAACACAACCAATCACGATTGTTGTATGGGGTTTAATAGGGTCCCGTTTTTAATCCTTTGGGTACGGGACCCTAAAACATCGTGCACCAACGCTTTTACATAGTATTTCCCGGGCCAAGTGCAAAATGGCTTTGTTTAACTATGACGGGATAAATTAAACTCTAAAAACACCTAAAAGTACATAAAAACACAATTTAAATCAACTGCACATGTTCAAGGTCACTCGACACTGGCGCCGTTGTTGATTCAGGTCAAAGGTGGCCATCTTGGCAAGCAAAGTTCGTTGATCTTGATAATTATGATGACTCACGCAATTTGCAACAATACTGACCGATAGACACACTAAAATATTATGCAATTTACCAGTACAATGCCCCTGGAGCCACCAAAGAGAATTGTACTCTATGGTAATGGTTAAAAGTTTAGGTTCGAACGGGTTGGTGGAGACTTTCTACTAAGAAAGTAGGGGGATAAGTTTAAAACCGGATCTTAACGCAGTAGTTTGAGGAATGAGTTTTGATACTTGTTGTTTTAAGTACTTACTAAAGTAGTCTTCAGATAGTTTTCTGGCTGTAATATTGTCATGTCAGTACATTTTATTACCTAAAATAAATTAAAATTTACTGAGGCGACAGGTAAGTATCTGTAGTAATTCTCGCTTTGCTCGTCGTCGTACCTAACTGTGACTGTGAGGATATTTCTGTTTTGTTTCAGCAACTTGGGTAGTATGTCAAAAGAACATTATACTGAATGATAGCTATGAATGTATACACCTTATTGTACACAACAAATAAAGGTAAACTTTTCCTTATCTCTAATCTCTTCCAGTTAACCTTTGAGCAATTGAAGGAATAGGTATTCGAAGAAAATAGGCACACTACACTGCGTACAAACGAGATATTTAGGGTTCACTATTATGTTGCATAAAATTGATACTCATATTTTCATTTTGCATAACAACCTTTGACAGAATCATCATTTCTCCGAATTTTATTTTGCATAATTTTTTTCTCAATGTGATGTCACATAATTTTTTTTATCCGAATAGTTATTTCGAAGAAATTCATATCTCATAATATTTAGATTGCATAAAAATTGTTCGAAGCAGAAATAGTACATTATATCAGAGGCCGGGAAAATGAGGATTTCCGGCTCAGTAGGTATATACGGCCGAGCAAGCGTGCGAGCGTGGACCAATTTGAGATTTTCTCCATACAAATCGTTTTTCTTCGATATTTTCCGAATTAGACCGAATTTTCGGATTTCAGATTCATATTTTTGAGCCCCGAGAGCCCCCCGATACCGAGTTTTAGCCGCCTAGCACCAATTTGAAATTTTGATTCGTTTTGTTTCGATATTTTCCGAATTTGACCGAATTTTCGGCCAAGATTTCAGATTCATATTTTTGAGCCCCGAGAGCCCCCCGATACCGTCTTTTAGCCGCCTTGCACCAATTTGAAATTTTAAATCGTTTTTTTCGATATCTTCCGAATTTGACCGAATTTTCGGACAAGATTTCAGATTCATATTTTTGAGCCCCGAGAGCCCCCCGATACCGAGTTTTAGCCACCTAGCACCAATTTGAAATTTTGAATATTTTTTTTTTCGATATTTTCGGAATTTGACCGAATTTTCGAACAAGATTTCAGATTCATATTTTTGAGCCCCGAGAGTCCCCCGCTACCGAGTTTTAGCCGCCTAGCACCAATTTGAAATTTTGCAAAAAAAAAAAACATTAAGTTCGGTTCTAAGTAACCTAACCTACTTTACTGGCAGCAGTTCGGTTCTGTTGTGGTCGCAGTTCTAACCTAACCTAACTCATTAAGTTCGGTTTTAACCTAACCTACTTTACTGGCAGCAGTTCGGCTCTGTTGTGGTCGCAGTTCTAACCTAACCTAACCCATTAAGTTCGGTTTTAACCTAACCTACTTTACTGGCAGCAGTTCGGCTCTGTTGTGGTCGCAGTTCTAACCTAACCTAACCCATTAAGTTCGGGTTTAACCTAACCTACTTTACTGGCAGCAGTTCGGCTCTGTTGTGGTCGCAGTTCTAACCTAACCTAACCCATTAAGTTCGGTTTTAACCTAACCTACTTTACTGGCAGCAGTTCGGCTCTGTTGTGGTCGCAGTTCTAACCTAACCTAACCCATTAAGTTCGGTTTTAACCTAACCTACTTTACTGGCAGCAGTTCGGCTCTGTTGTGGTCGCAGTTCTAACCTAACCTAACCCATTAAGGTCGGTTTTAACCTAACCTACTTTACTGGCAGCAGTTCGGTTCTGTTGTGGTCGCAGTTCTAACCTTTTTTTTTTTTTTTTTGACCCAGAGAAATGCATTGACTTGCATACCACTACGTAATATGAGACCCTCGGGGGGAGAGTCAGACATTACGCATTGGTTATGTGGGGCTCTCTAGTCAGAAGGACTAGCCTACCCACTAAAACTCTGGGATGCTGCCAACCTGTGCCGTAGTGGTGGCGCCATGGGATCGCGAACATGTCACCACGACACCACCGGCACTTTCGCCCTAAGGCGAACCCTCACCGACAGACACACTGTAGCATAGCAGTGTGCCTAACCCTCACCTGCTTCCCCAAGCCCCCAGGAAGCGGGGACCGCCACCGACACACGGTGCTGCGGTCCCACCCTCCTTGCTGAGGGAGGACAAAAGCCCCTACCCCTCAGCTGGCCATGGGAGGACAAAAGCCCCTACCCCACGACCCCCTCTCCACGTCCCACATCAGTCGTGGACTCTGCTGCTGCAGAGCCACGCTGAGGGACCCTCTGGAAGCTAGGACCGCCACCGACACACGGTGCTTCGGTCCCAGCCTCCTGGCCACGGGAGGACAAAAGCCCCTACCCCACAGCCGGCCGTGGGAGGACAAACGCCCCTACCCCACGACCCCCTCTCCACGCCAAGGGAGGACAAACGCCCCTACCCCTCGGCCCGCCACGGGAGGACAAACGCCCCTACCCCTCACCAAACCACGGGAGGACAAAAGCCCCTACCCCGTGGGTTCCCTCCCCAGGTGCCGACGGATGTCCCGTCCCACGCGAATCCCAGAAACTCGGCCCCCGCAGACGCCGTCAGAAGCCGGAAACCCCCCTGACGTGTCACAGACATGCATGACACCTGATATATGATCCTCCCGCCTCGCTAATACAGCCGACCCGCCTGGGGAATGGATTTGCGTTTTCGATTTCTCAGAAATCGAAATGCACAATCCTTCCTGGCAGGTAGGCAGTATCAGAGGAGCAGGAGGCTCACTAGCCAGGCAGCCACCCACAACTACGACACGTCGAGAGTCCTTCTGACATCCTCCAACAACCACAAGGTCAGAGCCCCCAGGACCCACGCAGGCCGAAGACACCAACCAGCACCTGTCTCCCCCACCCATCTTGGCCCGTAGGCCCCCTCCCTGGTGTCTCTTGGCTTCCCCGCGCGCACAACGCAGGTACTGAGCCCCCCCACCACGACAAGGTGGACACCCTCGGGGGGGGTCGCAGTTCTAACCTAACCTAACCCATTAAGTTCGGTTTTAACCTAACCTACTTTACTGGCAGCAGTTCGGTTCTGTTGTAGTCGCAGTTCTAACCTAACCTAACCCATTTTACTGGTATCAGTTTAGTAAATAAATTCGGCGATATTAATGTTCTGCCATATACAATTATGAGAAATGAATAGTATATGCCAACTGACAATTATGATACTAAATGATTATGATAAAGAATCATTCGGAGAAAAAATTTTTGGTGATAGCTGTTATGAGAAATGAAATTCGGAGAATCGATATTATGCAAGATAAAGCGAACCCGATATTTAGATATGAGATGTACTTAATAAAACTATGAGCACATAAACTAATTAATAATAATACACATATATTTATACTATTATATAATATAGTGTATACTATAATATAGTGTATACCTACATATATTATATAGAAATAGGTATCCCACATGAGATCATATACCAAATGTTATAGTATATAATAAATTATATCCCTTGGTTCTTATAGTATTAACCAATATTATATGATTTAAATATCTATAAGTCATTTACAAATATGACGCAGAGGGCGCTCCAGTAGCGTGAAATTATGGAATCAAAGATTTGGTGTGATTGACGTAACGATGAGATAGCTCAGTTGGAAGAGCACTACGCCGGAAACGTAGGGTCACAGGTTCGTGTCCCGCTTACATTGCAGTAGATCACATTACAATTTAATTTTATTAAAATTTTCGTGAGACATATTTAATTATTTTATCAAGCGGTTAATACAATAATTATAACCGCTTGATACAATAATTACATTACAATTTACCTTTGTGACTTTGTGTATTCATTAAGCGACAGTCACGCACCCAGAAACTAAACCAAGCATCAAAACCGTTCTCTCGAATATGTAACGAGAGCGACTGAACAGAGATTAGTCGCAAAATGGCGACTTCATTGTATTTATTTCATTGCTTTTGACGACACGTTTGGCTCGGTTTATAGACACCTGCCTACTGAGCCGGCGGTCCCGGGTTCGAATCCCGGAAGTATATATTTATCTAATATAAGTACGTATATCGTCGTCTAGTACCTATAACACAAGCATTCATTAGCTTACTGTGGGACTAGATCGATTTGTGTGAGGCTGTCCGATATTTATTTATTAAAAAAAAAGATATCCGTTAGAGTAGGTAGGCAATTTCGATTTTTTTGTGAATTTTGAATATCTAACTGACCGAGGGAGCGAAGCGTCTCTGTTTCAGCTTGGCCACAAATTCTTTCGTGTCTTCATTTCGGATGTTTAGATTTAAAAAAAAAATTAATCAGTTTATGTTAGGAAAAAAATAAGTAAGTACTAATTACATATTTGCTTAGCTAATCTTATTTTTTAAAGATTGTATGCTAAGTACTGTCCAGGCTGTTCTCGATTACAGGTCACATTTCTCATTGGACTCTCATGAAATTGTGTGAGCTGGTTTGATAATTAAATAGAATTATCTTGTCAAGTACCTTAAATTTCTAAACATTTCAAAATGGCGGATATATGGAGGCTGAAGATGTAAAAATTATCATATTTTCTCAAACATGTAATGAAATGTCGTTATAACGTGCGTTATAACAGGCTTCGAAGTATCACGTTTCGGGCGGAACAACTCGAGAGAACTGTACAGGAATTTCATGCAAAATTGAAGACCTCAGCCGAGAAGTATTTTTTTTTAAACATGGCGTCTGTGTTCATGGACAGGCGTTTAGCTGAATTATATATTTTGAGTGGTGTATTTTTTTTTCATTGCATATGTATGAGAAAGGCACTAAGGTGAGTCGGGGCTATTGTAGCTATGGGGTTATTGTATCTTCTTACCATTATAATGGTCTGTGACCATTATAATGGTCTGTGTATATATAGGATACACAGACCAATGGTATATATACACAATCCTATATATACACAGACCATTTTAAGGGTCACAGACCATTATAATGGTAAGAAGATACAATAACCCCATAGCTACAATAGCCCCGACTCACCTTATTATTTATACATGCCTTAGCCGGCTTCGTATCACGGACCTCTCTACGGTCGGCCGTCTATACCTACTCACCCGGCAAGCCCTTCTTTCCTGGCGTCTGAAGTAATATACTATTCAACCGACCAGACTCACGAAAGTCTACATCTCACAGAGCCTAGTGAATATAGATGGTATCATTTTAATACCCATTTTAGTCGACATATTTGGATGTCATTATTCATGGCCCAACAGGGTGTTTATCAACCCACGCCATGATTATGGATTTTTAATGGTACTCATTTATTACAAGCTTTTATTTAGCTTGCATGGTATGTTTAAAGTATGTTTGTTCGGGTGAAATCTTGCAACTCAATTTTGAAGCAGATATCGTCAACCGATTGAGCTGAAATTTTGCATACTTACTTAACTTTGATGACAATACAATAATATGGAGCCGGAAGGTGGCCATAGGAACTCTATAATAGAAAAAGCAATCCTACCGAGCTTGGGCTCTTTAGAATCGTTTCAGTGAGCATTTGATGGATATCCAAAGAAAAGTATAGTTGGCTATAAAAGCTTGCCACTAAAATGTCATTTTTGACAGTTAAACTTTTTTACTGCCAACGACAAATTTTTGGTAACTGAAGTTGAAAGTCAGTGAATGTCACTGATGTAAACAAACAGGGAACGCGAATAAATATTCCACATTCAAGTATTTTTGTATAATAAAGCCAAAACTATCCACGGTGATGGAAGTCAAGTTGTTTTCAATAGGATTCGGAATTAATTTAACAAAAAGTAAGAAGAATTGAGCAGCATTCCGGTAAACAATGTTTTGAATTTGTTTGACAAATTCTTTATAAATACTGACGTTTAATAATGCAAATATTATATTATGACTTATGCTCATTATTGCCATATGAAAGCAGTTTGTAGCGCCACTATCCCTGGGCCGGACTGACGGCTCCGCAATTGAACTGCGAACCATAGATCTGCGATGAACGTTGACTCTTGTAACTACATTCTAGAACGGCCATTCGAAGAAAATGAGAATTTAAAAAGTAGTCATGCATAAAATGACATTAATTAAATGCTCCGTCATCGCTACTTTGGCGATATTACAAAGTACACTCAATTTAGCACTCTAGTTCCAGTACTATACGTACCATTTACGTTTTTAGTGTTACATCGTTTACTAACTGGCCGTTTTGTTTATAAACGGTGTCCGAATGAAAATCAAGAAAAACCAAACCGGATACATTTAAGAGGCAATCTCACGTTTATAATTCGAATGATAAAACGTGCATATATTTTTAAGGCAAATGAACAGATGAGTTGCATTGCTTGCTGGTGGCGTTTACAGTCACCCATAGACACCCGCAACACCCGAGGAAACAACTGCATTACCGCCCTTTCTTTCAGAGAACGCTCATTTCTTGAAGGTTTGAATTCCACAATTTCATAGTACATTATTGCAGAAGCCAGGAAAGAAGGGCTTGCCGAGTGAATAGGTACAGACGGCTGACCGTAGGGAGGCTGCATAGTGATACGAAGCAGGCAAGACCTTTTCACGGCTAGGCATGTATAGTGCTTTTCTGAAACATATGCAATGAAATAAAAAATGCACCGCTAAAGAAATATATAATTCAGCTGTTAGGCCTGTTCATAATGGCCTGGCCCATGGCCTTCAATTTTGGATGAAACTTGTAAAGACTTCAACTGGAAGAAGCGAATGGAGCAAGGATCAGTCACCCTACCGGACTCAATACCAGAATTCAGTATTTGATATAGCAATTTGAATATGTTTTGGCCTTAATTAATAATAGATTGTGATCATGTCTAGTGGGTTATAGGATCCAGTTGTGTGTTATAGTAACCAGATTCTCTGCGGTAAGGATACAAATTAGACGACATTAGCAGTTTCTTTAGGACAAGTCAATATTATTTACTAATTATTCGCAGGAGCAATAAGGAAGGTTAATGATTCTATATATACATCTTGGACAGGAATGTGAATAGTGTATGACTGTTTAGTGTTCAATAGAATACATATATATATAACTAAAGGGGTTGTTTGTTCAGGAAAGGACAGCCCCTCCCCGCTGTCCAAAAGTCAGATTCGTCCAACAATCAATCCGTCCTTGACAGGATTAAGGGAAGACACATATTTGGAATGCTACAACAAAACAGCTAATTCCATTATAAATTATTGATAGAGATTCCTCACCACCCAGTTATGTCAATATAAATGGTTAATAAACCAAATAAATATATTCTGCCATAATGGTCGCTTGTAACTGCAGTATGAAAATACTGGTAGTGTCTGTTTCAGCTATTATTAGGTATATAGACAGATCATCCATCTCATAAGAGAATCACAACTGAGGAATGACACTTAAGTAATACCAGACCATAGCAATGGATTAACACAACATGGTTGGGTGATGATAATAGTTGATATAACAATGAAACCAGCCGTTTCTCTTATGATAAAAATATCAGACTGTGTCAGGAGAGTCAGAAGGAAGGGTAGGATATTTTACCTTTGTAAAACCTTTACCTATACCAGACTCTTCCCATCAGCATTTCTAAATATTAGAAGTCATATTCAACTTGGATCAAATATGGGTTTAGTCGTCGCCCCGAATTAAGACTTATAGTCGATTGACAAAGGGTCTCTGCAAAGTCGATAGTCGCCAACCTTCTCCCTCGTCAGAGAAAACTCCAAGTCTTTAGTAGATGGTTTTAGACACAACAGTGCACAGCCCGAGCCTTCCTAGTATTAAAGCTTATAGCCGATCTCCGGAATTGCTCTATAGAGGACTCCTTTGACCAGCAATACGCTTCGATGCTGGTACTATGTATGACACAAGGGTCTTTGCAAACCAGTCACCATATCAGATGAGCCTCTAATGTCAATCTGGAACAGACAACCAAACGACTACCAAGGTAGTATATTTCACCAAGTTGAATCATTCTGTTCATTGACATTGCTTCGAAGGAGAGAGTGTACCACATACCTTATACCTTCAAGACAGACCTGCCTCTGTAGCTATTTTTAAACAAAGACAAATTTGTATACCAATACCAATACCAAGAGTAAAATATATGTGTAAGGCGTATACAGCCAGTATAGTGTATAGGAATGTAATTAGTAACACAGCTATTTCTGGGGATAATTTATTTATCCACAATTACATAAAATATACAGGTTTGGTACTTGTTTGAACTACAAGCTGAAACACAGTGCGGAAAACTCTCAGCTACTTAGCATGTACCTTGACACTCTCGTCATGAGGGCTCCATTAAACAGTAAAATGAGTCATGGAAATGCACATAGTGTTAAAGAAGGCCTGGCCGGAATAGACATTTCTCTAAAGTTCCTAAATGTGGAAATAAACAATAGCGCTTACCTCTCTTGCAATAAGGATTATTGCAAGCAACCAATCCGACATAATCCTTCACACCACACCTCACATGACCATAAACTCACTCTTCCGAAACCCAGAACAGCTCATTTACTCCAACAATTCCTCGCAAACCCTATTTGAGCCAATGCGTGGCCTAACAGCTGATTCCGATACTTATCCATCAGAGTTTCTCTTTACACCCTCGATCAAGCCGAATACCCCCAGGCCTTCCGTACTTCCTTCTCTCTCCATCGTTTTTCTTTCAGAGCCCCCATCTCGAACCTTCTCGATAAAAATCAATCCAAATCTCCCAATAAGCGCCACTGCGTCGGATAGCGGAACTAGATTTGTGTACATGTGTTTTATGTTTCAATGAATTCCCAGTTCCTCATTGGTTGGTATTATATACAACTCACACAAATAAAAGATATCTATAGGCTTATAGGTAGATATACTTTAGTTCCGCTACTCGCCGTTGGTCGCTACTGTAGCCAATGATATTGGCGGCAAATTAAACCAAATTAAAATGTATCTTTATTATTATAGTTTTATTATTAATCCCAACATAGCTGTCTTTAAAATTCGGTACGTTTTAAAAGTTCCCAATCCCTTCTAGAAACACCAACGCATGTCATATAATTAACAACAACTGAGCTTTCCAGCACAATTACAAGCATTGAGACCAATACAGCATGCGGCCTTTAAATTATATTAAAATATTTAATAAACACAATCTTGTTTTATGCTTCTTTATCACAACGCCCTCTAGTGTGAAAGATTTAAACTTAATCCACGCTCCAGCAACCCTATCAATACTTAATTCATCAATGAATTACGAGATGGCGTTGTAAGGTAAGGCAGCGCAGACGCAGACCCTTTACAATAGACCCCCAATAAAACACTAGATGGCGCTTCACGTCATAAAACCATTGGCTAAAACTCACTGGAGCATAGTTCCGTTACAAACTCCTTTACAGTTCTCTCGAGTTGTTGCGCCCGAAACAACATACTTCATATAACGCACGGTATAACGACATTTCATTGCAAAAAAACATTTTACAGTGTAATTATTTTTGAACTCTACAAAAATCAAGACACTGTGATTGAAATGGGAATGTCCGCTTTCTCCTCTTATTTTGTATATTTTCATAGAGTGTGCCATTAGAAAGTTAATCGAGTCTGGAAAGGGAGATAGTAACTTCAATGGGAATAGTTAAAATCCAGTTTAGTCGTCTTGCTGACGACATTGCAGCTATTGCACAAATATCAAACCATTTGGAAGAGTCAGATATGGATAACATTTTCCAGGAGTTTAGATTGATGAAAATCAATGATTCTGCACAACATCCCAATGGAACAAGTAAAACAATTTAAATACTTGGGAAGCATTATCACTGATGACTCCGGACATAATCATGAAAATAGCCATGACCAAAAAAACTTTTAATAATAAAAGAGAGCCAGAACATTGGGCCATATACCTAAAAGGCATATAAAAGTGTACATATGGGGCATAGCCTTGTACGGGAGCGAAATGTAGACGATGACTCACCGTGACAGAGAATGGTTGGAAGCCTTTGAAATGTGGTGCTAAAGGTGAATGGAGAGAATGAGCAGGACGGAGAAAAATACTAATGAGGAAGTGCTTGAGAGAGTAAAGGAAAAGATAACGTTGTTGAAAACCATTGAGAACAGAAGGGGAAAGGCGACGACATAAAAATCATCATGGAAAGAGGAAGAGATGAAGACCTAGGAGATGTTATATAGACCAAATCAAGGAGAAGGTAAACAGCGTGTCGTATCAGGAAATCAAAAATTACCACTAACTACATCGTAAATTTATACCATTTTGTAAAATTTACATATGATGTATTTGTGCATTATGAATAAATCAGTATGAGTATGAATATGAGCAAGAAGAAAGCTGAAGATAAAGAAACATGGAAGTAGCTTCACCGACAAGAGCTAGCTATTTCGCATAGCTTTGTGCTTGTATCATCTGTAATCTCAGTACATATCAATCGAATTTAGGTTATAAAATGTAATGAGATGACAGATGTTACGAGCACAAAGCTGTATAACAATATATTATCTTCTTCTTCTCAGTAAATATTCTCAGTAAATTTCCCAAACTGTTCTTGATGCGGTAATCCTACTCCAGGTCGGCCGTGCCGTGTTTTTAATGTCGTCCGACCATCTAGCTTGCGGTCTTCCAACACTTCTGCCATTCGTTCGAGGTCTCCAGTGTAGCGCTGGCTGACTCCATCTGTCGTCGTCTCTGCGACATATAAGACCGGCCCATATTAAGAATATGGTATATCTTTTACACACGTATTGTTTCTTTTGTATATCAAACAAGGAATATTAAGATATGTGTATAAGTCCATAAAAATTGCGCGTAATGTCACGAGCCCCGCTACCGAACGGTGACGCGCTTCGTTTAAATTTTTTTTTTGCTTGATTGATAAAACAAATACGTAGACGTGCTTTTGCAATTGACAACCTAAGTAAGTAACGGACTGATTATAATAATAATATTTTTATATAGAACACTACCCAGTGAGGCCTCTTAATCTAGCCGTTATTCAAAGCAGAGGGGTTATTTTACCATGCGCTCTGCTGCTTAAGTTAGTTAGCTGATAATTTGTAACTTAGGAAATAATGAGTCAGTTATGTCGTTATCGACATCAATGGTAAATCATATACAACAACATATCAACATTTAAAACAAATGAAGATTTCATATATTTTTTTGTTTAATTACAGAATGCTTGCGGTGAGGAAGCTTCCTTATAAACAAGTTTTTAACGTTCTTAGATCATATTAGTACAAGGTGAAAGTGTTTAATAGGTTTTGTGAGAATTTATTATTGAAAGTGCGTTAAAAATACAGGAAGAAAAAAAGGAAAAAAATACTATAAAAAATAGTATGTTTTTCTTGGTGAGTAAGCTCCATTGATGGATAGGTACGTCTAGGAGGACTATACATATGGGTCACTTTTTCTAAAGTTGTACACCCCACTTATTTTTTAATTTTCGATATTTTGGGTATTTACTACTCAAAATCAAGAGCTCTTTCGATCTAATTAGGAGAAAAAAACTGTCCCAAAATATTCATACATTTTTAGGGTTCCGTAGTCAACTAGGAACCCTTATAGTTTCGCCATGTCCGTCTGTCCGTCCGTCCGTCCGTCCGTCCGTCCGTCCGTCCGTCCGTCCGTCCGCGGCTTAGCTCCGTGATCATTAGTACTAGAAAGCTGAAATTTGGTATGAGTATGTGTATGTATAACGCTGACAGAACGGTAAAATAAAATTAACGAAAAAAAATTTTTTTCGGGTACCTCTAGAACACCTAAAGTGGGGGTGAATTTTTTTTTTCTTTTTAACACTGGTGTGTGGGGTGTCGTTGAATAGGTCTTGTAAAAATAATAGGGGTCTTCTAACATTATTTTTTGATAAAGTCAGCAGTTTTGGAAATAATCGCTCCAAAAACAAAAAAAATAGTGTCCCCCCCCTCTAACTTTTCAACCACGGGTCAAAAATTCATGTTAATGAGGCCTTATAAGTACTTTCAATGAAAACTATATTGAACAAAATCGGTCGAGCCGTTTTTGAGTTATCGCCAAATTTCATATTTTTTCTAAGGTCGTAAGTTGACTTCCAGAAGGTATTAAGTGATTACAGTTTCTAGGGCGTTTACGACTTTTTTATAGAGCTTAAAATCTTTCTTAACGTAAACCTCGGGCTTAAAACAGCAGTTTATTGTGAAGGATGAGCAACTACGGAACCCTACACTGAGCGTGGCCCGACATGCTCTTGGCCGGTTTTTTTGTTTTTCCATTCCGTTACCGCTGTAGTAGGTTATATGGAAATGTAACGGAATGTAACGAAAAAACATTGGGATAGTTTTTTTCTCCTAATTAGAACGAAAGAGCTCGTGATTCTGAGTAGAAAATACTCAAAATATCGAAAATTAAAAAAAAAGTGGGGTGTACAACTTTAGAAAAAATGGCCCAAATATTGTTTTTCACCTTAATGAGTAAATATTTGTGATGACGTCACTGTTCGTCACATAGTCGTCAGTAGACGACTATCTGACAGACAAAAATGCATGGCCTGAACTAGAGACCAAGTAACTGACTCCTTAATTCGTGTTAGATTGTACCTGACTAGTATAAGGGACACAGTTCTTATAAAATGAAACGTACATAAATTGTGATTTACCGTCATACTTTCTTGTAGTTTCCATTTTATTCTTAATTGTTTTCTTATTTCAATATTAAAATACACTTTTAATATGTTCTTTTCGAGGGCTACGTATAGGTACGCCTAAATTCTTAAGATAGGTACAAAATTAAGTTCATATTACTGAAATAGTTAAGTACTTATCCTTTCTGAAAAAGTTACTGTTGACATTTTTTCGGCGTTTTCTTCTCAATAGTGGTCTCCTCTTGTGAAATGCCGGTAAACTCAGACAATACATGTAAAAGTGCCCTTGTGGCCTACTTGCAGAACAAAGTTCATTATTTCATTATGTTTGACTTGACTTTGTACAGCAAAGCGGTAAGGACAAATGAAAGTCGAAAAAACAAATATGAATAACTTTTCCAGGTGTCATTTTGTCACTATCTAATTATTCATTATTTTTTTACGGTATTGTTTACGCTCGATTTCTTTCTTTCTTTTTTCAGATGTTATACAGTATGTCAATGATACTAACAACTACAAGGGCCTCAGATGTATACGATGAAGAATGGGCGAAGGAATTTAAGGACAGCTGTTCGCAGCTTGACTACATGCATTATTGCGATAAAATAGGTGATTGCGAAGCAGGCTCTCATCTCTTCTGCATATTCTACAAACCTGTGAGTTGAGTGTATACCGGGTGTGGTCTGTAACAGGGACAATAAATTATAACACATTCTACTCAAACGTTTAACATCTTAATTTTGTAAACCGATAACATATATGAAAATAATACCCCTCCTACCCAATTAGCAAAAATATGTTATATAAAGGTTTATAAAGATAAAATAATTATTCTTATACAAGCCATATAAACGTTAATAAGGGTGGCATTGGGCCCAAATTATAAGATATTGAACCTTATAATTACCATATTCCAGTTTTATTATTTGCTACTTATCTGATACCAGATGTGTTACGGTTAGCAATAAGTGTAATTCCCTTGTAATTGCCAATTGTATAATCCGTTTATATGTTCATAGTCCTTATAATCGAAATTTATAAAGCTTGCATAAAAAGGATTCACTTATAATTGCTATGTAAACTCCAGTCGTAAGAAGCGTGTTCTTGTAACCGCTATGTAAGGATCGTTTAAAAGGTAATCCAACTCATAAACGTCGCAGCAATCATACAACAAGAATTATCGTGCGTGTGACATCGATGAATAAAATAAAAGATCTTTTATTCGTCAACCATTTTGAAAAAGGTAATATAGTCTGTGTCCATTTTTCTGATGTTACTTCTGTGTCTTTAATAATCGAAACTAAGTGGAAACTCATTTTTATGAGGATATAGGGTATGGTTTTCAATTCATTTTCAACGCCCCCATGAATTGACAATGATTTGTGATGAAAATACTTTGGATTTTTTTTAATTCCTTCGTTATTGTTGCTATAAGTCTTTAAGCAAATTACATAAACTCTACAAGGTGTTTACAAGAAAAAAACATTTATAGAGGTTATGTTTTTTCCTAAGTATTCTCCATCTTGATACATTTTAGGGTTCCGTAATGACGTAATTAATTAAAGACACTTCTTGCCGAACTGAAAACTATAGTAATTTTTATTGATGTGGACCGGTTTCTTAGAAGAGAAGATTTATGTTGTTCATAGTTCAATATGGCCGTGGAAAATGCCACATTTTGTAAAGAGAGACAATTGTTATAATTGCAAACGTACTACTTCGACCCACATGACATCACATTTCTTTATTAATCGTGACCAAATTCAATTATTATGTTCTTACGTAAGTTGTCTTTTTTTAACTCAACAATTATACTTCCGTCCACATCGTAATCACTACTCTATTCCCCACTGTCATATTCCAAATTTTCACTGCAATAAGTCTGCTGTAAGTTATAATTTTGTACGGAACCACTTGCACTTTCGGATGTGTTGTCCTTGACAAAAGAAGTGTTGTTGACATCGGTAGAGGTTGTAGGTTTATTAACGTCATTTTTCATTTTTTCGTACTTGCTTTTGACTTTCCTCTTGTAACCACCACTTCTCTTGAACTTTTTCCACTCTTCCAAATCCATCATTTGTAATTTCACTTACGCAAACAAACTTTTATTCGTATAATGGCTGACTTTGGGGTCATCCATAAATTACGTCACACGAATTTCATGATTTTTTGCCCCTCCCCCCGTCCTTGTCACAGCTGGTCACATTTGTGAGACTCCCCCCCTCCCTAGTGTGACGTCACATATTTTGCAAATTTACATTTAGAAATTATTAAATGAAAACAGCGGTTCCAAAATCAGTTTTATTTCCATTTAAAATATTTTTTAATAAAATTAACATCAAATCAAACATTTAACAAAACAAAAATTGGGCAAGTGCGAGTCCGACTCGCGCAAGAAGGGTTCCGTACCACAATCTATAACAAGCTTGTTGTATGGGAGCCCCCCTTAAACATTATTTTTTTTAGTATTTGTTTGTTATAGCGGCAATAGAAATACATCATCTGTGAAAATTTCAACTGTCTAGCTATCACCGTTCTTGAGATACAGCCTGGTGACAGACGGACTGACGGACGGACGGACGGACGGACGGACAGCGAAGTCTCAGTAATAGGGTCCCGTTTTTACCCTTTGGGTACGGAACCCTAAAAACGATTGACTATGTTAATTAAAGAAATTAACAAAACAAAAAATTGGACAAGTGCGAGTCCGACTCGCGCATGAAGGGTTCCGTACCATAATCAATAACAAGTTTGTTGTATGGGAGCCCCCCTTAAAAATGTATTTTATTTTATTTTTAGTATTTGTTGTTATAGCGGCAATAAAAATACATCATCTGTGAAAATTAAAACTGTCTAGCTATCACCGTTCTTGAGATACAGCCTGGTGACACACGGACGAACGGACGGAAGGACAGCGAAGTCTCAGTAATAGGGTCCCGTTTTACCCTTTGGGTACGGAACTCTAAAAAAACGATTGACTATATTAATTCAAAAAATTAACAAAACAAAAAATATTAATAGAACTACACCTATTAATTAAAGATACAAACTTAATAATCTTGAGTCCATGGACTTTGAACCCACTCCTTTAAATTATTTATAACTGGCATAGCAGCCACTTCGTTCTTCGTTAGCAGAACTAAGAACGACGTTGTTTCATTCGCGAAAGTCAGTGGTCAAATGAAATAGAAACAAAGAATAAGAAATCACAGCTAGGCGCAATGCGTTTGGCGGCATTTATCAAAGGGCGCCTAGGCGGTCGGCGCGTAACACTAGTAGAGCGAGTCGACAAAACAATTGGGACCTATCTTATATTTACACAGATATAGTTGTACGTTTTGAGGTTTTCGTAAAGTAATAGTTTAAAGTTCATGTTTTAACACTTAGATTATAATAGATTTTGAAATGTGACGTCACGAAATTTATGACCCCTCCCACCCCCTTGTCACACAATGTCACACTTCGTCGACCCCCTCCCTCCCCCTATACGTGTGACGTAATTTATGGATGGCCCCTTTGTTATATAAACAAAAGTACATGACAATCATAAGAATTACACACTTATAATTACTATATAGCAAACTAACCAAGACTTCAACCCTTTTAAAATTCACATAAAATGACATGTATACCATTGCTATATAAACGTAAAAATTCTGACTTCTATAAGATAAAATGCTTTATAACAATCCTGTGTATTTTCTTTACAAGATCAAATAGCCTTCATGCTAGCCTTTATATGGCTTCTACTATTATTTGGCTAAAAGCCCGTATAATTAGCCATTATAAGATAATTCATAATTTTAGGCTTATAGTAGCCATATTATTTCGTTTTGTTGTCGTTTACCTAACCGAATTATAAAGGTTGTAACCTTATTAACTAAAGGTTTTATAGTAGCCATATTATTTAGGTTTGTTGACGTTTACCTAACCAAATTATAAAGTCAGTAGCCATATTAGCTGAACCCTCTTGTAAAGTGCATTTATACGATATTTTGACATAAACAATGCCTTTAAATGACGACTATAAGAGTTATGGCCATATAGGCCTTTCTTTATAAGGTAATTTTGCTAGTTGGGTAAGAGGTCCGCCTGCGGCATGGTCCTCAGTAGTTCAGTGCCAATTTTTATTTTTTGTCGATTTCTTTTATTTCTCAGATTTCTATTAAATTTGGTTAGTTAGTAAAGTTGCTCATTCTGACCATGGTAAGCACAATTTCACGCTACAAGAAAGCCCTACATTTTTTTCCAGTGAGTCATACAAAACTTATTACATAAATTTCTATAAATTTTGTGTAACTCTCTCTTTCTAAATGGAACGATTTGTAGGACATAGCGTTAAATTGATCTTACCATGGCTAAGCAACCATAAGCAACTTTACAAACTCACCAAATTTGAATGAAATCTGAGAAAAAAAAGCGTCAAAAAAATCAAAATAAAAATGAAACCTACAAGTGAATTGCGTAAATTGCTGTATTATTTATGTATTTAAACTTTATTGCACACAATACACAAGTAAGAGTACAAATGGCGGACTTAAAGCCATAAGGCATTCTCTACCAGTTAACCATAGGACTAAACAGAAACAATGGTGCAGGGTCTTTTATGTAATCTGTTACATGAAACAATTAAATAACACATAAGTAAATACCTCATATGCAAATATATATATAACATAAACGTACATAATTTACATATGTTTTTATACTATATATTTTACATATGTATCAATATTCCTGAAATTCATATTTTTATTGTTATTTAACTTTTTTTACATGTGCTTTTCAGGGTAAGATAATGGGACCCCGTTGTCCAGAAGGAGCGCAGATGGTCAGACTCAGTCAAGACCACAAAGATTACATAATGGGAAGAGTCAATTCGTAAGTTTAATTGAGGGCAAGAGATCTAAATCAGCGTATTTTTTTTGTTCGTTACGGAAGTCGGTTATAAGTATTCTATGACCATATTTGTATGTCCAGCTACCCCTGTACCAAAATTAGTTAAATTCCGCAGAGATGGCACCGGAGGCGCATATAAATTCTCATCGTGCTGTTAATATTTTTCCTGAAAGAAATAATTTTATAAGAGTATCCCTAATTCCACACCACTCGCGAAGCTGGCTGAGGTTGGGCGAATAAGATAGTGTGGTGGAGTACTTCGCTGCGGAAACCCATACTTCAGCCAACTTCGCCTTTTATTTATTTTTTAACGGGACGGACCCCGGTGGTTGTGGGACTCCCATGTTGGCTAATGAGGCCTATGGTATATCCACTAAAAACCCCTCTATTTGCCGCCTCTGTGCCTATGGGCAAGGTCGCGGAAAACGCTCTTCGCACACTACCGCAATCTTGCCAGCGGCCTTCCGGAACTCCGGACTCGTCTCTGAGGAGAGCCATCCTCCTTCCTCCTGACAGGCGCGCCGACTACCCGGCAGTCTCCCGCTCGGGGACCTTCATGCAGGCGGACTTACGTCCCCGTGTCAGGTACCCTTATGGGGGTAGTCGGCGGTCGGCCAACTTCGCCTTGCCCAACCTCGGCCAACTTCGCGAGTAGTGGGGACTCGCAGTATAGATATTAGGTATATTCTTCTAATCTATTCTTGTTTTTTTAAAAATGGCAATGGTCACAGTTAAGCGACCATTACTACCAATGTCTCGTTGCCAATCGCACTCGGCGACTAGATAGAGGATTGATACCCCGTTGTACGGTGAGTTGAGAAAATCGTGCTTTTTGTAAAGTGATAGCGATTTACAAAAAACCACACGCACTATCGGGCCTTGACCCAGGAAGGGCTATGAACGCTTCAACTTGAATTCTTCATTAGCTATTCACTCATACGTTAGATCTCTGCACAATGCGCTATCAATACTACACATTGAACAACAAAAATGAATAAATAACGAACAACGAAACTTAAACGCATGCGGCCATCTTGAGTCACGGACCGGAAGCCTATATTATTAGGTATTCAATTCAATTTTTATATTAAAAAAAAATGGCGTCTGTCCATTGGGACAATTCTGCCAGTGTCAAGGTTGTAAGAACGTTATACGGTGAGTTGAGCTTTTTGTAAAGTGATAGCGATTTACAAAAAAACCACACGGACTATCGGGCCTTGACCCAGAAGGGCTATGAACGCTTCAAGTTGAATTCTTCATTAGCTATTCATTCATACGTTAGATCACTGCACAATACGCTATCAATACTACACATTGAACAACAAAGATGAATAAATAACGAACAACGAAACTTAAACGCATGCGGCCATCTTGAGTCACGGACCGGAAGCCTATATTATTAGGTATATTTTCTTAAACATCACACACACTGACAGATGCCGAATTGTGACATTGACGTTTCTTAGTAGATTTGATGTAATTAGTACGGTACTTGACCATCGTGAAAATAAAATATTGAAACCACTAAACACTCATTCAAAAATACATGAAACTAAATAAACTACTACTATGTTTAGTTGAAAAATTTAAAAGAAGACGTGTGTTTTGACTACTGATTTTTGTGACGTCACAAACCAGTATTTTCATAGAAACTTCATGCTAACGGATCGTTGTTGACATTTCATAAAGAGCAGCTGATTGGAGCAGTCATCAAATTCCGTATTATAAATGGCACTATAGTTGATGTCACAACGTAACGCTAAATGTCTTCAATATTGTGATAGTACTAACTTTTATATTAAGAGGCCTTATTCCTTTGAAAATGCTGATTGCTTAAGACATTTTTCTCTATGATCAAACATGTTTCTTGATGATGATTGAGGTTATTACCTAGAACAGGGCTATTGGGATTTATATAATCATATAATCATAATATTCATATCTTGTGTATAACGGAACACTGGCTTAAAGTTCATGAATTTATGTTCAATTTTAACAATCATAGTATAGTAAGTTCTTTCTCTAGAGAAGTTCACATCCGCGGCGGATCTTTGATTATGGTAAAACATGATTTAAAGCATAAAGAACGCAAAGATATTGTTAACATCTCCATCGAGCGTCAGATTGAACTTTCGTGTATTTAATTGGAACAATTTATAATTATATGCGTATACAGACCCCCATCAGCGGACTATAGTTTATTTGAGTCAACTATGGATGAAGTGCTCAATAGTATATTCTCAAGTAATAAGTGTATTATTGTGTGTGGTGATTTTAATGTTAATTTGTGTGAAGAATCATCTATGAGTGTGAGTTTATTGAACACTTTTAATTCTTTTGGCCTAGTGAATTTGTTTTCTGAGTCTACCAGAATCACAGCTACCAGTTCAACGTGTATTGATAACATATTTAGTAGTGTTGATGCGATTGATAAATCTATCATAAACAAACTAAGCTCTGACCATTGCGGACAATATGCCTCCTTCAAATTCAGTGGAAATATTGAGAGTGATCCACAAGACGCCATGTGCAGACCTATCTCTGAAAATCGCTTAGATTTATTTAACCATAACATTCAGAGGAGACTATGTTATCTTACATTTACTCAAGAGGATGCTAACTGTATGTGTTCGGTCTTGTTTAACTGCATCAAAAAAGAATTTGATGCCTGTTTCAATTTAAAGAAAGTACAAGACAGGGTTAAAACTAAATTCAGCGACTGGGCTACGCCTGATATTCGTGAAAAAAGACGTCGTCTCTACGATCTTTATGAACAAAGGACAATCGATAAGAGACCGGAGTTCCTAGAGTACGTGAAAATGTTTTCCAAATCCTTTAAGCAAATGTGTGCCACCGCTAAAGCTGATTACTTGTCTAAACAGATCACAAATTCCTGTGATAAGGTGAAAACTATTTGGAAAGTAATCTATGATGAAACTGGGAAAACGAAATCAAAAGATCGCCATTACAGTCTTCGAATCGACGATACTGTAATAAGTTCCGATGTTGAAATTGCCCATCACTTTGAGCAATTCTTCTGCAATATACCTGTAGAGACAACAAAGTCTTTAAATTCATCGCCCGATGTTGCTGAATTACTATTGAAAACGAATGTAACAGAATGTACAACTATCTTTAAATTCATTTATGTAAGCCCCTACCACTATTATTAAAGCGTTTAAATCGCTAAATTTAAAGAAGACTGAGGGATCTGTGGGGCCTATCTGTGAAAGTGTTACATTCAATTGTTGAATCTATTGCACCATATTTAGCTGATATCTTTAATAAATGTATTGATACTGGAGTATTTCCTGATTTGATGAAGCATAGCAAAATTATTCCCTTATTCAAATCAGGTACAAAATCAGACCCTACAAATTTTAGACCAATATCAATACTACCAGCTTTAAGCAAAGTTTTTGAGAAGATTATTCTAAATCAACTGATATCTCATTTCAATCGGAATAACCTACTCCACAGCAATCAATTCGGGTTCACTAAAGGTCGCTCTACCACTGACGCTGGCGTGGTACTAGTTAAACATATCTTTGATGCCTGGGAGAAGGCTCAAGATGCTATTGGAGTTTTTTGTGATCTATCCAAAGCATTTGATTGCGTTGATCATGAGAATTTAATAAGTAAGCTAGAGCGTCCGAAGGGCCAAATTAAATATGTAGCAACCGCATACTAGTGTTAAAAAAAATAAGCAAACGTGAGAAACTTCATCCTGTACTCGATTGAAGTTATTCAATGTTGATTTTAACTTTTTGAACTCTTAGAGACTGTATACATCTCTAAGAAACATCTTAGTGTAGTATGACACTCTGAGACTTTCTACATCTCTGAGGAAATTAAATAATTTTAAAATATTTTATTGCATGTTATGACGCCTAGAGACCTCTACATACATCTCTAAGAAATTTAGGTTTAATAATTATTTTCTAAATTATTCACGTTGACGCCTAGAGACCTTATACATCTCTATGGAATTAAATTAATTAAGTAATTATATTTTATTGCATGTTGTGACACCCAGAGACTTTATACATCTCTGGGTGTATTTAATATTTTCAATTTATTAAATTTTTATTTTAATGTTCCTGCTTAACATTGATTTGGAGTATCTAACATCTCCATTACGTGTACTAGTGTAGTTAGTTATAACACAAATGTATCATGTAATTGTTTTAAGTATTATTTACGAAAAAATGACTTACTGTTGAGTTTCTTTCGGCTTTCTTCTCAACAGCGGTCTCCTCTTGCGAAATGCCGGTAGATTCACAATCTGACTTGTAAAAGTGCCCCTGTGGCCTACTTACTGAAAAAATTATTTCATTTCATTTCATTTCATTTCATTATTTCATTTCATTTCATTGGTATATATTTGAAACCTGCAGTTTGAATTTTTCATTTATATTTTTAGGGTTCCGTACGTCAAAAGGAAAAAACGGAACCCTTATAGGATCACTTTGTTGTCCGTCTGTCCGTCCGTCCGTCCGTCTGTCAAGACCCTTTTTCTCAGGAACGCGTGGAGGTATGAAGCTGAAATTTATATCAATTACTCAGGTCTACTGTCCCTTGAAGCTGTGAAAAAATCAAACTTCTAAGCCAACGCAATCGAAAGATACAGCCGTTTATGCCGAAAATTTTCGACACTTGCAAGGAAATCAAAACCTACAGGGTGCTTCCCGTGAACTCAGAATCTTGAAATTTGGTACGAAGCAACGTCTTATAGCATAGATAAAGGAATAATTACGAAAACCATAATTTTTTTTTTTAAATACCTAACTTTGCACCTAATTTATATGGGGCGCTATACATACCAGGTGCAAACTTAACTTAACCACTTAGGGATGGAAAGTGTTTGTACGGAACCCTCGGTGCGCGAGTCCGACTCGCACTTGGCCGGTTTTTTTTTTTCAAAAACTACTCGAAATTGACAAAATTCACGCGGAAAATTAGTTTTTTCAAATTCTTTTCGACTGCACGCAATAAAAGCATGAAATAGCTATGTTAGTAACTAGAATTCAGGGAAAAGTATTGTTTACTTCAAAAAGTTGATTGAAAATATAAAAATATTTGTAATAATTATGAAAAAAAAAAATATTTTAAAAGGAATAAGGCCTCTTAAGAATTTGTATTTTGTTTTTAGATGTAAACAGTTGTGAATTTTCAGAATAAGAGCAGACGTGGCAAAGGGGGACGCAACGGGGCAAAATGACATACCCCTACCGCGAGGATATGGAATCGCGAAAATAGTGAGTGCTTTTTTTAAACTTTACCTGAGTTAAATGGAAATTGAACAAGTAACAAAATAAAAACAATGTGGAGTATAATAAACGAACGGACCAACAAAAAACTCAAAAAAAAACAAAACCAATATAGAACTTCTTCGTTCTTCTTTGTTCTTGGGTCATGGATGTTATCTATATATGTATTTATATATTATGTATATCGTCGTCTAGTACCCATAGTACAAGCTTTGCTTAGTTTGGGACTAGGTCGATTTGTGTATGATTGTCCCTTAATATTTATTTATTTAAAAAAAAAAAAAAAAAAAGAACTAAAAATCAACAACAACTTAGTTTCAGCGCCCTGGCAAGTAGCAGAAAGCTTTAACTCTTTCTTCGCATCTATAGGTAATTATAATAATAGCCCAAACCGCGCCGCCACCGGGCGGCCCGTGCTCCAACAGATTGAATACTCTATGTTTCTCGCGCCGGTTACTTATCAAGAAACAGTGAGGATTATAAAGAAATTGAAATGATGATTGAAATCGCCATTGTGCTGATCAACTGGCCATGCCTTGTGTCTTCTGATTAATCAGTCCTTCGAAGAAGGGGCCTTCCCCGAATTGCTAAAAATAGCAAGTTTTTGGAGTAGTAGGGCCTCGTGCAGGGTCCGTCCGGATTATTACTACCGTCTTACCTGCTAACCCACCGCCAAACAGCAATGTTCGCATTGTTGTGTTCCGGTGTGGGGGTAAGATAGCCGGTGAAATTACTAGCATAGAGGCATTCCATCTTCGTCCTCCGGGTAGGCAAGCACTTGTGGCACCTCTGGTGTTGCAGGTGTTTATGGGCGACGGTAATCGCTTTCCATCAGGCGATACGTTTGCTCGTTTGCCCCCTATGACATAAAAAAAAAAAAAAAATAGCAGTAATTAAACCAGTACACAAAAAAACCCTAAAACAGATCCGAACAATTACCGACCAATTTCTCTTTTGCCAACCGCATCAAAAGTGTTTGAAAAAGCAATGTGCAATCGCATCTACGGTTTTTGCGAAAAATATAAAATATTTAATGAATGTCAAAACGGTTTCCGGAGGCAAAGGTCTACAGTCTTAGCAGTTTATAAGTATATCCAAGATACTAAATATTTTATACTCACAACAATATGCTATAGGTATACTCTTGGATATCACGAAAGCCTACGACAAGGTCCAACACAGTATAAGCAACAATTACACACAGCAAAAATTTAATGGAATAGGAATTCGTGGAAATGCCTTTAAATGTCTGTCATGGTTTACTAATGTTTCGCCGAAAATTATTTAGCAAATTCTTAACTCGCCGAACTACGTATCCCATATTTTTATTTGGTCAAATTTTCATTTCCCAACTCAACGTTTCGCACTGATATCTTTTCCCAATTAATGATTTTATAAACTATTGTTAGACCAATTATTATCTGGGATTTTTATAAGATGTCAATTATGTGTTCGTCAAATGTATTGATTGGCATACCTTGATTTAGCAACATAATGAATGGCATTATGCAAATCGCAGTATAATTTTATTGAATTAAGCGGGTAGGGTGATGCACCATGCACCTAAATTTAGAGGGTATTTTTGTTTACATACTTTGTGGCTCAAAATAACATTTCATTCTTGAGTTATCATCGCTGATAGTTAATGTGCGTGTGTGCATAAAAAAAAATAACCCTAACCTACATCTCTGGGAGCAGTTTCGTCCCGAAGACTGTAATACCGACGGCTAGAATTCCTACAGTTCACATACATACGTATCACAAGTACAACAAAAGGAGCGTTTTTTAGGGATATAAAAAAAAAAACTAACCTAACCTAACCCGGCCGAGTCGGATCTGCTCACATACATACGTATCACAAGTACAACAAAAGGAGCGTTTTTTTAGGGATATAAAAAAAAACTAACCTAACCTAACCCGGCCGAGTCGGATCTGCTCACATACATACGTATCACAAGTACAACAAATTGATTTTGATTAAAAAATATTTTTTCGGTTTATATTTGTGTTTTATTTTGCACTATCATCATACTGTAAGCAATGGTTGTAGGTAATTTGCCCAAATGACTTTTGATGTAGGTATCGTTATTTGACTAAGCAAATCATTTGCTACACAATTATTTACCACATAAAATTTGACGATATGTTATTTGCCTTAGCAAATCATTTCCTACACAATTATTTACCACATAAAATTTGACACAATAAAATTTTGGAATATAAAAATGTAGCGAAATAAAAAAATTACGAAGTAAAATTATGCCAAGGATTGGTTTGCGTAATAAAACTTCGGCGAAAAGTTGGTTGCCAAATGAAATTTTACGAAACATAATTCGGCGAAAAGGCAGTACACCGTCTGTCATCCTACCTAAAAGCGTTTTACCGTAAAACGCGGTGACATTCCCTCATCACGATCTATCCGTCATAAGAATAGGCTCGTTCTACCGCCCGCTAAACTGAAACTGCTATCCTCAGGCCCATTAATAATGTCAATTAAGACTTATAATAATTTACCTGACTATAAAAGAAGAAGAAGACGAGAAAAAGTATATAATTAAACTAAAGCAACTACTACTAACTAAAGCCTATTACACGCTAAATGAATACTTAGAAGATAAATTATAAACACTTAGTAAGTCCTCCTCTCCCTAATATTGCAGTGCCTAACAGGGTTCACAATGATCTGTAGCTTTAAGTTAACATCTGTATCTACTTTTGTGATATTGCAATAGGGTTCCCTCTATGTCGCATAGTTTTGTTTATCCGAAACTGTTTTAGCATAACAGACTTGGCATATTAAGTTTTCGACGAATGGTAATGTGGCAGAAACCTTATTTGGCATAAGTTCTAACTTACCGAAAATGTGTTTGCCCGAAGTTGTATTTGCATACTATTGTTTAGGCCGATTATATTTACGAATAATTTGGTTTAGCATAATGGTATTTGGCATATTATCTATTGTCCGAATCTATCTTGGCATACTTAAATTGCTACAAGAAAATCCGGTTAGGTTAGGTTAGAACTGCATCCCTCGCAAAAACGACCAGCTAGCAGAAAACTAGGTTAGGTTAGAATTGCGTCCCTCAAAAAAAAGAACTGCTAGCATAGAAGTAGGTTAGGTTAGGTTAGGTTAGAACTACGTCCCTCGCAAAAACGAACTGCAAGCAGAAAAGTAGGTTAGGTTAGGTTAGAACTTCGTCCCTCGCAAAAACGAACTGCTAGCAGAAAAGTAGGTTAGGTTAGAACTTCGTCCCTCAAAAAAACAAACTGGTAGCAGAAAAGTAGGTTAGGTTAGAACTGCGTCCCTCGCAAAAACGAACTGCTAGCAGAAAAGTAGGTTAGGTTAGAACTGCGTCCCTAACAAAAACGATCAGCTAGCAGAAAAGTAGGTTAGGTTAGAACTGCGTCCCTAACAAAAACGATCAGCTAGCAGAAAAGTAGGTTAGGTTAGGTTAGAATTGCAATCCTCGCAAAGATGAAATGCTAGCAGAAAAGTAGGTTAGGTTAGGTTAGAACTGCGTCCCTCGCAAAAACGAAATGCTAGCACACCCACACTCATCCCTACAAATACTTAGGTAGGTTCGTTTGTTACCTTTTGTTCCTTAGAGCGAAAATAGAAGCCCCGCGAAGGGCTTCGTGTTGTGGTTGTCAGATCGTTAGTAAATTAAATTTTCGGAGTGATGAAAATATGCCTATTTATTTTATATACATAGACATGTATATAAAATAAAAATATGCGCAAATAAATTATGACAAATGAAAATATTTTTTTTTTTTCCTTTCAAATCTGCAATCAGTCGCCAGACTATAATCAGATGAGTTGAATGAGGAATGGCGGTATGTAGAGTTAGAGGCCAGGGCCTCTTTCACTACTTAGATAATGTGGTTACGTTTTAGTCTTTTAACCACACTGGCGTTATTGAGCAAGCCCGAGGCTAGGGGATTGCAGTGGTGAGTGAGCCGAGCGATGTGTTGTTCCTTATAGCGTTCAATTTCTGATGCTACAGTTGCCATGTTCACATACTCGTGAATTTCATCGTTCCTTGTGAACCATGGAGCATTTGTAAGGTTCTTAGTATATTGTTTTGAACCCTTTGTAGGCATGCTATGTTGCTCTTACTGGCAACTCCCCATATCGGAATCCCGTAAGTCCAGATAGGTTTTAGGATCACTTTATAAATTAGAAGCTTGTTGTCCAGCGAGAGCACTGAGTTTCTTCCCATGAGCCAAACAGTTGTCGAAACTTGTAGTTCACTTGATCTCTTTTTGCCTTGATGTGATTTTTCCAGGTCAAACGTCTATCTAAGTGGAATCCGAGATATTTCACACAGTCTGTTTGGGGTAAGATGCTGTTTGCCATATGTACTGGAGGACAATTCTCTTTCCTTAGTGTAAAGGTGATGTGTGTTGACTTCTGTGCACTAGCTTGCATACGCCACTTTTGAAGCCAGTCAGAGGTGGAGTCGAGTACTGTTTGTAGCTTTGCACTCGCCGTATTGGGATCACTATCTACTGCCAGGTAAGCAATATCGTCAGCGTAGGTGGCAACAGTGACGTCATCATTAGTTGGCAGGTCTGCTGTGTATATGTTGTACAAAACAGGACCAAGGACCGATCCCTGAGGTACTCCTGCTTCAATAGGGTACAATGAAGAGCGCGCTTCTCCTTGCTTTACTTGAAATACTCTATCAGAGAGGTAGGATTCTATTATGTGGAATAGAGAGTGGGGGAGGTTTTCTTTTATTTTGCATAGTAACCCTTTGTGCCAGACTCGGTCAA
Source organism: Apotomis capreana (assembly GCA_947623375.1). Taxonomy (NCBI): domain Eukaryota; kingdom Metazoa; phylum Arthropoda; class Insecta; order Lepidoptera; family Tortricidae; genus Apotomis; species Apotomis capreana. The sequence continues at coordinate 12,818,467 of OX392519.1, forward strand.
ATGCTTGTTGTACGTCCAAAAAAGCAGCAGAACAGAATTTCTTTTGTTCGAAGCATTGTCTGACAGAGTGGTACACGCGATGAACTTGTTCGACGGTAGAGTGTGCTTTACGAAATCCAAATTGATGGTTGGGGATAAGTTCTTCCTTCGTCATTGCTTCCATCAATCGTTTGAGAAATATTCTCTCCCACAGTTTTGAGAGTACGGGAGTCAGGCTTATAGGTCGATATGAGGAACAAGCATGTGGAGGTTTACCTTCTTTGTGGATCATTACTATCTGTGACACCTTCCACATGTCCGGGAAGTAAGAGACTCTGAAAGTAGCATTAAAAAGACAGGTTAGAAATGTTACGCACTTTTTTGGGAGTTCTTTTAGGATCCGAGGTGTTATGAAGTCAAAGCCTGGTGCCTTCTTAGAGTCTAATGACTTGATCTCTCTCGATATTTCCCTGGGTGACGTTGGCTTAAGAGGCAGGCACAGTTGAATGTCTTGAAATGAAAATATGCCTATTTATTTTATGTGTAGACATGATTCGGACAAACAAAAATATGCGCAAATAAATTCATCATCATCATCATCATCATCATCAGCCCGGAGTCGTCCACTGCTGGACATAGGCCTTCCCCAGTTCGCGCCACCATACCCGGTCCTCAGCTTTCCGCATCCAACCGCTTCCCGCCACTCTTTTTAGGTCGTCGGTCCACCTGGCGGGAGGCCGTCCTACAGGGCGTGTCGTTCGTGGTCTCCACTCTAGAACTCGTCTGCCCCATCGACCATCGGCTCTACGACAAATATGCCCCGCCCACTGCCACTTCAACTTGCATATCTTAAGGACTATGTCGGTCACTTTGGTTCTCCGTCGGATCTCCTGGTTCCGGATTTTGTCCTTCAGAGAAACTCCGAGCATAGCCCTCTCCATAGCTCGTTGAGCAACTTGGAATTTGTGGACGAGGCCTTTTGTTAGTGTCCACGTCTCGGCCCTATAAATAAGGACCGGAAGGACGCACTGGTCGAAGACTTTGGACTTAAGGCACTGGGGCAGTGATGATGACTGAAAAAAAAAAAAAAAAAAAAAAAAAAATATGGCGCAACTTCCCATATGCTGCCCAGCCCAACCTGATTCTTCTGTCAGCTTCCTTGTCGAAGTTGTTTCTACCTAGCTGGACCATCTGGCCTAGGTACGTGTACTCTTTAACAACTTCGATGCTAACATTATCGACGGTGATCGGTATTGGGTCTACGAATGAATTGAACATAACTTTAGTTTTATCCACATTCATTCCCAGACCCACCCGTCTGGAAGAAACATTTAGGCTCCGCAACATCTCCGACAAGTCCTCCAGCGATTCAGCCAAAATGACTATGTCGTCGGCGAATCGAAGGTGTGAAATATATTCACCGTTTATATTGATGCCCCGTCCATTCCAGTCCAGTGTTTTAAATACGTCCTCCAGAGCGTTCGTGAACAGTTTCGGAGAGATAACGTCTCCCTGTCTCACTCCGCGTTGCAATGGGATTGGACGCGTCTGGACATCCTGGATTTGGACGGTCATCGTAGCGGCTCTATATAAGCATTTCAGCACCTCGATGTATCGCCAATCGACTTGGCATCGCTGAAGCGACTCAAGAACGGCCCAAGTTTCGATGGAGTCGAAGGCTTTTTCGTAGTCCACAAACGCAAGGCAAAGAGGGCGATTGTACTCCTCGGTCTTCTGTACAATCTGCCGTAAGGTGTGAATGTGGTCCACGGTACTGTAGCCTTTTCGAAACCCGGCCTGTTCCGGAGGTTGGAAGTCGTCGAGCCTTCGGGCGAGACGATTTGAGATGACTCTCGAGAACAGCTTATAGACGTGGCTTATAAGTGATATCGGTCGATAGTTCTTCAAGAGCGTTTTATCGCCTTTCTTGAAGAACAGGATAACCACACTTCTAGACCACGCCTCGGGTGTTGTACCTTTCTGGAGTACGGTATTAAACAGCTTTCGAAGCTGGTCTAGGACTGGGCGTCCTCCAGCTTTTAGCAGCTCTGATGTAATACCGTCGTCTCCAGGGGCTTTATTGTTCTTGAGCTGCACGAGAGCCCTCTCAATTTCGGCATTTTCGAAGTCCGGTAGCTCGTCCGTAAAGTGGCGGGTTAATTTGGCACGTTTATCTTCTACGGCGGATATTGTGGGTTTTGGTGCGTGAGAAGAGTATAGGCGTCGATAGAAGGTCTCAGCTTCGACGAGTAGGTCCTGTTTGGATGTCATAACTCGACCATCAGATGCCGTCAGCTTCGTCAGATGACTCCTTCCCAATTGCTTAGCAAATACCTTTGAGCCTTTGTTTCGCTTGATTGCATCCTCGATTTCTCGAGTATGGCTTTTACGCAGGTCAGAGCGTATTTGCTTTTTTATACGCTTATTAAGAAGGTGACATTCTGAAGAATCCGCCGGCATCTCTCGTCTCTGTCGCATTAATTCAGCTGTCTCTGCTGAGATCTTGGACCCCTTACTCCCTCGACTCCTTTGGCAGAACGCTTCTCCCACCGCTCGTAAAGCATCCGTGAACTCGTGGATACTTTGATCAACGTCCTCGGTAGCATCCAGCAGGTTAAATCGGTTTTGCAATTCCAGTTGAAATTGCTCTGATCCCGCAACAATATGGTGTAGTGATGGCCGGAGCGTAGACTTTATCAGGCGATTTCTCTCGATACAGAAGTCTATATTCAGAGTGCCACGAACAAGTCTGTGATCGCTGCCGGTATTAAACCTATTGATCACTGTGACATCTTTGAATATATACCTCCTATTCGTCATGATAAAGTCAATCTCGTTTCTAGTCACCCCATCGGGGCTCCGCCAAGTCCACTTCCGTTGAGACTTTTTCTGAAAGAACGAGTTCATCAGAAAGAGCCTCTGGGATTCGAGGAAGTTAACCAGCATCTGACCCCTTTGGTTCCTGACACCAATACCATGCGAACCGATCACCGATTCACCTCGTTCTTGTACTCCCACTTTGGCGTTAAAGTCCCCCATAACAACAGTGAAGTGCGTCTTGGTGGTTTTGTGAATGGCCGTAGCTATATCTTCATACACAGCCTCGACTTCCTCATCAGAGTATGACGACGTGGGAGCGTATACCTGGACTACCTTCAGGGAATACCTTTTCGTGAGTTTAAGAATGAGGTATGCTACCCGCGTAGACACACTGCTGACTTCAATCACGTTGTTACAGAGGACTTTGCTGATCAAAATACCCACCCCACCTTGTGACATCCTATCGCCCTCCCGATAGTAGAGTAAGTGACCGGAATTTAGAGTTATCAGGTCCTCCCCCTGTCTTCGAACCTCAGATAAACCCAAAACATGCCAGTTAATGTGACTTAACTCTGACTCGAGTTCAGCAATATGGACGTCTTCCCTCAGCGAACGAGCATTGTACGTGGCTAAATGTAGTTGTTGTTTGTGGTGACCGTAACCCTCCCGGGGATTCTTCGCACCCTCCACCCCGCCGTGACCACGACCGTCACCACGATGGCCGGGAATAGCGGAGCCACCGGGAACTGAGGGCCGTTGTAAAATGACACTACTCATAAGGGGAGATTTGCCCATACTCGCCGCGCTGGGCGAGGACGTATTGGCGAGCGCAGTGCCGAGCTCTCTTTTTACTAGCGACGCGGCTGCCCGCCACTAGCTAGTATTTAGAGCTCGGGAGTTCGGATGGGTATACCGCCATCATCCGGTCGTCATTGCCTCGTTCGTTAGACAGCAGGGTGCACCACGAGCAGGTGAGGTTGACAGTTTTTGGACCACTATGATGTTATGACCCCCTACACCCCAAATAAATTATGACAAATGAATATCTGCCTTATCAAACTATGCGAACCTTGATTATGCCAAAACAGTTTATGCGGAAAGTCAATTATGCCTACATAGATTATGCCATGCAAAATTATGACTAAAAATATTGTTGGATTTAAATTTAGCGCCCTTAAGTAAATGTCACTTAACTTGACGTTCCTAATGTTTTACTATCTATATTCTATACTCTGTGATATCCAAAACGCGAGTGTACATTTGTTTAGTGAATTAAACCAGATTATTATAAATTAATAGTTTATTTCAACTCAACTTATCAGGTTAAGGGCCCTGATTAGTCCAGAGACGTTTAGTGACTGTTTTCCAAAAAGTAATTAGTGCAACAAAGAATAAGTAGTGAACATAACCTCAAAAACAACGTGACTATATGAAAACTGTTTTTCGTGTCTAAAGTGTTTACAACGAATAAAAATGGCATCGAACAATTCATTGGCATTAATCGAAAAGTTAACTGGCCGTGAAAACTATTCGACTTGGCAATTCGCAGTGAAAACATACCTACAACACGAAGAACTATGGGATTGCGTTGAGGTTAAGCCGGAGTCAACTGTAAACGCGAAACGTGATACAAAAGCGAAAACAAAGATAATTCTCCTGGTTGATCCTATTAACTACGTACATATTCAAGAGGAAAGCACGGCCAAGGGAGTTTGGGATAAACTGGCCGCGGCGTTCGACGACTCCGGACTTACACGCCGAGTTGGTCTGCTGCGTGACTTATGTAACACATCGCTCAGTGGATGTCAAAATATAGAGGAATACGTGAGCAAAATTATGTCAACGGCTCACAAGCTCCGCAACATAGGCTTCCAAGTGGATGACGAGTGGCTCGGAACTTTGCTACTCTCCGGTCTACCTGAATCATATCAGCCGATGATTATAGCCATCGAGAGCTCTGGCACAAAGATATCTGCAGATAGTGTTAAGGCAAAATTACTGCAAGATGTTAGAAATTCTGAAAACAACACAACAGCTTTTGCTGTCAATAAGAAGTTTCATAACAATGTTAAGAAGTTCTCCAAGGGTCCGAGATGTTATTCGTGCAATCAATATGGTCATAAAAGCCCTGAGTGCAACAAAACAAAACCCAAGAACAAATCACAAAAACCTAGTTCTTCTTATGCTGCTGTATTTGTTGCGTCATCCGGCTATGATGATGCTTGGTACGTCGACTCAGGCGCTTCGGCACATATGACGAAAACCAAGGATATATTTCTAAAAGAAACAACTCCTGTAACCAAGAATATTAGAGTTGCTGACAACAAAGTGTTATCTGTGCACAGCTCAGGTGATGTGAGCTTAGATATTTATGACCACAAAGGACACGAGAATAAGATTCTGTTCACAAATGTCTTATATGTTCCTGAACTGGCTACAAATTTGTTATCCGTCAGTCAAATAATAAAAAGTGGAGGCCAAGTAAAATTTGATAACTCGGGCTGTGTGATTATGAACAGCAAGCATCAAATAGTAGCGACTGCAAGCATTGTAAACAATATGTACCGGCTGAACATGCCTGGAGGCCTGGCGCACATGTCTAGTGTCGATCAGGAAGAAGATGCTTATCGTTGGCACCAGCGGATGGGACACCTTAATTTTCATAGTTTGATGAAAATGAGTGATAGTACTGAGCATGTAACTTTCTCGGGAAAAACAGAAAATCTGACATGCATAACATGCAAAGAAGGTAAGCAGACAAGGCTACCTTTTAAAGGTGAAGGAGCAAGGGTCAGCAACCACCTTGAATTGGTTCACTCCGATGTATGCGGGCCAATGGAAATTCAGTCTCTTGGCGGAAGCAGATGATTACCTGAAAGGCGCTGGAATCATCCATCAAACAACCACACCATACACGCCTGAACAAAATGGGACTGCGGAACGTATGAACCGGACACTAGTTGAAAAGGCGAAGTGCATGCTACTCAATGCTGGTCTGCCAAAGTTATATTGGGCAGATGCAATACACACTGCTGCCTATATCATCAACCGTTCCCCGACCAAGTCTTTGAAGTTCAAGACCCCTATGGAAATGTGGACCGGACGGAAACCGAGTGTGAATCACTTGCGGATATTCGGCTGTGAGGCCATGGTTCACCTGCCTAAGGAAAAGCGTAGGAAATGGGATCCGAAGGCTCATAAAATGATTTTCATCGGATACTGTGACCACACAAAAGGGTACAGATTCATCCTACCAAATTCCAGAAAGGTAATAAAGAGCAGAGATGCTACATTTCTTGAATCCTCAGTGAAGAGAGACTTTGTTCCGGTAGAATTGTCTGAGATGGATACTGAAAAGGAAGACGACAAAAAGAAGGAAAAAGAGGAAGAGAAAACGGAAGAAACAGAAGAGGACAGCTTGGTTGATGAAGACACAAATTCAGAAAGTTCATATGAAACGGTGAAAGGAAACAGATCTGCTTCAGACAGTGAATACGTACCTGATAATAGTATTAATTATCCTGAAATCAGTAAAATCATGTTGAGACCTAGAAATAAAACAAAAAGTAAAAATGAAGAAAATACTTACCTGTGTTTACTCTCATCTGATGTTCCTGAAACATATGAAGAAGCAGTAAATTCAACTAATAAAAATGAATGGATAAACTCAATCAACGAAGAACTTGATGCCCATAAGAAAAACGAAACCTGGACATTGATGGAAAAACCTCCAAACGCCAAAGTGATTGGAAGCAAATGGGTGTTCCGGATAAAGGAGGAGTCAACGGGTCCACGGTTCAAATCAAGACTTTGTGCTAAGGGATTTGCACAAACAGCAGGTATCGACTACACAGAAACCTTCGCTCCGACTGTGAGGTATGATTCGATACGTTTGTTAATGTCTATGGCTGTCCAAAATAAACTTAAAATTATGCAACTTGATGTCAAAACTGCATTTCTATATGGTGAACTTGAAGAGACCATATTTATGTCTCCACCTGAAGGTCTGTCTTGTGAAAACAATATGGTATGTAAGCTCAACAAGTCACTGTACGGTTTAAAGCAAGCCCCCCGATAATGGAATAAGAAATTCGATTCGATTTTAAAGAAATTTGGTTTCATTAACAGCAAAGCAGATCAATGTGTTTATGTTGGTCAAGTCAACAATGAGAAATGTTACCTTTGTCTGTATGTGGATGATGGCCTGTTATTTTCTAAAAGTGAATCCACTCTGAAAGAAATAACTAAAGAATTAAAATCTGTATTAGAAGTAAAAATATTGAATAGACCAAGTAATTTTGTGGGCATGCAAATTGAGCAACTCACAACTCAGCAACGGTATTTTTATACACCAGACCAAATATGTTGAACAAATGTTGAACAAGTTTAACATGACTGACGCTAACCCCAACAATGTTCCAGTGGACCCTCATGTCAAGCTACAAAAAGGAGATGGAGAACCAGAGAAAAACATTCCATACCGAGAAGCTGTGGGTTCCCTTATGCACCTGGCAATAGTGAGTCGACCTGAAATTATGTTCGCTGTGAGCCTGGTGAGTAGATTCTTGAATTGCTATAATAAATCACACTGGAATGCCGTCATGAAGATCTTCAAGTATCTAAAAGATACAAAAGATTACGGGCTGTACTACTCATCGACATCAGAACCAGCAGCAGTTACTGGTTACAGTGACGCTGATTATGCGAATGATCTTGATACAAGACGCTCATCACAGGCTACGTCTTCATAAAAAATGGTGCAGCTGTGACATGGTCCAGCCAACGACAACAGACGGTTGCTCTGTCGACAACAGAAGCCGAATTCATGGCAGCCTGTGCAGCAACCAAAGAGGCTATGTAAATAAATAAATAAATAAATAAATATTAAGGGACAATCATACACAAATCGACCTAGTCCCAAACTAAGCAAAGCTTGTACTATGGGCACTAGACGACGATATACATAATATATAAATACATATATAGATAACATCCATGACCCAAGAACAAATATTTTGCACAAATATTTGCCCCGGCCGGGATTCGAACCCGGGACCGCCGACTCAGTAGGCAGGTGTCTACCAACCGAGCCAAACGTGTCGCCAAATGTGGATAAAACAGTTGTTATGTGATATTGGTGAATATAAACAAGACACTATGTGTTTACATTTAGACAATCAAAGTGCTATCAGTGTTATCAAAAATGTAAATTTCCATAAAAGATGTAAACATATAGATATTAAGTATCACTTCATAAAAGAAAAATATTTTCAGAAAATTATAGATCTCAAATCTGTAGGCACTGCCTATCAATATGCAGATATATTAACTAAAGCATTGTCAAAAGATAAATTTCAATTCTTAAGATCTAAACTTGGAATGTTTAATTGCATCTCTCTTTCTGAGTGATATGTCAGAATATTTTCATAGTGTAACTTGTTTAAAAGTTTATTGTTTAGATACTCTTTTTTGTTTAGAATTAGAAGGCTTAAATTTAGAAGGAGTGTTGGATTTAAATTTAGCGCCCTTAAGTAAATGTCACTTAACTTGACGTTCCTAATGTTTTACTATCTATATTCTATACTCTGTGATATCCAAAACGCGAGTGTACATTTGTTTAGTGAATTAAACCAGATTATTATAAATTAATAGTTTATTTCAACTCAACTTATCAAATATTATGCCAAAACAGGGGGAACCATTGCAATAAATCATTGAGTATTATTGAGTATTGAATTGTAAACACACCCATTTGGCTTCATAACTTCGCAAGAACGATTTTAAAGAAGAAACGAAGTACTGTCAACAGTGGTCGGATTAGGGTGTGCAATTTCCCAGGACTTCGTAACGTAATATTAATATGGATATGACTAAATCCCGGGATTTTAATCGTGAAGCTTAAAAAAAGTCTCGTTTCAAAATATTACTCAGTTATAAAAGTAGTATAGGTATACTTGTACTATAATACAGGCATCTATCACATTGTTGTTTTTACTCCTGTAGGTATTTTATCCGTCATTATAGTCATTTTCAGTCTATACGAGTGTATTGCCCAAAAACGCACTGCGAAACTATGCTAAATAATATCGAGCTTATAGGTACTTTGCTTTGGTAATTTTACGACGTTTCGGCCGTCTTTTCATTGTCATGATCTCGAAAGGATGAAATCAATCTAACCTAACCTATGTTTGTTTTGACAGGTTTGGGATTCGGAGCTGGCTACCTTAGCCCAATTGTGGGCCAACCAGTGCAAATTGGATTATGGCAGGCATTGTATGGCCACAAGTAAGTAATAACATAGGCATAGCTCATAGAAGCTCACGCACAGGCGCGACAGCGGCCTATTGGTGTAACTCGGGCGTCGGTGACCTCGTAATGCCGAATCCATCGACGAGGCATCGACGTCCCGCACTCACCCGCGCTCGCCCCTCGACACGTACACATAGCCGCGAGTTTAGTAACTGCACACAAGTGCCGCTGTCGTTTCTTTTTACGTTAGTATATATATTCTTTGACTCACGCTCAATGTAGGTAGTTAATTACGTATCTCAATAGGTACAAAATGTTGGTAGGCAAGCGTCGCCATTCATTTATCTCGCTGAATCGTATTTTCAGCCTACATCAAAAACGGAGCAGAATGGCTACTCCGATGCTCGAAATTCGACCGTCGTATAGTGCCGTCCGTCTTACACAAATATATTTTGACAGATCAAGAGGGACGGCACTACTCGACGGTTGAATTTCAGATATCGGAGTATCCTTCAGGTTCCCAGTCGGCGGGGAGGTTTAAGTATGTTCCCCGATTACTCGAAAACGGCTGAACTAATTTGAAAATTATTTTTTTGTTTCAAAGAGTACTTTCTATAATGGTCTCATAAAAACATAGACAAAAACCTAACTATAAATAAAACACGGGCTCCAGATCGGTGCCCAGTGGCACCCAAGAGGCTGGCCGCATTACCACGCTGAATAGGCTATTATTTGTCACCCGTCGCATCGACTAGTCTCTTTGCCAGTTCGTGGAATATTTTTTGAGAACCTATATTTAATTGTCATATAATATAACTAGGTTTTGTTGACTTCGGTTATTTTTTGTTAAATTTATTGTACTTACTCATAACTTATTTCCATCGTTATATTATTTTACAGAACAATTTAGTAGACCTTGGCAAATTCAGAGCCTATATAGATACACCTACCCGGATTGGCAAATTGTGGATGAACGCACAGGCTTAAAAGGTAGGTTTGATATTGTTTTAATCGACTTCAAAAAGGAGGTTACGTTGCACTTTATGTATTAATTTCCATCAGGTGATACTGAGGTAAATCGCCGGTCAGTCTGTGAATAAAAAAAATAAAAATAATTATGTATGTTCACCGATATCGGAGCGTATTTCCTTTTTTTTTGTTTTTCGTTTACGGGTCATTCATTAATTGATTCTTGCGGTAAGTAGATGAAAATCCCTGAGCGAGCGAACGTGTTCGTCCAATCAATCAATCATTCATTCAATCAAATAATTTATTATCAGGCAACTGTGGCCCATAGATACTATACCTTAAAACAATGATGGTGGATGACGATGTCGTTGCCTCATTAGGTTAATTAATAAGATATTTTCCAGTTTGGTCGATTGTTTTTAAGTTTGACGACGCGGTTTGCTCAGTGGTAGAACAGCTGTCTACTAAGTCAGCGGTCCCGGGTTCGAATCCCGGCAAAGGCAAATATTTGTGTGATGATCTCGAATACTTGTGCCTGGGTCATGAATGGTTCTATGTATGTATATAAGTATATATTTATCTATCTAAGTATGTATATCGTCGTCTATTAACCATAACGAAAGCCTTCTTGAGCTTAATTTGGGCCTAGGCCGATTTGTGTCAGGTTGTCTGATATTACTTATTTATAAACAAAAATGTTTCTTCAGAACACTAAGTGAAAAACGCATATTTAGGAAGCGACGGGTTCAAAAACTCGTCAGCCTGGAGAGCTCATAGCCTGAGTTAAAATTCCGCCCGAAACATGCCATTTCTCAACTTTTTGGCTGTAAAAGGAAATAATGATTTTATTTGGAAATAATAATTTTATTTGTTTTGCATATTATTAGACGCTTCAACGTTAAAGGAATGCGTGACAAAACAAAAAGTGGAAAACGCACTTAAAATTGGTTTAAATTCTTTAATTCGTTCGAAGCAGCGTGCCGATAAGACTGAAGTGGAAACTCATGGTCTGGGGTACGTATGACACATTTTTAACGCAATATTATTAATAATAGCTAATTTACCTATATCTAGAGATCAAAAGACCGGAACCGTGATGTGGGATAGAATCGGCTGGCATAAAATTGATGAGCGTAACGTATTATTTGGCATACATTCTGAATTTATTAACTTTACAATAGTTTTGAGAATAAAAACCATAAGCTAAGGTTACCTAACCTTTCTTTTATAACAATCCTGAAAAGTTATCTGTTTTAGAGGAAAGTATAAATTATAGCTACGAAAATTATGACAAGTATGACTATCAATTTTATGCAATCCAATTATGGAACCGAACGGTGTTCAACATAAGTGTAAGTGTGTAAAAGTGTTATTTATGGCACTTGATGATCGGGAGTTCTTATTTGGCAGGATGAACCTTCTGAACACTAAGAACATTTTAAGAAGAACCATGTTGAGCCACTAGTATATAATAATGTTTTGGACAATATAACTTACACGAACTCAGAATCTACGGATAATTAATCTTTATGTTGTATTGTTTTAGCTACTGTCATGTTTTTCAATCATCGATGTGACATTTACGCAACTCGAACGACTGTATACATAATTAAGTAGGTATTGTAGTCTAGCAAGGAAAATGAGCAAAATTGCTGTCAATGTCCTGATTCCTTTTTTAGTTTTCCTGTTAATCTGTAATGATTATATATATATATTATAGATGGTCAGGAATTCTCCGTTGGCATGATTAACCTTTTGAACCCTAAGAACATTTTGAGTAGGAGAGCCATCTTTATTTTTAGTGCAGAGAGCTATGACGCCATATTTTTTTTATATGGAATTTTGTCATTCTTTGTTCCCGATGTTGTATATCAAATACATAGGTTTTATCAGCCGAGTCCAAATATATACCACATTATTACCTTAACGCTTCTCGTTAGAAAAAAAGTGGGAAAACATTTCAAACTTAAGTCAAAGGTACAAAATATAGTCGATTAAACTGTATAATTTCCAAGTACAGGGGAGAGCGAAGGGTTTTGAAACAGAGGTGAGTAGAAACAACGTGATCTCGTTATTTAAATCCGTTAGCGAGCCGGCACAAATGCTGTATAGACGCTCCCCACCGGCGGCCTTTCCTCGCTTACGGATGTGCATCCGAGAATTTTACGTTGTGTCAATTTACCTCTGTTTCAAAACTCCTCGGTTTCCCATGTCAAAGACCATTAGGAACACCTTTGGAAACTTTAATACTCTTCATTACACAATACAATTTGATTATAATGGCGTCAACAGATTTAGCTACGATAATCAATATTTGGTGCTGATCAACGGCGCATCCACGCATATTGGTTGTGCCATGTCCAGTTACCGAATTTACCACTGGCAGAATGAATGGAAGAACTATGATTTTCATGTGAGTATCGCCATAAACGTCATTGTTGTAGTCGTAATTACCATCACCGTCGTATTTTTATCGCCCTGATTGTCTAAGGCATAATATCGTTGTGTAGTACACATAGTACAAGCTTTGCGTAGTTTGGGACTAGGTCGATTTGTGCAAGATTGCCACTTGATATTTATTAATTTAATCATGGTCATCATCAATAACAATCTGGCCATCGCCATATGCTTCCCTATTACCAGATGATCGACTTTTTCATATTTTGTATACTTTTTGTAGTAGCGCAACGTGAGTACGTGTAATTTGACAAAAGTTATTATTTCAGGGAATCCATTTGGTTTGTTATCTGTCGGCAATACCCGATCCCGACGTACCCCTTTACCCTCTGGAAAATCCACGCTTGAAAGGTGTCAACGCGACGGAAAAATGTGGATGTTTAGTACCAGATTATGAAGAAGATGACGATTGCCTTTGCGTACTCGCTTCGAAAACTAGTACAACGACCGAAGCTACCACAAGTGACGATACTGACGCTACAACCACCGAAGCTACAACTAGTGATGATACTGACGCTACAACTATTGCAACGACAACTTCTGAAGCTACCACTAGTGATGATACTGACGCTACAACGACTGAAGCTACCACTGCTAGCGACAGTACAAACAAAAGCGATGAACCTGAAAGCCAAACTACTTTTAAAAGTGATACAACAGCAGCGTCAACAGCCTCTGGCGAAAGTACAATTAAAAGCAGTTCTAGAGCTCCAGACGAAAGTACAATCAAAAGTAGTTCTACAGCTCCAGAAAGTACAACGAGAGGTAAGTCTACAGTCACATGCGATATTACTAATAAAGAACCGGCTCAATGCGTGTCTGACACGTGCACCGAGGGTTTCGTACAAACACTTATCCCATTTTAACTGGCCGGGTTAAGTTTGCACCTGGTATGTATGGCGCCGGATATAAATGAGTTGCAAAGTTAACGCAACTGATCACATTTGTTGTATGGGAGTCCCACATAAATATTTATTCTATTGTGTTTTTAGTGTTTGTCCTTATAATTGCAACAGAAATACATCATCGGTGAAAATCGCAACTGTCTTGCTGTCACGGTTCATGAGATACAGCCTGGTGACAGGGTTCCAATTTTTTCCCTTTGGGTACGGAACCTTAAAAAAGATGTGAAATGGGCTTTTTGTCATAAAAAGATTTTTTTTTCAGAAAATGACGATGTTCCAGGAGATGACGTCTCAGGAAATGATAATGGAAAGCAAAACTGTTCGGGAAATTCGCACCAAAAGCAACGCGTCGTGGTTATGCCCATCTTCGCCTTCGAAGACGCGCCTCCGGAGGAAACTTTGTACCCATGGTAGTATGAACCCACTCATTACGAGGTTGGAGGAGAGCGGAACTATAGACAGAGAAAACTCTTCTTTGTCCCCTCTCATCCCGCCCTAAGTCAGACTGATTCAGTTCAGTCTATTCACGACCCAGTTCATGCGTTCAGTGCGGCCGCGTCACCCCCCTCCAAAATTAATCCTGTGGCGCGCTTCTGTGACGAACGTGGTTTATGTTTTTTTTTTCTAATACTTTAACACGTTCTCATCATCCTCCTAGCCTTTGTCCCATATCTTTGTAGAGAATGAATTCTCAATCGGGGTCGGCTACCTAAAATCCCAAGATGTGGCGTAGGCACTAGTGTTTAGGCAAGCGACTGCCATCTGACCTTCCAACCCAGAGGGGAAACTAGGCCTTATTGGGCTTAGGTGGTTTCCTCACGATGTTTTCCTTCACCGAAAAGCGAGTGGTAAATATCAAATGACATTCCGTACATAAGTTCCGAAAAACTCATTGGTACGGGCCGGGATCGGACCCGCGACCTCTGGATTGAAAGTCACATGCCCTAACCACTAGGCTACCACCGCTTAATACTTTAACACTTTCTATCCCTAAAATATATTTACCTATTTAGATATAGCCGGCGTTTTCCTTAAGCCCGGTTGTAGTTTTATTTAGTTATATTGTTTCCTAGTAACGATCCAACACAAGAAAATATATATAATAAATACTATATTTTTCGCGTTAAAAATCATTCCAAAGAAGTGCATATACTTTTAACATGGAGTCGACAGCGAGCCCAAGTAACATACAGGCTGTGTAAGCACTTACAGTCCGACCAAAAAGAGTAGATTTTTTTAATTTCTGGTGGTTCTCCTCCTCGGGATTCCCCGTTTTCTTAGATTGATTAGAAAGGGACGACACTACAGTATTGCCACTTTTTAATTTTTACTCTTTTTGGTCAGACTGTATACAGCCCTTGTACAGCTATCGGGCGGGCCTGCATGCTGAGCCATAGCGCCTGCGTAACTAAATATACCCCAGTCTACCTATTCTAATTTTGTAATTCTTTTGTTTGACATTTTTTAAGGTCCAATTCGACTTCTAAAGCGAAATCGAGACAATACAATTGGCGTGATTTTGAAGAGTATCCAATAGAGGTACGTATGACATACTTTCATATTTAGTATACAAAATAAATAATACCACACAAAAAGCAAATATTTTTGCCATCGCTGAAGTGTGTAAGTAATATTTACCTTTTTGACCACAATACGTTTTCGGTCATTTTGAATAATTAAAAAAAAATTAATCGGCTCACTCCATGATATGCAATATGGTACCTTATGTCTTTGAACGTTCAACAGTTCTTGCGTGATGGCACCATAATTATATATATATATATATATATAAAAATGAATACTAAACATTATCATTAAATTTGAGCCATAACTATGATATAATAATGAAGGACGCCATTCTGTGCGTATTTTTTTTATTGTGCAATAAAGTTTCAATAAATAAATAAATGTATCGTCAGGAGTATTAAAATTTAAGTATTTCTTATTTAAAATATAATGATGAATTACAATAAGGCCAAAGATTTCGCGAATTTTATAAAAGGATTAACCTTATTTCAGACCGCTACACCGAAAAAAAGCATATTCTCAGGATTGGCAACATTTGGTTTACAACACGAAAGGAACGATAGTATCTTGGTGAACAAGGATTTAAAGAATATTCTTCATAATGTACCTAGAAAAGATCGTTCACGATTAGAGGAATTATTTCTAAAGTTCATTTTAGAACAGAATCACCTAAGAAGAACTAATGAAAATCAATTATTTAGACCTGTAGAGAATTATCATGTTTCAAACCAGGCGGACGTTCCAAATAACTACAGAAATATTGATGAACATAATTTTGAAGACGTAAATCATAAGAATTATGATATTGTATTTGAAAATCCTGAAGTCAAAGTACAGTATGACACAAATTTTTGGCTTCAACAAAGCAGAAGAACTGGTAATTTTATAGAAAATACAGAAACTGGTGGAAATAACAAAAAAGAAGAAATTGAATCCCAGATTGTCGTGCCAATTATTAGAAAACAAAAGCCACTCGTGGGTGGTAAAGAAAGCGTGAAATATTTTCAGAATAATAACAATGAGAAAATATTTAAAAAAGGTGGAACACAGAAAAACTTTAATTATAATGTGGCCCGAAACAATATAAGATCGTTTAATGACAAGATAACCTTAGTTAAGGATGGTAAAAATACTGGAGCGAATAAAATATCAAAAAATGTGGAAGCAAGTAATTTTAATAATCGTAACTCTGTCCCAGTAGATGATTTGAAACTGAAAAGGAGAGCTTATCTGAACAATGAAATCAGTAAATTGAAAAATAAATTGAAACATTTCCGACATTTGCGTAAAAACGATGTTAATGTGAGTATATTAGTGTTTGTTTATAGATACATTAAATTATTTAACGAATACCTTATTGCAACACCCATCATTGTTGTATAAAATGTATTTAAACTATACACTAAGCCATAGATACAAACATTGCACAAAGAAAAAAATTAATGCGTAACCTGGTGGAAGTCATCGGTACCTCTGAGTTACCGGTCCAATGTGTCAGCCACTCAACCATTCAAACGTCAGAATACCTTTCAATTTTTCTTATGCTTTATGTGTTCCACATTAAAATAATGAAACATTTCATGTTCCAAAAATGTATTACCATATTGTAGTCATAGATAGTTATTGTTATTATACAAACTGGTAGAGAGAGAGTAAAATGTCGTATAGTATTGGCTCATCCTAACTTTTGTACCAACCGCATCGTGAAAAAAGTTATGTAGTTTTGCAAATCAGATTTCAGATATAAGCAAAATAAGATGATTTATTAAAATAAATCTAGATATCCTATTTATGTGGGAGTTTTAGTCTGATATTCGTCATGGTAATTTATGTATCTTATTTTTTTAAAAAACCGGCGTGAGACAAAAACGGGGTTTTTAAAGGACTGTGCGTCAGGGGCACCGAGAGGTCTTAGTTTTATAATTAGTTTAATTTTGAATCCCATACACATTTGTTAGTTTTTTTTTACCCATAATAAATGTCTTAAAAATTACGATTTATAAACTGATAAACGTAATGAATAATATAGGTGACTAATGAATTTTTATTTTTTACAGAAAAAGGAGCGTATGCGGCCCTTAGTTCCATCTCGTAGCGAACAAAAAAACACCAAGTTGGAAGATGTGAACACTTTTTATATGCCAGACAGAGCCCATCCCTTGCATGATTTCTAATATTAATTCCAACAATGTAAATATAGTGTAAACCTAAAGTTAATTCAATGAGGACTTAAAATACATATAAAAATAGATGTGTAAATAATATATATATACGAGGGTCGTCTGAAAAGTTTCTGGCCTGACATAGAAACAAGTGTTTTTTTTTTTTTTTACTTTTCAACATAGTCTCCTTGTAAGGCTATACACTTGTCCCAACGATGCTCCCATGATTTTAACCCGTCCAAGTAGTAGTTGCCGTCTTGCTCTTCAAAAAAGGCGTTCACGCTGGCAATGATCTCTTCGTTACTTGAAAATCTCTGTCCACCGAGCCAAGTTTTGAGTCTGGGAAATAGGAAAAAGTCGCTGGGAGCCAAATCTGGTGAATATGGTGGATGGTCAATGATTTCGTATCGAAGCTCCTTAATTTTGGCCATGGCGACTGCTGACTTGTGAAATGGTGCGTTGTCTTGGTGGAACAGTACTTTCTTTTTTTTCAAATGTGGCCGTTTTTTCGCTATTTCTTCCTTCAGCTTGTCAAGTAACGATGAATAATAAGGTCCCGTTATTGTTTTTCCTTTTTGTAAATAGTCAACGAATATTACACCGCGGCTATCCCAAAACACGGTGGCCATCACTTTTCCGGCCGATGAAACCGTCTTCGCCTTCTTCGGAGCAGGTTCATTCTTTGCAGTCCACTGTTTGGACTGTGATTTAGTCTCAGGCGTGAAGTGATGAATCCACGTTTCATCGATAGTTACCAAGCGACGCAAAAAATCGGACTTATTTTGCTTAAATCGTTTCAAGAGATCTTCAGAAATGGTCTTTCGAACTTGTTTTTGATCAGAGTTTAACAGACGCGGCACCCAACGTGCGGATAGCTTTCTCATATTCAATTTTTCAGCCAATATGTGACAAACTCGTTCTTTTGAAATGCCTACAGTTTCTGCTAACTCTCTAACCTTGATTCTGCGATCGTCGAGCACCAATCGGTGCACTTTTTCGACTATATCGTGGTTGGTTGCAGTTTTTGGCCGTCCCGGCCGTTCTTCGTCGTTCAAGCTGGTACGACCACGTTGAAATTCAGCCACCCAAAATTTTACGGTGGAAAATGATGGAGCAGACTCGCCGTAAACAGAATCCATCTCATTTTTAATTTGGGTTGGCGTATTTTTTTTTAAATACAAATACTTAATCACAGCTCGACACTCAATTTTTTCCATAATAGAAACTTTGAGGGTATTGTTTCACAAAATCGGCAATTATAGAAAAACTAACCGACAAAATGGCGGCAATTTTGACATTTAACTTCAGAGAAGAATAAAGTTATAGTACCAAGGAGGTTTTTTTAAAAAAAAGTTTTTATTCATTGTGAGGCCAGAAACTTTTCAGACGACCCTCGTAGATGCCCGAATGTCCACAAATGTTTATCTAGAGAATCTTAATATGTATGTACCTATTAATAGATTTTAGTCGGGCCTAAGACAGCACTATTACTTTTCGTAATATTTCTGTTTTTCACTAGTCATAATTGTACATAATTATTTATTATAATAAAGTTATAAAAATAAATGATTTTTGTGATTAATTTTTACATTGTAGGATCTGTGCTTGAAGGTCGTGGGGCGGTTAAGTGATACGGCCTTGTTGTATGTTAAATATTTATTGTTGCGTTGTATGTGTACAGTGTCTGGAGCTATACTCAATGCTAAGTGGGCGAGCTACTGAGTCGGGGACCGAATCGCGTTGTCATCATTCTATGTCCCTACAACATTTTGGTGTTAATTACCAATCCCACACAAATTGACCTAGTCCAACCTGAGCAACGCTTGTACTATGGGTACCAGACAACGATATACATAATATATAAATACATATATAGATTAACCCAGGAACAAAAAAACATTTTATCGCACAATTATTTGCCCTGGCCGGGATTCAAACTTAGGACCGCCGGCTCAGTAGGTAGTTGCACTATTTACGACCTCGAATTCGTTCGTTCCTGGGTCATGGGTGTTATCTATATCTGTATTTATATTTTATGTAAATCGTCGTCTAGTACCAATAGTAGACGCTTTGCTTAGTTTGGAACTAGGTCGATCTGTGTAAGATTTTCCCATAATATTTATTTATTTATTATTATTGCATGTTGGTAAAATCGAACCTTAGTCGAATTGGCTGTAGAAACCGTTCTCGCTATAATAAAATTGAATTGCTAGTTTTACGATACCAACCTTTGTTTATTGCTTTAGGATATTTTGTGCTCATTTTTATATAAAACTGAGGTCTTGATTTGAAATAAGACATAATTTTCATAAATACGATGTATTAATACGACATTATGTTCTTAGTAAGACAATGTATTAACATTATGCTTTAATAAAGGAGAAAGTTTAAAGTAATAATTTGTATTCTCAAGCATAAAGACAAATTAAGATAAAAACATAAAAGTAATAAAAAAACGAATACTGAGTTTGTTACGTTCAGTGTATTATTGTTAATGTTGATGAGAAAAGTAACGGATTTTATGCAGTATTCTTTGACCAAGTGAAACATATTAAAATTAAACTCCGATGACAGTGTTGTTTTTAAATTTTTTTTTTCGACGCTAATTTCATTTTTTTTCGATAACATGTTTATTTTGGTGAGTAAATGTTTATTTTTGGGCAGCTTGTAGTATATTACATACCTAGGGCGGTGAATTCGGGTACGTCCCAGATGGCAGGTGTTTGTGGCCCGAACCGAAGGTGGGGGCCATAAATATGCGACTTGGGGTTTTACGAATTACCGGCAGTTTGTCTAAAGTTTTACGTCTTGGCCAGGAAGTGAGATTTCTCTCCCCAGGGCAGAAAATCCCACTTACGGCCTAGGGTGACGTAAAATACAATACAAAAAGCAAACATAAAAGTATCCTACGAGTATAACCATCTTTGTTTGTTCAGCGATCCACATACCAAAATTGGTTCAAATTCACCCAGCCGTTTTGATGAATAGATAAATATTTTTTTCTTGAAATAATGACCTTTCTCCATACAAAACTGATGAATACAACAATGAATACAATTTAAAAATTGTATTATAGTATAAGGTGTAACTGTAATTCCAATTCTTGTCTTGCCTTCAGATTTTGCACTTTTTAATATTCCTTGGAACAGCGAACGGGATATGTATGTTTTACAAACAAGTAAGTAATCATACTTTTTTATTAAAACAGTAACGTCTACTAACGTAAATAAAATGTTCATAAATGATGCCACCTTGAGGCATATAAGAAATTAAGCAATCGGTTGAAAAATTCAATTCAGTTAGTATAAAATAATCCTTATAAGCATTTTATCGACATGTAATTAAAAACTATGAAATAATATAAGCTCCAATCCAAGACAGCTTCTCATAAAATTAAATATTTAAGGTATATTCTATTTATACTTACTACTGATACTTTGTCGACGCAGCGGGTGCAGTGGTAAAGTAGTAGCCTACTTAGCCGGTCCTGGGTTCAAATCCCAATAAGAGATAATATTTATGTGGTCAGCATTCAATGCTCAAAATAAAGACTTTTGTTTCTTTATCTTAAAAATATATTTATCTCCTTATGAAAAGGATAATGAAAAAAGTGTGTGTGTCAGCTCCGACGCACGACTGGAGTTTACTCTCCAGGCCAGGCGCGCACCACGATTTTTTTTTAGTCGCGCGATAATTTTGTCGCAGAAATAAGCGTACTTCTGGGTTTATGAAAATCGTGGTGCGCGCACTCTCATATAAACCCATATCTTGCATTTATGCGACAAAATTATCGCGCGACTAAAATCGTGGTGCGCGCCTGGCCTTAAGAACGATTATAAAATATATACTCAATACTCAATACGTTTATTGCACATAATGATTAGTAAATAGTTTAAGTATCACATTATGTACCCTGTTGGGTGGTGCAAACAAGAACGAGAAGGTAGGCACTTACATAATATTAATATACGAGTATAATATACAGCAAAATTACAATATTTTACAAGGAAAATTTACTTCAGATTCATTTTTAACAAATTGGAGAGATCATGAGTAGTAACTAAATAAGGAAGCGTGATGTAAAGCGCCCTCGAGCGGCTAGTTTAGTTACTACAGTCTGCAGTGCTACGGAAAAAAAACCGTATCTTACTATGAAATCCATACAAAGATACGACCTTTCTACCGTAGTATCGCAATACTTTTTTTTTTTATCTATTAATTAAGGAGCTTTGATAATTTTTATGAACATGCCAGCTCCAGCAGGCCTAATACACAGCATCATTCATCTAAAAGACATAGATAAATAAAAACATAAACCGTATAAACTTAAAAATAACATGTACACGAAAACAACTAAATTTGTATACACTATTTACATAACAAAAACTGTATACAAATTTAGCCGATTCCGATAAGGGTTCCGCCAATATTGAATTGAACATTACATTCAAGAAAGATCTGGTATTAGACCTAGCCATTTACATTAGACAAAAACAAACGTACAAAATCACCTTCCTTAAAAAAATCCTTAAATAAATCCAAAATCTCCTTAACAACAACTCCAAACAGCGTTTTGAACTTCTCCTCCCAACTTTCGGTAGAAAACAAAATATCCTTCGCCTTCTCAACCAGCCTTTCAAAAGTAATACGTCTCTTCTTCTTGTCCTTATTTTGTCTTTGACCTTCCATATCAGCCCGCTCAATAGTAGGCTGATTGACCAATAGACACTCGGACCTCTTCACATCTGTTACTCTTTTTGACTTCCGCGGCTTACGAACCTCTTGTTGTGGCTCGCTCTCTAATCTGTACTGACTTACTGATCGCTGGCCCTCAGCCTGACATACAGAATCTTCAGACTCTTTAGATTGTAACGGCTTCGACAAAACAGCATCTCTATATGACTTTCCAAAACTTAAGTCATTCTCAAAAACAGATGGCGCATCCTGACTACAAACATCCGTATCCTTTTTTTCCTTATTTTGCATATACAACCAAAAAGCCCGTTTATATATACATCCCTCAGCAGACATAATCCTGCGAATTTCTTACTCCTTCACAAAAACCGGGCACGACTTATCTAAGGCCATATGGCTGCCTTTACAATTAATGCATCTAATAATAGTCGTTTCGCAATTGGCATGCTCCCCGCCGCATTTTGGACAAGTAACTTTAGTAGCAGGACAAAACCTGCTCAGATGACCGAACTTCCAACATCTTGAACATTGGGTAACCGGGAAAGTGTACTGATTTACCTTAAATCGGCAACCGTAGGCATAAACATATGGCGGTAAAGAAGTTCCCTTAAAACACAGACGAATAGCTTCAGCCTTAACCCAACGCCCATCATGATCCAAACGGTTCAGTCTACATATTGACAAAATGTCTTCAGACCCTTCAATATTCTTTAAAAATTCGTCTTCCTCAACCTCCAACTCAACCTGCCTTATAATTCCATAAGTGCAGCATGCCATATTAGACCAATAAGAACGTCTCGTCTCATTGTTAAACTCCTGAGCAGCCGGAAGCTTCTCCGCATCATCCTTAGAATTAAACTGTATGCGAACTTTACGTGGACCCATAAACTTGACGGATAAAATTCCTTTTATACCCTTAAATTGCAGCAACTTTGCCAAACCAATCTGTTTCGGTAAATCTTCTTTTGACACTATATAAACTTCAAATAGCTTGTCAGGCACACCGTCCGGCTCCAGCTGCGTTTTGGCGGTTGCTAAAACCCGCAAGCGTTTAGGTTTCCTGCCTATTGTGATAAAACTATCACTACAACCACAGCTTTCGTCGCTCAGACCACAAGCACGCTTCACCGCTATATGCCGCACAACCGACATGGACTCAGCGTCCGATACAATATCCGATTGACTCGGCCCTGCCTTATTATCAAACTCCACTTCAGATAGCCACGACGGAGCTGCCCGCTGCCCACATTCTAAAAGTGACGTATCACTCACGACACCTAGACTTGACTCACTCATCGCAAAAACAGCGAAAAGGACTCTAAAACTGAATTAACTTATATGCTTATAAATAAAATAAAATTTGATAAAATTTTCAACCGTCGCCTTTGACAACCAAACGTCAATCCTCGCAATACTTATATTTTTGGAACGTATCTGCCGTGCTAATTTAAAAAGTCGTATCTCAGTATACGATCGGGGTAAAAATACGACTTCTTAATTTAGCAGGTTATGCGTTAAGCGTTATAGACTAAGCTCCCGATATAAAGTGACCTTCACAGAGATGTTTATTTGATGAAATGTATTTTATATTTAGTTTAAAATGTCAATAAATATATTGCATATGGGTTGCCTAACAAATTTTAGTCCAGGGTATGTTTATATTAAAATTAAAAAAAAAAATTTTTTTACATTTCACCGATTTGATTATTAGATAAATTCATAATTAAATAATCTTTAATTTTATTTCATTTCAATTCAACAATCAGACCTTTGCAAAATGCTAGTAGGTATAGATTTACCTGTTTATACCTGGCTACCCAATAGTTGTGACGGGAAAAGAATAGGCAACCTAACGTTTGCATATTCTATGGGCTTCATACTTTCGATTGGTATAGAAATTATCTAATATTAATCAAACCGGTGAAATGTTTAAAACAATTTTTTTTTATTATTAATTAAACATACCCTGGACTAAAATTTGTTAGGCAATCCATATGCAATATAATCATTGACATATTAAATTAAATTTAAAATACATTTCATCAAATAAACATCTCGATGAAGGTTATTTTATATCGGGATCTTAGTCTATAACGCTTAACGCATAACCTGCTAAATTACGAAGTCGTATTTTTACCCCGATCGTATACTGAGATACGACTTTTTAAATTAGCACGGCAGATACGTTCGATTTTACACCCCATACTTTTCATACCCCGGGCTTATATATGAAAATCGATTCTTAAGGAGTAAACTCCAAAAAAAAAAAGTGTGTGTGTCAGCTCCGACGCACGACTGGAGTTTACTCTTCAGGCCAGGCGCGCACCACGATTTTTTTTTAGTCGCGCGATAATTTTGTCGCAGAAATAAGCGTACTTCTGGGTTTATGAAAATCGTGGTGCGCGCACTCTCATATAAACCCATATCTTGCATTTATGCGACAAAATTATCGCGCGACTAAAATCGTGGTGCGCGCCTGGCCTTAAGAACGATTATAAAATATATACTCAATACGTTTATTGCACATAATGATTAATTAGTAAATAGTTTAAGTATCACATTATGTACCCTGTTGGGTGCTGCAAACAAGAACGAAAAGGTAGGCACTTACATAATGAAATGAAATGAAATGAAATGAAATGAAATGAAATAATTTATTCAGTAAGTAGGCCACAGGGGCACTTTTACAAGTCAGATTGTGAATCTACCGGCATTTCGCAAGAGGAGACCGCTGTTGAGAAGAAAGCCGAAAGAAACTCAACAGTAAGTCATTTTTTCGTAAATAATACTTAAAACAATTACATGATACAGTTGTGTTATAACTAATTACACTGGGTACACGTAAAGGAGATGTATAGATACTCCAAATAAAATAAAAATTTAATAAATTTAAAATATTAAATATACCCAGAGATGTATAAAGTCTCTGGGTGTCACAACATGCAATAAAATATAATTACTTAATTAATTTAATTCCATAGAGATGTATAAGGTCTCTAGGCGTCATAACATGCAATAAAATATTTTAAAATGATTTAATTTCCTTAGAGATGTATAAAGTCTCTGAGTGTCATACTACACTAAGCTGTTTCTTAGAGATGTATACAGTCTCTAAGAGTTCAAAAAGATAAAATCAACATTGAATAACTTCAATCGAGTACAGGTGAAGTTTCTCACGTTTGCTTAATTTAACACTAGTATGCGGTTGCTACATATTTAATTTGGCCCTTGCTAGCATGAACAGACCGGACCCCACAAACGGCACCCGTTCACGAGTATGACGCATATCTCAGCCATCGCCTCCCTCAACCATATTATAGGGAAGGCTGCGACCCGATCAACGACAATAATATTAATATACGAGTATAATATACAGCAAAATTACAATATTTTACAAGGAAAATTTACTTCCGATTCATTTTTAACAAATTGGAGAGATCATGAGTAGTAACTAAATAAGGAAGCGTGATGTAATGCGCCCTCGAGCGGCTAGTTTAGTTACTACAGTCTGCAGTGCTACGGAAAAAAAACCGTATCTTACTATGAAATCCATACAAAGATACGACCTTATTAATTAAGGAGCTTTGATCATTTTTATGAACATGCCAGCTCCAGCAGGCCTAATACACAACATCATTCATCTAAAAGACATAGATAAGTAAAAACATAAACCGTATAAACTTAAAAATAACATGTACACGAAAACAACTAAATTTGTATACACTATTTACATAAAAAAAACTGTATACAAATTTAGCCGATTCCGATAAGGGTTCCGCCAATATTGAATTGAACATTACATTCAAGAAAGATCTGGTATTAGACCTAGCCATTTACATTAGACAAAAACAAACGTACAAAATCACCTTCCTTAAAAAAATCCTTAAATAAATCCAAAATCTCCTTAACAACAACTCCAAACAGCGTTTTGAACTTCTCCTCCCAACTTTCGGTAGAAAACAAAATATCCTTCGCCTTCTCAACCAGCCTTTCAAAAGTAATACGTCTCTTCTTCTTGTCCTTATTTTGTCTTTGACCTTCCATATCAGCCCGCTCAATAGTAGGCTGATTGACCAATAGACACTCGGACCTCTTCACATCTGTTACTCTTTTTGACTTCCGCGGCTTACGAACCTCTTGTTGTGGCTCGCTCTCTAATCTGTACTGACTTACTGATCGCTGGCCCTCAGCCTGACAGACAGAATCTTCAGACTCTTTAGATTGTAACGGCTTCGACAAAACAGCATCTCTATATGACTTTCCAAAACTTAAGTCATTCTCAAAAACAGATGGCGCATCCTGACTACAAACATCCATATGCTTTTTTCCTTATTTTGCATATACAACCAAAAAGCCCGTTTATATATACATCCCTCAGCAGACATAATCCTGCGAATTTCTTACTCCTTCACAAAAACCGGGCACGACTTATCTAAGGCCATATGGCTGCCTTTACAATTAATGCATCTAAAAATAGTCGTTTCGCAATTGTCATGCTCCCCGCCGCATTTCGGACAAGTAACTATAGTAGCAGGACAAAACCTGCTCAGATGACCGAACTTCCAACATCTTGAACATTGGGTAACCGGGAAAGTGTAC
Source organism: Apotomis capreana (assembly GCA_947623375.1). Lineage (NCBI taxonomy): Eukaryota > Metazoa > Arthropoda > Insecta > Lepidoptera > Tortricidae > Apotomis > Apotomis capreana. The sequence goes on from OX392519.1 coordinate 12,844,829, forward strand.
TGATTTACCTTAAATCGGCAACCATAGGCATAAACATATGGCGGTAAAGAAGTTCCCTTAAAAGACAGACGAATAGCTTCAGCCTTAACCCAACGCCCATCATGATCCAAACGGTTCAGTCTACATATTGACAAAATGTCTTCAGACCCTTCAATATTCTTTAAAAATTCGTCTTCCTCAACCTCCAACTCAACCTGCCTTATAATTCCATAAGTGCAGCATGCCATATTAGACCAATAAGAACGTCTCGTCTCATTGTTAAACTCCTGAGAAGCCAGAAGCTTCTCCGCATCATCCTTAGAGTTAAACTGTATGTGAACTTTACGTGGACCCATAAACTTGACGGATAAAATTCCTTTTATACCCTTAAATTGCAGCAACTTTGCCAAACCAATCTGTTTCGGTAAATCTTCTTTTGACACTATATACACTTCAAATAGCTTGTCAGGCACACCGTCCGGCTCCAGCTGCGTTTTGGCGGTTGCTAAAACCCGCAAGCGTTTAGGTTTCCTGCCTATTGTGATAAAACTATCACTACAACCACAGCTTTCGTCGCTCAGACCACAAGCACGCTTCACCGCTATATGCCGCACATCCGACATGGACTCAGCGTCCGATACAATATCCGATTGACTCGGCCCTGCCTTATTATCAAACTCCACTTCAGATAGCCACGACGAAGCTGCCCGCTGCCCACATTCTAAAAGTGACGTATCACTCACGACACCTCGACTTGACTCACTCATCGCAAAAACAGCGAAAAGGACTCTAAAACTGAATTAACTTATAAATAAAATAAAATTTGATAAAATTTTCAACCGTCGCCTTTGACAACCAAACGTCAATCCTCGCAATACTTATATTTTTGGAACGTATCTGCCGTGCTAATTTAAAAAGTCGTATCTCAGTATACGATCGGGGTAAAAATACGACTTCTTAATTTAGCAGGTTATGCGTTAAGCGTTATAGACTAAGCTCCCGATATAAAATGACCTTCACAGAGATGTTTATTTGATGAAATGTATTTTATATTTAGTTTAAAATGTCAATAAATATATTGCATATGGGTTGCCTAACAAATTTTAGTTCAGGGTATGTTTAGTTTTAAATTATTATTATTTTTTTTTTACATTTCACCTTTTTGATTATTAGATAAATTCATAATTAAATAATCTTTAATTTTATTTAATTTCAATTCAACAATCAGACCTTTGCAAAATGCTAGTAGGTATATTTACCTGTTTATACCTGGCTACCCAATAGTTGTGACGGGAAAAGAATAGGCAACCTAACGTTTGCATATTCTATGGGCTTCATACTTTCGATTGGTATAGAATGTATCTAATATTAATCAAACCGGTGAAATGTTTAAAACATTTTTTTTTATTATTAATTAAACATACCCTGGACTAAAATTTGTTAGGCAACCCATATGCAATATAATTATTGACATATTAAATTAAATATAAAATACATTTCATCAAATAAACATCTCGGTGAAGGTTATTTTATATCGGGATCTTAGTCTATAACGCTTAACGCATAACCTGCTAAATTACGAAGTCGTATTTTTACCCCGATCGCATACTGAGATACGACTTTTTAAATTAGCACGGCAGATACGTTCGATTTTACACCCCATATTTTTCACACCCCGGGCTTATATATGAAAATCGATTCTTAAGGAGTAAACTCCAATAAACTCCAAAAAGGCCATGATATAGAAGGACTTATAAAGTATTTGTTGTCATTTTGTTCTAGCCTGGAGGATTGCCTCCTATTTGTGTTGAAGGCAGAAAAATTGAGCTTACAAATGGATCGAAAGAACATATTCTATCCGTAATAAATGGGTAATTAAATTATACATTTGTAACCACCATAATGGCAACTTATGTGATTAGTTAACCACCAAATATATGAATGGTTAGTTGTGCAGTGTGCAGACAAACAGCGTTATACAAAACAAATTCAGCACTAGAGTAAACAAGCGTTATTTTTATCTGAGATGATTTCAACAAAGAATCTGTCAAACATTGAGAATAGCGCCATCTCTCTCGCTGTCCTAACATTTGGTTGCTTTAAGTTATAGGGCGGAGGGTGTTGCGTAAAAAGTATGGTGCTTATCATTTAAAAACAAAAATGGTACAGAGGGCGTTTAGGTTGAATTTAATTCTTACACACATGTGCATAGCACGGTACCTCAGGGGTTAGAGCACTGATCCGGATAAGCAGCGAGGTCGTTGGTTTAATTCAAATTCAGAGGTTAAATATAAAAAATATATATCAACGAATAGTAAATTTAACAAGAGTGCTGGAAATATAACAAAAAAAGCTTATTCAGGCAAACACTTTTTCAGATTTAGAGCTAAAGTAGCCAAAGGAGAAGAAACTGGCAAAGATGGTGAACTTTTACCCAAGGCTTATGGAATGAGACAAATGGTAAATAAAAAAAGGACATAGGATATCGGAATTTTAAAAAATTAGATGGCTGTTCAATGCATTAATACTGTATGGACACATGCGTGGAGATAATGGTTGTGAAGAAGTTAAGAATGAAGGCCAAAGAGAAGATGGATGGATTTATGTGATAGATGATGTAGAGAAAAAGGAATTAAATGACGAGATGACGAATGATAGGCAAGAAAGAGGCATGAGAATTATGAACTCTTCAAAACATGGTAACATGCTGAGCGTTTGGAGTGTCACTGAATAAAAACGACATAGGAAACGCTGTAATAATAGTCTATTATCTGTTACACATTTAATGTTTTTATTTCGGTAGTACTGGGACGACCAATTTACTTCATTAGCAGAGGTGTCGGTAAAAGATTGCAGATCCCGCCCTGACATATGCAGAGCAGCAGGTTTGGAATAACATACCTACGTAACTCGTCCATCGGGCTTGCTATGATAGCTTGAGTGGAGACCTTGAACTTGAGAAGCTTGGGGTCTATATCCTTCTGTGAATGCTCGGCCTTCGATCATTTGCTTACAAATTACTTACCTTTGGCTGATATTTGTTTATTATCTCGAACATGATTTCGAAAACGATCCTTGATTGACTCTTTTACAGACTTTTCTTTCTTATTTGTCCTATTTATAAAGCAAGATTCTAACCTCAAAACTGGTTGAACTGTCCGTTTCCCTTAACGATTCAGATGATTGCTGATAAAATAGCAGTTTTCGACAAAAATACTCATTTGAGGGTAGAATCTTGCTAAATCTGACAATAAAAGACGAATAGATAAATTATCCAATATATTTCTTAAAGTTTTGTTTCAGATGTATTCCCTAACCCGGACCAGTATTCTGTTACTGTCCAGTTGACTCAACCAGGTCAGTTATTGATTAACAAGAATGGAACTACAACCAGTAAAATTAAATTAACTTAGATATTCGTTATAGGCAGCAAAGTTATTTCACATGGTATGCGAAGTATCAAATTCGCAAGTGCTTCGCTAAAAAGAAATATGACTAAATTAATATTCATTTCTTTCAGTGAATAACCTTACAGAAGAGAAGGTAACAGGTGCTATCGATTCTGCTTTGAATCAAATGTATCAGAACAAGGATTGGGTCACACGGAGTAAGATTGATAAGCATAATGGTAGGTGCGTATTCACTTACTTTTAGTTACCTAAGTGACATTGTGCCATTGCTCTAATAATTTCTAATACAATATCTTTAAATGTGTTTTTTTAATATCCTATTGTATAATATTATATATTTGTGTTAGTAATCCATATTTGACGATGGTCTACGGTTGGTCTACGCATGTCGGTTGCGGGATAAATGTATTTTACAACATTGATCAAGGACAAGAAATGAATGTAAGTTGTTTTCGCCTATAAATGTCTTATAGAAATATGTTTTATGTGCTTAACATGTTGGTATAGGTACGATACAATTATGTTATAGATACGATACAAAGATCAAACACAATGAAAAATCTACTACCTTACCAGACTAGAATTGATATCTCTTGCCATGTCGGGGCCAGTGCTGCAATCGAGCCAAAGAAGGATATTAAGACGTTAATGAATTTTAGATTTGTGCTGTTACCACCGATCCTTGTATATTAAGTTTAATCCGCTTTTTCAATCAGACGCGGTTGATGACGGTTGGAAAAGCTTTTTAGAATCAACATACAAGGATCAGTGGTAACAGCACGTTTTTTTGTGTTTTAGGATTTATTGCTAGTTTGCAATTTCTCACATCGGCCGATAGAAGGACAGAAGGTCTACGAGACAGACCCACCTCATAAGGAGAGAGTGAAATTGGGTTGGTCGGACAAGTGTGGCTGCGAACCCAGATTAGTTGAAAGTGAAGGCTGCCTTTGTATTGGAAGTGTACTAAATTGCTTACTTGACTGGAAGTGCAACACAGATCCACATAATATCACTGCTATCTCTAACGCCAATAGTAGCACCAATATCATTTCCATCTCATCTAAAATGCAAGCAATAGATGCCGAAAATAGTAGAACAACTGGTGCTATTGCCAACATATTCAATGCCACATCTTTTTCGGAATTGGATATTGACAGACCTGCTAAGCTTATTATGAATACAATCACAAGCGCAAACAATACTAACAAGACTTTTGATATCAGTAATTCCGAGCAAACAAGCAACACTCGTAGTGAAACATCTTCCGAAAGTATCTTTAATATTGACAATAATATTTTAAGAAGCAAAACTAATTCCACTACGCCTATACAGCTAAAAAGTTATATTTTTACTGATCCAAACAATACTACTGAGTCAATTATCGATATAACCATTAATAACACTTCATCAACAACAAATGCCACTGCCAAGATTATCTCTCAAATAAATTTCCAGAGGCCTGAGAGTGTCACTAACGAATCAATAATTAATAACACGAGAAGACCTATCTTTAATAATAATGCTAGATTGCCTATAAATTTTACGATCGTTCAGTCAACTACCAATAATACAATAGATTTGATCGCTTATAATAGCACTGCACCAACAACTTTTACTTCTAGAAAAGTAGTTTCTAGCAATAACGCTACATCTACCACAAATATGTTAATCTTAAAGGCTGTCAATCAGATTATTATTAAAAATAAGTTCAGGCGAGTTTCAAATACCACAAATACTTTAAACAAGTTAATTACAAATTTAATTACTGTTCCAACTACCAATACCTCTGCTAAGCTAACCGCTGATAGTAGTAAAGAGCCAATCTTCGACACTATCGATTACTCTACCATTTATAATAGTATCGAGTTATTTACCAATACCACTACTGTTGAAACAACCACCAATAAGATTTTTGAAATATTAACTTCTGTAGATGTGTCTTTTAGGAAAGAGCAACCCGCTGACATTATGACGAAATTACCGCCTCGTATCACTACAAGCTTAAATTTTAATACAACTATCAAGCCATCTATTAATGAAACTTCCAAAGTATTTACCAATATAATAAAAAAAATACCCAAACTTATGAGCAATGACACTGTAGATTCAATTACAAACCATAAAATAAACACAAATATTAATATGACGCCTATTATTAATACCGCTCTTAAACCACTTTTTAGTAAAAAAACAAATATGAAATATGATTTAACTTTGAATACCAACAAGGTAATCAATAATATTACTACTACTACTGCACAGCCAACAAATACTTCAGATAAGTTTGCTGGTAATATCACTGCAGAATTTTCCACGGAAGCTATTACTTATATTGAGAATGCATCTGATGTTAATGCTTTCTTAAACATTAACCTAACAGATAAAATTACGACGCATCTTATTGAAGCACACACCATAAATTTTACCACCGTTAAGTTCATTGGAACACCAACAGCTAATCCAAATGATTCGAAGATAATCATCAATGACAGAAAGCAAATTACTCACCTTCGCTCTAATTCAGCCGATAATTCAGATAATACTTACACTGATCCAATAACTAGAAGTACTAGCAACGTAACAATGCTAAATGCTCATATATTACTTACTTCTTGTACTATTAAGCAATTCCATGATATTCCCATTAAAGGAATCACAGCATTACCATTATCAATGCCAAACAAATTTTCGAATACTATAATCCCAACACTAAGGCAACTGCCACTAAAAACGAAATCAATATTAAGCAGACAAGAACCGGTGTTATCCCAAATGCCGATATCACAACCAAGCGATGCAGTAATAAAAACGCTAAAGCAACGGTTAATACCTCCATTAAAACCATTGGTATCTTTATCAGGCGAATTACCATACCATTTACGGAGGGAGCCATACGTGCCATCAACGAGTAACAATGTTATGACAAATTACAAGATTAGCAGACAATACCCCACTAGTTTCTTTAACCCATGCTCGTATGAGAGTACCTGTACTTGTTCACCTTTATGGCTAGCGTTGAAGAATCTAACCACGCCGATCGTTGAAGCTTACAGTAGATATGGCGGGAAAATTAAATCGAAACAAAACTCTATTGCTAAGAGAAATCAGTTATTGAAAACGATTTTTAGTCCTTGGAATATTATAGAGAATAAATTTAAAAATAATGTAGAACCGCACCGAATACTTGGATCTAACACTAATCAGCCTAACTTCACACTAAACCACGAACCGACAACGAAAATAAATCCTGGACAACATTGGAAGAAAAGCCTTAAACATAATGGAGGTTCAAATAAAAACCCTTCTTACAATACAAAAACAAGGCGGCAGCATAACAAAACTCAATCGAAACAAAACACACAGAAAAATATAGAAACAAAATACAAAACATACAAAGTCCCCGAAATAAACAACCACATAAATAATACGAATTACAGCAGATTCCCGGCTACGAATACAAAACCAAGTTCAAAGTCAAGCATAAAAAAAATACTTATCTCTAAAAATAATACAAATATGAAGAAACAACAAGCTACTTATATTAAAGGTAGTAAAAAACCTACCACAAATAACACAAAGCAGATAGCACCCAATATATTATTTACTACAACTCGCTGGAAATTAGCTCTTAGAAATGATACTACACAAATTAAACAGAAGCCACCCGTTAAGAAGAAAATCAATAGAACTAAAAATTACGCACACAAAACCATAAAAAGGAAGTTTAAAAATTATACAGGACCGATAAGTATGCCGGCCACAAACACCAAACCAAGTAAAACTTCAAGAAATAAGCATAATAGGACACAAGTAATCAAAACCAAAGCAAAAAAACTCTTAACTTTAAAAAGTAACACCAAAGAAACCAGAGCACTGGCTACAAATACTAAACCAAGCAAGAAAACAAAAAAATATACAACAACCCCGACGGTCACAAAAACGCTGAATAAATTACCACGCACAACCATAATTAAACAAAATAAGAAAGTAGTTACTCACTCAAAGCCTCCAAAGAAATTTGTTACTAAAATTAAATCAGCCAGATTACTTACTAGCCGCTTAACAACGTTAAAACCAATCACACCTTCAAAACACTGTGGCCTGTTAGGTAAGCCAATAATTAGACAAAATACGCATCATAATTTACTGACATAAAGCATGTCGTTAATATAATTATGTTTATTTCAGGTGGTATTTGTAATACGACTCCGGTCCAGGAGCAGTGTTCACCAAATGACCCATCGTGCTTTTCTTTAAATGTCGATATTCCGTTACTATCCTTTTTGCAAGAAGTATCACTGAAAAATCAGTACGAGTTAGAGCAAAGGTAAGATATTTCAGAATCGGAGCCAACCTGGAGCATGAAAATATTTATTAGACAGAACTTTTAGGCGCCATCGTGTTAGGTTTTTTACTTAAATTGACTACTCCTACATTCATTTTCAGAATCTTGAACGCACATACCATCAGGCCACGTTATTTTGATTATAAACAAGAATCTTCTGATGCTAAAACTAACTTGAATCAAATTTCGCAACGAGAATTATCAAACGACATGGAATATGATATAAACGAAAACTCTTTAAATACAATCGATTCATTACAAAAGTATTTCCGAAAAAGCAATGAAGCTGCTGACGATATAATAAAGGCAAATACAAAACTCACTGTAACTAAAAATAAAAGTCCCGAAGACAACTCGCGCCTTGATACGCGATATGATGTTTTGCGCATTTTAAATGATATAAATGCAGAATACGATGGAAATACAAAGAACACACATTCACCTACTTATAGAATAAATGGAAATATTGCTGTTACGAAAAGCCCGGATTACTCTTTAAGTAAAGCTGAAAATTCTATAATAACTGACATACATAGTCAAGAAAATGTAGCATCCGAAATATTACTTGCCAGAAACGTTTTACCAAAAGAGGTAGGCCACGAATACTTATTAACAAAGAGTCCATGTGCGATAAAAATGTATACGATATAAATAAATAAATATCGGACAACCTCACATAAATCAATCTAGTCCTACAGCAAGCAAGTCAGCAGTCTAGTAGGCTTGTGTTATTATTATTATTTATTATTAAAAATACATTTGTAACTTACAGCTAGATGCCATTGCATTACAAACTTAATACCTTTTGCAGAATAATTATTTAAGTCTCTTTTATTTAGTTAATGAAGTCTTCCCTCCTCATTCATTCTCTTGCATTCATCCATCACCTTTTGTACGGGCGTGGTGAACACATCGCATTGTGGCGCCAGCCGGAGCACGGAGTTAATGTTGTGAACTGCGCGCGGCAGCGGCGAGTGGCGGCGGTGGGCGGTGCGCGCGGCCTGCTCGGCCAGCAAGCGCGGCTGTTATGGACACTAGATGACGATAAACATACTTATATAGGATAAATTCATACTTAAATACAAATAACATTCATGACTCAGGCACAAATATTCGAGTTAATTACACAAATATTTGCCCCGGCCGGGATTCGAACCCAGGACCGTCGGCTCAGTAGGCAGTTGCTTAACCACTGCGCCAACCGCGTCGTCAAATATGAGTGAAGATAATCCATTTCTTTTAATCTAGCTATTTTAATAACAGTGCTTGAAATACACGGAATTAAAATGCTGACTTTTGTTTTAATTTCAGATATCACATTCGTCTCAAGAGGAGGAAAATGTTTCACTGGATTATGATAAAATAATCGAAAATTTAGTTCTCGGGTATGAAAATGACTACAAGTCAAACTTGTTGCAAAAATCCCTCAGGTCACATCTTGGAGAAGATATATCTGAAGAACACACTGGTCGAACGGAATCGTATTATGACTTGAAATCCGATCATGTGTTCACGAATCTACTAGACGCGGAATCAATAGAATCCAAAAATAACTTAATTCCTAAAAAGGAGATACAGGTACCTGCGTCAATAAAAACTAAAAGTATTCTTCAGAGTGCACAAAAATACCATAATAAGGACGCCATTTTAGAGGTCTCATCAACTATAACAGAACATGCAAATGTGATGAACATAGAAGACGGTGTCATAACCACCAAAACACCAATTCCGACCCAAAACCAACGCAGTTCAGCCTTGTATGAAATTCAGAGACCTGAAATCAAACATGATTATAACTACGCGAAAAATCTGCAGAGCTATTATTATGATGGTTCAGATATACTAGATTCCACGTCAGATAAAACTATGACCACTAGTCAAGATAAATCACATTCAAGAAATTATAAAACAAGCTATGATTTACATAGCCAAGATAATGTGGCATCTGAAATATTACTTGCCAGAACCGTTTCACCAAAAAAGGTATACCACAATAGTACATTATGATACAAGTGTGCTAAGTTGGTCATTACAGTTGAGGTGGATTTGCAGCCCGAGCCGTAGGTGAGGGCGTGATAGAGCCGAGAGTGTAATGACCAAATGCACACGAGTTTCATACGACGTTTTTCAACACACTTGCGAGGAAAAAAATACCCGTTTATAACTGAAATATTTAACTATTAAAACAAATTGTGAAAGTACAATTATTGAAATGATACACAGTTGATTTTGGTCGCATTTGTACAGTTTGTTTTTGCCTTAGTCGAACGTAAATTTTCGTATTTTTTTAACTATGAATGTGAATTGTAAATGATCGTGGTATTTTGTTTTTAGTGTTAGTAATTTTTACTAACAGCATTTTGCCGTGAAATTCTATGTCTTTTGTAGCAATATTACTCAGTTCCTGACGTCTACATGCTCCAGTAATAACGAAAATTAACGAGACCTGAAAGTAAATAAAATACATATTTAGTTACACTGCCTGCAAATTAAGCATGTCTGGGCGGATGTCCAGTTATTTTTGTAACAAAAATATTTGAAATCAGTCTGGTCGTTTAGATTTGATATGGCTGCCAAACAATACATACACACTTACCTACATAGATATAAAACATATATAAAATAGTTGAGTAGATGAGTAGCCTCATGAGTAGTCGTTTTAATTTTTTATAAACATAATCATTCAGTGTACAGAAATTTCGTAGGTATTTAAATAAAATAACAATTTCAACTGACCTTTGTTGCTAGGTACTGGCTATCCGGTTCTTCTTTCAGAAACATTTCGATGTCCTTTGAGGACAATACTTTAGATTTTTTACTTCTGTAACCATCTGAGTGCCTCTTCAAGAACGCAATCAGATTGGCATATGTTTTTATGTCAATACCATTTTTGTTCCGAACAGTGCTTTTTAATTTAACATGGAGTAGATATAGACCACAGCGAGGTAGGCTTATATTTATTTGCTAGCTCATGATAATAACCTAAAAATACGTTTTCCGAGAACAAAAGGGGTTTTTTGCTGGATTTCCAATGAATAAAATTTTCATTATTACTTTTCATTAGATTTCAAAGGCAACAGGCTGTCAGTAGCATTTTTTGCATCATTAAGTATTTCCGGAGGCATCAATTCCACATCTAAATCTTCGTCATTCCTAGAACTCGACATTTTTGTAAATCTAATTAGTCACAAACTAAGTAGATACAGCGAAAACTCGAATAAACAAATTTTATGCAAAGCAAAATGGCGCGGAGATTTATTTTTTACACGCCTTGCATTGGTTGAATTAGTTATGCGCGCGCAGGTACAAAATGAAAGCAATGACGAAACCGTCACACAGCCAAATATTAAATATATAATAATACATATTTTTAATTATACCTGATACAAATTAGTGTCAATTACATAACAAAATTAAATAATTTGATGAACATAATTGTGTGAGTATTGCGTTTAATGCATCACAATTACTTTATTCACAAAAATTTTGCTTATTATATAAAAGTAAAAACTCTATGTTGAAATTTAAAAAAAAACTGTAAAGTAAAGACACTAGTGCGTAATAGAAAAGTCAAAAGCACGCGTGTTTTATAGGATACTTTACGGCCATAAAAACAGTTTAATATGGACCACTTTACGAGCAAGTGTGTTGAAAATACTTATCAACAATATATCTATGTGCCATAAAAGGGTGTGTAATGTTTTGCATAACAACAATTTGAGAATTTTCATTTTGCATAAAACAAATTGCATAATTTCAACCTGCATAAGTGATCATATAGCATAAAAACAAAATGCATACAAACGAATTGCATAATTTCGAAAATTATAATAGTTTAATTGCATAATAGACTAATAGCATAATAGTCACTTTGTATACTATACCATTGTCATATCATACTTTTTTCATAATAACTTAAAGCATAAATGTTGCCTAAATAAATACATCCACAAAATATAATATTTTTTTCTTATTCATTCTTCCCCATTGCCGAGCCAAATTATAAGCAGTTACCTTTTAAGGGTCATGAAAAAAACCCTAACCTACCTATCTCTGGGAGCAGTTTCGTTTTTAGGGTTATAAAAAAAAAACCCTAACCTACCTATCTCTTGGACTTGGAGCAGTTTCAATTTTAGGGTCATAAAAAAAATAACCCTAACCTACCTATTTCTCGGAGCAGTTTCGTTTTCAGGGCACAAAAACCTAACCTACTTGTACTTGTCTCTTGGAGCAGTTTCCTTTTTAGGGTAAAAAAACCCTAACCTACCTATCTCTTGGAGCAGTTTCGTTTTTAGGGTAAATAAAAACCATAACCTACCTATTTCAGTGCTCACAACAACTTTTTATTCAGGACTTATTTGATAGGTATGATATTTATGCAACTCGATAATTATTTTAAGTGTTTTTATGAGTTTTCATAATTATTCTGAATGAATGTTATACCAAGTGACATTATGACTTATGAACATTATAAGGATTGTTATTATGATTATTAATGGTTATGATGTTTAAATATTATGCTTGACAAAATTATGAATTTTGTTTTTATGCAATGTGTTTATTATGCATTTTGAAAGTAGTTAAATGAAAATATGCTAAAAGTTTTTATGCAAATTGAACCGCACCCGCCATAAAAATGTATATTCAGTAAATCTTCACTCGTATCGTAAACATTTTTTTTTATTTAATCTAGCTATTTTAATAACTTGCTTGAAATACACAGAATCAATTATGATACTATTTAAATTACTGATTTATTTTTGATTTTATTTCAGATATCATATTTATCTCAGCAGGAGGACAATGTTTCACTGGATTATCATAAAATAATCGAAAATTTGGTACTTGAGTATGAGAATGACCACAACTCAAACTTGTTGCAAAAATCACGCAAGTCAAATCTTGGAAAAAATATGTTTGAAGAACACACTGCTCAAACAACGGAATTTTTTTATGACTTAAAATCAGATCTTGAGTTCATGAACGAGGAATTATTAGAATCCAAAAATAGCTTAATTCCTGAAAAGGAGATACAGCAGGTACCTGCGTCTGTAAAAGAGGAAAGTATTTTTCATAGTGTACACAAGCGCAATAATGGCGACGCCATTTTAAAGGTCTCGTCAACAATAACGGACCATGCCAATGCGATGAACATAGAAAACGATGTCATTACCACAAAATCACCAATACCGACCCGAAGCCGCATTTTGGCCTTATATGGAATGGACAGACCCGAAATTAGACATGAATATCATTACGAGAAAAATCTGCAGGGTTATTATGATGATCATTCACATATACTAGATGACAAGCAAACACAATTATCTGATACCACATCAGATAAACCTATGACCACTAGTCAAGACAAACCACAGTTAAATGATAGAAAGATATTAATTTCTTATCATAACAAGGCACCACATAGTAGGGTAAGTAAAACTGCAGTAACAAAAGCAAAATGCAACTAATTTGTCTCTTCCTTGATTCAGAACTGTTTAATGATGTACGATCTAATTATTGTACCCCTGGTTTTTCGGGACCACTACTCTTTAAACTTATTACATACTTTTTCTTTCTTTATATTCTCCTTATTCTTATTTTTAGTCGGCATCTTCTTGAAATGTTCGTCACTAACATGCTTATCCACGCGTTTTTATCCTAAGTGATCTCAATATCTTACGGTATTTTAAGGCCAGTGAGTGTATTTATTTGATATATACGTAATCAACGGGAAAGTGATCCACTGCGCGGTCGTTTCCTGTTTAACTGACAAACTACCATCCGATCTTTAAGAGAATCCATGTCCGAAATACTCAAATTTCCGAGCTTCTTGAGAAAAATACGTTGCTGCACTGCACTCTTTAACTCATCACAAATTTAAATAAGATATTTTCTCTTAAAAGCCATTTTGAATTAATATAATTTGATTTTTTTAGAAACGTCTCCCTGCGCATAAGGAAAGTTTCTTTCGCAAAGCACCAAGATTTACACTAACAACTCCTGCGGAAATCGATGAGAACACTACAACTAAACAGATCTTTGACATAATACAACTTGTACATAGTACGGAATTGGAATCTAGGGATGTTATGTCAAATCCATTAAGTCACTCAGACACTGCTATAAATAACTTCAAAAATACTGTATCTAAAAATGATAGATATGAAGATGATAAAAATGGTGAAAGGCAACGATTGAACGCAAACATGCGATCCGATTCTTTCAGTGAGCCTAACGCAATAAGGGATAGGACAAATCATCATATAAAAACACTTATTAATGCCATAGAGCCAAAACCAAAGAAATCTGTCTTTGAATACAGAACTAATACAAAAAAGGATACAAATAGTAGTAAGAGAAAATGGATATTTTTTGTTAGCAGTTCTGTTGAAGAAGACAATGATACCAAATTTAAGAAATTAATAGATAAAATAGAAAAAGAGAATATTGACAAAAGCCTTAATCAAATTGAGGAGCCAAAAGAAAAAAAGATTTATGGATATATTTTTCAAAATTTTGATTAGTTTCAACCCCCTAAGTTTCAATTAAAAATACTAAATAAGGGACTTCGTGCGAAACGCATTCGTCACTTTTTGGTAAGTATGCGAGTGGCGGGCGTTGTCATTTATTTATCATGTGATAAACACAACTGTCAAAGCGAGCAGTGAGCCTATACTGCTCTCTTAAGAAATAATAATCATTAGTGTACATGACACACGTAAGTACCTATATGGTATGTATAACATTTCATACTTACTAAAACCCGCCGTAATAATAATCATTTTTTTTTTTATGTGATGGAACGTCTTATGAAAAATTTTCGTTCGTAAACCGACTTTACAGATAACCAATTGTTTGTGTGGTTCAGGCTCCGTCCTAACTTATAAAATAAAATTTTTACGTTGTTAGTTACTTACAAACTTATAAGTAAACCCTATAAAAGTTTGTTAAAATCAACGTAAGAGATAATTCTTTTAATCATTACCTTCGCACTGTTAACCTAGATGTAAAAAAATAGAGTTAATTATAGTCACTGATCTCAGTAATATTAAACTAATTTTTAATTTAGCAATAACCTTAGAATAAATACGCCTAGAACGATAGTAGCGACGTTGTGACATGCGTACATTGCAGACACTTAGGTTTCTAGGCATATTTATTCTAGGGCAATAACTTACCTGGGTAGTTACTAAATCCAAATTTAGTACACCTTAGTTTTAACTACGATTATTTATCAATCTTAATTTATAGTATGGTGCTAAGCGAAATAAATAAGTAAACACTTAGGATATATATATAAAAAATTAAAAATCTTTTGAAAATTGTAAAGTATAGGCCAATATCAGATAATAATTTCATATAGTTTTTCCTTAGGAAGTATATTATGATGACTTCATTTTTTAATTGACCGTGCTAACGGCAAATACTAACGAAAATTGATTAATTTAATGTAATATGAGTTTTCACAGGTCATATTGTCACAGTGGAATAGTTTATTCATATTCATATTCATTTTGCGGTTTAAGAGTCCTATTCCAAGAAGTAATTTATAAATTTACACAGCTCATAAACAATGTACTTACATCGTAATTAGGATAATACTTATTAGGTAAAACACAAGTAAATGAAACTAATAAAGTTATTTGTAAATTGTATTTAATAGTTATTTCCTTACATTACAGTTGTATAAAACATGAAGTGCAATTTTCCATAATAAGATTACAAGTGGTAAAATATAAAATTACATAGAAACACTATTTTTATTTTAAATAAAAACGATAGAATAAGAAACTAAAACCCTGAATAACACTTAGTTGTTATTCGGAAATAACGTCAGACATTAGATTTGTCCAATATTATAGGTTATGAAAGTTATTTAAATATTAAGTTGTAAGAAATAATCAAATCCCAACAAACATTTATACAAACATTCAATAAATTACATTCACACCAATTAAAATAAGATAAGGCTAAATAAATATTACAAACCAACACATTTTATATATGTTAAAAAAAAGATATAATTCGTGACACTATGTCATTGTAATGTCTAACATTACATTTTTTATTGTACAAAAAGATTGTTTAGCTGTAAATTTAACCCAATACCGTTCAGGTAGCGGTAAGACAATAGATATATGTATATTAGCTCCAAAAGTTTATAAGACTTGTTAGCCACCAACCCTAACCCACTAGCACACAACTAGGCTCGGCTCGCTTTCGCTTTCAGCCAATCATAGCGTCACAGACGCGGCTTCGGTTGTCTTACCACGTCTTACGACCAATTGCGTCATGTTTCATCTACCTCAGGCGGCACTTGCAAAGATCAAGAAAGAGGACCTTCTATAAGTTTCATTCTGTCCCTTAGAATAAGTACTAGAAAGAGTCTTCATACAATAAATTTGCGAAAGATGAAGCCGGTTTTTGTTTAACGTGTGCGTATCTACAAACAAATCTCTTTGATTGGTTCGTAGACACGAACACGGACCGGCAATCCAGAGGTACCGGGTTCGATTCCCGGTCTTTTCCACCAGGTTACGCATTTCAATTTTTCTTTGAGCTTTAATCTTTGTAGGATTGGTTTAATAAAAATAACATGTGTTTATAGGCATTTGCTATTACGTTTCAGGTTTTTTTTTTACTTTGAGCCTTTCCTTAGATCCTTTTAATTAAATTACACTACTATATACTGTGGGCGGTCATGGTGGCGTTCTCTGGGGGAGGCCTATGTCTAGCAGTGGACGTCTTTTGGCTGATAATGATGATGATGATGACTATATACTGTGCCTTTGTAGTGTATTGTAAAAAAAAAGTCAAAGATCAATCGCATAATGGTTAGTCAGAAATAGATGAAAAGGGTCCGTTTGATGTCAGATTACGATAAACCCTTTACCGAAGTTTGGACTCTGATGACACAGATAATAATTACGTTCAATTGTTGAATAGAGATAAGACAGCTTTGATAGTCTCAAATTAATTCCATCTCAGATTTGCAGAATTCAATAACAAAAATTTATTTAACTGTTGCATAATGAGAGGTTTTAAAACACACGTGTATTTTTACGGAACGAGCTGGCGGTAAACGCAAATATTTGTGTGAAACACTCTAATATTTGTTCCTGGGTCATGGATGTTATCTATATAATATATGTATTTATATATTATGTATATCGTCATCTAGTACCCATAGTACAAGCTGTGCTTAGTTTGGGACTAGGTCGATTTGTGTAAATTGTCCCTTAATATTTATTTATTTTGTCTTAAATCGATTCACCCACGGTATCATTTTTTACGTTACGATTTTGTTTAAATTATGTAGATATAACAATTTTTTTAATAGTTTTTTTTTATCAATTCTGTTTTAATGTACTAGTTTCGAAATAGTCATATTTGAAAGAGGTTTACATAAAAAATATTCCACAATTTGTAACGTAACTGAAATATTGATCGAACTTATTCTTATTTCTTGTAAACACATTGACTGTCTTCATATCATTCCGGTTGAATTGAATAAAAACATTTCGTAAACCCAGCGGACTGGTTATCACTGAACAAGGATCTTATCTCAAATCTTTTGCAAAACCTTTTTTATGACGACCTTATTCATATCATTCGCACCCTTTTCAATACGAGCACCATTTATGTAGGGATCATATTATAAGTACAGCTCTTTTATGAAGCTCGGTTTCGAATGTTCATTATTTCGATCGAAGTAAATAGCATTTTAATGCACGTCGTCCAACCTTGATATCACCTTAGCATTGACACTCTCACGTTGCTACACATCAAATATTTCGCAATACATTATAAACTTTATTTTACAAGTGATGTGTAAAGATCGAAGCAATTGTTCGTATGGCGCAGCGACACAACCCATCGCATGTATGCCGTTACGAATGGCCACGAATGTGAACTGAATTTGACCGAAGAAAGACGGACGGCGGAGCCAAGCATCCAGGTGATACGTATGCTACTAGCATGGCTTAAAGCTCGAGAGTATAGACGGAATGTATCAGCCAACAATAACTATAAACAATAAAATTGAGCGAACTGAGCAAATGAAGGCAAGGGGCCCTTAAAGAGGTTCAAATAATTACGCAGTGTTCTACCTCAAGTCCCATCGTAATAGCTGGGGAAGAATTAAAAACAGATTCGGGTTTACAATTGAGAACATTCGGTAATACAGATGTTCCCAATTTTATTCACGTCGCGCCGTAATTACATTCTGTTATTTTGGATAAATCTCCGAAGAGGCGATATATCGTCCTTCTCCAACCCGGGTGAGTTAAATTTGCCTCCCATTTATATGTGACGCTATAGATACAGGTGCCAACTGAACTTGATCAGGCAGTAATTTGAAATGTCACTTTATGCAGCTCGAATCGCAAACATCGCTTTTTAATGACAGTCAAAGGCGTTGTACCTGAGACATTGCTAATTCGGTTATACTTAAAGTATACTCGGATGAACGCTTTGCTTAATAATTATTAAATCTCAGCGCCCTAGCCAGGTGACGCGCTACAAAGGTACAAAGCTTAACTGTCCGGAAAAAAGTAAAAAGGATGGCCTCTACGTCGCATAGGTTCACGAGGCGCACACCTTCAGAACCCCTGCTATAGGTTGTATACACGTATCGAATTGAATAAGAATAAATACGGAAACAATGATCGAAAATTTGTAGACACAGCGGTACAATTGTCTCTCATTTCCGATTTCATTCAATCGAATTTTGTGTTGACACTCGATGGATGAAACTTCAAATCTCGAATTGTTCTTGTACCTGAAACAAGAAAAGATAGTATTTAGGCTTCTTATCGTTTAGACATTTTTAGACATCAATGTACACTAGTTGGTGTTCTAACCCTGTTGCCCCATGGCTATTGCGATTTACTGGTATATATTTGAAACATAAAGTTTTTAATTTTTCATTGATAATTTTTGTTGCAACAACTACTTACTCGAAATTGACAATATTTACTAAGAAATGCGTTTTCAACTTATTTTCGACTACCCGCAATTAGAGTTTGAAATAGCTATGTTACTATTTAGAAGGCAGGGAAAGGTTGGTTGAAATTATCAATACATTTGTCATATTATCAAAAAAATACATTTTAAAATGGCCTCTTCAGTTCGTTATCACAAAGGCTTTGTTACTTAGACAAAGTTCTCGCGATCGATGATGATCAGACATCGGACTTTTGGGAGTGACAGGTAGAGAAATACTGTATCGAACAACTCACTTGCTAAAATAATTCAGAAATACTCACTAAAGAATAATACGATGCTGACGAAACCTTTGAACATCCTTTTAAAATGAAGAAGAACAGAATTAAGTTGTTATTTTGAATATTGTTTATACTTTCAACAGCATTCTTAATATGGAACAACGACTAGTACAGGTAGGTATATCGATAACCCAGTTTATTTTTATGAAAATCCCTACCTATCAGCCTCAATATATCAGTCTGGTTATTATATGAAGTTGACAAAATTAAATGTCTTCTGTCCTTACATTGAAAACTTAAATCCCAAAATAAAGTATGCTTTTTCGCTTCATCACGTTAAGACGGCTTGAAATATCCAAATATGATTTCTTGGTATTTTTAAGAGGGATATACCTCTTTCTTCTTAACAGATAAAGTTGCAATTGAAAGTTGCATAGAGGGGCACATTTTCTACTAAGTAATAATAGCATTATGTTTTCACTTTCCCAACTACTGTCGCGTTATGCCTATCGTCTTTAGGGTTTAATTTGTTTGCCACTTTTTCCACCCTTTTCTAAAAATAATCTCATCTGTCAAGACCGTTGAATAAAAACCCCGGAAATCAATTTAGCATTCTAAGCTGTCAGCTATTTTTGATCTTCAAAGGTTAGAAAGATTAAACAACGTTCTTTAGAGGTTTCTAGATCACTACGTGGACCGTCCTTTTCGGACCCAGGAAGGAAATAAGGACAGTGAACAGCGATATTCGGTATTTCAAATGCGATGAATATTTTTCGGTTATTAAGGCAGGATTCAACCAAACTTGAATAAGACTTACTTAAATAAATAAATAAATATTAAGGGACAATCATACACAAATCGACCTAGTCCCAAACTAAGCAAAGCTTGTACTATGGGTACTAGACGACGATATACATAATATATAAATACATATATAGATAACATCCATGACCCAAGAACAAATATTTTGCACAAATATTTGCCCCGGCTGGGATTCGAACCCAGGACCGCCGACTCAGTAGGCAGGTGTCTACCAACCGAGCCAAACGCGTTGTCACTTGAAGATTAAGTGATAAAATTACATAGAAACTTTACTCGATGGTGGTGATATCAAACCTTAGGCTGGATTTGACTAAAGTTTTATTACATGACTATCACTTACTTTTCGACAGTAATATCAAACTAATATTAGGGAGATTCGACTGCTGATTAAACGGTAAAAATTCTGGAAACAATTCTATTTCAAAAATAATTCTAGAACATCTGAATAATAAATGTTGATGCTGAATTAAATTTTAAAAATTGAACACATAAAGGGTTTTCCACAGTGGTTTCTCTTATGACACTTGTCTTCTGTGAAGGCTTCGAGTAACAAAAAATAAAATTTAAAATTTAAAAAACCCCCGACATGACAACCAGTAAAAAGAAAGAAATAAAATCTACGAAATGTGCCTATACAATGAACAGTAGAAAAAGAATCCAAGCTTCGTTGCGTCGGGGGACCGCTAATCATCATGAGGGGGGGGGGGAATCATGAGACCCTCAATTAGTGAGTCATATAAAAAATGCTAATAAAACTTAACATATAGCCAATATTTCGAATTATTGACCTCATTATTAGCTAAGATCTCGTCACTTGTTCCAATTAAAGCTGAATATCTTGGAAACTACTGGTCCTATTTCCACCAAACATAGCTAAGAACCATCTCGACCGAAAAGTCTTTCGATTAAAAAAAACCGCACTTAAATTGGTCCATCCGCTTGGGCGCTACGATGCCACAGACAGACACACGGATACACAGATACACATGTTAAACTTATAACACCCCTCTTTTTTCGTCGGGGGTTAATAAAATAAAACAAAATAATCTGACGGTGTGGACTATTATATTAATCTGTGGTGTGGGTGAGGAAAATATCACAATTTTTACTCCGTGCATTTTTTAAGTTTTTATTTTACCTACTCGTATATTAAACCCGTAAATATTCACATGTCACAAAGCTTTAATATTCTTTCACACTAAAACTTGCAGTTCATCTGGATACCGTAAAAGCACTAATGCCCTCGGGAGTAAAAATCTATTTTACGGCCCATATCTAGACCAGAGGAGAGCATGGCCCATTTATTTCTAACTAGTTTCTTATAGTCTTACTTTATTATTATTCAGGATATAATGGATTATTTATAGCAATCCTGTGGCCATAAAGTCTCTGGCCAAATGTTATCCAATTCGATTGCTAAGCCATATAAACTTACCAAAGCAAAGTATAAAATGTGGGAGTTTTATTCGCTAGTTTGTATTGCTATTTTTACTCAATAATACTGTAATATATTTTTTAAAACAATCTTATATTATGTAGGAAATAACTTACTTACAGCAACTACCTATATCATTCTAACTCATATAATAATTAATTCAAAGTCTTAGGGTAGATTAACACCATCATTTTAGCAACCCGTTTTGGACACCACAGATATAAAATAATATATAGAAATAAGAGTGAAAGACAAAAAATCATTTTTCACACCACTTGTTAGTACAGAAGAGGAAGAATGGCGATTTTCCTCGTGGGAGGGATCAAAGTAGCACTTTTTCACTTTTAAGACAATTATATTTTTTAATTTCCGGTCATTATTCTGATTTCGTTTGACAGTTTTACATAAAGTATAATTACCTGTACGGTATACTTTGGTTCGATACATTATATGCTTATTAATCTGCTTGACAATTTGGGTAGCAAAAATATTGTAATGTTAGGCGTTAGAACTGAAATCTCTCACTATGCTAAGTATTATATTGAATTCATTCCATCAAAACGGGGCCCTATTGCTCAACCTCCGTTGTCCGTCTATCTATCTGTCTATCTGTCTGTCTGTCTATCCGTCTGTATCTCATAAAAACCCGATAGCTAGACAGTTGAAATTTTCATCAATGATGTATTTCTGATGCCGCTATAACATCAAATGCTAAAAATAGAATAAAATAAATATTTAAGTCCCATACATGTCAGGTGCAAACTTACCTTAACCCGGCCAGTTAAGACGGGATAACTGTTTGCACGGGCGGAGTCCGACTCGTGTTTTTTTTTTTTTTGGCCGGTTTTTTTCCCTTGTGACATAAATGATTGCCTTATTACCCACCTAGTTGTGTAGCTTGCGCGCCGTAACAAGCTTGTTGATGTCATGGTACGCAGCGATCATAGTATGCGCGGGCGCACTCGCCGCGCATCCTGGATGCGCTCTCGCGCAGTCAGCGCCCTCTTGCCCGCGCCGCGCCGCGCGCATGTATCGGAAGAACCTCAGGATCTCGGGGTTGTCGGATACTGGACGGCGGAGCTCGTTCAGTTCCCTGGAAGTAGAATTAATTGTTACTTCGGCTGTTTGGGTTGTTGAATTTTTAATTCTTTAGTTGTGACTTTTTTATGTTTGTGAAAAATTGTAGTTTATTATCGTCTCCCGATCAAGGTGATAATCTGATGTTCCAAATCGTTTTCTTATATAAATAGTTGTTCGAAGATTCTAAGGTTTTCATAAATATATTTTTATACCTATATATTTTTTTATAATAGAAAACTGATAAAATTTCCGAGTAAAGTAGAAACGATTAAAATAAAATATTTAAAATATAACAATATACAAAAATTTATGACGACGGCAGTGAGGGAGTTAGAAACAATTAAAAATAAGTATGTAATAACAAATACACTTAATTTAAGTATAGTACTCGCTTCATGTAGTTATATTTTACTAGACTTAACGTAACAAATCATTTTATACACATGCCATTTTTAAAGCCTATGTTAAAAGTGAATTTATTTTAGGTAAAAGACAATATTTACTAAAGAAAATACTGAACGAACTACTATGCAACTTAAAAAAATCATCTGATTCTCCGTATAATAGGCTCGTTACTTAATGCGCTTATTTGGTCTAAAATTAAAATTTTCTTGTAAATAAAGCCATCTAAGACATCCTATAAGGTATCATACCGTTGTCTATAATACCAATTTACAAGTAAATCTTGTTTAGTAAAATTTAATAAGAGCATGTTGAAAAAAAAAAAAAACAGCTGTTTATTTCACAAAATTATTTTTTGTTTTACAAAGCGTAGAGAAAATCTTAAACTTATTAAGATTATATTACTAAGCCTAAGCATACCACTAGGTATAGGCTCATACCTATTATTCCTAGTAATATGTACTCAGAATCCTAAATACACCTATGTATATTTATGATTCTAAATTTTTATTACTTAACATGTTTTTGACAATATGTTTGTTGGCTTATTTAAGTTATTTATGATACCATCCATGACATGAGTGGGGAATCCATTCAGTGTATGAGCTAACAGGTTTGTCCATACTCTTTTACCATATATGTTAGTGCTCCTAGGAACTATAAAGTGTTTACTATCCTCCAGTCTTCTCAGTCTGGTAGGCCTCTCATACCTGGTTAAATCTCCCACCCTGTCTTTATATTCTAGTATTACAGCTAATGTCACTTTATCATATATATTTAAAACTCTACAGTGACTGAACAGGTTGTCATAGTTGTCTCTGTACTTATGTTTAATTTTCAGTGGCACAATGGCTTTCAGGAGCTTGATTTGCAGGTTATATATATATATATATATATATACGTAACAAAAAAGTAACGTATAGGCGCGCGTTTTGTGCATCATCTTATTTGAACGTTGAATTGTTCCCTATTATCACAAATAAGATATTCAATAATAAATGTATGTCACCTTCATGTAACAATAAAAACACAAACAGAAATACGCACGTTGTCCCAAAACACAAAGTAACTTTATTTGATTCGCCAATTTATTTTCCCGAATCACTTTCCACGTTTCAATGCCTCATAATAGAATAGGGAAAGTAATAGGCATTTATTTGCCAAGAAGTAGATACAGCTGCCGGCAAACTTTTAGAGCATAACCTTGACTACGCAGTAGCCGATTTACGTACAAATGTACATGCGCAGAACCGCCATTTTTGTTCTAAAAGTTTGCCGGCAACTATACACCAGTGTCATACATAGTGTTGTAGGTATGTGACAATAGGGTAGCTTATTCTGCTAACTGTTATTGCATAATAAAGGTAAGAAACGTAATATCTCATTTTTATGTGGGTACAATTCAAAGATCAAAGATCAAAGAAAATTTTAAATGCGCATTAATGCGCTGGACCGGCAATCCAGAGGTACCGGGTTCGATTCCCGGTCTCTTCCACCAGGTTACGTATTTCAATTTTTCTTTAAGCTTTGATCTTTGTGTCAATGGTGTACTTACATAGGTACTTAGCATGCAAATATTTTGAACAAATCCTTCACACTGTAATACACGTTTTCATTAATTAGCTGCATTTTAGTCCTTGAGCTAATAGAATGTAATATGAGTTTATACCTGTCTTGCTCGCTCTTATTTTACCGAGATATGACCTTCTCCGATTTCAACCAAACCCGAATCCCAATCGAAGAGCTCTCTGACTGTACTTTAGTCAAGAGGGATTCACTCCACGCCGCACGTGATGAAATATACCTACAATTTTTTGAAATATACCGCCCATGCTTCGCCTTAATTCGGCTAGGGTCGGCACGTTCGAAGCGGAGACAACGCACCGATTTTATTATTATTTACTTGTTTGATCATTTATTATTTTTAACCAACCATAAAAAGGAAGAGTCATTATTGAATATTTTTGTACGCATGTTCACTGTATTTCTCCGTGAAATGTAAACCGTATTTTTGTATTCAAAATATTATACAACTACGGTTTTCTTTTCCGATTGTCACACTTACTAGATCTCAGGATTGGTTCAACGCAGACATGTCTGGCTTTCACGACTCACTTTAAAGGAAAATCTTGTACAATCTATCGATCTTTAGTTGTCCGTTTTTTTTATTCTGTTATTCCCAACGTATTGTCAGCAATAACAAGTAACTGAAGCCAAGTCTAGACGTCTAGTTATTGCCTTACAAAGGATCTATTTAAAGCACTTTCGATTCCTTTGTACCGACCTTGTTCAATATATTTGTCATGATTTGGTATAGGTATTTTACATAAGATTTATTTTAGGCGACGTTGAGGTGTAGAATAATAGTAGGTAGTAACTTATCTATACCAAAAGTTTGTTGAAAGAGAAGTAACGTATTGCGAAATATTCGATATTTAGCAGCTATACTAAGGCGTTGTAATTTCTTGGACGGCATACATGTTTGAAGTAATGAACATTTAACTAACTAACTACTTTGGCGCAGCAACCCAAAATGAGTTTTGGCATCCAACACAAGAGCACGCCATCTTGCCCGATCCTGCGCCACTTCGTGCCAGCTGTCGCTGACTCCCAGCTCACGCAGATCCGCCTCCACCATGTCTTTCCAGCGATACGAGGGCTGCTACTTATGTATCCGGAATCTGGGATTCCAACATTTTTAAACGCAATGTCTAACCTCCATGGTAAAATTTGTATTTTTTTTTTAATAATGGCCGCATTTTTTTTTCTTATGTACGCTAGTGTTTTGTTTTTGTTGGGTTTAAAATGTCATATCGCTGAAATGATGGAACTCACTCGTGAACATATTCGTGCTATGATTTATTATGATTTTCGACCCGTGAAGATGCCGTCGATGCGTTCAAACAGCACGTTTTGGAGATACCTCAATCGGAGTGGAAAAAGTGCTTTAAAAATTGGTTTCAACGAATGCAAAAGTGCATCGATCATCGCGGAGAATACTTTGAAAAACAATAAAACCATATTTAGCCATATACGTTTGTTTTTTTTTTCTATTCCGGATACATAAGTAGCAGCCCTCGTACTTGGGGCGACCAATAGGACGTCGTCCAATTGGTCGGCCCAAGTATGCTCTCTTGACATTTCGATCGTCCCCCATTCTCTCGACGTGCCCAATCTAGCGAAGACGATGTGCCTTGGTTTCGCCAATGATGTTAGGTTCGGCCACTAGTTCGGTGATCTCCGTGTTTTTGCGGATCCTCCAGCTTCCATCTTCTATTTGAGTAGGTCCCAGAATCTTTCTGAACACCTTTCTTTCTGCAACTGACAAAATTTTCTCCTCCCTAAGGGTCAGCGTCCAAGCCTCACAGCCATACATTAATATGGGTCTGATGACGGTTTTGTATATCCGCAGTTTTGTAGATCTGCTGAGGAGCTTGGACACCAACACCCTATGAAGTGCCGCGCTGCAGCGTAAGGAGTTCTGGATGCGGATGTTGATCTCGTCCTCTCTTGTATGCGAGTCGGTAACCGTGCCACCGAGATATTTAAATTTCGCCACACCCTTGTAGGAGGATTCTCCTACAAGTAGGTCATCTCTTTTGGCACGGTTATGAACATTTAAAAAGTATATTTTTTTAAGTTGTTGAACAATGTTGTTTAGTTTGACGAGTAAAATCAACGTTATTTTCCCCCCTCTCCCCTTCTATAAATACGTATCTGCTTAGCTCAACTGCGCCGAAACCAGAGTTGTACATACAGTAACTATTCAACACGTACATACTGTAGGGATCTAGGCCGGTAATAAAGAAGTATTTGGTTTAAATAAAGATTCCGTCACTGTCAAGTGAACGACATATTAAAAATATTAGATGATTCTTCTACGAGACGCCACCAATCAATCATATTAATTAGGTATTGTATTTCAGTCTAAAATATATTCTAAATTAACAAGTAAAGTGTTTCCCTGAGCCACCACCCCACAATACATATAGTTCGAACCCAGGTCGACTCCCGGCCAGGGCAAATATTTGTGTGATGAACTCAAATATTTGTTCTTGGGTCATGGATATTTGTGGTCTAGTATCCATAGTACAAGCTTTGCTTAGTTTGGGAGAAGATCGATTCGTCTAAGGACAGTCATACATTTTTTTACATCAAACGGATGAGTTGTTCTCGACACGATATTACCTAGACACCGTAAGGCACAACGTAAGTAGGTTTTTACCTGTCCACCTTACAAGGTGGACAGGTAAAGGTCACCTAAGTCCGCTAGATGCGTTCAGGATTGATTATGGTGGCTTTTTTTGGATATGACCTATATCCAGCCGTGGATGTCTTTTGGCTCATGATGATAACATTACCTGCTCAACTGAGCTGAAACCAGCTTGCTATATGGCGCGTACTTCGCAGGGCTACGTTAAACTTGCCTCACTAGTACATTACCTGAACACAATAAGGCACAGCGTCACAGGATGGACTGATAAAGGTCGCTGAAATCTGCTGGATGCGGTCAGGACTAATTATGGTGGCATAGTACATTACCTGGACACCGTAAGGCATGGCGTGAGTGACCCCCAGAAGGCAGACTTATAAAGGTCACTGAAGTTTGCTGGATGCGGTCAGGACTGAACATGGCGGCGTTCTTTGGATATGACCTATGTCCAGCATTGGGTGTCTTTTGGCTTATGAAAATATTACCTGCTCAACTGAGCTGAAACCAGGTTGCTGTAGGGCGCGTATTTCGCAGGGCTGCTATACATGAGACAGATGAGTTGTTCTCGACACGACTCCATTTTTAAGTCGCTAAAAATACGGTAAACTTGCCTCACGAGTACATTACCTGGACACCGTAAGGCACAGCGTGAGTAGGGGCCTCACAAGGTGGACTGAGAAAGGTCGCTGAAGTCCGCTGGATGCGGTCTGGAGTTCTGGACTGATTATGGTGGCGTAGTACATTACCTGTACACCGTACGGCACAGCATGAGTAGGGCCTCATAACGTTGACTGACAAAGGTCGCTGAGCTCCGTCAGATGCGAGTAAGACTGATCTTGGCGGCGTTCTTTGGATATGACCTATCTAACAGTGTATGTTTGGCTCATGATGATAATATGTCATTACCTGCTCAACTGAGCTGAAACCAGGTTGCTGTAGGGCGCGTATTTCGCAGGGCTGCTATACATCAGACAGATGAGTTGTTCTCGACATGACTCCAGTTTGACATCGCTTAGGCTTTGTCCGCCGACCTGCGCGCCTGAATCGCCTGAGTTCTCCATGGGAGCTAAACCTGGAACAAATGGCTTACGATTAACAATTATGCATACATTTTTCTAGGACTTCATAACCTATCCTTAACTCGTATCTGTTAAAAACTCAACCTTTCAAAGAACATTCTGGAAGCCCCCAAATAATTAGAAACAGACCTACAGTCAGTGAGAACTTAGATTGGATTAAAAAAAATATAAGCTCACAAAATATGCGGTTTCTGATATACTTCTTTTTTGAGAATGAGAAACAAGATTTTTTGTAAATTTTACATCTCTACTACTAAAGATACAGGCTGTGAATTGAGGACAGACAAACAGCGGAGGCTTAGTAAAGGGTCCCAACTGCTCACCAAGACCCTGAAAATCCCTACCACCGAAACCAAAGGGTGCTACGGAACCCTAAAAAGGACTTAAAATAATAAAAACCAAGGTCTACAAGCATTCTGATAGAATCAACAACCCTAATGGGCACTATCTGAGAGTCAACTAAGAAAACCACGGCCTGTGCGTATTGTAATAACATTAATACTACAAAATACACATCACGTGTTTCAAAAAAACGCGACATATAAAACGAATTCGTAAAAGAGGCTCAAACACGGGTATTCAGACTGCGAAAGTCGCTTTATTTTTCCTCAAAGAAATTTGTCAAACCAAGTCCTCGTAATCCCATTATATAAATCACATTAAAATAATGTACCCAGCAATGTGAGTTCGTTAAGATAACTTGGCGGCAAATCATGTAATTTTCGCGTAATTCCAATCTTGTTATTTTGACATCATTTTGTTAACACGATCTGATACACCCGGCGCCATTTTGGTTGTAATGACTGTCGAATGTGTTTCACGGTTTTAGTTGGTTTGATGAATGTATGGAAACTAAGAAGAATATGTACACACTAATATTAAAACGCGAAAGTTTGTGTGTTTATGTGTATGTTTATTACTTCTTCACGCTCAAACGGCTGGACCAATTTTCATAAATTTTGGTATGAAGATAGCTGACACCCTGGATTAACACATAGGCTACTTTTTATCCCGAAAAAAATAGTGTTTCCGCGGGATGAGCGGGGAACACCGCACGGCGCAGCTGGTTTTACCATAAAACATATTCGGATACCTTATTCTTGGAATATGTATTGGCTGGTTATTGTCACGTCAGCATTAATTTCTTCTTAAATATTCAACCTATAATATGTGCATTTTGCATTTTAAAACCTAGACAACATATAAAAAATTCAAAACTACCGGACCGTTTGTAAGGTCCAACTCCTTTATTAACTGAATTAAACGTTCAATCGAATGTTGCATATAATACGGTTTTAAAAGTACAGAAGGATGATGTTTTATGATGATAAATGTTTTTGAAAATTTAAATTTTAAAGTGGTGAAACAGTGAATAAAGTTGTAGAATAGGAATTCCAGGGCGAGGATACTTAAACAAAATCATTACGATAAGGACTTAGAATAAATACGCCAAGAAACCTAGTCAGCGCTTGAAAGAGAAGCCAGTTTTGGTTAGCCACGGGCTCAGTTTCGTCCGTGTGCGCATCTGTCACACAACGTCAATGTCACAAGCAAATCGTCTCTATGCTTGGTTCGTAGAAACGCACACATACAACCAAAACCGGCTTCATCTTTCGCAAATCTGTTATATGAAGACTTTCGTTCTAGCCGTATTTATTTATTCTAAGGACAAAAGTATTAATGTACCGAGTCGGGCGAATATGCCGTCGAGCCTGGATAGTAGAGGAGAGTAGAAGGGATCGTAGTTGCTCAGGATCATAGAGGAAGCCGGAATCTTCTGGAACACCTGCAAGTAAAATGAGTAATTAAATAATTAATAAATAAAAAACATTCTCACTGAAAGTCACCTTATTTGGCGTGAGAAAGAAAAATATATTATGTTCCGATATAATCAAATAATTCTAAATTTGTTGATCTACTTCGCTACCTAAAGGTTGGGAAGAGGTTAACAACAGGCGGTCTTATCGTTATTTAGCGATAAGACCGCCTGTTATTAACCTCTGTTTATTTTTTAACTGTATATCTCTCATGTTTTGTATCCCTGTGTATTTAAGGTGTGAAATAAAGTGGATTTGTATTGTGTTGTATTGTAAAGAATAAAAATTGGGAACCAAATTTTTATACTTTGGAAAACATCCCAAATTATCCTCTCTCGGAATTCTCAAGTCCCGGCTAGCCGTCTTGGCGTCGCCGAGGACTGGAAGGCACCGTCTGAGGTGATTGAGGCCCATGAGAGCCTCGGGCCACCATTTTGGGGGAGGCTGCTCCCAAATTATGTAGTTTAAACTTAACGCTATTTGAATTTTTAAATGTCGTCAGTTGAAATCTAGACTGCCTGTCCACGAAGCGGAGGGGAGAATACTAACCCAGCAGGTTGCGTCTTGCTCAGGTGCCGCCTCTTGTGAAGACCAAAAGAAGAGCATTTAAATCTGAGGAATATGATTGGCTCATTTTACACATCGCTCCACTTCGCTTCTGTGGCCAGGCAGCCTACTACTAGAAAAACAGAACCCTCTTTTTGAGGCAGGCGGGTAAAAAGTGGAACTATGTACGAATAAGTTGAGCGCTGGCATCGTTTTATATCACGCACGACCTTTTCAACTACCCGTGACCGCAGCTTCCAAACTTTGCCAACCCTCTTTTTGCACAAGGGGTTAAACCGTAGTTAGCACAAAAGTGAGAATTTGTTGGTTGAAACTATAAATACACAACAGGCACTAGCAAGTTTTTTACATACATATTCAATATGTTCATGCCATCGGAGGTATGGGTCTAACTCTATACCAAGAAATCTCTGTCACTGTTTCAACATTACAGATTGGTAAATCGATAGAAAAATTGGGTGTTTGGACAGCTCGTCTGAAGACCAAATAGTTACATTTGTCTAAGTTTAGTTGCAATCCATTAGCATCAAACCATTTACAAATATATTCCCAACAGCTCCTAGCTCTGAAATCTAACTCTTCCATGACACCAGTATTATTATAAAAGCTTCAACTAGTGAAGCTTTTATAATAATACTGGTGTCATCAGCATATAAATACGGACTTCCACAAGTTTCACAGGTTTGAACCCCGCCTTTATCATTATAATTTTTTTATTTTTGCTTCCTTCTGCTTTAATAAAAAAAACACCTGCTTTAATAAAAACAATTACCTAATACTATTTATGTGGGTTAGGTTCAGTTTGTTTTAAAACAATCACGCAAAGTTTCGGCTTACAGAGAAAATAGTTATTTGTTATGCAAGGCTGCAAAGTTGTTATTTGGCGCAAGTGTTGAAATTGAAAGCTGAGCGAGCGAAGGAATCTAAGATTGAACCATGAGCGAAGCGAATGGTTCAAAGATAGATTCCTGAGCGTAGCGAGGGTTTCAAGACACAAGAAGCTAAATAATTTTGCAGCCATGCGGAACACACAATTTTTCACCTCACTACAGCGAGGAAAATGCAAGATTCAAGAAAAACAATTAAAACATAAAAATAATCATACTTAATTTTGCCTTCTATTTAACACGTCCATTTGAAAACATATCACACTCAAATCCAAACCAAATAAATACGAGAGAAGCACACATATTAAAAAATAAAATAATATGGCCGTAATTTGTATTATCGTCGTGTATATTTTATCGTTGAGTTTTTCTTAAGCACTGTTATATTATATTTGTTTTTGAAACTACTTGACACATTCGTTGTGAATGTGGGAGAACGGCATTCTGGGAACGATTAGTTGGCCACTCGGAAGTATTTTCCATAACTTCCATAGCTTTGGAAGTTATATTGGACGATGGGATCCGAACAAGATTATTTCGGCTTTATCTTCTTTAAAAACGTCAATAGTTTCGGTAAATTACTTATCGTCTCCAAATATTTATAACAAATCTTTTTTCGTTTTAATGCAGGCCTTTAGCATTGAATAAATACTCCAAATTGGGCTTAACTTTCTTGTTTTCGATATAAAGTAAGACAACAGTATGTATTCTCCACAGAACAAATTTACGTTGTTTACATGAATTGTGAAAATTTCCAACTTTTTATTTTTTTTTTCTCGTGTGCGTTCAGAAATTACACTTATGTTCCAACTTTTATAACAAATAAATATAAAAAATTGTGTTGTATTTAATATACGTATTTACCTACTAGTCAAAATATGTAAATGAAACTGAAATACTTACTATTAATATATATAAACATATTCAACTTATGTTATAATAAAGTGTAGGAAAAATAAAAATTTAAAAATCTGTAACCACGAACCAAGTTTCTTGACGTGATATTGTAGGTGTTTTTTTTTTAAAGAAGTATTCAAACGTACATATTATGATATTAGCCGGCCTGACCAGATCGCTCTTTATTAGCGTGCGTTGATTGGTTATTCGGAGATTTATCGACTGATGAAATCAGGCACGCGTTGAAGGAGTCTTAAATATAAAAAAGTTACATGCACCACAGAGAATCAAAATCGTCGTGTTCGAAATTCAAACGACTTTTGCACGCTAGCGGATAAAATAGACTTTTGCACGCAGATTTCGCCCTATAAACTGAGGTTTTCCGAGCGAGTGAGGTGAAAAATATTTTTATGGTAAGTGAAACATTATGGCATTTATTTTGAAATTCGGACAAACGCTAGAGACCCTTAAAAAATATCTACAAATAGATAAATATTACCTTGTAGTTATTTGTAGCAGCGGCCGCCATTTGATTCTTATAGTAGCCAGTCTTAGTGGGCAGATAAGTCACTTTCTGCCCTCCGGCACCGAATCTAAAAAGAAAATATTACAGTCACTTACAACGGTAG
Organism: Apotomis capreana; assembly: GCA_947623375.1. NCBI lineage: Eukaryota > Metazoa > Arthropoda > Insecta > Lepidoptera > Tortricidae > Apotomis > Apotomis capreana. The sequence continues at coordinate 12,877,616 of OX392519.1, forward strand.
CATTTGTGGTAGCTCTATTTATTTCTCATGTTTTGTATTCCTGTGCTCGTAACACGTATTATCGAAGGCCGACGGGAGATCCCCTGCGGGTCTTCCGGCAGAGTCATCAGTAAGAGGCTGGAAAGTAAGTAATAGATGAAATTTACTCGACTATCTATTACTTACTTTCCAGTCTCTAAAACAATCCATACTAATATTATAAATGCGAAAGTGTGTCTGTCTGTCTGTTACCTCTTCACGCTTAAACAGCTGAATCGATTTTGATGAAATTTGGCATAGAGATAATTTAAGATCCGAGGAAGGATCCCTAAAAAGATTGAAAAGTGAGTAAGTAATTCATGATGACATTGATGACCCTGTAGGAAATGTAATGATTAGACCAAAAGCACAATTGTTCTTACATTTGATTAGGCGCTTTTAATAATCCCTTTTATTAATTAAGGTGATTAGGTTGATATCTATCGTGTTGTACGAGGTTGCTTCCATACTTCCAAATTCCACGCGGACGTAGTCGCGGGCAAAAGCAAGTGTACTATAAATGCACAGATTATAAATCGTTTAATCACCATTCTCATGTTAAAAAACTAGCTAACTCCCTGGTGGTCAGAAGTGAATCACCCTGACCCAAATTCCAGTAAATCCAACACATCTAATTACAAAACGGATCAAAGTGAGCCGAACTCGAAATATCCGCAATTAGAAAGGTTTCGGATCCTTGTGACACGACTTACGTGTTGAAACTACAAAAGTGCTTTGAAATGGGGTTTAATTTGAGTCGGGATTGTCATTTGTTCTGATATATATGACAAATGGAGAGAGAGTATGGAAATGGAGTTAATACAGTGGTATCTTATGGACAAATAAACGTCTGTCAATGACTTAATATATGTAAATACTGTAAGTTAATATACATAAGTGTATCTTTTTATATCTATTTATGTATGTATGCGTATCTATACCCATATGCGTACTTGTTTTCTGTTAGTATCTAATTATGTGCTCCCTTCGCCTTTTGTTACCTAGTCTACATTAAGTAAAGTTTTTCATCAATTTCACTACCCAAAGGTTGTCTAGGAGGTCGCTTTTTGTGATAAGACCACCGGTTGTCCACCGTTATTTGTTATTGAATTTGTCTTGTTTCCTTTTTTAAACATTTATTGGTGTGCAATAAAGTATTGTTGTATTGTGTTTGTATTTTCGTAAATGCATCGGTGTACTTCGCGGTCTATAATAAGAATTACCACATTAATGGGAACATTTCCGAGCAAGTTGGAGAAAATGAGAGTAGACAAAAGACGCAGTTTTCGCAAAAATGCTTTATAGGAGCCACATTTAGAATTCAATAAATCTCCAAAGCACCTTCCAATTTTCAGACCCATCTGGCAAACGGATTTACAATTTAACTTGCGTTTTATCAAAGCGATTTAAGGCCAATTAGATGGAGACAAAGGTTTTTCCTGCACGCAAATATTTAAGAAGAATTGATTATATAATGAGATTCAATTCGTCCTCTATCAAGAACTCTGTAAAGTACAATTTTAATTCAGTTGTATGACAAGGGGTATTTCGGAAGCTTTTCTGCATTTTTACAAATGGAAGATTTTTCTCCCACACAGCGCTAAATGAGAATCAACCGTTGCTGCACTTGACATTGTAAAATAACCTCACAGCACGATCATCACTTCTACATATTCCATAAACAGATGAGACAAAGTTACAGAAATAACAATAACAGTTAAAAGTTGGATGTAGTATGTGAAAATATCACAAGGAAATGTCAGCATAAGAAAGGGTAATTGTATTTTGCTTTCAATCTTGTACACGCTGTTGTTTCCCATACCTTTTCATTCCGAAGTTACTTTTAATGGTGATTATTTGAGCGTTTTAATCGCCTCATCGATATGTCCGCAATATCGACGACCTCCGTATGAACTGAGGCGCCATTTTCGGTTGTCTTGTAGAAGTCGCGGATTTTTACAATTCCTATCAAAATAATGTTGATTGCTTTTATGAATTGGCCAATTTTGTGGTCATATTAATGAGACAGTTACAACGCTCAAATACTCACCCTTTGCTTCGATTACAACACAATACAATACAAGTATTCTTTATAACACACACCTCATAAAACATACAGAAGAAAATAAATACAATGCAAGAAATTACAATTAGAGGTAATCAAAAGGCGGTCTTATCGCTAAAGATTACTCTCAGATATTATTATGAATCGTATTATCAGAATCATATAACATTTGTAAGGCAATATAACTCTTATCTTTTGTTTTGTTTTGGGCAATTATTTCAAGCTATCGTGTAGGTCCCCAACTTCTGGGCTCGTATTTTGTGTATGAATGACTAGTGGTACTGTGAGCTGGTAGCTATGGTGAAATTGGGCCTTAACTAGCTTCAGACATTTCCATGTTTAGGTTCATCTGGGTATTATAAACCTACCTTGACATGTCGACATTGGACAAGTCATTCACGTCGCCCGGGTCAGCCATGTTGACGTATAACCCGTCCTGCGGGTATGCGTACGCGCCGGCTGGGTCCGTTTCATACGCCATGAAGTCTTTCTGGTCATTGCTGTACTGCGTCTGGTCGTCTACCGCCGGAGGGTTGCTGGCTTGGCTGGACGATGCGGACAGCTGGGAAATTCCTGGAAAATATTTGAGAAATTTTATTCATAGAGTTTATTTGCTTGATATAATCAGAAATGAGGATACCAGAAGCACCCATGTAAACAAACAAAGTAATAAGTAAAGTAAGCCTTTCAAATAAACAATGCTAAGATCGACACACAAAGCATAGGGGAAAACTCGAAAGGTTATATAGCGTAAGGTTAGTGGAGAGATTAACACGTTACACCGGTAATCCAGAGGTACCGGGTTTGATTCCCGGCCTCTTCCGCCAGGTTATGCATTTAATTTTTTCTTTGTGCTTTGATCTTTGAATTTATGGTTCACAATAAAAAAAAAGTTGTGTACCCACATTCAAAATAATGAGACATTAATAAAGGAACGTAAACTATAAGTGCAGACAACTTAAAATTTTAGAGGATGTTTTTCAAAGAGTCCTACTGTATAAAGTTACCGGAAGTCATAAATAGAGAAAACTTAAAAAGGTTTCCTAATTTGCATACAATACAATACAATACAATAATTCTTTATTGCACACTGACAAGACAAATGATACAATTGAAACCTTAATTTATAAATGGTTGACAATAGGCGATCTTATCGCTAAAGAGCGATCTCTTCCAGACAACCTTTGGTTAGAAGAATAAGCAAAAATAAACAATGAAAAAGTGGGTGGTGAGATAAAAATTCAGCAACATAAGTTTAACATAAAATATAAGTCATACACATACTTAAATAAATATATATAAAGATAAACATACATATATACAAATAATATACATTTATAATATAGGCATAGCAACACACAGTTATTTGTAGCACCGATGGCACATCTAACTTTAGTCAAGTTAAATTTATTCTTAAGTCGTGTCTGTCTCCTTCCTAAATGATCACATCTAATACTTCTTTGGTTTAGAGGTCTTAATGGGCAGACATCTTATGGGTTAAGCGTGCTTCATCATCATCCTCCTAGCCTTTGTCCCATTTTTTTGAGAATTAATTCTCAATCGGGGTCGGCTACCTAAATCCCAAGATGTGGCGTAGGCACTAGTTTTTACGCAAGCGACTGCCATCTGACCTTCCAACCCAGGGGGGAAACTAGGCCTTATTGGGCTTAGGTGGTTTCCTCACGATGTTTTCCTTCACCACTATGGGTTAAGCATGCTTCATCTTCAAATTTCCAAATTCCAAGTCTAAATAGAAGATTACGACAATTATAAGATTAAAATTGACTTCCAAGATTTGATTACATTGTCAGTAACAAATGTACAAAGAACATGATGAAGGTTTGTAACAAGTTAGGCTAATAAAAGTGTTAATTAAATTTTAAATCTTTTTTTTTAATATCAGACAACCTCACACAAATCGATCTAGTCCCAAATTTAGCTCAAGAAGGCTTGTGTTATGGGTACTAGACGACGATATACATACTGAAATAGATAAATATATACTAAACATAGAACAAATTGACCCAAGCACGAATATTCGAGTTCATCACACAAATATTTGCCCTGGCCAGGATTCGAACCCGGTACCGCCAGCTCAGTAGGCAAGTGCTTACAAACTGAGCCAACCGCGTCGTCTTCTTAATGAATATGTTACCTTTTCCAAGTATCTTGCCAAAGCTTCCAAGTATGCTGGGCAGGAACATTGCTAGTAGCATCCCCTTGAACAGTTGTGCACCGAAGAGCAGAGGGACGAATAATTTCTTCAGCCCAAAAGCTGGAACACAATACGAGATAAATGAGATCGATAACTATCAGCGCGTACGCTACAAAGAAAGATGCATCGCTTGCAAAGAATGTTCATAAATCTGAAAACCAAGTTCTGATGAAATATGTACATAGGTGTCTCTGACTTTAAATGCAACGTTAAAAAAAGTGCTCGTTTGTTTCAAGAAGGTGTGCTCATCAAAGTGAACATATTTTGTTACTGCATATTTTTCGTAATATCTCCAGTCGGTCATTTGTTTCATATACAAGTTAAATGTTATGTTCAATATACGCAATACAATGCCGAACTGACAGCATACTGATGTTAAATGTTTATATTTAAGGGACATCAAATGAATAATCTCAATTAACTATACACAGACTTAACGATTAAACTTTGAAGTCTGATAAATTATGTTTTTTTTTTTAGTCATAAAACAAAATTACTTAGATCGGTTAAGTGAGCAGAATCGATCTTTACATCAGAAGTCAGAGGTAAGCTGTATATTAAAAAAATATATATATTTGATATCATATACCCCTAATCTAACAAATATTGTGCTATAAAGCGGCCAACAAATATGATCGCATAAGGTGTTGAAAATCAGGCGAGGTGGTGTTATAGGATAAATTTAAATTCGGAATTTTTCGGCGTTCCGATACTAAAAGTACGAAACTTAAAAGATAAAAAATAAATAAATAGGGTTATGATTGATCAATGACAAAGTCAAATTTTCTGACGAATTCCTTAGGGGAGCATTTCACTTCCCCGAATTTCATTTGTCATAAATGTATCACTTGCCATAATTTTCATATGCCATAAACTTTTTATTTCATAAATAAATAAATATCTGACAACCTCACACAATTCGATCTAGTCCCAAATTAAGCTCAAGAAGGCTTGTGTTACGGGTACTAGACGACGATATATATACTTATATAGATAAATATACATACTTGAATACATAAAACAACCATGACCCAAGAACAAATATTAGAGTTCATCACAAAAATATTTGCCCTGGCCGGGATTCGATCCCGGGACCGCTGGCTCAGTAGGTAGTATAAATCATAAACTCTTCGGGATTTCTTTAATACTATTCATTACGTTAGGTTAGGTTCGTTTTATGAAAATCCCGAAAAGTTTCAGCTTACAGAGAAAAATACATTTATGGCAAATTAATATTATGGGAAATTAATATTATGGCAAATAATAGATTATGACATATGAAATTCGGGCAAACGATAGAGAATCATATCTTAGTGCGGGAGTGACAGAATTGCTTTATCATTTATAAATCCCGCGATTAATGCGTAAATAATGCATAGACCTACATGTTTTATCAATTAACGCTATTTTCTCATCTATGTATACCTACTATTACAAAAGTCTAAAGTATTGAAAATCTGTTTTCCATGGAAGGGAGGGGATATCTGTAAAAAACCTTCAATGTGTCTAACATAATTAAGCAATAAAGAAAATTTTGAGTTTTGAAAAATCTTAGCAGGATTTGAATGGGCGTGCGGCGCCAGACATACATCACCCGCCACCACACCACAGGCGCCATCCGTCTACGGTAAAGAATAAAGAAAAAGAAAAAAGGAAAACGAAAATAGAAAAGAAGTTTATGCGGACAGTTGCGGTCACCTTTTAGTAAATAAATAAAGAAAATAGTGTTCATACTTACACCGGAAGCTAATGAATCTGGCTGCTTTGGGTAAATTGATAGAAATGATGTGCGTTTCTACGAAATTCTTGATCTTCTGCAGTAATCTGTACTCGTATGTGTATGTACTAAAGAGTGCTCTCGACTCTGCTTCTTCGTCAAGTTTTCTTGATGCTCTATTCTTTACAGATTTGATTTCAATTCCATCTATAATCACAAACCTATCTTTGCTTAGAGCATCATCTACTATCCTTTCTAATTCATTTTCTAGTTGCTCTTCAGTTTTATTCACAAGCAATAACTTCTCTGTAAACGTCCCCACAGTCGTAAGAACACTGTCAATGAAATTTTCTGACTCTTCATTTGACACTTCATTTAGTTTATTATCAAATTTATTACTATCTTGACAACTATGGCATTGTTTAGATTCTACTTTATTATCTAGACTGTCTATTCTTTTGGTTAAGTTTTCTATTTGACTTGTTTCATTACTAAGGACTGTCTGACAATTGTTTTGTAATATAAGGAGGAATATATAAGTTATGACTAATAGGCCTCTCTCTGTGAACCTCCATCCTGATCTGCTAGGCCTTCTCTGGTCCGTTGTGCGAAAGAGATCCATTTTTGTGGGGATCTCTATCAAACTTCATTACCGGTGATATTGAGGTTATGTTCAGATTTAGTCGAGTTCATTGAAACCTGGAACAAAGAAAAAATTTAATAAATACAGTTGTTCAAATCATGTTAAGGACTTTAAAATATAGTTAATCTTCGTTGATGCTGATTAAGTATTTGAGGATAACGGTTATTACACTCATAAATCCAATCCTTAGTGCAGTTGTCCAGTGAGCAATAAAATACATGATTTAATAAAAAGGTGTAAATAAATAAACTACTTTAGCTTAAATAAGCTCGCATATCGAGATGTGGGTGGCTGTAAAAGGACAGAATCACTCGAAAACCCTTATAAAAGGCTTTGTTCAAAAGTTATCTAAAGAGTTACTACAGCTCAAAAGGTCAAAAGTCTGTGTGGTGACTAGAACTCTGACCGGTCACTGCAAGCTGGAAAAACACCTGTTCCTAATGGGTATGGAACAGGACGCAACGTGCAGGTTCTGCCAAGAGTCAGAGGAGACAGCTATGCATATCCTCTGCTCCTGTGGACAACTTATGCACAAAAGAAGTATCCACTTAGGGCAACACTTTGTGCCCCCAGAGGAGATACAATAACTCACAGCCCAAAGAATCTGGGAATTCCTGGACTCAACGGGCCTCAGCAGTGAGCTTTAAGGCAGGGCTGCCACAATAGATCAATTATGGTCGATGTGGCACACAAAAGGCCCAATTGATATGCAATAATAAGCTCGCAAAATGACTTGTTGACAACGAAGGACTTCCTAGTTCAATTCATAAGTGTTGCCATGTAATGAAGAAATCCTACACGACCTAATTCGTGTCTACTAGGAATATCCCTGGTATGCGTATTGCCTTTAACTTTAATTTAAACATGATTTTTGCCATTTGAGTCTCCATAAAGAGACATTTCACGTTACTACCCGGTCAAGTTAAGTTTGCGTCTGATCTTTATGGCGGCGTATATTAATGGGGCGCAAACTTAACACGGTCGGGTTGGCATAACAATAACAATATACTCTTATGAGGCATATAACCCACTTCGAAGATCTCTGAGATACCAGGGAGATATACAATATACATGGAATTACGATCCAGTTATTCTCTGCTTTGGCACCATGATAAACGAACCGAACTTCAAAATGATTGTTTTTATAGATCTTTTTATCGATTCTATTTTTTTTTATGTGGAATAACCACATTTTTGTATTTTTTTTTTTTTTTTTTTTGTATGTCATAGGGGGCAAACGAGCAAACGTATCGCCTGATGGAAAGCGATTACCGTCGCCCATAAACACCTGCAACACCAGAGGAGTCACAAGTGCTTGCCTACCCGGAGGACGAAGATAGAATGCCTCTATGCTAGTAATTTCACCGGCTATCTTACCCCCACACCGGAACACAACAATGCGAACATTGCTGTTTAGCGGTTTGGTTGGTTTGGTTGTTTGTTTGTTTATTTTTTATATATTGACACAATGGTAAATTATGAAAGAAAAATGTAGTGCGATCTACTACAATGTAAGCAGGACCACAGAATAAAGGGACTCCAACCTACTACGCCGTACGTACGCCGGAAATGTAGGGTCGCAGGTTCGAGTTCTGTTTACATTGTAGTAGATCACACTACATTTTTCCTCAATCATTTGATGTGTCAATAGAAATACAGAATCATTCTCAACCCTTAAAAAAAAGATACAATAAAAGTAAAACTACGACTTTAAGCGACAAACCCTTACAAATTAACATAATGTAGACAATATCCTTAAACTTGAAGTTAAACAGAACACTATTTACGTAGATTTCACCAGATCAGTTTGATATGTATGAAGTAATCGTCAACAAAATATTCACAATTTCTTGTAGAATGAGAATCTTTATTACAAAGACGTTATTGCATGACGTGACTTGTTCTTCCCACCGATTGTTCCGCATATTACGGAGAAACGTCATCTGTGTGTTCCAGATTAAAGGAAAATCAAACTTAGCTTCTAATGTGCCCTACAATTCCACATTCCATATATGAATAATACGTTTGTGAATTTTGACAGAAATGAGATGCGTTTTCTTCACATATTACCTTACAAAATATTTGGTTGCCTGAATGTTCATTATAGAAAAATTTAAAACACCCCCATTATGCTTTCGTAATTCTACAAAATGACATATGGTTTTGATTACTAGGCCTCATGACAAATTAATTAGGTAATAGTAATATCAATCTTAAGATTCTTAAGTAAATATTTTTACATAATCTTGAAGTTCGTTAACACATCGGAGGCTTTATGTTTTTAATTATTATCTTTATTTACTTACTTTTGCCCAAATTAAGTGAACCGAAAAGGTTTCGACTTTTCTCGTTCGCAAATAAAATTGCGGGTTCATTGTAGTCCAAGATAAATGTAACCCAATTATCCTATTCATCCAAACTGTCCCAATTTATATATTTTAATCCGATTTCAAAGAATAAAACGTAAGGTCACGATCAAAGTGTACTCAAACTATTATCGTACCGATGTTAGTCCCGTTATCGTGTTAACCCTCCCTTAGACGAGTCTACATGGATATAACGATGTTACTTTTCCTTTAAACCCTTTTAAAGGTTCGACTTGCCTACAAAATCGGTAAACCCTTTCGTGCTTGTTTTGAGCAAGACCCTGAGTTAATGCAATATCTGTAACTCGACATTTTGGCTGCGTTTAAGCACATGTTTGTGACCCAATTAATGTTTTGATTCCATTTGCGGCGGAATTTTGACTAATAACAGACGCCGAGTAAACAAAATTTTATAATAATTTGCGCAAATATCGAAACAGTCCAACAACATAAGAGAACATTTCCTTCTTATTTAATTCCTAATATATATATATATATTTATAGATATATATTTCCTAGACCAAGCCTCCAACTGGAAAGAGCTGGCGCAGGATCGAGAAAAGTGGCGTGATCTCGTGTTGACTGTTGGAGGCCAAGATTCGCTTCGGGTCGCTAAGCCATCGAAGTAAGTAGTAAGTAAGTAAGTAGTAAGTAAGTAAGTAATTCCTAAAACCGTGAAGATTAGTTAAGGTTTGGAGGAGAAAACAGACGAGAACGAAACTTCGATTTGAATAACCCGGTTACGTTAAGTTTGGACCTTATTTGTATCCGACGCGATAGTAACCAGGTGCTAACTTAACGTAAACTGACAGTATTGGAAAAGGAGCAGCGATATATCCTCTGATTAGCGAGCTCATTTTCGACGGGATTTCGTTTGGATCTATTTTATTCCTCTTGAAGAGTATTAAGTTTAATATGACATCAAAGGTGCTAACTCGGTGGTACTAAAGTAACGTAGCAAAATATTTTATCGACAAATAAATATGTCGATGTTACTGTCAACATCTAAATGTTAATCGACATAAATATATATATTTTTCTCTCTATTTCAGAATGAAAACAATAAACAATATTTATTTGTTTATGTTAAGTATCTTATAATCGAGAATTTCAATGAGACGTGTGTTAATATATATCGACATCTTTTTTATCGATATCAAATCACTAGAGCGTGCCCCGAGTTAAAACAGGTAGTACCTATGTATTGATAAGAACATCTTAGGTATCTAAGTAGCTGAAAACTCTTCATCTTGAATTGAATTTAAGCAACCCCTAAAAGACATTTAATAATATAGAATAAGTCTCAAGGCCCGTCACATACACACAAGTCAAACTAGTATAATTAGTATTTACATAAATTAGAACTAATTAGATTTCAGACTTCGCTTCTCACTTGTTAATCTGATTACCGAAACTTTAGCGAAATTCCAACACGTTTAGTGATACTTTGGCTTATTCTTTGAAAGGTCTTGAAGGAGTTTTAGATTTTGGTGTAGAAAAAAATAGGGTGAGTTTTTCGTGCCGACTTTTTAGGCATAAACTTCAATTGCTCGCAAAAGACAATTTACACATTAGTTCGGTGAATAGAGACTAAAGTACTAGGGGTGACCTTACAAACGGTCCGGTAGTTTTGAATTTTTGATATGTTATCTAGGATAGTTAGTGAGTGTTTAAAATGCAAAATGCACATTTCCCCTCCGTCCGCGCCAGCCGCCATATTGAAACAACCGGCACTTTTTCAGATTGTTGCAGATTTTTTCAGAAAAAGCCTAGACAATGTTGTAGAGAGTTAAATTTACTATATTTAACATTTTGAATTTTGTTTCTAGGACAGATAGCTACGGAGATATGCACATTAAAAAAAATGTAAAATGTTGCTATTTCCAGAATTGTGCATTTTGCATTTTAAACACTCACTAACCATCGTAGATAACATATCAAAAATTTAAAACTACCGGACCGTTTGTCAGGTAAAACCCCTTTATTCACTCGATTACATGCCGAAACTCGATGTTGTTGCGTCGTTCTAGTATATTTATATGGCCACTTTCTGCCTCCTTCATCAGATCAGCTCCTTGTCATACAATATTGCATTGTCATCTGATTTACAAATGTATGCAGGGAATAGAGAACCGGAAAATGGGTATTTTATTTTGATTACAGCGATATGTTACATAGATATAAATATGAGACAGTGGCGTGGCATTCATAGAAACTAATACCCGGAAGCCGGTTCCTACCGGCTTACCTATTTTAAACGGGCTGAATAATGTTTTTAGTAAAACAAAGAAAGTTAAATCACTGTTTTATCTTAATTCTAATAAGGCGCTTGTGGTAATGACGTGAGTCGCGTTTCCTAATGAATAACTTATTTTGCACGGTCGTGTCTTACTAAATACAGTATTGAATGTTGTACAGAACACATGTAACAAACATTGGTCTTTTAGAGCGTAATTAACGTACAGAGTTGAATTAGGGTAGGTACAATAAATATAGTTAATGTGCTCTGTAGCCCTGTACACGTTTTGCTGTATACTAATCCCGCATCAATAATGCTTCTGTTTGGCCTTATGGTTGACTGCAGTCAACCGCGAAAATGCCATGAGGCATCCTAAACCATGGTTTAGGATGCCTCATGGCATTTTCGCCATTTGTACCAAATTAAAACGGCTTGTTTGGTTTTTCGGAAAATTATCAATGAATTTCATAATATTGTACTTTAATCCCTCTAATATTATAAAAGCGAAAGTTTGTTTGTTACTTCTTCACGCCGAAACACAATACATGGACGTATTTGTATGAAATATGTAACAGAAATAGACTTAAGACTGAGACTTTAATTTAACACAAGCCATTTTTTTTCCGACAAAAAAAGTGTTCATGTTCAAAACTCAATAGTTTCTGTCACTATTCTTCCAAACCTCCTATCTAGTTAGTAGATTGATACTGAGTTACGAGCCTTGTTAAGTTCAAGTAGGCATTTGTTCCTGAGTTTAGGTTGTCATCATAGTGTGCGTATGTTTCAAAGCGAGCGAAGCCGCAGAGTAAAGCTAGTCATTTATATTATTAGAAATGCCGAATTAATATCATTAACCAAAATTAAATTAGGCCTTTTAACCGTAAACCAATATGAATTAACTAATTAAAGCAAAGTTTATGAATAAAAGTAAATATACATAAGTAACTAGTAAAAACCAGCTAAGCGCGAGTCTACGCGCACCAATGGTTCCATACAAATACTTATCCCATATTAACTGCGGGTTAAGTTTGCACCTGGTATGTATGGCGTCGGATGAGGTGCAAAGTTAACGCAACCGCTCAAGTTTGTTGTATGGTAACCCCACTTAAACATTATTTTAATTTTATTGTGTTTTTAGTATTTGTTGTCATAGCAACATCAGAAATACATATATCTGTGAAAATTGTCTAGCTATCACGGTTCATGAGATATAGCCGAGTGACATACATACATACAGACAGACAGACAGATAGACAGACAGACAGACGGACGGCCGGACGTTCGGTGATGGAACGAAAGATATTGCTTATTTTTCCCTGAAAAACTAATGGTGTAGGTACCTATACCTCGTCATCATCATCATTCCAGTCCAGGTCCACTACAGGACAAAGGCCTCCCCAAGAGTTCTCCACAACGATCGGTCGTGTACCACCCTCATCCAGTTGCTTCCCGCGATCCTAACCACGTCGGCGGTCCACATGCGTGGTATCGCCACGCTGAGTCTTCCGATACGCGGTCGCCACTCAAGAACCTTTTTGCCCCAACGGCCATCGGTTCTAGAAGCAACGTGCCCCGCCCACTACCACTTAAGTTCGGCTGTCTGTACCGATTGCTATAAAAATTCAACTTAGAATTCAGTTCTGTAGACGATTTGCCACTGGTAGTTAATCGGTCTTCTTACGGAAGGACGTAAGTGTTGCGGTTTTCCTACTAAATTACTACCTTTCGTTCGTGAAGAACAATTTATGTGCAAAGGACTCACTGATGACGGAACCCAGTGCCGCCATCTTTAACTTAGTTAGTAAACAGTATTTAAATAGACTCGTGCAGTATAGTAACGTCTATACTATTATAAAATTCTAGATTTATATTAAAAATCTTTTTTTTATGGAGAGGGGTCATGATCGTCATTTGTTTTGTATGGGCGAGCGGCGCCGTGCCAACCTGGCGCCATCTGTTTTCATACTTTCCTTTGTCCTCGCATCATGCCGAAATGGCTGGACAGAATTTTAGCCAATTTAGATACAGGGATAGTCGGACATCCAAAGATGGTTATAGAATACTTTTTATCCGTCTACGGTAAAGAAAAAATACGCGGACGACGTTGCAGGTACCTCCTAGCTTTTTATGAGAAGGTACAGAGATTTTAACTATCTATACACACTAATACGTATTGTAAAGCCGATACTTTGTGAGTGTGTTTGTGTTTGCTTGTTACTTCTTCACGCTCAAACGGCTGAACTAATTTTGATAAATATTGGTATGAAGGTAGCTGACACCCTGGATTAACACATAATGCTAATTTTTATCCCGAAAAGTGTAGTGTTCCCGTGGGATGGGCTAGTAACATCGCGCGGCACAGCTAGTACCGTATAAAAACAACAAAAAGAAAAAGGAACACAAAAGATGATCATTATTGTTACAATCTTCAGTCAAGTTCGCTTGGCCGTTTGAATTTTGGTGTCTGTCAATACTGGTTCACCGTATATTGTGAACTTCCCAAGGGGCGCTCTGCGTTCAGCCGTAGATTCAATTCTCAACTTTGCCACCACATAGTTTGTGATAATTGACCATTCAAAAGCTAGGAATTGAGTACGAAGAGTTGTCTCGTTTAGTGTTGAAAACTGAGTTTCTGTCTCTTATTCTGTCTCTTTTTGGGTGCTCACGGGACCCTAAGTCTCAGCTGTCTGTCTGTCCATCCGTCACAGCACCTCTAGCACAACTGTGACACGCGATTCTTTCTCGCGCGAGATACATTACCTATCCCTTTCTAAGCAGTACTGTAAGAGAGTGACGGACAACGGTAAGTCGCTCGACTAGAGTGCTAGAAGTGCAGGAATGCATTTTTTCGACCGTGATAGCTAGAAAATTTAAATTTTCGTAGCGTACGCCACTGAACTTACCTGCAAAGACTGCCGGATCAATTATATGCATTAAATGATGTATTAGAATCGAATGTGTATACCTATTGCCTGCGCCTGATACCTCAGCGATATAACTAACAATTGAAAATACATATAAGCGGGCTTTCTCACGTCGTAGAGGTCGAATATCGATCGAAATGTTTTGAATCGGGACGTTATTTATCATCAAGAAAACAACCGTTTTCAATGTTAAAAACATACAGTGACAACATCTTGGGCACATGTCAATATAACCGTCGAATTTAGTCCTTAATTAATGAAATAATATTTGTATATAGAATCTTTTTATCGATTCATATTTTTATGTGGTAATACCACATTTTTATTTTTATAAATAATGACACAAAGGTAAATTAAGAAAGAAAAATTGAATGCGATCTACTGCAATCGAAGCGGGATTTGAACCCGCGACCTCTGCGTTTCCGGCGCATTGCTCTTCCAACTGAGCTATCCGACCGCTACGTCAATCGCACGAAATCTTTCATCCCTTAATTCTGTACGCTACTGGAGCGCCCTCTGTGTCATATATGTTTTTGAAACCTAGGGTATGGCTAATGCGCATAAGCATTTCAAAAACATATATGACTTTACTTTAAAGACAAGCAATTTTTATTTTCAAGTCCATAAGACACCTTGATATTGTTATCAAAATCCTCATAACTCAACAAAACAATAACTGTATCAATCATGTGTTTAAAAGCATTTCCACATACACATTTGGGGGTGATAACGTCACAACATGCTCGCCATTTGTATGGAGCGTTTCAGAACTCCGCATGAATGGCTATCTTTAACAGTAATTATTGACTATTAGAGTGCCCAATCTTCAAAAATGTACCACTTCAAAACAAACTGTTTCCCTCCCTACTCAGGGCTATTGCCTCCAATTCGTACGCAAAACGTTATTGTTTGTTACTGATTGTGAGACGAGTGGGCAGCTCGTGTGGGAGTCAAACAAACATTTTCAGTCTATTATAAAATCCTTGTAAATAAATTTTAATCTATTATTTCATTTGAGTGTTTTGTTTGCCGACCCACGATAGCCGATAAACCCGTATTTTCGTATTTATTCATAACATTGAAGAAAAAATGGTAGTTATTTTTATTAAAGCAGTAACGTCTGCTAACGTAAACCAAATGTTTACTGCTTCAATAAAAATAATTAATTCGGGTGTAGCACATGGTTACTATCGGTTCTCAACAAATTTCAGACGATGGTGCCGACTATAAAGTCTAAATCTTTACGGTAAATGGCGCTACGATGCCATCCTAAGGCAACTGGTTGAAAGATTCAATTGCTCTGACATCTGGTTCGGTCGTTCAATTGGTAGGACGTCCGTGTTGGCTCGGAAAGCCGTTGGAAACGCAGGTTCGAATCCTGTCTGAACCATTAAATTTTTCAATTTTTCGCTTCATTGTAAAAAAATGGTAGATTAATTTTGCAAAACGATATTCATCATGATCATAATATCAGCTGAATGATGTTCACTGCTGGATCTATGCCATCCTGAATGACCTCTTCATCGTTTTTCGGTACGCGGTCAACACTCGGTTATGGGTAATACCAATTATACCCTAACGAGCGTCGGTCCAGCCCAGGGATAGTGGCGCTACAAACAGCTTTCATTTGGCAATATTGAGCATGACGTTATATATTTGCACTATTAAACGTCACTAGCAATTTGTCAAGGATTTAATTAATCAAATTTAAAACACTTTTTACCGGAATGCTGCCCAATCCTTCGTTCTTCTTGTGATAAAAATACTGAATCCTATTGAAAAAAATTTGACTTTTATCACTTTGAATAGTTTTGGCTGTATTATACAAAAATTACATGAAATTTGCGAAATATTTAGTCCTGTTACCACCTTGTGTTACTGACTTTCAACGTCAGTTACCAAAAATTTGTCGTTGCCGTAAACTAAATGAATACAACTAAAAATCAGCAATATACGTCAGTTACCAAAAATTTGTCGTTGCCGTAAACTAAATGAATACAACTAAAAATCAGCAATATGGCGTTGGTTTAAAAGCACCCTGTTGGGCTTTAAGTAATGATATTTTAAGTTTAATTAAGATATCTTTCTGAACTTATACATCTTTCGAAGTATCTCGAACATCTCAGCATAATAACTCTGATCCGAAGCTTTAAATCGCTAGAAGCTTGTTTGGGGAGCTTTGAAGCCGCTGAAGCTCGAACGAGTGAGCTGCACTTTAAGTTAATGCTAAGACAACACTATACGAGTAGCTTGCCAGTTCATACTGTGTGATGTTAAATAATATTTTTCTACCGACATACTTGACAATTACGGGTATTTTCGTAAATAAAATTGTATTATATTTTGTGCGGTCAACATCAAAAGTAGCATATTATGTCAAATTGAATACCTACTAAACTTGTCAGCTATTTTGATGCTGACTGTACTTGGCAAACAATGCCATCAAGGATTTTTGTAATGCTACTACTACTACTACTTGAATGGTGATTTAAGTAGTAGCAAGGCAGGCTCACTATGTCTCACGAACGACTGCTAAATACTGGGTCGTCTATATTGTCACACTCTTGGCAGAGTGCTCTTGGTCGACTCGTCAGGGTTGATGGCAGGCTTTACAATCCGTCGCCATTCCTCCCATACTTTAGCTCATCTTGTGCATCGCATTGTTAACCTGCCACGCGCTCTAGTGCCTTCGTCTTTCCTTTGCACCAATAAGTCCACACAAGTGCCGTCTCGACGTATGATATGTCCGAACAATTAATGACGCTGATTAATGCCGAGTTCTTGGATGATTGAGACCTTGGTTCAGAACTGTCAAGGTTAAGCCAAGCATTTTTCTCTAGCACCCCATTTCCTCAAATTACACTTTGAACCGATAAAATACAGTTCTCAGACGGCGTCTGCGAAAATCCAAACAGTGGACCTTCTGTAGTATTTTATTTTGTGGTGTAGCTACTCGTACCTACATATTGAGAGTTACTTTCCTTTAAGGACAGTAGCTTGCAATGTGTAACGTTGCTATAGTGCTAAACGGATTGCAGTTATTATATTTCCTTTAATATTTTGCTAGATGTGACTTTATATTTAGGATGTTATTTTAAGGGAGCGCTTGTGTTGAGGTAATAAGTTATTACACTCACTTTGGCGTTTATGACCTTTTTATAGAGCTTGAAATCTTTCTCGTAATTTAAATCTCGTGCTCGGGTCTATTGTGAAGGAAGGGCAACTACGGAACCCAACACTGAGCGTGGCCCGACATGCCGGTTGGCCGGTTTTTCTCTTTGAATTTGTAACAAAGACGTGCTCGCAACTTCGTCTGCGTATTTTTTTTTACCGTAGTCGGGTAAAAAGTATCCTATAACCATCTTTAGATATCCAGCTATTCCTGTTCCATGATTGGCTAAAATTTGTCCAGCCGTTTCGGCGCGATGCGAGGACAAAGGAAATGATGACCAATTGACGGCGCCAGGCTGGCATGACACCGCGCGCCCATACAAAACAAATGACGATGCTGCATCACGCTATTAAGATTTTTCCTGAAATCATGACCCCACACATAGAAAAATTATATTCAATACAAATCTAAAGTGTTATAATAGTGTAGATATCCATAGTAACATCAGAAAATGTCTTTAAAATACGTGTTTGAATTCATCTCCGTTTGCAAATTTAGGATCTCCGACAACGTGTGTTATCCAAATGAAACTCATTAGCGACGTTAATCCTTTACATTTAAGAATAATTGTAGAAAGCTAAGAAATGCTCAGCGCGAGTCAAAATTTGAATTCGTGTGACTGTTATTTTACGTTAACAGCGTATTTTAAGTTCTTAAATTTTCTATAGACCTTAGAGATTCGATTATGGAAGAGGTTTTACAAGTTAAGAGTTTGGAAGAGTTAGTTGAGTAGATGAACCACTGATAAAAATTTACTTAAGTAATTCGTCTATCCTCATTCTAACTTTAAATGAGATCTATCCACATTCTAACGAATTCTCAAATAACATAAATACTTTCCCTGAATATGTAAAGGAAGGCTGTAAATCTGCTTTCAAATGCAGGTAATAGTCCTTTTGCATCTTTCATCATCATCATCATATCAGATATAGACGTCCACTGCTGGACAAAGGCCTCCTCCAAAGTTATCCACAATTTCTGCCCGCGATCCCAACCAGGTGGTCGGTCCACCTTGTCGGGGGCCTTCCAACGATAATTTCGATACGTTGCCTGAATACGTAAAGGAAGGATGTAAACCGGATTTTAAATGCAGGCAAAAGTACTGTAGTGTTTAATTAAGGTACGGCACATACTACATACAATATAAAATGGCACGGTAGGCATCGATGCGGAACCGATACGAGAATGATAAAATAGCATAAATCACGGAATCTCATATATCGCCATATATCTATTTTTAGACTTGACTTTAAAAAAAAAAAATACAATTAGCGACTCCATGGATTTTAGAACCTCGGTATGCTACCAAATATCACTGTTTATACTGCTGAATTTGCTATTATACCGTCTTCTCTTTTACTGTTTATTTTATGCTTTATCCTCTACCCAAAGGTTGTCTGAAAGAGATTGTTCTTTAGCATTGTTACATTAAGGTTTCAATTGCTAGTTTTTTTTGTGCTGTACAGAATTGTTATATAATATATTGTGTTGTATAAGTTGTATACCACAGAAAAAACTTAATTAGCGAATTTTGACCTTTTTTTAAGACTTTACTTGAACTGTATCAGGGCTGGTTTGCCGTCACTACCAGTAGTCGGACTTTGTGTGGGAGTATAACCCGCTAATGGAATTCTCTTCGCGCCACGGGGGTGGCTTTAGATCAACAACGCAAAACCATAACAGAAGTACATAGAATTGTCTTATCGACTCCGGACCCTATTTCCGTATTTGTAACTTCGGCTTCAAGGTCTGCATGTAATTCATTAATATGCACAATACAACCGAGCACCCTCGTCAAATGGATAATTATACAAATGGCTACCACTTAATTTTGGCGTAGGCTGTACAATTCAGGACTCACACACAGTAAGCTAATTAATACCATAAAATCAGCCAAGTGTGAGTCGGACTCACGCACCGCGGGTTCCGTCCAAACACTTCCCATCTTAACTGGCCGGGTTAAATTAAGTTTGCACCTGGTATGTATGACGCCGCATAGAAATAAGGTGCATAGTTAACGCAACCGATCAGGTTAGTTGTATGGGAGCCCCACTTAAATATTTACTTTATTCTGTTTTTAGTATTTATTGTTATAGCGGCAACAGAAATACATAACTTGTGAAACTTATCATCCTGGTGACAGACGGACAACCAGACAGACGGACAGTGGAATCTTAGTACTATGGTCCCGTTTTTTACCCTTTGTGTATCGAACCCTAAAAACGGTTGAAACTCTCGTAAAATTTGCCAGGAACGACCCGATATGTTTTTTAACCAAGACTGTGGTTGGACTCTACCTCCAGCATGGAAGCCTGTGATTCCAGCTTTAAAAAACATCGCGCGTTCAGACAATGTCGTAGATATAATAAGTCAAGTGTGCGTAGTACCAGTGGGTAGTAGTGAAAGTGCAAGGGCCCTTTTTTCCTCCTGCTACACTATCTTCGCGGGCGCTGAGGGCGGCGAGGTGAGCGAAAACCAGTGCAGTGGGCCGCGAGGACCGCAACATGGATAGCTGCCCCTGATGAAGAGCTCCATTGAGTTTGAAACATGTCAGGAATGTCCCTGACATTTTTTACGTAAATTTAATCCGTTTTTATAATTATTAAAGATATCTCACGATAGTTTTAGTAATATTATCAAATTGATATCCCTAGAGTTGGAGAGACGAAGGCGAGCTCCGGGGAGCGTACAAACGCTTTAGCTCTTTTGTCGTTTGCAAGAATTTATACGTATTTATTTATCTAAGAAAAACAGTGGACATACTTCCATCCATTGACCGCAACCCTCGTCAATTCGTCGCAGCAATTCCCTTAGTCTAATCCACCCTAATGGAAGTTTAGGCTGAGACATGGACCGTTTATTAAAAAAGACTGTCCACTGACCTGTTGTGGACGGCGGCGGCACGAACTTGGTTGGCATTTCTGTCACACATATCTTGTACAGTCTTAAACATCGCTTAACAATCAAATTCCATTTATGAATCTATTTAAAAGAATTTACTAGATGGTTCTAGAGGCAAAGAGAGATCTACCGCCTCAGTTCCTTACACAATAGAAGCCAAAGTATAGTAAAAAGATCAACGCGCTGGGTACATTACATACCTAGAGCGGTGAATTCGTTAATGTCTCAGATCGCAGGTGTTTGTTGTCCTCACCTTCGGCTCGGACCATAAGTATGCGGTCTGGAGATTTCCGAATTACCGCCTGTGGTTTGTAGTAAAGTTTTACGTCTTGCTTTGGGCAGGAAGTGAGATTTTCTCCCCGTATAGCGGGCAGAAAATCCCACTTACGGCCTAGGGTGACGTAAAATATAATGTGGTTTGTCTTTAATAAAAATAACACACGTAAATTCTTCATAGAGGGTCTATAGCATGGATCGTCAACTGAAGACTCGATTTGACATAGGATAACGATGTGAAAGTGGAGCTCTGTGATTACGAATTTTCGTGTTTAGGGACCCTATTAAACTGGTGTATGGCTCATTAGGATAACGCATCACGGGGTTATACATTTTGTAGATAGCTATTGAAACGACAACTACGAGTAGGTCTTAATAAACCTAAAATGCTGGTCACGGCACCAAATTGAAATGACAAATAGGTCTTACTTAACTTAAAATTCTGATCACGGTTGTCCAATTGCAGTAGAGGCTTTTCAGTTTCAGCTACCATATATTTATTTATGCGTGCGTCCAACAATACCCGTAACGATTGGTCTTTGAGTAGTAGTAGCTTAAGTTAGATAGAATTAGTTTATCATTTCACTATGTATAGATTAGCGGTCCTTTAGAATTATTAGTCCATAACTAAGACCATATTCGATGTAAATGGAATCCGGTGAGCCTTAGCGGTTATTCAATGCATTTAGGTATTTGGATACTGTCGACATTGGATACCTAAGATTGACAGTTGTTGTTTAATGATAGCCTGGCCGGTTTGATAATGTAAATCTGGGTCTCAATTCATCGTTTGAGAGTGACATCCAGAATGCGTGTGTGTTTGTGTGTTTTTATTTTATTTTATTGTTTTCCTTGCAGGGATTTAGAAGTTACGTAATGCTGTGTAGTAGCTACTAAGGAGTAGGTATATTACTGATTCGAGTGCTCCGTAAGAATCTCAAGCTTTGAGAGTAATTTTTGACTATTAGAGTGCTATAAATAGCCGATCCGGACAAAAAATAGGTACGATTGACATCTTTAAAAAAATGTCTCCCCTCTGAATTCGTAATTTTAACCGCAATTTTAAAGAGTGACCCTGACCCAGGGGACATCACCATGGCAACGAGAAACAGAAAAAAGTTGACTGACCCAAATATAACAGATTATAAAAATTGGGCAAGTGCGTATATAATATATAATCTATAACAAGTTTGTTGTATGGGAGCCCCCTTAAATATATATTTTTTTTTTAGTATTTGTTGTTATAGCGGCAATAGAAATACATCATCTGTGAAAATTTCAACTGTCTAGCTATCACCGTTGTTGAGATACAGCCTGGTGACAGACGGATGGACGGACGGACGGACGGACAGTGAAGTCTCAGTAATAGGGTCCCGTTTTTACCCTTTGGGTACGGAACCCTAAAAAGGAAATATTGTGAAAATTCAGCACAGATTACCGTTCAAAAGGCGATAAGGCGAAAGTAATCGACCGTTAAATAGGACCTTGCTAAAAGCGCTTAGCCAGGGATTGTTATTTTTTATTTTATTATTATTACTTTCACCGTTATTAGTTAAGGATAAAGGGGGATGAAATTAAATGGGTCTGAATAACGATTTTAGTGACATTCAGAATGGAAACTGGGATAACTTTTAACCTTTATAATATTTAAGATTGAGTTTTCTGTGTCGTTATTGTTCTGTGGTGAATTTTATAAAAGGGACTAATGACAGATAAAAGCAGCAAGACTCGGGCATCTAGATAGAATGCCGGACGATAGGGCGGTAAAAAGGTCGTATATTGGATAGCCTGTAGTGTAGGTCGTCGACCGAGGTTCCGATAAAAGGATGAAGTTGTGAAGGACCTACGCGCTCTATAAGCAGGAAACTGAGAGGAGATTGCTCAACACAAGGTGCGTTGGCATCATGTCGTTTCGGAAGCCAAGATCCACTTCAGGTCACTGCGCCAGCGGAGTAGGTAAGTAAGTAGAGATTGACTGGTAGAGTCCGACTCGCACTTGGCCAATTTTTGTTTTGTACTGTTGTACACGTGTGTGTGCAAATAATTATTTATTTCTCTCTTTTTTCTTTCTTTTATTTCTTTCATAAACCCGAAATAATTGCTGAACTGATAATATTGCGTAACTCCGTTGGATTATCCCAGATTTCAATTCGAATGTTTACTTTCGTGTAAATCTTCGTGACAATTATATAGCTACTAATTAAACCCAAATATACCCACAACCCTTTCAGTTCCTCTCCAGGGTTGTCAAAACCATTGATGCTTTACCTCGGTCGGTTTAAAATTAGGGTTTTACTACCCATTGCGTTGTCCTCATTGGGGCCCTAAGTAAGTCCATAAAAGCGGGCTTACAGTGCAGTCTTTCCAGTTCAGAAACGCCATAACTACCGATGTAACTTGTATGAATTTCTAACGTTTTAGGTCTAGTGTGTCAGAGGAAAAGTCAATCAGCTTAAATGGAGCCTACTTTTTATCCTAAACCATTTAGATGAAACGTGATTGAGAATGTTTCCTGGCATTTGATGAAGAGATTTTTCAATAACTGTTTGATTATTTTTTACCGTTGCTTTCATCCAATTGACAATATTAAAAAAATGCATAGTATTCAGTTAAACTAATTTCATTATTGCAGAACCCAATTTATTTGATTATATCGACAAGTTTTTAAGATATTAAAAAACAGGTCAAGTGCGAGTCGGACTCGTGCACCGAGGGTTCCGTACAAACAATTTCAATCCTTAAGTGGTTATGTTAAGTTTGCACCTGGTATGTATAGCGCTCCATACAAATGAGGTGCAAAGTTAACGCAACCAATCCCTTTGTTGTATGGGAGCCCCCCTTAAATATTTATTTTATTTTATTTTTAGTATTTGTTGTTATAGCGGCCATAGAAATACATCATCTGTGAAAATTTCAACTGTCTAGCTATCACCGTTCTTGAGATACAGCCTGGTGACAGACGGACGGACGGACTGACGGACGGACAGCGAAGTCTCAGTAATAGGGTCCCGTTTTTACCCTTTGGGTACGGAACCCTCAAAATGTGATAACAACGTCAATTAATAATCGGTCCTCTACATCATGACGTCACCTCGTCGAAAATTTTACAGTTGTAACACTAAAAGAACATTTCCATACTAAATCCACCTTTGTAGTACTGCGTATGATTTTATAATAGGCAAATTTGGCCAAATAGTCGCCTACTACACAAATCGTATAATAATAAACTCTAAAATCGAAACGGTCCCACGCAGAACATTTTCTTTCTTTTAGGTCATAAAATTTGATCAAAATTGGTTAAGTTCTGGAAGAAGAAACAGACGAGAACAACCTCGATTTGTATGAAAAATTTAGTAGGTATTTCCTCTTAAGGGATCTCCAGTTAACTTTTTCAATAAATGAGTGATAATGCCAATGTAAATGGTATAATATAATCTGTGGTTTCCATGAGGTCATCCACACAAGCTTAGGCAGCTGTGGGTGAAACGGATCGCCTCATGCTAATGAATGCTCGGTGCCAACTTTCTATGATCAACAGCTATCACTAAATAAATATCAGACAACCTCTCACAAATCGACCTAGACCCAAATTAAGCTCAAGAAGGCTTGTGTTATGGGTACTATACGACGATATACATACCTACTTATATAGAAAGACATATACTTAAATACATAGAACAACCATGACCCAAGGACTAATATTCGAGTTCATCACACAACCCTGGCCGGAATTTGAGCCCGGGACAGCCGGCTCAGTAGGCAGGTGCTTACAAACTGCGTTAACCGCGTCGTCACTATAAAATTAAAAGAATACTATACTCTACAAGAAACTTTTATGAACTCCAGTTAATTTAATCGAAATATTTACTTGAATTATTTTTGTGATTCATAATCATCATCATCATATCCTGATCAGCTGATAGGCTACCTCTGGACAAAGGTCCTAAAGTTCTCCCCAACGATCGGTCTTTCGCCGCCCTCATCCAATTACTGCCTGCGATCTTAACCAAGCTGTCGCTCCAGCTTGTTGGGGGCCTTCGCATGCTGCGTCTTCCGCTGTATGTGAGTAATTAAGTATTAGGATGACGCTGTTACATAGACAAAATATATTTCATCTGAGAATAAATACGTGAGAAAACCGGATTTTAAGTGGGACCTTAGACTAAATTAAAAATAGGTAAAATTCTTTATTGCATACCATTGCATACCAAAATTTTTATCCAACCAAATATAATGTAGATCTTACGATCACTTTTCGATTTTGTCTGAAATATGACGTTTTACGTTTTCAGTGCCCATATCTTAAGTCATTATAAATCCACATATTTAATTCTTGAACCTGCTCACGAAATTTTACGAGAATCGGTTTAGTAATGCGGCTTGTAGAAGCAGCCAGAAACCAGGACCTCGGAACATACGAAAGATTTTTTGTCCAAGCTGAAACGGTAACGATTCGGCCGCTTCTCTCCCTCGGTCAATACACAAACACAATGTTACATGTGTTATAAGTCCACATTTACTATTTTCTCTCCCATATAACTTGCTTGTTTATCACTCGTCGTTGAACATAACGCTACATTAGTTCAGCGAGGAAACAATGTAACATTTCCCGCACTCACGTCATCTAGCGAAAGTAGCTATTGAATGGCGTGAGGAAATCTGAGATTACTGCCTCGGTCCACTGCACTCCTGGTAGTGGCATCCTCTCTGATAAGCTATACTTATAAGTAATTAAGTCAATACAGTCTGAATTGTAAGTCACGATTGGAATTACTTTAGATTTGTACCACAATCGTCACAAACGGAAACCATAAGGAACTTATTCCTTTTAAAAAAAAAATCATAATATGACAAATATATTGATAATTTCAATCAACTTTTTAAAGTAAATAATACTTATTCCCTGACCTCTAGAAAGTACATAGATATTTTATGCTTTCATTGCGTGCAGTCGATTTAAGTAAAAAAAAAAAAAACAGTTTTCTACGTGAATTTTGTCAGTTTCGAGTAGTTTTTAATACAAAAAGTATCAATGAAAAGTTCAAACTGTAGGTTATTATCATATGATGATATGGCTATTGAGATTTATTAACTTAACATTGTTAAGAAACATGTTTGATCATAAAAATAAATGTCTAAAACAATCGACATTTTTAAACCGATAAGGAGCGTTAATTATACCCCCTCTTTGCTATCCGTCTGCCAAACACCTTTTATCAGGAACGCGTGGAGATCTCAAGCTGAGAATAATATCAAATACTCATATTTCCTCCCCCTTCTAGCCACGAAAAAACTACACTTCTAAGTCAACGCAAATCGTACATAAATTATACATTAATCTTTACGTAATAAAAACTTATTTTACAATTCGTAAACTAGACGGGACCTATGTCGATATATGGAGACAATAGTTGGCCAATGGCAATCGGAGACATAATTCAACATTCGCAACTAGCTAGTAATATATGCCTATTACACTTTGTTAGGAATGCGTGATGTCACTTTTTTCATCAACATTTTTATTAGTTTTACGAAGGCGAAGATCCTTTCGACACCTCCTACGTATACTGATGCAACTGACATTTTTACGATTTTCGTTTTTTTGCATATTTGGGATCAAAATACTTATATCTACATGCCATACAATTTTCATGACAAAATTACTGCTAGTTTTCGAAATAAAGTGACGTATACTGATACAACTAACACCGTTTTTTAATTTAGAACATCGTATACTGAGATAAGTCACTTGTACCACTGTACGCAGTACACCTATCAAGTACAAGTGGCAGTTATCTCAGTATGCTTGCTCGTCATCGTTGCGGACGTAAGATGTCCCACTACGCGCGACAGACAGTCGATGCGGCCTACGTCTTTTCTACCTACTACGTATCAAATTAGGCTTAATTTTGGTTATGATACAGTTTTCTCCAATCAGTACCGATGGTTGTTTGGAGTACAATAATAGCCATATGTCGCCATTACCTACAGTAAACCAGAGTCACCACTAGGGCTGCCATCCAACCGGGTTACCCCGGATTTGTCCTAGTTTGAAGCCGTCCGGGGGCCGTCCGGGGGCCGTCCGGGGTTTAATGTCAATAAAAAATAAAGCAATTTTTTTTTTATTAATGGGGGAAATCCAAGTTACGCCAAATGTCCGGGTTTTTAAGTCTTTGTCCGTATTCGGCAAATTTAGAGATGGCAGCTGCTTAGTTGGCACGACAGGCAATTGTAAAGTAAAATAGCAAAAAAGATGTCGGTAACTTACTTGTAATTTAAAAAATATTTGGATCAACGAACAAAGAAAGTGAAAATTTAATCAAGAGTTTAAATAAAAAAATAAATACGGGAAAAACAAGCCAAGAAAACAAATAATAAACATATAAGACAAAAATTACGTTAAATTTTAGTGTCTGAACGGATTTTTTTTTAAAAAATAAATAAATTTTAAGGACCATCTAACACGAATCGACCCAGTGTCCCAAGCAAAGTAAAGCTTGTACTATGGGTAGGTACAAGATGACGATAATATATATACATACTTTATAAAGTACATGTAGAGATAACATCCATGACCAGGAATAAATATTCAAGTTCATCACACACATTTTTGCTGGCGGCTGTTTGAATTTGATTGAAATGTATAATTTGTACAAGGAGTCGTTTAATTCTACCAAATACGAAGCGCAAGCTTAGTCTGTTCGACAATACCGTGATATTTTCAGTCAAAATATTAAGTTGACGCTTGTCATCATTTACGAGAATTTGAAAACACCTACTGAAAAACAAACATCCAAACACATTGGCACATGGAGGTAAGAGACTTGAAATAAATAGGAAAAAAACTCAAACTTAACAAAAAAATGCGACTGCTGTATTCGACCTTCAAAAACCTTGTCATCTCCTCACGGTAATATAAGCATGTTTTATTACAATAAAAACTTAAACTGTATAATTCACAGCATTTGGTTTGGGAATGCTACTTGTTAGGTACTGTTGACATGACTAAATGATAAATTATTTGACTTAATTAAATTAATACTTCAAGATGATGTAGATGAATTCAGGTTTTGGTCTGACAATTCTGATGGACAAAATAGGAACCGGAATCTACTATATATAAATATTAAAACAGTAATAATGTTGATAATACCGCTGTAACAAAGATAAAAACACCATTCCCTAAATGCAGGCTGTGATTTTAATTACCTTTTAAATAAACGTAATTTTAGTGTAAATTTGCTTTATTTATTGTCTTTCAAACGTAATTTGCTTAAATATCCTAAATACCAACCTCTGAACTTACTATATTGGACATAACATACAAAATAACCTTAACAGTATACTGGTACATAACGGAATGATTCAGGCGTATACTGGTACAAGTGACAAATCAGATGAAACTAACCGATCAGATCCATCCAAACACGAGCTATGAGAATGTTTATATATCTAATAAATGATACATGTCCATAATAGGCAAAATAATAATATAATTATCCATATTCATCTAATCATAGTTTACGACGTATACTGGATCAAGTGGTAGTTGTATCAGTATACCAAGAACTTAGAACTAGTAAATTTCACGTATACTGGTATAACTACCTTTTTTACTAAAAGTACAATTAATTTTGAAATAGTAAATATGTAGATTTAAGGAAAATATATTCATTAAAAGTATTTGAAATTTTCATTACATTATTTCAACGTATGAGTTAGTTATGGCACTTCATACCTTTGAACAGCCGTCCTGTAAAATCGTGATTTTGCACTTGTATCAGTATACGTAGGAGGTATCGCTTTGTAGTTTGTAGATTTTTACAGCAAGGAATATCAAAAAAATATGTATATATTTTCATGGTCATCTAAAAATTGTACAAGGCCTATTTGAGTCTCAAAAAGTAGGTTCGTTTACTACATTATTGCCATTGAACTATTACAACCACTTACGACAATGAAGCGTCATAATATGCCTGTTATAACAAAACAAAACCGTATTAATCATTTCTACACTCCACTGTCCTAGGCACAACATGACGAACTTTAAAAGAAGACTTGACACCGTTACGTCCTTTTAAATCAAAATACACTGCCTGCGATGGTATTTTATCCTAGCTACAAAAAAAGGAATTTTAAAAGAGAAATTGGGAGAGTTATGTCCTTTTAGATCAGAAGACATTGCAGCAACTACACAATAATGAAACTCGCATTTTCCACAAAGCGGATTTTCATTTCCTCTGCAGATAGCAGAAGAGTGATGGGCTATTAAAATTACATTAAAAACAACTTTACTGATTGCGTAAAAGCAAACTTGTGGAAAAACGTTATTACAGTTTTTCATTAGGATCGTGAATTTTAAAGTTCTAGGTTATAAATATTGATTACAAAGCCCCTTCGAAGTCTTCAAACTTCGCACAAGGGAGAAAAGTTCACACTTTACCGTATTCGCGTAAAATATAAACACACAAATACAAACTCTATATTGAACACCTCAAGCACTATGGAAAAAAATACAACATGAGATAACATTAAAACAACAGGCAGAGGTAAGCGAAAGGCGGTCTTACAGCTATAGCGATTTCTTCCAGACAACATTTAGGTAGCGCAGTAGTTACTACGAATGTTTGAATTGAGTAGCTGGTGCAAAATAGTAATAGGATCAAATAATCGATAAATCCTCTATGGGGGCATTCAACAGAGCGTCTACTATGTCGTGCACGTGACGGCTATTGCAGCTATCTACACGACACGGTTGGCGCAGTTTGCAGTCACCTGCCTACTGAGCCGGCGGTCCCGGGTTCGAATCCCGGCCGGGGCAAATATTTGTGTGATGAACTCGAATATTTGTTCTTGCGTCATGGATGTTATGTATATATGTATTTATATAACTATTATGTATATCGTCGTCTAGTACCCATAGTACAAGCTTTGCTTAGTTTGGGACTAGGTCGATTTGTGTATGATTGTCCCATAATATTTATATATTTATTTATCTTAACCTTTTTAGCACCGAAGACGGCAACTCACGTCAACGGAAAGCTGTGCCCCAGCCGTCTCGAGGTCATTTGCCGCTATGCAACGTCATACTATCCGCTGTGAGCTTGGTCTGTGTAGACGAGACGAGAACAGCCACAACTCTGAACATCCAGACGTACGAAAGATGTTGTGCCGAAGTAGAAACAGAAAAGTTTCGCTCGGTCGATCACAAACTCCACAGAATAAAACACTTAAATACTGCAGAACGCTCTCTATTGTGACTTGTGACGAGAACAGCCGGATCTCTGAACATCCAGACGTCCAGACGTACGAAAGATGGTGTGCCGAAGTTATAACGGAAAAGTTTCGCTCGGTCGGTCACAAACTCCACAGAATAAAACACTTAAACACTGCAGAAAGTTTTCTATTGTTACTTGTGATCTTCACTACCATGTTATCATGTTAAAAGGCCTTCATCATGTTAAAAAATAACTCATCATGACAAATATATTGATAATTAGCTTTTGCCCGCGACTACGTCCGCGTGGAACTTGGAAGTATGGAAGCTACCTCGTACAACACGATAGGATATCCACCTAATCACCTTAATATATAAAAGGGATTATTAAAAGCGCCTCAGCAAATGTAAGAGCAATTGTGCTTTTGGTCTAATAATTACATTTCCTACAGGGTCTTCAATGTCACCTTGAATTACTTACTCACTTTTCAATCTTTTTAGGGATATTTTCCAGGATGAAAACTATCCTATGTCCTTCCTCGGATTTTAAACTATCTCCATGCCAAATTTCATCAAAATCGATTCAGCGGTTTAAGCGTGAAGAGGTAACAGACAGACAGACACACTTTCACATTTATAATATTAGTATGGATATCAACCAACTTTTTGAAGTGACTAATACTTTCCCTGAGTTCTAGATATTAGCATAGGTATTTCATGCTTTTATTGCGCGCAGTCGATTATGAGTTGAAAAAAAAATGTTTTATGCATTAATTTTGTCAATTACGATTAATTTTTGAAACAAAAATTATGAATGAAAAATACAAACTGTAGGTTTCAAATTAGTAACATTGATAATATGTTAATAAACATGTTTTAGAGAAAAATGTCTAAATCAATCAGTCTTAACAGAATAAAGACACTTTATCTACAATACAACACATGTTTATCCCGTCGCTTGCTTGAGAAATTCTAAAAACTCAACAGCAATTTTTCTGCACGTCTTAAAAGGATAGATAGAGATTTGTATGCAAATATCAGCTTTTCAGGTCAATGACTATAAGCTGGATTATAGCAGCCAGGACTTGAATATAAATAGCGACGCTATTTTGAATCTGACAAAAATTAAAGCTAGGGGGGTAATTCGACCAATTTTAGAGAGATGATGGCGATCTCTCCATTTCACCGCGTTCCATCACTGTTCACGCGTCCCTACTTGACAAGTGGCGATATCCGTAGATCATCGCAACTTCGTCAATCTGGTCGCGCTTAATTTGCGTTTCCTTTGTATGTGACGGCATAAATAACAGGCGCATACTCATCTTGACCGTGTAGTGCGTGAAATTAATCAGTTACATTTCGTTTAAAACAGAAATTCATAATGCATGACTAGCATTTTTGACAATCATTATCGCCTTCATATTTCCAAAATTGAGATGAAATATGTCACTTGAAGCTCATCGCATTTTAATGACAGTTCAAAGGCGATATCAATGTTATCTAATAGAGTTTTGACGTTTTGCGATCTCTCAAACGGCATTCTCGAATAAGGTCCTAGTACCTTAATAAATCTGTGATGTACAAGATGCGCAGAAACATATTGAACAGTTACCCTTTCAATCCTTTCGGGGCACATTATAACATCAAAGTAACTATTCAGTTTGGGGTACTAAGTGGTGATTTTATTGCAAAAAAATATATAAAACCACGCAACATTTTTGGAGTTTTTTGAAGAGTATTAAATATAATAAAAAACTGGCCAAGTGCCAGTCGGACTCGCGCACCGAGGATTCCGTACAAACACTTATCCCATCTTAACTGGCCTCACTTAAATATTTTTTATTTTATTCTGTCATCTGTGAAAAATTTAAGTGTCCATCACGGTTCATGAAATACATCCTGGTGGCAGACGGATAGCTGAGTCTTAGTGATAGTCCCGTTTTTAACGCTTTGGGTACGGAACCCTAAAAATGTACCATCATAAACCATGGTAAGGAAGAATTAAAGAGCTGCAGATTCAGAATTTAAAGATCTTCATAGCAGGATTATCGGAATAAAATATAATTTCAGTCTTCAAAAAGCTATACTTTCCCTTTTCACAATATCATCAAGAAGGGTTCACTACCTACACACCTATGCTCACCAGAATGCTCGCTACTTCCTTCTTTTTTTTTCCCCGCCGTAATTTGCGTCATCGCGCGAGACGCCCCACGACCACTTCCATCGTATTGTACACAAACGACCAATTAAATAAAATTCGCGGCTTTTCCGAAGATCAAACGGGTGAACCTTCTGTAGTGTTTTTATTCTATGATGTTGTCTAATGCTGTACCAACTGCACCCGCTAAGCGAGTTAACAACATTTTTTACACTGTTAACGATCAATAAAAAGTAAGGGCCCGAATAAAATATTCTAGACGTGCACTGGAGTTGTAACTTTGTCGCTTTACGGCATTTAGTCTCTAAGGAGGGCTTAAAGTCTTCGTTGGCCCAATCAAGTTGCTGTGAAATGGTACAAAAACGCTGTTTTCTTACATTTTTGCAAACAACGGTGTTAGCAGAAATGCAATGAATGTGTATAACCTTGCCTTGAGAAATGTCAAGGACCACAGACTCCCAAGAGAGACTGATATTTGTTAGACAATGAATAATATTAAGTTATAATTAAACTAGTTGCTCTGTTAGCTACAGACCTTGCAAGTTAGCTTCGAAATTTCTGAAATTTATAGTGCAAACGCCGGGAAAGAAGGGCTTGCCGGGTGACAACCGTAGGGAGGCCGGATAGTCATACGAAGCCGGCAAGCCATTTTCACGACTGTGCATGGCTGGGCATGAATAGTGCTTTTCCCAATCATATGCAATGAAATAAAAAATACACCCCTCAAGAAATATAATTTAGGCTGTTCATGAACACAGACGTCATGTTTAAAAAAAAAATTCTTTTTTTGTATGAAATTACTTTACAGTTCTCTCGAGTTGTTTCGCCCGAAAAGTGACACTTCGAAGTCTGTTAATAGCGTACGTTATGGCGACATTTCACCGCATGTTTGAGTTTTTTTTTACGTCTTCAATCCCCATATCTTTGCCATTTGAAAAATTTCGAAAAATTGATCACCAAGAATTTTTTTTCTACTTATCGAACCTACTGGCAATATTTTCATCTAGGTGATTTTATTTTTTATTTGAATTTAATTGTACTTAACTTATTGTATTGGAGCATGTAGAGAAAATTATACTCTATACATAAATATTACTTTAATACGAGAAATTCAACTCTTCTGGTGATTTAAAAATGTTATTTCGTTTATATTCTTCGTAAACATATGTGGGCGGAAAACACCTGTTTTCTTCACAGCTGAAGTGTTACACTTATTCGTAGTTTGGAAGGCAACTCATTCTTGATCCTTGCACAAAGTAGCTATTTCAGTACGCTATTATTTTGTTACTTAAAGATGCTTAGTCCGCGTAACCGTAGTTTTCAATACAATTTTAGAACTTCAAAATATTATATATTATTATTATTATATTATTATTCAAAATATTATGTCGTTTTTTTTTTCGTTGTTTCATGGAATATTGAGCAGATTTTATTCATATAACTGCACTTTGTTGTATAATTCAACATCAGTCGGATCCCCTATTCATGTATTTAATTTAGTAATTGTGTGTGTAATAATTTAATCTTATATAATGTATCTGTGAAATAATATAATTTAATTTTTAAGAATTTTGTAATGACTTGGGTATAATCCCGTAATGTAACGATTTTCTTGTTATCTAAATAAATAAAAAATAAATAAATAAATATTTCAACTACCCGTATCACAAAAAATCTAAATAATAGGTTATTCGTTATTCGTAATGTTATTCGTAAGGCTTAATAATTACTTTTACTTTTAATTTAAATCATGATCTCACACAAGTCCAAAGATCGCCAAACAATTGTCATGTCAGTGTCAAGGTGCATGACGCATAAGGAAAGTTGCGAAAGAGACGTATGAAGTCGTAACTTACTATAAAACCAATATAAAGATACGACCTTTCGCTAT
This sequence comes from Apotomis capreana, assembly GCA_947623375.1. Taxonomy (NCBI): domain Eukaryota; kingdom Metazoa; phylum Arthropoda; class Insecta; order Lepidoptera; family Tortricidae; genus Apotomis; species Apotomis capreana. The sequence continues at coordinate 12,911,418 of OX392519.1, forward strand.
CGACGGCTAAGTGTAGAAGTATGACAAGTTTGCATAGAAATGAGTAGAGAGTGTTTGCTTAGCACAGTGGCCTTAGCACTTGAATATACATCCGTTTTAGAGACAGTGAGGTAAATGAGTAGTTCCATTTGACCCTATTTTTACTTTGAAACATAAGAGTGACTCTAAGTCAGGTATTTAACTATTTACTCGCTGAGGGTGTTCCAGTTGCATTCGCGCCACTACGTGCACTTCAGCTCGTTTGTAGTGCGCGTGCCGCGGCCGCTCCAGGACACCATCGCGTGTGCTGATTTCTGGCCGAAAGGTGTCGTGTTTTGTCGGTTCCGGGGCAACCTACCAAATCCAACACCCGAGATGTTGGAACAACGGGGCCACGCCGTTTCGCCGTCAATTTAACATTGTTCGGTTCATGACGCATTGGTGTAAACTGTAATGTTATGTAACCTATTTTTCATATAAATAAATAAAATAAATAAATTAAACTATCGGGAGACATCTATACTATTATAAAATTCTAGATGTGTATTGCAACTCCAACTCGGCTGGGCAGCGTTCGGGAAACTACGCAATGTATTTTCGTCCGACATACCTCAGTGCCTCAAGACGAAAATCTTCAACCAATGTGTGTTACCAGTGATGACTTACGGCACCGAAACGTGGTCTTTCACTATCGGCCTCATCTCAAAGCTCAAAGTCGCTCAACGAGCAATGGAGAGGGCTATGCTCGGGGTGTCTCTACGTGATCGAATCAGAAATGAGGAAATCCGTAGACGAACTAAAGTGACCGATATAGCTCACCGGATTAGCAAGTTGAAGTGGCAATGGGCAGGCCACATAGCACGCAGAGCAGATGGCCGATGGGGCCGAAAAGTGCTCGAGTGGAGACCTCGGACCAGCAAGCGCAGCGTAGGACGTCCACCTACAAGATGGACAGATGACCTTATAAAGGTCGCCGGAAGGCGCTGGATGCAGGTCGCTTCCAACCGGTATATATGGAAGTCCAAAGGGGAGGCCTATGTTCAGCAGTGGACGTCCTATGGCTGAGATGATGATGATGATGATGATTGCAACTCAGTTTTCGGTAATGATTTCAGGTAAAATCTTAATACCGTGATGCAGATTCGTCATTTGTTTTGACAGCCTGGCACAATCTGTTTTCATAATTTTATTTGTTCTCTCATCATGCCGAAACGGCTGGATAATAATAAACCAATTTTAGTACAGGGTTAGCTGGACGTATAAAGATCGTGATAGACTTACTTTTTACCTGAATAAGGTATTAAAAAATTACGCGTACGAAGTCGCGCGCACCTTTTAGTCTTTAATAATTACTAAAAAAAAACGGTTTCTCGTATCGAGCTTCATCAGGGACAGCTATCCGTACTGCTGCGTTACAAACGGTCCACTGGTTTGGATCGTCAGGGGCAGAAGGAATTTTTAGTCGTTTCTCTGAGCCAGAGCAGAAGTGTCAGGATTCTAGATAAATTTTTATTTAGCTGTTTTTTTTTCTTAAATATCACACCATTTGATTGAAAATACACCTAAGTATTTATTGAAATCAATTTAAGACCAACAGTCTAACTTCTTTCTGGACCGATTTTGGTGTTATAAATTGTGACTAACTTATGAGTTACTTTCAGTGTATATTCAGTAAGAGCAGTCACGTCTTAGGAAACGTTTATGTCTATTATCTATATCTCTATCATCTGACATCTAAAAGTGGGTACTACCTATTTAATTCACCGAGTGAACCGTTTCCATTTCAGTTTGGTCAAAAATTCTTTAGTATGTCCGGATGTTGTCATAAGTCGCATTTTTACCCAATTCTCATGAAACTTTTTGAGCATGTTGTTAATTAATAATTATATAATATTTTATTTTTTACATAAATTAAGTAAAAAAGAAAGCGGTTAGACTAAAATCGAAATAGAAAATAATGTATTTGAATTAAGTTAATTAAGTTGATTGCTGTGCCCTTGCAGGGTGCATACTATGATGTTAATTGTAATATGTGTGCAATAAAAAGTTTGAGTTTGAGTTTATTATGAGGGTTGAAAACATAAAAAAAATGCCATTCCAATACAAACTCGTAGATTGGTAGTGTTTTCGTGACGACTTAAAAATAATTTATTAAGCAAACTAGTATCAAGAATAGCACGTCCACTATCTTTTATCGCGAGCTGATTCTACAGATCTACACTTATCGGTCACTGATTTTGAGCGTAGGGTTTGTTTCTACGTCTCTACCTAGAAATCTTTGAAAGAAATTCCTTTTGATGTTTTGGATAAGTTTACTGTTTATATTTCCTAACCAATTTTAAGGTTCCGTACCCAAAGGGTAAAAATGGGATCCTATTATTAAGACTCCACAAGACCTTTGTCTGCTGTCCGTGTGTCTGTCTGTCCGTCTGTCACCAGGCTGTATCTCATGAACCGTGATACCTAGACAGTTAAAATTTTCACATAATATGTGAACAGCTACATCATATTATGATGTATCTGTTGCCGGAAACAAATGCTAAAAGCAAAATAAAAAAATATTTAATTGGGGTTCCATACAACAAAAGTGATCGGTTTATGTTTGCACCTCATTTGTATCCGGCGCCACACATGCCAGGTGCAAACTTGACCCGGCCAGTTATTTTGTTCGATGGTACGGAACCCTTAGTGCGCGAGTCTGTCTCGCACTTGGTCCGCTTTTTTATTCATTCGAATATTTATAATCATAACTTACTTTACATTACCATTATTCACCATCAATTGTGACATACCTGAAATAAAAAATAAAAATATATTAATACAATTAAAATGACCCATTCGTGATGTGAAACGAATAATAATATGAAAAGTACCTACTTGCAATGTATTTTTCAAATACCTATTTGAAAAATACATTGCAAATCCCTAAGGTGATAAAACTGCAAAACATAGTAGGTTTACGTTTAGATTTAGATGTAGGGTATTTTCCGTTGACATTGAACTATGAAATTTGGGAAGTAGGTAATTCCGTCTTACACTACAAGTAAAGGCTAAAGTCTGAAAACGAGCTATACATTTGTAATTAAATCATAAAAAAGATAGTCCTTTTCAAAATCGTATTTGGAGAACCCGGTTGCGTTAATTTTGCACCTCACTTTGATTCCGGCGCCATACACCATGAGGTGAAAACTTAACTTAACCCGGCCAGTTAAGATGGGACAAGTGTTTGTACGGAACCCTCGCACTATCCTCGCACCTTGCGCTATTTTGGAAAACTGAATCAACAAAATACTTCTGCATAACTTCTTATCGAACCTACTCACAAATTTCATGAGAATCAGTTGAGAAATAAGACCTCTAGACGAGGATAGCCAGAAAACATCTGTCCGTCCCTAAAAAAAAAACATACAACCGAATTGAGAACCCCCTCCTTTTTTAACCGAATTGAGAACCCCCTCCTTTTTTTTAAGTCGGTTAAAAAGGAAGTGTTACATATATTTCACCTTTAAATTGCGGCCACATTCCAACACAACCCTAACCAGTTGAGTGTAAAGTTTTATAAGCTCTTAAGTTCAAGTTTATCGTGGGAGAGCTCAAGACACTTAGGAAGTATCACAAGCCGCAAGCCACATAAATATTAGGTTGCGGTATGCTGCGCAGTAATACTGTAATTGTAGCGCCGAGGTTAGGAAAATAACACTCCTATTCAGTAGGTACCCTTACCATGAGTTTACGTGACCGTAGTCGCTAGCGACAGCGTCAACGATTTGGATGCAGAGTATAGTACCCTGCAACCAAATGAGTTAAAAGGGCGCCAACGCGTTGGCTAGCTCTCTCCGGTGCTTCTCCAAGCGGAGTAGCACGTCTGGCACCAGCAGTGCAAAGGGTCCTTCGGACCCGCAAGCTACATGGATACAAAAAAAAAAAAAGGCTAGCTCTCTCTCTCACTGATCGTAAGCGTGAGCAAAATGGAAGTGCGTGCTCGGAACGGAAGCGCGGAAATCATGTTTATTGAGTTGTGTCATAAACCTGTGCATTTTATATTGAAAATTAGTTTACAGTTTTTGAGAGCTTGTAATTGTGCTTCTGTAATGCTAAAAAACATTGTTAAAAACGGATGGGTTTTGAAGATCCAACCGAAAATATCTAAAAAAAGGGTTATGTTTGAGAGATAAAAGTATCGAGAAAATTATTACCAATCGTGTTTTCACGTTGACAAGATTGAAGAAAAACTGTTTAAGTTTCTTATTTCCAAGGGACAGATTTTTGATCACTATGGATTCAATCTAGGATCATTCACCTGACGAATTCTGCATGGGTGGGCTCTTAACTCATGACACCTTAGTAAGGGTACTGTGATCGTCTCGTATTCGCACTCGACTGCGTAAACTATTTGTTTGGAGAACATTAGTACAGGGCCCCTAGTGGTTGCTTTGTACAACTACATTTCTCCATACAAATTGTTTACGGAATCGCTAGCGAATAAGGTCACGTCAGTCACTGTAAACTAGGTACTAGCGAGTACTAGGGACAGCGTTAAAACGGATGGAGCATAGTACAGCCGGTTACTTGGTAGATCTACAATTCTCCATACAAATTGTTTACGCAGTTGCTAGCGAGTGCGTGTAGTTGGGCGTAAACTTGGTAAGGGTACTGTCTTGCTGATTCGTTGGAGCTTTAGAATGACTTCAAGTTATGCCTTAGCGTTTTCGAGCTTCAAGAACGAACAGCAAGGAATTTTATAATAAGTAATAAGTTACTTGGCTCCTAAAATTTATGCACACCTCCTGGAATTGCGCACACGTAAACTCGGATTTCACGCATTTAGGTATAAAACAATTCTAAGTTTATTTTTATTTCGAAACAATATAAACAAAAAGGAAATATTTTTTGTTCCTTATAACAATTTCAAGCTTGCTGAAAATTAATTCACAAGCACGATCAAGGATTACAAGCATCACAACTTTTTAATTTCTGGACTGCTATTATAAGTAAATTCGGTGTGTAACTTTAACTTTCGGTGTACAATTTATCAAACTGACACAGCGTAATGTCAAGATTAATCTAATAAAACGTTTTTGTTCAACTATTAATACTTACTCAAGGAAAGTTCGCCTATGTAAAATTGAACTTTTTTGTCAAATAGTTAAGTGAGGAATAGTTAAATTAGGAACGGGAATCCGTTTTCACGACGAGGCATGTATAGTGCTTTTCTCAAACATACAATGAAATAAAAAAAGATACTTCAAAGAACAACATTTTATTAATTGACAAATAGGACATTTTAGTCTAACAACCAACCTTTAAAAACAAAACCTGCTTTTTGTCAAACCAGCCAGCTGTGTGAATGACCTTGTTGTTGAAACCAAAAAAAGTTACTTTGCAGGCCTAGGCCTGAAAAGCAGTATGAAATCCCTTTACAGTCCTCTCGAGTTGTTGCGCCCAAAAAGCGATACTTCCGAGCCTATTATAAGGAACGTAAAGACAATATTTCATTGCATGTTTGAGAAAACATAATTTGCAATGCTGCACTCTCTTCTGTTACACAATAAAAAAAAGGTAACATGATGTGCTTGGAACGCGTACATTAATCTATTTGAAAACTGGTCAACCTTTTCATTCCGCGACTGTACAAACCAGTGTGTGGTGTTTGTTTGCAATTTGAGAAAAAAAATCGACCTCAAAATAAAAATCTTAACTAACTAGAAGTAAATACAAACGAAGATAACACGTGAGATTAAGATTGCAATAGAGGAAAACAACCGACGGCGTTATCGCTAAAAGCGATCTTTTCCTACAACCAGGTTTTAATGACATAGAAGTTAAGATATTTGACATTAACAAGTCTTTTTAGTTAATCTTTTTAACAGACCATGACTAATTCTAAAGATTTAATCGAGCAACAAAGTAAGGAACACGCAAAACAATTAGTGTCGTTATATATTTACTTTGTATCGTTTAAAGCAGGGATTCCCATAGGCTTTTATTGCACACCTCATAAAACATACGCGAGAAATACAATGCAAGAAATTACAATTTTATTAGAGGTTAACGACAGGCGGTCTTATCTTACAGAGCGATTTTCCAGACAACCTTTGGATAGTAGAGAACTATACTATATAGTGGTGTATTCTACTTCAACAAAATAATTTTCATAAATATATGATGAAAAAAGCACAATGTAAAGCAGCATTGGTATTATTTTACGTTGAGACCATTATTAAACTTCTTATCTATCTACTACTATAAAAAAACGTATATTACATTTATTAGGGTTCCGTACCTCAATCGAAAAAAAACGGAACCCTTTAGGATCACTTTGTTGTCCGTCCGTCTGTCTGTTTGTCTGTCAAGACCCTTTATCTCGAGAACGCGGTATCGAGTTGAATTTTAAACCATAAACTTTAAGTCAAAAAAAACTTGTACATCAACGTGAAAAAAGATACGGCCGTTTATGTCGCTAAAAACGTACATTTTGACACTCGTGGGAATCACAATAATAGGGTCTTTCCCGATGACCTAGAACTATGAAATTTGGCAAGTAATATCGTCACATATTACAAAACTTGTAAAAATCTAAAAACTATACATTTGTAATAAAATCTTAAAAAGTATAGTCCTTTTCAAACATCATATTTGGAGACCTCGTTTGTAGATGAAATAAGTGAAAGTTTGTACGGAACCCTCAGTGCGCGAGTCAGACTCGCAATTGGCCGTTTTTTTTATTTAGGCCAACTCGTATTTTCTTCAATTTAACATACGAGTAGGCCTAAATACTATGTTTCTTACAGACTTCAAATGTTGCCAGTTTAAAGCAGGGATTACAATTCGTCCAAATTTGGTATTGTCTAAATCAGGGGATCTAATTTCTTTTTTACAAAGTAAAACCGGTTATAGGCCGGACTTTTTTAAAGAAAGACATATTATTATCATGACATAATCACACAAGGAAATCATGAAGTACAAAATTGATTCCACCGGAGGCGTTTGCTCGAAATAAAGTTAACTTTTCCGCACTAGGCCAGCGAAAACGAGGCGCTATGGAAATCCCGGAATATTGCTGGAAAAGTGCTCGTGCCACTGCGAGTGATATGTCAGCTTCATAACAAGGCAATTGGTTCGGCTGGAGGCATTTCCGTGAATATGTGAATAGGAATTTTGCATATTTCTTTTATCAAAGTCATGCTTGACGCGACGTGTTATGGAAAAGGTATGTTTTATTTTATAAGAAGACGGGGAGAAAGAGGAAGAAGACTTGATAAAAAAATATTGTCGACGTCTTGTTTCTGTAAGTAAACAAACTTATATTATGAGGTTCATCGGTGGTCGTCAGAGAGATGTGGATTTTTGATTCGTTATTTATTTGCAAAATTGCAAAATTAATTACAGCGATCCAAAAGACGGGTTATGATTTTAGGCGTGTGCTATTTTTATTAACGCAAGCGTCACAACGTAGCAATGTTAAACATTGACATAATATTCTATGATATTTTCCTCGGTTTCCGCGACTGACACACATTTAACCCGTCAAGCGTCCAGTAGACTAACGTTAGTCTACAGCAATTTTGTGCCGGTAGCGTCCAGTAGACACACGCTAGTCTACAGCCCAAACCGCTCATTGGATCAATTTCTCTGCATCGATTCGTTATGGTGGCAGCTTGATAGATATTTTACTATCCAACAACAGCTATCAGAGCACATAAATTTGATTTTTAACCAATCAGAATCCTCAATAGTGACGTGTAAATAATTTTTTTTCTCTACATTGGCGGAATTCGTCCGCCATTTCGAAAATCACTTGCATTTGAGGTGTCGTGTCGTGTAATAAATATGTCCAAATCTTTTAAACGGAAAGTGTTTATATTATGTATTATATATCAAATTACTGGCAATTAAATAAGGCTTTCGTTTTTAATGTTAAAAGTCGCAAGACATTGTTTCCTAGTGAAAAAAGTCCTCAAGTTTGAATGACGCAATAATTTTGCAATGATGGCCGTCGTAATTCATTTGTTTCCTAATTTTCAATTGTTTAAAACCTTACGAACAAATAATAGTTTTATAATACACTTTCTCAGGATTTCGTTTCATATATTAGATTGGTGTAAGGTCTTGGGAATTTTGATAGATTTATGATTTTGTTCAAACAATGCTCAATTTCGCGGCAAATCCGCCATGACAGTTGCGATCGGGCGGCGCAAGTTTGTAGCGTGCGCGCACGTTCTCGTAAATAAATATTTGTTGTGAAGTAATTATTAGGTGTTTAGTAGTGAATTTATGTAAAATTGACGCATAAACTAGCCAGTATCATTTTAGTGTATGTAAAATGTGATATGTGGTTTTAAATTGAGTGTAAATTGTGAATGATTAGTGATGGATGTGACGGAAAGCGAACATCTTGGAATATAAATAAATCTACATCTCACTACAAGTAAGTGCGGCTATTATAACATATTGTGCCGAATTCCAAATTTATCTAGCTCTCTAACGATATATAACACATCTCATATAATTATTCTCGGGGTAGGTAAAATTCCCATCTTTAGCGGAAATTCAGCCGTTTCTTGTTTGTATGGGACATTTCGCGGTGTTTTTTTCTAGGGAGGTCTGACACTTGACGGGTTAAATAAAACAATTTGAATGGATTATATCGCGTATATTACCCGCCCTGGCTTCGTACGTGTGCAATGCTGATAAATTATGCATGTACTATACATACAAAACCTTCCTCTTGAATCACTCTATCTATTAAAAAAATCGCATCAAAATCCGTTGCGTAGTTTTAAAGATCTAAGCATACATAGGGACAGACAGACAGCAGGACTTCGTTTTATACAATGTAGTGATTTGAGTATCCCTGACGTTTCGGAATCTTTCCAGTTACAGTTGACCGTCAACCTTTGACAACTTGAGCACCCTCGCAGTACTCACTGGATTCGAAGTACTAACGGCTACTTTGAAGATCGAAATACCGTGCCATCCCTCTCTTATCTTGTGTCCAACAATATTTGAATGAGCGGGACAGTACGATACGATGTTCGAATTTCTAACAACCCTCCTGGCTAATATATGTCTCGTGTCGCTCGTGGTTCCAAAGTTCTTGAAATTCAATCTCGTATCACGCGAGATATGTATCTCGCGCACTTTCACTGCGCCTGCGCTGAAACTTCATGCTCTGTGGTCGATTTTTATTTACATCTAAAAACAGTCAAACGCACATAAGTTCATACTCAATTTCGTATTGCCTAGCGTTTGCTTATCGTGACTGTGACTAGAGGCGATTGTCATAACATGACACGTAGGTTTATTTATTTTGTGTACCTACGTATCAAAACCGAACATTATTTTGCTTTATAATTAACTAGCGACCCGCCCCGGCTTCGCACGGGTGCAATGCTGATAAATTATGCTTGTATTATACATGTACCTTCCTCTTGAATCACTCTATCTATTAAAAAAAACCGCATCAAAATCCGTTGCGTAGTTTTAAAGATTTAAGCATACAAAGGGACATAGGGACAGAGAAAGCGACTTTGTTTTATACTATGTAGTGATTTAAATAAATAATTTTTAATTTAGCTTATATGGACCAAATAAAGGAAAAGGTGAACGTCGTGTCGTACCAGGCCGTCAAGGAGACAGCTCAAGATAGAGAAAATTGGAAATTGCTCCACCGACAAGAGCCTAGCTCTTAAGTTTATGATGAGTGATTTAAATAATATCCGCCTACTATATGGTCAGACTACTTCCATACACTGTAAAACATCAAAATTAAAATGAAAATAGCTCAAATTATCAGACGTAGTAAACAACTTCTAAAAATCGCAATTCAAATATCCATCCCCCAGGCTGTCGCGCACCCGGCTCGTATTTGCATTTCTGGTCCCAATCCGACGCGTACAAAGCCAATTCAAAAACAAATGTGTTAATTTTATACAGGATATTTTAGGGTTCCGCAGCCTGGCATAGTTGACGGTTGTCAAATAGCTTGAGCTGTGAAATGTGAAATTCACACCTTCAAGAAATGAGCATACATCCTTTTTTTACGTTTCTCCCCATATATCCGGAATTCTGAATTTCAAAAAACTAAATCGAAAAAAAAGCTATGAATTTTCCGAAATCTAGACAACTGTATTTTCGAACATCTCAACATTTGGACGTAAGAAACAAATTTTGGCTAAGCTAAAATGGAGGGGCTCGTTCGCTCAATAATAATTTTGAATCTCTTTTTTTTTGTTAAGTTTTTAATGCAATCATATGAATGTAGGTACTATCACTAGCAATTATTTAAAACATTTTCTAGTGGTCGTAAGGTCTAGTTTATGTTCAATTCGCTAAAGTCCTAGCATCAGAGCTAGTGGTAAGTTTTATGCCTAATAAAAACAGTAATACGAAAATAACCCAGGACTAGACTCTATTCAGGTATTTCGGAATATGTATGTTAGTCTCATCGCTTTTCAGGTTTTGATATAGTTTATAATATTGCCACATAGAAACTAGGTATGTTTATAAAGATGTACCTACCACGGTACACATAACAGGACATAACATTAACATTAAATACCTACCTAACGTATACGGTAGCTCAAAGTTCTTTTTTTTTATTTTGTGTAGGTTTAACTCTTGAATTAGGTACGAATGGTGTTACTTTTGTTATAAAACCAATGAAAGACTCACATTATCTGAACAAATGCATGAGAATAATATAATACTTCTATTATGTTTGCAAAAATTTTTGAATTTTAACTTAATCCCAACATAAAACAAATATTCCGGGGTTTTCGTTTTGAAACTAAAAATCTAAAGTTCGTAAATGACGAAGCTCTAAGATAACAATATATATACGGCGATTCGAGAGGTCCTCTTTATCTGAAATCGATTTAGAAAACAGTCAGAATAACCTAAATTCAAAATTTAATAAAACTCCTACCCAACCGAACATATTTAAGAACCATCTCGACGGACAAAGCATCCGATTAAAAAAACACATTCAAATAGGACCATCGGTTTAGGAGCTACGATGCTACGATGAGCTAGACAGACACACAGATACACAAATACACAGGCACACAGATATTAGGTTATAACACCCTCTTTTATGTAGGGGGTTAAAAATGAAGACCGACTCTTATCGAAATCACTACAGTATAGTATAAAACAAAGTCGCTTCCTGCTGTCTGACTGTCTGTCTGTCCCTTTGTATACTTAAATCTTTAAAACTACGCAACGGATTTTGATGTGTTTTCTTTTAATAGATCGAGTGATTCAAGAGGAAGGTTTGTATGTATAATACATGCATAATACAGCATTACACCCGTGCAAAGCCGAGGCGGGTCACTAGTATAATCATATTATTATTGTTATTGGCTTATTTTATTAATCTTATTATGTAAAAACTTAAACGAAATATACTGAAACATAAAAATAATATCCGCTTCTTGATGTAGCCGTTAAATCTCGGCCATAGACATTCAGTCGGGATTCATCAAATCCAGTTCGTTTTCATCCACCGCGGTAACGTGTCCATTATACGGTTTATCTTCGACCCTTTTGGCCTTATAGTCCCTAGAAGGGTCGAAAATCTTCCCTTTTAAGGATTTCATGGGCTAATGTCAATATTGTAGGAATTTTGGTTCTTTATTACGAATTTTGTTGGAGGTATGCGTTGTCACGTTTGTAATCCTTTGTGGTTAATCCTCAGCCACATTGTTCTCATATTTTGGTGAATAAGGCCTATTGTGCTGTAATATGCGTATTAATATTACACTGCAAGGATTTATACCATAAATATCTACGAAATAGTAAAGTTTTAATGTATGTAGGTATAACACAGTTTTATAAAAGATCTTCGTTAGGTAATGATTTAGCGAGTAAGACTCGCACTTTACCGGTTTTTGCAATTACTGTTACATCCGTTTTTGAAATAGGTAGCACAAAATAGTCATCTTTGTTGTGTTCTTATTTGTTTTAGTTTTTTGTGTGTATTTTTAGCACCCAAGTAGTTGCGAGCAGGTCCACACTGAAAACCAGTGCCGCTGAGTGCGTTCCTGGTCAACGTTGATTGTTTATGTTACTTTTCTTTCTGTGCATTACATTGTATAAATGTATTTTCTTTCTCTCCTTCTATCCTTCTTGTTTTTCTTCTTTCTTTTTTTCATCTTGGTCGAAATGAAATATAATCAAACCAAACACCTTATTCCTTTACAAGTTCCTAATATGACTAAGCCGGTAAGAATTGCGTATTTTTTTTTACTGAAAATTTATACAAAAATTAAGTTTAATGGGCAAATTATTATTTTGTGTTTTTTTTTAAATTTCAATAAAATTTGGTGAGTTGGTAAAGTTGCTTATTCTGAACAAGGTAAGCCCAATTTCGCGATATGTCCTATAAAATTTTCCATTGAGTTACAAAAAATATATGGATTTTTTTTAACAAAATTTTGTATTTTGTACTAAAATTTAGTACAAAATGAGTAGCTCGACATGAAAAATAAATAATTCGACAACATAATAAAAATTGGCCCATGGGTCAATTTCTGTAATACATTTTGTGTAACTCGATGGAGAAGAAAAGTTTGTAGGACTTGAAATTACTTATGGCTTACCATGGTCAGAAAAAGCAACTTTACCAATTCACCAAATTTTATTGTAATCTGAGAAAAAAAAGAAATCGACAATAAAATTAAAAAATGGGCAAGTGCGAGTCCGACTCGCGCATGAAGGGTTCCGTACCATAAAACAAGTTGGTTGTATGGGAGCCCCCCTTAAATATTTATTTTATTTTATTTTTAGTATTTGTTGTTATAGCGACAATAGAAATAGAATAGGTACATCATCTGTGAAAATTTCAACTGTCTAGCTAACACCGTTCTTGAGATACAGCTTGGTGACAGACGGACGGACGGACGGACAGTGAAGTCTCAGTAATAGGGTCCCGTTTTCAGCCTTTGGGTACGGAGCCCTAAAAAATTGCCCTAATAGTGTTTTAACACTTCAGTGTTAAAATCATACAATTACGTTAAAAGGGCCAATGTTGTAGGTGTTAACATAGGATGATGTGGGTCGGATCTAGATAAGTATTTAAACCTTTTTTACACCTACAAGGCACGGTTGAGTTACCAGAAATCCCAACACGGTCATTTTTTGTGATTTAAGTATTAATATACTTATAGTGCTTATAAGAAAAAAATATAATATAGATGGAAATTTATCAAGAAAAACGGGTCTGCGCAGTGCAGCAAGAAAAAGACGACATATTTTAATCGCCCTAGATGCATTGTGCATTTGTGCTTAATATAGTAGGTCCGTAACGTTTTATATTATTGTATATAATATAGTCTAAATAGAAATAGTACGTAGGTATATAGCCAGTAGACTCAGACATTGTAAAAATGCCCTCAAGCCTTACTTTATTTTTAATTCATTAGACTATTATAAAACTCTAAAAATACTCGTATGTTTTTAACGTTTAATGTGAACATTATCAAACTGTTTATTTTATGCGGGCGTCTTTAAGTCTACTTAATATAATATGAATGGTAAACTAGACTTTTTATTGTGAAACCCTTACAAAAATATTAATGTTTTATTCATGAAATTACTTGTCATGCCATTTAACTTTTGATCTGCGATAATTTGTGGCAAGTCAAGGGCAATGACTCGTGTCAGTTACGTTTCACGCTTGACTGCACTCGGGTCCGTTTAATAACAGATATAATGTAAGATAACACTATTTGTATGGTTTTCCATTAGTTTGATTTATGTCGCTAGGTATTGGGATACTTATAATAAAAAAAATAACACACATTTTTCTTATCTTTAACGTAAAATAAAGGCAAATTCAAGAAAATCGTTTCTTCTGTTTTGCCAAGATACGTTTATTTGTTTTTCTCCTTAAATAGTTTCTAGTAGTGTTGTTACAATTGAATAAAGTTTTACTGCGAAACAGCAAGTACAGTCGCCATCAGATATATCGCAGCATATAAGGCGCTCATAAATATCTGAACATTTACTGTAACGCCCAATCAAAAAGAGTCATGTTCAGATATTTATGAACGCCATATATGCTGCGATATATCTGATGGCGACTGTACTCTAACGCCCAATCAATAAGAGTCGTGTTCAGATATTTATAAACGCCTTATATGCTGCGATATATCTGATAGCGGCTATACAAGTGAAAATCTAAAAATTAAATATGAATAACTAAATTTACGAAATATGGAGACGTACTAGTACGAAATATGGAGACGGCTGCTTTGTAACGGGAGAGCTCTCCTAGGAAACCAGAACTTAAAAAAAGTGGTCATAAAAAGTTAAAATTAAATAAAATTAAAACGAAATAAGCTCGTATGCAGCCTGTATGCTAGGTGGGTAGGTATTCTTATACATTTCTCTTACATATTTCATATAACAGTCTACTTTTAGTAGTTCCTATATTGGGTTTTACATATGATTTTTGTGAGATCCAACAAAGAAGATCTCATCCAACCAAAGCTTATTTTATACATTGTCGTGAGTTTTCAGTGCATTTCGATCCACAAGCCTTGAGCAAGGATTTCTGCAGAAGCTTTTCCTCTTAAGTTAGACCTCGCTCCAAATTGTTCCCAATGTTGCTCCAAACGTTTTACTGAAGAATGGAACAAAAATCCGTTTTCTTGTTCCGTAATGGACACCTGTGCTCTAGCCGAAGATTGCATTCTATTTTTAAAATACCGACACTGAGGGTGCTCGGCCGCCGCGACTGGTCGGCTCTCCTGATGATGAATTACGTACCGTCCGTCGAAGTCGCATATTTAATTATATATTCTTTTTTACACACTACTAAAAATATGTATGACCAATCAATACAGATAAACAAATGATCTGTGTTATGATACACTAGGTATACCTATCACCACTTCGTAGATCTCTCTGAGATATCAGAGAAATAGACTATAGAATTAGGGCCCCGGTAGTTTTCGTTTAGATCCCGAATACCCGAGGCCCCGGTAGATTTTTTTAATAATCATAAATACTTGTTGCGTTATGTTTTCTTTAAAATGTCAACTCATCAATGATACTTCTATAATGTATCGCATCCAGCAAAAATCAATATAATGTTGCTTATAATTATGAATAAACGAGATATCACTGCATTGCGTATAACACAATCATCTAGTAAAATTAGGGCTCCAGATATAATTGAAGCTTCCGAGAATTCTCGTTGAACCATGCGGAACGCTGTTAAATTAGCAAACACGTGCCCGAATATTGGCAATGGTATTAGCTCAATGTCTTGGCCTCGTGAGCACAAAACAGATAGGTACAGAAATAAATCTACATACTAAGCGCATTCGAACAAACGCACACATAGACATTGCTCACGGACGCGTCAAGCGGATGGCACTCGCGCTCGCACTGCCACTGGTCCGAACTGGTCCGAGATATCGTGCCTGAGAGCAATGTCTATATTGTGTGCGTTTGCTCGAGCGCGCTTGTATGTAGATTGATTTCTGTACCTATCTGTTTTGTGTCGTGAGTGAGGGCCTTGCAAGTGTGAAAAGGCCCTAACTCGCAAGTGTGATAAGGCCCTAACCGTGGTAAAAGTACAGTGTGTTTGCTGCGATTAAATAATTACCTAACTTGTAATCAGATTTAAGCGAGGAAAGTCATCCAAAATTAGACGATAACTTAAAAATAATAAAGATTGCTCAAGGGGACGAAGGACACGACAATCGCGAAGGACACAAAAAGTCGCTTCCTGTCTGTCTGTCTGTCCCTATGTACCTATACTATAGTATGTATTGTATAAGTCAAAGATCATGGTTAAATTGTCAGCTAAGAATGATCCTGACTGCATAAAAACTTTTTCCGTTGTGCCGTTGTGTGGTTGTCTTTATATAGCAAAAAAGGTGCAATTTTTGCAAATACGTCAGTAAAATTAGAAAGAAGCCAGGTGTTGTAAAAATGATAATTTCGTTGTTTTATTGTCACTTTCACTTGGTTTAGTCAAGTGACACACATTCGCACGCGACTGTGTTCACTCTTCAGTTATATTGCGCTAAATATAATCGTATATATATTATGTTCGTTTTCCTCTTTAGCGGGTCACTCGTGCGAGGAAGATATTTTGCTTATTTAGGATGATAATTTTTCCCGCAAGAGTGATTATATCAGGGACCGGAAAACCCCTCTTTAAAGTTAAGCCTATTGATAAGGTAACCCCAACAATTTGGTAACCATAACATAAGGTAACCTTTTCATTTGGTAACCCTATGTTAAGGTTACCATATCATAACAGTTAACTACAACCTCAACACAGTTACACAGTTACGGTTGAAACCCTAACGCGTAAGGGTTTTTTATAGCAGTTAACTCTAAACCCCTACGCGTTAGGGTTTGGAACTGAACCTTGAAGGATCGTCATAGATGAGCGGAGTTGGCAGAATGTTCACGTTTTGCCGTGTTTTTTTTACACTAGTTTTGTTTTGACTTTTTGTTTTTTGTTGTTGTTATTAGATAATAAGTACTTTATCTTCGCTTTTTATATGTTTCTCCTACACTGATGTTGTTAATTAGTTGATAATTTGATGTGATTGTTCTGCTAATAAAAAAGTAATAACATCTAATAATAAATAACTATAATTTTCATACTAAAGTTTTTTCTTATCGAAGAACGATCGGCAACTTTGCTGCGTTACCAGCATTATACCTGATAACAGTAAAAACCATCGTATAAGAATAAAAGAGAGTTTGACTTGCAGCATGGTATTTTTAAGTATGCAACGTGCTGTTTAAAAATGACGGATAAGATAAAAAATGTAAGAAAGAGATGGGATTAGTATTGTTTTGAAGCATCATGGATGCTAAGCGTTAGCTACTCAGTATCCTCCAAATCATCCAACTGGTCAGTTAAAAACGGGTGCCATAAAATAACGAATATTAAAAAAAAACTTTAAAATGGACAACAAAAAGCGCTTGCTGCCACTGCCATGCAAATTTCCCGAGGAATATAGTGACTTTGTAAATAAACTTAACAGGCAAAAGACAGCAGAAACTGGTAAGTTATGCATTCTTATTATGATGATATTTCAATTTTGTTTACCATTAAGTCTTTGTAAATACTATCGACCTTAAAGGTACTCGAACTGATATTTTTTCCTTAATAGTATCTGCAATATGTTTGTTTTTTTTCAACCATATTCTAATTATATATATACCTATACGTACATATATTTATTTATTTAAAGTTAATTGCACATTGCATTCCACAAAAACGTAGATATAAATGGCGGCCTTTTGCCATGAAATGAGGCGTTCAGACAACTTGTTTAAATGAATGTATATGTAAATATATAATATTTAATTACTATACAAATTCGGAATATCTACTACAATGACATTTCGTAAATGTGTGTTTGTGCATTTTCATTTATTATACATTTTATTCAGAATATGTGGGCACATTTAGCTAAAAATCATAAGTATATATATATATATATTCCAATACTTCCAATGTACTTTATTGGACGGCGCTTACATTTCTAATATATAAATGTAATATTAGTGACATACGTACTTACTAAACTTAAAATGAAATGCCAAATTAAGTATATATTTTTTTATTTCAGACTCAAAGTTAAATCAAGAGAGGAAGGAAGGTTATGAAAAACGTACAGAAATTTTAGCGGAATTCAAGGAATTGTTAGAAGATGTACCGGACGATAAATTGAAGGACATGTGGGCACGTGTAAAATTTATGACAGAATTGTATCATACGGCTTTCCAAAATTACGTAAATAATAAGTAATCCATAATTTAGTAATATATTTGATAAGGTCTAATTTTAAAGTGATTTGATTTTTTGATTGCTGATTTATGTCATTGTTTTTTTTATTATGGTGTTTTTAATGTATAGGTGTTATAAGTATTGTTAAGAATAGGTAGTTATTAAGACTGATTATGCATGTTAAACTGTGATGATGATATTTTTATGGTTTTATTAGTATAATTAAACTTACTATTTTTGTTATCTGATAAAAAAATGACTATTCGAGTAAATTATTTACACACCCAACTTTTATTTTATTTTATGAACATAGCATGATTATAATATGGTAAATACTTTTAAAGGTATTATTATAGAAATCGCGTTGATGCTGGCAGAACATATTGACCCTTGTTGAAATTTTAATAAGGTACCTAGGTATATATTTTAATATTTCATATTTATTTATAATATTATATGTGTTATATATATAGAAATCATATATATATCTTATAATACAATATGTATGGTTTGTGTGCGAAAGATAGCTTGATTTCAAGTTTTCTTTTGTTTTTTTTATTTTGACCACTCAGTGAGCCAACTTATTTTATGATAATATGTTAATTTACTTTCTGATTACTGCTGTAACAACTTTTAATGTAAAGATAATTTTTAAATTGGTTGTGTGTTGATAGAACAGTAAACTGGATTTTTGATATATACAAATAAATGCCATTGATTATTAATTTAAATTGTTTAATTTTTTTCTTCCAAATGGATGTTTTTTTTTATTTTTCTTAGTTTACAAATCGAAGTCGATAAAATTATTCGAACCAAGTTTCGAATAATTTTATCGACACAAATATTTCATATAATTAACTAACCTAGACCTCACAAAACTTCATAAATCGGTTGAGAAATGTGACCCCTAAGCGAGACCAGCCGGAAATCCGGACAAAAGGACATCTGTCTGTGTGTAAAGAATTTTCTTTCTATAGTTAAAAAAAAAAGTTATAGAATACATAATATAACAAAATTAACTTTATTTCAAATAACATTTTAATTAATTACTTAAAACTTTTTTAGTGTTTAAATGTTTTTATAATTATTACGTTTTTAACTTTTAATAAAAAAAAGGATCATGATTTAATCAAGACAGAGTACAAGAAATATTCTTGTTCAAATCAATTTGAATAATAAGAATATCCACAGAACCATCATTAATATTGCTTATCTTTACAATTTAAGGGTGTAATTTGATTAAAATAATTTGAAGTTCGTTATTGACACATACATCAACCTAAATATGAAGATAAATAAAATATAAAAAATGTAAGAAAGAGATGGGAATATAAATACTTAGATGAAAAGGGATGAGTGAAATGCTACGACTTATTTTTCGTTTATTGTTATCGGGGTATTGGCATTTACTGCACACTGAGACGCGGTATTTATTATTGTTTTAAGAATAATCAAAATGCAGTTGTGCCTTAACTGAATGCCGCATTAATTGTTATATTTTTTTATCGAAACAATACTCATCTGTATTACGGGGTATGAAGGAAATGATAGTTAATTGTTTTTGCGATAAACCAATATGTGATAACAATGGTGACGGCAAAAATAAACGAATAACTTTTATTTTTTCCGTCTTACAGTTATTTGTCAAGCCGCAAAGGCAAAGATGAAATATGAAAAAAAAGAAACAACACATTGTTTTCGCCGCTCGAGCTAAGCAACGCTACCATGGTAACATAAGAAGTTTCTACACCAAAGACTTAAAGTTGAATATTGACTGAATTGTCGCTTTATAGCATATTGTTACAAACCTCGCAAACCAAACACGTTTATGACTTGCAAGAGATAAGAAATTTACTGAGTTACTGTTATTCAAAAACTGACCTAATAAGACATAATTTAGGGATCATATTCGTTAGAACTCGTTCAAAAACCCTTACGTTAAGGTTATTAAGTTAGGGTTAGTAGTTATTATAACTGCTATTCAAAAACTGAACTAATAACACATTACTTAAGGATCACATTCGTTTGAACTCGGTTCAATACCCTAAAGACTCGGTTAGTGGGACGGGGTAGGTTAGTAAAGGTAACCGGTAACCGCGTTAACTGCAACAAAACAGTAACCGTATCATTGAAACAACCACATCATAGGGTTAACAATATGTAAGGGTTTTTAAAAACAACTTCTAAAATAACCTCATCAAAAACCCTTGTTAGGGTAACCGGTTCCGGTCCCTGGATTATATTCACTGGCCAATGTTTTTTTTTAACGGCAGAACATAGTGGCTCCACTTCGCCTGATGGTAAGTAAAAAGGGGAGCCGTAGTCGCAATGGCAACTGACAAGAAACCAACGGTGCCACGTCAGTTGACACTGCTATGCTGGCCCGAGAGATGCTTCTTCACGCTTCGTTCGAAGGGTTATAAGAAGGAGAAAACACATGAGCCGGCAAAGAGTTCCATATTTTAAAAGTTCGGCAGAAGGAATTGCCAAACTTCTTGGTACGTGTGAATCTATAATGGTGGCATCTTCCTCCTCAGTCGTTCACTCTTGACAGAGTCGTCGTGGATGTGTGATGAGACGTATCTATTGTTGATAATGCAGATCTCGCAGGTGAGTGCAATTGAAATGAATAAATATAGGACGACCTCACAGAAATCCATCTAGTCCCACAGTAAACTCGTAGTTCGTCGATTGTATATACCTACTTACAGAGGTAAATATTGTGTACTTAAATATATTTAATGCTTTTTTGCGTCTTGGTCTACATATTTATAATATCAATTAAAAAATAATGTGTGTATATTCGTTATAAAAGAAAAAACAACGATGAATGGTAACAAGAAATAACCAATTCTATGAAGTCAACTGAGATGACAATGAGTGTAAGAGATGGGGGTTCGGGGGGCGAGATCCCCGCACAAAAAAAAATCATACGGTAAGAACGGAAACTTGCTTTTGATTTTATGAAGTCAAATATAAAAAAGAGTGTGTAAACATTTTGAAAACAGTTTGAAATATTATTATGATCCGAAATAAATTATAATCCAAATTTGTGCGCAATAGACCCAACCAAATCGCGTTATTTCGGACCCATGGACTAACTCCCCGGATTGCGACTTAATTACCAGCCATACTCATGAAAATGATATGTAAATACTCGCAAAGTTTGGTTTCATGGGAGTTTTTAAGAGGGTTGGGATTGGGAAGGATAAAAAGCCGCTTTTCATACTGGTACTGTAACATAAACATAAAGGAAGAGATAATTATTGTATTTCCGAGAACAACTGAACGAGTTACCCCGAAATATTTGTGCTCATATTTAATATTTGAGGAGTGTTCACGATTCCTCACGCACCTCATTATTAGACCTTCATCAAAATTGTATGGAGTTGGCCCCATACTTACACACTTGCCTAGGTACTCTCAAACGAAAAAAATACGAAATCCGTAAATAAAAATGACGAAGTTCTGAGAAAACAAAAGTTAAAAAAACATTTTTTTTATATTACAAGGGAATCGAGAACCTCTTCATTTGATATTCTATTTGTATATGATTTGATATTGGTCGAAGAAGACATTTAGAAATAAATTTTGTGCAAAAACAATGTAACCCATCACACAAAAGTATCTCAGCCCCAATATTATAAAAGTGAAGAAGTGTTTATTTCTGACAGTTATAAAATACCTTTTTCAACGCGACGCTTGGTCTTAATTCTCTCATGCCATGATGGCCAGGAGCTTGTTCGGTGTCGGAGCAATTTAGTCTTGATATTGGTTGGTAATTTAGATAGTACATCTATGATGAAAACAAGTAATGGTGTCCGGGTAAGCCTCAGGGATCGAATAAACATTTCTAATATCATTATTATAACGAAACAGGTATTGATCATGGTCTCGAAGGGAAGATTTTGTTATAATGTGTGAAAATCTTGTAATCAATACATTATGTAATGATGTCAAGTCTAAATTGTCACCACTAATATTCTTGCGATTATGCGAATCTACTTAAGCGTTGGGTTTTACTTACGTTGAACTTACATCATGGCCATGTTACGGCCAAAATATCACATAAGGTTAGTTGTATGTAAATGTTATTTGAATTAGTTACCAGGAGCATTTCGGTCACCGTTTACAGCAACCTTTATTTTAAAACGTCTCTCTTATGGTTAATGAACTTTTGTAAGCCTTATTAACGTATTTGAATGTTGCCTTGTGATTCAATGTAACCCCAGATTACCAGTATTATATTTATAAAAGTGGAGAAAGTGTTTATTTCTGACAGTTATAATACCCTTTTCAAGGCGGCGCTTGTTCTGAAACCTTTCGTTCCACGGTGGCAAAGAGATTATGTTAGGTGTCAGAGGAAATAGTTTTGATATAGGTCGGTATTTCTGATAAAAAAACAGCGAATAAGAATGGATAAACAATAAATTATTTGTGGATAATGCTAAGGAACGTTTATGTCGCTGTTCTGATTTATTATGATATCACGGTGTAGGTACTTGCGTTCTACCAAATTTAGTTTGGAAAAACGATTAATTTGTACCTTTCAACATCTGTAAACTAACTTTTACAAAACTAGCTACAAGACTGACTTTTTTTCTAGAGTTTTGGACATATAATATAAATGACAACCCAAATAATGTACAGGACTAAAATTCAACACCGCTGCAGTTTCCATATATTAACCGGACTTTAACTTTGGCAATATTCCGTCCATGAACAGTTCCGCAGCTCGCGGGCTAACACAAGACAAATAGACGAAAAGTTTGAAATGCAAACGGGAACCGTCAGTCGGACGGACAGGATCAACACGTTCAGATTTTGTGCTGTCATTGGCCAGTAGCAAATGTGAAAACAAAAAACAACAGTAGCGTATAAAAATATAACAATAATTTTTTTACACCTACTATTCGTTTAGAAACCTTTTCATTACTATCGAAGGGATCAAAGTGCTATTATTTTGTCGGACATTGTTCTGATATTTTCATCTTAAGCATTAACACTTGAATATTATCTCTCAATATGTTCAGGAATTTACTTTAGAATTCTTAGCTTTGTTCTGGACTCAAAGTACGCCCTAGCCGTCAATATCCCATTTTGCTCACATATAACTAGACTAAAACAGCAGTTACGGAGCTCCCGGGCTAAGATAGATAACTAGACGAACAACTTGAATTGCAAACGGGAAGGCGCAGTCAGACGGACAAGATTAACGCGTTCGGAGTTGTGCTGTGATTAGCCAATAACAAAACAACGTAACAGCGTGTCATTTCGCTAAGAGGATTGCGGGAAGCCAGTGAATGACGTTAACATCCAACCGGTCATTGTAGGAAAACGTTGATAAGAGGACTACATTCGTCCAGCAGTAAATGTTTTCGGTTGATGATGAGATGACAGATGAAACTTTTCAAAACTTTTCCCACCCAAAACCTAGAAAAATAGATAAGGTTCTATTTATCTGGGTTCTACACAAAGAATAAAAACCTAAAGGTTATATTGAAAATTGCGAATAGGGAAATTAAAGGTGCGAAAAAACCATTAGGAACCTAAATTAAATATTTAAAACAAACACAACACAAGGAGAACCATTTAGACTTTTATAATAAGTGACATAGAAAATGCTAATACAAATAAGCATAACTACAAAATTTAGAATTCTTAGATTGAAAATTGGCTCAGATCCTGTCACTAGTTCCGATGAAAGCTAAGCATATTGGAGAGTACTACTTATTTCTCCACCAAAGATAGCTAAGAACCAACTCGACAGAAGACGTAGCGTTTGATTAAAAAAACGCACTTAAATCAGTCACGCGTTTGGGAATTACGATGCCACAGATAGACACACAGATACACATGGTAGCACCCCACTTTATTCGTCAGGTGTTTAGAAATAGTCGCATGAAAAGGTAGATCCAAAAATAGAATATTGCCCTTTAAGTCGTTCTACTCAAAGGCAGGTTCTGATTTCTGATTTCTGATTTCTATCTGACGTTTGGAAAATAATGTTTTGTAATTTTATATTTATGAAGATGATAATGCGAGGCAACATAAATAAAATACTAGAAAAACTACTGCAGCTCAAAGAAGTTAAATATGTCTATACAGATACATATATCATTTCATAGCTGTCGGCGAACTTTGTAGCATAAGAAGAAAAAGTGGGTAAGTGGATCTCCAATGCTGGTATTTCGTAAAACCGAATACCAGAATCTGATAACTTTTTTGCTTATTCGTAGTCGGGTAAAAGGTATCCTATGACCATCTGTTCAGCTACTGACGTACCATATACATTTTAAATCGATCCAGCAGCCGTTTATGTCTGATGAGCGCACCAATACACATATGTGCATACATATGTACCTACAATACGAAAAATCCCATAATGTCTCTGTTTGGCCTTGTGGTTGACTGGCAGATAATATGGCATGGCATTAAGTTCGCCATTTGTACTTATGTGCAATAAACTTTAAATAAACAAATAAAAAGGTCCCTCGATTTTTCCAGGATATCCTATCACGAAATATTGATTCAGTGACAATAGAACCAACAGAAAAGTATACACTTTAAAACAAACAAAAGATTTTCTAATCCGTTCACTCGTTTTTCAATAATCGGGAAAACAAAAATCCCGATAAACTCTCCTTTTTAGGGTTCCGTAGTCAACTAGTAACCCTTATAGTTTCGCCATGTACGTCTGTCCGTCTGTCTGTCTGTCCGCCCGCGGCTTAGCTCAGTGATCATTAGTACTAGAAAGCTGAAATTTGGTATAAGTATGTGTATGTATCACACCGACAAAACGGTAAAATAAAAACTAAAAAAAACTTTTTTTCGGCTACCTCCCGTAGGTACACCTAATGTGGGGGTGTTTTTTTTTTCGTTCCAACAGTAGTGTGTGGGTTGTCGTTGAATAGGTCTTTTAAAAATAATAAGGGTCATTTTTTGATAGTCAGCAGTTTTGTAAGTATTCGCTCCAGAAATCCCAAAAATTGTGTCCCCCTCTAACTTTTCAACCACGGGTCAAAAAATTATGGAAAAATTCATAAAAATGAGGCCTTATAAGCACTTTCAATGAAACTATATTGAATAAAATCAGTCGAGCCTTTTTGCTATCGCAAAAATTCATAATTTTCTTTAAAATTACGTAAGTGCCGCGCGGCTTCCTTATAATTCAAACGTTACACATATTAGTTAAGTGCTATAGTTACTGTATTAAAACATTTCGCTCAATCTGGCGCGTATAATCGATAACTTCCAGAAGGAAATAAGTAATTACAGTTACTTTGGCGTTTACGACCTTTTTATAGAGCGTAATTTAAAAGGATAGGCAACTACGGAACCCTACACTGAGCGTGGCCCGACATGCTCTTGGCCGATTTTTTTAACTGATTCAGAACAGATATTTCACACTTAACTTCGTTTTGCTCAAAGACTGTAATTGTCTAACTAGCTTCAAGTGGATTGTAGGACGTAACTTAGTGAAGTGAAGCCTGAACATTAAACAAGGTATCCGAGGTACGTTTGGTGAAATGTACAGCTGCAACATAAATCGGTTGGCGCAGTGGTTAAGCATAATTCTGGTACCCCACGATACAGGGCACAGCCTTAAGCGGAATCTGTATTTGAATTGTTGCTTTATGTATGTTCATTTTTTCTCGTAAATTTTGCAATAGATATTTTTTATCTAAAAAGATACATCCCAGAAGTATTTAGCGGAGAATCAATTAATCGTTAGAATTAAGTAGGTTGTGCTGTACTGGAATGAAGCAACATAGACCACAACACAAATAAAAAAGTAATAAAATACTTACACATGTAATTATTGTATTAAGCGGTTTACAGTCACGTGAAATTGTCAGGAATGGCCTGACTAGTTTGAACTCGTATGGAGCTCTTCATTAGGGACTGCTACCCGTAAACCGGCGCGGCAACTTTGGCACAATTAATACAGTATTTAAATATGTTTCACGAAAAGTATTCATAAAATTAATATAAACCAACGTAAAAAAATTATATACAGACGATAAAACTTGTCAAAAGTAAATATTTGTGCGAGGCGAAACCGTTTATCTCCAGTTAGGGCTTTTGTATTGTTGTTGTAGGCGTTTTAGAAAATCTATGTTTATGCATTTGATTCAGTTGAAAATGTTCCTACAGTTTTGCGTTTATTTAAAAAAAAAACACTTTATTACATGGTAATAATACGCTACATACAACTATGGTAATATGATCAATAATAAATAAGTAATAAATAAGGTTGTAAATATAAGGTGATTGGTCTATTCCGGACGTCTCCGCTCCGCTCCAGTTGAGACACGCCCTAATGGTAAAGTTTTGACCTGAAGTTACCGCTAAACAAGTTAACAGACTGATAGATCACGTCTACACAACATTAACAAAACCCCGCCAACTGCGAGTTGAATTCGCACACGAAGGGTTCCGTACAAACAAATATCGACGGCAAAAAGCGGAAATGCTGTAAACGCCAATGAATTGCCATATCTATCTACCTAATCCCAAAGTAGCTCTAGCATGTGTCATGGGTACTAGACGACGAGATAGATAAACATATAGGTACCTATTCAAAACATCCATGACCCAAGAAAAAACAGAGTTCAACATACAAATTTTATTTTTCTTGTTTTTATGTACAATAAAGTGTTTACATACATACATACATACAAATATTTGCCCTTGCTGGGATTCAAACCCAGGGCCGCCAGGTCAGTAGCTGCACTACCACTGCGCCAACCGACCGCAACGTCATAATTTGTGTAAGGAACCCTAAAATCGAATCTATAGCATCATTAAACTCGCATTACTGTTATCAGCTTTTCATTTGTTTCGATAAAAACTACGATCATGGTGTAGTAAAATTCAGATTCAGGACTTATGCCTAAGGAATAAGAATCAAAGCTGTATAGCGATTTTGTAGTTATTAAAGTACAATTAAACAGAAAAACAAATTACATCCTTTGTTTACTGGTGAAACGGGAAACGGAAGCGTGTCCTGCCTAATAGGTTCTCTCTTTCTAGCCGTCTAACTCTTGTCAGAGTGGTCGTGGTCTCGATGATGATGTATTTGTACACGGGTGATCTTCGTCCGCGGTCCTCTCAGGTCGGGTGGCGGCCTTCGCAATTTGTCTCCACTTTACTTTATTAGCAGCATTTCGAGAGCACTCTGAAATGCTGGTGTCTGTCGCTGTCTTTATCAGATCCGTCCATCGGGTTGGGGACCGCCCTCTAGACCTAATAGGACGTACGTACGGACGTACAAGAAAACTAGGGTGTTCTTCACCGTGATCATTTGGCCTACTGTGGCGCGGAGATAATCCCATTCGCGGGTTACTCCAACACAAAGTCCAACTACTGGCAGTGAGGGCTAAGCCTTGATACAATTCAGATCATGTCTGAAAAACAAAAGTAATCGAAATCGTATCCTGCCTAATGGATTGTACGTACAAGAAAACTAGGGTCACCGCGATTATTCATCTGTAATGATCAAAAACGGAATTAGATTCTCATATATTTTTTGACGAAAGATGAAAGCTCGTGGTGAGACCCGCCGCGCTAGATGCCTTTTCACTAAACTGGATTAGACATTTGAAGAAATCACCGACTTTGTCTAGGGAAATGGCAATCCAAGTTGAGACTACTTAGCTTATTTTTTCATTTCACTAAACCAGTTTGGAGATTTGAGCAAATCCCTGTTTTTTTTTAGTAAAATGACAATACTAATTAAGTTACCGATCCGATTTCGTAATTTCACTAAACTAAATTAGCGATTTGATGAAATCCCTAGATTTTTTTAGTGAAATATCAAAACTCGGTTGCATTTTTATCATCTGCCGTGGATTTATAATTCCTCAGGGATTATACCAAATCCCTGATTTTACCATTTCCCTCCGACATACACAAAACTCTGAGAGCCTTATCTCGGCACTTTATAAAAGCCTGATTTTACAAGACCACTTCAACTGAAGAAGTCTCCCTGTGTCTCAGAATGTCTGAAATCAGAAAACAGTCAAGGTCTCAAACACTTCAATGTGCTTACTCCGCAAATAGTCATTCCGGGACTACTATGTTATAAATAATTGGTTTTATTATAAGATCTTTTATCTATATAAGTATGTATATCGTTGTCCAGTCACCATAACACAAGCCTTCTTGAACTTACTTAATTTGGGACTAAATAGGTCGATATGTGTGAGGTTGTCTGATTTATATTTATTTATTAAATATGCAATAGGTAAGGTAACAAAATGTGGACTCCTTCTTTACCTTATAAAGTTAATATTCATTGAGTGAATGTAAGCTGTTGGTACATTTAAAATAATGTATTTCATCAGCTGGCTACTGAGCGAACGGTCCAGCGTTCGAACCCCGGCAACGACAAATATTTGTGCCTGAAAGCAAAAAAGACACAAAACAAGTCTACAGAGTGAGGTTCGATATTTATTTTATTTATTGCATCAATAAATTTTCTCAAAACATCTCATTTATATCTGTTGATTGTCTTGTTAACAAGACATTTCACTAAAGTTCCCACATAATATCGATACATAACCTAAATCAGAAATTGTCGGATCCACTTTATATTATACAATGTTTTAAGCTCTTGTCAATAAAAAGTAATTTGTCTGGGAGCTGAAATTCGCTTTCTGCTCAGAGATCTCTTAAGAGGATACAGCTCCTTTTCCCATACTATCGTAGACTCCCTAGTTTTCGCAAAGTTTGCACCTGGTAACTATGGCATCGCATACAAATGAGGTCCAAACTTAACATTAATAAATAAATAATAAATAAAATAAATAAATATCAGACAACCTCACACAAATCAACCTAGTCCCTAATTAAGCTCAAGAAGGCTTGTGTTATGGGTACTAGGCGACGATATACATACTTATATAGATAAATAAATACTTAAATACATAGAACATCCATGACCCAGGCATAAATATTCGTGTTCATCACACAAATATTTGCCCTTGCCGGGATTCGAACCCGGGACCGTCGGCTCAGTAGGCACTTGCTTAACCACTGCGCCAACCGCGTCGTCAAAACATTTTAACCAGGTTTTACAATTCAAGGTTTCTTTCCCGTCTGGTCCTCCTTCAAAACTTAACGATTACAACATTTTAGGAAGAGAATGGAACGTTTTGATTTTCGAGTAAATTATTATAGAATTTGTATACTAGGCGTCCGTTTGCGGCGAAAATTTGGCCAAAAACCGACACCCATTACACAAATTGTGTAATAAGCTCAAAATCGAAACTCCACAACACAGAACATTTTCTTTCCATTCAAGTCCTAAAATTCGTTAAGATTGGTTAAGTTTTGGAGGCAAACAGACGAGAACCCTTTGGGTCCATAGTGTCCACTGTATCAAAACGTCCACCGTATCAAAACGTCCACCGTGTCAGAACGTCCACTGTGTCAGAGCGTCCTCTGTATCTGAACGTCCACTGTATCAGAACGTCCACTGTGTCAAAACGTCCACTGTGTCAAAATGTCCAATGTTCATTATTCCAATGCATCAGTGCCTCCAGTGAAGAACGGACTAAGTCGAGTTATTCCCTTTGGATTTTATTGCACCATTGGATTCAGCTCGTCAAGCTACATAACATATCAAAAGGACATAAATCTAGCTGTCTCCTAACCCAGTTTTTTCGTTGGCCCAGTTGGGTGGAATAAAGGTATAAGTAATAGTTATCCGGCAATGCAGACGATTTTAAGGGAATAAATTCTCTCGAGTCAAAATTACTCACGAACCCAAAGACATATTCACAGTTATATTTATGATTAAAGACTTAATTCATTTTGTTCCATTAGCTCTGGCATAGTTTTTTGACTTAAACACATCTATGCCATTATTCTAACATGAGCATAAAGGCATAACTCGTTTAGTGTCAATGGGCTAAGTAACGCCATTGGACAGTTTCGCGTCCATACCGTCTCGCTATTGGTATATTTGCGTGCTGTAAGGAAACAACTAATTGTATTACTTATAACTGTATATTCTTTTTGAATTGATTAATATAGACAATTCTGTAGTAATTAAACGTTATTTATTTAAAAACACATATGTAAAAATAAATTTTGAATATAATTGTTACATGTGCGGCTTAAATTATGAATAAATACTAAACTGACTTTTAGAATTCACTGCATTCTCTGAGTAACGTGAATAGTGCGACAAGGTGATAGTTCTATTGTGTTTGTAAACTTAAAAATGTATCGCGGACGTAAAATTACAAATTTGGTGATTAATCCACAGAAAAAAGTAAGTATCTATTGTATTTTATTAAAATTATTAGTTCGGCCTCTCTTAACGACATTATTGAACTTTTTGTTGACTGCTCGTGATTGTTATTCTGTCCGTAAAGTGTTTTGCTAAGTGGATACCTATTTAAAAGTAATTTACTGAGTTTGGCAAAAAAACAATAACAAATGAGGAAGGTATAAACGCGTTCGATATTAAAACTTTTTATTTACCTTCACATTTTGTATGTTTAAAAATATTGCAAGGAGAATTATTTATTTATTTATTTAAACTTTATTGCACAAAATACAAAAGTAAAAGTACAAATGGCGGACTTAATGCCATAAGGCATTCTCTACCAGTCAACCACACCAGTTTGGAACAGTTGGTGCAGGATCATAAAAAGCTGTGTCTAAAAACATAAAACGAGACAAAAGTCAATAAGTTTGATCTCTAAGGAGAATCTGAGCCATATTCCCAGTTGAGTTGAAATTTGGTATACCTACGTAACTTTAACTTTAATATAATAATAATATGGTACCCTGGACCTAATCTGATGATGGGAACGGATAGTAGACATAGTAACTTTGTAACTATAGAAAGCAATCCTACCGAATCTATGTATTTAAGTATTTAATTATCTATATAAGTATGTATATCGTCGCCTAGTACCCATAACACAAGCCTTCTTGAGCTTAATTTGGGACTAGGTTGATTTGTGTGAGGTTGTCTGATATTTATTTATTTATTTATTATTTATTTATAACGTCGATGAAGATCGAGATGATGACGATTAAAATTATTATATAAGGAGGCCGAGCCTAGTCTTAATTGTTGATTTTGTGTTGCCAAATAATCAAAAAAACAGATAATTTCAGTTAAACAATTTAATTTTAAAATACTTTTGTATTATTTTAAACAATAACCACCTGTTTTATTAAAGTTTGTCTAGTAATTCTTGTGATTATTTTTATTATACAGCCTCATTTGACTCCTTAGGTAACAAATTTCAAACTTGATAAGTCGTATAATTCCTAAAATACCATAAAAAATAATGGTATAAGTCGTTTCGCTTCATTTATTCACGTAGATCACACAGGTATAAGTCGTATTATTTCGTTTATTCACGTCGTTCACAATGGTATAAGTCGTGTTCATCTTTTATGCACGTCATTCATAAGGGCGTAAGTCGTTTAATTGCTAAAAAATCGGTAAAATTGGTTCAAATAAGTGGAGTTATGTCTTTAAATACTAGTGAACAAAAGGTATAACTACAAAAAAACGCGAAAAAAACATATTTACAGGGTCAAAATATTAGTTCTGTATTTATGAAACGAAAGCCTAACTCCATAGCTTGTATAAAAATGCTTAAAAAGTTAAATTTCTAAACATCTGCTATTGAAATATTGTTTTATGTCTCTCCTGAAAAGTGCCGTTTTTGAGTTATTCCCTTATTCACTGGAGGCACTGGCATATTACATTGCATGTTCTGACACAGTGGACATTTTGACACAGTGGACGCTCTGATACAGTGGAAGTTCTCATACAGTGGACGTTCTGACACAGTGGATGATATGACACAGTGGACGGTTTGATACAGTGGACACTGTGGACCCAAAGGACGAGAACGACCTCGATTGGTATGGAAAAATGAGCATTGGTATTTCCTCTTAACGTGAAAATAAGGGGACAAAATGAAAGTCTCGTAGCTTTAGTTATAAGTTGTTGATTTCCCAAGACACAGGTACACCTCGTGAGGGGTGAAACGTAATGCAACGCTGCAGGACTAGCATGTCGTCTGTTGACAACCAAAATGCACTAAGTAACAGATACCTACTTAAAACAAAGCTCGTATCTCAGTGTCATTCTACTAACTAGATATGAGGCTTTGAAGAACAGTTACTGAAATATATAAGTTCTACCCTTATGTTGTTGATATTCCATTGATTCGTACAGAAATGTATAAGTTCTACCCTTATGTTGTTGATATTCCATTGATTCGTACAGAAATGTATAAGTTCTACCCTTATATTGTTGATATTCCATTGATTCGTACAGAAATGTATAAGTTCTACCCTTATGTTGTTGATATTACATTGATTCGTACAGAAATGTATAAGTTCTACCCTTATGTTGTTGATATTCCATTGATTCGTACAGAAATGTATAAGTTCTACCCTTATGTTGTTGATATTCCATTGATTCGTACAGAATTGTATAAGTTCTACCCATAATGTTGTTGATATTCCATTGATTCGTACAGAAATGTATAAGATCTACCCTTATGTTGTTGATAATCCATTGATTCGTACAGAAATGTATAAGTTCTACCCTTATGTTGTTGATATTCCATTGATTCGTACAGAAATGTATAAGTTCTACCCTTATGTTGTTGATATTCCATTGATTCGTACAGAAATGTATAAGTTCTACCCTTATGTTGTTGATATTCCATTGATTCGTACAGAAATGTATAAGTTCTACCCTTATGTTGTTGATATTCCATTGATTCGTACAGAAATGTATAAGTTCTACCCTTATGTTGTTGATATTCCATTGATTCGTACAAAACGCTTTGCGTCCACTCAACACTTAGGGCGTGGCCACATGTCCACGACACGGCGTCGTAAACGTAAAACGACACGGTGTCGCGTCGGAGCGCGACACATTATCCACCGTGCGAATATACGTTGCCGCGTCGTGAAAACACACGACACGGCGTCGTAAACGTAAAACGACACGGTGTCGCGTCGGAGCGCGACACATTATCCACCGTGCGAATATATACGTTGCCGCGTCGTGAAAACACACGACAATCCCAACATCTCCAGAGGTCGAACTGGTTTCCTAAATACATTTTGCCTTTTTAAACGAGGCGATATTTTCCATAATAGTTCTTCAAAACTTGACACAGACATTCTAAAATAATCATAAAACTTGTGATCACTTATTTTTAAAGCCTCGTACTTCCTTTTGAAATGACTGCCATCATGGTTCATAATAGAAAGATATGGATTTATCCAACATTTTCGTTTCTTCTGCTTTTTAGGGTTCCGTACCCAAAGGGTAAAAACGGGACCCTATTACTGAGTCTTCGCTGTCCGTCCTTCCGTCCGTCCCTCCCTCCGTCCGTCCGTCCGTCCGTCCGTCCGTCCGTCCGTCTGTCACCAGGCTGTATCTCAAGAACGGTGATAGCTAGACAGTTGAAATTTACACAGATGATGTATTTCTATTGCCGCTATAACAACAAATACTAAAAATAAAATAAAATAAATATTTAAGGGGGCTCCCATACAACAAACTTGTTATAGATTATGGTACGGAACCCTTCATGAGCGAGTCGGACTCGCACTTGCCCAATTTTTCTTCATGCTTCTTTTTAAAGGCAACAAGAGCAGAATACGTGTGATAGGATCCATGTCGAATTGAAAACTGATCGCAAAATATTTTGAACATGTACGAGAAGCTGCGGCGTCGTAATCGAACGTGGCACCGCACCGTGCATCTACTCAACACAGCAAAGTTAATCTGCCCGGCGCGCGGCGCGACCTGCGGTGCCCGGTGCAGCATGTGTTTTCACGACGCGGCAACGTATATTCGCACGGTGGATAATGTGTCGCGCTCCGACGCGACACCGTGTCGTTTTACGTTTACGACGCCGTGTCGTGGACATGTGGCCACGCCCCCAGGACAGCAAGGGAGTGGAACTCTCTTCCTGCACGGGTTTATATTGGAACCCATAATATCCTTTGTCCTATTTGTAAATTCCATAATAACTGTGGACAGGACACCCTTTCCCTGACAAATATAACTTGGATCTCTTTAAGTCGAGAGTGAATAGGCATCTTCTAGACAATCATGCTTCATCATAGGCCTCATTGCTACTTAACATCAGGTACGTTCGAAGTCAAATGTTTGTCAATCGCACATAAAAAAGTGACTTGTAGTTGTCGCCAGGCAATTTGTAGATGGACACAAAGTCGCGTGACAAGAGAAGCGCAGCACAGATTGCTGCACACGTGCGGAAAGGTGCAGGCGCAGTAATATTTTTACCCGATTAAGATGACTGTAAAGATGAAAAGGTTAACTACGGGCGCCTAAGTCAGTTTATTTAAAAGTGTGGTTCAGGACCCCCAAGGGGGGTGGTGGCATAAATCCAGGGGGGTTGTGAGGATCAGCATCGAGAAAGTCTCGTGACTGCAAAGATTGCACATTTTTTCAAGCATGTGCATTTTAATTCAAATTCAAATGATTGAATGATAGACGGGTGCGTTCCAAACCTGTTTAAATAAGAGTTGGGTTCTAAGTTTAATCGCACAAACTGGGTTTTAGTGGGTCGCGAAGGAATTTTGATGGTTATTAAGGGCCGTGACACCAAAAAGTTTGAATAACACTGGTGTTAGTACTTGAAGTCGTTTGTTTATCCATCCGCCACGCAGGCGCCGTGCAGTGACCAAGACGCGATAATTATTAAGCCTGATCCACTCACTATGACGACCGGAGCCATGACTGGTCTGGTTGTTGTACATTACATACCTAGGACGGTGAATTCGTGAATGTCCGGGATCGCAGGTATTTGTGGCCCGAACCAAAGGTGAGGGCCATAAATATGCGATGTGACGCTTTACAAATTACCGCCGCCTTGTTACGTAATAGTACATTACGTAACAAGGATGGTAAATGAGGAATTACAAACCAGTGTCTATTAGAAGCCCGAAGCCGAAGGCAAGGACTTTAATGACATGAGTTTGGAATTCCTTTACCACCAGAGACACGTACGACGTCTTTTAACACACTTTGGAGGAAATAAAGCAATAGTAATAAATAGTAGTCAATAAATTACTTACCGCCCTAGAGCGTAATTTACGACTTACCGCCCGCTTTTCTAGCATGTAAACCCTTGTTTACGAGTGTAATGAAAATATACAAACTCATTTCAATCGAGCACAAATTTGTAGTTTTAAAGTAAGAAAACTAAAGGTCGATAAGCCAAGAGGAACCTAGAGTAAGGACCTTACTAACTTTTAGTTATATACCATTAAAAGTAAACTATATTAGTCTTACCCCACCTTACCAGGTAAAGATATACTTAGTTTATTTTTAACGGGAAAAGACTAACAGTTAGTTTTTTATTGGAGTGTGGCTTCTTCAGTCGAAAACTGGCGAGAAACTGCGCAGGATCGAGACAAGTGGCGTGCTCCCGTTTCGGAGG
This sequence comes from Apotomis capreana, assembly GCA_947623375.1. Classification (NCBI taxonomy): domain Eukaryota; kingdom Metazoa; phylum Arthropoda; class Insecta; order Lepidoptera; family Tortricidae; genus Apotomis; species Apotomis capreana. The sequence goes on from OX392519.1 coordinate 12,946,638, forward strand.
CTAAGGTCCTGTTTCGGTTACTGAGCCAAAATAGTTAGTCCGTGGCAGTCTTCACTCGGTGATAGTTTAACCCCACCAGCAATGTCAGTGAAGCCTCTCAGTTTCGGCTTAGCATAAAATTCTTTCGTACATTAAGATCTTTGGATGCCCAGACGCTTTCTGGCTGTACACGCAAAGAAGTCGCATTTCTCAGCAGATTCTTATGAAATTTTGTGAGTAGGCTCAATAAGTATCTTTCACACTTCATCAAAAAAAGTCTTCATCTTGTCGCTGCAGCTGATGAAGTAATTTTTTAACATACCTGTGCTAACTCGGGGCACGTTCTAGGGATAGGATATCGATAAAAAAGATGTTGATATAATTAAATTAATATTTGTGCCCATTGAACATTCTCGATTACTATAAAGAGGTTCGATGTCATATCTGATCTGATATTGAGCCTCTTAAATTAAGATAAAATAAAAGTATGAGGATGTCATTTCAATCAAAATGACAATTTACGTATAAATTATGAAAACTATTTTAAAATAAACATGTAAATACACGTTGCTTATTTTTTTTGTTTGAAAATGTGGGGAAATAAGTAATATTTATTTATGTCGATGAAATTAGACGTTGACTGACATCGATATATTTTTTTGTTGATAAAATATTTTGCTACGTTACTTCCGTATAGGTGCCCCGAGTTATCCCAGTTATGGTAATTAATAACATTTAAAATTTTCAAATGCTGTTAAGTTTAAACTAATTTCATTACTTTATCATCATAGAACCCAAAACTTTTATTTTTATTTGACTATAAACGGACGAGTAAAAAAAATTTGAAAAAATAAAAGAAAGGGAAAACAGCGTGATCTGAGAATCAAATGACGTCACCTCGTGGAAAAATTAAGTCGCCTACTCGACCTATGAAAAGAGCAGTGGTACGATTTCCATAGTTAATCGGTCTTAGTGACAGTCCTACTGTATGATTGAATGCACTGTGGCCAATTACACTCGTCGCCTACGCTGTTTTAGACTTTTTTTCGAATGGATTTTTTAATCAGAAATTGTGATATTTTCGAAAATGTAAAAATGTTGTTATTAATTTGTTTTATTCTTTATTTGATTATATCGGAACAAGGCCAGTTCAAAAAAAAAATGTTGTCAATCATAGGTACGTTGTAAACCATATAGAGTAGAGGACTATCTGACAGACAAAAATGCATGGCCTGAACCAGACACCGAGTAACTGACTCCTTAGATTGTACCCGACTAGTTTAAGGGACACAGTTCTAATAAGAAAGTATATCCATCATACTTTCTTGTAGTTTCTATATTTTATTCTTTCACTTTTCCTCATTTATATCTTAGAATACACTTTTAATATGTTTTCTTCGAGAACTACGTATAGTTAAGTTCATATTACTGTAATAGTTAAGTACTTATCCTTTATAAAACAATTACTGACTGTTGAGTTTCTCCCGGCGGCGTTTCTTCTCAACAGTGGTCTCTTCTTGTGAAATGCCGGTAGACTCAGACATGTAAAAGTGCCCTTGTGGGCTACTTGCAGAATAAAGTTCATTATTTCATTATTATTTCATACTATCCATCGCATGATTTCCCTATTCACCATCATTACCTTCTCTCTTATTTGTGCTATTTAGCTCATTATTTACTCAGACAACAGGAAATAAAGTCTCAAATTACGACCAATTTCATCCAATTTTAACTTACGAATAACAAGGATTTAAAAATCAAAACAACTTTTCCACGGATTACGAGTCTTGTCGAAATCAGATGACTAACTTTCAGAGAATCCCCGATGTTTTTCTTTTGTTTTAAATATCAACTGTTTGTCGTTTCTATAAGATTGTTTTTGCAACGATATCATTGTTGAATATGACTTAAGATGGATTTTCGTTACTTAACGCGTTTTTACAAGTTTTTTTAATGGAGTTGTACCTGTGAAATGTAATTAAGAATGGGACTTAATCGCTGTGAAAAAATAAATAATAAATAATAAAGAATAAAACTAAACGTCTTTATACAAAAAAAAATGGATAACTAAAACTTTCTTCGTAAAATCCAAGTATTGTTTTAGGGCACTACGCATCGAATTGGGACGACGGGTGTTGAGTGTTGATTTAATAAATTACACATACAGTGTGTTGCCGCCATGCGGGCATTTATTTAAGCGGTATTAGGCTTACACTAACTTATTAATTAACGTTGCTATGCATTGCAGTACAATTTGAATTTTGTTAGAAAATTAGGGCCACATTAGGACAACCCTGTTTCTGGTAACGCACTGTATATTGATCTGTCTCTTTTGGTTTTTGCATTTAAATTTGTATTATTGTATATATTCCGATATGTTGTTTGGTTTTCCTACCATTTACATTTGTTTAGGTATAGCACTCATTTTCTCAAAGGTAAACTGGAAGATCTCTTACAATAGGAATTCGTTTAAAGGATCTCCTTTAAAAGGATAAGTACATACTTATTATTTTGAATAATTTCTTGCCCTTTGTAGGTACATGATTATTCTTTTCAAATATATTTCCTGTTTTTGTGTACAATAAAGTGTTTACATATATTTATATAAGTACTAATTTTGTGCTACAGCGTATAATTTTCAAAATTTTCCCAGTGTCAATCATAAAATCACACTAATATTATAAAGGCGAAAGTTTGTGAGTGTGTTTGTTACGTCTTCACGCTCAAACGGCTGGACCAGTTTTGATAATTTTTGGTGGACAGTCACGCTGCATTAACACATGGCTATTTTTTCCCGAAAAAATGTAGTGTTCCCGTAGGATGGACGGGTAACACCGCGTGGTGGAGCTAGTATATTATAAACTTGTTAAAAAATACTTGACTTGCGAGTTACGGAATGCAGTTGATCGTGCAGTGAAAGTTACGGAACCGAACTGCTTCCGATGTGGAGGATGGAAGCGATCGAGGAACCATTTCACTGCCCAATTAATATAACTGCCATCATATTTGAGGGCTGACAGTTGTGTGTGTGAGACAGTGATTTCCCCACCTACACCTCTATTCTATTCTATTTGTGGCAACCGGTCACATTAGGGGAGTCACCATTACTGCTAATGTCTCGTTTACGACGACGGCACCTATTGACTTTTTGGTTGTCCGGTTTTAAACTTATCAGTCCGAAATTTGATTCTACGTGTGCCCGTCGTTAAACCTGTATAGGACAAATACAAAACATGACATGGGGGGAAAAGACCTACACCTCTAGAACTGTGACACGCGACTCTTATTAGGCGCTCGACATAATATATTATTTGTCACTCTCCTTTCAATACCGTGTGAACATGACAGCTGATGCCAAGTCGCGCGAGAAGCGAAGTCGCGGCGAGATTTGCTAGTCCTGCTGCAAAGTAGTAGATAGCGTAAAATTTTGTATTTTTAGGGTTCCGTACCCAAAGGGTAAAAACGGGACCCTATTACTGAGACTTCGCCGTCCGTCCGTCCGTCCGTCCGTCCGTCCGTCCGTCTGTCACCAGGCTGTATCTCAACAACGGTGATAGCTAGACAGTTGAAATTTTCACAGATGATGTATTTCTATTGCCGCTATAACAACAAATACTAAAAATAAAATAAAATAAATATTTAAGGGGGGCTCCCATACAACAAACTTGTTATAGATTATATATATGTATAGGTACGGAACCCATCATGCGCGAGTCGGGCTCGCACTTGCCCAATTTTTTTTTTATCGTCAACTAGTTGAGCCCTGCGGTGTAACCCTCTTTCAACGGGCACACTTTTCTTTTTCGGGATAAAAGTTGAAAGTTAAATGGGTTAATATACGTGATATAATCCGTCTAGAGTGTTTTAATTATATAAGACTACACTATCATTTTTTTAAGAGCTGTTATTAAATTACACACATGCTCCACTTCATAAGTGTGTAGATATGGCGTATTTTACAAGATTAACTGATCGACGAGCAAAATGTAAGTATGAATATATGAATTTCAATATCTATGTCAGTAGCTAATATTTAGGGTTCCGTACCGAAATAGTTGCGAACCCTTTGGAACTATAACTTTAATTATAATAGAACGTTACAAATCAACGGCTGTTTCAATAGGCGAAAATAATTTGATTCATCGATATGGTCGATAATGATGGATCACATTCTGTGAATCCAGAAATTTAGATATTCGTGACAAATATTGTCATCCATGGTTGACGTGGCAATGGGCAGGGCATGTAGCCCGGAGAATGGACGGCCGTTGTTGTTTCCCAGAAAGTATGATGCTGTGTCAGTTATAACTACAAGTATGAAAAGTGTAAGTTTCCAATTCACAAACGTATAAAAAGTTTTTAAGTTATTAAAACAATTTTACACTATAACGGGCAATTTAATTATGAAATCTAGCCTAAGTTCATGATTTATATATAAGCACTTACACACTATTCCACACAGAACTTCAATTATACGGGGCCCTCTATGCGCGAGTTCGCCTCGCTCTTGGCTGTTTTTTTAAGACTGTTTTCACTGCTCCGCCATGATGCATGATGATACGCACGAATGCACTGGTTTCTGTTTTGAATACATAACTGGCAACCCACTGCCTGAGATAAACCAACTTTAAAATTAACGTGTTTACAATGTAACCTACGTATTCTAAGGCTTGCAAGACCACTGGGAACCGAAGAGCTGGCAGCTTCCTCGCACAGCGTATCAGCATAGCTGTTAAGCGAGGAAATGCTGCCAGCATTTTCGGTACCATGCCGCGTGGGAGTAATTTTTTGAATTTGTTTTAGTTTATTTTAATTTTAGCTTTTTTGTACATAGCTGTTAGTAGTGTTTAAGTTTTTTATTTACTATTTCTTTGGTTTTCCTTTTTTCTTGAAATAAATATTGATATCCACGTATTACAAAATTCATCTACATATGGGTACTATTACATACATTATACTATTATAAAAGTCTAGATTTGTATTGAAACTCAGTTTTCTATGGAGGGGTCATGATTTCAGGAAAAATCTTAATAGCGTGATGCAGGATCGTCATTTGTTTTGTATGGGCGCGCGGCGCCATGCCAGTCTGGCGCTATCTGTTGGTCATAATATTCATTGTCCTCGCGTCACGCCAAACAGCTGCACATATTTTTACCAATTTTGGTACAGGGATAGCTGGGCGTCCAAAATAGTTATAGGATACTTTATGCCCGTCCGTGCCGAGTTGAATAGAAAATCAGTTTTTTATGGAGGAGACATTATTTCATTATTTCAAAATAAAGGCTAAAAATACTGGTACGGAACCCTCGTCCGCGAGTCCGACTCACACTTAAGTATCCGTTCTTCTTGACCCTGATACGACAGACGCCTACACAGAGATCAAGATCGTCGGTCCTTTTGTGATACCCATCTCATACAACAAGCAAACTGTCCAAGATAAAAACTCCGGTTCCGTACCCAAAGGGTAAAAACGGGACCCTATTACTGAGACTTCGCTGTCCGTCCGTCTGTCCGTCCGTCCGTCCGTCCGTCTGTCACCAGGCTGTATCTCAAGAACGGTGATAGCTAGACAGTTGAAATTTTCACAGATGATGTTTCTATTGCCGCTATAACAACAAATACTAAAACTAAAATAAAATTAATATTTAAGGGGGGCTCCCATGCAACAAACGGGATTGGTTGCGTTAACTTTGCACCTAATTTGTATGGAGCGCTATACATACCAGGTGCAAACTTAACTTAACCACTTAAGGATGGAAAGTGTTTGTACGGAGCCCTCAGTGCGCGAGTCGGACTCGCACTTGACTGGTTTTTAATAATTATTAAAGATGTGTCACGATAGTTTTCATAATATTGAATGCACACATTTTTGACATACTTACCTAACAACCTCACACAAAGCGACTTAGGTCCAAAGTTATATATCCGTGCCTGGCGTGAAGAACTTGATAACTCGACTTATACGTTTTTTTTTTATTGGCGTAATGGCTTTTTACGGCCAAGGTTTTGTAGGAAAAAAATTGATAACTCGATATCTATGATACTTTTGAAGATATGGCCTGTGACATCATATTGATATCTCGATATTTAGCGGATTTTATTTAACAAAACGAGATATCAGCGCGATGAGGCACAAAAAATATTGCATATCAACTTATCAACGTATTCTCAAAAAAAAAAAGCGTTCGTAACTTGACAAATCAAGATATTAGGATGAAGACAAGCACACTTTAACGATAACAAATGAATATATCGTTTTATCTCATTATACACAACTACCGTAAATTCATATGTCGATTTATCATTTTCAGGTTGATGGACACAGCAAATAATAAGTTGACATAATTAATTATTCATAATTTATCGAAATGTATATTTCGATTTGTCAAGTTATTCTCACATCTGAGGTGTACTCTGGTACAAAGGAAAACTGAGGTACTGATAACTGTACATTTGTGAACATAATATAAACCTTAGTACAACGTGTTAAGGTCCATGGGGTATAGTTAACAGTGTCTTCGTATGTATCATTCACATTACCGGTACCTTGTCAACCATCGACCAGTTTTATTTATTGGATCAGAAAAACAAAGATGTTGCCAGTTAAAAATAAGATAAATTCATCTAGTTTTTCTGTAGAATAAGTGCTTTTGCATTACTGAATTAAGGACGATTCATTTACTACAATTTATTCAATATTTTTATAACTTTTAATTTTATTTTCTTTGGGTTTCGTGACTAAAATAAAACAATTCAAACGGATTGTATCATATTTATTCATTGTTTGTACCTTTCTGACGTATTTGGCACCGAAAATTTGTGTTTTTCTCATCAAAAATAGTTGCCGAAACGTCAGGAGACTCAAACAACTAACACACGCGATATAATCCATTTAAATCGCCTTATATAAACAAAACAGTTGTATAGAAACTATAGAATTGTTTAATTGATACCCTATATTCTATGGTGAATATGTTGATAAGTCTAATATCTCACAAAATACAATGATTCTACCAAAATAAGTAAGATAATTGAAAAGTTTGCATAAAATTACCCTTAAATCAATTTAGACATTTCAATTATACAGAAAAACTGATTTTTAGGGATTAAATTAAAAAACATTTTCACCAATTAGGGCACTAATGTATGGGGGATAACTTGATAAGTCGATGGTGAACTTGATAAGTCGATGGTGAATATGTTGATAAGTCTAATATCTCACAAAATACAATGTTTCTACCAAAATAAGTAAAATAATTGAAAAGTTTGCATAAAATTACCTATAAATCAATTTAGACGTTTCAGTTACTATGAAAAACTGATTTTTAGGAATTAAATTAAAAAACATTTTCACCAATTTGGGCACTAATGTATGGGGAATAACTTGATAAGTCGTTGGTACCTATGTTGATAAGTCTTATATCACAGAAAATAAGAGGATTTTACTAGAATACGTAAGGGTAAATGAAAAGATCGCTGAAAATTATCCATAAATCAAGCTTTAAACACGATGAAAATGGATTTTGGAGAAAATGTCAAACTTTAAAATCGACGCCCTGAACAATTGCCATTTTGGACTTATCAAGTTCTTCACGCCATGCACGGATATATACTTCGTACTTACTTGCGACTCGCCCCGGCTTCGCACGGGTGCAATGCTATCTATATAATAAAATTGAAAATGCCAGAACGGGATAACGCACTAGGGAGGAAGCGAGATGGCGCCTTACAAAACTCGACGTCCTTTTAGATCACGTTTCTCCAATACGATGCAGGTTACCGCAGAAACAACGATTCAAATCTATTGACTAAATATGAGAATAGAATAAGAGCGTAAAAAATACCGTTTTCGCTACGTATTTCCTTTACAATCGGCTAAAGAAATGTCCATAAAATTCTTCATTTCGCGACCGTCGGCCATTTCCGGCAATACTCGGTTTCTTTTCGCTATGACTTAAGTTTAAGTAGCCAAAAATTTTTGGCGTCATGTTGGTACGCCGTTATGTCCAAGTTTTTTACTCGAAATGTAATGACTACGCACTTTGCTTATACGATAGAGTGAAGCGACATGTACGTCGAGTTCAATTGAAATGTCAAACGCAGTTGACATAACCTCAACTCTGTGATTTTTATTAATGTTTTTGAATGGAATTAGTGAAAAAAGATCAACTATATTGTTGCCAAAACGTTATACTCCGTAAACGCCTAGCCTAGCATATATTGTATTTACCTATAACGGGTAGGAACGGGTTTGTGAGAGAAAACAAGCGTAAAATAAACACAGAAACTATGTTAGATAAATGGGTATGTCTTTTAACATATTACTTTCTATTGAAAGATTAAGAGGCCCTTTTACCGATAAAGGCTAACGTCCACCACTATTTTCCTAGACAGACACAACGTAGGACTAAATATATATAATAGGACTAAATGAACGACTACCATAAAAGACAAAAGTAATAAACATACATAAATAAAAATATACAGATATACTTACATAAATACTTAGACATAATAAATAAATATATGGTAAAGTAATAAATAAAACAAAAACAGTATGAGCCACAAAGTTAAAGGAGCGCTTATTATTGCAGTGTACTAAGGGAGAGACCTGTATAGGACAAATACAAAACATGACATGGGGGGAAAAGACCTACACCTCTAGAACTGTGACACGCGACTCTTATTAGGCGCTCGACATAATATATTATTTGTCACTCTCCTTTCAATACCGTGTGAACATGACAGCTGATGCCAAGTCGCGCGAGAAGCGAAGTCGCGGCGAGATTTGCTAGTCCTGCTGCAAAGTAGTAGATAGCGTAAAATTTTGTATTTTTAGGGTTCCGTACCCAAAGGGTAAAAACGGGACCCTATTACTGAGACTTCGCCGTCCGTCCGTCCGTCCGTCCGTCCGTCCGTCCGTCTGTCACCAGGCTGTATCTCAACAACGGTGATAGCTAGACAGTTGAAATTTTCACAGATGATGTATTTCTATTGCCGCTATAACAACAAATACTAAAAATAAAATAAAATAAATATTTAAGGGGGCTCCCATACAACAAACTTGTTATAGATTATATATATGTATAGGTACGGAACCCATCATGCGCGAGTCGGGCTCGCACTTGCCCAATTTTTTTTTTATCGTCAACTAGTTGAGCCCTGCGGTGTAACCCTCTTTCAACGGGCACACTTTTCTTTTTCGGGATAAAAGTTGAAAGTTAAATGGGTTAATATACGTGATATAATCCGTCTAGAGTGTTTTAATTATATAAGACTACACTATCATTTTTTTAAGAGCTGTTATTAAATTACACACATGCTCCACTTCATAAGTGTGTAGATATGGCGTATTTTACAAGATTAACTGATCGACGAGCAAAATGTAAGTATGAATATATGAATTTCAATATCTATGTCAGTAGCTAATATTTAGGGTTCCGTACCGAAATAGTTGCGAACCCTTTGGAACTATAACTTTAATTATAATAGAACGTTACAAATCAACGGCTGTTTCAATAGGCGAAAATAATTTGATTCATCGATATGGTCGATAATGATGGATCACATTCTGTGAATCCAGAAATTTAGATATTCGTGACAAATATTGTCATCCATGGTTGACGTGGCAATGGGCAGGGCATGTAGCCCGGAGAATGGACGGCCGTTGTTGTTTCCCAGAAAGTATGATGCTGTGTCAGTTATAACTACAAGTATGAAAAGTGTAAGTTTCCAATTCACAAACGTATAAAAAGTTTTTAAGTTATTAAAACAATTTTACACTATAACGGGCAATTTAATTATGAAATCTAGCCTAAGTTCATGATTTATATATAAGCACTTACACACTATTCCACACAGAACTTCAATTATACGGGGCCCTCTATGCGCGAGTTCGCCTCGCTCTTGGCTGTTTTTTTAAGACTGTTTTCACTGCTCCGCCATGATGCATGATGATACGCACGAATGCACTGGTTTCTGTTTTGAATACATAACTGGCAACCCACTGCCTGAGATAAACCAACTTTAAAATTAACGTGTTTACAATGTAACCTACGTATTCTAAGGCTTGCAAGACCACTGGGAACCGAAGAGCTGGCAGCTTCCTCGCACAGCGTATCAGCATAGCTGTTAAGCGAGGAAATGCTGCCAGCATTTTCGGTACCATGCCGCGTGGGAGTAATTTTTTGAATTTGTTTTAGTTTATTTTAATTTTAGCTTTTTTGTACTGTTAGTAGTGTTTAAGTTTTTTATTTACTATTTCTTTGGTTTTCCTTTTTTCTTGAAATAAATATTGATATCCACGTATTACAAAATTCATCTACATATGGGTACTATTACATACATTATACTATTATAAAAGTCTAGATTTGTATTGAAACTCAGTTTTCTATGGAGGGGTCATGATTTCAGGAAAAATCTTAATAGCGTGATGCAGGATCGTCATTTGTTTTGTATGGGCGCGCGGCGCCATGCCAGTCTGGCGCTATCTGTTGGTCATAATATTCATTGTCCTCGCGTCACGCCAAACAGCTGCACATATTTTTACCAATTTTGGTACAGGGATAGCTGGGCGTCCAAAATAGTTATAGGATACTTTATGCCCGTCCGTGCCGAGTTGAATAGAAAATCAGTTTTTTATGGAGGAGACATTATTTCATTATTTCAAAATAAAGGCTAAAAATACTGGTACGGAACCCTCGTCCGCGAGTCCGACTCACACTTAAGTATCCGTTCTTCTTGACCCTGATACGACAGACGCCTACACAGAGATCAAGATCGTCGGTCCTTTTGTGATACCCATCTCATACAACAAGCAAACTGTCCAAGATAAAAACTCCGGTTCCGTACCCAAAGGGTAAAAACGGGACCCTATTACTGAGACTTCGCTGTCCGTCCGTCTGTCCGTCCGTCCGTCCGTCCGTCTGTCACCAGGCTGTATCTCAAGAACGGTGATAGCTAGACAGTTGAAATTTTCACAGATGATGTTTCTATTGCCGCTATAACAACAAATACTAAAACTAAAATAAAATTAATATTTAAGGGGGGCTCCCATGCAACAAACGGGATTGGTTGCGTTAACTTTGCACCTAATTTGTATGGAGCGCTATACATACCAGGTGCAAACTTAACTTAACCACTTAAGGATGGAAAGTGTTTGTACGGAGCCCTCAGTGCGCGAGTCGGACTCGCACTTGACTGGTTTTTAATAATTATTAAAGATGTGTCACGATAGTTTTCATAATATTGAATGCACACATTTTTGACATACTTACCTAACAACCTCACACAAAGCGACTTAGGTCCAAAGTTATATATCCGTGCCTGGCGTGAAGAACTTGATAACTCGACTTATACGTTTTTTTTTTATTGGCGTAATGGCTTTTTACGGCCAAGGTTTTGTAGGAAAAAAATTGATAACTCGATATCTATGATACTTTTGAAGATATGGCCTGTGACATCATATTGATATCTCGATATTTAGCGGATTTTATTTAACAAAACGAGATATCAGCGCGATGAGGCACAAAAAATATTGCATATCAACTTATCAACGTATTCTCAAAAAAAAAAAGCGTTCGTAACTTGACAAATCAAGATATTAGGATGAAGACAAGCACACTTTAACGATAACAAATGAATATATCGTTTTATCTCATTATACACAACTACCGTAAATTCATATGTCGATTTATCATTTTCAGGTTGATGGACACAGCAAATAATAAGTTGACATAATTAATTATTCATAATTTATCGAAATGTATATTTCGATTTGTCAAGTTATTCTCACATCTGAGGTGTACTCTGGTACAAAGGAAAACTGAGGTACTGATAACTGTACATTTGTGAACATAATATAAACCTTAGTACAACGTGTTAAGGTCCATGGGGTATAGTTAACAGTGTCTTCGTATGTATCATTCACATTACCGGTACCTTGTCAACCATCGACCAGTTTTATTTATTGGATCAGAAAAACAAAGATGTTGCCAGTTAAAAATAAGATAAATTCATCTAGTTTTTCTGTAGAATAAGTGCTTTTGCATTACTGAATTAAGGACGATTCATTTACTACAATTTATTCAATATTTTTATAACTTTTAATTTTATTTTCTTTGGGTTTCGTGACTAAAATAAAACAATTCAAACGGATTGTATCATATTTATTCATTGTTTGTACCTTTCTGACGTATTTGGCACCGAAAATTTGTGTTTTTCTCATCAAAAATAGTTGCCGAAACGTCAGGAGACTCAAACAACTAACACACGCGATATAATCCATTTAAATCGCCTTATATAAACAAAACAGTTGTATAGAAACTATAGAATTGTTTAATTGATACCCTATATTCTATGGTGAATATGTTGATAAGTCTAATATCTCACAAAATACAATGATTCTACCAAAATAAGTAAGATAATTGAAAAGTTTGCATAAAATTACCCTTAAATCAATTTAGACATTTCAATTATACAGAAAAACTGATTTTTAGGGATTAAATTAAAAAACATTTTCACCAATTAGGGCACTAATGTATGGGGGATAACTTGATAAGTCGATGGTGAACTTGATAAGTCGATGGTGAATATGTTGATAAGTCTAATATCTCACAAAATACAATGTTTCTACCAAAATAAGTAAAATAATTGAAAAGTTTGCATAAAATTACCTATAAATCAATTTAGACGTTTCAGTTACTATGAAAAACTGATTTTTAGGAATTAAATAAAAAAACATTTTCACCAATTTGGGCACTAATGTATGGGGAATAACTTGATAAGTCGTTGGTACCTATGTTGATAAGTCTTATATCACAGAAAATAAGAGGATTTTACTAGAATACGTAAGGGTAAATGAAAAGATCGCTGAAAATTATCCATAAATCAAGCTTTAAACACGATGAAAATGGATTTTGGAGAAAATGTCAAACTTTAAAATCGACGCCCTGAACAATTGCCATTTTGGACTTATCAAGTTCTTCACGCCATGCACGGATATATACTTCGTACTTACTTGCGACTCGCCCCGGCTTCGCACGGGTGCAATGCTATCTATATAATAAAATTGAAAATGCCAGAACGGGATAACGCACTAGGGAGGAAGCGAGATGGCGCCTTACAAAACTCGACGTCCTTTTAGATCACGTTTCTCCAATACGATGCACGTTACCGCAGAAACAACGATTCAAATCTATTGACTAAATATGAGAATAGAATAAGAGCGTAAAAAATACCGTTTTCGCTACGTATTTCCTTTACAATCGGCTAAAGAAATGTCCATAAAATTCTTCATTTCGCGACCGTCGGCCATTTCCGGCAATACTCGGTTTCTTTTCGCTATGACTTAAGTTTAAGTAGCCAAAAATTTTTGGCGTCATGTTGGTACGCCGTTATGTCCAAGTTTTTTACTCGAAATGTAATGACTACGCACTTTGCTTATACGATAGAGTGAAGCGACATGTACGTCGAGTTCAATTGAAATGTCAAACGCAGTTGACATAACCTCAACTCTGTGATTTTTATTAATGTTTTTGAATGGAATTAGTGAAAAAAGATCAACTATATTGTTGCCAAAACGTTATACTCCGTAAACGCCTAGCCTAGCATATATTGTATTTACCTATAACGGGTAGGAACGGGTTTGTGAGAGAAAACAAGCGTAAAATAAACACAGAAACTATGTTAGATAAATGGGTATGTCTTTTAACATATTACTTTCTATTGAAAGATTAAGAGGCCCTTTTACCGATAAAGGCTAACGTCCACCACTATTTTCCTAGACAGACACAACGTAGGACTAAATATATATAATAGGACTAAATGAACGACTACCATAAAAGACAAAAGTAATAAACATACATAAATAAAAATATACAGATATACTTACATAAATACTTAGACATAATAAATAAATATATGGTAAAGTAATAAATAAAACAAAAACAGTATGAGCCACAAAGTTAAAGGAGCGCTTATTATTGCAGTGTACTAAGGGAGAGACAAATAGTGTTTTTTGACGAGGGTTTTAAATGTTGCAAGAGATTGGGCACGCCTTATATCCAGAGTAAGCGAATTCCACAGTAAAGTAGCCCGGAATGTGAAAGAACCATTATAAAATTTAGAAGATGAAGGGGGAACAGTAAGAACCAAGTTTTGTGCAGAGCGAACAGAACGCAAATAACTGAAGCGCTCCTTGAGGTAGTGGGGAGTTGTGGGGTTAAATAGTACATTATAAAGAAGACACAGAATATGGGAGTGACGACGAGAACGGATTGAGAGCCACTTGAGCTGAGACCGGAACTCGGATACATGGTCATACTTGCGTAACCCAAATATGAACCGAATGTAGATGTTTTGGATACGCTCAAGCTTATTAAGCTGCTCCTCCGTGAGGTCAAGGTAAGCTATGTCAGCATAGTCCAATATAAGAAGAAGTAGAGTTTGAGAGAGTGCAATTTTGGTGGCAATAGGCAGAAAATTACTGAGCCTAAAGACATAATAGAGACATAATATTGATAATTACAATTTTTTAAGACCCGAAACCCGACTTGGTTGGGTTAAGTTTAGGTTATTTTTTTTTATAACCTGAAACTTGACTTGGCTAGATCCGACTTGGTTGGGTTAGGTTAAGGTTATTTTTTTTATGACCTGAATCCCGACTTGGCTAGATCCGACTTCGTTGGGTTAGGTTTTTTTTATGACCTGAAACCCGACTTGGCTAGATCTGACTTGGTTGGGTTAGGTTTAGGTTATTTTTTTTATGACCTGAAACCCGACTTGGCCAGAACCGACTTGCAATGATGAACCGACTTGACTATGCGTTTTGCAATGTATGCGTTTATAAAGTATGGTTACATTGTTTTATGAGTAATCAATGTATGACCATGACAAAGTATGCTTAAATCATTTTATGCGCATCAACTGTATGCCCATTACACAGTATGTTCTTAAACATTATGATTAAAAACGTTATGCGCATAAATATATGACTTTTTACAGTTATGCGTAATGATGAGTATGACGAATACACGTATGCGTATCAAAAGTACGCCTTTCAATTTTATGCAACCCGACCCCTACCCCAAAATTACATATTCAAGTGTTTCAAATAGGAAGTAAATTTGATTTACGCGAGCGAAGCCGCGGGCACGTCTAGTATTATTATATTCGTGTACATCACACAAATACGTATATAAATTATTATAGATATAAATGTGTGTGTGTGTGTGTGTGTGTGTGTGTGTGTGTGTGTGTGTGTGTGTGTGTGTGTGTGTGTGTGTGTGTGTGTGTGTGTGTGTGTGTGTGTGCGCGCGTGTGCGTGTGCGTGTGCGTGCGCGTGCGTGTGCGTGTGTGCGTGCGTGCGTGCGTGCGTGTGTGTGTGTGTGTGTGTGTGTGTCTAGTACTAGTGTAGAAGGGTATCAAGGAAACTTACACACTTTCAAATGCGTACAGAGTTAGAACTTAACGAGTATATAACTAGTAGTGACACAAAGTAAAAGTAAAACATAATTAACTTGAAGTTAAAATAGGCACCGTGGATTTAAGTAGTACACAGCTTATGATACACATAAGGCTGCCATCCTTGTATCTGTCGAACCCGGACAAAAAAGCTTTAAAAAAACCCGGACATTTGGCGTAAATCGCATTTTTTCCCGGACATTCCGAAAATACTATAATGATAAAAACAATCACGTCGTTTTTCATTCACATAAAAAGTGTTCTGGGTTTTCCCGGACACTTATTGAACCCCCCCCGGACGGCCCCAAACTAGGACAAATCCGGGGAAACCTGGACGGATAGCAGCCCTAGGTACACATCAACTCATGTTACCCCAGTTTTTGCACAGTTCAAAACGAATCCAAGAGCCCACTCAGTATGGTATAATTGGCGCCGGTTTCAGAATTAACCTTTTATCCGCAAGTTTGCTTGCTAGGCTTTGCAACTACTAAGGCTGCGTCTCAACTAAAGCGGAGCGGAGACATGCGCATTAGGGCGGATCATTTTTCTAAACTTAAGAAATCTTTTAACGATGGGTGCGGATTTGGTGCTCTATAGGATTCAAAATAACGTAAAAAACATTTAAAACATATTAAATAATGGGAAGTGTTACAACGCTATATAGCTAGACTCAGTTAATGCTCACTGAACTCGAAGACTCCGACTCCCGAGTCGAGTGGAACGTGAGTCAGCTGTGCAACGGCTCGAAGTCTTTTCTATAGCTAGACTCAGTTAATGCTCACTGAACTCGAAGACTCCGACTCCCGAGTCGAGTGGAACGTGAGTCAGCTGTGCAACGGCTCGAAGTCTTTTCTATAGCTAGACTCAGTTAATGCTCACTGAACTCGAAGACTCCGACTCCCGAGTCGAGTGGAACGTGAGTCAGCTGTGCAACGGCTCGAAGTCTTTTCTATAGCTAGACTCAGTTAATGCTCATTGAACTCGAAGACTCCGACTCCCGAGTCGAGTGGAACGTGAGTCAGCTGTGCAACGGCTCGAAGTCTTTTCTATAGCTAGACTCAGTTTATGCTCACTGAACTCGAAGACTCCGACTCCCGAGTCGCGTGGAGCGTGAGTCAGCTGTGCAACGGCTCGAAGTTTTTTCTATAGCTAGAGTCTTCGAAAAGACTCGAGTCATTCACTGCGACTATTTGTTTCAAAATTAGACTTATGGCTAGGTTGTATACGACACAATTATTTTTCTTGTAAGTATTCAATTTAGTGAATGAAGTTTACTGTTGTCTATTTTATTTATTTGGAATACTAAACTGACAGGTTCAAGGATCCTTAAACATCAACCGGAATTGCATTCATCGAAATGTATGTACGGAATATTAGTTTATTAGCAAGATGACGGTGTGCTCAAACAATAATAAGGCTCATGTAACTACGACTCGTTACACAAAAGGACACTAAAGCAGAAAAGAACTCCTATCTGAAACTCGCTTAGTTTGCGAGACTTGTTTGGTGAGGAGTTCTGAAATAAATGGAGTCCCATAGCGTCGAGTCTCGGCAGTTGAGTTCAGAGTACTAATAAAAAGGACTCCCAGAACTCGAGTGCTTTTCAACAATCAATCTGGAATACCAGATAAGCTTCAAAGGCGTTACTAACCTTACAGATGGGAGTTGGTAAGAGACTTCCAATACATAATACTCTAACCACAACCACTTCTCGACTCTCTTCTCTGCACCTCTAGCCCAACTGTGATATGCAAATCTTTGTCGCGCGAGATATACTACCTATCTCTTTCTGTACAGCACTGTCAGAGAGTGACGGGTGACGCTATGTCGCGCGACATGAGTCGTGAACCATAGATGTTCTAGACGGGCTGATTTTGCTGGCAAGGTACAAGCAAAAAATTTACAGCTCTTGGCGTTTAAACTGTTCCAAACGAATTCAAGAGCCTCTCGGCTCGCCCTAGTTGGCAGCGGTTTCCGAAATTAACATTTTGCTCATGCACGTGTGTTTGCTACTTTTGGCAACTATTCGAACTGTTTTGAATAGAAATCTAATCGAGTCCAATTTAGAGCAAGATGATGTAAAGCGATTCTTGGCATCTAAATTGGCGAAGCTTTGCGAAATCTTAAATTTTACAATATCTCTGCTTTCCTCCTCAATGCACTGTAATCCATACTGCTGAGGGTTGGGACATTAACCATAGATCAGCTTACTCCAGATGATGTTGCGCCTTCCACGGTTCTCGACCACCTTGAACACGTGGAAGTTCGAGTCAAGTGTAATGCGAATTTGTTCGCACCAACGCATCGGGCTGCGGCCCCGCTTTGCTTTATCACAGATATTAGAAGCATACAAAATGTAATAAGAGCCCCTCATTCAACAAACTTCATACGCAATGTATGGAGGCCTAGCATCATTTTTAACATTTTTAAGTTTATTATTCAAGTGTTTTTAATGTAGTTATAGGTTATCGCGGGCTCAGTTTCCTCAACTTGACGTCTTGCAATACGCTTATTTTGCGTAGTATGTAGTTTTACTAATTCGGTTACGTACTTTCGATATCCGTTTAAAGTTTTTTGATATTTGTTATAGTTACAAAATTATGGCCTGATCATTGCTATAAATTAAAGCACTTTATACTTATTGCTAAATGAGCTGCATTGAGGGTTAAAAGTTGAAATTTTAAAGGAGATAATAATAAAAAAAGTTTCTGTCAAAAATTTCATTTTTGTGACAAGCTTTTATAGCCGACTGTACTTTTTTTTGAACATCCATCAATTGCTCACAGAGAAGATTCTAAAGAGCCCAAGCTCGATATGATTGCTTTATTTATTACGGAGTTTCTATGGCCACCTTCTAGCTCCATCATTAGATCAGCTCCACGTCATCATAATATTGCATTATCATGCAATTTGCATATTCGTGCAAAATTTCAGCTCAATCGGAAACCGGAAAGGTAGTCAAATTTAACTTGCAAAACTCCACAGGTGAAAGTAAATAAAAGCTTGTAATAATTAGACATTTACCACACATTCATTTCCAAATTCACACACAAATCTAAACTGAAGATATCACAAAGCTTCATCGAATTAGTGATATATTTTCAATTAGAATGAGAGGGGTCCAGCCGGTGTCAAGTGGTCCCAGTCCCGTCCGCGGGAGACCACATCAGAGGTGTTTTGGGACCCTTAGTCAAGCAGTTCGAGAATGTGTGGTTTGAATGTCTAACATAGTTTAGTGTTAGTTGAAAACTATGCTTTAATGTGATGTATGTTTCGCCGTTACATTTAATGATATGATTTATTAGACTGAAGTATTTTTCATTGAGATGAATATTGATGATAAGGCCCTTAAAATTGTAATGGTGAGTCATATCGCGGAAGTATTAAGTAACACCACAACAACTTACTGTGGTCTTTCAAAACAAATAGTCCATTTGACATAAACACACATTTTGTGAATGACAAGTTGGTTGCTATATTACGCGACACTCTCTCTCTGGTCACTCCCTCATGACTGAGGACCGTGGTCATCGGTGGGTGTGTATGCTTTACACCTACCTAGTTATCGCGTATCTGATGACCAGGGATCAACAAAATAAATTTTGCTCGCATTTATGAACCCTGATGACCGATCAAACCTTGTTTGAGGTAGGGCCTTTCACTTGATCGCTCCATCTGGTTGGGCTGTCATCAATGCGAGTAAGTTCATACAAAGTTGTACTGTTACATTACGTGACTTTTATACAACATATACCTATCTAAACTTCGACGGAAAAAGAGGGGTGATATAAGTTGCTCTTCTTTTGGGCTTCATAAATACGCAGCCTGATTGGCTCATTTTCTCCGCTACAATTCAGTGTACATGCAGCCTTAAAACAAGCTTAAGCTGTACAATATAAAATATCCATCCTGATGTTCTATTTATCTATCTGCCACAGACGTCCACTGCTGAGCATAGGCCTCACCCATGACTCGCCACAAACTGCGATCCCATGCAGACTGCATCCATTGATTCCCCGCTACTCTCACGAAGTCATCCGTCCATTTAGTCAGGGGCCAACCACGCAGCGTTTTCCTGTTGTTCGTAGAAATGGAAACCGTAATTAATATAAATCAATTACTGTAACGTATGTAATTAACTTTAGTTACAGTCATTTAAAAATATACGAGCGCACATCGTAACTATTAAATAAATTCTGACACACTGTTCGAAAGAATGGCAAATAATAAATAAAAACGGGGCGCTTATTGAGATATCTCCAAACGTTAAATCGCCATGATATATCAGTAATTTCTCAGGTTTTCGACTTTGAACTGTCATTGAAACGCGATGAGCTGTTTATTGTAATTTTTAAGATTCTTAATTTAAATAAAATAAGATATAATAACAATATTTTTTTTGTAAGTATCACACAAACAATAAAACCCGATTATTTGTTATTCCACACTCACGTCTGGTAGCATAAACTAAATGTTTATATAGAAGCGAAAAACTATAAAAAAAAAATAGGCCTTGAGCGGTATTTGAAACTACGTCCCCACGGCTTTCTGGGCCAGGCGGGTGCATTACCAATTATGCCATCAAAGCCACTAGCTAAAGCATCGATTTTTTCAACCAGTTGCTTCATTTCTAAATGTCTATATATTATATAGGGCGTAAAGATTATGAGATTGTCTTTATGTTCGGCACCCTCGTCACTTATTATGCTGAGAAATCTATAGTAACAATGTGCTACACTCAATTCTAATTAAAGCAGTAAAGTCCAGCGTAAACTACAAAAAAAAAAAAAAATTTTTCGCCTTTCATTTACTAAAAACCTGCTTTATGACCCTTCCATCCGTGTGTCCCATAGACATCACATGGAGATTTCTCTAGCACGATGATATGGATTTGTGTTGACCTAAACCTGTTCCACGAGCCATTAGCATGGTGACCGATATTTTACACATGCTAGGCTTTGTTTATTTTTCTGCAGGTGCCTGGGCGGAGTTCAATATGGCATTAGAGACATTAGAAAGTTATATTTCTCTATATTTCCAAACTGACTGACTAATATGAAGTGACCTAGAATTGATCCAAGATTAAGTGGCTATGAAGTCGCCGATTCTTTTATAAATGTCCATTTATATTTGACGACGCGGTTGGCACAGTTTTTGTAGTGCATACTGAGCTGGCGGTCCTGGGTTCGAATCCCGGTCAGGGCAAACATTTTGTCTGATGAACTCGAATATGTTCCTGGGTCATGGATGTCATCTATATGTATATCGTCACCTGGTACCTATAGTATACGCTTGCTTAGTTGGGGACTAGGTCGATTTGTGTAAGATTGTCCTTTAATATTTATAATAGTTTCTCTAATTCTGGGGAATCAGTTTTTAACTTCTCAATTTTTAACGATGTCGCGTAACAAGCATACAAAAATATACTAAAAAAAACATACAAACTTACGAGTTTCTTATGAGATGTCGATTAAAAATACATAGACAGATGTATTCTGATGTATCCTGTCCAAATAAATGCAGTGTAAATTCAAATTTTCTGAATGGTATCTGTTCAAGATCTTGTCTACCTCCGCGATATAACATTTTCTTTCTCATACAGATAAATAGGTATCAATTTCATCATCAGCACCAAATGTAAAGGTTCAGATACGT
Source organism: Apotomis capreana (assembly GCA_947623375.1). Classification (NCBI taxonomy): domain Eukaryota; kingdom Metazoa; phylum Arthropoda; class Insecta; order Lepidoptera; family Tortricidae; genus Apotomis; species Apotomis capreana. The sequence goes on from OX392519.1 coordinate 12,967,734, forward strand.
AAATCTCTGCCAATTTGTTCATTTGATTTTAAGCCATCATCATAAATTTAAGAGCTACGGTCTTGTCGGTGGAGCGATTTCCATGCATCTCTATCTTGCGCCTTCTTCTTGACAGTCTGGTACGACACGACATTCGCCTTCTCCTTAATTTGGTCCACTTAAAGTTCTCTTTGGTCTTCCTCTCTTTTATCCTTCTCGACTTTCCTTCTACTATAGTCTTTATATATTCGTCCTACCGCAGCATGTGTCCAGTAAGATTTGTATTTATATAAACAACGAATGCATTACCATTAAGTTACTATGCAGAAACTTTGCGGGCAAGAAATATCGTCTTTTGTTGTTCTTGTGCTCTTTTCCTTCACATAACAGTCGAAGATTTTGGGTCAATACGTCCCTTGGGGGTTTTAAAGTCTAGTTTTGCGGTGCGGTATAAAGGTTCCTGGTGATGTTATTTGTTTCTAAGATAATGTGATCAGGTCCTTGTGCTTGGTACTGTTTTTATTCTACAATGGTGACAAACAACATACGGCCCGATGATAAGCAGTTATCGCCGCCTATGAGGGCTTGCAACGCCTGGAGCAACACATGCGCGTTGCCGACCCTTTAAGAACCTATTTACTCCCCTATTTACTATAGACATAGTAGAAGAACCCCATACTGTTGCCCTCGGGGAAAACCTCGGCAGGGAGCTCATTCCACATGCGGAGCATAATGCGATACTGTCCCATTATCAACTTTACTTTTAACCATTAATGAAAGTAGAAAGCTAGAAATTAGGATGCCAAGCAACGCGATGTTTTTTATAGGCAAAAAATATAAGTAACAGAAGGTATTAAAATATGTCTTTACTTATTTATTTAAGGTGTATTTCACAAAAGTCAGTACAAATGGCGAACTTGATGCCAAATAGCATTTTATACCAGTCAAGGGCCAAAATAGAGATCATTTAACTGGGTGCAGTGTAGAAATTTAATCGTTCTGAGAGCTTCTTAGATATAACTTCGCACAAATCAACCTAGTCCCAAATTAAGCTTAAGAATGGGAAATTGTTATGGGAAAAATAATATAATTTCGACAAATACAATGATAAATATACATTATACATACTATAGTAGAGTTGTTAGTCCGCTGTTTTCTCACATAATTGTGCGCATCGGGTTACAAGCATGAAATTTCTACCACAGATAGAGTGTTCCCCGGTGATTATTTTCAGATGTGGAGGGAAGTCAGATTCGTCCCCTGTGAGGCGGGAGGGCGGGGTGAATAGGACCAAGTAGTGCTCTTTTCTTTCTTGATTGCAGGTCAGTTAAGTCTACTAGGACTTGTCTGGTATCGTTTCCGAGTAAAACAGACACAGGGGACGAATCTGACTTCCTTCCACATCTGAAAATAATCAGCGCGGAACGCACTATCTGTAGGTAGAAATTTCATCCTTGTAACCCGATGCGCACAATTGCGCGGCTTAGCAACTCTACTACTAATACTCATTATAATTGGACATTTTACAAATATTTCACTAAAACTGGAATTTACACATAGGATATTTCCAACGGCTCCAGACTAGGCACAGATTGTATCTTGGGAACCGGGAGTACAGTATACCAATAAAAATTAAAAAAAAAAACAGTAATAGAAGAAGCCCGTTAACGCAACAGAATGAATAAAGTGGAGGGAAATTACAATACAAGATGATACTTATTATATAAAATTACTTATCTACGCATGTGCGTGTGCGTGTATATACTAAATATACACTATAAGATATTAAACACAACAAATAAGAGCAAATCGATACCTTAGAGTACAATCGTACTAAGTTTTCGGATGAAGTAGTTGCAATTAGGACGTTAGTGCACAACTTTATGTGGTTTAAATATAACTGGCAAAATGATTGTAATTAGTACAAGTGTGAACTTAGGTATCGTAATGTCTACAGCATAATTAGGTTAGGTTCTAGCTCTTGTTCAAGCAGATGCTTACGTAGCCACCGCCGTAAGGTTAGGTAGTAGAAAAGACAATATGGAGTTCCTCGAAAATTTTATTAATTAATCGGTAACTCACACATATCAGGCAGAACTTATGCTTCTTTGTCACCATCGAAATATAAAAGCGATCTGATGAGTGATGACGCAAGGAAGATGAATGGAAGAAACATACATGCTCCGTTGACCCCAAGTAGCAGGATAAGGTAAAACGAGTAGATAAAGTAGGTAGGTATAGTAACAAGGAATCCTAATAGTAGGCGTAGATGTAAGGCGTTAGGGCGAAAATCTGGTTTGACTAGTCTTCGCGAATAAGTAGTAGTTTAACTTGACCTAAGAAAGCAGATACGACGATCATACTTCATCGTTCGTGTTTCTGATGAATTGATCTTGATGACGGTTTAACTATTATCAAGTATCTTCTCGAATTCGGACGACGATATACAGTCATACTTTTAACTATCATCTATATTGCCGGAGGAATTACTGTTTTTTGTATAATATATTACCTTTTCATTTACCGCTAATGTCTATAAGTCGTCTGATGCAGAATGTTTTAAGTTATACGATAATATAAATAATTAAATAGCGATATTTTTGAAATACCGCCATTTCCCTTTAGATTCGAAACACAAGACAACACGAAAGTTATGGCTACAGAATCGAATGCTATTTTCGATTGAATGATGTAAGCACATTATCAGCAGCCATGGCTGATTTTCAACGCTATGCCGCTCGAACTGAATGTGTGCCACTGATATAGATACATATATGTGTGTCATTGGCTGAGGAGTACAAAGTCCGTAGACACATATGTGTGCCATTGTCTGAGGTATACAAATTCCGTAGACACATTGGCTGAGGAGTGCTGAGGGGTAAAAATTCCTTAGACATATATGTGTGTCATTGTCTGAGGTATCAAATTCCGTAGACGCATTGGCTGAGGTGTGCTGAGGAGTATAAATTAAATAAACATATATGTGGGTCATTGGTTTTGGAGTACAAATTCCGTAGACATATAGTGTGTCATTGGTTGAGGAGTACAAATTCCGTAGACACATCATAATAATAGTGTGTTCCATTTTAGATGATATTAGTAAGAGTTCTTTAACACAAGTATGTTGTCACTGGAGACGATCTCGTTAAGCGAAGCTGAAATTAATAAATAGGAAGACCAACGGTGTATCATTTAACATAAATGGTAAGCTTGGAGTTGATTTTTCTTATATTTTCTTCTTTTTGTGGAAGGAAAGGAGCCCGTGGGAGATCAGCGACCCAATGGATCGATGTTGTGAAAGCCTGTCAGGAAACTCTGCAGACGTAAAAGAAAGGAGAAAGACGGAAGGGCGAAAACCGTGTGGAGTCTCCACTCCAGCTCTCCAGCTTTGGCGCAAAAATTACGACTTCAAATAGTCACAACGCTCAGTCATGAGGAAGCGAGGATGTAGAAGATATTGTCTTCAACAGAAGTAAACGAAGGTAGCAAAATGCCGCAAATATAAAAGTCCATGGGAATCAAATTCTATATGAACGCCGCGCCAATGGAAAACACATGGACTAAGGTAAGGGGGAAGGGGGGAAGACTACCACTACCTAACTATTTTGGCTCAGTAACCCAAACAGGATCTTAGCCTCCGAAACGAGAGCACGCCACTTGTCCCAATCCTGCGCGGTTTCTCGGCAGTTTTTGACTGAAGAAGACTGCCACAGTCCAATAAATAACTATCTATTTGTCTTACTCCATTAGACAATAAACTATGTAAGTCTTATACCCCACCTTACCTTATAGTGTTTATGGAAATAGTTCTCGAATAGATGAATTGAAATAAATACGTGGAGATGGACTGGAATGAGAATAGTCAATCCAGGTCAACTCTGGCACCAATTAGCTAGAATTTTAATGCGGTTTTAAGAAAAACAATTAGGTAAATTAACAACGGTTCCGCTAACAAGCAGAAACGTGACCTAAAAACTTAGTATTTATTCGCGAAATCTCTCCAGTTAAACGAGTATTTTATACGAGAACCTATTATGAAAACACCTTTCAATTTTAAAATCGGTTTTCGCTCGGCTAGAAAAGACGAAATGTTTTTAACTTTTTCAATGATTTTAATCAGTCTTATGAAATGTTTTAGATTGAAGCACATTGACAGGGTTGCTGAAATTAAAAGGATTAAAAAAAAACTAATTTCATGTGTCTATTGATAGAAAATCTGATCAATCTTCTTTGATCTAAAGAACGATTTTATTAGAAAAATTACTTACCTATTCAAATAATCCATGTTGGCTATCACCAAAAAATCCGATAGTAAAATGTGAAAGAGAAATCAGCGAGCCCAGTTTTTTAGTTCCTTTTCCGCCGGCCAGTGCACCCAAACTGGTTACATATCGTGACACTTAACAAAACACACGGAAACTCGCTCAAAAACACACAAAACACAAACACAATAGTTTATGTAGCACAATATCCGTTTAGGATTTCTTTGCCAGTGTCATGGTCAACGTACGAGGTGAAGAATGCCGTAAGTGCGAGCGCGGTTACTTTCGATACGAGCGGGCGTGTAGCTCAGGTTCGCAACGGTGAATGTGATGGTGCAGCGATAGGTTATGTTGCGTCTCTGTCGCTCGATGCGCGGGCGCTGCGGTGGTACTATTGATGCGAATGCGAATAAATGTTCGAGTTAATGTTGTGGAATAGGTTCGATAAGTATTTTTCGAAATTTTCAACACAAACTCGCGAGATTAGAGCTCACAGAGCCACCATACCCCACGCGGCGAACGATGATTCCTATGACACCTGTCATCTCAGTACATTTTTCCGATTATAGGTTATAAAATGTACTGAGATGACAGGTGTCATAGGAATTATCGTACCTTTTTATTTAATCCGTACGTTCAAAAACACAAACCCTTTTAAGAAAAAAAAACTTCCGTATACAACATTCACGGTTGCATTTAACCTGCCGTTTAAAAGTTCAATTTCCATTTGAAAATGTCTTGTCCAATTTATAGTTAACATCACGTTCAATGCTGAACGAATTGGGTTCCAAAAAGACTAAAAGTTCGTGGCGCAGTTTTAATCAAAAACTAGTGGGGTACTGTTTGCAGTCAACATGGTAACGTGTTTAACTACCTTTACGAGGTATTGGCACAAAATAGAGAAAAGTACTAGCACAAAAAACTCTGTTGTGAACTTGTCGAAAAGTGCTGGTAACTGGTAACAAGCAAGAGAGGAAATAATTTTTAGGGTTCCGTACCTAAAGGGTAAAAAACGGGACCCTATTATTAAGACTCCGCTGTCCTCTCGTCTGTCTGTCTGATCATCTGTCACCAAGCTGTATCTCATGAACTGTGATAGTTAGATAGTCCAAACTTTAAAAGATGATGCATTTCTGTAGCCACTATAACAAAAGTTAAAAAAATAAAAAAATCAACAAAATGTGATCGATTGCGTTAACTTTGCACCTCATTTGTATCCGGTGCCATACATACCAGGTGCAATCTTAACCCAGCCAGTTAAGAAGGGATAAGAGAGTCGAAATCGCAGATGGCCGGTTTTTTAATTCTCTAAAAATAAACGATTATGGACTATGGTCATGAATTTGAGGTTACGCGGCGTAATCGCGGAGGCACCAGCTGGCAGACGATGTAAAATAATGATCACTTCATCGCAAAAACTAACAATCATTTTGACGAGCGAAAACTCCCACATTTTATTTAATTTGATCGAAATAGGCAGCGTCACTTAGCCTATTAAGATTATATTTACATTGCTCGTAAAAATACAAGATAATTTAAGAAAATTGAACACTTTATTGACCTTATAAAATCATCCGTTCACCCATATAAGCACTTCAGTCCTAGTCAGACTGTATATGTATGTATTTAGGTATGTATGTAAACTCTTATTTATTGTACCTACACAACAACTAGTTATAAATACATTCATAACAAATGAAACATGTACAAAGGCGAACTTATCCCCATTAGGGATCTCTTCCAGTTACCTTGACTGTCATTATACATGGCATCTGGGCATACTCGGGGCTCCATGAGCTAGATCTCACGAGTCTGTTTGGAAATTGCTGAAATATCATACACAATAATGTTTTTTTTTATGTTTCTAACATTTTTCCGCTATTTGAAAAAAGATGCATGAGATCCGGTTGAGAAATGCGAGATGGAGGCAAGAAAAGCTGGAAATCTGGACAACTACTGAACATCAGGGGGCCTGTGATGATTGTTTTTATCACACAATAAATAAGTGACAAGCATCCGTCACGTTTTGACAAAATGCGAGTGTGAGTGACGGATGCTTTGTCACTTATTTATCACGTGATAAACGCAACCATCATAGGCCCGCAGGAATTCGGACATACGATAAAACTGCCATGCTGATATCCATATCAGCATGGCAGTTTTATCGTATGTCCGAATTCCTCCAGACGATGCGCTCTTTCGGTCAATTATTTGAATGTGAAAGTATTAGTAAATGAGTATGAGTATGAATATCTTTGACTGTTTGTTACCTCTTAACGCTTAAACCGATTTACATAAAATCTGGTATTCACATAGCTGGACACATTTACACGAAAAATATAACCACATTATTATGTCGTTCTGAGATCCCATTTAGCAGGGGGGCTGTGAGTATCATTGGAATTGTGGTAATACACTGCAATTAAAAAAAACATTTGTTTAAATTGCGTTTTGTATAAAAATGACAGAGTTCTAGTTACCAAGCTTGTGACCTAAGGACTGACGTCGCTAAATTACAAGGGTCCTGTTTTTTGATTTCGGAATCCGGAATTTATACAGAAATTGCTTTGAAGCCAAATAGTGTCCGCCATAAGCGATGTTTCAAAGGTAACTGCTAGATTAGAATGTTTAGAATAGAGAATTAAATTGTCAGATTGTACCTATTGACTAAAAAGCTAAATCAAGTTTAGATGTCAGTTGGATTTACTATATTAAATGAAGATTATTATATCGCATTCTGCCAGAAATGTAGACTTCAAAGCAGGGATTAATTCTAATTTTATTTTAGCTATTGCGGCTGTCCTTTGAGATCGATTCTATCAAAGTAAATTAAATTAATAGTATATTTATTTGAGCATCGGTTTTTGCAGAATGATATAGCACATATTCATACAACTTACGCGAAAAGAGGGTTAATATATTTTAAATGTATGTTTTAATGTTGTATTTGTGCTTGTTTTCTGGGTGAAGACCAAAAAGTTTACTACTTTAACTGATTTAATTAAAATTTGTATCAATTTTTCCCTTGTGCGACGACAAATTAACCATCGAATAATGTACCTTAAGGTACTGTTTTGAGGTTCATTATTGTGTCGTTAATTTTTGTGGCACAACGGAACTTTTCCGATCGCTTTTTTCTAAGGCTAACTACGCCTAAATTACGTCCAACTTTTTGGTCTTTACCCTTCTACTAATTTGATCGAAAGAGCTCGTGAATCTGAGTAGAAAATACCTAAAATATCCAAAATCTAAAATGTGGAGTAAACAACAAAAAGACAAATGGCCTCACTAGTTTATTTCCACATTGATTGTATAGTACCTACTCAGTCAGTTGTTGGGAAAATTTAACAGACTGGAAAAAAGGCTCGACGCCAGCCTATAAAGTTCTCCATATAACACACATTTGTATCTATATTTAGAGGTAATAGTATCTCAATTTAATATCTATGTCGCTGACAGCACCCGCTGTGTGGCTATTGTTATGTTACGTATCCAAACAACTGAATAAAACCATTGATAAGGGCCAAGAAACCAATTGTGTATCTTTGAACGAAGGGGATAAAACTGGTTAAAGCTCTTTTTTACAGACATAGATATTAATAATAATGGAAACAAACAACAAAACTAAACTAAACATTGTTGTTTGCTAAAAACTTTCTCAACGAACTATTGCACGCTTTTTGTATCCAGTAAATCTTATTAATAGGATGTCAGTCCATTTTATACACAGGTAAAAGCATACGGCGTTCCTCTGATTTGAAATTAAAAAAAGATGTGAATGTTTATTCAGATATATTTTTCAGTTTGTGCCGTAATCCAGGACCAGGAGGCTGAAATTTTATATCCATTAGGGTGTTGCTTATTTTCTAACCCCTTACTTTCACCCCCTCATTCTGTTCTAGGACCCGAAAGAACATCACAGATTTTTTATTTATTTTTTTAATTCAGTTTTAGGGGTCGCTACCGCCCATTAAAAATCCGAGATAAATGTTAATAAAACTCGGTTCACAAAGTTTTCTTTTTAATTTTTTTGCAGTGATTTTGTTTGAATAATCTAATGTATCAATCTAGTTATATATCAAGTGAATTATTCTGTGTATCAGAAAAAAATTTGGTAGTTCATATTGAGCTAGATATTTTTTTTCTATATATTTTTTAATACAATTATGTACGTTCTGTAAGTATTATGATACAAAGAAAAAAACTTTTTTTTTCATATCTTTTTCAGATTTTTTACTTGCCGGTAGCGACCCCTAAAACTGACGTTTTTTCGGGTCCTAGAACAGAATGAGCGGGTGAGAGTACGAGGTTAGAAAATAAGCAACACCCTAATATCAATCAATAGCTTTACACTAGTTACGAAGTTCACAGAAGTTGACCGAAATATGGGTTTCAGCAGCGAAGTGCCTCTCAACACTATCATATCCGCCCAACTTCAGTCAATTTTGCGAGTATCGTGGAGCAGCAACCATACACAATATCCATTCAATATATATATTTTTTTTTAATTGTAATTTTGTCTACAGGTTCAGTGATAGATAGATAGATAAAAACTTTATTTCATCACCGACACCAACAATAACATTTATTGAAATCTATAAGCTAAACAGTGTTTATCTACGCACATATCATTAGTGCTCTAAAATGCGTTCAGAAACCGTAGGAAATGACCAGCATTACTACAACCAATTTTACTATGAGAACTTTCTTATCTGTGGCAGTAGGTAAAATTTGTACTGTAATGTTATAACGCTATTAATTTTTGTAAGGTTATGAGTTTAAATTTGGAACAGCTGTCAAAACTGAAGTAGGTCTCTATTCTAGTATCCATAGATATTAATATTGTTATCGATACGAAACGTCAATTCAGTATGTTTTTTTATAAAAACCGCACGACATTTGATCTCGAGTGACATGAGAATATGGATACATTCGTTTGTAGGTATATGATTTAGAAAAAAAAAACATTCGTCTTGACGGAGGTCCGAATTGCCGCCATTATTGTTGTCATTTGTTTGTTGGTTCTTTGCTGTTACGAAAGTATAATTGTGATAAGTTTATTGTAATTCACATTTTAGTTGAAAATATTGTTTCAATGTAAATGTAAATTACAACTATTACAATAAATAATCTGTTTATGTATTTGTTCAGATTTATTTCTTACTGCATTAGTATATGTCGTTTTTAGATATTTTACAGGTAGCACTAGTGGTGCCGGTCATTTCCTTATGGCTTCTGAACCCATCTTAGAGTACTTATGATATGTGTGTAGATAAAGTAGTGTATACAACTGTACATAATTAGGCCTTAAAACACTCGTGTGATCCTATTATGAAACTCGCTGACGCTCGTTTCATAAAACCACACTCGTGTTTTAATGCCTCTCATTATGTCTCAGTTGCATAAACTACTATTATAATTAGCAAACAGAATATATAACAAACATTAAAGAATAAGAAGTGTGATAGTGCGTTTATGTAAAGTAACGCCTGAGAAGTATAATCAGTCTTGCAAGTTATTTTTTCCCTTTATTGTGACTTACCTACCTATATTCGTTTTTTATGTATTAAATTGAAGCCATTGAGTAAAGAATATATTAATTCTGGTTAAACTGAAATCTACACACAGCCTGGTTTGTAATGAATGGCTTTCATTCGAGCTGAAACACAAAATCTCAATAGGCCGCGTCTGAAAATTAAAAAAATTGCTTCCGTCGAGTTTTAGGGCTCTATTTAGAAAAAATCAGGTATATTTATGTCTATATTCTTAATATGTTTCAATAATAGTATTTTTTCGTGTGATTGTCAGTGTGATAGTGTCCCCTGGTAACAATTAATAATAAGTCTATATTTTAACGGTCTGGTAAATAATTTTGTAAATAATTTTATGTAAGTAATTTTATTTAACGTTTCTTTTTTTGCGATACCACCAAAATAAGCATTGTTTTAACTTCATTTGATTTTGTTTGTAACATAGTGTAAAATATATACGTTGATACATTTTATAATAGATTAGTATTAATTTGATTATAAATAATTAAAAGAACATTAAATCTAAGCACGTCTATTTCTACAACGATAAAAATGAATCTTAAAGTCGGCAGAAAAGTGTTGATTTGTTTTTACTAAAGCTAGGTTAAGGTTAAAATTGTGTATTTTTTTCATTGTTGGTCTTTTCTACAAAATCGTGAAATAAATTAACAATACCCTCAATCAGAAGAAAGTTGTCGAGCGAATCACCATCGAGAACCAGTCGTGCCGCGCCCGTTTCAACCGGGTGATTGTACCTGTTTCGCGCATTGGAGAGTTACCGATATACCGGTAACAATCGATTCTACAGTAGCCATCGATTAACGAGCTTGGCAGTCTTCTTTACGAGCATGATGAAAGACATCGGACGCAGTGGAGCGCGAGCCGAGATGGGAATCTTTTGTCTTTTTTTTTAATGTCCAGCGATTGACGTCATCATCTCGAATATTATGAAGAATTCGTTGTTGGTATTTGTTTTACAGCTAAGCTAATTTATGTACCGTACCCAAAGAATAAAAATCAGGACAATATTATAGACTCCACTGTCCATCAGTCCGTCTGTCTGTCACCTGGCTGTATTTCTGTTGCCGCTATAACAACAAATATTAACTTTTGCATTCACGTTTTTATTTTCCATATTGACGATATTGTAAAAAAAATACTAGGTTAGGTGACCGAGACTGGAATCTTTATTAACTCAGGCTATATCGCGAATCATAATTAGACGACGCGGTTGGCTCGGTTTGTAGAGACCTGCCTACTGAGCCGGCGGTCCCGGGTTCGAATCCCGGCCAGGGCAAATATTTGTGTGATGAACTCGAATATTTGTGCCTGGGTCATGGTTGTTCTATGTATTTAAGTATATATTTATCTATATCAGTATGTATATCGTCGTCCAGTACCCATAACACAAGCCTGCTTGAGCTTACTGTGGGACTAGATTGATTTGTCTGATATTTTATTTTATAATATTTTGCAACGAAAAAATTAAAACTCAATGACTCGGGCGCTCTGTCCACTAAGCTACCATGTCCTATGCATAGTTTTAAAGCAGGTACAATTATGTCTTCAAACACAAATAAAAAATACACTATAATATTAAATTTTACAAAAAATTGCCAGAGCCTAAACTCTAATAGAATAATACAATTTTACAGCAGAGGTTCATTTGGTCGCAAAAATTCGTCCCTAGGCGTTGTCTGGAATTAGTATTGCAAATAAAACGTCGCAACTAGGCCGTTTCCAAGGGCCGGGAAATTCGCTGGGCAAACAATTACTACGCTAACTCGACTCGGCGACTGAATTAATAACCTACTTCGAAAAGCGGAGACTCAACATCTATACTAAGTATTATACAATTTTAAATTACGCTACGCGGGAGGAAAATCTCCAAGGCCAAACCACGGCGTAAAACTTTAGTCAAACCGCGGGCGGTAATTCGTTAAGCCCCAGATGGCATATTTATGGCCTTGGTGAATGGAATATTAAAACAATCAATATAAACCAATAGACCCTAACCACTAAAAATATATTTTAGTGTCCCGTACCCAAAGGATAAAACGGGACCCTATTGCCAAGACTCTGCTGTCCGTTCGTCTGTTTGTATGTCCGTCTGTCACGAGGCTGTATCTCATGAACCGTGATAGTTAGACAATTGAAATTTTCACAGATGAGTTATGTCTGGTGCCGCTATAACAACAAATACTAAAAACAGAATAAAATGTATATTTAAGGGGGCTCCTATACAACAGACATGTATGTTTTTGTGAATAACTGATTTGGCTTGCTAGAAAACTAACTTCTTTCACGTAGAGCTACCGGCAACACTCGACACTGGCATAAAAGAGAGGTTTATTGCTATTTTCTTCTTGCACAAACTTTCAGGAACCTTATGTAGCCTATCTATCTATCAGCCACATACGTCCACTGCTGAACATAGGCCTCCCCCATGACTCGCCACAAAGTGCGATCCCGTCCAGACCGCATCCATTGATTCCCCGCTACCCTCACGAGGTCATCCTACACTCCTGCAATTTTTTTAGGTCCTTATGTAGTAATAGTAATAGAATAATTCACCCATCTATCTTTGAATGGCTTCAAACACGTTCGCCATCATTTCAAACGAATATTTTTTAGCGCTGTATTAAAGAGAAGATTTTAAAACCGGTTTTAGAATTTAACTAGAAACGGCTGGAATGAAAGTGAAACTGTTTGACTAAAACTTTAGAGACGAAAGTTCAAGAAAGAAATCAGTAGGTGAAAATTTAATGGAAGAAAACTGACTTGGGATTGTTTATGCTGATAACTTAGGTATTTAAGTAAATAGGCATCAATGTCACTATTACTTAAGCACTTAAACAATAGACGTGTAAGTTACATTTTGCTTACCTGTGTTAAGTTTTTGAGTGAGTCATTAAAAATAAAGTGGCTAGAGGTGAAATGGCAACTTTTACTTTTCTTTTATGTGGAAAACAATATGTCATTAATACAGAGATGGGAAACGTAAGGTATTTTAACATGTTAGCTCTCAAAGTCATAAAGTAATGATAATTATTACTTGAATAGGCGATGACTGTTGATGATTACACCTAGCTACTTAATAACATCACCTGACTTAATTTATCATCATCATAATATCAGCCTATAGCCATCCACTGCTGGACAAAGGCCTCCCCCAAAGTTCTCCATAACGATCGGTCTTGCGCCGCCCATATGCAACTTCTGCCCATGATCCTAACGAGGTCGTTGGTCAACCTTGTTGGGGCTTGTTGTGGAACAGGAATTTGGGAGATCCCAATAGTTATAGGATATATTGCACTTGTCTTGGTAAAGCAAAAAAAGTACACAGATGAAGTTTAGGGTGCCGCCTAGTGTTATGATTATTATATTAGATGCTAAAATTGTTTGACAACCGTAAATGCGTAAATGCAATGGTGAATGCGATGGAATGTTAAATGGTAAAATGCGATTACAAACTGGAAACCAGGGGGGGTATTCGACCAATTTTAGAGATATAATGGAGAGATCTCCTTTTCATCGCCATCCGTCACTTTTGACGTGTGCCTACTTGACAAGTGGCGATATCCCTAGAACATCGCAACTTCGTCAATTGGGACGCGCAAAATTTTCGTTTCCTTTGTATGTGACGGCATAAATAACAGGCGCATACTTTAAATTGACCGCGAATTGGGCCCCAATCCGAGAATGCCGTTTGAGATATCGCCGAACGTCAAATCTCCATTAGATAACAGTTATATCGCCATTGAACTGTCATTTAAATGCGATGAGCTTGAAAGTGACATATCTCATCTCAATTTTGGAAATACGAAGGCGATAATGATTGTCAAAAATGTTATTCATGTACATAAATTTCTGTTTTGAACGAAACGTAACGGACTAATTTCACGTACTACGCGGTCAATTTAAAGTATGCGCCTGTTATTTATGCCGTCACATACAAAGGAAACGAAAATTTTGCGCGTCCGAATTGACGAAGTTGCGATATCGCCACTTGTCAAGTAGGCACACGTCAAAAGTGACGGATGGCGATGAAAATGAGAGATCTCCATTATATCTCTAAAATTGGTCGAATACCCCCCCTGAATAATCTATCAGCTGTAGATCGTTAATTTCTAATTGAGGCCGAATTGGGAACGAAAATGTAATTACCGTTTTCTAGAATTTAAAAAATGACCCTGCGAAGATGAACTGATACGTGCAACCCTGAACTACAGTTATGCGGCACAGCTTGCTTGGAGGAAGATGGGTCATTCAATTAATAGTCGGATGAATGTATTTTAGGGTTCCGTTCCCAAACGGGACCGTTTTTACGAACGGGATCTTCTTACTAAGACTCCGCTGTACGTCCGTATGTCCGTCTGTCACCAGGCTGTATCTCATGAACTATGACAGTTAATAGACAGTTGAAGTTTTTACAGATGTTTTTGTTGCCGCTATAACAACAAAAACTTAAACAGAATAAAATAAATATTTAAGTGGTTTTTTTGCCGTTGTTTGCTTGAGACTGTCACCAGGCTGTATCTCTAGACTGAAGTAAACACAAAGATGGCTTGGTATAGACTGATTTATTATTTCTCAAAATCTACCCACACATATCAATATTTACAAATACACTACATCTCTTTTCTTATAAAAACAAGTATTGCTTAAGTAATACAATTATTAGATAATTTATTCAACATTTTTTGTATTATAAATTTATGAAACATGTCTTTAATACAAAGATCAAAGTTTAAAGAAAATTAAAAAAAGGGCTACCTGGTATTATTCGTATTACACAATCCTTCCCCCTGTAACGAAATTATAAACAGTAATGGCCGTACATGTACCATTACATGCACAGTAATTTTCATACCCTGTTACAGGGCCCACCCGGTATGTGTGATGACATTAAATTAGGTAATTATATATTTCATAATCTTGCTAGGACTAAATTGATGGTGCAAGGTGTTATTGACATACATATCACATTCCAGCGTCCACAGGAAAATTGAATTTATAGCACGATTAAAGACATCTATTGTGATCCTTAAATTTACACAAATTGTTTATTATTTATTAAGATGAAATATACACAGCATGCAACCCATCATATATATACAGACATTCAACAGTGTAAGTAGTAATTTATTAAAGTTATTACCTATAATTATGTAGATACCTATTTATATTTGATGTTATTTAATTTAATTACATAACCTTTTTTTAGCTTCTATTGCAGCAGCCCTCGGTGGGCGCTGATTAGTATGAGGTATGGGCCGAGGAACAATATCCTGGTCGGTCGGGGAGCACCTGTCCGTATTTGCGCCGGCGGAGCCCGTGTCTGGTGACTCGCTCACGTCGTCGTATATACTATCATCACTAGAACCGCCTTCATCGTCATCGTTCATTATCTCATGTTGAGATGATGCCGGAGATGTGGCCTCGGGTTCTAGCTTGATAAGGTGGCGTCTATTCCTTCTGTAACGTTTGCCCGCTGCATCCGTTACGAAGTATGAGCGCGGCTGCGGAGCCCGCCCCGCGACGCGCGCCGCGCGCCGCCGCCCGCTGCCGGAGTCCAGCGCGATGACGTCATCGCCCGGCTGCAGCTCCGGCAACAGCCGCGCGCGCTGGTCGTGCCTTTCCTTGCTTTTTGCCTGATTGAGCTGTATATTCGCGTAATCAGCGGTGTTATCCCTATCCGGCAATAACTTTTCCTCGTGTGCTGGTAAACGCGTGTTTAATCGTCTACCCATCAGTAGTTGTGCCGGACTAGCGATTCCGTCTCGCGGAGTAGCCCTATAATTTAATAATCCTAAATAAAAATCAGTCCCTGTGTCCAATGATTTTTTTAATATCATTTTAATTGTTCGAACGGCTCGTTCGCTACGTCCATTTGACTGAGGGTACCCGGGAGAAGAAGTGGAGTGTCTGATATCCCATAAGTCAGTAAACTTTTTAAATTCCCTGGAAGAAAAAGCTGGACCATTGTCGGAAATGAGTTCTACCGGGATTCCGTGCCGAGCAAATTGATCTTTCATAGCTAACACTACACAGCTCGAATTAATCGTTCGTATAGGACATACCTCAACAAAGTTTGAAAAATAGTCGACTATTAATAAATAGTATTTATTTTTGTATTCGAAGATATCGGACCCGATTTTCGCCCACGGCAACCTCGGTATCAGGTGCGGAACCATCGGCTCGCGCTGCGGCGCAGGCGCGCGCTGCGCACAGGCGCGGCACCGGCGCACAGCGCCTGCTTCAGCGCGCGCACCACGCGCTCCTCACATTCAGTCCAACACCATTCGCTGTCCTTTTTCAAAAGATTCCTCAGCGGAGATACTTGTTCCGCATAGTTTGGGATAAATTTAGCAACGTAATTTACCATACCCAAGAAGCGCTCCAAAGACTGTCTATCACTGGGGCTCGGCATTTCCTTAATTGCTTTTAGTTTATTTTCGTCGATTTTCACTCCCTCAGAATTAAACGTATGACCCAAGTATGTCACCTCGGTTACGCGAAATTCGCATTTTTCCTTGTTAAACTTTATACCTACTTGTCTAGCACGCTCGAGCAGGCTTTTCAGCCGGCTATCGTGCTCGTCCTTAGTGGCTCCCCAGACGATGACGTCATCGACGAATGAATCGACGCCCTCGAGATCCTCCAACAGCTGCCTGACCTTGCAGTGAAAAATTTCCGATGCAGAGTTAATTCCATACGGAAGACGAAGGAATTGATACCTTCCGAAAGGTGTGCCGAATGTGCATAAATCCGCGCTTTCATCATCAAGCTGGATCATCCAGAACCCAGACCTTGCATCCAACTTGCTGAAGTAGCGCGCTCCCTTTAATTTGGTCGCGATTTCCGTAACAGTAGGCAAAGGGTAATGCTGACGACGAATAACACGGTTCAACGGTCGGGGGTCAAGACACACACGAAAACTACCATCTTTTTTCGCCGCCATCACGATGGCGTTTACCCACGAGGTAGGATGCGTTACTTTTCGTATAACCCCTAAATTCTCCATGCGAGTCAGCTCAGTCAACAGCTGATCCCTGACACCTAACGGTATTTTACGCACAGGGCAAATACATGGACAGGCGTCACTTTGAACAGGTATCTTGTAACTACCAGGAAGTTTACCTAATCCACTAAATAAATCTTCAAATTCCTGAACATTTAACGAATAGATACGTTTTACCAGGTTTAATTGTTCCAGGGCATCTTTTCCTAGAATACTTTGACAGTCATTACATGATATAACAAATTTTAGATAAAATTCTTTATCTTTAAACATACACTTTAAGGTGTATGAACCTATAATAGCCACATGGTTGCCACAAAATGATTGCGCTTTTACATTATCAGGATTTATGTCAGACACCGAAAAACCTAATTTTATAAAGTTATTTTTAGATAAAACATTGAGATCAGAGCCGGTGTCTAATTTAAATCTGTGATTAATGCCTCCATTCAAACAAAGTAATCGTAATGTCTCATACCATTTAGAGTCCTCAATATGGTTGATCTCCTGAATAGTGTCCAAATAATATAACTCGTCATTGTCTTCTTGCAACTGATATACTTTGCCCGACTTACGCCCCGGACACACTTTTTTATAGTGACCCCTGTAGCCGCACAAGAAACACTTCACGTTTTTAGCCGCACAACGATCACCACCATCACAATAAGTTTGCGCACACGACCCACACAATCGCTCCCGAGGGCTCGGACCCGCGAACGTCGCCCCGCGGGCTCCCATGCCGCTCGCCGCCGCCACCGCGCCGCCGCCGCCGGGCGCGCGCGCGCCGGCCTCACGGAACCCGCGGCCACCGCCCCGGGCTGCTCCTCGCCACAAACCACGGTTCCTTAGCGCATCCACCGACATACCTTTCGTAGGTTCGTTTTTTACGCCTTCAATTTGACGGCTTTCCTCGCTGGTCACTTCACTCGACTGACATATGCGTATAGCCTTTTCCAGAGTGAGACCATCCGTGCGCAGCAGTCTATCTCGTACTACGCTATCCTTAATCCCACAAACGATGCGATCGCGTAGCAAACCATCTTCGAGTTTGTCGAACTCGCACTGTTGGCTTAAAATCCTCAAAGCGGTCACATACTCGTCGATGCCCTCGCCGGGCTCTTGGCAACGTGTAAAAAACTTAAACCGTACCATTTTTAGTACCGTAGTAGGTCTTAGTACCGAAATGATTATTAAATTTCTCAATCAACTTGGTTACATCATCACGATCCTCTTCCTTCTCGAACTTGAACGTAGTATACACGTCATAGCCGTCGGAACCGATCAGATTTATCAGTAAACTAGCTTGAACATCGGCTGATTCTTTGCAAACTCCAGATGCTTTTAAAAACACTTGAAACTGCTTGAGCCATTTACGCCATGAGTCAGCGCGACTCGCCGGACCGCCTTCTAAGGTTAACTCGGCAGGCGGACGTGCGTGTTCCATTGTTTATTAGTATATCAATCACTGATTTACCGAAATGACTGTAAACAAAGTTAAACCGAAGCACTTAACCAGTATTTTGTTAATTATTTCTTAGCACCGCTGTCACCATGAAGTAAACACAAAGATGGCTTGGTATAGACTGATTTATTATTTCTCAAAATCTACCCACACATATCAATATTTACAAATACACTACATAGACAATTAAAATTTTCACAGGATAATGTATTTTTGTTGCCGCTTTAACAACAAACACAGAAAATAAAAAAGTTAAACATTATCTTGTTGCTCGGTGTCCGACTCGCACTTGGACGGTTTCTAATTCTTCTTTTTTTTTCAATTATTGATAGCAAGTGGTTTTTGATCAACTCTATCTACGTGTAGGTACAGTTCAAGTGTAACTATGTACCTATATTGAAATAAGATAAATTTCATCCAATTTTAGCTGTAAAACTGTTTATTTTATTCGTAGTATTAGTTTTTTTACAAAACTTTAAACTATTTAATATTAAATAATAGTTCGAAAAGAATTTGAAAAAAAATTAATTTGGTAAAAGTGGATAATTAATTGATTATCAACAAGAAATAAAAACAAGCCAGTTTTTTTCTATATACGAAAATTATACCTACTGCTAACGGCATTTTTTTTTTAATTTATTATCTTTTGTATGTATTTTTTTTGTGGGCAAGCCGTTCTAATCTGTGACCAATACGTATGTATGACGCGGCCGTGGTTCCGCATCATCGTTAAAACATTTCTGCAGAGAAAGTCGACGCAACTCCTCCTTTTTGCTGGAAACGGATGCATATTACACACTTGTGAAAAACCAGGCCGTTTTCAGTTATAAATAGTATGACCTACATGGTCGTTGTTGAGGGCATCGAAGGCAAGAGAGCCCGAGGCCGTACACCAACCAGACGGGTAATTGTCAGTTCAAAAAACAAAATTTGTCCCTTCGGTGGTCAAAAGTTAAGAGCTTGTATGAATCTAGGTTATGTTGCTATTACATCGGATTATAGAAGAGGGAACGTTCTTTATTCCCACAGGCATTTAATCAGAAAATTAGGCCCTGGAATCCTTAATAATGCAAATTTCCACCGGAAAGGCACACACCTAAATCTGACAATGACCCAGATGGTCTGACCAAGTCAAAGAAGCCACCTCCTCAAGCAAATTCCACCAGGCGGTGAGGGCAACGATGGACCGGGATCGATGAAGACAAATCATTAAGGCAAAACCAGCCAGTCACGATCCTTAGTAATGAGGGACCGATTGAAGAGAGAGGATAGGATTAACAAATTGATAGCCAGTATGTAGGTCATCTCTACATACTGGCTATCAATTTGTTAATCCTATCCTCATCATATCAGCCGGTAGAAGTCTAGTGGACTAAGGCCCCCAAAGTTCGCCACAACAATCAGTCTTGCGACCGCCCTTATTTAATTTCTGCCTGCGATCCTAACTAGGTCTTCGGTCCACCTTGAGAGCTTTCCACGCTGCGTCTTCCGGTCCGCGGTCGCCACTCAAAAACATTTCTGCTCCAACGGCCAACGGTTCTACGAGCAATGTGCCCCGCCCACTGCCACTTAAGTTTGGCGACTGTCTGAGCTATATCTACAACCTTGGTTCTCTTGTATTCTATCCTACATTGCAAAATATTGGGTTGACGACGCGGTTGGCGCAGAGGTAAATCAGGTGCCTGCTAAGCCAACGGTCCTGGGTTCGAATCCTGGCAAGGATAAACATAAGTCATAGAAAAACAAAATCAGAGTAGGTACTCGAATAGATAGATTACTAAAAAGCCCTAGATACCTATAAACTCTTACCTTGCTGCTGCTATGCCTCAACTGTAATCGTAATTTGGATATCCTTCTGTTGATGAATGTCTACTAACGAAAACAAAATGTTTGTATTAAAGTGAAAAAAAAAAAAAAATTGGATGTGAATCCACGTCTCCAAGGCTTTTCGGCCAGACGGGTGACCTGCCAATTGTTCTATCAAAGCAACCAGGCTAAAGCATCGAATTTTTCAACCAATTCTACTTGATTCATTTTTGAAATGGTTAATAATGATCTTACTATCTCTATAAAATATTGTATTTTTCTGAGAGCTAGAAAGCTAAATTTAATTAATTGAAAGATAAATTTCCCAACAGACAAAAACGCCGACCGCCATTTTTGCCTTAGGCTTATCTGTGGCATGACTAAACAGTACCAAGTAAATAAACAGATGTGCTACACCCATGTTCGAAATTCGAAGGTCGTAGAGTGCCGCCCCACTCACTCAAATATACTTTGACAGGAGATCGAGAAGGACGGCACTATTCAGAATGGAATGGAATAAACTTGGAAAGAATGGAATGGAATGAACTTTATTTTGCGTGATTTTAGGTACATTCAGATATTAATAAAACACGTACATTAGGGTATCACTAAAATCCACTGAATCACGGCATGCAAACAATAATCTTAGATCTGTATACTTATAATCTAGGTACTCCTGAATGCTATAAAAACACATGTCAGTGAGCCACTTTTTAAGAGACTTTTTAAACATTACAAATGGTAAGTCCTTAATGGTGTCTGGGAGTCTGTTGAACAATTTAATGCACATAATGTAGGAGTTCTTTGCAACAAGTGACAATTTAGTTTAAGGAACATACAGTTTATTACGATATTGTGATCGTGTGGGATTTTTATATACATCTTTAACTTGTTGAAACATATGGCCATGTTGAAACACAAATAGACATGCATTGAAAATGTAAATACAGGGAAGAGAGAGTATTCCATGAAGTTTAAAGTAAGGTCGGCATTATTCTACAGTTTTAAGTTTAAATATAACTCGTATACACTTCTTCTGCATTATAAATACACTGTCAATATCGGAAGATCTGCCCCACATCGTTATTCCGTACTGTAGTATTGAGTGTATATATATCCATAGTATGAAATTAGCGCTGCTTCTTTAGAAACGACTAGACTTATTCTTCTTAGTGCAAAGACAAAACGATTGACTCTAGAACAAAGATCTCTAACATGATCACGCCAGCTGCAAAATCGATCAGGAATAATTCCTAAAAATTTTATGTTATTTACTTCAACGATTTTGTGACCTTCATAGTTAACGTGCAGATTTACAGGTTTTCTCTTATTAGTGTGGAATTGCATTATCTTAGTTTTATCAAGGTTAGCTTTAAGATTATTTACTTCTAGCCACTTTATAGTTTTAGATAGAGTTTCGTTGATCTGTGACTCGAATGTTTCCGCATTATCACCTTTAACGACAATCAAAGAGTCGTCGGAGTCCTTTCAGTTTTCTTTACAGGACCGGTGATGTCACTGTCATGAATTCATGAGTGATAATGGCGGACAGCGTTTTAAGTATTTCAAATTACAGAGTAAAAACCTTTTTGTTTTTTTTCAGCGATTTTCTTCTTATATGAACTGAAAAATACATATTTATGTTTCCTCGGATACCCTTGAAATGTCGACAATCGTTTCACCGAATGCTTTTCATTTCGTCGAATTTTCATTTCGTCGACAATTTTTTACTCGTAAATCATACATTTTTCAGACATTTTTGTCACAGATGATATTTGTCTATTGCCGCTATAACAACAAATACTAAAAATAAAATAAAATAAATATTTAAGGGGGGCTCCCATACAACAAACTTGTTATAGATTATGGTACGGAACCCTTCATGCGCGAGTCGGACTCGCACTTGGCCATTTTTTTAATAGATAGAGTGATTTAAGAGGAAGGTGTATAAGTATAACACATGCATAATATAGAAGAGAAATTACTCTTAATTTTAAAGGTTTCTAATGTGATGTCGTAAATAAACTCATTGTTTTGCGCTTACATTACAAACACTGGCTGAACCCTAAGAGATAGATCAAAATAAAGTCCGCGATGGTATATTTCTATCTTTTAGGGATAACCCAAAATAGCAAATATCTTTTTATCCTTTACTTATTACGAGAAATAATGGCTTATTTACGAAGCGATTTTAAGAAATACAGCATCAATCCTTATCCAATTAAGTACCGTTAATACATTTTGCATTTAATAAAGATCAATATAGCCTTTTAAAGCATTTTAAGGCAGCCGGGGGGCCGGCGACGCGTGCCTATAAAAATAGCATTGCAGTCCGTGCGAAGCCGGGGCGGGTCGCTAGTTTCTTATAAGCCGCATTATGGGAAATAGTAATCGTCTGACTGCAAGCAGGGATAATGTACCTACTCATAATCAGTCCTACTCATAGTCAGTTTACACCAAAAATCGAAATTCGTTTATATTGTGCCATCCCTGTCAATCTCGCGTCAAACAATATTTTGATGAGCGGGCCGGCACGGCACGATACGCAGTTCTAAAATTTCTAATATCGGAGTGCAATTTTCACGACCAAAACCGGTAAACATAAGGTCATTGGAAAGAAACATTTCACAAACAAGTTTCCGGACTCGGCGACTGGTGAAATGGGGATAACCGAGTGGTATAATTATATAATTGGATACAAAAACTTGGAGTGGCCGAGAAAAATGGCGGAATTAAAGTGTGTCCTCTTAAAAAATTAAGGTACACGTCCATTGTTCCGAAGAAGTATAAAAATATGTGTTTTTGTTTAACATTAATATTGGGAACTGTAGGTATATATTTACTTTTATTGTACAATATGTTATCAATAGGTAATACAACTTTTATGTGCTGTATAACAATCTATAATCTCGCGGTTTGTAACGATATACAGGGTGATCAATCCAAACGGGAGAGCAGGGAGAAAACTAAAACTTTAAGAGTTGGGGAAATCTGTTCTTAGGAACCATGGCGTCGGTTTTAGATTGAATAGAAACTGCATTCAGTTTTTTTTATATATCTCATACTTAACCGGAAATTGAACCTGGTTAAACTTATGTAAGTAATCGCATGTCGTATTGAAACCGAGAGCCGAGAGCCAAGTTCAATATCGCGTGCAACGCTGTCGACTTCACTGACAAAATAATTGAGATCTATATGGGTGCCAAGTTCTTTGCCCTAAAATTGTTAGCTACAAGAATATGCAACATACTAAAATAAATATATGTAACAATTTCTCGTTTCTCCATACTAATACAATGTTTGCTACTTAATATAGTTATTATAAATTCCTAAATTATAACAAACAATTATTTACTCAATGCATTTATTTTACTTGGGGTATAATCAATATCAAGACTTGACTTGGCTAGTATTCACATACGAGTTTATATTATATTTGTCTAATCCTTAACATATTTTCATTAAGGTAAGTACGCAAGTTAGTTTACGTCCCGTTACTTATTTATACTGTTAGATTGATAAGGGGCGTTCAATAAAAAGTGAGAATGAGATGCAAACTCTTTCAATATTAGGAAATTAATTACTGGCCGGTAAAGTTAATCTAACTAGCGTATTGCTCATGAGAAAAAAAATCCAACTGCTTCTTGTTTAAAAAAAATACGGCCATTTCTTTGCAACGCTATGGAGTACGTGAGCGAAAATGGAGAAAATTGAACTTCGCGCCGTTATCAAATACTTGTGTTTGAAAAAAAATTCTACGGACCAAGTCAATTTAGATCTGCGAGACACTTTAGGGTCTAATGCTCCTCCGTATTCGACAGTCGCACGTTGGTGCGCCGAATTTAGACGTGGAAGAACATCGACCATGGACGAACCCCGCTCCGGACGCCCTACTACAGCAGTAACTGAAGAAATTGTGAAAAAAGTCGAAAACTTAGTTTTGGCGGATCGTCGTGTCACGGTTCGTTTTATTGCTGAAAATGTAAAGATTTCAACGGGGAGCGTGCATAATATTTTACATGAACGCTTGGGTATGAAAAAGATATCTGCGCGTTGGGTACTAAGAATGCTTACTGACACGCAAAAACAAACTAGAGTCGAGATTTGACAAGAAGCTTTGGACCTGATAAAGCAAGACCGGAAACTTTTTCTGGCGCGATTTATAACAATGGACGAGACATGGCTCCACCATTACGACCCTGAAACGAAACTGCAGTCTATGACATGAAAAAGGCCATCATCTCCAACTCCGAAGAAATTCAAGGTGGGCCCATCTGCCGGTGCTGCATGGGCTCTGTTTTTTGGGATGATAAAGGGGTAGTAATGATTGAGTATCTCGAGCATGGAGCCACTATTACGGGCACTTTATATGCTAAACAAATAGCAACATTGCGCAATAAGATCCGCGAAAAACGGCGAGGTAAACTCTCGAAAGTTGTGCTTAAAAGATATACTAAGTGTATTATGCTAAAAGGTGACTATGTCGAAAAATAAAATGACATTTAATAAAAGTTGTTTATAACATACTCATTCTCACTTTTTATTGAACGCCCCTCGTACACTTAGTATATCTTTTTTCTAAACTTAAAATTCCATTTTTAAAAAAGGTCTCATCTTGAGTACTTAAAAAATCTTGTACTGCAGCGACTACCGCGTCGTCGTCTTCAAATTTCTGGCCTCTCAGGTATCCTTTCAATCTCGGAAATAGGTAGAAATCACTGGGGGCGAGATCCGGTGAATACGGAGGATGCTCAAGGATATCGAACCCAGCATTACGAATTGCAGCCATTGCAACGGCGGACTTGTGTGCCGGGGCATTGTCCTGGTGGAAGAGCACAACTTTCGAGAGTTTACCTCGCCGTTTTTCGCGGATCTCATTGCGCAATGTTGCTATTTGTTTAGCATATGAAGTGCCCGTAATAGTGGCTCCATGCTCGAGATACTCAATCATTACTACCCCTTTATCATCCCAAAAAACAGAGCCCATGACCTTACCGGCAGATGGGCCCACCTTGAATTTCTTCGGAGTTGGAGATGATGGCCTTTTCCATGTCATAGACTGCAGTTTCGTTTCAGGGTCGTAATGGTGGAGCCATGTCTCGTCCATTGTTATAAATCGCGCCAGAAAAAGTTCCCGGTCTTGCTGCATCAGGTCCAAAGCTTCTTGACAAATCTCGACTCTAGTTTGTTTCTGCGTGTCAGTAAGCATTCTTGGTACCCAACGCGCAGATACCTTTTTCATACCCAAGCGTTCATGTAAAATATTATGCACGCTCCCCGTTGAAATCTTTACATTTTCAGCAATAAAACGAACCGTGACACGACGATCCGCCAAAACTAAGTTATCGACTTTTTTCACAATTTCTTCAGTTACTGCTGTAGTAGGGCGTCCGGAGCGGGGGTCGTCCATGGTCGATGTTCTTCCACGCCTAAATTCAGCGCACCAACGTGCGACTGTCGAATACGGAGGAGCATTAGACCCTAAAGTGTCCCGCAAATCTAAATTGACTTGGTCCGTAGAAAAAAAATTCAAACACAAGTATTGGATAACGGCGCGAAGTTCAATTTTCTCCATTTTCGCTAACGTACTCAATAGCATTGCAAAGAAATGGCCGTATTTGTTTTTTTAAATAGCAGTTGAGTTTTTTTTTTCATACCAATCAGCTAGATAGATTAACTTTACCGGTCATTATTTAATTTCCTAATATTGAAAGAGTTTGCATCTCATTCTCACTTTTTATTGAACGCCCCTCGTAATACTACGTTACTTTTATAAAATTTAGTTTGTTGATGAAAACTAGCCGAGTCAAATCTTGATATTGAATTACACCCCAACTTAAATAAATGCATTGAGTCAATAATTGTTTGTTATAATTTAAAACTTTATATTAACTATTAAGTAGCAAACATTGTAGTGAAGGTTTCATTTGTAACATTTTTCTTGTTTGTGCGCAGTAAGGAATTGTTGTATCGTATTGTATTGTTATTCGTAAGCGCCATTTAAATTCTGTAGAAATATATTTCATACGA
This sequence comes from Apotomis capreana, assembly GCA_947623375.1. Classification (NCBI taxonomy): domain Eukaryota; kingdom Metazoa; phylum Arthropoda; class Insecta; order Lepidoptera; family Tortricidae; genus Apotomis; species Apotomis capreana. Next base: position 12,993,828 of record OX392519.1, read on the forward strand.
TTTTGAATAGAGCAAACATAATCTTTAATGTCGTGTATTCCTTAGGTATGTCAGAACAATGTACGTCTACCTTGATCATAATTATTTACGTTTCGTTCTAAACTTGGTTGTAGAATTCTGCCGTATGACGGAAAAATAGTATTTTACTATAAAATCCACATAAATTTTTGACGACGCGTTTGGCTCGGTTGGTAGACACCTGCCTACTGAGTCGGCGGTCCCGGGTTCGAATCCCGGCCGGGGCAAATATTTGTGCAAAATATTTGTTCTTGGGTCATGGATGTTATCTATTATATGTATTTATATATTATGTATATCGTCGTCTAGTACCCATAGTACAAGCTTTGCTTAGTTTGGGACTAGGTCGATTTGTGTATGATTGTCCCTTAATATTTATTTATTTATTTTATTTATTTAAATATACCTTTTTACCGTAACACGCCGCAATTTAGTAAATGAAGCACGGAAACATAACTCAAGGCAGCAAATCCAGAAAAGGAACCAGGAAGTGAAATAGTAATGCCATGGGAGTGTGTCTTAATAGGTAAATAATTAAATATGAGCCAAGTAATTACCTACTCAAAAGAGTAATTCGAGTTGTGTGAAACGTTACTTACGACGGGAAATTCCGAAAAAGGTCTATAGGCGTGTAATACTAATTGAAAATGGTAGGATTAATTGAGAGACTGCGCCAGGAAACGGCTCTGAACAGAAGAGTTATGTTTAAAAGTTTAGAAACGCTCGTCGATCATGTTTTTTGTCTTTGGTTTTATAATGGTCTTACTTAAAGTGACTGAACAAATGTAGAAGTAGAACGACGATTGCTTAAATACATTGACCCATTGACAGGGTTTTTGACTACTTTGTAAATGATTCCGATTGCTATTTATTTTATATTCATCATTTTAAATATAAGAGTAAAACTCTTGTCGGGGTATAAATGGATGAATGAATGAATGAATAAATTAATGACTGAATGAATAAATCAATATGTATTTGCATTAATCATGGTACAATTGGTCTTAATATAGATTCACATGGTAAGTTTCACCCGATTAGCCACCAAGTGGCGTGCAATATTTAACTAAAAACTAGAATATGATCAAGACTACAATGTAAGTGTAGTATGTAGCTATCTCCATCTATCCCTATTCATAGCCAACTTGGTCTATGAAAAATCCTTGGCAAATCGCTATTGACGTTTAATAATGCAAATATATGACGTATGCTCATTATTGCCATATGAAAGCTGTTTGTAGCGCCACTATCCCCGGGCCGGACCGACACTTTTTAGGCTATATTTATTCCCCGTTGAGTTTTCAATAAAGAATAAATTCCTTTCTATTCTATATCAGTTAAAACTATTAGGAAACCCAAATACAAGGGAAGGCGTGGATCAATACTAGTACATAATATAGCGCAAATTGAAAAGTAAACAGTCCTTGTTTGTCAAACTTGCATGTATCCGAGGGACCGCTATAAAAGATGTTCCATGGTTAACACTGTTACCAAAAGTTCGTGATAAATGCTTCTATTCAGCACAAAACCCGCTAAGAATCTATTTGCTCTTACTTTTAACGTCTCAACCGGCCTTGAGTACCAAAAACAAAAATAACCGCTTACTTTCACTAACTAACGCACTATGCGTCGTATAAGAAAAACACACTAACCGTCAACATTTTTGATGCAATTACTGCTATTTGGTTCTAGGATGGTACTGTTTTGTCACACGGTATTCATACTTGGGTCAGTGTCATATTAACGGTATAATTTCTAATTCTTACTTTTTACTAATGTTCTTTATGAGTGAGTATGGGATTTTGTAGGAAAAGTTAATGATTTGTGACATTTGTAAGATTTGTAAGTGATGAGATTTTTTTTAATGATGTGAAATTCCAATGTAGATTACAAAATAAGAAACTTAATATACTCCCACTCTGAGTAGATATTTCAATTTCACGGAATCATACGTTGTATTTTAAAGTTCAACTTTATTATAATTTATGAGCAGTATTCGGATTGGGTGTACAATTTGGGGTGAATGACCTTAAATGCTATACTTAATATGGATATATACCGGGGATTCCCGGAAAACCCTTTTTTATTAACATTATAATAATTATAACATCATTTAGCCGTGTATTTTTGGGTAATAGACTACTATTAGACTTTTACAAGGCTTTTGTAAAGGATATCTTTATTATAGTTGGTGACTATATAAATGACGGATAGAAGTACTTGAACATGAACAGAATCACAATATTATAATAACAGAAGTATCTAAGTTCCTTTTTGTGTAACTGAATAATGTTTAGTAACGAAACACATTGTATGTTTTAGTTTTACGATTATAATCCCGGGATTAAGTCATATCCATATTAATATTACGTTACGAAGTCCCGCATTACTGCACACCCTAATCCGAACACTGTTTATGAGATAAAACAGTAATTTAGTACAATAAATACATTCGAACGTATTCAAAAATAATACCCATTGTATCTACACGGTAATACAGCGAACCGTTTATCCTATCCAATAACATTAAACAAACATATCATATTATCTAAGTATTTCGTCGTCTGAGATAATATTTGGAGAGTTTATTTCCTGTGGGATATTCCCTATTTCCTTACGCACATTTTCCTCGCTATATTTATTAAATGTATTTATTTATTTAAACAATAGGTATTGCACAAAACAAAAGTCATTAAAAATGGCGGACTTAATGAAAAAATTACATTCCCTGCCAATTAACCATAGGGCCGGCCATACAGAGATACTAAAAGTTGGTGAAAATCAGAAATCTAATTGTACTGAGGGCATCTAGGGTACAAGTAAATACTTAAAAAAATATTATATTATATTATTTACAAAGAAGTTGAACGGCGAGTCGAAAATGCCTGGATGCTACTCTGCCGTCGTAAGGAAAAGGGGCGCACACTATTCGGAATCAGCAAAAAAAAACGGATCTACTAGTATTTTTAAATTTGGCTAAAAACTAACAGAACCTTTGAAACTTACAATAAAAAAAAATATCTGCGAGATACCGCGTATGATACGATTAAAAAAAGTAATATCTGATTTATTCTAAGCAAAATCGTTATATTATTTTACAAAATATAAGTAGTCACTGGTCCATGAAGGAGCTAACGAAGGGAAATCTTCCACACTAAATCTTAAAATACCGAAATATTTATGGCGTTCGATTTATATGTCCTAAGAAAATACAGGTGTTTCAGTTCGTTTATTCTGGAAAGTATTTACATACAAGTTATGGTGTACATTGTGCACAACTCCCTAATATTACCTAACATAACATAACAATATGTATTTCAGTTTCAGTTTAATTTACTCGGCCCAGCAACAAATAACATTACATTTAGCAAGTCAAGTTACAGAAAAAGCAAACACTATTAACTAAACTAAATAAGGTGCTATACAATGGCAAATATAAATTACATCTGGAGTTAAGCCAGCCATATATATCAACAATATCAATAAAGTTTAAGTAAGTATAAATTACACCCAAAGTCAACCTTCAATGTTAACATATTTATTCGGTTCTTCACTTTGCCCTGAAACTAAATATTTATCTCTTTACTCCCCCGTGGTTAGTATGAAGACATACCGCCATAAACCCTAAACCAACCATCAAGACATGTTTACGAACAAACGCTCTGAAAAAAAGGTCACATTCTTGTGAATTATTGCTCAGGAATGAATAGTAAACAGCCATCAAAAATCAATTTCCGAAGGTCTCAATTCACGCCAATTTTCATACAAAATTACACTTTAAACACTTGACATCTAGTTGATGTTTCAATCAATACGCTCATCTTGATACGACCCGTGAAAAGGTATCATCTCAATGTAAATTGTATAGTCACAAGGGATGAGTTTTAGAACCGTGTCATTCTGATCTTGTTCACGGCCGTCCAAACGAATGTATAGAATAAAGTTAATACGAAAGAGCACTAAATTGTTAGGCTTATTGCGACGCAACGAAACGTGCTGAGAAAGCTAATTTGGAAATAAATGTTGGAAAAAGTCGCATTCAAGTCGTCAGAGCCAGGCTTGCATCTTAATGTAGGCTTTCTCGAATAATTAAAAAATAAATCTTTTGTCGTTGCACAATGAGCACACTTGTTTAGATTTAAAAATAAACTGATAAAAAAAAACATAAAATAAAGTTAAGAGAAATTAAATGAATATCATTAATTATTTATTTATTAAAAAACACAAGATATTAATAAAAACAATAAACAATAAACTAATATGTAACTAAGACTAATAAGTATATGCTAAAAACCTAAACTATTTACAAATAAAAAATATCATTAATTATCAATCTCATCTATGATATGTTACATATTTAATCTTTTAAAAATAACAAACCAAAGCAAGAATTAGGTACTCATTTTTACTTAAATAATTAAATCATAATTGCAATTACTTGTAAGATTAAAAATTGGCTAAAATAACCAAGTTTATTTGAATTGAAGTCTATTGTATTTTGACTTTATTTTGAGAATTTAGCTTTAGCGGATGGAATTATAATTTAAATGAAACACAGCGATACCAATGAACTTAATTATAATGGCGAAGTGACAGTGACAGTTCAGTATGTAGTATAGGTACAGACAACGTAAAATTTATGTACGCAGATGCTAGGGTTTTGGGTCAGTTTGCATTGAACTCTTTCAACATCCTCCCTTTCAATGCAAACCCATTGCTGTGGCACATTCTTCAATCTTCTTTTGCGTAGTGGCTTTTGTTAGGATATCAGCTACCATACTTTCAGTCCCAATATAGTAGACTTCAATTTCCTTGACAGCAACTTTTTCACGAAGAAAATGATAGCGGATGTCAATGTGTTTGCTGCGGGCACAGTAAGAATCAGTACCTGCAAATTTAATAGCACTTTGATTATCACAGTAAATGACAGTCGCCAAAGTCCCAACACGATTATGCAGTTCGGACTCCAAGTATCTTAACCACATTGCCTCTTGTACAGCAGTGGCTAATGACATGAGCTCGGCCTCCATAGTTGATAAAGCGACCGTTTTTTGACGTTTGGAACACCATGATATTGTTCCACCCTGAAATAAGAAAGTGTAGCCGGAACAGGATCTCCGGCTGTCAACATCGGAGGCCCAATCAGAATCACAGTAACCATGGGCCCTTTGTTCTTCTTCATTTTGATTAAATGTGAGTTTTAAATCCTTCGTCCCTTTAATATATCTTAGTATCCTTTTAATTGCCAGCCAGTGCTGTTGTTCAGGGTTTTGATTAAAGCTGCTCAATTTGTTCACTATAAAACAAATATCAGGGCGGGTTCCCTGAGATTAATAGAGCAAACTTCCAATTGCTTCTTGATATGGTATATTTGTAGCAGCATTTTTCTCTTCTCCAGTACAAGATAGTTTAATATTTGGGTCACAGGGTGAATGAACCTTTTTACAGTCGGCCATCTTGAATCTCTGTAAAATTCGTTCAATATACGCAGTTTGATCAACACTTATATGACTTCTTGCTAAATTTTGTTCGATTCTCCAACCAATAAAATGATGTACTGGTCCTAGTTCCTTCATATCAAATTGACTTCTCAATTGTTGTTTAATTTCTTCTCCTTTCATCTTGTTATTATAAAATAATAATAGGTCATCAACATAAATCAGTATGTATAAAATATTATCATTGTTGATGTTATAGTAAATACAGGGATCTACAGATGAAGATTTTAATCCCAGCCCCTTTAACACAGATGTAAGTTTCAAATTCCATTGGCGGCTCGCCTGCTTTAAACCATAAATGGATTTATTCAGTTTGCAAACTTCGTCTCCATGCTCATAGGAAGGCGGCTGAGTCATGTATATTTCCGTATCTATGTCCCCTTGTAGAAAAGCAGTTACTGCATCCAGGTGCTCGATAAATAAATTATATTTTACTGACATAGCAAGCAGATATCTGATGGATGTGTGCCGAGCAACTGGAGAATATACTTCAGTATATTCTGTTCCTTTCTTTTGAATGAATCCTTTTATGACTAACCTTGCCTTGTATCTCACAGGTTGTCCATTGGCATCAGTTTTAATTTTATATAATCCACTTGCAAGGGATAGCTCTCTTATTTTCTGGTAGCCTCGTAAGCGTCCATGTATTATTGTGCAGGAGGGACTCATATTCACTATTCATGGCATTTTTCCATTCTTTCGCATTTGAGCCTGTAAGAGCCTCTTCTACCGACTTAGGTTCTTTCACCAGTAAGGCTATAGCTTGCTTTGATGTACTCGGACTATCTTGATGACAAAGATATGTAGTGGGTTTATTTCTCGGTCTCAATGTCATGTTACAAGGTGGCATGCCACTGAGAGTTTTATCTGGCTGATATTCATCTTCTTCATTGGAGTAATACTGCTCATTACAGTCATCAGACAATAGTTCCTTCTTTTCAATATTTTCTACTGTTGTATTTTGTGAACTCGGTGTCTCTGCTCCAGAATCAGACTCATTTTCTTCTTTGGCACATGATGAATCAGCTGATATATCGTGCATTTCTTGCAAGTCAGACAATGGCATTATTACACTGTTATTTTTAACTGTATGTTCCAGAAAAACAACATCTCTGCTTTTACATATTTGTCTTTTGTTCACATCATATAATCTATACCCTTTCGTATCTTCACAGTAACCAACAAATATCATTTTGGTTGCTTTTGGGTCTCATTTCTTCCTCCTCTCCTTTGGTACATGAACCATAGCTTGACAGCCAAATATTTTCATATTGTTAATATTCGGTTTCATACCAGACCACATTTCATACAGCGTCTTGTAATTCAAAGTCCTTGTAGGGGAGCGATTTACTATGTAGGTCGCTGCAGATACTGCCTCTCCCCAGAAGGTTCTCTCTAGCCTGGAATTTAAAATTAAACATTTAGCCTTTTCAATTAGGGTACGATTCATTCTTTCTGCCAAACCATTTTGTTCCGGTGTGTAGGGATTCGTTGTTTGATGTTTTATACCAGATTTCTTTAAAAAAGACTGAAATTCATTATTTATGTATTCCTTGCCATTGTCTGTTCGGAGTGCCTTAATATTTTTGTTAGTCTCATTTTCTACTAATTTTTTAAATTCCTTAAACTTATCCAAAGCTTCACTTTTGTGTTTTAAAAAATAGACATACACTTTTCTGCTATAATCATCTATAAAGGTAATGTAATATTTTGCACCTCCTATTGAGCTTATCTCCATCGGGCCACATAGATCGGAGTGAACTAACTGGAGTATTTCAGTAGCCCTGGTGCCAATATGCTTAAATGGCAGTCTACTCATTTTCCCTTCCAAACAGGTTGTACAGACCTGATTACCTTTTCTTGAAAGTATTATACTCCCTCTGTATTGTCGGTTATTTTCTGTAAGTCAGTGAAGTTTAGATGGGCCATTCGCTGATGCCAAATGTTTATGTCATGTTCATCTACTGTTGACAACAATGCCGGTGCTTCAGAAACATTCTTTAATAAGTACATGTTATTGCAATGTGTTGCTGTCAAAATTATTTTTCTATTTTGATATATCCTGCAACCATCTCTCTCAAACTTCACTTCACAGCCATTATTTGTCATCTGACTTACAGAAAGTAAATTAGTTGTCAAAGAAGGTACATATAGGACATTTCTAACCTGTATTGTGCGGAGTATGCCATCGGAATCTGTTATTTGTAAGTCCACATTACCACATCCTTTAACTGCCACTGTCTTGTTTTCTGCTACTTTAATTGAATTTACTGATGAAGGAGAGACATTGTACATCAAGCCTCTATCTCTGCACATGTGCATCGAAGCTCCACTGTCGATGTACCAGCTTCTTTCATCCAGTGTTGCCGTGCAAGCTGAAAAAGCAGCAAAATAGACATTATTTTTATTGTTATTATTCTTTTTGTTCTGAAAATAGCAGTTTTTACTGAGATGTCCATATTTGTTACAATTATAGCAACGTGGTCCTTTTGATTGTGGTTTATCATGTGATTCCTTATGAAATTTTGACACGGTTCTATGTTTATTTGGCTTCACATAATAAGCCATAGAATCGGATGACTTGACATCATGTAACAGTTTAGTCTTTACACAGCCTACAGTAATCGCCACACCGGAGCTCTCCATAGCCATTATCATCGGTTTGTATACATCAGGGAGGCCAGCGAGCAGCAGAGTTCCGAGCCACTCGTCCTCCACTACAAAATTGATATTCCGTAGCTTATGAGCTGTGGTAATTATCTTATTGACATAGTCCTCAATGCTAGAACTGTTATCTAATGACGAGGTGATCAGGTCTCGCAGCAATCCTACTTTCCTACTTAGTCCGGAGTCATCAAAAGCCCTCTTAAGTTTTGACCATACCTGTTTAGCCGTGGTTGCCTCCTGCACATGGACATAATTAATAGGATCGATAAGCAGTATGATCTTCGATCTTGCCTTAGTGTCCTTCTTGGCATCGTATACATAGTGTTCGCCCTGTTCAATTGTATCCCATAAATCTTCGTGCTCCAAGTAGTTTTTAACAGCAAATTTCCATGTTTGGTAGTTTTCCCTGCCTACCAACTTTTCAATCGTCCCCATTGATATTTGAGACGTCATTTTTGATAATGATTGTCTAATTTGCTGAAAGAGAATTACTATGGCCACGCGAAAAATAAGTTACTTTTATCTGATTGAATCGCGAAACTTTTACGGTATAACGCCAATTTTATTATTTTAGAAGCGAGTGAGGCCAATAACCTATTGTATTTTGACTTTATTTTGAGAATTTAGCTTTAGAGGATGGAATTATAATTTAAATGAAACACAGCGATACCAATGAACTTAATTATAATGGCGAAGTGACAGTGACAGTTCAGTATGTAGTATAGGTACAGACAACGTAAAATTTATGTACGCAGATGCTAGGGTTTTGGGTCAGTTTGCATTGAACTCTTTCAACAAAGTCCTTCATGACAGCAAATAAATGCAGAAAAAAAAATTAATCAAAGATGTTTCTTTCTCAAAGCAAGTAAGTGGGTTTAAAATGCGCTATAATGATGCTAAATTGGCTTCAATCTATGCGTGCTAATGTGAAAAATTGCAAATTAAGCCCAAATTACTTGAAAACCATCCAAATATGGCTCTTAAGTAAAGTATGAAAAACCAAGATGCCTAGTTGGATCAAGCGAAAATAGATTTTATTACAATGAAGCACGAACTAATCGTAACACAAATGTGACTTTAATATCTGGGTGATTCAACTGGTCATGCTTAATACCCCAAGTCGTTAACAATATGGTTTCGCACAATTGAATATTATATTCGCCTTAGTTTGAACTAGTTTTATCCGAGATTCCGTCTGCGTACTTACTTAAACCGAAAATAATAATAATGAAACATTAATCGATTTTTTGATGGCATGTGCCTAAGAGATGTCTTATTTAGTGATATGATATATTTAAATAATAGTTGACTTAACAATGTCAAATCGTCGGGGATAGTGCAATACCGCGTAAATAACAGCTGTCGATAAAGTTCTCATGTCAATCAAATACTTAGCATTTGTTTGAATATTGATTCGTATCTACACTTGTTACTTACGCGGTATTACACTTTCCCCGACGAAATATCATTACCACGACGATAATGTCACTGTTAAAGAAAGATAAACGGTATTTAATAATAGAACAAAAAACTCTAATCTAACTACAGAAATTACTAATAATTTAAAAGACATGTCGTCTAAACACATGATACTAAATTAGTAATATGCCCAATTATCAAAATTGTAACTCTTCAGTTTGATTTTTGTCATTACGGCAAAAACCATAATTAAAGAAGTCTGCATGATTATTAAAAATCAATTAAAACCGTCGATGTATCTGAGTCAAAGTCAAAATACAGACAAACAAATTGTAATTATTATATGAATGGGGACCCAAAGTTTCAAGTTCGTAATGTATAATTATGTATGCTTCGGTCGGATACAGTGAAAGTGGTCAGGTCTCGGTCACGAATTTGTATTCGTTGCATTGATATCATACTCGCATACTGTTTTGACGAAATGAAAGTGAATTTTAATGCGCACCTTGAAAATAAAATATGATTTACTAGTATTTTGGGAATTAGTTTAACTATGTCTTCATTCATAATCAAATTTAAATCAATTGACATTGGCATAAAGCCACGGATATTAAGTCTTATTATTATTCGCTGGATAGTGGTGATATGTCGGCTACGTCGGATTTCATAAGAAACGTACAATTTATCCACGGCTTTTTAACGAATTCAAATATTTTCACATAATCCATACTTCCATATCCATACTAATATTATAAATGCGAAAGTGTGTCTGTCTGTCTGTTACCTCTTCACGCTTAAACCGCTGAATCGATTTTGATGAAATTTGGCATAGACATAGTTTAAGATCCGAGGAAGGACATAGGATAGTTTTCATCCTGGAAATTATACCTAAAAAGATTGAAAAGTGAGTGAACATTTCTGTTGGGGTGCGGTGACCCTGTAGGAAATATAATTATTAGACCAAAAGCACAATTGCTCTTACATTTGCTTAGGCGCTTTTAATAATCCGTTTTATCAAGTTCCAAACGTCACAAGTCGCGGGCAAAAGCTAGTTATAAATATAATTCACACCCTTTCGGCGTCGGGACACTCGGTCCGTGTATTCTTAGGTATACATATTTCTTTTAAAAAAGCATACAAACGTGGGAGACCCAAGATTTGGCAGCTTCCTCCTCGCTTAACGAATGAGACTGGCAATTTATGAATTCACCGAGAAAACGCTGCCCCGTCTTCGCTAAAATGCCGCACAGGCAATTTGGAGGTTTACTTTACTTTTTATTTGTAATTTCGTTTCAGTTAAAACTTGGGTTGTTATCATCAGCCAAAATACGCCCAATGCTAGCCATAAGTCTCCCTCAAATAACTTCATGACCAATCCAGTGGACTGCAGCCATCTTCACAAGGGCATCAGTCTACTTTGTGGGGGTAAATAGCCACGCTGCATCCACCGGTGCATGGTCGTCACTCGACAACCCGTGGCCCCAGTTACCATCGTTCCAACGTACAATTCTTAGAGCTAACTCTGTAAGTTATTGTGTAGTTTTTCTCCGGATCTTTTCATTACTGATCGATCTCACACAGCAACTTTTTTATGTCATAGGGGGCAAATAAGCAAATGGATCACCTGATAGAAAGCGATTACCGTCGCCCATACACCTGCAACACCAGAGGAGTCAGAAGCATGCGCGCCTTTAAGAGGATATATCTGTGCTCTTTTTCCCATACTATCAATTACCGTTGAGTTTGCACCCTGGTAACTATGGCGTCGGATACCATTGAGATCCAAAAATAACGTAACCAAGTTAAAAAAAAAACGCAAAATATAACTTGGATCTCTTCAAGTCGAGAGAGAATGGGTATTTTCTAGGCAAGCATTAATCTTGTTGCACCCTACCCAGTAACGGTTGGGAGCTCTACCCTCGAAATTGTTGACAAATATGTTTACCTGGGACAAGTGATCCAGTTGGGTAGGTCCAATTTTGAGAGGGAGGTCAATCGACGAATCCAACTCGGCTGGGCAGCGTTCGGGAAACTACAAAATATCTTCTCGTCCAACATACCTCAATGCCTAAAGACGAAAGTCTTCAATCAATGTGTGTTACCAGTGATGACGTGGCCTCTTACTGTGGGCCTTATAAGGAAGCTCAAAGTTGCACAGCGCGCTATGGAGAGGGCTATGGTCGGTGTTTCTTTGCGAGTTTAAATCAGAAATGAGGAGATCCGTGAACGAACAAAAGTCGCTGATATAGCCCGACGGATTTGCAAGCTGAAGTGGCAGTGGGCGGGGCACATAGCACGTAGAACTGACGGCCGATGGGGCAGTAAGGTTCTCGAATGGAGGCCACGCACCGGCAAGCGCAGCGTAGGACGTCCACCCACAAGGTGGACAGACGACCTGGTAAAGGTTGCAGGAAGCCGCTAGATGCAGGTCGCTTCCAACCGGCCGATCTGGAAGTCACTGGGGGAGGCCTATGTTCAGCAGTGGACGTCCTGTGGCTGAAATGATGATGATGATGATGATGTTCAATCCTAGGCCTTAATGTCACTTGATATCAGCTGCAATCAAATGCTTGACTATCGTAAATAAAATAAAAAATATGTGTTGAAGGCAAAATACAATAAACTAAGTTATCACACGCCCATCAACTTTCGTTTTTAATATATGAATACCAAGACCATAACTTTTATTAATATCAGTAGGCAAACATCACGTCCCATTTCATGGTGAATTCTCAACACGCGCCGGCGACGTTGGTGGAATGATTATACTGTGTTGACCCATGGATCTGATCACGTTTATTGCTTTATTAGGGCGCTTGTTGAAATCGAGATGTTGGGGCTCGAAATTGATGTATTATGGCTGGTTGGAACCAAACTGAACCTTGTGTCACACTGTAAACTCTTTTTATATCATAGGGGCACTAGCAAACGGATTAACTGATGAAAAGCGATTACCGTCGCCCATAGACACCAGCAACACCAGAGTCAGAAGTGCGCTGCCGGCCTTTCAGGTGGGAGTACACGTTTCTTGGAGGTTTGAAGGTTGCATCGGTCCGGAAATACCGCAAGCGCATTCATTGCACAATGTAGTCATGCGGCGTGCAGGGATTAATGCGTACAACTCCTCGGACCTAAAGATGTGGTTCTCGAGAACTTTATTTACCTATACTAATCAGGAAATGTTTCTCGAGAACGGCACAAAACTATTCGGAGCACTTCCCAAACTCCTCGCGAATTTGTTACGAAATTGCTGTTTTTTTTATGATTAGAACCTCCATATCTCCGCCATCCATACTAATATTATAAATGCGAAAGTGTCTGTCTGTCTGTAACCTCTTCACGCTTAAACCGCTGAATCGATTTTGATGAAATTTGGCATAGAGATAGTTTAAGATCCGAGGAAGGACATAGGATAGTTTTTATCCTGGAAATTATACCTAAAAAGATTGAAAAGTGAGTGAACATTTCTGTTGGGGTGCGGTGACCCTATAGGAAATGTAATTATTAGACCAAAAGCACAATTGCTCTTACATTTGCTTAGGCACTTTTAATAATCCCTTTTATCAAGTTCCACGCGTACGTAGTCGCGGGTAAAAGCTAGTTTTTAATAATTATGAAAATGTAAATGGACAAAAATATTATATCGAACCTACTCACAATATTTCATAAGAATTGGTTTGGAAATACGTATAAAAGTTGTACCGCATGCAGCACACTTTGAACGATAATCAGAAACAATGAAAATATTTAGTATTATAAAATATGAATTAAGATTGTATCAAATGTTGCTCTATTAATTGAATATTCGATCTAAAATATACTTTAGTATGTATTTCAATAATTTTTCTATAGAAGGATTTTAATCATGTACGAGTATATTATAATAATTTGTTTTCAGAGTGGCGACCACGTACCTGACGACGCAGCATGGAACCAATCCCTAAATGAATTACATTAAATGTACTTACCAATTCCCAACCGGTCGTTATAAAGATTCGGGAGGCCTTTATCCAAGTGGAACGCCTCGGCTGATATGATAGTCCTAAACAAATTTGATTCTTATTTTCTAGAGTTCGAGTAAGCACTTATTAAAAACGTTTATTTTAGCTAGGATAGGATGATGCGTCAGCGCTCGAAGATAAACGTCGGAACATTTATGAAGGGCTAAGGGGAAAATGGCTAAGTTTTTTTTTTAAGTTTACGGGTAGAAAATTACCCAGTTCATCATACGACTATCTTAGAAGTATCTCTGTTTCAGATTCGCCAAAAATTGTTTCGTAAGTCTGGATGTTTGGATGTTTGGGTTCGATTCGATGTCGGGCCGTTTTCGCGTACAGGCTACATTTCTCAATCGATTCTCATGATATTTTTAAGCAGGTTCTACAAATACCTATAAAGATTATTTTTTAACGATTCTCTTTTTTCGAAATATTTCAATATGGCGGACATATGGAGATTCAAATCGTAAAAATATTAATTGGTATTTTTTTCGATTTAGTTGTTTTTTTTTACAACATGGAGGAGACTTAGGAATTCAAAACGTTTCAAAATAACCTTGCGAGGTCTACTGCGAGGTACACAGAGTCACTAGTATAAAAGCATTACTTAAAAAATATATTATAATAATGTCCGTAAGTTTTTATCCGCAGAATAACACAATGTAGCACCATCCATCCGTGCCGACAACTATTGAATTCACAACTTCAATTGTCTATGCTGTAAAACTTCACAAATGTGACTTACCCAGTTATTCCTCTTTTCCCCTTCATATAGCTTTAGATATTATTCGTGATAAGTGCAAGTCACGTAGGAAATGAAAAATATGGGGAAAATATGATATAACGTACTACAAACTCTGGTTTTTATATTGGAACTACGGAAATTGCGAACAAACTACATTTATTTACCGGGATATTTGATATCGTTAACTTATATGTGCCTAGACTTCATTCGTTTTGATTTTATATTTCTTTTTATACATACGAGTATATGGGTCATGGATTTTATCAATTTAAATATATTCATATATCATATATATCGTCGTCGTCTAGTACCCATATATATGCTTTGCTTACTTTGACACTAGGTCAATTTGTGTAAGATTGTCCCTTAATATTTATTAATATATTTTTCTTTATTTTCATTTCTTAGCTTGCCTTTGGGAAATGAAATGAAGTAATTTATTCAGTAAGTAGGCCACAAGGGCACTTTTACAAGTCAGATTGTGAATCTACCGGCATTTCGCAAGAGGAGACCACTGTTGAGAAGAAAGCCGAAAGAAACTCAACACTAAGTAATTTTTTCGTAAATAATACTTAAAAAAATTACATAACATTTGTGTTATAAATAACTAATTACATGGAAATAATTTGAGTAACTCTATCTAGTTTTGAGAGAATATGTTTAAATGTTATATTACCATATGATCTGAATTATTTTATTACTAGGTAAATGGTGTCCGCAATTTGAAATCGTCAAAATTTTAAATCGATGTACTAACCGAAAACTAGAAGTCCGATTTAAATTACATCGTGTACTTAGTTATTTATTTAGGATTCAACGGGCCGTCAAACCGGTTACCGACCAACTGAGGGAAATTAAATAGTTGATTTTAATTAAAACTTAACCAACTTGGCTTCAAGTTGTTTAAATTTCTTAACAAGTAGTAAGGCGGTAAATTAAAACCATCTTTCCGGTTAAAATTCTTTATTTTTGATGTCAATCACCTTTTTTACCATCCGTGGATAATAGTGCCGTTACGTGTTTATGCAAATCGATTGAGCGATTCGTTCCAGATGTTAATTGTTCAGCTATTACTGATTTTGTTACTAATTTGGCAGTTTTTGGTTGCTGCTATGTGTTCCTTCAGCTTCTCCCATACACTCGCTTAGTTTGGCCATATACAAACTGCCACAGCTACATTATATCTTGCAAACGCCAGGATTTCGGTTTGGGAGAGATTCTTCAGTCGTACTAAATAAATTTTCCATTAACGATGTAAACACCCGTTATCCAAAGTAGGCAGCAAATCTTCTGCGCAGCCCAAAGAACGTCATTTCTTATGACTATGAAACAAAAACAACGGTATAGTCATTTATGTACTTTTAAAAAATGTTTTTGTTGTATTACCTATCTTATTTTAAATAAATTTAGTTGAACCAGAACATCATGCTTATTTTTTATTTACCTACATACCTAATAAAAACAGTCCATATAAGTACTTAAATATACTTGTATTCAAATTTAATCAGTTGTTTGATTTATAGAATTACTTTGCCCCCTGAATAAATAAAAAAACCAAACAAGCGATGGCGCGTGAAAAAGTTGGTGTTTACATAACGGAGGCAACCCTAGCTCACATTTCAATGACGTTGCGTCACCCGCATCCAAAAGGACGGTAGGCATCGACAGCGATGGGAACGCCCTCCATCCATAATGGTGTATCTGTTATGTAGTTCAAAGTCAAAGTCAAACATAATAGTTTCTTGTTTATAGTCTGTGGTATAGTGGCCTGTCGGCAAAAAGTCAGCTGACTACTGCGTTATTACCCATGTAGTTTGCCTAACTTGTATATGCAATCTTAATAAACAAAGCTTAAAATGGCGGTAATAAAGTTGAACCCAACAACTTATTACGTTGGCGTTTTTCCAGATCCAACTACACGCCAGTTCTGCGCTGTTTAATATTTCAAACGCATTTGCGGTTTAAAGCATTTATTGTGCAACGTACTAATGGGATATATAAAACTTAATGGCTAATGGAAACTGCCAGGGCCCGAAATTGACGATGCTTTGTGATAGATAAATTTGTAATTTAGTAATATTACGAATATTTATATTTCGATTATTGCAATTTGAACACAAATTGTCTTTAAAGGGACTTCTCAGGGACCTCCAGATTTCTTAGACTATATTTTGGTAAAAATAAGAAGTAAGGGCCAATACGAGTATTGTGTGATGAACTCAAACTCTTTGTCCCTGGGTCATGGATGTTTTTCATGTATGTAGGGTACATCGTCGTCTAGTGTCCATAATACTACTTACTAGAGCTTACTTAGCTGGATCTAGAACTTGATCGATTTGTGTCCGATATTTATTTACTATTTAAACACAGAATTCTAATTAGTTTTAGCTACCTTTATAAAGATATAATAGCATTAAATTGTGTTTTGGTTCGAATCAGTTTTCATTTTATTCCTCTATTTCTTTTTACCAGAAACAAAACAAACACAAACATATTAAAACATAATTATTGAGTGGCATGTTGCTTCACTTATGTACTTGATTTCGTTATTCTTCTTTACCTACTAATAAATTAACTGGAAGAAATCCGCTTACTTTACAAAGACCCGCTTAGTTACCGCGAGCTTTTGCCTGTTATGTATCAGTTTGTTCTACATTATATTAGTTAAAATACATTCGAATTCTTGTGGCGAAGAAGAAAACCCTGAAGGAATAATCGGAAAGATAATTATTTGCAATAATTGTATATGATTTATCTCTGTACTGTTATTTTTACCATGGGTACACAAAAAATTGTACACACAAAAAAACTTATAAAAAGTGAGTGGTCCTTCGAGCCGGATAAACAAACGTAAAAGTTTCGCGTTTCTAGTTTTACGATCTTACTAGTACTTAACGCTAAAAGTCATCACAACTTGGAGCGAAGTTGGTTAAGTTTTGATTAAAATCAACTATTTAATTCCCTTTAGTTAGTCGTCAACCGAGTTGACTGCCCCTTGATTCTTGAATAGTTGATACGACTTAATTGAAACTGGACTTCCAGTATTCAGTGAGCTGGTTTATTTCACATTTCTAAAAATATCAGTGGTAAATCTTTTATTTTACTTTTTTTCAAGAATTAATTTGGTACTATAGTGCCTGATGAATTTGGAATAGCAAACTTATTACTATGTTAACTAATTATAATTTGTTACAAACAGTGGAAGGTTTCGTACCATAAAAACTGAATTTCCTATTAGTATTTTCGTAATTCATTGATGATTAAGGGATTTTTTTATTTTGCTAGTATTTTGCATTATTTTGCATATGAATTTACTTTTTATTTGACTTAAATAACTTGTAATTAAAATGAATAATAGTATTTACAAGTTAAAAATTCACAATATCACACAGTTTTGTATAATAAATCATTAGTATTAATAAATATTCACAGAATTTTGTAAACGAGGTTCGAATCCCAGTGGAAATAAGTAATGGCATATCAAATAGGACCCTAAAGATACATTTATGTTGCTTGAATAATAAATGAATATTTTGATTTATATTACGTTCATTTTTAGGGTTCCGCAATTCAATCGGAAAACGTGGAACTCCTATAGGGCCACTAATTTGTTGTCTCTTAATTATGTGTTCGTGGATCAACTTTTTGTAAGAAAGTTGTGGAGAAATATTTTTTTGGTTATATACTATTATAAAATTCTAGATTTGTATTCAACATGTAGTGATATGTATCTTTTGTAATAAATAAATAATAAATAACATTAGTTTTCTATAGAGAGGGGTCATGATTTCGGAAAAAATCTTAATAGCGTGATGCAGGATTGTCTTTTGTTTCATAATTATGGGCGCGCGGCGCCAGTCTTGCGCCATAATTTTCGTTCTCTCATCAGACCGAAACGGTTGGACAAATTTTAACCAATTTTGGTACAGGGTTAACTGAACACCCAAAGATTATAAGATACTTTTATCCGTCTACGGTAAAAATACGCATAAATAATATATTATAACCGAATAAATGAAAATAATATGATAGATCCAGTCTGGTTTATTACGACGTTGGCTACGTTTCACTGTTATCGGTATAAGATCGATATGTCACGTGTCAGCTCTGAACAGAGTAAGGAAATGTGGAGATTTTTAAACAATAGGGGCTTGTAAAAGTCATGTAGTCATTTTAACATCTATACTATTAAAAGAGTTTAGATTGGTATTAAAAACCAGTTTTATATGGAAAGGGGTCATGATTTCATGAAAAATCTTAATAGCGTTATGCAGGATCCAGAGATGGTTATAGAATACTTTTACCCGACTATGTTATAAAAAATACGCGTACGAAGTTTCCTTGTAGTTTATCAATATTCTCCACAACATCAACAGACCGTGGTTCAGAACCATTTGTAACCCGACCGCCATTTTCACAAATGGCGGTCGTTAAGACATCTCGGAGACGTAGTGACATTCACACGCTGTAATGTATCTCGACGAGTATTTCACACTGTATATTTGATAATGGAGCTATTTATCAAATATATTAAATTTCCTTTTGTTCTCGGTCGACTTGTCTCTAAAATATCCTGTATAATGTATTATTTTTATGAATGTTGATATAGAGGTTCATCTATCTTCTATCTATCTATGTATATATCAGATAGTTCAGGTTATGCAAATTGTGAATTGATTTGTTTATTAAGTATAGAATTTAACCGTATTTCTCTGTGCATTATGTTTTTTTCAATAAATGTATTTGTATTGTATATATATATGTAAGTATATTAAAATCAATTGCTGTTCGTTTGTCTTGCTAAAGGCTGATTTTGGTGACACAGACCGAATTCCACGCGGGTGGAGCCGCGGGCACAACTAGTATAAATAAAAAAAATTACACCAACATTGCATATATGTATACGTAATGACACAAAGGTAAATTAAGAAAAAAATAATTGCATATATGGATAGAACTCACGACGTTTATATATTCTGCATCACGTTTTGTTTTTTAAATCCTAAGCTTATTTACCGTACTCGTAGGACGTGCGTTTACGTTAACTTCCTCGTTTCAGTTTAAATATAAAGATCATTATGTCCTCTTTACTATAAATATAGATTTCAATTCCTAATTCTCATATTATTGACATAATATAACATAAAAAAAACACAGCTCATCTCGTGTAAAACCCGTTCAATCTTACCCCAACGCACCTTATATAAGAAGTAGAATAGGTACCTTTTTCTCTGCATTATGCTTTTGCTTTCGTTCTCAAAGGGTATCATGAGATTGTCAATAGGAAATGCCCGTTTTCTATACGGTACCTATATACATAGGTAGTATTACTTTTCGGGGTATGCGTTATGATAAAGTGGCATTTTCCAGAAATTCCCTACGTCTATAACGAGGCCTGCCTAAAAATGCAGGCAAAATAAGGTTTTATATAGATAAAATCCATGACCCAGGAACAAATATTCGAGTTCATCACACAAATATTTGCCCCGGCTGGCATTTGAACCCAGGACCGCCGGCTCAGTAGGCAGGTACACTACAAACTGCGCCAACCGCGTCGTCGAACGATAAAAACATTCTGTTAAAAACTCCCTCTGTATTGTTATTTTTTAATAGCAATGCATGTATTTGCCGTTTCAATGCTCGGATACTTTCCCCGAACATGGCTAATTACAGTGTTGCGTTGCATTATTGGCTTTTGCAAAGCTTTGTTAAAGCGAGCTTTGTCTTTAATGCTTTTGTTTTTTTGCCCCCGGGCTTTGTGGTTTAAGATGGTGTATTGGGAACTAACGATTGCTGCAGATAATTGGTACAGTCGCATAATAGGTATGTATTATACGTACGTATGTATTATAAGGTAAGCTCGCCCGGCTCTTAGCAGGGTCCGCTTTCTCACAGGCTTTCCTCCACTCTGCACGATCCTAGGCATCCTCTTTGGTGAGTCCGTTTTCACGCATATCGGCACGTTCAGCCATCGCTTGGAACTGCCACGGGGTCGAGAACGTAGGACTAGGTCAAGGTAGGTTCCCTACGTAACTGCGGTTGGGCGCGGGGAAGCCAAGAGACACCAGGGAGGGGGCCTACGGGCCAAGACGGGCGAGGGAGACCGAGAAGGAGACCGGCGGAGCATGACTCGGGTGGGCACTTCGGTGTTTGTGATGGGCTTCACCTCCGCCGGTGGAGGAGACCGAGGAGGCGGCCGGCGGGGCATGACTTGGGTGGGCACTTCGGTGTTTGTGCTGAATTGCGCCCCCGTCGGCGTTGGGGGACCCACGGCGAAGGGGCTTCTGTCCTCCCGTGGCGGGCCGAGGGGTAGGGGCGTTTGTCCTCCCATGGCCGGCTGAGGGGTAGGGGCGTTTGTTCTCCCTCAGCAAGGAGGGTGGGACCGAAGCACCGTGTGTCGGTGGCGGTCCCCGCTTCCTGGGGGCTTGGGGAAGTGGTGAGGGTAAAGCAGACTGCTATGCTACAGTGTGTCTTTCGGTGAGGGTTCGCCCTAGGGCGAAAATGCCGGTAGTGTCGTGGTGAATGTTCGCGATCCCATGGCATCACCACTACGGCACGGGTTGGCAGCATCCCAGAGTTTTAGTGGGTAGGCTAGTCCTTCGCGGATTAGAGAGCCCCACATCACCAATGCGTAATATTTGACTCTACCCCCGAGGGTCTCATGCTACGTAGTGGTATGCAATTCAATGCATTTCTCCGGGGAAAAAAAAAAAGGTTCCCTACGTAATCAGGTGGCCTGCGAGAGACGTGACTAAACCATCGCAGGCAGCATTCTTGGAGCTTCTGCGCTACGTCACGAACCGAGATACTGCCACGGATCGTTACGAATGCAATCAGCACGTGTTACGCCACACATCTTTCACAGCATCTTGATCTTAAACGCGAATGTCCTAAATATGCCTTACAAGAATCAGTGACAAAGTTGCCGCGACGGTGTTTGAGTAGCAGTGTCCGATGAAACGTTCTATACGAGTTCGAAAAGCGTCGGGCCGTTTCTGACAATTTCACGTGAGTGTAAACTGCTTAATATAATAATTAAATATGTCTTACGAAAGTTTTAATAAGATTAATGCCTTCCAAGGTTACAGTTTTGTCATACCAATATTGTCAACTAGGTACTCTATTAGTGCAGAAAACTCCCATGAGTCCCAAACATATTAAAATACATGCGGAAGTCTACGATCACTTCTACGATGTGAGTAAACCCCATTTTGTGTATTTGAATACTCTTTTAGTGGTTCAATTCAATGATCCTAATCAATAGAAAGGGATTTATTCTAGAACCCGAAAATTATGTCCAGAACTGAATGGTATTAATGATAAAAGCTACATTAAATCTTCAAAAACGTATCAACACATTCACGAGGCTACATACGGTATGCAAATGAAATGCAAATTTAATTTCAAACTTACACCGGAATTTTGCCTCGGAAAATGTGCGATGAGTTTTAGTATTCAAGTGACTAATACTCGTAATAATGCAGTTCAACTCAATCCACTTTAAGAAATATGAAAAAATAACATAAATTTACGTCTTTTTGTTTTAGTCTATTTAGTATAAAATACTGTCACTCGGTCACTGAAAAGTTCTTCGAAATAATTAGGTAGGTATTTTACGATTTGTTCGTCGTCTATAACCTCAAATCAACTTACCTTGAGAATTTATGGAATAGGTAATCACTTTTTCGAATATTCTTTCATAAATATTCAGTTTGTGTATAATTACTTGGTTAAAATTAATTTAATTCCTTTGAAAAGAATTGTTAATGTTATCGAATTTATGCAGGTTTAGCAAGACAGAGCATACTAAAATTTTACTTATTCACTTATTAAATATGCAATATAAAGTGTATATTGATAAAGCGTAGCATGTGATTTCAATATTTTAGCAAGTAAATATGCCGCAAATGTAATTTCATATTCCCTTACATAGGTTAAATATTTGAATAGGTATATTTATGCTTAAGTAAATATTATTTAGTGTATTTCAGAAATGATAACATTTTAAAATATTTTATTTGATATTAACTGTATTAAACTTGCGATGATAATTAGTTTCCAGTGTAAATAATTAATAAATATTCAACCACAAAATTGTAATTGCGACGCATCAAATTAATTTTGTGGTCAGTCAGTAGGTATAAATTTATAGTGGTTATGTTTTTTTTTACATTTTAAAACAATTGTAACGCTTCACTTTAATTTGGTAGTGACAAGAGATTCTTGTTTGTGTAAATAAAGTACACTCGGCTGAAAAAAAAAGTTGAGTTTTGAATGATCATCAAATTGAAGATTCAAAACTCAAAAATGCAAAAATCGGCTTGGTTAGTACTTTATATCCACTTACCTGATTATTCCAGTTATAAGCTTGATGTTCATTTATACAAAAACACTTTAAGCACTACAAAATCCACAATAGTTAATTGTTCAGTCAATGTTCAATTCAAATTCACATTCCAACAACATTTGACAGTTTTATTCCAAAAAACCTTTTCCAGACAATCCAGAACAGTTTTATCAATTCACAATTCACCTCAAGAAGTGACACAATATTTATTATTTTATATTTATTTATTATTAAAATATAATATATTTTATGAGTAACACACAACACACCCACTACTCGGACAGGACTGAGGCGTAACACAAAATATCGGGTAGCGAGCTATCGTCGTATGCTCCGATAGTTTTGCTAAGGAATCGTAACGCTAATCATAAGTTTGTACTAAATAGGGATGAGAAAGGTCAGGTCGATATTTTATATCGATAAAGAAATAAAGAGCAAATAATAGAAATGGTTAAAGTCATGTCTTACCAAGAAGTGAAGGAGAAAACCCAAGAAAAAAAAGGCTGTCGATTGCTGCACTAACAAGAGAGCCGTTCATAAACTATTGAGAAAAAAAAATGAATTTGTTATAGTATTAAAAAAAAATCGAGTAACTACATTACATTTATCATATAAAATGAAAGGCTATGATGGTTGCGTTTATCAAGCGACAAATAAGTGACAAAGCATCTGTCACTCACACTCGCATTTTGTCAAAACGTGATGGATGCTTTGTCACTTATTTATCGCGTGATAAAAGCAACCATTACAGGCCCCCGGTCAATAATAGGGTAGAGAACAAGCCTTAATTCCCAATCGTTTCAAAGCAATGTCCGCGACTAGGCAGTCAACACGTCAAAAAATTACCAAAGCAAGATAATTAAATGATCTTTATACGCGATAAATCCAGTTCTTCTCGTTATAATTATAGTGTCAAATATGTACATATTTCAATCAATAATACATTTTCAGTGAGTAACTCACGTGCTTCTGTGTTATCGATGAAAAAATTGCCACCTCCCTAAAGTTATCAACGACAATATAAAATTACTTGTAATATTCATTTGGAAAGCTATAATAATGGTTCGGTACGGTTGTCAAGCAAAGCCGAATATGACGAATTTCTCTTCATCATAAAATTTTCGTCATTGAATCATCAAGATCACTGGACCTTGATGATTTAATTTAGACCGAGTTTCTTTTTTCGGTGATTTTGACTACGAGATGATTGTAGTGTTGAGATGTCGTTTGAAACGTTATGGGATAATGAGGCGTAATAAGTTTGTATGTCACATGTCATTCTCAAGAGAATGATTGACATCTTGACTTTAGAAAGGAATAGAAGATGCCTGCAACTTCGTACACGTAATAAAAAAATACCATAGTCGGGTAAAAAGAATCTTAAAAATAATAAATAAATATCGGACAACCTCACACAAATCGATCTTGTCCCAAATTAAGCTCAAGAAGGCTTGTGTTATGGGTGGGTCATTGTCAGATTTAGGTGAGAGTCTTTCCGGTGGACATTTGCGAAATTAAGGATTCCAGGCCCTAATTTTCTGATAAAATGCCTGTGAGAATAAAGAACGTTTCCTCTTCTATAATTAGATGTAATAGCAACATAACCTAGATTCATACAAACTCTTAACTTTTGACCACCAAAGGGACGAATTTTGTTTTTTGAACTGACAATGACCCATTCGAGTTCATTATACAAATATTTGCCCTGACCGGGATCTTAAAACCATTTTTGGATGTTCGACTATCCCTGTACTAAAATTGGTTAAAATTTGTCCATCCGTTTTGGCGTGATGAGAGGATAAAGGAACAGAAAGCGCCAGGCTGAAATGGCGCCGCGCGCCCATTCAAAACAAAAGACGATCCTACATCACGCTTTTAAAATGTTTCCTGCACCTCTAGCACAACACGCGACTCTTTCTCGCGCGAGATATGCTGCCTATCCCTTTCTGTACAGTATCGTAAGAGAGTGACGGGTGATGCTATGTCGAGCGACATGAGTCGCGAACCTTAGTTGTGCTAGACGGGCTGATATTATAAAGGCGAAAGTTTGCGAGTTTGTTACTTCGTCACGTTCAAACGGCTAGACCAATTAGGATACATTTTTAAATTCAAATTATTTTTCAGTACAAATCTAGATATTTATAATGGTATAGATATACTACTTTAGTTTTCATATTTTAGCTGCATTTAATGACATTGATAAGTTATTAAGGACGATAGGGCTCAGCATACTTTTTTTTTATTTACAGTTAATCTCTCTCTAAAACTCAGCTAAACTCAATCGTTTATGTCTCAGTCAAAAATCCATAAGTAGATTTTTTTACAAAATGACTTAGTATTATAACTCGGATGATTATATTTTTTTATGTTATTGGGGAATTTAAAAAGTGGCGCTATTTGTGGAGAATTTAAAAGCAAGAATAGGCTGACTATAGGTTCCTAGCTGACTTCAGATTGAATACTACACGTAATAGAACGCTAATGATTAATTTGTCAAACATAAGATCGACACACAAAGCATAAGGAAAAATTCGAAAGGTTATCTGGCTGATAGTGTGGTGGAAGGGTTAACACGCTGGACCGGTAATCCAGAGGTACCGGGTTCGATTCTCGGTCTTTTCCGCCAGGTTACGCATTTCAGTTTTTCTTTGTGCTTTGATCTTGTATCAATGGATTAATGTTTAATTGTTTAGGTATAAGCGACCTTGAAATCCAAGGCGAAGGTTAGCGTGAAACTAACATTAACTCAGGGCTGTGTTAAAGTTAATTTATTATACATTTCCACCCCAGGCAAAAGTATGGAAACAAGCTTATATTACTATACAAACCTGTGATTTCCTTACGGAATAAATTACAAAATCACAATATATAAATGATTATAAACCTTTTAAAAGTCAATAACGCCAATTCTGCTTATGAAAATTGCCAGTGCAACATTTTGTAGAAAGGCAATAAAAAAACGACGACAGGAGATAGGTAGGTAAGTATATATATATAATTTTACAATATGCAGATGTTTTCATAGTGGATGTTCTATTTTTTTATCTTTTGGCGGTGGCCTAACGGTTACTAACATTTACATAAGGAATAATTATTGGAAACTTTAAATATTCAAAGAATAAACTTTGTTTCCATACTTTTGGCCTGGGGTGTAAATTATCAGGAACGGCCCAACATGTTTCGAACTCATATGGAGCTCTTTATCAGGGACAGCTATCCGTGCTGTTACGCGACTCAATGCCCTACTGCCGCTGCCACTCTAAGGTTGTACGTTATTGCAGGAAAAAAATTAACAGCGCGATGCAAGAATTATGTAAATTTCTTCTATGTAAACATTTAGGATTTATGACTGTGGTCTGTGAAGCATTAAAATCATCTATTATTTCAGGCATTTTCTGTACTATAGTTACAGACATGTGTTTGGCGACTTTAAAATAATGGATAAGAAAAATATAAAATCTTATTTCTGAGAATATTTATACTAGTACATTTCTTATTATTTCAACTGGTAAATAAAGTCTGGCGATTGAAATAACATGGGCGTAGGTTGTAGAAAACGTTGTAGTTAAAAATAAATCTCTCAAATAAATGGCCAAGAAGCCTTGGTATTAATAAAATCGTACTTACAATTAGTATTGAAGTTGGAATACAATTTCTCTGTGAATTTTCTTTCAATCAAAAACATTAGGTACAGTAAAATACTGGGTCTGAGTCATGTGAGGATACTTATATAGTAGATTGTTAACCAAGGGTAGAAAGTTACCCATTGCACCCGAGATATTTCTGGCGTAACGAAGTGAGAGCGCCAATAGTTCGAGGGTGAAATGGGTAATTTCACCCGAGTTAAACACTCTACTTTTCATTTCGACTGCGAGGAAAATAAAATACTACACTCACATGTCATGAGTGAGTTAAATTAATGTCCATGTTATTTTTAACCAATCCATACTAATATTATAAATGCGAAAGTGTGTCTGTCTGTCTGTCTGTCTGTCTGTCTGTTACCTCTTCACGCTAAAACCGCTGAACCGATTTAGATGAAATTTGGTATATACATAGTTTCAGTCCCGGGGAAGGACATAGGATACTTTTCATCCCGAATAAATGTAGTGTTCCCGTGGGATGAGCGGGTAACACCGCGGGGCATAGCCTAGTAATCAATAAGAGACATGGTATTTATATTTAATCTCGTGTTCCCGCTTTTTCTATTGCAAACTTTCATTATAATTATTCTTAATAGAAAAAAAAAGGTAAAATATACGTACCGCCAATATTTAAAAAAAAAACTGGCCAAGTGCGAGTCGGACTCGCGCACCGAGGGTTCCGTACAAACACTTTTCATTCTTAAGTGGTTAAGTTAAGTTTGCACCTGGTATGTATAGCGCCCCATACAAATGAGGTGCAAAGTTAAGGCAACCAACCCGTTTGTTGTATGGGAGCCCTCCTTAAATATTTATTTTATTTAATTTTTAGTATTTGTTGTTATAGCGGCAATAGAAATACATCATCTGTGAAAATTTCAACTGTCTAGCTATCACCGTTCTTGAGATACAGCCTGGTGACAGACGGACGGACAGCGAAGTCTCAGTAATAGGGTCCCGTTTTTACCCTTTGGGTACGGAACCCTAAAAAACAAATCCAATGGTTTCAATTTTGTTGATTCTATCAATAAAATGAGGGACAGAATTATATGTACGTATTATAAATATAATAATACATACATATTTATATTTCATAATAATTGGATATAAATAAATATATCTAACCTTTGGAGATTTTTTTAATGGCCACTTACCACGGCCGACTAGATTGTACCTAATTGAGTTGGTCACGACGTGCATCTAGATGGCAATAGTCATTGACTCCGTGGCAATTAAAAAAAAATTACTTTCCACCCTAGGGATGGAAAAGCTATTTTCCACCCGGCTATCTACTCATGAAAATGACACTTTCCGAACAGGAGAGATGAAAAATATATTTACTATTTAGAAAAATCATTCCCTTGTTCTTATCCCATTTATTTGGGGTCGGCGCATCATATTTTTTCCTCCATTCTTCCCTAATACTCGTCATCTCGTCGTTTATTCCTTCTTATTCATATCATCTTTCACAATTTTCTTTGTCATCTTTTCCTTGCTCTTCTATTCTTATTCTACTAGGTAATTATGAAAGCGAAAGTTTGCGTGTGAGTGTGTACATTTTTACTTCTCCACGCTGAAACGTCTGGACGGATTTTCATCAAATTTGGAAAATAAATTGTTTAAACCCTAACTTAACACATAGGCTTCTACTTTTTATTACGAAAAAACATGATTCCCGTAGGATAGTGTATGGTTTAACGCGAGCGAAGTCGTCGGCAAAAGTTAGTACAATATTAGGTATATCAAACGTGTTCACGGTGTCAGATGAAGGGAAAAAGTATTTTTTTACACCTGTGAGAGAAAAGTAACAAAGTTTCGAAAGAGCGGACTGCATTGTGGTAGTTTCAACGAATTTTGTTAGTTTCTATTTAGCAGTACTTTAAGAGTAGCAAGACTGATCCACAATAACGAAAAATATTTTATAAGTTCGACATATTATCAACGAACGCTGGTGCATTGGCCAAATTTTATGGTACATTTTTTTTGTATTTAGTCTTAAACAGCCATGATTGAAGGTTAATAGTAAAATAAACTTCAACTGTGATTATTTTAATAAGTAATAAAATATTTTAATGGTATATGATAACGGTGAAAAAGTGTTCAAAACATGAAAGTTGCAGTTTTATAGCGTGGATTATCTTCCTTAGCTTTATAGTGGTAGCCCTAATGCCCTTATCAGTCGATTGCGTGAGTCGCCGCGGCTTAAGGCACGGTATTAGCTTGATTGCTATTTTGGTTTGAATACTTAATCGGAGTTTCTCTCCAGTGTTTGGTAAAATCATGCATGATACTTTTAAACATGTTAGTAAAGCCACACGTAAAACCTTATTCGATTGTCATTTATTTATTGTCATATATTTTTATTCACAATCTGACCGGAAATTGACCTCAGTATCACAAATGATGGTAACCCAAGCAGCACATTAGTGAATTTTGCAGCTTATCTTATAGCTTAAAGTTCTAAATGAGTGGTTTAACAGTGTTTGATACAACTTATAGCTTTAAACACAACTCAAAACTGTATATTAGTTCATCCTATCACTTGTAGTTGCATAGGAGCGATTTTTGTTTCTACTTTATTACTTATGGTGGGATAAAGTCGATTTTGCTACTTAAAGTTGCATGCAGGTTCAAATTGTCACTCAATAAGAAGCAATAGTGCTATATAAGGCCTTAAAATCACTTATAAGCAACTTTTACATATAAGTGGGAACATACCCTTATTTGGAACTAAAAGTTCCAAATGACTAGTACAATAGCGAATTATATCACCAATAGTGGCTAAAGGGATAATTTTACGGCTCTTTTGGAACCAAAAAATATTGCAACTTTAAGGCCTAAGAAGTACCTTATTGCCACTCCAACGCATAAATAGGTCTCAGTAGGAGGTTTTAGGAACCAAAAGCAGTTATTTTCACTTATTTCAAACTACTAACGAACTAAAAGTTCTATTATAGTTCCTATTTGCACCTTGTCAAAATATATTTAATAGTCTTGCTTGTTTAATAGTCTACAAAAGAGCAAATAATTACTATTGGTAATATCATTCACTGCTTTGCCACTCGCAAGATACAAATAAGTGATTATTAGACTTGATAGTTCCAAATAAGGAACAAATAAGTGAAAATAAACACTGTAGGATCTTTTTTGTTTCGCCATGTTTACAAATGGAAGCCTATGAAAATTGATTATTTTAACCAGAATTTTATCACACTCACGCATAATCACAGACTTTTGATAGTTGTGACGATGTAACTTTAACATTGTACGTAACCTACAATCATTAGGTCCGGTTTTTAACAGTTTAATTTCTTATCAGTATCTATTCATTATTTAATTTAGCACTCTCTTTTTTAATATTCCTGATCAAATGAAGGGCGCGTCGAAATTTACAAAGAAAACATACTATAGTTTCACAGTAAAAAAAAATTCGCAAGAATTTCGTGCTTATTTCAATGCTTGTATAACGTAAAGTTTTAATCACAATCAAACAGACATATAAATCCAAAATGAATATGGCAGATCACGTATTACTTTTAATAAAACACAATTTGACAGTTGCCTCGCCACTCAAAGATAATTTGGCGACTCATTTATCACTCATTGACCGAACTGAAATGTTTTCATTCGTTCACTGCGCATAACTTTCACCCATAGTTCTAATTACCACTTAAGGTAATTGTGAGATCTCTTATGGATTCTATATAGCACCAAAAATAGGCTGCAATTTTTCTCCTTTTGGTTCTATACTGGTGGCATAAGGGTTCTTGCCACCTATATAGCACTTAGTCATGGTGGTAAATTTCACTTAAGCATCTAATTAGATATGATATACGAGCTATTTAGACCCAGTTGTGCTACTTGGGAAGTGATTACGGATATAGCTCAGACAGTCACCAAACTTAAGTGGTCAGTGGGCGGGGCGCATTGCTCGTAGAACCGATGGCCGTTGGGACAGAAAGGTTCTTGAGTGGTGACCGCGGACCGGAAGACGCAGCGTGGCAAGGCCCCCCACAAGGTGGACCAACGACCTGGTTAGGATCGCGGGCTGAAGTTGGATGAAGACTGCGCAAGACCGATCGTTGTGGAGAACTTTCGGGAGGTCTCTGGCAGTGGAAGTCTACTGGCTGATATGGTGAAGTGGTTACAGTGTCAAGGATGTAGCTCCTTGGTTCAGGAATAGCTTGTTTACTCTTACCTTGAAGAGACCCAAATTATAATGGACACATCCTCGTGATGTGGCTGATCTATCTATCTATCAGCCACAGACGTTCACTGCTGAACATAGGCCTCCCCCATGACTCGCCACAAAGTGCGATCCTTTGCAGATCGCATCCAATGATTCTCCGCTACCCTCACGAGGTCATCCGTCCATCTAGTCTAGTAGTATGTGGCTGATAATATTATTTGATTATTTACGAGCTGCATTAAGTGACATAATTATTCATAAATTGTCACCACTACATAGTATAAAACAAAGTCGCTTCTGTCTGTCTGGCCCAACGGATTTTAATGCGGTTTTTTAATAGATAGAGTGATTCAAGAGGTTATATGTATAATACATGCATAATTTATCAGCATTGCACCCGTGCAAAGCCGGGGCGGGTCGCTAGTTAAGTACCTAAATATCACCTTAAAAGGGGACACTCAATAGTTAGATTTTAGTACGTATTAAAAAGATTGCATATCAATGATTTTCATTACGAAACCGTGTATTAATAAAAAAAACAATGAAAGCTCTTTAATGGTAGTCTTAACGCCCTTATCTGATTCGGTCGCGTGCGGTGACGCGGCTAAACGTTGATATGGCTGCCATTTTGGTTTTAGTGTTTCATGGTTTGTTAATATGATGGTTTCCTTACAAGACTCTCGTAGAAACATGGCGACCAATCCAGTATTCGAAAAACAGGATGGACTCAAATTGGTTGTAGGATATAGCATTTATGAAACTGATGATAGGACCAAGAAAAATAAGCTCT
The DNA here is from genome assembly GCA_947623375.1 of Apotomis capreana. Classification (NCBI taxonomy): domain Eukaryota; kingdom Metazoa; phylum Arthropoda; class Insecta; order Lepidoptera; family Tortricidae; genus Apotomis; species Apotomis capreana. Next base: position 13,025,140 of record OX392519.1, read on the forward strand.
TTAATCAAACATAAACAACGTGCAAACATTTTTACGTTTCGATGTATAATTTGGGATGCATTTATTCTTCTTTCCGTCTAAAAATCTAATATCTAAGTTCATTTTTCTTAACTGAGAATAAGAAACAAAATGGTAATTTGAGCCAGAATCTTATCCAATCTGCGACACGAAAATTTACTATGTTGTATTTAGTTGTTGGACTAACAAATGGATTACTAAGTTTTCTTAAAAACTAATTTAGGAAAAGCGTATTGGATTGGAGGACTGTTTGATCATTTTGTGACAGAATAAATAAAACTGCCACGAAAGGACACCTTTCCGGGAACAAATAAAACGAGGGGCAGTTCTAGGCTGAGGCTTAGTGAAGCAAAGCTTCTGGAAAACATGCCTGTGAAGGCTCTTTAAAACTAATACTACCAAGGGGTTATGATTTCAGGAAGAATGTTAAGATTTTTAACATCCTGACGAGGTCATCTGTCCACCTAGTCGGGGGCCGTCCCACGCTGCGCTTTCCTATACGTGATCGCCACTCCAGGACTTTTCTGCCGTAACTACCATCCGTTTTACGGGCTACATAGCCCGCCCATTGTCACGTTAACCGTGCAATCCTGTAAGCTACATCGGTTACTTTGGTTTTCTATCCGGTGCTATGTTTATTCATAGCAAGTTTCCGCTCCATACACATTTTAACATTATAGACGTGTAGCTCTACACATTATTTTTTTTATATTACAAAGCAATCACTATTTTAAACCACCGACATAAAAGAGGTGTGTGTTAAAAGTTCAACTTGTGAAGGGTACACGAAAAGAACATGTCTAGTCACTTTTTAGGGTTCCGTACCCAAAGGGTAAAAACGGGACCCTATTACTGAGACTTTGCTGTCCGTCCGTCCGTCCGTCCGTCTGTCACCAAGCTGTATCTCAACAACGGTGATAGCTAGACAGTTGAAATTTTCACAGATGATGTATTTCTATTGCCGCTATAACAACAAATACTAAAAATAAAATAAAATAAATATTTAAGGAGGGCTCCCATACAAGAAACTTGTTATAGATTATAAATATGTATAGGTACGGAACCCTTCATGCGCGAGTCGGGCTCGCACTTGCCCAATTTTTTTACTAAACGAGATTTTCATCTCAAAATATAGAACACTCAATAGACTACTCGTATTACTTACCACTTAGTTACAGATACAATTATTTATTTTATCTATCCAAATATCATAAACCCTCCATGATGCGTTCAAGAACCGCACATTATGACCACCATAAAAATAGATTGTTTTATTAGAACAAATTTCTTATCTGTGAAACTATTATTTTTGCTAAATAATAACATCGATTTCGATAATATTATTTATTCAAATTTCAAACATCTTTGAAAAACAAAGAAATTTGATTTGACCTCTATTCTAATATCAGTCGAGATGACGTTTAGTTCGAAATGAATTGTCAATTTGCATCAAATTTGACAAATGTCGCACGTAAGTAAGATATCGAACGATATGATAGTTGTGACCAAATCTAGTTTGTCTCTGAATTAAAAAAAAACTATGACAGCTGTCAGGAAACTTTATTACCGCCATTTCCGGGTAATATTTGTCGTAATGTGCGACTCCTGAATGCATCATGGAGGCCTATGATATGTGGCTAGATAAAGTAGTGTATGTAACTGTACATAATTAGGTATTAAAACACTCGTGTGATGTTATTATGAAACTTGCCTTCGGCGCGTTTCATAAACCCACACTCGTGTTTAATACCCTTCATTATGTACAGTCACATAAACTACTATATTTGTGTAAGTTGTCTTTTTTATTATCAGTTTAATAAAATATGTATACGAAGATTATCCGAATAATTACATCGTTCCAAACTTTCAAATCGCTATAACTCAAAAAGTTGTTAAGGTGACTAGACTTGTTCTTCCGTGTCTCTCTCTCTCTCTTCATTCCCTCACTGCTGAGGATTGTGATTCCTTCTGATTCCCTCAACTAGTTGTCTCCATCCGTAACGTTCCGTTGCTTGGTGGAGTGGAGCACTGACTGATATGTCCAGCTCTTCAGGTATTTGGTCCGCCTACCTTTTGGGACTTCTGCCTCTAGGTCTTTTACCTTCGGTAGTACTAGTTACCATCAGACGTTCCAAATTATTCGTCTCTCTGCGTGCAAAATGGCCAAAATATCGCACTATTCGTTGCAAGCAGGTAGTTGATCAACGCTGTGTCTTCTCTATCTTTAGTTGCTTCAGAATAGATAAATTTGTGCGGGAAACGTGTACATGTGTATTATGTTTGTGTATCTATGTGTCTGTCTGTGGCATCGTATCACCCAAACGGATTTGAATGCGTTTTTTTTGTTTTTATCGAAATCCTTAATTGTCTGTCGAGATGGTTCTTAGTTATGTTTGGCTGGGTCGTGGGTATTCAAAATTTTGACGACTGGACCTTAAAATGGCTCTAAATGTTTACCTACTTATTGAATACAGCATACAGCTCCTGGTATTGGAACTACCCGATAGTATTCAAAACATCCCACCATATATTACACGCTCCAGTCACCGCAAGTCAAACTTTGTCGCGGCTCGGTAACCACATAACCCTCATTTGGTTGTCGATGTCGGTTGAGGTTGGATTCTGATTTTAGGTCGGTGGGTTGCTTTCTATAATTTAATATTATGTGGTAATGAAATGTTTCCTTTGATGTTTGGACACGTATTTGTAATGGATAAATCCATTTCAAACTCTAAAGTGAATCTGTAAGCTGTAAGCAGACTTTGCGAGTTTGCAAAAAATCTAAAATGAAAATAAACCGTATTTATGCTGATATGTTGAGCGAGGAAGAATATTGAATATATATCAATATATTTAAATATACTAGCGACCCGCCCTGGCTTCGCACGGGTGCAATGCTGATAAATTATGCATGTATTATACAAATATGAACCTTCTTCTTACGTTGCGCAATATTAAAGATCTGTGAGATCTAAGCATACACAGGGACAGACAGACTGGAAGCGACTTTGTTTTATACTATTTATGTAGTGATTTGGTTATTATATTATTTATATATAACACTAAGGAACGCTGTAAACTAACAGCACAAATAAAAATAATATCCTTCATCCACTTACTCATCATACTAGAAATCACCAATGAAAAATGTCTTAAAAAACTTAGAAAGGTTGTAGTGTTCTCTTACCTTGGTAATTCCTTTAAGCGATGAAATTTGGGGTTCCTTTATATTATCCAATGCTCTGTTTATCTCTCTAGCACGTTGTTAGTTCGGTATAATTCGCTTGCTTCGATATATTGGCTGAAACGTTCATTTATTAGTCCCTAGCTTACTGAAAAATCAATTTGACGCGGGCTGCTACTTACATTATTTTTCTCTCCTCCTTTTTCTTATTATAATAACGATATATTGTATAAAATCACTAATTTACAATTTAGCTTTGTTATGACATTTCTGTTTGAAAAAATGTCATAGCAACGTCTTGTCTTATAAAATTCTCCATTTCACGTAATTTTACTACCAAAGCGGTGAGGTTGGATATATTTGAGCTAGGTCGTATTAACTTTATCGTTTGGCTGGTGCCTTAGTACTTCTTAAAATTCAAAATTCATGTTTTTATCTATTCTGGAACATTTTGTCAGCGAGCCTAATATATAAGCGCTGCCATCAGCTCAAAATTCAGTCTTCTCGTGCCTCTCAACTAAGGAGGAACTCGAAATTGGTCTGTGCAGGGCCAAAGCTTGGCCCTGCACTCAAGAGAGACCCTGTTTCCTCTTTGGCTATCCCCATACAAGACTACTGACTCGCTCGGACGCTGAAAGGCCTTGCCTGCTGCAACTGCATTTACGTCCTCCTGCTGTCACTACGAATACGCTCACCTGCTACCGCTGTGTATGCGACTGAGTATACGCCCTCCTGCTGCTGTTGCGTATACGCCCTCCAGTGCTGCCACTGCGTATACGCCCTCCAGTGCTGCCACTGCGTATACGCCCTCCTGCTGCCACTGCGTATACGCGCTCCTGCTGTCACTGCACATACGCCTTCCTGCTACTACTGTGATTTTGTCCACCTGCTGCAACTGCGGTGACCTGCGACCACCTGTGCGACCACCTGCTACGGACTGATACCAGGCTACACGGACATCGCCTCAACAGCAACCGCTCGGACCTAAGATTACCAACCACCCCTATACTCCGTTATCCCACTGCCTTGGTGACTGAGTGAAAATAAAGAACCCTAACCCTGAACTTATTACTATTTATTTCTTCTTCTTTTCTCCCTTATCTTTCTCTCTCTCTCACGTCTGTTATCCTGTCCTTCGACTCCTCGGAGGACCGGGTAACACGACAAGGTACGTATGTTAAGCCCTTTTATAACTGCATACTAATATTCGTGTCACTAAAGTATAATAGCATAGCTTTACGACATTTGATAACTTTAACTTTAGCACTAACTACTAAACCGATCTTTGGATTAAATAACGGTTGATATAGGTCACGTTATATTATGCTCGTAATTTTATAAGGAAATGGTTGGCAGCACGCAGCCCAAATTTAAGTACGTGGGAGAGGCTCGGCCAAGTTCACAAAAGAAAAGTTGTATACAGATACAAAGGATAAAATTTTGGCTTCTTGCTTATCCGTCGTGTCTATATACAACTTTTCTTTGGTAACCTTGGCCGAAGCTCTCATAAGAAGCCAAAACTGCAGTCTAAGTAGGGTATATACAAAATAAAAAATGTGGTAAGTATTACCATATAATATTGGATCAACATTGATTCTGTTGAAAAGGAAAGTTATTAAATCATTTAACATTCGATTTGTATTATTAAGGTTGGATTTCAATGAAGGAAATTCAGTGAAGAAATTAAAGAGAAACGCTTTTAAATTTGTACTAAAAAATAACAACCTAAATGTCATCTTCTTAATAAACTGCCTACAAGAGTGCTTGTCAACACAAATCAAATAAAATCAAGCCGCCGTTGTTTTTCGGTTCCATTCATCACACTATGACAATATATTGCCTTCGGACTTACACATGCAAAAAATATCAGCCCGATTAAAACAGAAAAGTCAGTCATAATCTTATTAAAACTTTCGTGAGACATATTGAATTATTGTATTAAGCTGTTTACACTCACGTGTAATTGTCAGGAACGGCCCTTCATGTTTCGAACTCGTATGGAGCTCTTCATGCTATACCCGTATACAGACGCAGCAACTTTGTAACGAAGTTGGCACGGCTGTGTACGGGTAGCAGTCCCGGATGAGGAGCTCCATACGAGTTCGAAATATGTCGGGCCGTTCCTGACAATTTCACGTGAGTGTAAACCGCTCAATACAATAAATAAAAGTCAGTCAAATGTACATTAGGTACAAGACCAACACGAAACTGATCACACTTACCCTCGCGGAGAATCAGTATATATGCACTAATAGTTACATCAGGTTCACAACAGTAAAAAAAATTTAACAAAAAATAGAACCGACTTCAGTAAAACTAAAAAGCCAAAAATAACCCGTTCAAGTACAGATTACCTTTGACTCACCCTTTGAAGTCGATCCCAAACCACTCAGTTATTATATTTATATTTTATAGTTTACGTGAGGTTGTAACACTTTAGAGTGTACATGAACCTTAAAATAAGCATTTTAGCTCGTTCGAAATGAAAATCCTTACCTTGACTATGAGTCGCCTTCGTAGGTGATTATAAGTTTAACTTCCACATATTTTATGATTCCAATCCTTGCACTAGGTAGAACATATCCTGTAGTCTTTATTTTTCACTAGCAACGGCCTCTAAATATTCTATTTTCATTCAAATACTTATGCAAAATACCCTTGCTAAACATACATTGTCATTCCTTGTTTTTGCCTATCTTTCTCTCACTTTAGGTAATTCCGACACTCTTACGGATTGATACTATTATTCTATGCTAGCATACTACCACATTAAACCCCAAACTATTGTAATTTTTAATTAAATCAAGTAAAACTTGTTAATATAAATCCTATTTTCACTTGTAAACAATTCTGACAGTTCGTTCTGAATAACGTTTAGTTACCGCTTTAAACTGTTCCGACATGGTACGCGAAGCGTTCATGTCCGTCACAAATAATTTCTTTTCTTTATTATCTTAATCTCAATTATTGATGTTCAATGTTTTTGAGGAATTTCTAATTTAAATACGTAGTTATTCATAAAATACCTTAATAGAAAACGACTACAATAATGTTACAATTTTCGTAACCATGCAATAATAAGACACAGTCAGGAACGTTCGGAAGTATAGTTTAACGTTTCGTTCGTCACAGCCCTTAACAGATTTATAGTTTTGACGATGTTTTTATTTCAGAAAATTATTTAATATACATTTTTATGGTGTAAACAATTTCACATTTGTTTTGCTAAATTCTGTATATCTTTTGGATTAAATTGGTTCTGTTTAGTTTACTATTATTTCGAACGTCAAGTCTCGAATAGCTGGTTGTGTTGATGACTTCAGAACGTGTTAGTTGAGTCCCGGTAGATTTCTTCTTCGATATTGCAAATTCATTCTGGAGATCGAACTGCATTGTTTCGGATATAGAAAGTCGTCTCGTAAAATAAAAAGTCATGGAGTTTCGTTGGTGCCTCTCGGGTATCCGTAAGTAATCTTCAAGTGGCTATAGTAGTGTTGTTTTTCTTCAACATGCTAAATAGTGTTTTTCGTTTTGTTGTAGGCACGATGCTTCGCTCTAAAACCTATGGCGGCTGACGCCATACTATAAAATATCCTTAAATAAAGTCTGAGGTGAGTGGTAATCATCGGTGTATAACCTTTTATTGTTTTGCTAGAATCAGTGTAATATTCTTCCAAATATTAACTGGAAATTCCGATACGTTTCAGCCACACCATTGCCTGTACCACGTGATGTCTGCCTACACCACTATCCTATTCTGTTCTTCTATTTGACCCAACAACGTTGGTAAGTGAACATATTTTCACATATTCTTTCTTAATAGTAGGGAATTCATCTTGATAATTTTGTTCATGTAATTTACTATGATTTTCTTTCTGATCATAGGGTCGCTAGCCTCATTAGCCACACTTGCAAGCTCTTGCAAGCCTTGTTAGCCTACGTAGCAGGCCTCTGTCCTGTCTCGGTTGCCGGCTAGATTGCTGCGCTACCCGACATCGCCCCGCTCTCGGGAAACCTGTGGTCAACGTCTAGCTGACTCACTGGAGCGTCGATAGTTTGGAGCACTGGCGTCTACTAGCTCGGTGCAATAAGGTCCATGCCTACATAAGGCAATCTGTTACAAGGTACCTTACATTTTCTTTTTATTTTCATACTTTACTGCGTGAAGGTGTCCATCCGTCCTCGGTGGATCACCCATAATATTTTCATTTACAATTAATAGAACCTCCATCTTGAAACGGTGTATTTTAAATTTAAAAACGTGTTACTGTTGAAACACAAGGTTGACTATAACGATAAACCTAAAGTTTGTACCTAATACTTAAGCGTAAATTAAGTGCGTAGTGTTATACAATAAATATTATTGTATTTATCTTCATTGTTTAATTCAAGTATCCTCCATTACGTTTGACGGTGATAAAGCAATTGGCGCTCACGGTTTTTAAATTCACTTAGTTTCCAATTTATTGACTTTTTTAATTAACTTATAAATTTATTGCTTTATTTCTGCTCTGGCCTGGCCGTACTTCGACCCTGAGTAATTCCTTTCTCATTTTAACAACATTTCTGTAGCTAGCTAATGTCTTAAGAGTATTGTGGTAAGTTGAGTTAGTAGTGTAGTGGTGGGAGTTCTGGCTCATCTTACCTCAAAGCTTTCTTTTACCTAAGACTTCTTATTTTTTTTTAAAGATATGTGGAAACACCCTTAAGGTGTAATCGGGCATAACCCATACCTTTTACAATTGGCTCCCAACTTCAGGGCCAGAGTTTTGGACGATACTTGAAATAAAAAAAAAAAATTATATTTTTAAATTAATTATTTGTAAGAAACAAATAATCTCAGGCAGTGGTATTTGTTTTGGTGCGGTTTCGCTTTTATTTAAGGATATGTTTTGTGTTGTTTATATGTAAATGTCACTTCATTTACTCTCTTACTCTGAGCTTATAAACTCAGATCTTTTTGATGTTGTGTTCATACTTAAGTGGTCAACCAAATTGACCTGCTGAGGTTATAATTACCTTATATTTGTTTCTCAAACTTTACGTATGAGATTTATTAACTGTTTGTACTTATACTACTCTTATTCATAGTACCCTATACAAGGTACTCAACTTTATTCAAACTTCTTGTCTGTATCTTACTGACTTATTAAACTGTACTGAGCTTTGAAACTCAGCCTTCTTAAGCTTTACTACCTAAGTAAATCTATAAAAAGTTTCTTTTAGATAACTTTTTCTTATTGTACTTTTACAAATAATACCTACTAAGGAAAATATTGTAAGTAATAACTAATTACTTTCATTCTTACCTGATTTACATTCAAGATGGACTTTCTTAAAGCGGGATGTAAGATAACCCATTTATTAAAAGACGAGATTACTCACGAATTAACAATTCGAAAACTTTCGGTAAATCCGCTCTCTCGTCGTACCAGTTTATGTAAAGTGTTGAAGCAGACCGCCGATTTAGCTCGTAGGGGTAGCCTAAAGCTCGGTACTTTGATGGAAACCGATTCGTCAACAGAACTAGACACGTGTCAACGGAAAGCTGCGGATATTGAACGTGAACTGTCTGAAGATTTATCGCGTGCAGCTGTAGACCGGTTGAATTCTCGTTGTCGTTATTTAATATGTCGCCTCTCTAGGTTGCCTACGGAACAGGAAGCTGTTAATCTTCTCAAGGCGGAGCTGACTTCAAAACTTGATCGTATCAGATGTGACCCATCTGCTTCTTCTTCTGGATCTGATTCAGAATCAGTTCATTCTGAAAACCCTCCTAACATTGTTAGGGAAGTGGTATATAAACTTGACAAGTCTTTTAACATAAATTCCTTGAATTTGAAATATAGAGGGGACTCTTGCATTCGCTCTTTTATAACTCGTTTGGAAGAACTTCGCTGTGCTAGGAAGATTCCCGAGGATCGTATTTATCACGGATTTCCGGAAATTCTCGACGGTCCTGCATTGTCGTGGTTTCGCTCCAATCGTGGTCACTTGTCTTCGTACAAGGAGGTCTTAGATGCTCTCCAAGAGGATTTTGATATCCCGGACTTAGATCATATACTTCTAAACAAAATTAGGGATAGAACCCAATCTAAGAAAGAGACTATTGTTGTATTCGTTTCCACTATTCTCGGTATGTTTGAACGTTTACACCGTAAAATTTCAGATGATGATAAACTTGACATCCTTATGCGTAATATACGTCCTGAATACAGCAAAGAACTTGCCTTACATGATATAACTTCCATTCAACAGTTAAAAACTCTGTGCAAACGGATTGAGTTAGCTAAAGTTAAAGCAGATCAATTTCGCGAGCCTTCTACCTCTTCTTTTGACTCAAAGCAAACCTTTAAGCCTAATTATACTAAACCCTCTGGTTCGTATCAGAAACAAGTAAATCAAATTGCTGCTGTAGATTGTAAACAGCCATGTTTTAGATGCGGTTTAACTAATCACCCTACAAATCTTTGTAAGAAATCTAGAGACATTGTATGCTTTAAATGTGGGAAAAAAGGTGTTCGCACTCCCGACTGTCCTACTTGTAATCCTTCAAAAAACTAAATGGTTTTGTCTTTTCTGATAAAATATCTAGATCAAACACGACTCCCTCTCTTCCCGAAAAGACAATATTATTCGAACCTCCAAAGGGAGACACTAGACTGTACTTAGGTGTGGAAATTTTAGGACTTAATGTTAAGGGTTTATTAGACTGTGGTGCTTCTTGCTCCGTCTTAGGAAATGACAGTCACCTACTCTTTGCTTCTGTAGGAATACCCACTCTTCCTCATTCTCAACCACTTACTTTGCGAGTAGCAAATGGTCAAGAACTAATATGTACTGAATATATGGCCTTGCCCATAACCTACAAGGATAATGTTCAAATAGTAAACTTTAATATTCAACCAAAGATAACTACTCCTTTAATATTTGGTTTGAATTTCTGGAAAGCTTTTCAGTTAGCTCCTGAGCTTATTTCTTCTTTAGATACGATAGAAAATGTCACTAGTGTATCTTCTATGCCTAGTGAAACTGGATTAAAAGATTTTAAATCCTTGACTGTTGATCAACAGACTCAGATAGAAGATATTAAACTTTTATATAACCAAATAGACACTGATAAAGTAGGTCTCGGTAAAACTCATCTACTTGAACATGTCATTAATACGGGGGACTCTCCTCCTATTAAACAAAAGTATTACCGACTTAGTCCTAGTAAACAGGAAGCTTTGGAAAAAGAAGTTGATCGCATGTTAGAAGCAGGAATTGTAGAACCTTCTCATTCTCCGTGGAATTCTCCGGTAGTAATGGTTGAAAAACCGAACGGTGATTTACGGCTTTGCTTAGATAGTAGAAAGGTGAATTCAGTTTCTAAATCCGATGCCTATCCTTTGCCTTATGTAAATTATATCTTAGATAATTTACGAGATGCTAAATATCTGACTTCTCTCGATTTAAGCGCAGCATATCATCAAATTCCTCTAAGTAAAGACTCAAAAGAAAAAACTGCATTTACCGTGCCTGGACGCGGTTTGTTTCACTATAATCGGATGTGTTTTGGTTTGGTTGGAGCAAGTGCATCAATGCAACGCTTGATGGACCAACTTTTCACCGCCGAATTCGATAATAAAGTATTTTGCTATATAGATGATATTATAATTTGTACATCGGATTTTGATGAGCATGTGCGACTACTAAATGCTGTATTTGAAAAGCTCAAAGCTGCTAACCTTACTATTAACATGAAGAAATGTCTATTCTGTAGAACTGAATTAAAATATTTAGGTTATGTAGTAGACCGATTCGGTTTACGTACAGATCCTTCTAAAGTTGAAGTAATTCTCAATTTTCCTATACCTCAAGATGCCAAAGGTATCAAACGCTTTTTAGGCATGGCGGGATGGTACCGCCGCTTTATTAAAAATTTCTCGAAAATTGCACGTCCTTTGACGCGTTTAACTAGCAAAAAAGCTACTTTTGTTTGGTCTGACGAAGCCAACGAATCTTTTACTCTGCTTAAGGCTGCTCTTGTCTCGGCTCCTATACTGAGGTGCCCTGACTTCAATCAACCTTTCTATATACATACTGACGCCTCTTCGTTCGCCATAGGTGCTGTATTAACTCAACGGATTGACAACTGTGATCACCCGATTGCCTACTGTAGTCGTACACTTAGTACCACTGAAACACATTATTCAGCAACCGAACGCGAATTGTTAGCTGTAATCTACGCGTTAGAACAATACCGTGCCTATGTCGAAGGTAGAAAGTGTTTTATCATAAGTGACCATGCATCACTTAAGTGGTTCTCTAATCTTAAAAACCCGACCGGTCGTCTGAACCGATGGGCATGTCGACTTAGTCAATTTAACTTTGAACTAATACACCGTAAAGGTAAAGAACATATAATTCCAGATTGCCTCTCTCGCATTCAGGTTAATGCTATTGATGTACTCTCTACTCAAGATCCTTGGTATAAAGATTTGTTCCAGAAGGTATCTGATAAACCTTCTCTTTTTCCAAATTTCAAAATTGAAAATAATAAACTTTTCCGTTTCTCTAAAAATAAATATCACCTGACAGCTCAATTTGACTGGAAACTGGTAGTTCCATATGAGGATAGAAAAGAAATATTGCAGAAATATCACGATGATGTTACCGCTGGTCATTTTGGCGTAACTAAGACTCATCTAAGAATTGCCCATTTGTACTTTTGGCCTGCTCTCTTCCAAGATGTAAAAGATTACGTAGATCAGTGTGAAATTTGCAAAACTTATAAACCAGTTAATTTAGCTCGTCCGGGTCTTATGGGGAATCCGAAGCAGATATCTTCACCTGGTGAAGGTATATCCTGCGATATCCTAGGACCTTTCCCTCCCTCTTATCTAAGAAACCAATACCTTTTTGTAGTTTCAGACTATTTTAGTAAATATGTCACTCTATTTCCCTTGCGAAATGTAACCGCCAAGGCCATTACTAAATGTGTAGAGAAAGGAATCTTTTTAGTTCATGGTGTACCTAAATATCTCTGTGTAGATAACGGACCTCAGTTTACTTCTAAGGAATTCAGAGATCTGTGTTCTAAATACCATGTACCTCATCTTTTCTATAACCCTAGGTATCATCCTCAAGTTAACCAGACTGAAAGAGTAAATCGTGAATTGGTGAGAACCATTGCTTCATATGTGCGTTCTGATCATCGAAATTGGGATAAGAATGTAGCTGAGATTCAATGCGCTTTGAATACCGTTGTTCACGATGTAACTAAATTTACTCCCTACTTTTTAACTCATGGTCGCGAGATGATTATCGATGGTTCCTATTATAATGCCGATGTCCCTATCGACCGTAACGCCCTCACTCTAGATAATAGTTTTGCTTTTTCAGATAGCCTCAAAGAGTTACAAACAATTTTTCAAAAGGTGCGTCAATCTTTATTGTCTTCTCACTCTCGTAATGCTAGATATTACAATATGAGAAAACGGCCGATTCAACTCGAAGAAGGGCAAATCGTGTACAAGAAATGTTTTACTTTATCTAATGCTGCGAAACATTTTTCCTCTAAATTAGCTCCTCGCTATGAAAAATGCTTTATTCATAAAAAACTAAGTCCTTTAGTTTACTCTTTAAAATCCTTAGCGGGAAAACCTCTTGGTAATTTCCACATCAAGGATATAGTTCGTCCTGGCGAAGCACATGAATAAACGACATGTAATGGTTTTGCTCAGTTGATCGAACTCACTTTCTGTAAATTCTTAAACTTCTCTAAATAAAGGTTATGTTGTGCGCAGACTAACCTCAACTTTTCTTTGTCTATAACTCTATCGTTGCTGATCCTGGACCTAATAAAGTACTGTGATTCACTCGATTAAAACTCTACTAAAACTCTCTTAGCGTAGGTCGTGTGTTACGCCTCGCGTCAAAAGGTTTACGGTTATCCTACTTTAAAAATCGCTAGTTCATGTTGGTACTGCCACATGACAATTCTATAGGTAAATTGTGTCTTGTCTAAAGCGCATTACCATTACTGACTAGTATCGGCTGTGTGTCACGCCTACTCAGCAGTAATTCTATAACTTTCAAGTCTTGTCACTGACAGTCTTTACTCAAAACCTAAGGATGTTGTCTTTCAACCTATGTTCAAAGTCCAACATTAACCAGGAATCCTTTACTGAAGGAAGTATTTATAAAGCTTACCTTTAGTCCTTAGCGTAAGATTAGTATAGGTGTTTTTCTCAGATATAATGAGGAAGACCTCTGAATACCTTAGTCTAAGAACTTATCTTAAGTCCCTCTTTGAACGCTATTGCTTTGGGAAGTACTTTCTAAGTGTACTTTTCCGGTAATACCCTAGAAGTGGTTAGAATACGTTAGATAGTTTGGTAGGTAAGAAGTAGCTAATTATAATCTTAGACTTAATTTTTAGTAAGGAACTTTTTGAATCCTGAATAAGTTTAGATAAGCTTTGGTTAGTTATATCGCACAGGGCCCGTGCATAAAATAAGTTGACACAGTACATAGGTTAGATAGATGGTATTGTCGAATACCCAGGTAGTTTAATTAGATACGTATGGTTTATTACCAAACGATAGTTTAATTAGGTACACACTTTGGATACATAGTCTTATACAGTTGTCTCTTGTTCTCCCTACAAAACTTTAACTTAAAACTTTAAACGTTTCATTAGTTTTTTTTTTTGGTATATCTTAAAAAAAAAATTAAAAATTAAAATTTTTAATTTTTTTTTAACCCAACTAAGGATGAACTGTAACACTTTAGAGTGTACATGAACCTTAAAATAAGCATTTTAGCTCGTTCGAAATGAAAATCCTTACCTTGACTATGAGTCGCCTTCGTAGGTGATTATAAGTTTAACTTCCACATATTTTATGATTCCAATCCTTGCACTAGGTAGAACATATCCTGTAGTCTTTATTTTTCACTAGCAACGGCCTCTAAATATTCTATTTTCATTCAAATACTTATGCAAAATACCCTTGCTAAACATACATTGTCATTCCTTGTTTTTGCCTATCTTTCTCTCACTTTAGGTAATTCCGACACTCTTACGGATTGATACTATTATTCTATGCTAGCATACTACCACATTAAACCCCAAACTATTGTAATTTTTAATTAAATCAAGTAAAACTTGTTAATATAAATCCTATTTTCACTTGTAAACAATTCTGACAGTTCGTTCTGAATAACGTTTAGTTACCGCTTTAAACTGTTCCGACATGGTACGCGAAGCGTTCATGTCCGTCACAAATAATTTCTTTTCTTTATTATCTTAATCTCAATTATTGATGTTCAATGTTTTTGAGGAATTTCTAATTTAAATACGTAGTTATTCATAAAATACCTTAATAGAAAACGACTACAATAATGTTACAATTTTCGTAACCATGCAATAATAAGACACAGTCAGGAACGTTCGGAAGTATAGTTTAACGTTTCGTTCGTCACAGCCCTTAACAGATTTATAGTTTTGACGATGTTTTTATTTCAGAAAATTATTTAATATACATTTTTATGGTGTAAACAATTTCACATTTGTTTTGCTAAATTCTGTATATCTTTTGGATTAAATTGGTTCTGTTTAGTTTACTATTATTTCGAACGTCAAGTCTCGAATAGCTGGTTGTGTTGATGACTTCAGAACGTGTTAGTTGAGTCCCGGTAGATTTCTTCTTCGATATTGCAAATTCATTCTGGAGATCGAACTGCATTGTTTCGGATATAGAAAGTCGTCTCGTAAAATAAAAAGTCATGGAGTTTCGTTGGTGCCTCTCGGGTATCCGTAAGTAATCTTCAAGTGGCTATAGTAGTGTTGTTTTTCTTCAACATGCTAAATAGTGTTTTTCGTTTTGTTGTAGGCACGATGCTTCGCTCTAAAACCTATGGCGGCTGACGCCATACTATAAAATATCCTTAAATAAAGTCTGAGGTGAGTGGTAATCATCGGTGTATAACCTTTTATTGTTTTGCTAGAATCAGTGTAATATTCTTCCAAATATTAACTGGAAATTCCGATACGTTTCAGCCACACCATTGCCTGTACCACGTGATGTCTGCCTACACCACTATCCTATTCTGTTCTTCTATTTGACCCAACAACGTTGGTAAGTGAACATATTTTCACATATTCTTTCTTAATAGTAGGGAATTCATCTTGATAATTTTGTTCATGTAATTTACTATGATTTTCTTTCTGATCATAGGGTCGCTAGCCTCATTAGCCACACTTGCAAGCTCTTGCAAGCCTTGTTAGCCTACGTAGCAGGCCTCTGTCCTGTCTCGGTTGCCGGCTAGATTGCTGCGCTACCCGACATCGCCCCGCTCTCGGGAAACCTGTGGTCAACGTCTAGCTGACTCACTGGAGCGTCGATAGTTTGGAGCACTGGCGTCTACTAGCTCGGTGCAATAAGGTCCATGCCTACATAAGGCAATCTGTTACAAGGTACCTTACATTTTCTTTTTATTTTCATACTTTACTGCGTGAAGGTGTCCATCCGTCCTCGGTGGATCACCCATAATATTTTCATTTACAATTAATAGAACCTCCATCTTGAAACGGTGTATTTTAAATTTAAAAACGTGTTACTGTTGAAACACAAGGTTGACTATAACGATAAACCTAAAGTTTGTACCTAATACTTAAGCGTAAATTAAGTGCGTAGTGTTATACAATAAATATTATTGTATTTATCTTCATTGTTTAATTCAAGTATCCTCCATTACGTTTGACGGTGATAAAGCAATTGGCGCTCACGGTTTTTAAATTCACTTAGTTTCCAATTTATTGACTTTTTTAATTAACTTATAAATTTATTGCTTTATTTCTGCTCTGGCCTGGCCGTACTTCGACCCTGAGTAATTCCTTTCTCATTTTAACAACATTTCTGTAGCTAGCTAATGTCTTAAGAGTATTGTGGTAAGTTGAGTTAGTAGTGTAGTGGTGGGAGTTCTGGCTCATCTTACCTCAAAGCTTTCTTTTACCTAAGACTTCTTATTTTTTTTTAAAGATATGTGGAAACACCCTTAAGGTGTAATCGGGCATAACCCATACCTTTTACAAGGTTTGGCCCCGACTTCAAAGGGTGAGTCAAAGGTAATCTGTACTTGAACGGGTTATTTTTGGCTTTTTAGTTTTACTGAAGTCGGTTCTATTTTTTGTTAAAAAATTTTTTTTTGCTTTTTAGTGATTGTTAAAAACACTTATGGCAGGGTGATCAGGGAGGTCTTGAAGGCATGCATCTCGTTTGAATTATCTCCTAACTCCTAACCGTTGAGGAGTTGTACCTTCCATCATCAGCTCAGCATTGGAAGATGATGACTACCATATGCAAATACTTAAATAGTTTTATAAAATATGTGAAATATATTATAAGTGCCTATAAAATTTCAGGAATTCCTTCGATTCCTCATGGATCTCGTCATCCGATCTTCACCAAAATTTTATGGGACCAACCTTGAGATGTCTATTCATGAACCTAAAAAGAATTTTCCAAATCGACTCATAAATGACGGAGTTCTGAGGTAACAAACATTAAAAAAAAAAAAAAAAAAAAACATACAACCGAACTGAAAACCCCCTCCTTTTTTTGAAGTCGGTTAACAAGCTATCTTCTACGGAAAGGTATTTTCAGCCTGATAATCTTTTCATTTGAGGAGACATCATAACTTGTTCTTCCGAGCTTGGCTCCCTTTTTACCGTTATGTTTTAGTAGTTAACCGACACAAAACGTCATATCTTTGCTAAGAATTGCTTCTACTTACAACCTTTTGGATGAAACTTCTTGTCTCGGTTTAAAAGCTTTGCTTGAAACAATTTTTAAACTTGATAAGATAACTTTTCGACCATCCGACTCACTTACGACATTTTAAGAGGAATAATTATAGGTTTTACCTAAGTAACGACGCAAGCGCCAATAGTTTTATTTTTTCAATCATTTGGGAAGGTTCGTAGAATATGCAGGCAAATAATAATTATATAATTGACGAAAATCACGCTAGGCAGTTATAATAGTAAGATATCAGTTATAAAAACGATAACAAAGTTGAAATTTACTTTAATAGTTACAAGTTTATAGCCATAATTAAAGTAAAGATTAGGTGTTACTTTATTTAATATGTATCTAGATAACGGGGTGCCCACAATTTGGTCGTGCTGAGAGTATTTTATGGATAAAATAGGTAAATGAGTTCATAAGTTCAGAAGTGGTGTGCTGACTTGAAAATCAGTTTAAACTCTATATTACAAAAGATCACAGAATATTAGGTAAGTAATAGTAGATTTATTTGGACGAGGGAATGCAGTGAGTAAGGACAAACTATATCTGTGTCATTATAGTTTTTAGCCACGCGTTAAATAAACACTCTGCTTTTCACTTCGGCTGCGAGGAAATAAAAAGAGGGTTAAAGTTAAATAAAAATCTAAATGTGACTAAAAAACTTACACCAATTCATTGATAGTAGAGGCAACTATAAATTCGCTTAATATTGTGTTGTTGTGCTTTAAATATTTCAAGCACCTTGAAGTAAAATACAACAACTGATTTCGA
This sequence comes from Apotomis capreana, assembly GCA_947623375.1. Taxonomy (NCBI): domain Eukaryota; kingdom Metazoa; phylum Arthropoda; class Insecta; order Lepidoptera; family Tortricidae; genus Apotomis; species Apotomis capreana. The sequence continues at coordinate 13,042,909 of OX392519.1, forward strand.
ACAAAGCATTTACAAGCCGTAATTTACACATAAAAACAATGCTTCCGAATATCATCTGTTCCCATTTAACGTTATCTTTTTCCTACTCTATCCAATAGAAGAGGAAGAGATGCAAAATGAGGGTGTCGATATATCACGCATTTATTATATAGCCGTTTGATGGGATTCAAATGTAGTCATTTGTTACTTGTATGTTGTTTTATCTCACAGTTAATTTTGCCAACAGATTTGCTTTCATAGAATTTAAGTCAGGCTTATTTTTGATCTTTACTATAAATGAAACATCATCCAATACTCGTATTCAATTTTTTTTCGGCCACGCTTTAAGAGCAAATGCCACTGCTCATTTGTTCATTCAGATCGAGATCGTTCGCGTCTGTTCTCTCCTCCAAAACTTAACCAATCTTTACGAAATTTTAGGAACTGAATGAGATGGAAATTTTCTGTGTCCAACCGTTTCAATTCACTTCTTAATATGGAATTTGTGTACTAGGCGTCTGTGTTTGGCCAAAATTCCGCCGCAAAAGGCCGCCTGGTACACAAATTCTATTACCATTTGCGTAAAAAATCTATTCGTCAGGCTAAAGGTGGATACCCATTATACCGTATCATGCTATGACCGTGCTATGAACGTGTCAGGCAAAAAAATATTCTTTGTATTACAAAGTATGAGACTATGCATACTAGCCCGTTCCGTCACCAACCATACCCGTCGCGTGCCATGCACGGACCGTCAAATATTGTCGGCGAGGATATTTTGCCGGTGTCGAAACGCTCCGTGAATGGCACGCAACAGTGCTAGAACGGTGCGTGCAGGCGGCCAAACGGGTTAAAACCGCGTATGGTGACCGTTCTAAGCACGTTATAAACGCGTTGTCATATTTCTACCCGCTCTTACCAATCTGATACCGTCAGTTTAGAAGACGCTCGTTATTTGCAATACTTATATATTATAATATAATGGATGACGAAAAATTTATTGAGGCTGTTTGAAAATATGGGTTGTACGTTGTTTCATATACTACAGTTTTATAGATTTTATTACCTACTAACTGCTAAATTTTAATATATGCAAGCAAGCATTCTGACGTTCCGCTATCCATAGTCATAAAACTAACCTAACCTAACCTACAGTTTACGGTCTTTAACCTAACCTACCAACGCCTCCTTTTTATTTGATCTAGGTTTTTCGAAATAATTTGTAGTAAAGCGGTGCTAAAAAAATAATATTCTAAAGAAAAATACTGGGACTAAACATTATATAAAACAGTTTCTGTGAAACAATATTCTATAAAAAAAATCTATCAGCGAATTAAGAATACATAAAAATATTTCAATTAGTTGATGAGTCTGTTAATAAAAAAAAGAGATAATAAAATTCATTGATTTGTGTTTCTGTGAAATATGTTTCTTTCAAGTAAATAGTCTTTAAAACAATAATATTTTAACTCAAAATATATGATCCACATATTCATTAAAACATTTTCTGCGAAACGAAATTCTGTGAGATTTCTGTCTGCGAAACAATTTAAGGGAACACCGGAAATATGAATTCTGTTGTTTTCTTGATCTTCCAAGTCTAAGATAAGGGCTATCATTACTAATTCCCTCATGGTAAATTTTCTAATAGGCATTGTAAAAGTTAGGTAAGTATAGGAATAATTTTCTTCTCAACAGTATTCGATTGCTCTTTCAGATAGATGAAACTACATAGAACTGTAACGCCGGGTATGAACGCTTATGCTACGGGGATGATACGCGGACACTACGGTCACTAAACTCGCTTATGCTACGGGGATGATACGCGGACACTACGGTCACTAAGCTCGTTATGCACGGATATGAAATGATGTGGGCACGTTGTAGTGGGCATAGCGGTCCGTGTCGCGTTACATTCCGTGCCTGATACGTTCATATTACGGTCATAGCATGATACGGTATAATGGGTATCCACCTTAAGACGGGTGATTATTTGAACATTTTAAGAGTCTTATTACGGTCCGCAAAATTGACTGATTCATAATTTGAGTTGAGTTCCTTTCTGCGTTTCTTCTCAACAGTGGCTTCCTCTTGTGAAATTCCGGTAGGCTTAGACATGTAAAAGTGTCCTTGTGACTTACTTGCAGAATAAAGTTCATTATTTCATTATAAAGGCAATTAACATAATTTTCATGATAAGAAAATACGGTATTTGAATATAGTGAAAATTAATTATGTCATTGGAACATTTGGAACCAGTAAAAATAATACTTACATTCAATAATACACGAAACCAAATCACCAACCACTAACTTTTGGACATTTTACTATTTTTAATTGAACACAAACTGAAAGGAAGACGCGTTTTGACTACTGATTTATATGACGTCACAAGCCAGTATTTTCGAATTCAAAATTCAAATTCATTTATACGGAGTTCCTCAGTATTCCCCAATATGACAGAGTACCAAATAGTCTCCCCGCCCCATCGATATTTGTCTTAAGAGGCCTTATTCCTATTTAAAAAAAATTTTTCGTATTTTGACAAACATATTGATAAGTTCAACCAACTTTTTGAAGTGAATACTACTGTTCCCCGAGTTCTCATGCTCATGCTTTTATTGCGTGCAGTCGAAAATAACCTGAAAAAACTAATTTTCCGCGTGAATTTTGTCAATTTCGAGTAGTTTTTGAAATAAAAATTATCAATGAAAAATTTAAACTGTAGGTTTCAAATATATAGTACCAATAAATCCCAATAGCCCTGTTCTAGGTAGTAACATCAATTATATGTTAAAAAACATGTTTGATCATGGAGAAAAATGTCTGAATCAATCAGCATTTTAAAAGGAATAAGGCCTCTTAAGGAGAGAGCATCGAATAAGCCAGATCTGCAAAAGCGCCTAAACATATGTAACTAGCAATATTCCACATTTCTATCATTTTAATGCACAAAATTAAATAGGATAAAAACTCAAACACCGGGTCATTTGGTGTCGAGACCCTGGGCCCGTGGGGTCCAAACGCTAGAGTTCCTTAAAAGGAACTCTAGTCAGTTCGCCGACACCACTGGTGACCAATGGCAGCCAGCTCAGCGATTTAGTATAACAATACAGCGCGGTAATGCTGCCAGCGTCTTTGGTAATTGTACCAAAGACGCTGGCAGCATTACCGCGCTGTATTGTTATACTAAATCGGGCCACGAGCCCATTTTTAGACATAGTTTTGTTTTAAATTTAAATTTATATACAATAAATATATAAATCGTATTTTTAAAGAGGCCTTATTCCTTTTAAAATGCTGATTGTTTTAGATATTTTCCTCTATGATCAAACATGTTTCTTAATAATATTATTGATCTTACTACCTAGAACGGGCTATTGGGATTTATTCGCGTAGGTATATTTGAAACCTACAGTTTAAATTTTTCATTGATAATTTTTGTTCCAAAAACTACTCGAAATTGTCAAAATTCATGCGGAAAATTAGTTTTTTAACTTATTATCGACTGCATGCAATGAAAGCATGAAATAGCTATGTTACCTACTACAATAGAACTCGGGAAAAAGTATTTTTCACTTAGTAGGTTGAAATTATCAATATATTTGTCATAATATGAAAAAAATAAATTGTAAAAGGAATATGGCCTCTTAAACGCTTGAATATAAACATTTGGTAAGCCGATAAAAAGTTCAGGTCTTTGTTAACTATCGAAGAGTAAAACATTAGTAAATATACCTACTGAATGCAGTCTCAGGATGACACACCTATTTATTCAGCATGTTTTCAATTAAGATACAAAAAGAAAGTAGCACATTATAATTAAAAGTTTATTAATCTACTTAATAATACTATTTACATTAATTGAGATAATTCACAGGGTCAATGTCAACCGTTATCGTATAATGGCACAATTGTATTGAAATAATTATGTATAAACATGAATCATAATTATGACAGTGTGTGAAACTTAATGGACAGTCAAGTGCAAAAATATGTGTCGCATAATAACTCTCGTAAAATATGATCCAAAACATCGTTTAACATAAGATTGATGAGACATATTTAAAGAAAAGGGTAAGTATACCCTTATTGTTTACTACTTGTACATGAATAAATAGTGTAATACGGCATTTGACTAAAGGGAAATCATTGAAACCACTAAATACACATTCAACAATTATATGGAACCATTAACTACTACTCACTTTTGGACATTCCAAAAAAAAAACTTCATATTGTTAGATTGTTTATCTACACCCATCTTGTTAAATTCCTATAACAAGTTCAGATATTAAAGGTAAGGATCTACATTCACCAAAAATTTCATATTTTCATAAAAGAAAATGTATGATAATGATTATGAATATGTGTGTAGATAAAGTAGTGTATGCAACTGTACATAATTAGGTCTTAAAACACTCGTGTGATCCTATTATACGGCTCGTTTCATAAAACCACACTCGTATTTTAACACCTCTCATTACATAGCAGTTGCATAAACTACTATTTTGACATTTTATAAGGAGTAGCTGATTTGAGTTGTCATCAAATAGCGTATTGTAACAGTGAAATATCTATATCCCAGTCACACAGATAGAAAACGCCCCCATACATGGGAAGGCAAAACTGATCAGGCCGATGTGATTGAATCGCTTCAGTCCATCCGGCCGCCGTAAAGCGTGGTGACCTTAAGGCGGTTTCATTCATACACGGTACGGATTTAAGTCCGATCAGATGGAACTGAAGGTAAACCTGGTCATGTATGGGGGCCTCTCATTTCGAGTTTTTTATAAAATTTCATACATATTCTTTGTTAGTCCGTAATTTGATAAAATGCTTTTTGGTTATTTGACTTAGTAAACATTAAGTTTAGCCCTTGGCGATGGTGGCGGCTTGGCCGACGACCTGAACCGCAGGTCCCGCCTTGATGAGTCCATCTCGGATATGCTGACCCACTCGCTCCTGGAAAGAGGGAAATAATGATATTAGTTAATTTAAACTGAAATACGTGATCCACTACAATCTAAGCAGGACTCGAACCTGCGACCTCTGCGTTTCCGGCGCATTGCTCTCCCAACTGAGCTATTAGATCGCTACGTCAATCACACCAAATCTTTCATTCCATAATTCTTTACGCTACTGGAGCGACCTCTGCGTCATATGTGTTTGAAATGCTTATGCCGGAAACGCAGAGGTCGCAGGTTCGAGTCCTGCTTAGATTGTAGTGGATCGCATTAAATTTTTCTTTCATAATTTACCTTTGTGTCATTATTTGGGCAAATTTTTATTTTGTTGTAGTTTTTTTTTCTCAGATTTCAATAAAATTTGGTGAGTTGGTAAAGTTGCTTATTCTGAACAAGGTAAGCCCAATTTCACGATATGTCCTACAAAATTTTCCATTGAGTTACAAAAAATGTATGGATTTTTACAACAAAATAAAAATTTACCCATTTATAAAAATAAAAATAGAATCGATAAAAAAAGATTCTATAAAAATATTTGAAATACGTGAGTTTATTTTTTATGTGGCGGAGTATTTGACATACGCTAAGGGTGCGTCTTCATTGAAACGAGGTGGAGCGGAGGCGTGTGGAATAGACCAATCACCTGAGTTGAAATCTGTATCTCAGCTCGGCTTCACTTTTGTGATTGGTTGACTCCGCAGCGGAGACTCCGCTTACAATTGCTAAGACTATGTTTTAAGCGCCCGCATTGAGGGTGGGCGCAAATTGTATGCAATATTTCTGATTTTAGTTGCGTTTCTTTACATTTTTATATATTTCTGGATCTAGACACGCGGCAGCGTGTCCAGCCAAGTTCACCACATGAACTGGCGAGCAGGCAGCCATGTGTTATATTACACGAACCGTTTGGAGCCACTTTTGACCCCTCAAAAACTCCAAATCTATTTACCATAAAAATTAAAATTTGGCTTTTGTATTTAGATCCTTTAGAACAACTAGAGCCCAAATTTCATAAATATATGTGAATAGTTAAAGCCAAGTCAAGTCTTGATATTGAATTACGTCCCAAGAAAAATAAATGCAATGAGTAAATAATTGTTTGTTATAATTTAAGAAATTATATAATCATAATTAATGTAATATGTTTTGTATCGTACTATGATTAGCGTGTAAGGTTTAACTGTTAGTGCTAATTATTGTAATAAATAAATAAAATAAAATAAATAAAGAAATTATATTAACTATTAAGTGGCAAAAATTGAAGTAGTATTAAATAATAAATAAATAAATAAATAAAAGTATTGAGAAACAAGAAATTGTTACGTACATTTATTTTAGTAAGTTGCATTTTCTTGTATTTAAAAAAAAATTGGGCAAAGAACTTGGCACCCATATAAATCTTAATTCTTTTGTCGGCGAAGTCGACAGCGTTGCACGCGATATTGAACTTGTCTTTCGTTTAACATTTATGTTTTTGATGGGATAATAGTAACTAGTGGATCTGTGAGCTGGAGACCTGGTGAAGTTGTTTCAAAATGGTTGAAATGTGTACTTTTATACGTCGACGTGGTTGGCGCAGTTTGCAGACACCTGCCTACTGAGCCGGCTGTCCTGGGCTCGAATCTCGGCTGGGGCAAATATTTGTGTGATGAACTCGAATATTTGGTTCTTGGGTCATGGATATTATCCATATATGTATTTATATATTATGCATATCGTCGAGTAGTACCCATAGTACAAGCTTTGCTTAGTTTGGGACTAGGTCGATTTGTGTATGATTGTCCCATAATATGTACCTATTTATAACTCCGTCATTTTGAAAAAAAAAAGAACTGAATCGACAAAATATAAAAATAAAGGAAGCTATAAATCTATGAAACATGTAATGTCTCATTTTTTTAATGTGGGTGTGGGTGGGTGGGGTTTGTATTCATAGTTTAAATAAAGGAAGCTACTCACAAAATTTAACGAGAATCGATTGATAAAATAAATAAAGGCGAAACAGCTGGAATTTTACGTCAAACTGAAACGTAACGCTTCACTCACTTGGTTAATAAAGAAGCGGGAAGTAGCAAAAACCAAGTAATAAGCAAGACTCTACTTAGGGTATTAAAGCTTCCCCTTTAAACCGGTTGCTCCTTAGTTCTTTATTTAATTAACTGTCAAATGCCGGAACCCAAAAAATCCAATTAGAAAATTCCCTCCCGAAAAGGACAATATTTACGAGGCTGACTATAAGCAAGAAACAGGCGGAAGTTAAAGTTATCGTAGACTACCGACTTTTGGTACCAAAATGGGTCCGTACTAATTTCTACCCCAAGTACTTAAATAAGATTTGCATTGCATTTTTTTTTTTAAACTTTCTTTTCAAAAAATTTACTGATATAATTGACAGGTTTTTGTTAGGGTTTTTACCGAAAGGGTAAGAAACGGGACCCTATTACTAAGGCTTTGCTGTCCGTCCGTCTGTCTGTCCGTCTATCACCAGGCTGTATCTCATGAACCGTGATAGCTAGCTGTTACAGTTGAAGTGTTCACAAATGGTGTAATTTTTAAACTGCTGTGAGAAATACCAGATTTATTTCATTTTCTTATGGCTACTTTATTTCGTGAACAAGCCTTATGAGATTCAATACACTCGAATTTGATATCTAAACTGATTTTACAAGAATTTGATAAAAACAAATCTTTTTCAATTGGAGTTTAAAAGTCTATAGTGTGCGCGCGTCCTAAGGTACCACAGCATCTCGTGTCTCGATATTGAAAAAATTCAGAACAAATTTGCCTAATACTTATGGCTGCTTATTAAAAAGCTTTATTGGTTTTTATTTATAGAGGGCTCAAAGATTAGGCAAAATTAATTTCGCTGTTATAAATTAATAAGTAGGTAGGTACGAGTACATTAATGTGATTATAGGTTGAGTATGAATATTAGCGGAAAGGTTGCTTACCTATTTATTAATATACACAATAAAATTGTTCTGTAAGTATCGAGTAGATACTTAACAGTCTTAGTGACCCACTTCACCCAACCATTACTACCACAAAAATAAATCACTTTTAAGATTTAAAGTTCTTTCCTAGTTAATTTTATTCTTATTCATTCGAATTATTAATTAAAACTGGAATGGCAAATGACATTCATCCAAAAATTACAAAACAACAAATATATATTCATAGGTTACCTACTTAAACATAGTCTCCTTAAGAACTTTTTTTAAGTCGGTTACAGAGTAAAATGTATACTTACAAGTTTCTTAAAAGGCTTCCATCTCGGTTCAGGCGCAGCGCCCACGGAACACAAAGCCACGATCATCGCAAAGATGAAGAAAAACAGCTTCGAGAAATCCATTTTTAAATTAGTAAATTCGTTTATCAACAGAATTCGTTAAAAACAAATGAACGTTTGTTCTCTGACGTTTGCAATTGGAATGATTTCTTCAGCGCATCTCAATGTTTATATACAGTAAGCGTTCAATTGTTTACAAACCAACTTTGCTCACTAGAGCGAGAATTTCAACTTTATACCCGCATGATACGGTCAGTGCTACCCGCATTCGATCCCAATATGGCTGACAACTTTATAATGTCGCTAGAGTGTAGGAATATCGACTATATTTGTATGAAGTGACGGATGGACTTGAATGTATATAATTATCACGTTAGTGCGGTTAAGTACCGTGGTGGCGGGAGTTACCATGTTACTGAGAAGTTTGTGGTTTGTTTGGATTTTGATAAGCGTGCTTTATTGAGGGATGAGATGACTAGTAATCTGCGGAAAGTTTTATCACAGTTAGTTATATGACTGTCTGTAATTGACAACATTTCATATTTTAAAGAATATTGAGAAGAAGGAGAATGTAATCACCGTTTTTAGGGTTCCATACCCAAAGGGTAAAAAACGGGACCCTATTACTAAGACTCCGCTGTCCTTACGTCTGTCTATCTGTCTGTCAGTCTGTCTGTCTGTCACCAGGCTGTATCTCATGAACCGTGATGTTAGACAGTTGAAATTTTCACAGATGATGTATTTCTGTTGCCGGTATAATAACAAAAAACAGAATAAAATAAAATATCTTATCTATCCAAATATCATAAACCCTCCATGATGCGTTCAAGAAACGCACATTATGACTACTATAAAAATAGTCTGTTTTGTTAGAACCTTATCTGTAAAAATGTTATTTTTGCTAAATAAAACCCACACTCGTGTTTAATACCCTTTATTACGTACAGTCACATAAACTACTATTAGGGGGCTCCCATTCAACAAACGTGATCGGTTGCGTTAACATTGCACCTCATTTGTATCCGGCGCCATACATACCAACTTAACTTAATCCAGCCAGTTAAGATGGGATACGTGTTCGTAGTGTACGGAACCCTCGGTGCGTGAGTCCGAATCGCACTTGGCCGGTTCTTTATGAATGAGTGATATGACTTGAATGATCGGATTTCCGGCTATTTTCGCCTAGAAATCGTATTTCTCAACCGATTTTCAAATATTATATATTTATTTCATAAAAATCAATGGGTAGTACCTAATTATTTAAACTAAACATACTACTCGTGGGGACTATACCCTTAACTTTTGTCTGTTTACCCTTATTTCTTCGATACATTTTACAGTTTTCATCGAATCTATGGAATGTCCCTAAAATTCCCTAATATTTTTTTTCGTTTGTGACAAGCCTTTATTAAGTTTGTTCTACACTCGAATGGCTTCTTTAATCTACACAACACATGAACATCGGAAAACAAAAGGCGAGTCAATGAAAATTCTATGAATTTAAGCATTCTACGTAACGTTTATCGCCAAACTGAACAACCCCTTGAGAAGAATTGAAGCTTTTTCTGTGTTTTTGAGAGAAATCTTCAAAATACAAATGAAAACGTCATTACTGACGAACACAATCATTCTTATCTAATTCATAAAAAGTAGGTCTCACTAGTCGCAGAGTTTAATCCCGAAGTGCTAAGTAAATAAAAGTATTTATTCAGCACTCAACTTCAAATCTAGATTTCGTAATTAGGTGACATTAATTAGCACTCGATTTGTAATCCTATTTCATAGTAAAGTGTTCTAACTTCAAGCAAGTCTTTTAAGTACACTTTTAATTTATTTTCTTCGAGGATTACGTTAAGGACGCCTAAATTCTTAAGATGGGTACACATTAAGTTAAGTTCATGTTACTGTAATAGTTAAGTACCTATCCTTTCTGAAAAATGACTGACTGTTGAGTTTCGTTCGGCATTTCCTGTCAGCAGTGGTATCCACTTGTGAAATGCCGGTAGACTTAAACATGTTAAAAGTGCCCTTGTGACTTGCAGAATAAAATTTATTATTTGACCATTTCATTATTTATTTAATTAAGGTTGTAAACAATGATCTTGGCGAGTGTACGAGTATAAATAAATAAATAAATATCGGACAACCTCACACAATTGATTTAGTCCTAAATTAAGCTCAAAAAGGCTTGTGTTATGGGTACTAGACGACGATATACATACTTATACAGATAAATATATACTTAAATACATAGAACAACCATGACCTAAGCACAAATATTCGAGTTCATCACACAAATGTTTGCCCTGGCCGGGATTCGAACCCGGGACCGCTGGCTCAGTAGGCAGTGTATAGCTGCACCAATCGATTACTATAGCAAACTAAAACTACGTAATCCGTTTGTAGACAGAACATATTGCTCTCGAAAACAATTTATTTCTCCATCTATATGCAAAAGCAAATGATCTTTGACCCAGCAGTCAGTGTTCATCTTCGTCTAGTTACCTGATAACGACACCAATCTTGGCTCAAAGGTCCAAACTAATCCGCCAGATTGTTTTTCCTGAACGCCGCCGGAAACTATATTTTGACTCCCTCTTCCCTCACCTATCGCGGAGTTCAAACTGGCTGCCGGGCGTTTTGGGCTCAGGTGGACGTGTATAATACCCGTACCAAATGGCATTGCTGACTCAAAATAGTATACCAGCTATGTCCACACTTTGCCCTTTTCACGTTCAATTTGCGCTTTCGTCTATTGCGATCTCGCTCGCATCACGAAAATGAGCAAGATAGCAATAGACGAAAGCGCAAGTTGAACGTGAAAAGGGCACAGTGTGGACATAGCTTACCTCTCCATACAAGCATGCCCAATAGAAAACAGACTATTGAAGGCGTCCACTCACTTGATGAACATTGAACGAATCACTCGAGGAGGTTTCCATTTTATCCTGATCCAGCCGTTCCGCAGATAAAGGTTTGGGCTCTCGTCCCATCCCGTAAAACCTTATTAGTAAAGTGTTGGCGGTTCTTTGCTTGTTATTTTTAACTTCAAGTCAGCACTTTTAGCACAACAGTGACTCTTTCTCATGCGAGATACATTACCTATCTCTTTCTGTGATGTACTGTGACTCTGTGAGAGACTGAGGGTTAACGCTATGTCGCGCGACAAAAGTCACGACGCATAGTTTATGCGAGAAAAAAGTACAGTCACGAGCAGCGTCGATAGAAGTTTGATGTTCAAGTACAAATCCAAATCGTGCGTGCCAGCAGAGTTTCGACAAGCCGCCACTGACTGTCTAAATTAGGCTAAAATGACAGCGTAAAAATAATAATATGAGTTATAAATATTCTTAAAACTAAGACCCATCGGTAGGGTTAGGGTACCCATGATGTAGGCAACATTCCCACGTTGTATGGCTATGGAAAGTCCTTGCTTGAGAAAGCTGCTCACGCGTGAGTCCTCTGTTGCCTCTCTCAGGCGCTTATCGAGGCGCTCTTTGTGGAGCTCACGTGTACCCTCGTCCCACGGACCAAGAGCCTCCACCGAAAATCTAGCTAAATAATACAACTTGAAAGGATTAAAATTTTAGTTTTCGAAGAATAATTGCGAGTTCCTTTCTTTTCTTTCCATGTGAGAAAAGATGATGCAAAGCGACTACGTTTGTCTCTATAATGCATTATGTGTGTCGTCCATCTGTAGTATCACACTCGTGATGTTTATATTTAGTCATAGCTGTATTAAATGTACTGTGTAGGATATTATTCAGTCGTTAGTCGGTATTCCTTTTGTTTAGATGACAGCTAGATCAATACACCTTTTCCGTACAACACCCACACACAATCTAGCATACCGTACTTTACGTGATTTGTACATTGTCATGGGGTGATGGCACCAATCATGGTCATGGCACAGTAGTACTCAGTAATAGACAGCAAAGTTGTAATGCGTTTTAGGCTATAATTTATGATATTAACTAGTTATGACCTTCAGTTATCTGAACATAGTTTAAAAATATCTTGGGATTGTTTCTTAAAAATTGAGTTTACGGAAAATAAAATTCCTTAATTGGTTATTGTCCATTACTGGCACCGTACCCTAGTAATTTTCTTTCTCATTGAGATGAATTATTATTTTGATAGGTGAAAAATTTAAAATGAGGAGTCATAATTGTTAAAGTACATTTGCAACGGATACATTGGCAAAAATGGGTTAGTAGGTACATTTTCGACAAAATGTCTTGTTAAATCCTGTGATATTGCTAACTTGACCTATCGCTAAGCACCGTCGAATAAGCTCCGAAATCCGTATTTTCCGAAATTTATCAGTTTTCGGTTTAAGAAAATTCTTCATCAAACTGATTAATTGATTGTTGTAAGTATTATTTATAAAAAAATTACTTACTGTTGAGTTTCTTTCACCTTTCTTCTCAACAGCGTTATACTCTTGGGTAATGCCGGTAGATTCACAATCTGCCTTGTAAAAGTGCCCTTGTGGCCTACTTACTGAATAAATTATTTCATTTCATTTCATACTGCTTTTGGAACTACCAGTAAAAATCGGTACATGTGCTAAAAAATCAGTACATCCCATACTTAGTCCAACGACTTAGCGCCAGCCGTCTACGAGTATGACTCACGACATCGATGCCTTGGTTCACGGTATTGGAGGTTAAGTCCCTGCTAATTTCACGACGCATACTATTTTGTCCCACCAGAGGAGCGGCAAGCGGCGGCCATAGGTGGAAGCGGAAGATCCGAGCGCGGCGTCTTGCTTACTCCTATGAATGAATGAATGAAAACATTTATTTTAAAGCAACTGTGGCCCATAGATACCTTAAAACTAACAATCGTATCAAATACAAAATATCAAAAACACAAGTAACTAATCAAGGTCACATTTTTCAACAGCGATGTGTTACGCTCGTTCGTGGCTAGCTGTCTGTCACGTAGCCGTCCACGGAAACGCCGGAACATGCCATCCTTTGACCAATTACTCTTCTTTTGTGAAGGTCGCTGTTCCTTTCTGAAGTTGGTCCGTCGAAACTCTCAGCACGAAGGAATTAAAACTTACGTCGTGGCCAGACTACAACTTTACGACCCTCAGGATGACACTGGACTTCACCATTACATATTCTACGATCTCTTCAGCCTTCATAGTGGCCGATAGCGTGGAAGTCCCAGCAAGACAGGCACTAAGCCAGGAGCTGTGCTTATAACAGATGCGCACTAGCACACCCTGGTGCACGGCTCCGCTTTCTGTTTCCAGATGCCACGACCTTGCGCGACCAGTGGCGCTGCGAGCGGTTGAGCGAGAGATCAGAGCACGGTAGCCATAGGAGTGATGCTGTCGCGCAAAGTCGCGGCATCTCCGTTAGCTGTAGCAGTGCCCTTACCATGAGTTTACAGTGACAGTACTCGCTAGCGATCGTGTAAACGATTTGTATGCAGAATTCATCATCATCGTCATCATTTCAGCCACAGGACGTCCACTGCTGAGCATAGGCCTTCCCAGTGACTTCCAGATCGGCCGATTGGAAGCGGCCTGAATCCATCGGCTTCCTGCAACCTTTACCAGGTCGTCGTCCACCTTGTGGGTGGACGTCCCACGCTGCGCTTGCCGGTGCGTGGCTTCCATTCGAGAACCTTTTTGCCCCATTGGCCGTCAGTTCTACGTACTATGTGCCCCGCCCACTGCTACTTCAGCTTGCTAATCCGTCAGGCCCGGGTTTCAGTTAGGGAGAATTTGTAGTTCTACAAAGTAACCTCTAGGGGCGTGTACTATTCTCCATACATACCTATTATTTACGCCGTTGCTAGCGAGTACGGTCACGTTAACTCATAGTAAGGGTGTTCGTAGGCGTTTCATCCGTTTGCGTCGTCACGCCATATTATCTATTGCGTCGTAGACACAAACAATCTAAAATAAACTATTTCAGACGGGTTTCTTAGCAAATATCAATAACTATCTATAAATATTGTGAATATAGTATTTTCTTCTGTGTTCAAGGAACTCAAAGAAATGCGAGACTTTTGTCTGACAATTTACTAATTCGAATAGGCTTTGTAAAGCGACTGAGTCTGGAATCAGCACCTCTGGCATAACTGTCATACGCGACTATTTCTCGCGCGAGGTAATTACCCGTCTCATTCCGTGCAGTAATGTGAGAGTGACGGGTAGCGCTATGTCGCGCGACAAGAGTCGCGAAGCATATATAGTTGTGCTAGACCGGCTGGATTGAGCAGAAGCATATACTCGTACATTTCCCATTTTGATATCGGCTTGTATATTATGCTCTCGTTGATAGGTAATAATTAAATGAAAAAAAAAACCTGATTTTTGTTCGCTTATCCACCATTAATTTTACAGCCGTTTGATTTTAATTGTAGTAATTTGTTCTGTACTGATAGAATTTGTTCTGTACGGAAGAAGAACAAAGGATTGAGCAGCATTCCGGTAAACAATTGAATTTGGTTGATGACGAATCACTACTGACATTTTATAATGCAAATATATGACTTTTTTTGTTTTTTATATGCATTTCTAAAAGAATCTTCAATTAAAGAATTCTTGTTGTTTTCCATTAAGTTACTAATGCTGTTAATGATTATTATTTATGCTAGCTCTATGTAGCTGCTGTAGGTGTAGGTATTGATATTTTTTTGTAATAATTATAGTCTAACAAGTTGGGGTCTTGCCCTGGGAGCGCTAAAAACAACTTCATATGACACTAATGAGCATACGTCATATACAGTGATCGGCACGGCATGGTAGATAGTTTTCGCTTTATTATGCGAAATTGACTTGTGATGAACTGGATGATGTAGCCTTAAAAAAAGCTATAAGTAAAATTGCCAGTAAAATAAATTAAGGCTGATTTAGACGAAGCATATTTTGAAACGCCTAAATTACGGCGCCAGTTACTACCGTACAGCACACCTCAGACCGTTTAGACAATGACTATTTTCAGCCGCCTAAATCTCGCCGCCAGTGACCAGCAAGCCGTTTACACAGTGTTTTTTTCAGTACCAGTCATTAGTGGCAGCGAGAGACGCGGGCGGGGGTCACTGGCGCCAAAAAATAGGCGCGTATTCTATTCCGTACCAAAGCTGGCATGCCGCGAAAAAATGGCGCGGAAAGTATTTATACGCGTATGGAATTAAATCGGTAGGTATTTTTTTGGTACATATTGTAAAAGAAACCGGTGAGTTCAATTTTAACTTTTCACCCGAGTATGACGTTACAAAGCTGAATTTACCTACTTGATAAATAAATACATTATAACATCGTTTAGCAGTATAAATAATGACACAAAGGTAAATTAAGAAAGAAAAATTGAATGCGATCTACTACAATCCTATTTTCACTATTTTCACCTCTTTCACCCTTCACCCCTTCCACTCTTTCCACCCCTTTAAACTTTTCACCCCTTCCATTATTTTAACCCGTTCACCTTTTCACCCCTTTCACCCTTTTAACTATTTTCACCCTTCACCCCTACCACTTTCCACCCCTTTCACCTTTTCACCCCTTCCACTATTTTACCCCTTTCAACCTTCACCCCTTTCACTCTTTCCACCGCTTTCACCTTTTCACCCTTTCACTATTTTCATCCTTTCAGCCTTTTCATCCCTTTCACCCCTTCCATCCTCTCACATTTTCACCCCTTTCACGCTTTTCAATCCTTTCAGCCTTTTCACCCTCTTTCCTCTTCTTTCATCGCGAAAGTAGACGGTTTGTACAAGTAGACAGATCGGGAAAGTAGACAGATCGTGAAAGTAGACAGATCGGGAAAATGGACCAATCCGGAAGTAGACGGATGAGGAAAAGCAAGTGGACCGATCGGGAAAGTAGACGGTTTGCAAAAGTGGACCGATCGGGAAAGTAGACCGATGGTTCCGGAGGGAATAAAAGTAGCATATAAATAATAAAATGTTTATTTATCTACTTAATAATACTATTTACATTTAGCGAACAAGATAATTCAAAAGAGTATATAATGTGTCATTAATTATGGCAGTAGACTTTCAGAAGTTATGGCTACCGTGTATGTGTAGCTTAATGTACAACATCAATATCTCAGTTGATTGATTAAACAGGTATCTATTAATTTACTGAGTGATATAGATGCTGTACCCTTACTATGAGAACGTGACCGTACTCGCTAGCAACAGCGTACCTAAACGATTTGTAAGGAGAATAGTACGCCCTAGCAGTTACTTTGTAGAACTTTAATATTCTCTACAAATCGTTTGCGCAAGTCCACAAAATTGATGACGTACTTTCTGAACAGCATATGCTGCGGCAAGCTTATGATCACAACACAGCGACTAACTGTTAAAGCCTAGGCTAGGTAGTCGGTTCAGCATCAACTTTCCGTAAGCGTTGCAACGGCGAAGTTTTGTTTTGTAAGTTCCTGGCAGAATACCAGCGAAGTGGCTTGCTGCTTCATTATGCTGAGCCAGCGCCTTTTCTCTGCCACGACACTTGGTTTTTAAAATGTGCTATAATTGTTATATACTTGTACTAGTTTTAAGTAGCATGTTTCGACTGTATTCTAATATTTACTGCGTCTAACCATGTAAGTTGTGGATTTGAATAAAGGATGTATCTATCTATCTATCTGTTTGCGTAGTCGGTTTGAGTACGTTCACTATAAACTCGTTATTTACTGTTACTTTGGTAATTTGACTATTAATTATGTATTAATTTAGCCCTTGGCTATGGTCGCGGCTTGCCCGACGACCTCCACGGCAGGTCCGGCTTTGATGAGTCCATCTCGGATGTGCTGGCCCACTCGCTCCTGGAAATAAATGAATAATGGTACCTATTAGTTGAATGAAATTTATACTAATAATCTAAATTTAAAATTTAAAACACGCCCGGCACATGTAGCTGGTAATCATGAGACCCTCATTCAATTACTGTTTTAAAAAGTGCTACTAAAACACATAACTACATCATTCGCAATTCTTAGCTTCAATATTGTCTGATGCCACTGCATTAATAATGTGGAATGATATTTATGCGATATTATTGTAACAAAATTTTATTTATTTATTCTAATAATCTAAATCGAAAGTGTACCTAATTATACACCCACCACTAAGTAAATTGCTGTGCCCTGACCTGTCAGAACCCTGGTTCATGTTATGGACTTAATCATAATATTAATGTAAAATCATATTGTACATCATGATAATGCAATAAAGAATTATGAATTATGCCACATGCCATACGATTAAATAAATAAAGAAAAAAAAATATTGTCTGCGGTCTTGTCACTCTTGGAAAATACTGGTTCTACATTTTCCACCAAACAAAATTAAGAACCATCTCAACAACAGTCTTTGGATAAAAAAAATACCGCACAGAAATTGGTCCTTCTGTTTGGGAGTTACCTACGATGCCACAGACAGACACACAGATATACATGTTGAACTTATAACGCCCATCTTTTCGTCTTTGGGTTAAAAATGCGGCTGCAGGAGGATATTAGAATATAAAATAATATTATTAATATATTTTATGCGGCAGCAAAGAATTATGTGTTTCTAATTTTAGATGTGTTTTTTGCAATGTAAAGTAGTCGCATCGGAGGAAAAGTGAATTAACGAGATAAGAAGCAGCCAAAACCAAACGAAGAAGCAAAACTATATGTATATAACTTAATCATAAACATTAAGTCTCCTTAAGATTTTTAAGCCAGTTATAGAGCTTAAAAATGTACTTACAAGTTTCTTAAAAGGTTTCCATCTCGGTTCAGGCGCAGCGCTCACAGAACACAAAGCCACAATCATCGCAAAGATGAAGAAGAACAGCTTCGAGAAATCCATTTTTAAATTAGTAAATTCGGTTATTGACAGAAGTCGTTAAAAACAAATGAACAGTTCTCTTGACGTTTGAAATTGGAATGATTTCTTCAGCGCATCCCAATGTTTATATACAGTAAACGTTCACTTGTTTACAAATCAACTTTGCTCACTAGAGCGAGAATATGAACTTTATACCCGCATGATACGGTCAGTATTAAACGCATTCGATCCCAATATGGCTGGCAATGTTACAGTGTCGCTGTAATGTAGGAATATAGACTCCATTTGCATGAGATTATGTATGGACTTGAATGTATCTGATCCCGTTAGTTCGGTTAAGTACCGTGATCTTGGGAGATACCCTATTACTGAGAAGTTTGTTCTCGTATTTTGTTATTGGATTTTGATAAGCGTGTTTTAATTATAATGATGAGATGACTAGTAATCTGCAGACTGTTTTTTATGTAAGATTGATGGCTTTTACTGAACAATGTCTAAATATGTTTCCTAAACTAATTTGTTTCCCCAATATTTGGTTTTGCAACAATTTTTTTTTGTAAAACTACATTTTAGAATTTGTAGGTCTATATTGACTCCCTAGAATTGTTTTTCGTCGAATGTTTCATTCTTCCGAAAAATCATTTCGTAGAAAAAATAATTCATTTCAACTGTTTGAGTTTGTTATTAAACAAACCTAACCTAACTTAATCGATAGGATGATATTTGCAGGAACTATGAAATAAATGACTACAGAGGATAAAAAATCGGCAAAATGAAACTTTTGACGGAATTAGTTTTTAAAAGTCAAAAGACTCCCATTATAGGCATTTATTGCGATTTCGATCTATTTTAGTAGTCTACTAGTTTACTTTTATTGTCCTCCGAAAAACGATAGCTTCTCGTTCAAGTCGTGGTTTTTATTATAAAAATAAGTTATACTTTATATTGAAGAAATATCATCTCTTCCATCCCGTACGACGTAGGTACTCCCATTTATGGGTAGACGTACACAAATATCTATATCGTAAGGGAAACCCGGATGTAATCATACGAAACGTTGGCGAGGTATATAAATACCGGAAGATGGAAGCGATTCTCATCCAATATTATGTTGTTTTTGTCAATAACTGGGTAATATAGAAGATGATGTATCTTCGTGCAGGGATAGCTCTGAAACCAAGCATTGAAAAACATATTTAATATCGTAGTTTTCTTCTTCAGCCTAGACGGCTAGAAAGCTGATGTTAAGCTATCTCTGTACCAAGATTGGTTAAAATTTGGCGTGATGAGAAGACAAAGGAACTTATGACCAACAGATGGCGCCACACAAAACAAAAGACGATCCTACATAACACTATTTAGATTTTTCCAGATTTTCAATACAAAAGTAAAATTTTATATTAGTATAGATATACTATTTTGTCTACAAAATACTGTAAGGTTAGGCTATTTAGAGTCGAAGGTGTTATTTGAAAGATCTGACAAAGTTAAGGACCAGAGATATAATTAGGAAGGCCTTGGTTTGTAAAACGTAACGCAAGATTTGCAACGATATTCTCTTCTTATCAAATCTATAAAAAGTAGGACTAGGTTAATCTTACTCGAGTTAAATACTCGAGCAAATAAAAGTATTTATACAGCACTCAACTTCAAATCTAGGTTTCCCAATTAGGTTGTTAGGTTGAGTGAATAGCACTCGACTTACTTACCATTATCATCGGTCTTTTGCATCTATTAAAGATGAATTAAGTAGCGTCATTTACAAGATGGCTGGAAAGTGATTGACAGCCATGGCCGTACTCATGACTTAGTCATGACCTCTAGCCCAACTGTGACACGCGTGGAGAATGCAAGCAGGTAATTTTTCTATGGAAATTACCGGTAATTTAACGGAAATGCGGTAATTCCCATACAACAATTTACCGGTTTGCATTCTCGCGCGAGATACATTACCTATTTCTTTCTGTGTTGTACTGTGAGAGAGTAACGATTGACGCTATGTCGCGCAACAAAAGTCGCGACAGTAAAGTTGTGCTAGATGGGCACGTAATGTGTGCGTGTTTTATATAATTTCAGAAAACCTAACATACACTTCATATACAATAATTTGACATAAAGTCATTTAATATAATGTAACGGTTTGTTGTTATAATAAATTGTTTTGTTTTGTATTCTAATTATTAATTGGTATACTATTATAATGTTAGATAACGGGAGCAAGTCGACGAATCCCCTTGGGCTTCTATTTCCGCTCTGAAGGATGCAAGGTACCTAACCTAACCTAACAAACAGGAAATTATCTAAAACGACAAAATATCATTTGTTACATTATACGAAGCAATGGTATATCAAACTAGAATAGATTAAGTGAAATTATATCAAACGTCGTGCACCCGTGCTAGATGGGCGCGCAGCTCCAGGGCCGTACTTACCTTTAGGCCCACAAGGCCCAGGCCTAGGGGCCCAGTCACAGACTTAGGACTTGCACCATAATAATGTTCTCCTTATATGGGAGGGGGCCCCAAATGCCAATTGCCTAGGGACCCTGGCCCTTATGCGACTTATTTAAAATCCTTGCAAAAAAACGTTAATGGGATTGCTCTGTCTTGACTGATACTGCGCACTTGTGACTCCTCTGGTGTTGCAGGTGTCTATGGGTGACGGTAATCGCTTTCTATCAGGTGATCATTTTGCTCGTTTTCCCCCTACGACATAAAAAAGAACCAGACATCGGAGTATTGAGCGTGGCAAATAGGGTTTGCTATATTGATAAATTCTCTTTTTGATGGTTTTGATACTATTTAATCGCGCCCGCAAAAAAATGGGTACATCCCACTAAAATAATAGAACAACGCAGCGCCAGCCGTCTACGCAAATTTAATCATAAATAAATCATCACGAGTATGACTAAGGATACGGACGTTTGGGTTCGCGGTATGGGGAAGGTGAAGTACCGGCAAATTCAAGGCACTTCAAGCGGAAGTTTCGGGAATTCCCATCGGATGAACCCGGCCAAAATGCTTCAATATGTCTTCGTTGATATATAGGGAATAACTTCCCAAAAGAAAAGCAATAGGTATCTGGTTTCTTGCTCGATTGGTAAAGTTGTAAAAAAATCATACAGGTACGTTTCGTTATTTTTTAATGTGGAAACACAATGATTTTTTAAAATTGATACAAAGAATTTACATTATCAATGCCGGCTGTTAGAGTTTGGTACGCATTAAAAAATACTCAGTAATAACTGGCTGTTTCATAAGCTTTTCGTTACGGCGCACTGCCAATTAGTAAATTTTAAAGTGGATCGTGATGATGCATGATATCAATTCCAAATGCAATAAAAATTTAAACACTATTTAATGTAAATTCTGGTACTGAATTTCATATCCCACCAAAAACATTTCATGTAAAATTGACGGCCAAGACTCACATTCTCATAACGCTTTCGCTGTAAAAAAGTTATCAGATCCCAGAAAAAGCCAAGCCCCTAAGCCCCGACTTTACTAACCCCACCACCTTAGTTTAAAAAGTATGGCATCAACTGGCTTCAAGCCCCTAAACCCGGAGTTTACTAACCCTACACCTTTGTTTCAAAAGTATGGCTTGGCCGTTTCATAGAGTACCGTAAATAAGTCCAACGGACCGTCTGGCCCATATGGTATCAAGAAACTAAGTTTATGTCTGTGATAATATATACTTATAAACTTAATTCCTTACGATATAGGCCGGACAGTCCGCTAGACTTATTTACGGTAGTCTATGAAACGGCCAAGCCATACTTTTGAAACAAAGGTGTAGGGTTAGTAAACTCCGGGTTTAGGGGCTTGAAGCCAGTTGATGCCATACTTTTTAAACCAAGGTGGTGGGGTTAGTAAAGTCGGGGCTTAGGGGCTTGGCTTTTTCTGGGATCTGATAACTTTTTTACAGCGAAAGCGTTATGAGAATGTGAGTCTTGGCCGTCAATTTTACATGAAATGTTTTTGGTGGGATCTCATTTCTTTTTGTAAGGTGCTTTAGTTTTTTTAATTTTTTTGGGCTGTAGGGTTTCTTGAGCGTCAACTGAAGTAGACAATTGTGTATTTAAGAAATACTTAAGTTTAGCCCCATATATATATACACTTTTATCCCCTATTATGGGAAACCCATACAAACTTCCATCCCCTTATTTAAAGGGTGGGGGGTGATTTTTTAAAAGTCCTACAATATGTATTTGATTTATAACAATGAGTCCCTATAGGTTTCAATTTTCAGACCTCTAGTATCAAAATTTGCGGAAGTTTCATACAAACTTCCATCCCCTAGTTTAAGGGGTTGGGGGGTAAAAGTTCCAAGTTTTAGAATTATTTTGTTGTTTGTGTACTAATACTAGCTTACATACCAAATTTCAGCTTTCTAGGTCATCGGGAAGTACCCCAGAGGTTTTGATACGTCAGTGAGTGAGTGGCAAAATCGGCGTATTTTAGGTACCTATAAAACCTAAAGTATAAAAGCTAGATCAATTAAATTTTGTACATTTTATATGTTTGCTAACTGCATTTTAACCTGAGAATTTGGGCGCTCTAGTGTTAACTGGGACGAATCTATGAGGGTATGAATATGAGACGAAACGGTTCGAGAAAAGGTAGGTAGTGCCCCCTTCTTTTTTGTTCGTCTTGGCGGGGGCACTACCGTGCCCCCAGATTTGTGCAGCATAAAAATTATACTTTTTTTCCATACATATGATTGACCCATTTCGTTCCATACGACTTCGATTCAAACGATGGAATATCTTGATCTCCCTTAGTTATAGAATCTTAAATTACTAGCATAGAGGCATTCTATCTTCGTCCTCCGGGTAGGCAAGCACTTGTGACTCCTCTGGTTTTGCAGGTGTTTATGGGCGACGGTTATCGCTTTCCATCAGGCGATACGTTTGCTCGTTTGCCCCCTATGACATTAAAAAAAAATAATAATAATAATCTAGAACAATACCCTTACCATGAGTTAACAGTGACCGTTCTCGCTAGCGACTGCGTAAACGATTTGTATGGAGAATTGTAGTTCTACAAAGTAACCGGAAGCGCTGTACTTTCTCCATACAAATCATTAACGCTGTCCCTAATAGCGAGCACGGTCACGTTAACTCATGGTATGGCCATCATTTTGGTGTTAACGAACTCATGATACTGCTTTGTTTCAATCCATTTCTACAGTGCGACACAAAAGAGTAGAAAATAAATGAGGGCGCCACTTCCTTCGCAACTGCCACATTTTTGACGTAAAGTGCTTGAATATGGTAACAATTTTGTATGAAATTTTTTTAGTTCCTTTATCATCCGTTTTCTACTCTTTTGTGTCGCACTGTATGTATCCTATAATGAAACTCCTTCAAGTTCGTTCCCCGCAATACCCTGTTGATGAAAAGACGATTTCTAGTAGGTGATTCTTGCGAGTTATGCCCTTTTGTAATCAGTGATCAGAACAACAGTTGTTTTGAGTCCAATAGGACGACGCGGTTGGCGCAGTGGTAATATAGCTGCCTGCTGAGCCGGCGCTCCTGGGTTCGAATCCCGGCGAGAGAAATATTTGTGTGATGAACTCTAATATTTTTGCCTGGGTCTTGGACATTATAATGAAATTGTAATTAAGTATAGGTATATTTATCTATATAAGTATGTATGTATCGTCGCCTAGTGTCCATAACATAAGCCTATTAGAGCTTACTCTGGGACTAGATCGATTTGGGCTCTTGCTGAAATTTTGAGTTTGTAATAACGCTAAGTATCAATATGCACTCAGATCTTATATTCAAATATAACTTAGATTAAAACAGTTAATTAGGCCTTGTAACGCCCATGTAATTTATGCGTGTCAAAATGACTCATAAAATTATATGACTCAGATAAAAAAAGGTCACAAGTTCACACACGCCGTTGAGGGAGTACCCTTACTAGCTGATAAACTTGCTTACACATACAACATTTATTTTGCCGTCATTGAACTCATTGAATCGATGTCAATTTTATATGTATTGCATTTTCGCAATTGAATGCGTAACTTTGTCAGGATTGCTTATAAAAGATGTCAGTTAGTAATTTGAATTTCGAATGCTAACTGCTTGAGTACAAACCGCACGTGCGTTCTGCAGTTTTTTTTTTTATATTGAAAATGTTGTCCTGCCAGTTTTTATTTGTCTTTGTTATGTGTGTAATGATTATTACGTATGTGTCAGCCGCACCAGACTTTGATATGGATAGGTTTTTGGTAAGTTATTTTCAGTTACAAAGAATGTTATAGTAGGTACATTACATAACGGGTGGTGAATTATCCAATATCCCATAAATATGCGATCTTGGGCTTTTCTAATTACAGGCCATGGTTTACCTCTAAAGCTTTACATTTGGCCTTGGCCAGCAATCCCACTTACGGCCTAGAATGACTCAAAGAAAATATTTTTTTCAGAAAAAACTGTTTTTTTAGCTTCTTATAAATAAAACAAACTTGTCAAGTGCCAGTCGTATTACTAAAATAATGCAAAAAGATTGGCGCGGTATGCGTAGCAAATGCAAACCGGTAAATATTTCCATAGAATTTACCGGTACTTTACCGGTAATTCGGTAATGTCCATACAAAACTACCAGTTTTCATTCCTTAACACTTCATTTGAGAGTGTATGGCAGGGTGAACAAATTTTTTGACCATCTTTTTCCATTTTTTTACCAGACTTATTGCTCTATTTTACCATATATAACGAGGCTTGAACTAGCGACCTTACGCAGCCCGAAGGGGTTCTCCACAGCTGAGGGTATACGTGATCTGGGGGCACGGCAGTGCCCCCGCCAAGTCGAGCAAACGCGCTTGCCGGCACGCCGTAACATCCTTTTCTCGAAGCCATTCAGACCATTTTCAAACTCCCAGTATTTCATAACGGACAAAGCTAGAAGCCTGAATTTTTAATGACCAGGAGAGCATGATATAACCTATGCATATTCCAAATTGCATTCAATTTGAACCAGTAGTTTAGAAATTATTGCCAGTCAAAGTTCCTTAATTTTGTCACTGATTCACTGACTCACTTATATATGATCATACGAATTCTAAGTTACTTCTAGCACACAAGCTTGAAATTTCGTGCTCTATTACGGTTTGGTGTACAAATCATTAAAAAACCTAAACATTACAAAATTTCCGTGTAGTTTTCCAGTTATGCGAGCTGCATAGATAAATTTGTATTTCCTTATGAACCCTAAAAAAAATACACGATTACAAAGTTAACTTTGCGGTTCATATAACTTTCGGTGTTCTCAGGCACAGAATACTTATTACTTAATACATACAGAATGGACACGCTCATCGCCGTACCGAATTGAGTTACCTCACCCCGCAGGGGCAGTGAGTTGGAATCGTGATGGTAGCGATGATGATGATGATGATGATGATGATGGTAACTGGTGGCGGTGGTGGTGATGGGGGTGCTGGTGATGATGATGATGATGATGAAGCTGGGGACTGGTGTTGGTAATGAGGGTGTTGGATTGTTCAGATAATGATGGTGACTGGTGGTGGCGATGGGCGGGTTGGTGATGATAATTATGATGGTGGTGGTGGTGACTGATTCTGATGAAGGTGGTATTGGTGATGATGATTCATTACATTTATGATAAAGATAAATATGTTTAATATTAATGCGGGTACTAACACGGTCACGGTGAAAATGTATGTCAAAGTTGTCATATAGGCGAAGGGTCACTTTGATAGGTACTGAATAAATTAACCGACTTGGTTTTATATTGTATCTCACAACTTTTTTCGGTAGAAGGTTGCGAGACTTGCAATTTTTTTACATGTAATGTTTTTGATGGGATTTATTTTAACGGCGTTTTTTTTTCTACAGCGAAACCTGGGCAAGCCGATTCGGGAAGCAGTCCTCAATTCAGACCAGGCCATGAAAGTACTTGATGACGTCGATGACTTGTATCGTGACATTACGGATGATTAAAAAAAAAAAAAAAACTGTGATATGAGTGTTAACTGTTAAGGTATCTAAAATAAAGTATGTATATTAATTGCCTTTTTTTACATTTGTCACAATTTCCCATGATCGTTTTTCCGACTGACATAAAAACAGGAGTATTTTTTTATCTTTGCATAACCCAACGACCCGTATATCAAAATTTGTTTTACTTTCTCTTTGAAACTGGCCATAAATACAATTACTTACATTTTATTTTGTAGTGCATTAAGTATTATGAAATGCTTAAAATGCCATCAGTCATTTTCATCCTTGATAGTGACGTCATCGGTCCAGAAAAAAAAACTAAAAACACCATTTGCATCACAGATAAGAGTGTATTACTGGTATTTATTTACGGGATAGCCTACGTCACGTTACATAAACCCGACGAAAATGGCGGACGGCGTGTTTGTCTGTTCATGAACTTTATATTTCAATTAATGACATTTAGCTTTCTAGCTCAATAAAAAACACATTACATTTTTATAGTGCCAGTAAGATAATAATTACCCATTTTAAGTATATTTCAAAAATGGGTCAAGTAGCCTATTAAATGAGAAGTAGAAATTCACCGGTGGATTTAGAAGAAAGCCATAAAGATTGGTAAGGATGCATTAGTTCATTACTGCAGACACACCGGGAAAGAAGGGGTTTCCGGTTGAGTAGGTATATTTTTCACGGCTAAACATGTATACCTAGTGCCTTCCTCAAATATATATGATGCATAATGCAATAAAAAAATACACCACTCAAAAATATATATAATTTAGCTGTTCAGCTAGTAAGCACAGACGCCATGTTTAAAAAACCGGCCAAGAGCATGTCGGGCCACGCTCAGTGTAGGATTCCGTCGTTGCCCATCCTTCACAATAGACGGGCTTAAAACAGTGGTTTTAGGACCGAGGTTTAAATTACGAAGAAGATTTCAAGCTCTATAAAAAGGTCGTAAACGCCAAAGTAGTAATCTAGTAAGTATTCTGAAAGTTATCCCTTATACGCGCCAGATTGAGCGAAATGTTTTAATACAGACGTACTTAACGAATATGGTGTAACGTTCGAAGTAGGTATAATGACACCGCGCGGCACTTACGTCATTTTAAAGAAAATTATGAATTTTTGCGGTAACTCAAAACGGCTCAACCGATTTTTTTCAATATAGTCTTCATTGAAAGTGCTTCTAAGTCCTAATTTTTATGATTTTTTTCATATTTTTTTGACCCGTGGTTGAAAAGTTAGAGAGAAAGATTTCTCGAGCGAATATTTACAAAACGGCTATCTTTATCAAAAAATGATCTTTAAAGATCCCTATTATTTTTACAAGACCTATTCAACAACACCCCACACACTAGTGTTGGAACGAAGAAAATCACCCCCACTTTAGGTGTACGTCCCGTACCCGAAAAAAGTTTTTTTTGTTTTAATTTTACCGTTTTGTCGGCGATACATACACATACTCATACCAAATTTCAGCTTTGTAGTACGAATGATCACGGAGCTAAGCCGCGGACGGACAGACAGACAGACAGACGAACATGGTGAAACTATAAGGGTTCCTAGTTGACTACGGAACCCTAAAAAAGTATTTTCCGGCATGGGCCTTAAATTTTTGGAGTTTACTCCTTAAGAATCGATTTTCATATATAAGCCCGGGGTATGAAAAATATGGGGTGTAAAATCGAACGTATCTGCCGTGCTAATTTAAAAAGTCGTATCTCAGTATACGATCGGGGTAAAAATACGACTTCGTAATTTAGCAGGTTATGCGTTACGCGTTATAGACTAAGATCCCGATATAAAATAACCTTCACCGAGATGTTTATTTGATGAAGTGTATTTTATATTTAATTTAATATGTCAATAATTATATTGCATATGGGTTGCCTAACAAATTTTAGTCCAGGGTATGTTTAATTAATAATAAAAAAAAAATGTTTTAAGCATTTCACCGGTTTGATTAATATTAGATTAATTCTATACCAATCGAAAGTATGAAGCCCATAGAATATGCAAACGTTAGGTTGCCTATTCTTTTCCCGTCACAACTATTGGGTAGCCAGGTATAAACAGGTAAATCTATACCTACTAGCATTTTGCAAAGGTCTGATTGTTGAATTGAAATTAAATAAAATTAAAGATTATTTAATTATGAATTTATCTAATAATCAAATCGGTGAAATGTAAAAAAAAAATTTTTTTAATTTTAAACTAAACATACCCCGGACTAAAATTTGTTATGCAACCCATATGCAATATATTTATTGTCATTTTAAACTAAATATAAAATACATTTCATCAAATAAACATCTCTGTAAAGGTCATTTTATATCGGGAGCTTAGTCTAGTTAACGCATGACCTGCTAAATTAAGAAGTCGTATTTTTACCCCGATCGTATACTGAGATACGACTTTTTAAATTAGCACGGCAAATACGTTCCAAAAATATAAGTATTGCGAGGATTGACGTTTGGTTGTCAAAGGCGACGGTTGAAAATTTTATCAATATTTATTTTATTTATAAGTTAATTCAGTTTTAGAGTCCTTTTCGCTGTTTTTGCGATGAGTGAGTCAAGTCGAGGTGTCGTGAGTGATACGTCACTTTTAGAATGTGGGCAGCGGGCAGCTCCGTCGTGGCTATCTGAAGTGGAGTTTGATAGTAAGGCAGGGCCGAGTCAATCGGATATTGTATCGGACGCTGAGTCCATGTCGGATGTGCGGCATATAGCGGTGAAGCGTGCTTGTGGTCTGAGCGACGAAAGCTGTGGTTGTAGTGATAGTTTTATCACAATAGGCAGGAAACCTAAACGCTTGCGGGTTTTAGCAACCGCCAAAACGCAGCTGGAGCCGGACGGTGTGCCTGTGCCTGACAAGCTATTTGAAGTTTATATAGTGTCAAAAGAAGATTTACCGAAACAGATTGGTTTGGCAAAGTTGCTGCAATTTAAGGGTATAAAAGGAATTTTATCCGTCAAGTTTATGGGTCCACGTAAAGTTCGCATACAGTTTAACTCTAAGGATGATGCGGAGAAGCTTCTGGCTTCTCAGGAGTTTAACAATGAGACGAGACGTTCTTATTGGTCTAATATGGCATGCTGCACTTATGGAATTACAAGGCAGGTTGAGTTGGAGCTTGAGGAAGACGAATTTTTAAAGAATATTGAAGGGTCTGAAGACATTTTGTCAATATGTAGACTAAACCGTTTGGATCATGATGGGCGTTGGGTTAAGGCTGAAGCTATTCGTCTGTGTTTTAAGGGAACTTCTTTACCGCCATATGTTTATGCCTACGGTTGCCGATTTAAGGTAAATCAGTACACTTTCCCGGTTACCCAATGTTCAATATGTTGGAAGTTCGGTCATCTGAGCAGGTTTTGTCCTACTACTAAAGTTACTTGTCCGAAATGCGGCGGGGAGCATGCCAATTGCGAAACGACTATTTTTAGATGCATTAATTGTAAAGGCAGCCATATGGCCTTAGATAAGTCGTGCCCGGTTTTTGTGAAGGAGTAAGAAATTCGCAGGATTATGTCTGCTGAGGGATGTATATATAAACGGGCTTTTTGGTTGTATATGCAAAATAAGGAAAAAAAGGATACGGATGTTTGTAGTCAGGATGCGCCATCTGTTTTTGAGAATGACTTAAGTTTTGGAAAGTCATATAGAGATGCTGTTTTGTCGAAGCCGTTACAATCTAAAGAGTCTGAAGATTCTGTCTGTCAGGCTGAGGGCCAGCGATCAGTAAGTCAGTACAGATTAGAGAGCGAGCCACAACAAGAGGTTCGTAAGCCGCGGAAGCCAAAAAGAGTAACAGATGTGAAGAGGTCCGAGTGTCTATTGGTCAATCAGCCTACTATTGAGCAGCTGATATGGAAGATCAAAGACAAAATAAGGACAAGAAGAAGAGACGTATTACTTTTGAAAGGCTGGTTGAGAAGACGAAGGATATTTTGTTTTCTACCGAAAGTTGGGAGGAGAAGTTCAAAACGCTGTTTGGAGTTGTTGTTAAGGAGATTTTGGATTTATTTAAGGATTTTTTTAAGGAAGGTGATTTTGTACGTTTGTTTTTGTCTAATGTAAATGGCTAGGTCTAATACCAGATCTTTCTTGAATCTAATGTTCAATTCAATATTGGCGGAACCCTTATCGCAATCGGCTAAATTTGTATACAGTTTTTTTTATGTAAATAGTGTATACAAATTTAGTTGTTTTCGTGTACATGTTATTTTTAAGTTTATTTATATCCAACAGGGTACATAATGTGATACTTAAACTATTTACTAATCATTATGTGCAATAAACGTATTGAGTATTGAGTATATATTTTATAATCGTTCTTAAGGCCAGGCGCGCACCACGATTTTAATCGCGCGATAATTTTGTCGCATAAATGCAAGATATGGGTTTATATGAGAGTGCGCGCACCACGATTTTCATAAACCCAGAAGTACGCTTATTTCTGCGACAAAATTATCGCGCGACTAAAAAAAGATCGTGGTGCGCGCCTGGCCTGAAGAGTAAACTCCAGTCGTGCGTCGGAGCTGACACACACACTTTTTTTTTTATGAAATTTATTTACAGTTATCTCGAGTTGTTCCGTTCCGAACGTGTTACTTCGAAGCCTGTTATAACGCATTCTCTGAGTGTCTGGAACAGTGTGCATCTACGCAGATACTGTTC
Source organism: Apotomis capreana (assembly GCA_947623375.1). Taxonomy (NCBI): domain Eukaryota; kingdom Metazoa; phylum Arthropoda; class Insecta; order Lepidoptera; family Tortricidae; genus Apotomis; species Apotomis capreana. The sequence continues at coordinate 13,073,624 of OX392519.1, forward strand.
GCCAGTTTTTAAAATACTCTCAGGCAGTAGAATGATAATATTCGGGTCTACTAGGTCCTCCCTCTTCTACAATTAACCTTTCATTTTTTCCCTGCAGGGTCACATCCAGTAAATGCATGAAGAAACAGTTAAAATGTAATTTACTTACTTTATAGAACAATACTGAGCTTTATTGGTTGAAAACAATGATTTATTTAAAGGTACCATTCCGCGATGGGCTGCAGACCGCAACCGCAGAAACACTTCGGCTGGCGGCTGCGGTCGACCGCAGTGCTGCCTGCGGTCGCGTTCCAAGCGCGGCTGCACAATTCATAGAATCATGCCTTAGTCACTCCAGTACCTTCGCGCGAGACAGAATGTCGGACAAAGTTAATTAATTTCTCTTCATCGTCTTCGGAAAAAGTCGCCATTTTTTATACGTGTGAACTCTCTGCGATTCGCGTCACCACTGGCGCTGCAGCCTGCGGTAGCTGCTCGCCGCGGCCGCAGGATACGCGTCGCGGCTGCAGGCCGCAGTGCTGCCACGCTCGGAATACATTTCATAGAGATTCATAGAAACAAGTGGTGTCGCTTGCAGTTTGCTGCTGCAGTTTGCTGCTGCAGTTTGCTGCTGCAGTTTGCGGTCTGCAGCCCATCGCGGAATGGTACCTTAAAGAAGATACGTCATACACTAATATAACGGCCTAGACCACGGGCAATGACATAAGCTTATCTCTCTCTAAGGCGGCGTTATGATTATGTCAAATTGGCGTTATATTTGAAAAATGAAATGTTAAGACAGAAAAAATCAAATGATTTCAGCATACTTAGTTGTGATATGATTCAATTTTTTTTTTAATTGTTTTTTCGAAACCATTTCCGAGAATAGAAAATACATATTTATTTTTTCGACTACCACCTCGTCCCTGTCGTTTTGCAGTAGGTACAAGTCAAGTCAATCGTGAAGACGTCACAAAACGCTTAGTAACTAAGGATAAAAATACGGGGAAAAATTACTAAGGAAAAAAATAATGAGTAAAATAATTATTTTTAAAAATAAACATTTATTATCTTAAATCAGCATATTATATTAAGAACAAAAAAATTTTTTTTTAGGTATAACTATATCAAAATTGTTTTATTTGTCGTCATCGTCATCGTATTTTCCATTGTAGACGCGCTGCGCGTCACGGATGACGTCCATGGCGGGTCCGGCGCTGACGACAGCATCACGAACGCGCTGACTGATTTTTTCCTGAAAAAAAAAAAAAGTACATTACCACAGACGCTAAAGGGCTTTCCGGGCGAGTAGATACAGATGGATAGTAATACGAAGCCGGCAAGCCCTTTTCACGGCTAAGGCATGTATAATGCTTTTGGCAAACATTTTTTTTTTTTTTATGTCATAGGGGGCAAACGAGCAAACGTATCGCCTGATGGAAAGCGATAACCGTCGCCCATAAACACCTGCAACACCAGAGGAGTCAATGAAATAAAAAAACCGGCCAAGTGCGAGTCAGACTCGCGCACGAAGGGTTCCGTACCAATATTGAACACAAAACGTTCTTTGTATGTGGTCCTCCTTTAATTTTTGCTTATTTTTTATTTGCATTATTTTTTGTTATAGCAGTAACAAAAATATACATTCTGTGAAAATTTTAACTGTCTACGTGTCTACCCTATAATGGTTCATGAGAAAATGCTCTTTGAACGAAATATCATGCAAAAAGCCCTATTTTTGTATGGGAGCCCCCCTTAATTATTATTGTTTTATCATGAATAGTATTTGTTGCTATAGCGGCAACAGAAATACATCATCTGTGAAAATTTCGACTGTCTAGCTATCACCGTTCTTAAGATACAGCCTGGTGACAGACGGACGGACGGACGGACAGCGAAGTCTCAGTAATAGGGTCCCATTTTAACCCTTTGGGTACGGAACCCTAATACACCACTCGAAAAAATATAATTCAGCTGTTTAGCCTGATCATGAACACAGACGCCATGTTTAAAAAAAATTACTTCCCGGCCTAGGCCTTCAATTTTCTGTGAAATTCCTTTACAGTTCTCTCGAGTTGTTCCGCCCGAAACGTGATACTCCGAAGCCCGTTACAACGCACGGTATGACGATATTTCATTGCATGTTTGAGAAAAAATAGTTTTGCACCGGGTTGAGTTAAGGATGTAATTCATCTTTTATTTTATTTTTAACCCCCGACGAAAAAAAGAGGGGTGTTATAAGTTTAACATGTGTATCTGTGTATCTGTGTATCCGTCTGTGGCATCGTAGCGCCCAAGCGGATGGACCAATTTCAGTGCGGTTTTTTTAAATAGATAGACTTTTCCGTCGAGATGGTTCTTAGCTATGTTTGGTGGAAGTAAGACCAGTAGTTTCCAAGATATTCAGCTTTAATTGGAACAAGTGACAAGATCTCAGCCAATATTGAAGTCAATAATTCGAAATATTGGCTAAATGTTAAGTATTCCAAGCATTTTCTATATGACTCACTAATTGAGGGTCTCATGATGACCAGGTAGTTGTTAATGGATCTCAGCCAATATTGAAGCCAAGGATTTCAAATTTTGGTTAAGTGTTAAGTATTATTAGCATTTTCTATATCACTCACTAAATTAAGGTCTCATGATGACCAGCTAGTTGTTAATAGATCTCAGCCAATATTGAAGCTAAGGATTCCAAATTTTGGTTAAATGATAAGTATTATTAGCAGTTTCTATATCACTTACTAAATGAAGGTCTTATGATGACCAGGTAGTTGTTAATGGATCTCAGCCAATATTGAAGCTAAGGATTCCACATTTTGGTTAAATGTTAAGTATTATTAACATTTTCTATATCACTTACTATATGAAGGTCTCATGATGAACAGGTAGTTGATAATGGATCTCAGCCAATATTGAAGCCAATAATTCCAAACGCTAGTTAAATGTTAAGTTTTATTAGCATTTTCCTTATCACTCACTAAGTGAAGATCTCATGATAATCATCTAGCAGGGCTGGACTAAGAGGGCCAGGGCCCCTAGGCACTTGGCATTTGGGGCTCCCTCCCCTATAAGGAGAACATTATTATGGTACAAGTCCTGCGTCTGGGACTGGGTCCCTAGACTGGCTGGGCCCCTAGGCCCGGGCCTTGTGGGCCTAGGAGTAAATACGGCCCTGCTATCTAGTTGTGAAAGGATCTATGCCAAGAATTTCAAATGTTGGTTAAACGTTAAGTTAGAGTAATCAACAATTTAATAAAATTTTGACAGTACAATAATTTGGTACCATGGAGCTGAAGATAGCCGTAGGAACTCCTTAATAGCACAGAATAAACCCATGGTGTTTGGGCTCGTTGCTGGCTGATTGTTCTTGATCATCATTTAACGTTTGTGTAAGAAAGTACAGTCGATAATAAAACCGAGTCTCTGAAAAACTTTTTTAATTTCTGCCACAATACTGGGTCACTGTTTCTAAGTTTTGCAATTCTCCTAAAGCTGAATTGTCATTAGGACTATTGAACAGGTTCCTTTGATTGAGGTCACAAATAGCAACACCTTGCAAGATTTAGCACGACTAAAGAACACGTAAGCTTTAGCAAAAGTACTCTTGCCCAAGTGAATAAATAACAGTTTTTTAGGATTCTGTAGTCAACAAGGAACCCTTATAGTTTCACCATGTCCGTCCGTCCGTCTGTTTACAGCTTAGCTCAGAGACATAGTGGTAGAATACATTTTTAAAAACTTTTTTTTGTATAATTATGTATTTTTTTTATCGGTTTATCCCATGGTGATCGGTATCGATGATTAGGTCTTTCAAAACTAAGTCAAGTTACCTAGCATCAACTGCAATTTTTATGGAGCTAAGCCACCCGTACTATTTGGATCCTGTAAAATGGAAACCTGGTTCTGTTTTAGGCCATAAGTAACAGATTCTTTCAACTCATCCAGTGCATTTAAAGTATATATTTTGATTGTCTTGACTAATAACTTAACCATTTTGTCACTATAAGCATTAACTAGTTTGACTTTAACGATTTTTTCCGAGAATGTTGCTTAAGGATATTTAAATCAAAATATATCCTAATTTCAATCTTAGAGAAGACGGCTTTCGTTTCCACTGGCTTGAAACCTACACATAGTCAAGGATCCAGCTCGAGGAAAGACTGGAAACTATGTAATCAGTGTTAAATGTAGAAAATTCCGGTACGAAACTACTGTTTGTTTAAAAAATATGAAATAAAAATAAAATTTAAAAACCCCCGACATGACAACCTGTAAAAAGAAAGAAATAAAATCTACGAAATGTGCCTTTACAATGAAAAGTAGAAAAAGAATGCAAGCTTCGTTGCGTCGCGGGACCGCTAAGTAAATGAAATGCAATGTACTGAAAATCCTAAAGTGGGAAGCCCCAAATAAATGCATACTTACAATTTTGCGTTGAAAAATATATTTCATTTCACTTAGGTACTTAGCGGTCCCCCGAACGCAACGAAGCTTGCATTATTTTTCTACTTTTCATTGTAAAGGCACATTTCGTAGATTTTATTTCTTTCTTTTTACAGGTTGTCATGTCGGGGGTTTTTAAATTTTTAATTTTATTTTTTTATTAAATGGCATTGACATATTCTAATTTAAAGCTAAATATACAAATAGAGCCCATTGCTAAAGTTGTGACGATACATTAGGCAGCGATGATTGAAAATCTTGAATTTATATTTTTCATGTTAATTTTTTTTACGTTATTTGTAAATACCTTTTGCCCGCGACTACGTCCGCGTGGAACTTGGAAGTATGGAAGCAACCTCGTACAACAGGATAGATATCCACCTAATCACCTTAATTAATAAAAGGGATTATTAAAAGCGCCTAAGCAAAATGTATGAGCAATTGTGCTTTTGGTCTAATAATTACATTTCCTACATGGTCATCAATGTCATCATGAATTACTTACTCTCTTTTCAATCTTTTTAGGGATAATTTCCAGGATGAAAACTATCCTATGTCCTTCCTCGGATCTTAAACTATCTCCATGCCAAATTTCATCAAAATTGATTCAGCGGTTTAAGCGTGAAGAGGTAACAGACAGACAGACACACTTTTGCATTTATAATATTTGTATGGATAGTATGGATTAGTATGGATTTAAGTTATATAATAATTGTATTTATTTTAATAATAAGTCAACGCGTGTTTAATTATGAAGTAATTTTTGAACATCGACAGGAAATAACTTTATTTAAATGTGTCAGTCAAAATAATATAAATAAAAAAAAACATACCAATTCCTTTCCAAAATCGGGGGCCGCTGAAGCGTTATTGACCAAAGCCATCAAACACGTGAAAAAGAAAAACAAGACACGGTAGAAATTCATTTTGGATTTGAATTTGGAACCTCTGATTTCGAAAGATGAACGTTGGATCTGAGAATGATGTTCAAATGTCTGTGAGGTCTTTTATATGACTACCACTTTGATGGACACAGTATGAAAATATGTATTGTGCCTTGAGAATTCTTAGCCAGTTGAGCTTTTTTTCAGTTACGCAATAATATAGATGAAAATACAATGTTATTAATGCGTTCAATATGGATATGAAGTGCTCGGAACTGAACTAAATGGGTTTAGAAATAAGGTCGAATATAATTGTATAGAATAGTATGGTATGTTGGTTTGTTGGCTAGATAAGACGTTCAGGTCAGCATCTCAGTGAGGGAAGTCCCTATCTTCGAGTGATATGAATGAATCCCCTTAGAAATGATTGAACTTGTTTATTTATGAGTTTACATCGACCGAAGACAAAAGGGTGCATTGCAGAAAATATGCACCTTTATGCTTATGAGTGTCCCATGAAAACAGAATGAATTTAAACATATATCATGAGAAGAAAACACAATGTAACTATGTTACTTTGATAATAATAATTCTTTCAATTCAGATAAGATATTTTTATTTCAATTCCTTTTTTTATTTTATTTTTAAGTATTTTTTTCCTAAGAGGTACGCAGTTACTTCATATATTATGCTCATGTCCCAATTCTGAGTGTATTTTTATCTCGGAAATTTGTTACGATTGATATTATTTATTTTAAAGTTTAACTGTAAATTATTCAGTCCTTATTAGATCATCTTTAAATTCTGTATAAATATATTTACGTTTATTATAAATAGTTGTGAAATTTTTATAATGATAAACTTGTCCCAACTTACTGGAGTTTCGTTACTCAGGGTTAGTTACGGAGCATTTAATCCCAAAGAAATGTCTCAGTTCTTAGTAGAATTATTTTTTCTTATTCCGGCAGCACTTTGACATGTTCCAAAATGATAAACACGGCGACAGCCACTTTATTATCAACAAAGTGGTGCGTCGATCGATAGTCTTGAGTAAATGAGCTAAAAAATCTCAGGTTGAGTAACGGCGCTTTTTTCATATAAAATCTTTATTTTCGTACTCCAGTTTATTCATTGCCGATTGGTTTTACTCTGAATCTTACAAATTTACAAAGTTCCAGATGCATGCATTACACGTTTGAAGAAAAATATTGTTTTAGGTTGCGATTTCTCATATATCTTGTCTCAGTTTCGTTATGTTTCGTTATGTAACGAAACTGATAAAATGTAAGGGTAAGTTCATACTATAAAACCTTTTTTATAGGTCGGAAAACCTATCTGAATATGGACTTTAATATTTTTTGTCTCTGTTTCGATTCCCTAATTGATTTATTTTAGCATTTTCAGCATATTTTTAGGAATCAATTTACTATATAAAAATATAGTTTATCGACCAACATAGTTTTCTTTTTAAAATACTAAGAATATTTTTTTATGTTTATTATGACTTAATTGCTTATAAGTAATTGCATCCTTGAAATTATAAAGACTGTCAGATTATTAAGAGGCCTTATTCCTTTTAAAATGCTGATTGTTTAGACATTTTTCTCCATGATCATATAAAGGTAACATTTGTATAAAATTGTAGACTACTAATTTATTCCATTTGTTCGTGGCAGTGAATGCACACTTTGTTTGCACATTCTAGGCAAGTTGGTTTTTTGCATTCGAAACACTTGACTCCGAAACTATTATTCTGTCCTATTATCACAAATAAAAATGCACTTTGTGCACTGTAGGTAAGATCACTATCACTACCTACTGACTAAGCGGTCGGCTAAGTAAAGAAAAAATATCCATGATCACGTAACCATCCGTCTCTGAGACCCTTAAGAAAAAATACGTTTCCACCTACCACCCGTCTAAGAGACGGTCGGAGACCGAACCACCAAAATAATGCGTGCACGACCGACGGTACTGAGGCAGGACTGCAGGATGGGACAAGGTACAAGGACACACACGTTTGTAGGATGCTCGCACATAGGTATGTTAACAATTTAAAGTTTGGATGAGTCTGTGAGACTGGAGGTAGGTGGTTAAGGGCTAATTAATTATTTAGATCATATTTGTTGTTAGTATTCACACTGTGATTATGTAAACCAAAAATCAGTAATCAATATTGCTAATTGAAATTAAAATGTTTTATTAAATAATTCTGCGAACGAAACCATAAAACATCACTAGTTTTATTTCATGAGTCCGACGCTTTATGTTATCAGTTTCGTTACAGCAATTATCAGTTTCGTTACTCTCAGTTTAGTTACGAAATTCCAAAGGTACATATTTTCTGCAATTCACCCAAAAGCCGTTGTGTTTTTGCTGAAAGTAATGACTGATGTTGATTTCTACAGTATTTTGTAGTTATAGATAAACAAATAAAAAATAAATGGACTTTGAAATATGAGACTTCAAAAATAATCAAATTTGTAGATTTTTTAATTTAATTAAAATAAAATTCCTCATATTTCTAAGCTGCATCCATCGACTCCCCGCTACCCTTACGAGATCATCCATCCAGCCAATCTGGCTGCCCCACACTGCGCTTTCCTATACGTGGTAACTATTTGTAGTATATAATGTGTAAGTCAGATTTAAGTTTTTAATTTAAAAACAGTTCTTATTTAATAATATTGTATTGTTTTAGTATTATGTGTATTAAGCCTTCTAAAATGCTGATTGCTTAAGACATGTTTCTCTATGATCAAACATATTTTTTAACATATTATCAATGTTACTACTTAGAACAGGGCCATTGTAATTTATTGGTATATATATATTATTTGAAACCTACCGTTTGATCTTTCATTGATAATTTCTGTTTCAAAAACTACTCGTTTACAAAATTCACACAAAAATCCGTTTTTAGGGTTCCGTAGCCAAATGGCAAAAAACGGAACCCTTATAGATTCGTCATGTCTGTCTGTCCGTCTGTCCGTCTGTCCGTCCATATGACACAGCCATTTTTTTCCGAAACTATAAGAGCTATACTGTTGAAACTTGGTAGGTAGATGTATTCTGTGAACCGCATTAAGATTTTGATGCAAAAATAAAAAAATAATAATAAATATTAGGGGCTCCCCATACTTAGAACTGAAACTCAAAAAAATTTTTTTTCATCAAACACATACGTGTGGGGTATTTATGGATAGGTCTTCAAAAATGATATGGAAGTTTCTAAAATATTTTTTTTTCTAAACCGAATAGTTTGCGTGACAGACGCTTCCAAAGTGGAAAAAGTTGGTCCCCCCCTCTAACTTCTAAAATAAGAAAATGAAAAATCTAAAAAACAACATAATGATGTACATTACTATAAAAACTACCAACGAAAATTGTTTTGAACGACATCTAGTAAGTAGTTTTTTTTTTAATACCTTACTTTGCACCTAATTTATATGGGGCGCTATACATACCAGGTGCAAACTTAACTTAACCACTTAGGGATGGAAAGTGTTTGTACGGAACCCTCGGTGCGCGAGTCCGACTCGCACTTGGCCGGTTTTTTACTTATCTTAGACTGCACGCAATGAAAGCATAAAATAGCTTTTTTCCTATCCCGAACTCAGGCAAGTATTATTCAATTGAAAAAGTTGGTTGAAATCATCAGTATATTTATCATTCAAAATAATGTTTTTTTTTCTAAAGGAATAAGGGCTCTTACAGTCTCCAGGACATTGCTACCCCAAGGGTCATCCATTCTCCGAGTTACACGGCCCGCTCATTGCCACCATTTTGAGCGACCACTCCTCAATGTAGTTCTGTAAAAATGGTACCTACCTAAATGGTACCTAGGTACAAATAGGTCTTCTTTGATTACTCATTAGTAATGGCAAACTCTCCCAATTAGCAGTTAAGTTTTTATTACGAAATTACACCAACTGCTAAACGTTAAATCTTTTCAATCAGACTTACGATTCCAAACCTATAATAGTGATATTTAATCACAAGTCAGTCACAGACAAATCTGAAATGCTGAAGAATGCGCTATTCCATATTTTCCCTTGTTTTCTGCTATCGCCAAGTAAGTTTTTTATTATGTATAATAGGAAAAACAAACTCCAAATAGATTCATCGAAAAACTTCCGTTACTAAGACCTTTCTTAAGGATTTTTTAAAGACCGATCATGATCAAAGGTATCCTGCGATATGGACCAGATTAGTGTATGATGATGGTTTTTTATAAGTAACTTATTTCAAAGATTAATGCCATGAAGATATAAGGACTGGCCAGAAGTAGACATTAATAGAGAAAGAAGAAGACCTTTGCCCAACGTCAGCACACAATAGACTTAAAATAATGTAATAGTGACTTAGGTCAGGATTTTTTCATTGTTTCTCTTTTGTTCTTCAATCTTGATAAACTTTATATATGTTTTATGAAACCCGAACAAAAAGAGGGGTATTGTCTTTACCACGGAAGCACTCAAACATATGATCCGATTTGAGTGTGGTTTTATGATTTTATGATCAAAATTCTTGTCGTCGAGACCATTCTTAACTATGTTGGTAAAAAAAAAGAGTCTACTTTGTTTGTTTTTTTTTTTATTAAATTTGGTTGTTTTCTAGTGTTCGCAGTGATCCTGTTTCAAACATCATTGGCGTTACGTATGCCCACGGACTTGGAAATTGCATTAAATGCTACAGAAAATAATGACGTTGCTTACTGCATGGAGCAATTCAAGAATTGCCTCAACCCGCACACGTAAGGTTTTCACAGAAAATACCCGCATCTGGCAGAAAATTGTTTTAGAGAACGTAATGTTTCGCATACCGCTCTTCGCTGAAAGTTTCTGCAGGTGAAACGGAAATTATGCTTTATTTAAAATGCTTAAGCGCATTAGCCATTGCCCTAGGATGTGCGTTTTACACACACGATCCCCAGTCTCCATTGCTTTACAGCAAGCGTGAGGGGGTTATCTATGTGAAACAATATATGCTGTTTATTTATTTAATCGTATAGCAGGGTTGTACGTCGAATACAGCTCATATATTGAGACTCATTAGCCATTTGATGGCATCGTCGTTGAGGTTGATCAGGTCTTCGGCGGGGCCTCCAGTGTAGCGAGTTAGAGGACACTCTTCGATAATGTGCTGAATAGATTGCACTTCGGCACTGCAGTCGCAAGCAGGAGAGGCAGCCCAACCACAGCGATGCCTGTATTGAGCACAGCGGCCGTGACCAGTCCGGAGTGCATATGTTAATTGTGCACCAATTACGTCATATTATATGCTGCAACAAAGTCCAAAGTGTTTGTTAAATATTTCACTGTATCCGGACTAACTACGGACGAACTCAAGCCCCTAAGGCACACGTTTATACCTAGTTTAGGGGTCGAAGCTCGATCACCTTACTTTGTTTTCCTTGTACAAACCTGTAAGAATTTGTAAGTCTCTTAATGTAACGCATTTATGTACAATAATTTTTATTATTTATTTAACCACTAATTTTTGTTTCCCATCTGTAACATTTCCAAAGCCAGTATTAAAAGCCATTTATTCTCAAAACTGTTAATTTCTCAGAAAATTGTAAAACAAACATAACCCTAACCCAATGGGTTCTTTAAATTGATGTATAAAATCCAGTGAATATTTTTAGATAAAGATAAAGATTTAAAGATAAAGATAAAAGAATGGACACGTGTGTTGTCATTTAGACAATTTTTATTTTTTTTTATTTTTCAAATTAGTGAGGTGAAATTACAAAACACGTGTCCATTATTTTTTCATGTTCTCCAACATATAGTGAAACCAGTAATAAATTATCAATTTGCTTGACCTCTCTACAGAAGTTAGAGGGTTTGACCAATTTACAGTACTTTGAAGGACAATTTGCCCTAACAGGTTGAATTTGGGCAGCTAAAAAAAAATATATGTCTGCTATTTTAGACTACTCTATAACATATATCAAAATAAATCAAATCGGAGTTGGACAGTTGTAAATGTTTTTTTGAAGTGAAAACTTCTTTAGCGGCGCTTGGCAAGTTTTAGATGGGTAAAAAATGTTAAATTCGCGACAGATAACAGTCAGTCGGTAACCGAGCAACCGTGTCTGTTTCAAAGAAAAGGGGCCTTCGAACAACAAAATGTTGTAAGTGACATACATTAGTAAGAAATAGAGATTAAAATAGAAATCAAGTGTCAGTGAGATATAATAAAATCGGAGTTTTCACTTCTGCCGGCCCTCCCGGAGTGCAACCCGTCTTTTTTTTTATATTAGATACTTAATATTTATAAAAATAAAAATGTGGTATTTCCGCATAAAAAGACCCTTGACACGGTGGGATGACGAGGTCAAGAGGACAGCCGGCCCGCTTTGGAACGCAATGGCACAGGAACGAGACACATGGTCATCCTTGGAGGAGGCCTTTACCCGTACAGGGGTTCTTGCTGACTAATTCCTTGTTTAAGATATAGCTTAGTTAACTAACAGTTTAATTATAAAGTACTACTAACCAACATGTGTAATATTTTTATTTTTTGTTCTTGCGAGAAATAAAAGGCTTTTTTTTATTTTATTTATAATTATGCGAAATAAGCATTATGTTCGGTAAAACAATTTTCTGCGAAATATTACCTATACACCTACTTTTCGGTAAACCTATGGACGACGCGGTTTGCGCAGTTTATATAGCTTATTGAGCCAGCGGTGCCGGTTCGAATCCCAGCCAGGGCAAATATTTGTGTCATGAACTCGAATATTTGTGCTTGGGTCATGGTTGTTCTGTACATTTAAGTATAATTTTTAGCTATATAAGATATATAAGTATGGATATCGTCGTCTAGTACCCATAACACAAGCCTTCTTGAGCTTAATTTGGGACTACATCGATTTCCGTGAGGCAGATATTTATTTATTTGTTATTGTTACAGTACTGATCCAATTTGTGGAATTAATTCCCTGACAGACGTAAAATTGCCATTTTATAGCTTGTGCGAGATGATACATGAAAATTGCCGCAACAAAAATGGTATGTATGTCAATCAATTACGAAGCTGGACAATTTTTTTTTTAGTATATTATGACAAATATATTGATAATTTCAATCAACTTTTTAAAGTGAATAATACTTATTCCTGAATTCTAGATAGTAACAGAGTTATTTAATGCTGTCATTGTCTGAAGTTATTTTCGACATTAAAAAAAAGTTTTATACGTGAATTTTGACAATTTCGACTAGTATTTGAAACAAAAACTGTCAATAAAAAACATATAAAAAATCAAACTGTAGGTCTCAAATATATCAATAAATCGCAATAGCCCTGTTCTTAACTAACTAGTAAAATCATTACATAGTATAAAACAAAGTCGCTTCCTGCTGTCGACAGACACTGTCTGTCTGTATGTTTAGATCTTCAAAACTACGCAACGGATTTTGATGCGTTTTTTTTTTAAATAGATAGAGTGATTGAAGCGGAAGGTTTAACAAGTATAATACATGCATAATTTATCAGCATTGCACCCGTGCAAAACCGAGGTGGGTCGCTAGTTGATAATATGGGTAAGAAACATGGTAGAAAAATTACTGCATTTTTGAACGGAGCTTGAACTGTTTTTCTTCTTTTCAGAACAATGGCACTTCTACAGCGACGATATTCGAAACTGTAGCGGATCGAATATAAACGCGACTAGAATAATACTGAGAAAGGTCAAAACCCGCTAAATTCCCACATGTTTTTGTGGGCGATGGTAAACGATTTCCATCAGGCGATCCGTTGGCGCGTTTGCCCGTATGATATAAAAATAAAATACGTATATTTTTATTAAAACTTACACATATTTTTATTTAATAAATCATGGGTGAAAAACGGTCTATATTTATTACTTTGTATTTAGCAGATGGGTGAAGACCAAAAAGTTTAGTAACTCACTCAATTAATATTTGTATTAGTCTTCGTTGTGCGACGACAGTTAAATTGTACATAGTTAAAAGCTTAGTTAACAAAAAATCACGATCGCTTCCTTTTTTGTGACGAAAGTTAATCATACAAAATGTATGGGTAACTTTCGTCACACAAAGGAATCAATTAAGTTTTGTTTCAATTAAAGCCCTTAACTATGTACATTTTTTTGCAATCGACCCAGATATCACTTATATCAACTGTCTAATAAAACGAGAAGGTTCCCAATAATTCAGTTAATAAAGGAGTTTGACCTTACAAACGGTCCGGTAGTTTTGATTTTTTTATATGTTGTCTAGGATGGTTAGTCAGTGTTTAAAATGCAAAATGCATTCCCACCCCTCCGCGCCCACCGCCATATTGAAAAAACCGGCACGTTCTTCATATATTTGCTCATATCTTCCTTTAGGAGCATTTTAGCTAGAGGTAAGCTGTGAAAATGTTATAGAGGGATACATTTACTACATTTTCCATTTTATATTTTGTTTCTAGGACAGATAGTTACGGAGATATGCACATTTATAAAACGTAAAAAATCGCAATTTCCAACTCAAAAACAAACTTCTGGATTATAATATCTTCGTTTAGGAGCATTTTAGCTAGAACAGTGCTTGACCAATGTTGTAGAAAATTAAATTTGTTATAATTTACATTTCAGATTTTGTTTCTAGGACAGATAATTACGGAGATATGTAAAAAATAAAGTCACATTTTCCGAAAATGTATGTACCTATGGACATGAGTTTTATAAGCAATTATATTTCCAACATGTTTTAATTTGTCCTAGACTAGTCCGTAACTGAATGACAGCGTTCTAAATCAAGAATTTTTAGGAAATTTCTTGAAAATTCGACTTTTCCAGTTTTTTTAATGTGCATATCTCCGTGACTAACCGTCCTTGAAACAAAATTTGAAATGTAAATCATAGTAAATTGAATTCTCTACAACATTGCCCAAGCACTGTTCTAGCAAAAATGCTCCTAAACGAAGATATAATCCAGAAGTTTGTTTTTGAGTTGAAAATTGCGATTATTTACGTTTTTTTAAATGTGCATATATCCTTAACTATCTGTCCTTAAAACAAAATATAACATGGAGAATGTATTAAATTTAACTCTCTATAACATTGTAAAAGCTTTCTTCTACCTAAAATGCTCCTAAAGGAAGATATGAGCAAAAATATGAAGAACGTGCCGGTTTTTTCAATATGGCGGCGGCGCGGAGGGGGGGGGGGGAATTGTGCATTTTGCATTTTAAACACTGACTAACCATTCTAGACATCATATAAAAAATTCAAAACTACCGGACCGTTTGTAAGGTCACACAATGTCACACATAGTACTTTAGTCTCTGTTCACCGAATTACAAGCCGACTACATAATATTTCGTAACATATATTTTTAAATAATACTACTAATTATAGTTAATAATAACTCCTAATACATACTTATTATAATTAATAGCGTGTTGGGCACTTTTGCGCCACGAACGACACGGGCGGGCTTTTTTTTATTTTGTGTTGTGTTGTTAGTTTTATTCTTTAACTTTTGTTATTTTGATGTTCTTTAATTGTTTATATTCGAAACTAACAATAATTCTATAATTCTTATAATTTGTAGTTAATTATGATGGATTTAAATAAAATAAACGATAGAAGTCATAGTACACTTTGGTAGTATTTAAATTATAATTTATAGTACTTACTTACTTACTCACTTACTCCGATGGCTCAGTGACCCAAAGTGAGTCTTGGCCTCCGATAAGAGATTTCGCCACTCCTGACGATTTAGTGCCGTCTCCAGCCAATTATCGGCGTTCAACTCCGCCAGATCCGCCTCCACTGCATCTCTCCAGCGATATCTGGGCGGCCGACGGGCCGTCGTCCAGTCGGTCGACCCAGGTATGCTCTCCTGACACCACGATCATCCCCCATCCGGATCACGTGGCCGAGCCAGCGCAGTCTGTGCGCTTTAGTTTCCCCCATTATATTTGGGTCAGCCATAAGGTGTTCAAGTTCGATACTCTTCAGAACTCTCCATCCTCCATCCGTTGTTTGCTCTGGGCCGAATATTTTGCGCAAGATTTTCCTTTCAGCCACCAGTAACTTATTTTCCTCCTATAGAGTTAAAGTCCAGGCCTCGCAACCATACATTAGTATTGGCCTAATCACCGTTTTGTTTATGCGAATCTTAGTGCTTCTCCTGAGAAGCCTGGACTTCAACACCTTATGCAGAGCGGCACTGCAGCGCAATGAATTCTGCACGCGGATGTCAATTTCTTCCCCTCGGTTGTTGGTATCGGTGATGGTGCAGCCCAGATATTTAAACTCTGAGACCCCTTTGTAGATGGTATCTCCTACATCAAGGTCTTTTCGTGGGGCTCTACGGTTACTATAGCGTTTCATATGGAGATACTCAGTCTTGTCGTGGTTTATTCTTAGGCCGACCTTCACCGCTTCCTGTTCCAGAGTTTTAACGGCAACTTTCACATCCTGGCTGGTTGGTCCCAGCAGCACAAGATCATCTGCATACCCTATCACCCTGTGCTTTCCTTCCAGCTCTAGTCCAAAGTCTAAGGCTAGTACCTCTCTCATTACGTACTCGAGAACTAAATTGAAAAGCAAAGGCGATAGGGCATCTCCTTGTTAAAGGCCCGTTACCACTTCAAACTCATCTGTCAGTGTGCCTCCAACCCGAACCTTCATCTTACTCTCTTTAGTCGCTACTTCCACCATATCGACCAACTTTCCCGGGATGCAAAAGTTCCTCAGGATAGTAAAGAGGGCGCCCCGATCGATGCTGTCGTATGCTTTCGCGAAGTCCACAAAAAGTATGTGCATGTCTTGTGCATACTCCCACCTTTTTTCCATAATCTGCTTGAGCAGGAATATTTGGTCGACCGTACTTCGATTTGGTCTAAATCCACACTGATAATCCCCCAGGATTTTTTCCGCGTAAGGCTGAAGTCTTTTAAGGAGTACGTACGATAGGACTTTGTATGCTGTTGGGAGTAGGGCTATACCTCTGTAATTTATGCACCTCTTTTTACAACCTTTCTTTTGAACAGGACAGATGATACCCATATTCCATTCCTTTGGCTGACTTTGAGTCTCCCAAACTTTCTTCACTAATAGGTATAACACCGATTGTAGTGTCCCTCCTCCGTACACACACTTCTGAGGGCAGGCCATCGATCCCGGCGGCTTTATTGTTCTTTAGCCGCATTATAGCTTGACGAACTTCGTCGAAGGTCAGTGGCCCCACTTCTTCGCTCTCGTTCTCTGTGGCGCTGTTACACGAGAGGGGAGTCTGGGGTTGAGGATTATTGAGAAGTTGTTTAAAGTATTTATACCAACATGTTAAAATCTCTTTCTCGGCCGTTATCATGTTGCCATCTTCATCTTCAAGGAATTGGGCGGTGGGTTGGTAACCTTTCTTCACAGTTCTCACTTCCTGAAAGAACTTCCTAGACTCATTTGCTCGAATGAGAGTCTCCATTTCCCGTACAATGGAATCTAAGTAATTTATAGTACGTATTTAAATTATCACGTTCCCTGTGTATGCATCATATCTGTAGCATTTTAGGGTATATATGATACGTGCATGCATCACTGATGATGCACAACCCCTTGTAAACTTAAGGCATTGCCAAAATTGACACGTGTGAGCTACGTCTTTTTCATTTGCGTGCACATACCGGCTACAAAAATTTTGACAAAAAACACGTGCGTCCGGATGACATTTATATAATGTTGCCTGTTACGAATAAAATACAGAAATATAATATTTTATTTCAAAAGGTTTTTATTCGAAATTATAAAACAATACGAATTACTTGCACTTACTGTACATCATAATAAAAACAAAAGAATAATAAAAAAAAAATTGCAAAATAAAACGTAAAAAAAAACTGGTGGGGTTTTTTAATGGCAGGCATTGTAGCATCGAAGACATAATGTTTTCTTGCACATATTCAGTGTCTGTTTGCTTCGCCTTTTTGCGAGCATCTGTAAGGTGTGCTACCGTTCGCTCATTAATTTATAGCATCCAACGCAAGGTTTTCGAAAACTTTTATTATTACGGCCTAGAATCTTGATCAGTTCATGGTGGCGGGGTAAGGTAGTCTGTATTTCTGAAATAGTCTGAAAATTACCACTAAATGAAGTTCTGACAAATTTCGAGCGTTTATATGGCATTGACTAACGTAAACCACAGATATACGATTAAGAGAAACGTCAAACTGCCTTAAAAACGTGCATGTGATGCACTGCACAGTGAGCTAGTACGTGCATGCATCACATTGTGGGCACCAGTTTGATAGCTCATACGTGCATGCATCACATGTGGGGCACTCGGAAAAATGGGAAAATAGGAAAAACTATCTTCATGAATGATATTTTTAAGCATAAATGTAATAATATGAACTATATAAAAGTAATTTACAAAAAAATAAAATTGCACGCGAGGAGACGATTTCTGGTTCCTAGTTACACAGGGAACGTGTTATAATTTTATTTGGTAAAAAATATTCATAAATGATATTTTATAAATACTTACTAATTATAATTATTTAAATACTACATATAAAATAAATTATGATCATGCAAAGGACCTGTGACGACTGTTATATTTTTTTTCATTTAATTTTTTTTTTTTATATATTTATTACAATTAATAGCATATTTTTTGGGCGTTGTCTCAACTTTTCAAACACGTTTTTTACGTTGAAGAAGCGTAACAGAAAATTAAAAATAATATAACCATATTAGGACATCTTTTTGTCTTCTACTCAATCAATAGTGCTCAAAATTCTGCGTCGGTATAACCTAAATTTTATCCAAAGGCAAAAATCAAGAAAATGAACAATCATTTGTGTTAACGCCCTGTTTTAAGGGGGCGCCGAGCTTTTTTCATAATAATTGCTTTGGTTTGATTACACGCTGTGTCGTTATTACTGAAGATTTAGTTATACCTACAATCAATACGTAAAATATTTCCTCTATAATACGTATGTTTTAGAAACACGATTACTTGTAGTTTTCTTGATATAATTTTTTTAAGTTACCTCAAAAAAACAACATAAACTCTTAGTATGTCCTAAATACTGCAGGGAAAGTCATCAGTTTTTTAATAATAACAACGAGGTGTTATCTATAATGTATAGGTACGTCTTACATTTTCAATATCTGTATTATCTCGCTCTTGCTCACACTTACGCTCAGTGAGAGAGAGAGCTGACCAAAGCTTGGCGCCCTCTTAATAACACGTCGATTTGACCCGTAACACTATTCGATAAACTTCTCTCCATAGTTATTTAACCACAGGGACTTCCTTCTTATCGCCACCTCTGAACTTACGCATAGGTATTAATAACAACGTTTTCAATGTTGTTCTTAAAGTCAAAACTGCGTAGATTTAACTCTGATGCATTATTTTTGGAAGTGATTGGGTAAGTTGGTTTTTGAATGCTTTATATAAGGTGTGGTCTAGGATGTTTTAGTCTTTGGATGATAACAGTTGGAAACTGAGTGGTGAGTAGGTATATACAGTGAAATACTTTTACACAAGTATCGTTTATGTCGAGTGAGCGAAGTGACGCCGTTTCAACTTGGTCCAGAATTATTTTTGTGTTTGGCTGTTCTCGCCTGCAGGTCATATTTCTCAACTGATTCTCGTGAAATTCTGTGTACCTATATATTAAAACAATGTTTATAATTTTTTTGAATCTTGTTTTGGATATTCCTACCAAGGTTGTTAACTGTTAGAGGATATTTTATTTAACGATAAGACGGCCTGTTGTTTATCTCTATAAAATTTTACATGTAATCTGCTAGCTATAGTATATTACAATAGAACATCCTGTTTTGCACACCTTAACAGGAAATGAACACATTTCTTGTTGAGGTGTGTAATAAAGAATTATTCTATTCTATTATTTTTGGACTATATTGTTGATATTTTTAAGCGCTACAATTTAAACGCTCACCAAAATGGCTTTTATACCCTCAAACTAAATTCCAAGTAAAATGAATTACCTCCATTTAAATTAAACCCACTCTATACAGAGCTCCCTAAACTAAATCATTTTGTATTCCAAAATTAATATACATTACACCAGAATAATTTTACGTTGAGTCCGTATATCTTTTTGCTTCCCAAAATGGATTTTTTGCTCACCAAATATTGTTTTCATAAAACATCAAAACTATTACCAAAAATTGCAGTCTACTTTGCTTTAGTGTAATCAAATTAGGTATCTAACCTTAGTCAAAATATATTACTGTCAATCTAAAATTATTATTGCACAGCTAATAAAATAAATGCCTAGCAAAAATTGTACTGCAGATAATTAGAAAATACACATCAGCACGACATTACTTTCATCTTTTTAAAGAACCCAGTAGGTTAGGTTAGGTTTGTTTCATAATTATTCTGAAAAATAAACAGTTTTTGAAAAAAAATCGTGTTTCAGCTAGGTAACCATCTAATCCTGATCACCTTTCAGAGCAGATCCGGCTCGGCCGGGTTAGGTTAGGTTAGTTTTTTTTTTATATCCCTAAAAACGCTCCATAATGTGCGGTAGTCATTATTAGCTATGCATTACTTAAATATGCTTTACTTTTAAATAAATAGATTCACGCCACAAATATAAATTGTAGTATATTTAGTAACATTTTGAGTGCAATATTTATTATTTTGCTGTGCAATCAGTAATTTTGATATAAATTTTGATTATTTTTGCATAGAAAAAGGTTTTTTTTGATGTGCGTTTAAATACTACCCGTAATTGAAACCTCAATATTTATTTATTAATTTTAGGGTATAAAAGCCATTTTGGTGAGCATTTGAATAGTAGCGAATATTTTATTTAAGTACTATATCATATATTAATTGAATGCATAAAGTGATAAACAAGTTACTTGTGTTTGGGGTACGTAGTAATATGTTTGGTATAACAAAAAAATTCATGGTCAGCAGTTAGTTTTTTGCCTCAGCAAAAATGCCTAAAATGGAAGTAATAATATAAAATATTGGTGACATCCATTTAACAATAATATAGATTATTTGGTCTGAAATTAACTTTAACGGTGTTCACATATTTTTATAGCATGTAAGAAAAAGAAATATTAGCTTTATTTATACAATAGTTTGTGATACACTATTTGGTGAGCATTCATCCGTTTTGGCAAGCATTAAGAATTTATTGGAAGTAATTTATCAACATATTTGGTAGGCGTTTAAACACAAGCCATTTTTAAGTTAGAGAAAATAAAGTATATAGCCCTACAGGTTAGTCTAAGTAATTACAGCTTCTTTGTTTATCTCAGCAATGAATAACTAATTAAATACGACGGTTCTTCCTTCTTATCGCCTCTGAAATAATAATGTAACATGCGTATTAATAACCCCGTTATCTATGCTGTTTACAAACTCAGCACTGCGCAGATTCAGCTCTGATGTATCAGTTGTGGATGTAATTTGGTAAGTTTGTTTTTGAAGGCTTTTAAAGTGTGATTTTAAGATGTTATAGCATTTAAATAATTGTTGAAAAGTAAGCTGTGAGACAAAATAAATTCATTAAACAAAAGCTGAGAGGCCTTATACATTTAGAAATGCGTTTTTTTTCATATTATGACAAATAAATTGATATTTTTAACCTAAAGTAAATAATACTTTTCCCTGATTTATAGATAGAAACAGCTACTTCATGCTTTCACTGCGTGCAGTCGAAAATAAGTTGAGAACAAAACTAGTTTTCTGCGTACATTTTGACAATGTCGTTTTTGAAACCAAAACTATCAATGAAAAATTCAAATTGTAGGTTTCATATATACCAATACATCGCAAATAGCCCTGTTTTAACTTCTAAAATTAATAATATGTAAATAAACATATATGTCGCCGCCACAGCCTCCTGGAAGTCTCGTCGGAGACACGGTACAGAGCGGTCGCATCTGTGCAAGCCATCCCGAACGACCCAAAAACGCCACTTAAATCTTTGAGCCAAAACAATAGCCCCACGCGAAATAATAGTCCGGGCGTCTGTTCGTTCCAACCCCGTCATAAAGTTTAAAATTCTCACCGCGCGTTCGACGTTAAACTTGAAAGATTAGTTTAAACTAACCTCCACCGCGTTCCCTAAATACCTCCAAACCAAAACCATCGTGTTTATACATAGTGCAGTGCGTCTAGATAACAAATAACCTAAGTAGTGAGTGCAAATCTAGTGCTGGAGGCAGAAACTGCCGAGTAGAGTACAAAATACAGGAGTAACCACGCTGCGCGCTGCATCAATTACTTACGACACAGCGACCCAAGGAGAACTCGGTGAGCTCGTTCCATTATCACTGCTTACTTAATGTCAATTCGAAATTGAACCATTAAATACCTTAGATATCCGAGTTGAAAAGCTATAAAGATCAGATCAGATAAGCACGTGCCTAACAGACCTCGTCAGGTCCTCGGCAAATTGCACCTCAAAAATTCCCCCGACCTCTTTAAAACCGCCACACTTAGGTTCTATACCTCTACGAAGGATCTGTAATCTAGATGCACTGATCAACTCCAGGCCCTAATAAACTAACAAAGATTATTAAAAGCAGATTTTTATATATAAACTTTACTTCACTAATAATTACATCGCTAAATCACAAATCAATAGAGTCCTAAACCTTTTCTTTTATTAAACTGACCGAAGCGCATACATACATAAATAACCCCCACGAACGACGAACAGCTATAGTCGAGTTCGACGCCAGAAACAACGGGGCCAAGAATTCCAATCCAAAAACGCGGTCTTTTTGCTTCGCAAACACCTAGTTAAAGCTAAATCTCATGGCTCAGTAATTGGCGAAACTAAATCTAACATAAACTGCTACCTATTACCACGCGCCCAACACAACTCCTAAAATACATACACACATTATTATATTATTATACCATCACTTCCAACGCAATTCACAGAATCTCGAAGAAGCTTGGGTTATAAGACATAATCAAACAAAAATATTCTTTGTTACAACCCACTCACAGCAAAGCACATGGTCAGTCCGGCAAACACCCCGTTTTATTGCCAACCAAAGCAGCTCGACATCAAAAAAAAACCCCTTGTTAGAGCACTACGCAACGGACCATTTTTTTATCTAAAGCGCACCGCTTCTTCGAACGAAACATCATCTGGCGGCCACAAGTCACCAAAGAGAGTCTGCCAAGCCATATAACAATAGCAATTAAGTAGTAGAAAGTTGACGCAAGTTTGAAAGTCAGGATATCGATCACAATTGATAACTACCTAAGTCACACTGGAGCACAAAACAACACAGCCGGTGTGCATTAAAAACAAACACTACACCATATAACAATAAGTAAAATACCTAGCAACACACATAAACACCCCCGACAACACCATCCACTAATAACCTAGACTTTAAGCTCTCTCCACAGCGCGCCTCTAGATAGCAGGACACGACAACAATCTACAAACATGGAAAGCAAAACGGCAATAAAGAATATACCCGGAGATGGTAACTGTCTTCTTCGAGCTATCGCCCACCAAATCAACGACTTATTTGGATTAACGCTTGATTATCAAGCAATCCGCAGAGACCTCGCACGATATGCCGATGTAAACCAACATGACCAAACAATGCGAAATGCGAGATCATAAGCAATATTGATGTCAACAAGCCAGACCAAAATGAACAAATTAAGAAATATTTGACTTTGCAAGACCAAGATGAGGTGTGGGGTGGAGCCCAATGTAATAGTATTTCAAGGCACCCCACTAAAATAAATAATACACTTTACCCCTAAAACACCCAGCGACGCGGTAGGCGCCATGGCCTGGTCTACAGTCACAACCACCACGATTGTTTTGAAAACCACCTGAGTGTAAACACGACTAATAACACACAACTCACGCAAGCAGAAATAAACCTAAATACCGGAACGCCAGAGGAGATAGCAGACGCAACTGGATACCGACTGTCACGACCTAGGCCGCACCACCCGGTTCACAACCCAATATATAGAACTAACGTGACAACATGGAACGTTAGAGGAGCAGCTAAACCTAAGAAAAAGCAGATATTGATACGTTACTAGAATCGAAATCAATACACATCGCACGCTTACAAGATTCTCACCTGAAAACCGGAACTCATGAATCCGATAACTACAAATGGAGTGTAAGCGGAAATAACTCCAACAGAGGTCTGGCCATCCTTATTAGGAAAAATAGCGGGCTTAAAATTAACTGGACAAAAACCAATTTGAACAACATGGCAGCGTCAATCGACGTTGATAACAAAACAACATTATTCGTCGTCACAACACACTGGTCAAACGAAACATCAGCAGCCACAAACGACCTGTCACGCCTACTCCGATTAATAAAGCTCAAGCCAAAAAACCCGACCCTAATCGTTCTAGGTGACTGCAATGCACACATCGGGTATAAAGATGCAAAAACACTACGCAACCGTCACCGAATGGGTAAAAACCTATACCATCCAAACAGCAAGAGTAATGGGGAAATACTGACTGACCTAATAAGAATCGAGAAATTCCGATTGGAAACGTCATTCGGCCGAAGTAGCTCTAAAGTAACCTGGCAATCAGGCAGTAAAAAGTCACAAATAGACCACGTAATGACCCAAAACAAGAGCTCATCCAACTTTAGCTTCATCAAAGGCCAGCACACGCCGTTATCAAATCATAAAATCATATGGGGCGAACTGAAACCACAAAAATCTAATAAGACCAACATAAACAAAACCTCCCGAGATAAAACCTCAGACAAATCACAATCCTTCAACTACAAGACATTAGACTACAACATCATGCTCCAAGATAAAACTACAAAAAAGAAATATCAGAACATCGCACAAGAACTGGCAATGGTACAGAAACGCACAAAAGAAAACCCACTCCAATGGCAAGAAATCATGGAGATAATGAAAACCTTAGCGAAAAGAACAATCAAATTTCATCCAAAGTACAAAAGAACGCAGAGTAGCGCTAGCAAAACTGCAACAAGCAAAATTCAGGAAAACTCTACGCCCAAGTGACGTAACTCGAATAAACAACCTCAGAGAATGCAGACGAAATCTACAAATAATTGAATCAACAGAAGACGAAAGGGAATGCAGAATATTCTTTACGGGGCTGGCTTACCCATCCGTCAAGGAGGATGAAAATCACCTACGACTTCTACAGGCACACGAGCTCAAGGCAAGACAAAAATCAAAAAACACGTTTATCCCAATGTCCACATGGGAAGAAGAGCTTGCTAAGTCAGAGGGCCCAAGCATTGAGCAAATAAATACAAAATACCCTGCCGGAGACTTGGACACAATCAATCCAAGTACCGCTACCAAAAACAACGAACCTAAAATCTATAAATGACTACAGACGAATCTCTATCTGCAGCACGGGATACAGGATTTACGCTAATCTACTACTACTGAGACTGGATGAAACCATTGACGACCTCGAAAGCTACCAGGCAGCATCTCTGAAAAACAGATCTACCGACGGTCACATGTTTACTCTACGCCGAATTCTAGACGAGGAATGGAGAGCAGGAAAGAAAACTTTTGTCCTAGCAGTCGACCTAGAAAAAGCATTCGACACAATTGATCTCAACGCCATGAGGGACATATTATGCACGCGAACAAACAAGGCGCTAGCCAATCGTATAGTTAAAGCCGCGATGAACGAATCTACCTGCATCAAGTGGTTTGGACAACAAACTAGGTGGATCAATAAAGGCAAAGGCGTCAAGCAGGGTTGCCCTCTCTAAACGCGACTATTCACCATCGTAATGGACGACGTGTTCAGAACACTAGAAGAAGAAATGCCCTTCGTAAAACTCAACCAAGGCGAGGAAATACAGTTACCGATTATCTTAGCTTTTGCGGACGACGTGATATCGAACGGCCTCCAACAACTAAATCAGATTTACGCGAAGGCCAAAACCTTTTTCGAATCAGTGGGTCTAAAGGTGAACGAGACAAAAACAAAACTCCTAGCACGAGACCCAATAAACGAAAACAACAGAAACTTCATTAACCTCACCGGGACAACAGTTACTCCAGTGAACGAAATCCGCTACTTGGGTACCTACATAACCTCCTCCCGCAGCAGAAAAAATACGATCAACGAACGGAGCAAGCAAGCGATAAGAAATGCAAAAGCAGCCTATATGTACTGGAAGGAAAAACTATAACCAAAAGGATAAAATGCCTTCGACTATGCTACTACGGACACATTCTGCGACGCCCAAGACCCCACTTGCTGCATTCCGCGTACCGGCACAAAGCGCAAAAACTTAAAGTTGGCCGACCCAGCTTTACATGGGAAAACTTGTTCCACCAGGATATGCAATACTACGACATGAACCCCTCTGAGTGGGCAGAACTTGCATCAGACAAGTACATCACGGCAGCCCAAAAAATCTACCAACTACAAGAAACCGACAGCGAATCGAAGGATGAAAGTCAGACCAACGAACAGGAAACGTGATACCCGACGGCTATCCGGTGAACACGACAAGCAAAGACGCCAACGAGAGCACGCGACAACTCACCAACGCTCATCCCCGATGCTCTACCCCACCTCACCTAACTTCCAATATTGGCTCAAGGTTGCATAATCGGCTGATTGTGGTCGACCGGTTGCGGCTAGTCGGCCCTCCTATCCCATCCCAGAGCGTGTCGCTCCTTATAAATCTGTGCCCCCTGGTGTATCCGGCTTGTCCGGGTCAGGCTACGACCTGGCTGGGTGTGGTGCCTATGTTCATGTTCATGTTCATGTCGCCGCCACAGCCTCCTGACAGTTGTGGCGGAGAGATGGGACAGTGCTTTAATCAGGTACTGGACCTCTCAACATCTTTGTTTAGGCAGTAACATAGTTATTTAAGTTTTCTATTTGATACTAACAACATATGGATAATTTTAGTCCGAAATAAACGCTTTTTATTTTTATTTTTTTTTATTTTATTTTATTTATTTATATGTGATCATAGAGAAAAATGTCTAAAACAATCAGCATCTTTGAACGGGTAAGTAGCCTTATAAGATGTTATTATAGCTTAGTATTTTCTGACAAACACAATACAAAATAAATATAATAAAACAAATACGTTCTAGGCACATTTTTTAACAGTACGATTTTTTTTAATGTAAAAAGTTCTAGTTCCTCAATCCGTCTCCATCATCCGAACAATACAATGATACGATAAAATTGCATAGTGATTGTGACCGAACTTACATGAACTTATGAAATTTCAATCCAATCGGATTCTAGGAACTATATGAAAGTTTAGGAATAAGGCAATTTCTAATATAAGACCATTGCGATTTAAATAAAATATTTAAAATAGAGTAATTAGACCTGTCAGTCAAGTCTTCCACAACTCGATAACGGTCATACGTACGGGGATTTACTTTAATCGAGCAAGAGTCTGGATGCGGTAGTTCCCAGTTGAATTGACCCCGCGTGATCTCTGATTTTACCGTTACAAAAACACATGCAGTAATTTATTTCAAGCGCATACGGCGTATTTTAGTATAACTCTGACTTTTATTAACGTACAAGTAAGATTGCTAGCGTTTATAATATAAACGGACTTCGGTGTTCAAACTTCATTCACTCATCAATAGCCAGAACGCGACGTTCTAAAGATTTTAAATTTGAAATTCGAACGTTTTAAATTCAAAATGAACTTCGGTCGTATTTTGTTTTTCGTGTTTGCCTGCGTGATGGCTTTGAGCGCGGTGTCAGCGGCGCCCAACCCTAGGTGGAATCCTTTTAAGAAATTGGTATGAATTTTATTTTATTACATTTTTGGTTATGTATTGTATTGCGGGTTATCTTGGAGACGTGAATATAAACTCATAGATTATTAAATAATATACCGTAACTTATCATTGTAATTTTTAATTGATAACGTTTCTAGTAATTGAAAATGACAATTAAAAGATGAGATATATTTTATTACATTTTTCTTTACATAATCATAATTGACGAAGTTTACTGTAGGCTAAGCACACCCCGAAGACGCGTATCACTACACAAATAAATACTTGTAATGCGCAATTTGCAAAGCTATTTAAATAAATGGCCTAGGAGTTATTGCAAAATTAAATATTACATGCGGCAATAAAGAAACTCAAGCGGTCATCTACCAACGCACGGTCAACTCACTGTCGCCTTTTGTAATAGATACTCGAGTGTAGCCGCGGGGACGAGTAGCCTAGTGCACTTGTCTTATTATGAAGATTTTAAAATTTTTATTTTTTATTCTAAATTACTTTTGAAAAATAACTAAGTAATAAATACATATTTTTGTTACAGGAAAGAGTGGGGCAGAACATTCGCAACGGTATCATCAAGGCTGGCCCCGCTGTGGCGGTGGTTGGCCAAGCGGCGGCCATTGCTAAGGGATAGATGAAGAAATATTAATTTTAGAACCTAGTACTTAAGGTTTACTACTTCTGCTCACATTATAACTAGAACAGCTAGTAGTTGACGGATAAGCGGCTGAAATTGCGAAATCACAAAAGTGAAGATTAATATTACAATAAAAGATTTAAGGTTTATTACCCCTTCAGTAAGATCAATCTTTGGCGCACTTCGTTTTATGTAAATATTACAAAGTACGTATTATATACGTACGAATTATGAATGCATTTATTGAATATATTTGTCAGTCAAATCTAATATTAAAGGATACTTTGTTTGGTCTCTTATTCGTGCCATATGAAGCTTAAAGTCTCTTTATAGCAATAAGAAAATTATTTTGTTTAATTTTATTTAGGTTATGCATAAAATTGTATCAATTTTATTTAAATATACACAATTTAATAATTTAATTTGCGTATCTTCTGATGTCTGTTTATCACCTTTCATTTTTCATTGACACTTAGTGGTATACTGGGTGATCAATCTAAACGGGTCAGTAGGAAAAAGTCAAAAACTATAAGAGAAAACTATAAGGAAAGGAATGATTTTTTCTAAAATTGATGACACTAAAACAGATTTCGCTACATCTCATAGTTTTTGTTTTCTCCCTACTGACCCATTTGGTTTTTTATAAGTTACACACAAAACAATATATTATGTATATATTACGTATTTAAGGCTCCTTGTGATTTGAAAATGCTATTTGTTTTAGACATTTTTCTCTATGATCAAACATGTTTCTGAACATGTTATCAATGTTACTAGTTAGAACAGGGCTATTGCAATTTATTGGTTTACCTATATATAAAATCTACAGATTGAAATTTTCTTTGATAACATTTCTTGATAATAATTTTCGACTGCACGAAATGGAACCAGGAAATAGCTATGTTAGGGAAAAGTATTATTCACTTTTAAAACTTTGTTGAGTTACATTTTAAAAAGTATAAAGCCTCTTAACTGAATCTAAACACGAGAAGGCGCATAATTCTGGCAGAAACCTTCTACAGATACAAAAATTTGGTTTGTTAATAGAATTCGTGACTTTTTTCGATCATACTGTAATCAAGAGACTCGCAAAAGGCTTAGACAGCGCAGCGGTGATAGTCAAACAAACAATCTGTCACAAATTGTGATTTCCTTTATTTTTAGCTTTCACAATACTGATTGAAGCAAATATAAGAAGCTCCTGCAAGTATTTTAAGGCAAACAGTATGAGTTATGTGTTGTTGCTTAATGTCAAATCAAGTTATTGGCGACGTCTTAATTCTATACAGCCTGCCTCTGACTTTAAAATGCAAAGTTAGATTCTTCTGACTTAACTGATTTGATTTTGTTTTGTGACATAAAAAAAAACTTACATGTAAGTTGTAGTCTGTCAATGTATTCAATTTTGTGGTCTAATAAATTATGTATAATTTATTAGAACTCAAAATTGAATCGCTAAGTCAGTGTATCGTAAATTGTGACTTTTAATTTGACGTCTCTTAAAGATCAACATTTAAAATCAGTAGGCATGCTGTCAATATAACATAGGATGGCGTAAACTGAAAATAAAATTTAACTTGTATGAGAAAATCAAATTAAGAGTGGAGCTATTTTTAAAAAGTTGCAGAACGAAAGATGCTAAGTTTGAAGAGCAGAATTAAACCTTGCATTTGAAGCCCCATGGTCAGAGACACCCAGTAGGTATAATTTTCCATCATTTATAACTAGTGCCTCTCTGAGATGTAGACCTCGTGAGTTTTTTGTGAACATTCTAACCCCAATTATCTCCGCCATTTCAAAAAAATATCGGCCAAGTGCGAGTGGGACTCGCGAACGAAGGGTTCCGCACCATTGTCTGTAGGTTTGTTGTTGTGGGAGCCCCCCTTAAATATTTATTTTATTTTATTTTTAGTATTTGTTGTTATAGCGGCAATAGAAATACATCTGTGAAAATTTCAACTGTCTAGCTATCACCGTTCTTTAGATACAGCCTGGTGACAGATGGACGGACGGATGGACAGTGAAGTCTCAGTAATAGGATCCCGTTTTTACCCTTTGGGTACGGAACCCTAAAAACGTCAATTTCACCAATTTCACAACAAAGGCAAAGTTTTCTTTCTTCATGAAATACTTACGATGAAATTTAGTACTTTTACGTCTTAAACCACGAAGACAAAGATACAACTCTCTAGTTCAGTATCAAACTGCCTTCACTGAACATACCTACTCATAGTTATGTATGTAAGGTGTGTAGGAATACATTACCTGTGACATTACGAAGGCTGAATCCTGCACAACTTGGCCAGTTTTCAACCTCGGTATTCCGAGATACCGAAATCCCGCGTCAAAACCAGTCCCGCAGAAATGGGATGTTTGCGGGATCCACGGGATTTGTGGGATCCAATGGTAATTTTTTGTAATTTCATAATATCAGATACCCATCTATCTATCTATTTGTTAGCAAAGGAGACTGTACATCTCCATTTTTAGTAATAAGCTTATTTTTATTACAAGATTTTATTTACTTTCACCTGCCCGTACAGGCATGTAATGGAATTTTGCAATTTAAATTTGACCAACTTTCCGGTTTCCGATTGAGCTGAAATTTTGCACGAATTTGCAAATCGCGTGACAATGCAATATTATGATGACGTAGAGCTGATCTGATGATGGAGCTGGAAGGTGGCCATAGGAACTCGGTAATAAAACCACATAACCCCATCGAGTTTGATTCGTCTTGATGATGTCTTCAGATAGTTTCCAGGGTCTGATGATGGAGCCGGAAGGTGGCCCTAGGAACGCAAGCCTGTAATAGTGAAAATCTACCGAGTTTGGGCCTTTTAGAATCGTATCAGTAAGCAATTGATGGATGGTCAAGGAAAAGTACAGTCAGCTATAATAGCTTGTCACAAAAATGAAATTATTGACGAAAACTTATTTTATATCCTTTTTCCCAAGACCCTTTACATCTCTGAAAGTATAGGTTAAGTTTTTTGTAATTTAATGGACCCGGAGACAGTATACATCTCCCTGTGAAATATGCCCAGTGAGTTGTCTGTTGCATTAAATAAATAAATATATATCGGACAACCTCACACAAATCTATCTGGTCCCAAATTAAGCTCAAGAAGGCTTGTGGTGTGGGTACTAGACGACGATATACGTACTTATATAGATATATAAATATATACTTCAATACATAGAACAACCATGACCCAAGCACAAATATTCGAGTTACACAAATATTTGCCCCAGCCGGGATTCGAACCCGGGACCGCCGGCTCAGTAGGCAGCTGTCTACAAACTGGCCTAACGCGTCGTCTCTGCATTACTACTATGATAATATTATTAATGTAGGTAAATTGAAAATATTTTATTTTTATTTCTTTTATTTTGTAACTTAGAATCTTACATGTAAAAGAGCTCTTGTATTATATTTACTGAATACAGTTTTAAATTTTAATTTGAATTAAGCCTCCCCCATGACTCGCCACAAAGTGCGATCCCGTGCAGACCGCATCCATCGACTCCCCGCCACCATCACGAGGTCATCCGTCCATCTAGTCAGGGGCCGTACCACGCTGCGCTTTCCTATACGTGGTCATCACTCTAAGATTTGGCTCCCCCAACGGCCATCCATGCATAAAGGTAGATACCGATCAGCGTACAATAAAAACTACCTAATATTATTTTAACTTTTAATTTATGGGAGTTGTATGTAACTGGTGGCGCCCCGCGGTATTACCCGCGCACCCATTTCAAGTACCCTATGTGTTAATCCAAAATGTAAGCTACGTCTGTAGGTACTTAATTTAATCTAAGCTGGTCCAGCCGTTTGAGCGTGAAGAAGTAACAAACATACTCGCAAACATTCGCTATTTTTTTTTTTTTTTTTTTCTCATTTCATTATTTAATCAACTGTAAATTAACAGACTACGGATTTGTCGCATTTTATAAAATTATGTACTTTATCAATTTCACAATATGAAAGCTAAGAATGATATTTATTCAAAAATTTTACATGGCAATAATAATTACAAATGAATATAACTTAAAATACTTACAATAAAACTATACCTACTAAAAATTACACTAAACTCGAACATAATAAATGTTCATTTACTTATTTAATCCCCACCGCTCGAAAACGGCCGCTTATAGTTAATCTCTCATACATACTTACGACTCTTCAGTACTGACCGACGACTGGTGCGGAGCACATGAAAATCGTTCTCCCGTGCGTTTAAATTTCTTTTGTGTCTCCCGTTTACGATTATCCGGAGAAAGTGCATTTCGCTTGTGATCTGGACCAAAGTGAACCCTGGACTTGCTGCTGTGAAAGTGCCCGCGGCCGCGGTTCCGTGCAGAGACAATTCGACGCTGATCACGGTATTGTGCCCTTAAATTACTATCACCAGGACGACTGACCAGCCCCCCTGTACGGGAATCTTCGATAGCTACTATAGCGAGGACAAAAACACAGCAGCTAGACACAAGAATATATTGACAACTGGTAAAACAATAGTTCTTCAAAAAATAGAGAAATAAAACATAGACAATATAAAAAGTAATATAAAAACTCCTTAACATTATCCCCCCCGTGTAGCGTAGCTACACAGCTTCTTGTTGGAGCACAGCCAGCTTCCTGGTGGGCCTCCTCAGTATGCCGCCTTTGGTAGCAACATCAGCCACTCGGACAATTCCGTCTCTGCCCGGATGCACTGCCAGAATCCTACCCATTGGCCAAACTCCTCTCGGCATGTCTGGGTCAACAACTAGTACGACGTCGTCTACCTTAACGTTTTCGTACTGGGTTCCGTGACGCTTCTTAGGTTTGAGGCTGGGCAGGTACTCTTTTAACCATCTGCTCCAGAAATGCTCTGAAAGCCGGAGAACTTTCTGCCATTCTTTCCTCAGTGAGAATACTCCGTCATCCAGGTGAACTGGTAACTGCTGATTCGAGGAAGCTCCAATTAAGAAATGGAATGGTGTAAGAGCTTGGCACTCCTGATTTTCAGTGACGTATGTCAGGGGCCTCGAGTTCACTAGGGCTTCTGCCTCTAGAAGCAGGGTGTGAAGCAGCTCTTCTCTAGGTGCTCTTTCCTTTAAAGTTGCTTGAAGGGCAGTCTTTACCGTCTTCACGAGCCGCTCCCAACAACCTCCCATGAACGGTGACGCAGGTGGTATAAAGCACCACTCGATCTGCTTGCTGGCAGCATATTCTTGTACCGCACTGTTATGAAACTCAGATAAATGGCGGTTAGCTCCAACAAACGACGTGCCATGGTCGGACAAAATCTTAAGCGGCAGTCCACGACGTGCAGCAAAACGACGTATACTCATAATGGCAGAATCCGCTGAGAGACTAGTGACGATCTCAAGATGTACTGCTCGTGTCGTCATGCAAGTGAAAAGAGCAATCCATCGCTTTTCTCTCCGGCGGCCGACTGACACTTCGACGGGGCCAAAATAATCTAGGCCGGTGTTCGTAAAAGGGCGTGTATGGTGATCAAGGCGCACGTCCGGCAAGTCACCAGTAGGTGGGATTTGAGGTGATGCTTTTCGTTTGATACAATAGGAGCATCTTCTTGCAATCATGCGTACTTCGCTACGGCATCGAAAAATCCAGTAATATTGTTTAAGTTCGTTAATCACCAGTTCGTTAAACGCATGTGCAGCTCTCACGTGGTAGTGACGTATAAGAAGACGTACGACAGGATGACGGCCATCCAAGATAATAGGGGACGTGGTGGCGTAATCAACGTTCTTCATGTGCTTTATACGGCTGTCCAATCTGAGCAGGCCATCGTTGTCGAATATCGGGCAGAGCGGGTGCAGTTTGCTAGACCTGGGCAAAGGCTTGGCGTCGTGGAGTAATGCGATCTCTTCACCAAAGCTATCAGACTGTGCTCTTTGCAAAATGGCCACTTCAGCCTTTCGGACCTCTTCAGCGGACAGTGGTAAGACCTGGTTGGAAGAAGCGTTAGTAGCATTTTTGGAATTTGGAGTGTTATGTGCCAAAAGAGACCGAAACTTGTGTGCGCACTGGAAGACGCGCGCGGTCGCGTGAATCAGACGTAGCCACTCACTAAAGCGTGAGGGGTCGGGCACAACCGATGAAGGTTTATGCAGAATAGTTAAACCTACATGTACCTTGGACTCCTTGGAGGGTTTCAGTTCTTCCAAGGTAGATGTAGTTTCAGACGAGCGCAATGGTTCTTTAGGCCAATCACAAGATGGCAGTAATAAAAAATCTGGTCCAGAGAGCCATCGCGTCAAGTCAATGTCAGAATCTTTCAATCTCGTCGCGTCGTCTGCGACATTCAAGCCACCTGGAACGTATTTCCAGTCATTGACGTTTGATATTTCCGTGATTTCTCCAACGCGATTCGCTACAAATGGCTTAAATGTTCGCGCATCGCTCCGAATCCAACTCAGAACTGTAGTTGAGTCTGACCAAAAATGAATTGAATTCGGTTGGATATCATGACCGGTACACAAAGTATTGGCAAATCGAGCAGCAATAAGGGCTGCTTGGAGCTCTAAACGTGGTATAGAAGCGGGTTTCAATGGGCTGAGGCGTGCTTTTCCACCAATGAGAGACAACTTCACAGGCCCGTTCGAAAATGTGAAACGCCAGTATGCAACGCACGAGTATGCTTCTTCACTTGCGTCTGCAAAAACGTGAAGCTGCCTATCACTAATGCCCTCACCCTGGAATCCGCACCTGTACCAGCGAGGAATTTTGAGGTTTGATATCATAGCCAGTTGTCGAGACCAAGCCAACCATTTTTGAATTGCATCTGGGTGCAGCTCGATATCCCAATCAATACCAGTTCTCCATGTCTGCTGGAATAAAATCCGACCCTGAATTACCAGCGGAGTTAGGAGGCCAAGAGGATCGTAAACACACATTAAATACGACAATACCTTACGTTTAGTTAGTTTCTGGTTTTCAGAAATTGGGGAACCATTGCGGAAACTAAACGTGTCGCTTTGAGGATGCCAAATAAGTCCTAAAGTCCTGACAAAGGTTTCAGGCCCTACGTGAATATTATCGGGTGGAGGAGCGCGCAAATCTTCAGGAACATCGGTAAGTGCGGATGGTACGTTGGATACCCAACCTCGCATTTCCATTCCTGCAGCTTTGTGCACTGTCACTATATCAGCTGCGAGTTGTGAGGCTTCTTGTGCGTCATCCAAACTACCCAGGAAATCGTCCATATAATGGTCATGGATGACAGCTTTGGATGCTGCGGGGTATGACTTCTGCAATTCTTGAGCGTTGCGATTCTTGATATATAAAGCTGTGCACGGACTACAGGCGGCGCCAAAAATTACAGAAGTCATCCTGTATTCCGTCAACTCACAGCTGGGAGTCTCTCTCCAAATGAACCGTAAAGCATCGCGGTCCACCTCCCTTATCCTGATTTGAGGAAACATTTCCTTCACGTCAGCTGTCATAGCGATGTAACCTTCACGAAAACGGAATAAAATATGCAGCAATGGTTGTAAAAGATCAGGTCCGGGCAGCAGAAGCGAGTTTAAGCTGACACCCGAAGTTTTCGCAGCTGCATCGTGTACTACACGAAGTTTTTTCTTTTGTGGATGTACAACAGGAAAATGTGGTAAATACCACCGAGAAGTTTTCTGTATATCGTTTAAATTTATAGTGTCTCGGTAGGTGTCGCTAGGGCACTCCTCAGCGTAACCTTTTCCTATCATGTTGTTTATAAAATCGCAATAACCTTTTTTGAAGTCTGGGTCGCGAGTCATGCGCCTTTCTAGGCCCAGAAATCTTGATAAAGCGTGAGGATAGCTGTCAGGTATGTTTGACGTATCCCTGCGCCACAAAAGGCCGACTTCAAACCTACCTGACGGCAGACGCCTGGCTGTAGTGTCTAAAATGCCTAAAGCGTATTTATCTTCATTGGAAACGGTAGTTTCAGGCTTAGATATACCTATAGAATCAAGGCTAAAATAATCCTTGACAAGTTCGTTCATGGCGGAATCGCCACCGTCGTCAACAGAAACGTGGTTTATGAAATGCACAGGTTTTGTCCAGCTGCTGGACCTTCCGTGGACAGCCCAACCTAAGGCCGTGCGTGTACCTATTGGCTGACTTCTGGAACCTTCACGTACCTCACGGCTAACTGTCAAATACCAATGCTCAGCACCGAGCAAAATCTTAGGCGTTGCATCAGAAAATGTAAGTTCATCGATTAAATCAGTTAGATGCGAATATTTAGACAAGTCACTTCGAGTGACAGTTTGCGTAAACAACGAGAGTGAGTCCATAGCCTTAGCATTATTTACCAAAAATGTCTCGGAACAATGTTTACCTTTAATGGAAAAACTCACATGTTGAATAGGTTTGTGCGTTGACATTCCGGCGACTCCGTCAACTTTGATTGACTCCATGGGGCCTGAAGCTCCTATTTGACGTGCCACCTCCGAGTCAATCAAGGTCGCGGAAGATCCGTCATCAAGTAACGCAAAAGTGTCATATTTTCCGCAAGGGCCGCTCACTTCTACTGGAACTACCTTCAAGTATACACGTGTCGGTGTGGGTGACATATTGCCACTTGTGTGTGATTCAGTAATGTTAGATATTGTCACAGTTTTATCAATGTCGTTGTGTTCGCTTACGACGTTGTAAGAAGGAGTCGAAGACTGATCAGCAGTGCGGGACGTTTGCGGCGTCGACGGCGGATGCAGCAGCGGGTTATGGAAGCGCTCACATCCGTCGATACCACAGCGACCAATCCTACAAGTCTTCCAACGATGGTTTTTCGATTTCAAACACTTATAACAAACTTTAGCATCGCGCAACCAGCGCCATCTATCATCTAATGTCAGAGCCTGAAATTCTTTGCAATCAGTTAGTTTGTGTTTTTTATTACAGTAACGACATAAATCAGCATTACAACCGCGTGTCGATGTGACGTGAACATTTTCACGACGTGTAAAATTGGGTGTAAAATTGTTGCCGACTGTACCGGGTCGTTTGTTGTAGTCTGACATAAAAGCACCAGGACGCTTAGCGTAATCAGGAACTAAACCAAACCTATTGTGCTTCACAGCCTCCACGTCGAGGAACGCAGACAATAATTATACGCAAAATCTTTCCACTGACTGTACAATATAGGCGTCAATTTACTCAACACGGAGTGAAATAGTTCTACTGAATAAATGTGTTCTTTCTGATCTAAATTGTTGATGACAGCTATACAGTTACGTAGTCTACACGCAAAATGGTTCAACTCTCTTTGGTCAAAGCTTAGCTTGGGAAGACTCCGCACGAGGTTGATTTCATGCAGCACGATCATCTCGGGGAGCGCGAACGTCTGCTCCAGCATGTCGAGCACTTCCTCGGGACGTTCGGCCGTGTACAGCAACGACGACACGCTCTCCAGGGCTTGGCCGCGCAGCGCGGTAGTTAAGCGCACGAGATTTTCTGCGGGTGTAAACAAATGTTGAGTGTTGCGGTAAGTACGTTTAAACATTAAAAACTCGGTAGTTTTACCGCTAAACGGAGCAAGTTCCAGCTTATGCGAACATCTGTGCGAATAAAAATTCGGTTCGGTTTGTTTTGACATTATAAAATCTTTGTTGTAATTTGTGTCAACTGATGGTCGTGTAAATGACATCGCATTTTTTGACATCGATGGTTGAAATAATTGTTGCGACTTGTCATTCATTGGAATTTCAAATGTCACGGGTTTTTTATAAACATTGGGCCGAATTTCATGAATTTCAGGTTGATTCAGCGATGAGAAACGTTCAGTATTGTACTGAAATTGAGTATTATTTGTTGTGTTTCCCGGAATATCGTAACGAGTGTTATTCTCTCGCGAGAAATATGTTACGCTCGAATCGTTTACGATATTTCGTTCGGTAGTACTACGGGCAGCGACTAAATTTCTCGCGGGTTCGGGAACCATAGCAGTAGCATCCTCTTGCGGCAACAAAGGTATAGAGAGGTCCGCGTTTTTATCGGTAGGATGACTACCATGGTTCACGTCGTGAACCCAAGATGCAGTACGAGAATATTTACTGACCGAGCGTGTGGAAGCGTCGTCGGCTTCCTGCGCCGCCAATGTGGCTTCTAGTTCAAGCTCTTCAATTTGCCTCACCTGTTGAATGAGCTTACGTTCGTGCTCTAGACGTTTTTGGGCGAGCTCCTGCTCGCGTGCGATGTGTGCGAGTTGTTGTTCGCGTTCGACACGTTCTCGTTCCAGTTGCTGTTCGCGTTCGACACGTTCTCGTTCCAGTTGCTGTTCGCGTTCGAACAACTGTTGTTCGCGCTCGATGCTGCGGCGGGCCAACTGTGCCTCCGCGGTCAGTCTACGTGCCCTTATTGTGGCCGACGACCGCGAAGACCCCGACAAGCGCGACCTGGAACTTGGGGAAATATTAACGTGTTCCGCGCCCGTTGCCAAGCACTCGCGAGGCGTCCCGGGGCCAGGGTTACGGGGCGCGGGTGTAGCAGTGGCATCGGTAACAGCAGTGTCCTGTTCTGTGGACTTACCGAGCCCACCCGCGACGGGCAAACCTGACTCCGAGCGAACCTCGCTCGCGCCGGTTTTCAGCGTCCGCTGCTTTGTTTTTAATCGCGTGTTCATCTAAACCGTGAGAAGGACCAAAATGTACGGGAATCTTCGATAGCTACTATAGCGAGGACAAAAACACAGCAGCTAGACACAAGAATATATTGACAACTGGTAAAACAATAGTTCTTCAAAAAATAGAGAAATTAAAACATAGACAATATAAAAAGTAATATAAAAACTCCTTAACACCCCTTTTAATTATTCCCTTAACATTTGGTAGCAGTGCGTGGTTGCTTCCCCTCTTATAATTAGCGGCACCGTTACGTAATTTCCCTCCCGTACTCGAGTACCCAAGATTCGTAGTTAATACACCTATTTTTACCTCATCGACGTACTTATACACCAATTGATATTTAGAATTCATAACTTGGTTCGAACATAAACCTTATAAATTAAAATATTGCATACGGCCACCTGTGACGTAACTTGTTTACGAGATAGTTGGATGCGGCGTGGCCGCGCGGTCCTGCTACTAGGCGGTTTAGGTACCTTACGTTATTATTGCATTTTCGTAATTACTATATTGTAGATTGTAAATACTTGTAAGATACATCTACTGTTACGTACGTAATATATTGTGTTATTTGTTTACAACTTTGGGCTCCTTATATACGTAGTTTTGAGTAATATTCCTATTAAATAGTACTATTAATTATGTCCGACACTGGAAATGAACCCAGAGCCCAATCGGTTTTATATACCGACTCGGCCGAGTTTAGAAGCCACATGGGAACGGTTAGGTTTGTCGGGGACTGGATTAAAGATACACATGGGGTATTGGCATCCTTATCGCAACACAAACTGCGCGTGAGATTAAGCGAATTACGAACTCATTACGACAGATTTACGAACGCGTGCTCGGAGCTTTTTGGTAGTTTGGACCCAAATATAGATGGGGCCGAATATGAATATATACGTTCGCAAACCCGGATAGTAAGAGACATGGTCGATGATCTCAAACTTAAATACATCGAGCTTGTACCTAAACACGAATCCGGCGAACCGAGCGCCAGCAGCACCCCCTCGCGGCAGAGAACTACTATGTCGGACCCCATGCAAAGTAGGCTGCCTGATTTACCTATACCCCGTTTTGATGGCCGTCCAGATTCTTGGATCAGCTTCTTGGACCAGTTTGATAGTGTGGTAGATTCTCAGTCGCTGTTAACCCCTGTCGTGAAACTCCAGTATTTATTAGGCGCGTTGGCGGATGAGCCCCGCCGCCTGCTACAGCACTTGCGTATAGAAGCTGATAATTATGAGACGGCGCGTGATCTTTTGAAGCGGCGTTATCACAACACGCGGATTTTAGCGGATAACTATATAGTTCAGATATTGACCTTGCCCGAACTTAATTCTAAATTGACCGGTCTTCGCACGACGTTCCTCAACCCACTGCTTACGGCATATAGAGGGCTGGAAAGGCTCCAACTACCCGTGACTCACTGGTCATACATGTTGGTGTATATTTGTCTAACTAAAATGCCTGCTGACCTGAGGTCGAGGTTTGAGCGCCGATATGGAGATCGCAATGACCTTCCCGACTTCAGTCAACTATTGACTTTTTTGGAAGACGAGTGTCGTCATCACGACAATGTCGGAAGTACCTCCCTGGTTGATGCGCAGCCATCAACAATGCGACCACGACCGCGTTCCCCTATAACTACGAAGCGCGCATATACGGCTGCGATTTCTGCCAATGCGGCTACCCGCCCTAACCGCTTGTGCTACCTATGCAGTAGTGACTCACATTATTTGAGAGAGTGCCCTGAATTTTGTCATATGTCCCCACGTGACCGTGCGTCATTCGTCAAAGATACCAAGTTGTGCTACAGATGCTTGGACAAACATTCTATTGCATATTGCCAACGTGACTATCGTTGTGGAACATGCCGTCGTAGTACCCATCATACCTTGTTGTGTTTTAACGACCCCCGATCCCCCACATATCCTGAGCCCCGGGCTCAGTCGACGGTCTCATTCCGCGAGATGGAGCCCCGTAATTTGCGGTCCCCTTCTTCTCGCATGGGCGGGGGCGTCTTCTACCGCTCTAATACATCCCGCAGGTCTCCGCAACCCTCACCTCGTGTGCCAAATTTGTCTGCCCGACGATCGTCAACCCCTACACGAGATAACCGCCGCTACCGCTCTCCACCCCCCGCGCGTCGAGAATATTCCCCTGCGCCCACACAAGATATTATCCGGCCGCGGTCTGAAGACAGAAACACCTCACAATAACTAGACGGACTTCAATCACCTTCTTACCTCTCGCAACCTACCCTTAATCCTTTAAACTCGTTGGTTCTACTCCCTACTACTCTTATACATATTAAAACACGCAGCGGATATTTTGTCGAAGCTCGAGCTTTATGTGATACTGGTGCCCAGGGATGCTTACTCACATCTGAACTAGCTGTCAATCGCTTAAACCTCCCCATAAACCGTTCATGTACGCCCGTACGAGGTATCGGCGATGTGCAAGCAGTAAATTCCCGCGGCACGGTCCTTGTGACCTTTAAGCCTGTTCGGGCAAGTCACCCTCTCATGCAGACCCAGGCCATGGTAGTAGACGTCATCGCCGGTACTCATCCTGAGATTCAATTACCTACAGAAGTCGTAAAACTTACATCTCATCTCTGCCTAGCTGACCCAACTTTCCATCTCCCTGGACCCATAGATGTCCTCCTTGGCGCGGATGTATTTGGAACAATCTTCAATGCGGAAAAATATGCCCTACCTCCGAGTCACTTAACGGCCTTTTCTACTATATTCGGATTCATGCTCTCCGGAGCAATTGACTGTGGTCCTAGTGAACCTCACTTGCCTATGACAGGAATCTCTCTGTCCCAAATTGTAGAACGTTTTTGGAAGATAGAAGAACCCCCTGAGTTACCCCCTCCGAATCCACTGGATCTCGAGTGTGAGGATTTATTTAGAGATACAACAACACGTGAACCTGATGGTAAATTTCAAGTAAGACTACCCTTTTTATCCGACCGTCCGACCCTTGGAGAGTCTCGTAGTATTGCTTTAAAACGGTTCCTCAATTTAGAAAAACGCATGCAATCCAATTCTGACTTTCGTGAAAAATATATACATTTTATGCGTGAATATATCGCTTTGAACCACATGAATGTTTCGTTGGCTAACCCATTGACCCAAGAACACTATTTCATTCCGCATCACGGAGTGTTTAAGAAATCTGGTGACGTTTCTCAGATCCGTGTAGTTTTTGATGCAAGCTGTGCCACATCTTCAGGTGCATCTCTAAATCAATGTCTTCACACAGGGCCCAAGTTACAGAAAGATATAACCCTTATTTTACTTAATTTTCGCCGACACTCAGTAATTTTCATAACTGACATATGTAAAATGTTCCGTATGACTTGGATCTCCCCTGAGGACCGTCGATTTCAACTTATACTTTGGAGAGAATCCCCCTCAGCCCCGTTGTTGACTTACGAGCTAAACACAATAACGTACGGTTTACGTTCGAGTCCCTATCTTGCTATGCGTGCGCTTTTAGAGTTGGCGGAACAAGAAAGGTCTAATTTCCCTGAAGCCGCGGCAGTGATTGAGAACGACATCTATGTCGACGATTGCTTGACCGGCAGTGATTCAGTTGCACAGGCCCGTATATTAAAATATCAATTAGGACAATTAATGACAGCCAGAGGTTACGAATTAAAAAAGTGGATCAGCAACAAACCTGAAATTTTAGACGACTTACCCCCTGAACATCTGCAACAGCCTCATTCATTTCAAGATCCTGAGAATCCCCAAACGATTGCCGTATTAGGTGTGCAATATAACCCTTCTAGTGATTCATTTACTTATCGATGTACCTTCGATACTCCACCCCCCATTACTAAACGTAAGGTACTTCATATGTATGATCCTTGCGGATGGATAACACCAGTGGTTTTCAAGGCCAAGATATTTATCCAGAGGCTCTGGCTTTCTGGGCTCAATTGGGACGACTTGCTATCAAGCGAACTTTCAGACGAATGGGATTCATTCACCCAAGATCTGGTCAATATGAACAAAGTATCCATTCCGCGTCACATCATGCCTCCAGGTGCATTGTCATTTTCCCTACATGGGTTTTGTGACGCGTCAGAGGCTGGATACGCGGCTGTCGTTTATCTACGAGTAGAACATTCTCCAGACCTTTGCTCCGTCCATTTGCTGATGTCGAAAAGTAAAGTTGCCCCCGTTCGGACGCGACTCACAATTCCCAAGCTGGAATTGCAAGGAGCTGTACTCCTTTCAAAATTAGTGCAACACGTTGCTTCCTGTCTACAGAAAACATTAGTGCTGCACGCTTTATATACTTGGACGGATAGCAAAATCGTCTTGGCTTGGATTCGCACGCCGCCTCATTGCCTTCAAACCTTCGAGGCGAATAGAGTATCTCAGATAAACAACTCTCCGACGCCAACAATCTGGCGACATGTTCCTGGAGAGCTTAATCCATCAGATTGCGCATCACGTGGGTTGAGCC
This sequence comes from Apotomis capreana, assembly GCA_947623375.1. Classification (NCBI taxonomy): domain Eukaryota; kingdom Metazoa; phylum Arthropoda; class Insecta; order Lepidoptera; family Tortricidae; genus Apotomis; species Apotomis capreana. Next base: position 13,116,453 of record OX392519.1, read on the forward strand.
CGACTGCTCTGATTGAAAAGACCCTTTGGTGGTCGCCACCCTGGCTTACCCAAAACCCTGACACGTGGCCTCCTCTTGAAAGGGAAACTGAAACTGATTTGCCTGGTCTCAGATGTTTATTAGTTGCTTCTTGTAATAACCTCACATTAGATCCCGCGTTTTTGCTGGAAAGGTATAGTAACTTTAATAAATTAATCGGTGTAACTGGGTTTATGAGACGATTTATTCATAACGCCAAGAATCCTGGTTCCAGAATAGTATCCCCATTCTTGACGACTGAAGAACGTGCCGAGGCCCTTCTGTACCTTGTAAAAATTACCCAATCCCACTCATTTGCTGAAGTGTTAGAACAGCTCCTCCATAAGAGACAGATACGTTCAGCTGTTAGACGCCTTAACCCCTTCTTAGATGACGCCGGTCTGATTCGGGTTGGCGGTAGATTATGCAATTCGGACTTACCTTTTGAATCTCGACATCCACTGTTATTACCTAAAAATGGTCCCCTTGTTAATTTAATCATATCTCACTATCACCGTGAAAACTCGCATGCCAGTGCTGCGACACTACTCGGATTACTGAACCGCCAGTTTTGGATATTGTCAGCCCCTCGCGCTATTCAGCGAATTATATTTCACTGCCTCCCTTGTTATCGCCTTAAAACTATTTCCGCACAGCCACCAATGGGTGATTTACCTGAGGATCGAGTAACTGCCTCCCGACCATTTCATGGTGTAGGTACGGATTTTGCCGGCCCCTTCTATACTAAAGTACAGCCCTTTCGAAACCGTAAGCTAACCAAGACCTATCTCTGTGTATTTGTCTGTCTATCTACGAAGGCTGTACATCTCGAAGTGGTGTCAGACTTAACCACTGAGGCCTTTATCGCTGCCTTTACTAGATTTGTCTCTCGTCGCGGGTACCCCAGTCTAGTGCGCTCCGATAACGGTCGAAACTACGTTGGGGCGAATAATTATCTCAAGGAGTTACACGATTTCCTGTCACACAAAAGTGCCGAGATTGGTTACGAGCTGGCCAAACGTAATATTAAATGGTTATTCAGCCCTCCGGCATGCCCGCACTGGGGCGGACTATTCGAAGCTGCGGTAAAATCTGCCAAAACTCATCTGAAGCGTGTAATTGGAGACACTCCCTTAACATTTGAAGAGCTGACAACTGTGTTTGTTAAGATTGAGGCTGTTCTAAATTCGCGGCCTCTCTGTGCTGTATCTCGGGATGCCAATGACCTTGAAACACTGACCCCGGGTCATTTTTTAATAAATCAACCCTTAACCGCATTACCCGAGCACCCCTTTAAGGAAGTTAAATTAAATCGGCTAACGCGTTTCCAACTGCTACAACAAATAACTCAACATTTCTGGTCTCGTTGGCATTTAGAATACCTATCCACTCTACAAGCGCGAAATAAATGGACAGCCCCCATGGAACCGCCTTCTGTAGGGGAACTGGTCCTTTTAAAGGAGGACAATGCTCCACCCTTAGAATGGAGACGTGGCCGTATTACTCAACTGTATCCTGGACAAGATGGTGTCGTCCGTGTGGTTGATGTTCGAACCCCAACAGGTGTATTAAAGAGATCTTTGACCAAACTTGTCCGATTGCCTATCCAATAATTTACTTGCTTTATCTTAAACATTTATTTATGTTTAGGGCGGGGGGAATGTTCATTTACTTATTTAATCCCCACCGCTCGAAAACGGCCGCTTATAGTTAATCTCTCATACATACTTACGACTCTTCAGTACTGACCGACGACTGGTGCGGAGCACATGAAAATCGTTCTCCCGTGCGTTTAAATTTCTTTTGTGTCTCCCGTTTACGATTATCCGGAGAAAGTGCATTTCGCTTGTGATCTGGACCAAAGTGAACCCTGGACTTGCTGCTGTGAAAGTGCCCGCGGCCGCGGTTCCGTGCAGAGACAATTCGACGCTGATCACGGTATTGTGCCCTTAAATTACTATCACCAGGACGACTGACCAGCCCCCCTTTAATTATTCCCTTAACAATAAACTTAAACTAAATCTAAAAATGGCCCCTGCGGCATAGTGCCAAAGATGCTGGCGGCATTTCCTCGCTGAATCGCCAAACTGATTCTTTGAGCGAGGAAACCGCCAGCTCTCCGGTCACCGGTAACATCAATTAGCCTCTTCGAAATATCTTTGAAGAGGCTTAATGCGCTGGGGCCCCACGGACCCAGGGTCTCGACGCCAAAAGGTATAAAATTGTACTCAGCGCCAAGACCACTGTACTTATTCCGTTTTATGCCTTCGGCCGCTTCTGCCGCTGCTCCGGCCCTGATTGAGGATCGGTGGAGATGTGACGGGGCCAGTGTGTCTACACAGGTTGCATCCCACACCAGCACCCGTCCCTTACTCCACGGAATCAAAGACATTCCGTCCGGTCTCTTGCCATCGTCTCTTGAGATGCCGGTCGGCTCTAAAAGGGCCGGCACATTGATTGATGCAAGAGACCGGCGGATGATGTCGTTCAGAGCAGCATGTCTTGAGAAGCGGCCTGCACTGCTCTGGCAGGAAAGTCCGTGGTGACCCAGCCTGTCAACGTCTTTGCCGCAGGGGCATCGGTGTGGGGCGCAGACCGGGACCCCGAGACGGAGACAAACTGAAAGTCGGACGGTATTGGGTTCTAGAAAAGTTCCAGTACTCACGGAAGGGTGCGCTTGGAGCCAGTAACCGGCCTCTTTGGTGCCTACTGCCAAAATTCTGGCTCGGTCTTCCGTAGAGCACTGGCTTAGGATGGAATCTACGGTCAATTTACACAATAAGTCGTCCCAGCTCCGTTGTGATTTTGAATTTTCCGGATAATTGTGGCCGGGGCAAGCAATTGACCAAGCCTTTTTTGCGTCTTCTAAGCCCGCAATCTCATAGTTTGTGGGTAACGCCCTTAGGATTTTACCTATGAGATTAGACGAGCTATGAACTGACGACAAAAAAGCTGGTAAAGCGACACTAGAAATTTTGCGGATCCCTAGCCCACCGTACCGAATGGGAAGAGATCCTTGGGACCAGGACTGCTCGCTTAGCTGAGAATTGAGGACGGATTCTAAATTCATTTTGATCAAACTATCTATTTGTAACAAAAGATGTTGATGATTCCAAAGTGGACAGCAGCGAAGCACATAGGTAAGTTTAGGAACAAAAAGACAATATTTAATAATTGAAAGAGCAAAATGTGGGCTAATTTCAAGCAACCGATGAGAATGATTTTGAAATTTCGAGATAGAATTTTGAACAAAGTCAGAAAAGCATTCTTCAAAAATAGGGGATCCTAAGAGGCAAAGATTACTTTTGTCAATAATGTTAATGTCAGGCAAAAGCTCGTTAATTTTTTGTTTTATATTAATGACGTCATTGCAGGAATTTTGAAAGAAAAGTTCACACTTGTTGAAATTTAGCTCGAGGCCAATCTTTTTGAATTTATTTTTAATTTCGCGGAGATCGGAAAGTACAGTGTTTGCATCGCCCCCTAGAATCCCGTCGTCTAGGTACCAAACATTAAATTTTGAAGCCAAATTTTTAATAATAGGGTTGATGGCCAAACTAAAAATTGCTGGCCCCAAGGGAGGTGCGAAGGGCATGGACAGCGGCCTCACAGCCACCTTTAACGCCAAAGCCTAATTGGACCCGTTCAAAAAGAGGTTGTAATTTTGCTTTAATGTGTCGAACTGCGATTTTAGAAGCGAGGCGGCGAAGTGTTGTTCCAACAGCAATAGGTCTCACCCCTCCATCCTTCTTAGTGAGGGCGATAAGGTTTGCTCCATATAAAATAGGTACTTAATATATCTGGATCGATATTACCAGAGTACATACGATTTAATAATTGGGTGATGCAACTTATCAGTTGCTCACCTGCATCACCCACGGAACGCGATGTAAGGTCCTTTAGATGTTGGGGTGAGAGTCCATCCAGGCCAGCGGCAGAACCAGGTTTGAAAGAATTTATACCATTAAAGACGTCGGCATTTTTAATTTCGAGGCAGGCCTGGTTTGCCGTTGGAGGGTCGAGAAAGAAAGGAGTTGCTGGAGCTGGGGGATGTTTCGTCTGTAAAGCCAGAAGAGTATCAGGATTATCTGGGGATAGCACGTCACTTGAGAAAAGTAATCGGGCGGCGCCTTTGAGATCTCCATCACTATTTTTTTTTCTATAGTCCTGAGATGATTACGGGTGGGTGGAGATGGAACGTCTAAATGTGTGGTGGATGGAATGGTGTGATCTATGCAGTTATTTTTAATTTTTTGTGTTAGAGATATATTGGAATTGTCTTTTTTTGCGTGAAGAACCAAATATGGAAAGAGAAGGAGATTTTGCCAGTCTTGAGTAGAGTTTTTTGAAATACATTTTTCTATTAATTTTGACAAATGAGTAGCAACGGATATTCTGGCCCCGCGAGGGATTATTTTGACTATTTGTACATTGTTTTTGAGATGACTGAGACGGATATGAAATGGTTGATGTACAATAGGTGATGAGGTATCTAAATTTAAAGGAGTGGCATCTTGGCTGAGACAGTTCCGATGCGATTTGGACTTGTGAATGTTTAAACCTTTGGAACTTTTCGCTTTTTTAATATTAGTGGGATAAACCTAACAGTATTGTTACCTGCTGCGACGAAATACTACATTAAGGATCTGCTTTTGACATTGACTATTCCAATTACATTCCCATTTTGCTAAAAGACGCAGACAACAGACAGGTCTATACAGGATGACTTCAGATTGGTAATACAAAACACTTTATTGTGCCTCAGTTAATGATAAATAATATATTACATCTAAGTTAATTCTTAAAATTTGCTATGGTAAAATAGAAAACGGGTATTTCATTAGGTATAGTTAATTACACGTAGAAGTCGAAATAGCGATATTCTACGACGTGAGTAAACCTGTTGTATTTTAATATATCTGAGACTCACGGTACTTTTCTAAGTAGAAAGCTACCTATCTTTAACTTTCGTTATTTTTCTAACGAAACAAATAGGTAATTAAATATAATATGAAAAATATTTATTTCCAAAAGTACAACATCACTAATATATTATACTACCAATGTGTGATTACTTAATGGTTACCGCAAATTCAATAGCTCACTATCATATCTGTCACTCGTCGTTATTTACGTTACTGACGTAAATCGAAGTTTATAAGATATTAACCGAATTAATTGCGTGCCTGCGTAAGCACTGTACTTCGCGATGTAAAATTAAAATCATTAATTATCCATTCTTTAAATAAATAAATAAATAAATAAATATTAAGGGACAATCATACACAAACCTAGTCCCAAACTAAGCAAATCTTGTACTATGGGTACTAGACGACGATATACATAATATATAAATACATATATAGTAGGGTGTTTCATATTTCAAAAAGTTTGATTTTCATGTGGCTTCGCTCAAATCCTTGATCGCACTTACCCAAAAGGCCTCTATGCCAAATTTCAGCTTAATTGAACATTATTTAGAGGTTGCGCCACATTGTGGAATTTGCAACAAATACGTAAATTCTTGAGCATTATTCAAATAAGAATTTTACCATTTTTGGGTTATTAAATAAAAAAAAACTTATCTGGCATAAAAAAGCAGTAAAGTACATCAAATTCAACTTTCAGTAACGCTTCTTCTAATGAATTTCTATAAACAGCCTACCTTTCAAAGAAAAGTATAGTTTTAGTGTACACTCATTATGACAAAAAAATAATAATAAAAATAATATCATACAATAATATGTCAACATCTGCTAAGAACTTAAAGTAGAGAAGATATGCAATATATCTGTATAGAAAGAAAAACACAAAAGTACATTTTTCAGAATAATTTTTGAGTGCCAGTACGATACGCGGTTTCCGCATAATATAGAGCGATTATAACTTTGGCGACATGAAGAATGTTATTTTTGTATAGTATGCTATACTGATATGCATTACATATTGATAAACAATAGCAAATTATACAAATACATATATTTTCAGGCTTCTTAACTTTTTTATTTTTTGTGTATAGGTTCAGAGCTCCAAAACTCTACGATTTTGCTTTTTGTATGTTATTTTATTCTATATTTTTGTAAAATATGATGTAAATTATCTCTCATCGTATTAAAAATACTAGACTTCTTCTATATTCTAAGTGATATCTGCTCTAGAAAGCGTTTGCTGTATTTTTTCCCTTTTTTCTATAAATGGTAAAATTACCCGTTTCTCTTGAAGGCTCTGACTTTATAGAAATTGAACAATAGTTTAATTACTTACATTTAAACTTCTCTACGGGTAATACTCTTTACTTCCAAACAGAGATATTTATGATTAACATCTTATAAAATATAAAATCAGTACTTCGGAACTATTACGAATTTTAACATTTGTTGTAAAAGTGGTTAGTTGGCGCAACCTCTAAACGTCCTCAAATTTTCTTGAAATTTGGAACAAATATTTTATTTTATTATAGAGACTCGATCCCCAAGCGAAGTCCTAAAAAAATACACAGTTTATTTTTTTCCATACAAAGATGAAACACCCTAATATATAGATAACATCCATGACCCAATAACAAATATTTTGCACAAATATTTGCCCCGGCCGGGATTCGAACCCGGGACCGCCGACTCAGCAGGCAGGTGTCTACCAACCGAGCCAAACGCGTCGTATATAAATAAATATTAGAATAGGCGTGAAGACGAGATATTTATTTGAAAATCTAAATCAAACAATGTTCTTTTTTTTTGACAAGTGAAAAATTAGCAATCTAAACACATTTACTTCACAATGCTATGTCAAATGATAACCAAAGACAAGTATTGATTTGAAATACTTTAAACCTCTTTGATTTCAATCATAGTGGCCTGGGTCATTGTCAGTTCACAAAACCTAAGACAGGGGTTTTACAGAAGGGATGATGTGAGCAAAACCTTGTATTACCAAAATTTTGTATTACCAATTTAAAGTCACCCTGTATATATATTGAGTTCTAAAGTTACCGAGACTATTAGGTAAATTTAACCACAGCAATATATGTATACACATATTAAGCCTGTATATAAAATGTTATCATCCAGCTAACAGTTAGGTATTCCTTGAATTTGTGTACCTAATTTGTATCAGTCTCAGTTAGGTAAAAGAACAATAGATACAAATTAATCTATTCTTATTCCCTTTACAATCTGTCAGAAACTTCTGTTTGGTACTAATCTATGCTATGTAATATCTATTCCGTTTAAGAGCTTTTCGCTGTATGATTTTTCAATTCTTATATAATTATTAACTGTTAGAAATGAAGCAAAAAATCGTCATAATAATATTTAATTTCATTATAAAACCTTAACACTAAATTGCAAGTATTCTACGTTTTGGGCTCAAGAAAACGTAAAATACAAACAATAACATTTACTTATGTACATTGTACAGACTATACAATATTCACATAGATTACAAATTCACTTAACGATAACACGTAACAGAACATTAAAAGGAACTTTTTACACCATTACACTATGAAAGTTCGAATTGACAAGCTTTAGATGCTTTGCATTTCAATGCTGCTAAGTTCATGCTATTTGCAGCAGCTTTTTAGTCAGAAAATCTGAGAGCAGTGAGAAGTCTTCGTGTTGGTGGTAACTGTCTGCTCAAGTTGAGCAAGCGCTGTTAATTCAGTATCCATTTTCCTGTTCTTATTCCTGTGGTCCTTATTGTGACCCTTCTTCCGACAGCAGCAGAGAATCTCCTCAAATTCCTTGCGAAAGTTATCGTTCAACCACCCGTACAACAGCGGGTTGGAAACCGCGCTGGACATACCAAACATATGACAGATCGCGTAGGTTATTATCATGGAATTCTCACCCATCAGAGGTTCTTTGGAGAAATCTGCCACTAAGTTAAACACGTTTAACGGCAACCAACTTATCACATACGTCACGGCGATTGCTATCAAAATAGCTGGAGTTTTCCGCGTAGTCCGTCTTCTACCTCTGAGTCTTTTGTGGATTTGTATATGGGCTATAACTACGACTAGGACTGGTAGAAGATATTGGAATATTAGACTGAAGACGGAGTACATTGCTCGTCCATTGGCGATTGGCCAGTCTTCTATACAGAAGCTGAGGGAATCCATGCCGATGAGGCCGATGTTGTGGGTCTTGAGGTTTCGGAACATGTAGAGAGGTGAGGCGAGAGCAAACGCTGTTAGCCAGATGCAGAACATGATGATGAGGACTCCCATGGTTTGGAGACCTTGCCTTGTGGGGTAGACGATTAACTGTGGACAAAGAAAAAATAGTTATAAGTAGGTTTAATTCATTATTATGTTTTTGTCTGTTGGGGATTTTATAATGTTGGTTTAAAATTTTTTGAGATCACAAACATCACATTTTCTTATGTGATTTCAAACGTTCGTAAACTTATGGTGTTTTGTTATCCACACAAAATTTGGAAATTGTTTTGAGAATCCCTATAACTTAACAAAACAATAAATTATGTCACATAATATGTATAGGTGGCCATTTGTATGGAGTGTTTTAGGAATGTTGAACTTTGGCGGTCATTCTGACTTTTAGAGCACTCTAAGTCTTGATCCCAAAAAAAAAGAATCGATTGACACCCTCAAAAAAAAATCTTTAAAATGTTGTCACATTAGATCATCGAATTCACTAGTGCAACACAGAATGTGGATATCTGAAGGGCGCCAGCACCCGTTTACACATATTGATTTTGTACGAAGTCAATTTATCAGTTTATCATTGAGAGGTTGGCGTAATGAACAAATACCTACACACTACAGATAAGGCCACTTAATAAAACGATAGCGAGCCGACCGTAAAACATTTAATGACTAATATTGGTGACACTGTGGAATACTACTGAAATTGCGCAGGGAATTGAGAATTAGGCACTATCTGGTTACTAAATCCGTAATTTATGTGTAACATTGACTTGAAATTGTGGTTATTAGCATACCGTGGGGTTTTCGGTTCACAGATGATTTGAGGATGTCGGCTCCGGGTTGCCAGACGAGTGAACCGGAATATCGTACCGACATACTAAAATTATCGCACCAGACGATTTGATTATCATACACCGGTCCAAGCGGCAGGACATCGAAAATAAATAATAATAAAAACAGCTCCAAAAGCGTGTATAGCACAAAATAATGAGCAATTTTGGATTTATTGATTCAATTTAATTATTGTTACGAAGGTATTTTGGGGAATTCAGACATCTGACATTGGCATCCCTGATAATGGCGACAAAATTGTCATAAAACTTGTACGAAATAGTCGAAAATTTAGACGTTTCGATCAGGTTGGCAGTCATTTCTGATCATGTAGACGTTTTCAAGGTCTTAAAGGTCACTCCAGTGAGTGCGTTTTTCATATAATGTTATAAAAATCCCTAGAATTTAACCCAACCTTTGACGACTTGCAAGCTATCGTACTTTACGATATCGTACGATACGATAGTTACTCATTGTAACGTATATCGTACCGGGGGTCAAATTATCATATATGTACGATAATTATAGTACGTCTGGCAACCCTGGTCGGCATAGTGTCAAATTATTTGTGAACCGAAAACCTCGGGAGAAGAAGAAGGCCTTTGACTGCGGGCCTATGGACTGTTCTGGTCAAGTTAGGATGCCCAGAGAAGTTTGTTCGTATGATTCGACTCCATGACGAAATGACCTGCTGTATAACCTTTAACGGTGAACAGTCAGATTTCTTTTCCGTTAGCAGTGGTGTCAAACAGTGATGTATGCTCGCACCGACTTTGTTTGCGCTTTATTTTGCGGTAGCAGTTGAGGAAGCTCTGGCTCGCTTGCGTAAAAACTAGTGCCTACGCCACATCTTGGGATTTAGGTAGCCGACCCCGATTGAGAATTCACTCTCTACAAAGATATGGGACAAAGGCTAGGAGGATGATGAGTTGAGGAGGCTCTGGAACAGACTTCTGCTGGCATTAGCATTCGTTTCCGAACTGATGGAGGACTATTTAATTTATCTAGACTTAGATCTCGCACAAAGGAGTCACATATGGTTATAACGGAGATTATGTATCCAGACGATCTGTGTTTCGTGGCTAACTCTCCGCACTTGCTTCAGAACCTTATTTTAAGCTTGCACCAGGTTTGTTGCCGTTTTGGTCTTAAAATCAGCATTACCAAGACCGAGGTTATGGCAATGAACTATAGCGTAGCCACTGAAACCCTAAGGATATACCTTGGCAGCAAGGAACTGAAGCAGGTGGAGAAGTTTAAGTACTTATGCAGTACCATCACGTCTAGGTGTGACCTTGATACCGAAATAAATAACCACATTGGTTTCGTTTGGCCGCGGCTTTCGGTAAGCTGCGATCCAAGGTGCTGCGATCGCATGATTTGAAGCTTTCTACAAAAGTTTCTGTTTATGTGGCTATCGTTCTCCCTGACCTCCTGTACTCATCCGAGACCTGGGTCCTTTATCGGAAGCATATCCACAAGTTGGATAGGTTTCACCTAAAATGCTTGCGCGATATTTTAAACATCAAATGATCTGATTAATATAAATAAATATCGGAAAACCTCACACAAATCAATCTAGTTCCACAGTAAGCTCTAGTAGGCTTGTGTTATGGACACTAGACGATGATAAACATTCTTATATAAATACATACTTAAATAGAAATAACATCCATGACCCAGGCACAAATATTCGAGTTCATCACACAAATATTTGCCCTTGCCGGGATTCAAACCCAGGACCGTCGGCAGGTGCTTAACCACTGCGCCAACCGCGTCGTCATAACTCGCCATCTATGCAAAGCTATTATTTAAAATACCAAATTATTATTTTAGCTGCCCGAGAAATAACACGTTGTGTCGGAAACCTGAAAAAGATGTGACGACGATACTCGTAATGTGCAAGCAGTAAAATAAGATCATTACCCTCTTAACTAGGCTGTCTAAGACAGTTCACGGTAATAAGTGACAGGCTCGGCGAATAGCCTCTTAAATGTTTTCCGAGGATGGCCTCTTAAATCTTTTGTAAGGTTGAAGGGTGAATACTAAATGACAAACAAGAATGCTATCCACCTGACGGAAAACAGTTCACATTTAAAGTTCTAAATTTGTGAATTCATTGTAGATTTCCTAATAAATATTAATATAACTTATATCCCAACAGGATGCTTTTCAGCGTAATATTGCGGATTTTTAGTAACTGAAGTTGAAAATCTAAATATTCCGCACTTTTCAAGTAATATTCGCATAATGAAGTCAAAAATTTCCACAGTGATGAAAGTCAAGTTTTTTTTCCATAGGATTCAGTATTTTATTCAGTATTTTTGACGACGCGTTTGGCTCGGTTTGTAGACACCTGCCCACTGAGCCGGCGGTCCCAGGTTCGAATCCCGACCAGGGCAAATATTTGTGTGATAAACTCGAATATATGTGCTTGGGTCATGGTTGTTCTATTTATTTATCTATATAAGTACGTATCTCGTCGTCTATTACCCATAACACAAGCCTTCTGGAGCTTAATTTGGGACTAGATCGATTTGTGTGGGGATGTCCGATATTTATTATATTTATTATTTATTTAGGAAAAGGAACGAAGGGTGGAGCAGCATTCCGGTAATCAATGTTGATGACAAATCCGTGACATATCGCTAATGACGTTTAATAACGCAAGTATATGACGTATGCACATTATTGCCATATGAAAGCTGTTTGTAGCGCCACTATCCCTGGGCTGGACCGACGTTTGCTAGGCTATACGTTACAACATACTTTTACTAGATTCCGGGATTCGAACCCAGGACCAAGGGTCCATTTGGCTGCGCTACCACTGCCAATCGCGACGTGTAAATAAATTACCCTATATTTATTATTGCATAATATTGGATACCGTGAAACTGTCCAACTTTGCCCTAGTGGGCAAATGTCCCCGCGTTCGGTGTACATGTTGAAATAGGTTAAGTATCCACTTTTGAAGCTAAATATAAATACGTACCGTTCATCTATTTGTTGATGAAATAATTCGATCATTTTGTTCATTTTTTATTTAGGTATGCCAGTGGGGACATTTACCCAAAAGGGCAAAATTGGACGGTTTTACGGTACGTAAATGATTATCGTACAGTCGCCATCAGATATATCGCAGCATATATGGCGTTCATAAATATCTGAACACGACTCTTATTGACTGAGCGTTTTGCGATATATCTGATGGCGAGTGTACCACGAGGTTTTCGGTGCACAAATGATTTAACACTAGGCCAACATAGGCGTCAAATCATTAGTGCATCGAAAACCACGGGGTATGAATTATCATCACAACAAACAACAAAAAACAAGGATAGATCTATTCCCCTATTCCCTAGTGCTTTTATACCAATACGAATCGATGTCCTCATTTTTCAAAGTGATTCGTCAATCGGGCATCTGGTTTTGGGTAAACAATGTAGTCCAGTAAAAATACCGTTGTAGCCTAAGTCTATGATTTTTGTTTGAATGCATTATTACTCAGGAGTTCCAATATTCAACAAAAAAAAAACTAAAATATTTATTCAGTAACTTATGAGCATTTCTAAAAAAGTTTGTACACAATTAAGACAGAAAAAAGTCCTATATAATTTTCCTATTTTGTTACCAATTTTCTTTGTGATTTTCAAAACATTGGTATGAGATTATATATAATTAAAAAAGTATAAGCATAACAGAACCTTTATTATCGAACATAGCCATACGAACATAGTCGAACATAGCGTTGATATAAAATTACTAAAATAATTGGTAACAAAATAGAAAAATTATATTGACTTTAATTTTCTGTCTTAATTGTGTACAAATTTTTGAGAAATGCTCTTATAACTATTTCAGCGTATATGAGTTGGTGCTTCTTTTTAAGCATTAATTATGCTTGTGTTAAGAAGTTATTAATATAAAAAAGTTAGAAGATGCATTCTTTTTTAGTTTTTTCCTCTACCGCTGGGCGAGATACTACTCAGCAGTTTAAATTGGTCCAAGTCTGTAGATTCACATGTGCAATTTTTCTTTTCTAAAAATATATTAGCGACATTGCATTGCAATAACTGCAGTAGGGTTATAATTATTTTGACTGCTTTAATATTCTTACATGTCTAAAAATTTCTTAATTGCGTTTAATCGTATTTTGATAATTTTATTTACTAAATTATTACCATATAAATGCTGTAATTTCTTCTTTTTTTTCATTGAGAAAACGCATTTTAGGGAAGGATTCAATTTCACCGGACGCATAACCATAGATTTAAAAAAAATATGAAATCAACTTTTTAACTTTAATGTCATCATTGTATCGACACGAAAAAATTTCAAGATTAGGATTGCCAAAGGTTGACTTTCTATTTAACTTTATTTTTACTGGACTAGGATTACGTACGTAAACGCGACCCTTTTGACTACGGTGTCTAGTCTAAACGTACCCTAGAGACCACTGACCATGAGTGCAGTGACTGTACTTGTTGGCGTCTGCGTAAGTGATTTGTATCACAGATTAATATAGTGGAGAATTATAGTTCTACAAAGTCACCGCTAGGGGCTCTGTACTATTCTCCATACAAATCGTTTACGCTGTGGCTAGCGAGTACGGTCACGTAACTTATGGTAAGGGTAGGTATAGTACGTAGGTACATAAACATACCCAAGGTTTTGACCGGTAGGTAGGTTACACTAGTTGCTTATTTTGTTTTGGCTTGTGTTTAAACGCCTACCAAATATGATTAAACGCCTACCAAATATGTTGATAAATTACTACCAATAAATTCTTAATGCTTACTAAAACGGATGAATGCTCACCAAATAGTGTACCCCAAACTATTCTATAAATAAAGCAAATAATTCTTTTTCTTACATGCTATAAAAATATATGAACACCTAAAAAGTTAATATCAGACCAAATAATCTATATCATTGTCAAATGGATGTCACCAATATTTTATATTATTACTTCCATTTTAGTCATTTTTGCTGAGGCAAAAAACTAAATGCTCACCAAAATGGCTTTTTTCACCAAAATTTCACATTGGTGCTAGGCGGCTAAAACTCGGTATCGGGGGGCTCTCGGGGCTCAAAAATATGAATCTGAAATCTTGTCCGAAAATTCGGTCAAATTCGGAAAATATCGAAAAAAAAAACGATTCAAAATTTCAAATTGGTGCTAGGCGGCTAAAACTCGGTATCGGGGGGCTCTCGGGGCTCAAAAATATGAATCTGAAATCTTGTCCGAAAATTCGGTCAAATTCGGAAAATATCGAAAAAAAAACGATTCAAAATTTCAGATTGGTGCTAGGCGGCTAAAACTCGGTATCGGGGGGCTCTCGGGGCTCAAAAATATGAATCTGAAATCTTGTCCGAAAATTCGGTCAAATTCGGAAAATATCGAAAAAAAAGCGATTCAAAATTTCAAATCGGTGCGAGGCGGTTAAAACTCGGTATCGGGGGGCTCTCGGGGCTCAAAAATATGAATCTGAAATCTTGTCCGAAAATATAGCATAGCTAATAATGACTACCGCACATTATGGAGCGTTTTTTAGGGATATAAAAAAAAAAAACTAACCTAACCTAACCCGGCCGAGTCGGATCTGCTCTGAAAGGTGATCAGGATTAGATGGATACCTAGTGTTACGGACAGCTTTGCAAAGCGTCTAGTTTTAAGACAGAAAATAAATAAATATTTTTCGATAACTTAGACATAAGACTATTGCCCGTATAAGCGGCTGAAAATTATTTCCTTATGTGTATAATCATTTATTTCATGTAAGAGCTCCCGTCATGTCTTAGTAAAAAGACCACGGCAAAACAAAGATGACTCATCGTGGTAATTTCCACTCGCAGCGCGAGACAAAGGAGTCATGTTTGTTTACGTTTGATGTAAAAATTGAGGAAAAATATAGATTAATTTGAAACTTTGTAAGATTATAGATTTCAGTAGATCAAGTAATTTTGTAGAACATTGTCCCGGCCGCAACCGCCCGAGAGCACGACAAATCAAAGACTAAACGTGGCTCACAGCGCGCAGCGCGTTAAGAGTGACCGCGCGAGTGTATATCTCGGACGGTGCGAGCGAGACGGCCTCTGGCCAGGAACAAAGAATAGTTAGGTATTTTCACGCCTCACAGTCAGACGGGAGCTCCCACGGTGTAAACACGCTGATATATTGTTAAATCAAACAGCGTCAATCTATAGAATAAGTTATTTATAAGATGAATCATCAATCAACTCTTATAATTTGATGTAGAAATACAGGGCGGGCGTCCCCCTGGCCTCAAGGCGATTTTGTATAAAAGGACGGCCATTTTTGTATGTAAACACAGTCATCTTGTATCCTACGTAGAGTACCACTCCGTAGTGCGTTGATCATCGATCCGCCACATCACTTCTCCACTTTGCTTCCGAGTGATAACCATCTTAGTTTCTGTAGCGTAGTACCATCGGTCCGCGAATTTAGTTTATCAGTGTTTTAAAGCGTAGTACCATCGGTCCGCGATTAGTATTTAAATTCAGTAGACAGAGACTATATTAGTTAAGTGTTAATTTAAGTGTTTCCGATCCTTGTTGTTTTGTTTGTTAATTCGTGTAATATATTTCGTTGATTTTACTTTTGCGTTTTCGTTTCGTCCGTTTCGTTTACCTTAGCCTACAGTCCACTTCGCTCCATAACTCATCCCTGAGTTTCGGAGTGCCCTTGTAGCGGATAGCCGACGGACGCGGTTGTCCTCTACATTGTTTGGTCCTTCGAGTAGCCGGATCGGAATTAGATTAGTTTAGGTTCGTTTTGTGTAGTTGGAAAGTGCGGTTTCCAAACGTCGTCAAAAGATGGTTATAACGCGAGGAAACAAGAGTGAGGAGAGTGCGCGCTCGCAGCATGAGCGCAATCAAGCTGCAGTCGACCTACAACGGTTCGCGGTGACAAACGTTGCAGTCACGCACTCACCGCCCGCTGCCCAGGCCCGGCCGGGCCCTTCGGGACTGCAATTTCAAACCGACTCACCAGAGTCCCCCGCCGAAGAAGCTCCAATTTCGCCGCCAACCGACACTATGGCTTGGCGCAGCGAACTGGAGCAACGGCTGTCGAAGAACGCCGAGCGCTTCGGCCAATCACAGAGCGCCGTGCCGGCCGCGCCGGCCGGCCAATCACAGCACTCCGCGCCGGCCGACCAATCGGAGGCCCGCGCGCAGCGACGCGAGTTCGGCGTAACTTTCGCTGATAAAGCCCACGCGCCGCGCCAACCAGCGTCACAGGAACGCCAACGGACTCCAACTTGGAACCACCGCTCGGACGCACCAACTCTTCGCTGCCCCTCGTGATCTTCGCTGCCCTTCGTCAGAAGCCAACGGAAATCGCCTGCTCATCGAGCAAGAACGCCGCCTGCCGCCTTCGCCCTGCCACTTCGAGTCGGTGCACTTCGCCGCAGCGTTAAACCCGGTCCCGCTCAAACGGATGCCCCGGGGGAAGCAATGCGGTGTCGAGCAATAGCCGACAACAAGTAGCGTCGCGGAACGCCGTTCATCTTCCAGAATGGAAAGAAGAAAGACAGCTGCTCCCGATGGGATGGGGGAGGGTAGTTCGCAATCGCAAGAGCGCGACCTACCTTCGTCTGGGCAACTGGGCGCCCCCCAACCCCGCAAGGAGCGAGCCCGTCCAGAGGCCGTCAAACTTGGCCGCACCAAGGACGGCAAACCAGCAGCCTCATCCAGGGTTACCACTCCCGATGGGAAGGGGGAGGGCGGTTCGTGTCCCAAGGGACTCGGGCTGCCTCCGTACACGCGAGTGTGCGCCCCCCAACCCCGCACGGAGGTAGGCCTCCCGACGACCGATTTATTCGGGCCAAAGGGAGGTTCGACACGGTTTCCTGCTCCCGATGGGACGGGGGAGGGAGCGTCGCGTCCTACAGGACGCGGAGCTCCTCCGCACACTTTTGTGGGCGCCCCCCAACCCCGCACGGATGCACACCTGTCGGAGGGTAGTTGTAAACGGGCTGTTTATCAACTACCCACCCAAAAAAGTCGCAGCATCGAGGACCTCCAGAGGGAGCTGGAAGGTTTCTCCGACGCCCTGGAAGCCGCCCCAGCCTCGCAATCACCACCTGCAAGCGAGATGGAGCCCACGCGCCGTTTCACGTCGCCGTCTGCCACCGAAGACAGCTTTAGGGTTGTAAACAGCAAAAACCCTAAAGCCGCGCCGTTCGCCGAGCCCACCCAAACGCCGCACGCCGCCCCCACACATCGGGAGGACCTCGACCGTGATCGCGTCGTGGTCGCCCGCATGCTGGAGGAGGGGCTGCCGTCTCCTGGCCTCGCGGCCTGGATGGCGGCGTATGTGCGCATCACTGGGCACCAGCTCGGCGAGGAAACAGAGTTGCTGGAAGAGGATCTCCCGTTCCTGGAGTTCCTTCAGCAGCACCCAGCGGTCATGGCGCCAGCTAAAAGGAAGACCTGCACCAGCCCAGCAGCGCCAGAAACGCCAAGCAAGCGCCCTTGTCGGAAGGCCTCGCCGCCCACCGACCCACGTTTACGCCGCCGCTCCAAGTCGGCAGGCGTATCCAATCAAGCAGACTCCGTGATGGACACGACGCCGCTACTCGCTAGCGGTTGGAAGGCCCCGCTGTCCATACGTCAAGCGTACACCGCAGCCCCGCCGGACAGAGAGCCCCCCGCGGCCCTCACCCCCGCAACGGCACGCGGTAACAAGAAACCGCCCGCCGCCGCTCCGCCGCCGCCGCCCACGCAGCAGCAACGGAACTACGCCGCCGCAGCAGCCGCCGTCTCCAGCTCCCAGAGTGCCAGTCCAGCCCCGGGAAATGCGGAGAAAAAATCAAACTCCACCCCTGCTGCTTCACAGCAGGGGATAAATAGTCAAAAAAATAAGGTGACTAATAAAGAAAAGAAGGCTCGCTACAAGCCCATAACTATTGCGCATTTCCCGGACTGGCCTCGGCACTTTGCGGAGCTGAAGAAGCTGCTCGGACATGCGCCAAACGCCACCGCTGCGGGAGACGGCGTCCAATTTCATCCGAAGGAGGACGCCGAATTCCGCACAGTACAGGCGTACCTGCTGAAGTTGCAGGACGTCGTCGGAAAGGAGAAGCTGCCCTTCCACATATACAACCACGAGGAAGGGCAAAAACTGAAGGTTGCGCTGCGCGGGCTGCCCACAAACACGGGGCCCGATGTCATCGTGGAGGCCTTGAACGAGCTTGGATACAAGGCCGAATATGCCAAGCCGATCAAGGCGAGGCGAGGAAGACCTGGGTGTGTCTTCTTTGTGCAGATGGGCACACCTGCACCTGAAACACGCACCATCTATGACGTCCGGGAGCTACTTAACATGCCGGGCGTCAAAATTGAAGCTTGGAGGAAGAAAAAGAGGGGCCCTGCGCAGTGTCACAACTGCCAGGGCTTCCGCCACTCCTCTGAAGGGTGCCATCACCCACCGCGCTGCGTCCGCTGCGGAGGCCCGCACCGTGCCGCCAACTGCGAACGTCCGAAGACGGAGAAGCCCACCTGCTGCAACTGCGGCGGGCCACATCCGGCCAACCACCGGAAATGCCCGGTGTTCTTGAGGGAGGCCCGCAATAAGAAAGCGGGCACATACGCCCTGACCAAGCCGCTGAGGACGGGCCCGGAGACCCGCGCATCCCTGGAGATGCCCACTGTGGAGGAGACGGCGTCAGCCACGCTGATGGCGCCGGCCAACAACCCCCAACCAAGGGGTTCTCGTCCAGCCGCGCCGAAAAGCTCCGCCACGCCCGCCTCTAACAAGAAATCTGCGGGCAAAAAGAAGACTGCAGCTGCACCACCCAAATCTGCCCCCCCCCGAAGGCCGCCACTGCGGGGAAGGGGAAGAAGAAGGACGCCACAGCCGCAACAACAAATAAGCCGTCAGCCGCAGACACCATGCTGCAACTGATAACACAACTGCTGAACATCGCCGCTACTGCAGACCCGGCGACCATCTCAGCAGTTGCATCAGCCGCCTCCTCCATCAAGCGTACCATTCAATAGGGAGCTGCGAGTGGTACACTGGAACGCCCGTTCGCTGACCGGCAAACTTGGCTTGCTCCGCCACTTTCTACATGAGCAGAACGTAGACATCATGTTGGTCAGCGAAACGTGGCTCCGGGAGGACGCTCCCCTAAAGATCGGAGGCTACGTCGTATACCGCCACGACGAGCGCAGCGCGGCAACCGATCGCCCACACCGAGGACTAGCTGTCATCGTCAGGCGACAGATAGTCCACCAGCCAGTCGCATGGAAGGCCTATGACTCGATCACCGCATTGGGAATCGACATCCGTGTGTCTGGCCACGACCTGCGGATATACTCCATCTACAGACCCGTCGGCCCGCCGAGAGAGGTGGTGCCTAACGTCCGTGCCCTTCTGCAAGCCCCCATGCCGACCATCCTGGCGGGGGACTTTAACGCCAAAAGCACCACCTGGCACTCCTCAACGACGGACTGGACGGGTCATAAGATCCAAAAAGCTGCAGATGATGGCGACTTCGAGGTGTCCGGTCCCGAGCAACCTACACACTACGCGGACAACTATAACACATCGGACATCATCGATTTCGCCATCCACCGTGGGGTCAACGCGGTCATGACCCAAGAAGCCCTGGACGATCTCCCGTCGGACCACCGCCCGGTCCTGCTGACACTGCGAGATCTGCCAGTCATGTCTCCAACACCGGCACCGAAGAGACGCATCTGCTGGGAGACCTTCTCGACGGCCATGGAGGAGAAATCCCAGACCATGCCAGTCTCCACAGCAGACGAAGTGGAAGAAGCCACCAAGCAGCTCACCGCCACCATCCAGCATGCGATGAACACCGCAGCGCACACCGTTCCGGCCAGCTCCAGGCGCAAGCCCCTGCCGGCCCGGATCCAGGGACTCATCGCGCAGAAACGTCGCATGCGGAAAGAGTGGCAAAGAACCAGATGCCCCACGCTGAAAACTTCCCTAAACACCCTGGTGGAAAGGGTTAAAGAGGAGTTGAGCAAGCATGCAGCCGAGTCCTGGGAAGAGCACCTGACGTCAATAGACGGTGACATGCCCTCGTTGCACCGTCTCTGCCGAAGCCTCGGCATGACGTCCACAACCACCGCTCACCCACTGCTCGACAAGAACGGACTCCCCAAGTACCAGGCGAAAGACAGGGCGGAAATCTTTGCCGACAGCCTTGAGGAGCAGTTCCAGCCGAACCCGACGACGAACGTGGAGCACGTCCTAGCAGTCGAGAGACACCTCCAAGAATACTTCGCAGCACCGATCGCGGCGGAAGAGGACCCCGTCTTCTCCACACCCGGCCAGGTGAAGCGAGCACTCCAACGGACCAAGCCAAGAAAGGCACCGGGCGCCGATGCGATCCCGAACAAGGCGCTCCACCACCTACAGCCGCGCGCAATCGCGGCGGTAGCGCGCTTGTTCACTGGGATCCTGCGCTCGGGACACTTTCCCACACCGTGGAAGCTTGGCCGGGTCATCCTCCTTCACAAACCAGGGAAGGACATGAAGAAGCCGGAGAGTTACCGCCCGATCACTCTCCTCAGCACACTATCGAAGGTGTTCGAGAGACTCCTGCTAGGACATCTACAGCGTCACATCGAGCCCCGACCCGAACAGCACGGGTTCCGCGAGGGCCACTCGACCACGCTGCAACTGTCCAGGGTGCTGCACCACATGGCGACGGCCATAAACAAGAAGCAGGTCACGGTAGCAGAATTCCTGGACATGGAGAAAGCTTTTGATAGAGTTTGGCACGAGGGCCTTCTCTACAAGCTTTCCCAATCACCGGCCCCTCGACGAGTGATACGCGTCGTCGCATCTTTCCTCGACGGAAGAAAATTCCAGGTGGCAGTGGAAGATGCCACCTCATCCGAACGCCCGATACTCGCCGGCGTTCCTCAAGGGAGCTGCCTGTCTCCGGCCTGCTATGCCCACTACACCGACGACATACCGGTGGAGGGCGACGTCAAGCTGGGGCTATACGCGGACGATGCGGCGTTCTTCGCGACGTCCATCAACACCAAACGCGCAGCAATGAAACTTCAGCGACAGCTTGACGTCCTTCCCGAATGGCTCTCCCGTTGGCGCCTGTCGGTCAACGTGGGCAAGACGCAGGCCATCGTCACAGGCAGAGCGAAGCTGCCACCTCCACTCAGAATGAGCGGCCAGGAGATCCGGTGGTCACACACCGCCAAGTACCTGGGTGTGACCATCGACAGGGGACTCACTATGACGCAGCATGTAGATGAAACGGTGCGGCGAACACGTGCAGCAGCAACCCGTCTACGTCCAGTCCTAGCCAGCAGCCTTCCCTTGCGAACGAAGCTTGGGATATACAAGACGTACCTGCGGTCCCGTCTAACGTACGCGGCTCCCGCATGGTACGCTCTTACGTCGGAGAGCAACAAGAAAAGGCTGCGTGCGCAGGAGTCCCAGTCCCTGCGCACCATCGTCTCGGCCCCGCGCTACATGCGGAACGAGACGATCAACCGAGACCTGGAATGGCAAGGGCTGGACGTCTTCATCGGGCGACTAGCAGGAGCCATGTTCCGCCGCGCCGACAACTCCGGACTTCCCAGCCTGGAGGGAATCGCGCCACTGCATGCTCGTCCACCAGACGGAAGGGGCCGAGCTCTGCCAAGAGAGCTCGTGCCCCCCGATTGAGTCCCCTGGAATTGATCCAGGATACCACAACGCCAAGATCGGCCAACAGAACGAGAAGCCGCTGAGAGGCCAACGTGCTGACTCCATCACACAAGAAGCCAGCCACTAGAACCCGAATATTCAATTGCTGAATTAAAACAGCCAGAATACCCGTCCGCAGTTGCGGGCGGAGTCATACGCCGCCACAGAGGGCCCAGCCCTGGTATGGCTACCCCACATGCCCGTGAGGGTATGTGTGAGCGTCCACGAGAAGAACCAGCGTCACTTCACTCAAGAGCGTCGAACGCGACGGACGTGCTCCGCCGCGAGGCGGAGCTCGCCGCCATGGAGCAACTCAAGCAGCTCCGCCTAGAAGAAATCCGGATGGAACGCGAGCTCGTAGAAAAGAGGCTCGCCGTAGAGATGGAGCGCATCGACGAACAATCTCGGGCCGGCGGTTCACAAGCCGACTCACAGCGACGCGTCAACGATTGGCTGTCCAACGTCCACCCTGCCGACGCGGACCAAGCGAGGCAGACACGGGATCTTACACCGCAACGCGAGACACGCAAGCGACACGAAGAGGAGCCCCGGACACCATACAGCCGTCGAGAACGCTCAACGAGTCGAGACCGTGTGATCGACCGCCTCACCGACACTATCGAAACCATGATGCGGCCGCCTCCGAAACAAGTCTACGAGCTGCCGCCGTTCTCCGGGGAGCCAAGCGAGTGGCTCACGTTCTACAATTCGTACACCGAGAGCACCGCACGCTACAAATACTCCGCCTATGAAAATGTCGCGCGCCTGCGACACTGCCTGCGAGGAGAAGCCCGTCAATGCGTGCAGCACATGATCGCCTCGTCCGCCCGACCTGACCTAATCATACGGGTCCTTAAGAAGAATTTCGGGCGCACAGATCTACTCATCGATCGCGCCATTGATGAACTACGAAGAATGCCGCCGCTCGGACCGAGCGCCAATGATCTCAACCAGTTTGCCATACGCATCATGAACATCGTGTCGACGCTTGTGGACCTGGACCGCCGAAGCTACGGCGCCAACCCACTTCTCATCCGGGAAGTCAC
Source organism: Apotomis capreana (assembly GCA_947623375.1). Taxonomy (NCBI): domain Eukaryota; kingdom Metazoa; phylum Arthropoda; class Insecta; order Lepidoptera; family Tortricidae; genus Apotomis; species Apotomis capreana. The sequence goes on from OX392519.1 coordinate 13,139,227, forward strand.
CGAGCGACTGAGCCCACACTTGCGCAGTCGCTGGTGTTCCTACGCCAAGGAACACCTGAGCTCCGCCGAAAACGAACTCATGTTGATGGCGGAGTTCCTCCTTGAAGAAAGCGATGCTGAGATGGAATTCTCACACGCCAAGGCGCCGACAAGAAGACCGACGCCCGCCGCCGAGCTACGGGGATCGCAGCGCGTCCCAGTCGAGCAACGAGCAGCGGCGCCGGAAGAGGAGCCGTACGACGCCCTCATGAAGATCGTGCGCACATATACTCCACAAAGCACGCCGACGGCTGCCTATACTGCGGCGGCACTCACTCCACTACAAACTGCCGCAAGCTACGCGAGATCACAATCGGAGCCCGATGGGATTGGGTTCGCAAAAACAAGCTCTGCGTCACGTGCCTGGACCGCCGGCATCGCCGCGACCAGTGCCGCGCCCGCGGCTGTGATGTCCCCGGGTGCACTTACCCGCATCACCGCTTGCTACACGCCGATGCAAGCCCAACGCCGAGCAACGCGCCAGACAGGGCGCAACCAGCACCGCCACGTACTTGGACGCCGAACGCGCCGTACACGTTGATCGCCACAGCGCCGTGTACCACCGAGCCGTTCGCCTACCGCCAGTACGTGCCGGCACCCCACGCGGCTGAGCAATTCGCCGCGACACCGAACGCACCGCAATATACGTTGAACGCCCCAGCGCCGTATACACCGATGCATCAAGCCGCCCCGTACGCGCCCTATCCGTACGCGCCGGCCCTCATCGCGACTGAGCAAGTCGTCGCGACGCCGAGTGCCACGCCAGCCACTCTGCCACAACCAATATCTGCGCAACACACTGCAGCGCCACGACGGCGCCCCGCTACGCGCACGACAGACAATGCACCCGAGACGACGGCGTGCATTTCCGAATTCACCTCCAACACGGCGGAGTTCGGACACACCACTTCAGTGCTCCTCAAGATCATCCCGATCATCATTGGCGGACCACGCGGCGAAACACAAGCCTACGCTCTGATGGACCAGGGCTCAACAATCTCGCTCATGGAAGAGAGCCTGGCAGACGAGATCGGCGCCAACGGCGCCACCACGCGCCTACACATACAAGGCGTGGGATCCATGGCTGCCAGCGAGAAGAGTCGTCGAGTACACGCCCACTTGCGCAGCCAAACAGGCGGCCCTGCGCATCCAATTGAGCTACGCACCGTCGATGACTTGGGCCTACGCGCACAAACAGCCGAGAGAAGCGATGTCACGCAGTTCCCGCATCTCACCGACATGGGCGCAGCCTGCTACAGCCAAGCCCGCCCACGCATCCTAATCGGTGCTGACCATTGGCACCTGATGCTGCCTTACGCACTCCGCGTGGGCAGACGGAACGAGCCCGCCGCCCAACTATCTCCCTTGGGTTGGGTAATCTTTGGGACGGCGCCACAGCAGCACCCGAGCAGACCACATGCCGTGCTGCACTGCCACGCCGTAGACGACCCGACGCCACTACGTGAGCCCCAGCCCGTGACGGCGTCACTCATGTCACTACGGAACGCGCCGTCCAAGAAAGATGAGCAACGGCAGCCTACAGCAGAGGAAGTCGATCCCTGCACTCAACCCACTGCGGCGGCGTCGCCCCGAGTACAGTACGTGCCGACGGGGGGAGAAGACGACGCCCGCCGCCTACGCCGAGACGACGGCCACGCCATACACCGACGCGGAATGGCGAAAGAAGCACTGCAGACAGCGTGCACACACCGACGCGGTGTAACCACAGCGACATTGCAAACAAGACTGCAAGAGACGCCAGCGGCGTCACTTCAAACACACGCTACATCAGTGGCGTCGCCTGCCGCGACGCCGCGCAAACAACGCCGACGGCGTTGCCCCCGTTCCGACGCTACTAGTCGACGGGGGGAGGAAGGCGTCGTAACGCGCACGACGACGCCACGCGCGCAGACACCACGTCAACGCGCAAAGAAGAGGAAGCGGCCAAGCAGACTGTACCAACGGCGTCACCCCGAACACAACTGCGACCAGGAGCAATGGAGATGGGTGCCTACAAAGAAAAATCCCGCCGATGACGCTACAAGGGCAGACAGCGCGCGTCGCCTGGACATAGGCGCCCGATGGTACGCCGGACCCGAATTCCTGTGGCAGCCTGAAGCGGAGTGGCCACAGGAGACGCCGGCGCCGCCCACTGAAGAGATGGAAGCCCAGCCGCATCAAGTCGCAGCTACGAGCGTGTGGACATCACCGCTGCCTGACATCAGCCGGTTTTCCCAATACAACCGGCTGATAGGCGCGACGGCGCGACTGCTTCAGTTCGCGGAGCGCCTGAAATCGAAGCGGCCCACGGGACTACAGCTGAAGCACATAAGGCAAGCCGAGCACATGTGGCTTCAGCAGTCGCAACGCGAAGCCTTCCCGGAGGAGCTACGGGCGCTATCCCGAGCCGAGCCCATCACTCGACGCAGCCGTCTGTACAAGCTCGACCCCTTCATCGACACAGACGGCCTAATGAAGATGCGCGGGCGAATCAACGCCGCGCCCGCCTACATCAACAAAACGCCGGCCATACCGACGGCCGCAACCCGTTCGTGCGGCTGTGGCTACAGCGCGAGCACGAGAGGGCCGCACACGCCAACAACGAGCGCGTCGTGAACGACGTCCGGCAACAACACTGGGTGCTGAAGCTGCGGCCGACTGTACGAGCCGTCGCAAACGCCTGCCGGACGTGCATCCTGCGCCGCACGCAACCCCGAGTACCGGCACTGGGGGACCTGCCGCAAGCCCGCGTCGAGCCACACAATCGGCCGTTCACCTACGCGGCGACCGACTACTTCGGTCCCGTGTGGGTCACCATCGGCCGCCGCCGCGAGAAGCGCTGGGTGGCGCTATTCACCTGCCTGACCACCCGCGCCGTGCACTTGGAGATAGTGCACACGCTGTCGACGGACTCCGCGATCATGGCGCTACGACGGCTGGCGGCGAGGCGCGGCTGGCCGAGACAAATTTGGAGCGACAATGCTACGTGTTTCCGGGCCGCAGACATCGAGCTACGGGCGGCCTACGAAGAATGGCTGCCCGCACTCCAGAGCTACGGACTACAGCGCGGCCTGGAGTGGCGCTTCATCGCGCCCGGCGCGCCGAACCAAGGAGGCGCCTGGGAGCGGCTAGTGCGGTCGATCAAGACCGCGCTCACAACAACGCTGCACACCAAGGCGCCTAAAGAAGAGGTGCTGATGACACTGCTCGCCGAGGCCGAGGCGACCGTCAACGCCCGGCCGCTCACACACGTCTCCGTGGACCCGAGGGACGAGGAGGCGCTTACGCCCAACCATTTCTTGTTGGGCGGACCGACGGCGACACCCATCATCGGGCCGTGCCTGGAGGCCGACCGCCGCACTTGGCGGGCCAGCCAGGCGCTCGCCGATCGATTCTGGGCGCGGTGGATACGGGAGTATCTGCCGACACTCGCGCCCAGGCAATCATCGCCGTCGGGAGCGGAGCGACGGATCCAGCCAGGCGACTGCGTGGTCATCGCCGATCACACGCTGCCACGCAACGTCTGGCCACGAGGGATCGTCGAGGCAACACATCCGGGTCCTGACGGCGAGGTGCGGAACGCGGACGTGCGCACCAAGGGCGGCGTATTTCGGCGCCCCGTGAGGAAGCTGGCTGTCCTCCCCATGCAACCCGAGTCTACGCGGCAGCTCGACGGGGGGAGATTGTTACGGACAGCTTTGCAAAGCGTCTAGTTTTAAGACAGAAAATAAATAAATATTTTTCGATAACTTAGACATAAGACTATTGCCCGTATAAGCGGCTGAAAATTATTTCCTTATGTGTATAATCATTTATTTCATGTAAGAGCTCCCGTCATGTCTTAGTAAAAAGACCACGGCAAAACAAAGATGACTCATCGTGGTAATTTCCACTCGCAGCGCGAGACAAAGGAGTCATGTTTGTTTACGTTTGATGTAAAAATTGAGGAAAAATATAGATTAATTTGAAACTTTGTAAGATTATAGATTTCAGTAGATCAAGTAATTTTGTAGAACATTGTCCCGGCCGCAACCGCCCGAGAGCACGACAAATCAAAGACTAAACGTGGCTCACAGCGCGCAGCGCGTTAAGAGTGACCGCGCGAGTGTATATCTCGGACGGTGCGAGCGAGACGGCCTCTGGCCAGGAACAAAGAATAGTTAGGTATTTTCACGCCTCACAGTCAGACGGGAGCTCCCACGGTGTAAACACGCTGATATATTGTTAAATCAAACAGCGTCAATCTATAGAATAAGTTATTTATAAGATGAATCATGTGTAACTCTTATAATTTGATGTAGAAATACAGGGCGGGCGTCCCCCTGGCCTCTAGGCGATTTTGTATAAAAGGACGGCCATTTTTGTATGTAAACACAGTCATCTTGTATCCTACGTAGAGTACCACTCCGTAGTGCGTTGATCATCGATCCGCCACATCACTTCTCCACTTTGCTTCCGAGTGATAACCATCTTAGTTTCAGTAGCGTAGTACCATCGGTCCGCGAATTTAGTTTATCAGTGTTTTAAAGCGTAGTACCATCGGTCCGCGATTAGTATTTAAATTCAGTAGACAGAGACTATATTAGTTAAGTGTTAATTTAAGTGTTTCCGATCCTTGTTGTTTTGTTTGTTAATTCGTGTAATATATTTCGTTGATTTTACTTTTGCGTTTTCGTTTCGTCCGTTTCGTTTACCTTAGCCTACAGTCCATGTTACGTCTAGTGCCTTATTTTTACGGGAAGGAGAACTAGACTATAGAATGAAACTAAGAGCGGACTGTACAAACTCTAATATAAATAAAAAAACTACAAATAGCTAAGTCGCGGCGCGAACAATGTGTCGTGTATAGCGAAGCGCGTCCGTCGGTGGAGTCGCGGGCTGTCCGCGCGGGCGCTCCGTCCCGGTACCGCACCGGGCCGGTTGGCCTTGAAGCCCGCCTTGTTGCTGCCCGGAGATTATCGCGTTGATGTGGCGGCGTTGTCGTCGACATGTGCTCCCGGCGTTGAAGAGCTTGGGTCTTCAAGACTGCGGATGGGTAAGGGACAGATCGTGTTAAATGCTCTTCTAATGACTCCCTTTTTGGTCCTTATGTCCGCCACGCGGGCTATGCCATCTCTGCCAGGCAAGACTTGGACGATGCGGCCGAGAAGCCACATGAGAGGGGGAAGATTTTTGTCCTTGATGATGACCATGGTTCCAGTCTCCAACCTTCCTTTACAGCTGCGCCATTTCATCCTCTGCTGCAACTCGGAAATGTATTCGTTGGAGAACCTGTTCCAGAAGTGCTGCTTCAAGAACTCGATGCGCTGGAACCTTTGAAGCGAAGAAATCTTCTGATCAGTAAGCTGAGGATAAGGCAAGAACAAAAGAGACCTTCCAATTAAAAAATGAGCTGGAGTTAAAGGAATCAGATCAGAAGGATCATTCGAAAGGGGTGTGAGAGGACGTGAATTTAATATTGCTTCGATGTTGATCAAGCACGTTGACATTTCCTCATACGTGAGGTGTGCAAGACCTAGAGTTCTCCTTAAATGATGCTTTACGGACTTTACTGCTGACTCCCAGAGTCCTCCGAAGTGCGGAGTATATGCTGGGATAAAAGAGAAGTTAATCTGAGCATTTGTCATATCTGCAGCAAAATCTTGCTTCAACAACTTAGAGAGCTCATTGAAGGTGCCGACGAAGGTGGTGCCGTTGTCAGAAAAGATGACTCTCGGCCTACCGCGACGGTTTATGAATCGACTAAGAGCTGCCATAAAGGCTTCTTTAGTTAGCCTTGGTTGCCAAACAAACAAATATACAGATATAAGCCTTTGCAAGCCTACACCCTCTGCCCTTACGGTCGGCTATCAGAATTGGGCCTGCGTAATCAGTGCCTGTTTCATAGAATGGATATTCTAGATGTACCCTCTCTTTTGGCAAGTTACCCATTATCGGTTGCACGGTTTCGCCCTTGAGCTTAATACATCTGATGCAAGTATGGACAACATGTTTAGCCAAGTTTCTGCCTCCAAGAGGCCAGTAATTATGTTTTATTGTTGTTAAGAGCAACTGAGGCGGCGCGTGAAGTAAGCGCAAATGAAACATTGTGAAAAGCAGCCTTGTGACAGGATGTTTGCTACAGATGATGATGGGATGCTTTACGCCGTAATCATAAAATGAATTAGCAAGTCGGCCTCCAACTCTAATAAGGCCCGAGTCGAAGAACGGCGACAAGGAGCTAAGCCGACTTTTATTAGGCAATGCTTTACCTGATTTAAGCAGTTCGTACTCATCAGGAAAACTGTCTATTTGAGACTGCCGAATAAGCAAAACGGAAGCGGCATGCAGTTCAGAAGAGGTAAGTGACCCTGCCAATTTCTTATTAGAATATTTACAATTATTAATGAATCTCAAAATATAAGCAACAACTCGTTGTAATTTTGAATAATTTGATTTGTCTCTTATCAAGTTTCCTAATGGATTACAGTATGTAGTAGTAGGACATGTGACTAATGATGTGTTTGTTAATGTCTCTGGCAGTGGAGAACGTTTTTCAGACTTAGGTGCTGTCGGCCAGAGAGAAGAGTCCAATTTTAAGAAGGGTGGTCCTGACCACCATAAGGATGAATTCGTTATGAGATCGGCGCTAAGACCCCTGGACACGAGGTCCGCGGGATTTTCTTTCGAAGGAACGTATCGCCAAGAATCTGCGCTGCAGTTCTCCTGGATTTCGGAAATGCGGTTTTTGACGAAAGGCCGCAACAAAGAAGGAGATGAAGACAGCCATCCCATAACGATCATTGAATCGCACCAAAATACGGTGCGTTGTGGTTTCTGGGTGAGTGCATCTAAGACCTTTGTATACAATCTTGATCCTAATAAGGCCCCACAAAGTTCTAGACGAGCAATGCTCGTGGCTTTAATTGGTGCTACTTTACTTTTAGATGCAAGAAGGTGAACACTCACTGAGCCATCCCCGGCCACGGAGCGGGCGTACATACAAGCTCCGTAAGCTTTCTCCGAGGAATCTGTAAAGACGTGAAACTCAACGTATGCCGGGGAATCGATCAATATCCATCGAGGTATATTAAGATCATTTAAGCGTGGCAATGTTGTGACGAAGCTTTGCCAAGATGTAAGTATGTCACCTGTAAGCGGTTCATCCCAAGAACATTTTTGTACCCATAACTTCTGCATGAGAATTTTGGCTTGAACGATACAAGGTGTGACCAAACCGATGGGGTCAAAGACCTGAGCTATGGCTGAAAGAATGTGTCGTTTAGTGACAATTGTAGGCAAGGCGATGTCTATTTTAAATGTAAGACTATCTTGAGAACATCTCCAATTAAGACCTAAGGTTTTAGATAACTCGTTTTCACTTAAGTTAACACATTCTTCCAGGCAGCGACTGTTAGAAACAGCTTCTAGTATGTCTTGGCTATTAGACTGCCACTTACGTAAGTGGAATTGGGCAGCTTTTAGCGTGCTTGCCACCTTATGACATAGAGCCACAGTATCACTGACTGAATGCGAACCAGACAGGAAATCATCGACGTAAAAATCTCTGGCGATGGCTTCTCGCGTTTGTTCATCAGATGATTCCTGTGATAGTTGCAAGAGGCAACGCGTACTAAGAAACGCTGCCGAAGATGTTCCGTAAGTTAAGGTGTTTAAAGAGTAGATTAGTAGGGGCTTAGAGGGGTCCGACCTCCAAAATATCCGTTGCAGATTACGCTGATCCTCATTGACAAGAATTTGTCGGTACATTTTTTCAATGTCAGCCGACACTACATATTTATGCTGACGAAATCTTGTTAAAATTGAAAATAAGTCGTCTTGTATCCTGGGACCTATTAACTGTATGTCGTTATAGGACTTCCCAGAGGTAGTCACGGCGGAAGCATCGAAGACGACGCGCAATTTCGTGGTGGTGCTCGACTCTCTCATAACACCATGATGCGGGAGGTAATAAGATGGCGATGAATTACATGTAACACCTTGACTCATGTGACCTAAGGCCTCGTATTCCTCCATGAACTGAACGTAGCGTTCTTTAAGTAGGGTATCTCTGTCTAGCCTACGCTCTAATGACAAAAATCTGCGTCTAGCCATTTCAAAGGAGCTCCCTAATAGCTCTGGAGATTCTTTTAGAGGTACGGTAACCACGAAGCGTCCTTCATCGTCCCTTTTCGTTGTTTTAATGAAGGTTTCTTCGCATGCATTCTCATCTATCGTGAAATTATGTTTTGGAGATATGGTATCAAGTTCCCAAAAACGTGTAAGGTCTGTGTCAGTTTGTTTGTCAGTCAGGAACAAGCAAACAGGCTTGGCGAAGCTGGGTTGATATATGACGCCTGATAAGAGCCAACCTAGCTTTGTCTCGAAAAGGGTGGGATTATGTTTGCCTAAACTGATACGATTTTGGCCGATAACGCTCCAGAAGACCTGGGCACCGACGAGAATGTCGATGGAAGAAGGTTCGTTATAAGAAGGATCGGCAAGGCAAATTCCCGATGGGATGGGTATGTCATGTATGTTTATGTATGTATTTGGTATTGATGACGTAATTTTGGGTAGTATTAAGCAATCAATTTCTGTCTTGTAGCTGCCATCATAAGACTCCATTTTAAGAGAGCAGGCATGCGTACTACAAGACTCTTGATTATTAATCCCGGACACCTTAGAAGTTACGTTTTGAGTGGGCAGTTTCAGCTTACCAGATAAGTCCTGTGTTATATAATTGGCCGTACTGCCATTGTCTAGTAAGATCCTAGCACTATGGAATTGCCCTTCACTATCGCACACTTTGACTAGCGCTGTGGACAGCAGAACATGTTGTGATAAATTCGGAGCGTTATGGTTGCTAGCAGCGAGTGCTACGTGCTCCGGAATAGTGGTAGGCTCACTATGAATGTGCAGCAGCGTGTTGTGCTTGACCTTGCAATATTTGCAATGGCCTAATCTGCATTTGGTGTCGTTATGACCAGGGCGTAAGCAATTCAAACAAACCTTGAACTCTTTAGCTCTGATCACGCGTTGCTCCACTGGTAAAGATCTAAATGAATCACAGTTAAAAATATAGTGAGCCTTATGACACAAGGGACAAGACACACTGTATGTCTTAGGCTTTTCATTGTTATTGGCAGACACCACAAAGCTTTTCGATTTATGATACGATGTATCCGCCTTAGCCCTATTATTTTTTGATTCCTCTAAGGTTTCTAGGAGATTGCACCTATTGCTCAGAAACGTTATGAAGTCGCTTAGTATAGGAGGGTTTGTCAGCGTGTTCCTATGTTCCTCCCAATGCCTACTTGTAACTCCGTCTAATTTTGAAGCCATTATGTGAATGATTAGGGTGTCCCAGTGTTGTACAGGCTGATCGAGCGTAGCTAAAGCATTTAAGTTCTTTTTTGTGTTGTCAACAATCTGTCGCAGGTTAATGCTAGACTCTTTATGTACTGGTTCTATATTAAAAAGCGCCTGGACATGATTATTGACAAGCAACTGCTTGTTGTCATACCTGTCACAAAGAAGCTTCCACGCGGCATTGTAATTTTCACCCTTAAAATCTAGACTTTTTATTACCAAGGCTGCACTTCCATGAAGAGAAGCTCGCAGGTAATGGAATTTGTTGATGCTGTCTATACTTGTTTCCGAATGTATTAAGGAAATATAGATGTCCTTGAATTCCAACCAATTCTGATAACCCCCGCTAAAATGCGGCAAATTAATCTTCGGCAACCTTACATTGTTTTGTCTATGAGACACAACTGTTGGGAATCCATTAGAGCCTACCTCAGACTGAGCGTCCTTTGCGCGGTCGCTGCGGTGCCTGTCAACCAGCTCCCGCGCGGCCGCGAGCTCCTTGTAATATAACCGCTCGAATTGCTCGCGCTCAGTATATTCGGTTGGATCCTCTGCCAACACCTCCAATTCACTCTGATAACAGTCAAAAGTCTCATACGAATCGCTAAGTTTTTTAATGCGCATATCTAATTCCACTAATTGTGAGTCGCTTAATTGTTCACAAGTTTTTGCTGTAGATACGTATGCAATAAACTGTGTAAGCTTGGCTTTAATTGAAGCGCGCTTCTTTATTAATTCTTTGCATTTAGACTCGTTAGCCATTGTGCAGTAGTAAGAAGTAATTGAAACAATCCGCTTGAAAATATACAACCAAGTTCTCCTTTAAAAAAAATGCAAAAAAGAAATAAGAAATACACTCTGAATATATATACCTTCCAAAGTTTGTTAAAAAAAATGGCGCAGGAAAAGGCACCTGTATATGTGAAACCCAGATAACAAACAAATGTTATGCCAAAGAAATATGAAGAAAGAAAAATAATAACAAAATAGTAATAATGTAGGAAGAAGAATGCTTTTAAGCTTATTTGATGATTCGTAAAAATAGCAATGTTTACATACCTAGGTACTCTGAGTTATTTATGTTTCTGGTATCCCTTTAAAACAAGTAGGTACAATGATAAAACAAGCCGGTGGGAATCGGGTTCTATAAACACCGCGCCACTGTTACCTAGGCACTATAAGATTGTTTGAAATATTTTATAAAGGAAATATTATGTTGTAGTGACAGTATTTATAATTATTATATAGCGGAAAACAAGGTTACTTTATGTATCTTAAAGCACCAGATATTCAATGTTACTGTGGAACTAGAAATACTAGAATAGCAAAGCTGTTTGTTTATGTAAATGGCTGCTAAATGATATTTGTTAAGGGCTAAATATGATGCATTCTCTATTTAAAGCATGAACCTAATTACTGTAAGATGTCACTGCTATTTATCACAAAATACTTAATGCTCTTTAGTATGTAACTATACGAGTAACAATATGAATATACCCACTTATGAATGGTAAACACAGTTATAGAAATTTTATGAAATGTTACAATGAACTTAACTTACGAGTAATGTTATTTATGTTATTAAACACTTGATGATTAGTACAGTAGGAAATGGAATTCTGACGATTATGTTACGATACAAAATTTCGTTATCTTAATGTTAAATGTAAGGTTCTTAATTAGTCTTAATGAGTAGTTATAAGCAGTGATTTCAGTGCATCGAATGAAATACGCTTAACTTAGTAGGTAAACATTAAGATTATAAATATCATGTATTGAAATTTAATTATGATTATCGTAGTTTATGAATGGAATATAAGGTGTAGGTACGTAAACAATATAAATTATGTAGTAACTTGCGTTTTACTCTTTACATTTAATTATTATTTTAGATGACTTTTAATGCTAATGTTTACCTTAATTGAAGCAATGTTAAACCCAATAGTTATTAAGTTTCCCGTAAGCAAATGATTGTAATGAACGATGATTTTGTATTTTTGATAAATATGATCGTAATATCTAGACACGCGGCAGCGTGTCCAGCCAAGTTCACCGCAGGAACTGGCGAGCAGCAGCCGTGTGTTATATTACACGAACCGTTTGGAGCCACTTTTGACCCCTCAATAACTCCAAATCTATTCAACAGAAAAAAATGAAATTTGGCTTATGTATTTAGGTCCCTGAGAACAACTAGAACCACAAATTTCATAAATGTAGATGAAATAGTTATTGAGATATTGACGTCCAAAAAACGGCATTTTTATCACTGACTGACTGACTCACTAGTAATCAAAAACCTAACCCACTTCCAGGTGACCTAGAAAGATGAAATTTGGCATTCAGCTTGGTAATTGTGTGTGTACACATATAAAAATCAAAAACAGTGATATTTTTTAGTTTTATTATTATTATTATTTATGCTTGTTGCCTCAGAACTCCGTCATTTATTAACCGATTTGGAAAGTTCTTTCTTTGTTTGTAAGATGGCACTCTCTCTCTCACACACACACCACACACACACACACACACACACACACACACACACACACACAGAGAAGGTTAATAAATTGCCGTGGCGCGGGGACGGATAGCGAAGCGCGGGAGCGCGGCGTGGCGAGGAGCGGTCCGGCCCCTCCCTCTACCCCGCGTCACTCTAGTCAAGACAGGTGGGGCGTCAATTCAAATTTCTGTACAAAAAGTAATGATATCCCATCAAAAACATAAATGTTAAATTAGAGCCAAGTTCTCGCATGCAACGTTGTCGACTTCGCCGACAAAAGAATTGAGATCTATATGGGCGCCAAGTTCTTTGCCCTAAATTTTTTAGATACAAGGACATGCGACATACTCAATGCATTTATTTTACTTGGGGTGTAATTCAATATCAAGATTTGACTTGGCTAGTTTTCACAAACTGACTTAATTTTATCAAAGTAACATAGTATTATTATCAAGCTAACAGTATAAGTAACAGGACGTACACTAACTTGCGTACATACCTTTACGAAAATAGGTTAATGATTAGACAAATGTAATATACATTTATATGTAAAAACTAGCCAAGTCCAGTCTTGATATTGAATTACACCCCAAGTAAAATAAATGCATTGAGTATGTCGCATGTCCTTGTATCTAAAAAATTTAGGGCAAAGAACTTGGCGCCCATATAGATCTCAATTCTTTTGTCGGCGAAGTCGACAACGTTGCATGCGAGAACTTGGCTCTAATTTAACATTTATGTTTTTGATGGGATGTATTTAAATGAATTTTATTGTATGTAATAGTATACCCCTATGAATAAAAAAATTGGAAAGGCCTCACAGTTATGCTATCCTGGCTATATGTCGTCCGGTAGGTTGTGGGTTCCTTCTATTCTTGTGATGATGCTGTAGTAGGTAATATACACTCCACTCCGTTGATTTTATTTAACACTTAGTTTGCCTCGGGAAGTCTAATGATTGTTATAACTCCGTAGTTGCAGGTAATTTATGCATGTAATCCTCTCGGTCGTATACGTTCGTTGTTGTCGTGGCGGTATTGCCGTTGCTCGAAGAAGGTAATGTATGACGATGTCTCTCAGCATAAGCGGCTAACCCGAAGACCACAAAAGATGAACGATGGAGGATGTTGGTAGGACGGCGCTCCCAGACCAGCCCCCGCTAGTCCGTCACGGCGAAAAAAAAATCGTTGATCACTACGGCGACGATAAGTCCAGCGGTTGCAATGCTCTGCCAGACCCAACTTGATTTTGTAGCTCGATTATCGATGGTCGCTTATTACGGCGAGTTATTGGACCATTATGTTACGTCTAGTGCCTTATTTTTACGGGAAGGAGAACTAGACTATAGAATGAAACTAAGAGCGGACTGTACAAACTCTAATATAAATAAAAAAACTACAAATAGCTAAGTCGCGGCGCGAACAATGTGTCGTGTATAGCGAAGCGCGTCCGTCGGTGGAGTCGCGGGCTGTCCGCGCGGGCGCTCCGTCCCGGTACCGCACCGGGCCGGTTGGCCTTGAAGCCCGCCTTGTTGCTGCCCGGAGATTATCGCGTTGATGTGGCGGCGTTGTCGTCGACAGTCCACTTCGCTCCATAACTCATCCCTGAGTTTCGGAGTGCCCTTGTAGCGGATAGCCGACGGACGCGGTTGTCCTCTACACCTAGCTGAAGCACTAACTTATGAAAACAATATTTGGTGAGCAAAAAAACCATTTTGGTGAGCTTAAATCCATTTTGGGAAGCAAAAATATATTTTTGGTAATAATTTTGATGTTTTATGAAAACAATATTTGGTGAGCAAAAAATCCATTTTGGGAAGCAAAAAGATATACTGACTCAACATAAAATTATTCTGGTGTAATGTATATCGATTTTGGAATACAAAATGATTTAATTTGGGGAGCACTGTATAGAGTGGGTTTATATTAAATGGAGGCAATTCATTTTATTTGGAATTTAGTTTTGGGGTATAAAAGCCATTTTGGTGAGCGTTTAAATTGTTCCCATTTGTTTTTCGACAGACTTCTAAACAGAGGAGATTATCGAGTCGATTCGTATGTTTTTATGTATTAACCTCAACAATTATGTTAATTTTAATTATTATTTTTGATTATGCAAGTAATTTTCAATAGTTGTTGCTAAACAAATGTTTAGTTAGAATGGTGGAATTTATGTTTTAATTCATTGCTCCTATTACAGGTCACACCCGGTATATTATCGCTTAAAATAGATTCTGCTCGTTACCATACCCGGGGTAAATACTAGGCTGACAGGGGGCGTTAAATCATTCGTGCACCGAAAACCCCGAGGAATGCTCATTACGTACTTAATGCACCTGATAGGTCAATTTTTCCCAATTTTTATTTTTTTAATTATTATTTAGTTATTAATTAAAGTATAAAACTAAAATATATACAACTCCCTGCAAAACGGTTTGTACTGTTTGTCTGCAGGTGTGAGTCTCTATATAATATTTCTACAAATGTTATTGCTAAACACTTGAGTGACACTTTGAATATTAGACCACTTTATCACTCAAGTGTCAGCAATAGATGCTTTTAAGGGTTCCGTACCCAAAGGGTAAAAACGGGACCCTATTACTGAGACTTCGCTGTCCGTCCGTCCGTCCGTCCGTCCGTCTGTCACCAGGCTGTATCTCAAGAACGGTGATAGCTAGACAGTTGAAATTTTCACAGACTATTGCCGCTATAACAACAAATACTAAAAATAAAATCAATATTTAAGGGGGGCTCCCATACAACAAACGGGATTGGTTGCGTTAACTTTGCATCTCATTTGTATGGGGCGCACTTAAGGATGGAAAGTGTTTGTACGGAACCCTCGGTGCGCGAGTCCGACTCGCACTTGACCGGTTTTTATTCCCACATATGATGGCCCTACTTTAGCAGACAGACATCCTAAAATAACTCTGACAATACTGTGAAGCGTAATCGGATAAGAAATCAGCCAACATAAGGAAACGAAACGAATTCTAAATATTTGAACGAGTACAAAGGAATATCTGAAACAAATGTTATTCATAACACAACATTTTATTTTTAGGATTAATGTTTGAATTTCGAATGCCGCGAAAAGAGGTATTGACATTACAGTAAGCAAGTTGAGTGAAATAAAATAATCTGTGAGTTTTTTACGTTTTCGGCAGTCGTCCCTCCGCCGTCGATCGCCGACGATGACTGAAAAACGATAAGAACTATAAACTGGAACCGAGTTGTGTTTAACCTATGTTAATGCCTATGCATTTTGTTTAGGGTTCTAATGATCCGCTAGATGGCGGTGTTACATCGCTGAATCACGCTATCGTTGTTGAAGTGAAAACTTCTTTAGCGGCGCTTGCCAATTTTTAGATGGTTAAAAAATGTTAAACTCGCGACAGATCCGCGCGTCAGATATCAGTCAGTCGGTAACCTAGCAACCGTGTCTGTTTCAAAGAAAGGGGGCCTTCGAACAACAAAATGTTGTAAGTGACAGATGGTGAAGCCTAATCATAAACATACATTTATTAGTAAGAAATAGAAATTAAAATAGAAATCAAGTGTCAGTGAGATATAATAAAATCGGAGTTTTCACTTCTGCCGGCACTCCCGAAGTGCAACCCGTCCTTTTTTTTTACATAGAATATATATAAGGTCTGTCAATTCATTGATTAATCGAGTATAAGTTAAAGTGACAGTGCAATTTTAATACAAAAGGTAATAAGTGACAAGTGTAGTGAGTGTGAACAAGTAGGCTTAATTATTATTATTTGTTTCTAAAATTTCGAGTCACGGTCTTTTGGAAGGCTTGCGTGGGGATATGGATCTAACACGTGATCCATATCCCCACCCCCTTGGAGAAATTTGCTGTGACTGAAGCCCCTGCTTCGACCCGTTCCTGTGATCATATCAATAAGATGATACATCCATGAACAGGTCCCAGCAGGTGGTTGAACTATTGCATTGATATGAAAAAGAAACCGGGCTATTAAAATGGAGTTTAGACGGACTATTTATTTGGGATATTGCAATAGAAAAATGTCACCCGCCGTAACCATAAATATATTTTTTTTTCGCTCGGTTATTCTGTGCGAGTGTTCGACTACGACGGGCGATTAATGGCACCACTCGCTCTGTGTCTAGATGCCCTATTTTGGTAGTATAGTATAATTAGGGAAAATTATATGAACAGTAAAATTAGCTCAGTAATTGCAATTTATATTATCTAGAGCACGGCAGCACTCCTGCCAAGTCGGAAAATTTATCACCTCGGTTAGATTACTGTACGATGCCCGTACGAGTAAATGCGGGAAGAAGCATTTCAATCTTTTTGTATAAGCTACAGAAAAATGTGTAATTTTTCTTTTATCTATCATATACAAGCAATGATAATTAAAAAAAAAAACATCCATCCCCCATTGCGATACTGCAATATTTGTCTCGTCGAATCACATGATTTGTGAATACTGCAAATGGTAGTGTTGAGATAAATAAATTCCAAATAAATCATTCCATATTCAAATTAATTCGAATGGACGGTTGGTGGTACCCATGCGATTTTATTCACCCAATTTGCCTTGAATTGTGACTTTCATAAATTGCAGACGACGATTTTTCCTTATTTTACATTTTGGGAACAAAGGGGAAGTTTTCTCCCTGCGGCTATAAAGTTTGGTTGTTAAACTCTTGTTTCCTCGTAATGAGTTGACAAATTTAAAGACTAGTGGCTCTAAAATCTGGAGACTGCGACTTTGTTTTGAAATAACTGACAATGAGGCAACTCTTTATTTAAAATATAACAGAACAAAATAAACAATAACCAATTAAAATAAGTCTATCTAAATCTAAATCTAAACTAAGTCTAAAAATGGCCCCCGTGGCATTGTACCAAAGACGCTGGCAGCATTACCTCGCTGTATTGCAATACTAAGACGCTGAGCGTGGAAGAAAAATTGTATTTATTTACGTATGCAACCCAATGGGTTTTTTTTATGGCGGCGTAATGACGCCGCCATAAAAAAAACGAAATACTGAATCGACAAAAAAAATAATTAACAATCCTATCCACAAAATTTCATGGCAATCGGTTGAGACATACAACCTCTAGGCGAGAACAGAGAGTTATATATAAAATATATTCCTCCAATTTACTGACGAGTCTAGTAAAAAAAAAAAACTAATGTCATTATAGTGCGGTTGCGATTGGTTGTAAAATTGTTGCCATATAAATCTTATAAATAGCGCCCTCTTGATATATTTCTAATAATCGCAGCAAGAAAAAAAATGTTTACAAATGAAGCGAAAATTGAAAAATTTAATGATTCGGACAGGATTCGAACCTGCGTTTCCAACGGCTTTCCGGGCCAACACGGGCGTCCTCCCAATTGGACCACCGAATCAGATGTCAGAGCCATTGAATTTTTCAACCAGTTGCTTCGACATGCCATCATTTGTAAACATTTAGTTTACGTTAGCAGACGTTACTGCTTTAATAAAAATAAGAAAAAATTATTCTTTTTCCCCACGTATGTCAATGTAGACATTCGAAAGGAGAAACTTCCAGAAAATTACGTGAAAAACCGGAATGAAAAAAACTTAGGAGAAAACAGTCGGCAAAACTTGAGTAAGTTGGTCAGTTTTAAATTAAAAAAAAGTTTTCAAGGCAGAGTTTACAAAATAAAACTTATCGAGTATCGGGTATTGCGAACTAAAAGTAGAATTGCTTCTTTGAAAGTCAATCTTTAAATTCAAAAGTACTGTAGACTTCTTTAATTTCATCGGGTAGGTAATAAAGGTACAAATGATAATTAAGAAGACAAAATACTGTGGAAATGTGGTATTACCACAATATTCAAGGGGCAATTGATCATTTACTTTTAAACTATACTAGAAGTACTGAAGATTCAGCTTAGAAGCATCTCTTACAAAAAAAATACACTTAAATATAATATGAAACGCGAGCGTCGAATGCAGCTCATAATTAAGAATAGCGAATCGAGTCGCAACATGTGGAGCTTTATGACTTCGACGACGTGCTTTAATTCATTTTACATATCTATATTATATAAATCAATTTCTGTCCGTTTGTCTCGCTAAAGCTCGAGAATGGCTGGGCAGATTTAGCTGATAAATGTCGGCACGTTCGAAGCAGAGACAACGCATCGGTTATATTTTTGTTAGTTATGTTTTTATGTGCCGTGGGGTGACCGGCCTTAGAATTGTCCCCCACCATATCGTCCCGTGGTTGCAGTAGAAGCCTGCTAAGGGAATAATAATAATATACCGGGAGATGGGCAGCAGCGTCTTCCAATGACCTTAAAAAAAAAAAAAATACTGCGTGCGCCAACCCGCCTGCCAAGCGTGGCGCGTATGGCAAAACCCCCTTTATGATAAGTCACATTAATACCAGGCCCCCAGTCTCCGGCAGCTCCGATATCCCTGGCGCGGGTAGCGGCCAAGGTAATAGCGGAGCAGGGGGTGCTAAGAATTCCCGGACGAAATCCGGCTACCCATCCCCACGACGACTGGCCCTGGTAACACACAACATACGCACAATGAGGACTGATGAAAAGATTTGCGAGTTGGAAGAGGAACTGAGCAGGTTACACTGGGACATTGTGGGATTATGCGAAGTCCGTAGAGAGGGGGAGGACACCGTAACCCTGAAGTCTGGTAACCTGCTCTACTACCGGGAGGGCGCCCGACAGTCCCAAGGCGGTGTCGGGTTTCTCGTTCACAGGTCCCTCGTTAACAACATAACTACCATCGCCAGTGTGTCGAGCAGGGTGGTATCCGTATACCTAATACTCAGAATATCCGAAAGATATTCGTTGAAGGTCATTCAGGTATACGCACCGACCTCGTCACATTCTGATGAGGAAGTAGAGGCTATGTATGAGGACGTAAGTAGGGCCATACATACTTCCAAAACCTACTTCACTGTTGTTATGGGGGACTTCAATGCAAAGTTGGGCAAGAACAGCGGTAATGAGTTGAGAGTGGGGCAATTTGGATACGGGCAACGGAACCCTAGGGGACAGAGGCTGGCCGACTTTCTAGAGAAAGAGGAACTCTTCATGATGAACTCTTTCTTCCAGAAGCCGCCTCACAGGAAATGGACCTGGATAAGTCCCGATGGTTCCACGAGAAACGAGATTGACTTCATCATGACCGACAAGAAACGGATTTTCAGTGATGTGTCTGTGATCAATAGGGTAAAGACCGGCAGTGATCATCGAATCGTAAGAGGCACACTGAATATCAATGTTAAACTGGAAAGGTCCAGTCTGATGAAGTCTACGCTCCGACCTACTCGGGCCCATATTCAAAACCCCGAGAGCTTTCAACTCGAGCTCTCCAACCGCTTCGCTTGTCTGGAGAACTTTTTCTCAGTGGACGAGATCAACGACGGGCTAGTGGAAACTGTCCACGCGGTAAGGTCTAAGTTTTTCAGACCCCGCCGTAAAGATAGACCTCAGAAATTGTCTGATCGAACCTTAAACCTCATGGCTGAACGACGCTCGCTACAGTTGCAGTCTCCCGATGACGCGAGGTCATATAGGCAGCTTAATAGACGTATATCGAAGTCCTTGCGACATGATCTGCGGCTCTTTAATACGAACCGTGTTAAAGAGACCATTGAGCAGAACAAAGGCTCCAAAGTGTTCGCAAAGGACAAGTCTATTGGACAAAGCCAGCTGACCAAGCTGAAACGGGAAGATGGCAGCATAGCGTCGACCAAAGCAGAGGTTCTAGGCGAGATCGAGAGGTTCTATGGTCAGTTATACACTTCAGTCGCAAAGCCCGTTGACAGCTTGGTAGGCGATCCAAGAGCCAAGCTGTCCCGACATTATACCGAAGACATCCCGGACATCAGTCTGTACGAGATTAGGATGGCCCTGAAGCAGCTTAAGAACAACAAGGCGCCGGGCGAAGACGGAATCACCTCAGAGCTTCTGAGAGCGGGTGGAACACCGGTACTTAAGGTCCTCCAGAAGCTCTTTAATTCCGTCTTGTCCGAGGGCAAAACGCCTGAAGCATGGAATAGAGGCGAGGTGGTACTGTTCTTCAAGAAAGGTGATAACAGCCTATTGAAGAACTACAGGCCCATCACGCTTCTAAGCCATGTTTATAAGTTGTTTTCAAGGGTCATCACGAACCGTCTCGAACATAGACTTGATGACTTCCAGCCTCCCGAACAAGCCGGTTTCCGAAGAAGCTATAGTACCATAGACCACATACATACGCTGCGGCAAGTTATACAGAAGACTGAAGAGTATAACTTGCCATTATGCTTAGCGTTTGTGGACTATGAGAAAGCCTTCGATTCGGTGGAAACATGGGCGGTGCTCGAGTCACTTCAGCGATGCGATATTAACTATCGGTACATTGAAGTGTTGAAGTGTTTGTATAGTAACGCCACCATGTCGGTCCGAGTTCAGGAGCAGAGCACAAAGGCCATTCCATTGAGAAGAGGCGTAAGACAGGGGGACGTTATTTCCCCGAAACTGTTTACGGCCGTTATGGAAGACGCCTTCAAGCTCCTGGAATGGCAAGGACTTGGCATCAACATCAATGGCGAATACATCACTCACCTTCGGTTTGCCGACGACATCGTATCGTAGTCATGGCAAAGTCGATGGAGGAACTCAGCATGATGCTCGATGACCTCAATCGAGTTTCTCAACGGGTGGGCTTAAAAATGAACATGGACAAGACGAAACTCATGTCAAATTCCAAGGTTGTGCCCATCCCAGTCTCTGTTGAAAACTCGGTACTCGAAGTTGTTGACTCATACATCTACCTAGGACAAGTGGTCCAATTAGGTAGGTCCAACTTCGAGAAAGAGGTCAACCGCCGAATCCAACTCGGCTGGGCAGCGTTCGGGAAACTACGCAATGTCTTTTCGTCCGACATACCTCAGTGCCTCAAGACGAAAGTCTTCAACCAATGTGTGTTACCAGTGATGACTTACGGCACCGAAACGTGGTCTTTCACTATCGGCCTCATCTCAAAGCTCAAAGTCGCTCAACGAGCAATGGAGAGGGCTATGCTCGGGGTGTCTCTACGTGATCGAATCAGAAATGAGGAAATCCGTAGACGAACTAAAGTGACCGATATAGCTCACCGGATTAGCAAGTTGAAGTGGCAATGGGCAGGCCACATAGCACGCAGAGCAGATGGCCGATGGGGCCGAAAAGTGCTCGAATGGAGACCTCGGACAAGCAAGCGCAGCGTAGGACGTCCACCTACAAGATGGACAGATGACCTTATAAAGGTCGCCGGAAAGCGCTGGATGCAGGTCGCTTCCAACCGGTATATATGGAAGTCCAAAGGGGAGGCCTATGTTCAGCAGTGGACGTCCTATGGCTGAGATGGTGATGATGATGATGTTTTTATGACTATTTATTATTTTACCAACTTCGAAAATGACCAACTTCAAGAGTAAGCGTTCTTATGTATTTAATCATTTTGTACGTATATTTACCGAATTTCTCCGTGAAATGTAAACACAACGTGTTACAACCAACAACGTTGCACGTCATTCAAAATTACCAATCAGATACTAGTAGGCTAATGTCTTTACTGCAAGAACGGTATATAACAAAATTATGTGGCGTCTGTAGTGTATTTACTCTGTGGTTGGGCCAAGTTGCGGATCGTTAGTGTCAAACGTCGACTTGAGACCTAGATTGTTATCTTAAATTAGCAACCGTCTCCTTATCAACAAACTTGAAGATTACTTTGACACTTGTACTAATTCCAAGCAACGCCCTTAAGACTCTTTAGGCAAATAGCGAACTAGCTGTTTCGTGTAAGTTACGCAGTGTTGGTACTAAAAGTAGAAAATTACTTAGGCCAAACGTCCTTCAAACTTGTACCAAACTTTTTAAGTGCCTAACGCAATTTACGCATTGTTAAACTCGTTTCTGACTTAACGGTGTACTAAAGTACCTAAATACGAGTTAGAAAGTACTTAGAGCTCAAGTGTTCTTTGTCTAGTACTTTCGATTGGGCTAATCGGAATTTTGGCTCAATAGGATAAATGATGAGTTTTGTAGTTGTTTTGTATGTTCTGCCAACTGCAATGAAGGTAACCTTCACAATGGATGGAGTCAGGCGAACTTGATGAATTAGTGTTTGACATGACAAAGTTTTTTTTCATAACTGCACAACATAGTGGCTCCACTTCGCCTACTGGTAAGCAAAAAGGGGAGCCCAAGTCGCAATGGCAACTGACAAGAAACCAACCAACGGTCATGCCATGTCAGTTGACACTGCCATGCTGGCCCGAGAGATGCTTATTCACGTTACGTTTGAAGGGTCCCGAGTTATAAGGAGGAAACACGTGAAGGAGTTCCATATAGGCATAGCAGAAAAAAATAGGGGAGACCGAGGCGTTTTGAAATAGAGGTCAGTTGAAAAAACGTTAATATCGCAGATCTATATCTGTCTCCCCAAGCTTAGTTTCACGCGTTTAAGAATCTTGTCCAAGTGTTGGTGTCACGTGTCGAATGTGGGTGTTGAGGATGGCTCATGCAAATTTCGAGATTTATCCTTATTACCTACACTAATTATCCAAGAAATAGATTGGAAGGGACCTGCAACTTCGTCCGCGTATTTACCGTAGTTGGGAAAAGGGTTTTTTTTAACCCTAAACTTGGCAGGAAATTATGTGTGCGTTTTTTAATTTTTTTCTTGTTTTATTTAGTTAGTTAGCGATAATAATACACGAAAAAAATATATAAAAAAATATTTGACTTGTATTTTAATATTTATAGCATGTATCTTATTGGATACATTGCCAAGTGTTCACAAAACTAGTTTTGTATATTTAAGGATACTTTGCCTGCTACATAGCAAAAGAGAACCTAATGCTTTTTTACAGAAAATGTTTAAGAAATTTTCTCAAATCACAGCGTTGAACTGATACTACTTACTTATAGAGCTTAATAAAAGTGCTCCAATAAAAACACAAAGGGGGTACCTTGGATTTAGCAGAACGCGAGCTCATTGGTGATGACGCCGGCTTCGCCGGTAAGGGGCATTATCAAAGCCTCAAACATCGCCGCAAAGTTACCAGCATGTCAGTTTTCTATCGGATCTATTTTGGAGATTTTGTGCAGGAATTGCAGGATTCAATCCCACCATCCCTATTTCACCATCGGACATCCAGGCAAGAGAACCGACTTCATCCTTATGTTGTCAGTTTATATTTAATTTACTATCACTATAAGGGATGAAACTCGCTTCCATGGTGTGTATTGCTTAAAAAAATAATAATTTAGGTCTTCAAGGTTGTTGATGAACCAGCGACCTACATCTTCGACCCCGTAGTCACTTACCATTAGGTGATACTGAGGTCAATCGCCGGTCAATTAT
Source organism: Apotomis capreana (assembly GCA_947623375.1). Classification (NCBI taxonomy): domain Eukaryota; kingdom Metazoa; phylum Arthropoda; class Insecta; order Lepidoptera; family Tortricidae; genus Apotomis; species Apotomis capreana. Next base: position 13,162,495 of record OX392519.1, read on the forward strand.
AATAACTGCAACCTGGCAGTGTATCCACAAATGCACATATTAAAATTACTAATAAGCTGGCAGTGTGCATTAAAAGATACACCCTAAAATATGCTAATATTTTACTTGGAAAACGAGTGTTTTTCTATTAATTTTAGTTTAAAATCGTTAGTTCAACTATTCGGCAATAAGTAAAAGTGATTTTCAATTAACCAAGTAAATATTAAAAATTTATATATATTTTTTTTACATTGAGCTTCATAGTCGCACGCGCATGGTCTGCCATCTGGCGAGCTACTGGTCAAAATTTGTTGCCAGAGCACAAAAATATATTTTTTGGTCGAAAGTGTGCACATCATGCTTCGATTTAATACTAAACAGAAAATATAAATCGATCGTTTCTGACCGGTAGATTTTTTTAATTTGAAATGTGCATTATTATATACACTGCCAAGTTTAGGGTTTATCTAGCAATTCCTGTCCGATATTTGCTTAAAATCCGTCTAGCCGCTTCGGCGTGATAAGCGTGAATAAATTTAACAACAGATGACGCTGTACTGCTAGCGCTAATACAAATTCTGTATCGCGCTGTTAATTCTCCCCTGAAATAAGCTTTCCGTCCCTTTTTGAATTTAAAAAATTAGATAATTTTGAGTTCTGTGATAATAAATTAATGAAATTAGTTCAAACTAAACAGTATTTGAAAATTTGAAATGTTGTCAATTACGGCGCTTTTCGTACAGAAGCACAAGTCCACGCTTTAAGTAAGGTTGATTTGAATACACCAGTCATTTTATGACTTTTGGCAGTTTAATGCCAATAAATGCCTTAAATGTTTACTTGACTACCTACATCAAGCTAGGAATAATGGGGCTTTTATAACGGCTCTAAATCCACATTTATCAAAGCAGCTCTGATTATTCCTAAAGTCACCGTAGTAAATGTCTTTTTTAATGTCATAGGGGGCAAACGAGCAAACGGATCGTCCGATGGAAAGCGATTACCGTCGCCTATAGACACCTGCAACACCAGAGGAGTCACAAGTGCCTTACCGGCCTTTCAGGTGGGAGCATGCTCTTTTCTTGAAGGTTTGAAGGTCGGATCGGTCCGGAAATAAGGCAAGCGACAATTCATTCCACAATGCAGTCGTGCGAGGCAGGAAACTTCTAGAAAAGCGCATAGTTTTGGAAGTCCTCTGCATGGCTTTGGAGATGTCGTCGTACATAGTGTCCACTTCCGTATCGGGGCGTGCCGAGGTTGGTGCGTATCGCGTTTAGCGAATACCGTTTGGTAATTCTAAGTATAAGGTAGGTACGCTACCCTCGACGACACACTTCACAAAAATCGTGTGATCCAGTGGACAATAAACCCAACACCACCTTGGGCCAGTTGGACACCCTCCCGATAATAGAGAAGATTACCTGACGTCAAGACTATCGTGTCCTCTCGGATACCTATCTGAATATTTCTGAGTTGCAAAGTTGTGATAAGATACTTGTCCTATCCTCGGACTTCTCCCTCTCTTCGGACTTTCGACAGTCCTATGACGCCCCAACTAACCTTTTCCATTGCTTTTTCCAACTCTTCAATCTTCTTGTTGGTCCTCAAAGTGCGTGCGTTACGTTGGCACTGGCAGGGCCAGTTATTGGTTCTCGTAGCCCACACGGCTCCGGAAATGCGCAATCTTTACGGTTATAAATTTATGAAACACATTTTTATATTAAACCATAAATATAAAGATCAAAGCCCAAATAAAAATTGAATTGCGTAACCTGGCGGATGACAGGAAGGTGTAAAGCCTTTCAAATAAACATTGCAAAGATCGACACTAAAAGAAAATTCGAAAGGTTAGCCAGCGTTCGGGTGGTGGAGAGGTTAACACGCTGGACAGGTAACCCGGGTTCGATTCCCACTCTTTTTCGCCAGGTCTCACGCATTTAATTTTTTAATATTGTGCTTTGATCTTTGTATCAATGGTTTTATACAGGGTTATGGCTTGTCAGATGCGGAGGCACTTACAATGTTATGCTTCTCAGGTATGGATTTAGTATCTCAAATAGAAGTGACGTGAGAGTAATAAAATCGAGCGCGAATCGACTCCTGCCGAAACTACATCCCAATTTACGAGTAAACAACTAACCACGTTTAGAACACCTAGTCGGTTAACTAGGTCTTCCAAATCAATGCTGGAATAACATCCTGCAGCCAATAATAGTTTGCAGTGATTTTGCACGTTGCGCGTGAGAAAAACATGTTTTTCTTCTATTTCAAAATTCTAGATAGATACATTTATTAAACATGTAATGTCTCTTTTTTTTCAAAATCAAAAATCAAAATCAAAAATCAAAATCAAAATATTTATTATCCAACATAGGTAAAATTTGATGAAACAAGATATATTGTACCACTATGTGGTGCCATTGGGCATACAAATTAAAATATAATGTAGGTACACACCACAAGTTTTATATTAAGTAAACCATTGTTACAAATACTTTAGACCGGTAATCCAGAGGTACCGGATTCAATTCCCGATCTCTTCTACCAAGTTACGCATTTCAATTTTTCTGTCAGCTTTGATCTTTGTATCAATAGTTTAATCTAAATAACAAATCGGATTATATCAAACATTATGCAAAACGTAATATACGTAAAAAAAACTTTATGCCAAACGTCGGGCATCCAATAAAAACATTGCGACATGTCTTTCTACGGTCAAAAAACATCCATAAATCCTTCCTTTTACGCATAAGGGCGATAACGCGTAAACACCGCAAATCCGTTAACAGCTACACTTAAACAATCAATTTACCTGATATCTATCTGAGGCAATCGTGTGATGGTAGTTGTGGACACAAATATTGATGTTCCCTTTTTTGACACTGCAGTATGTAGCTAATGTCTACATTTAGTATAGCATGCAGTATAACTGTAACCTAATGCATATTGCTTGGATAAGCGTTAACCTTATTGTAAAAAAGTATATAAGCTAATGTTTTAAGTAATTAAACGTTCACTACTATCTAGAGCTCTGCATATACTTTGTCTCCCATCAACGACCCTTCTCTACCACATTATCACCTATATTACATGGCGATCCTGCACTAACGTTCCGAAGACGAACTTCTGAACCAGCCAGAACCTCAGAACCTCGCACCGGACGGTGCGGCGGGACACCGCACCGTCCGGGACACCACACCGTCTGGGACACCACACCGTCCGGGACACCACAAGAAACAAGAGGACCCACCAGACTGACGATGCAGTCTCAAGAATGAAGATTTGAATTAACTTGAAAAAAGAAGAAGGCAATTATGAAAGAAGCCATAAGAAGAAACAAGTGTCAAGAAAAGAAGAGCGTTGTCCAGGGTTATCCCGGCTCGCAAATCAAGAGGTGTCCAGGGTTATCCCGGCCCATCTCAAGAGGTGTCCAGGGAAATCCCGGCCCATGCTCGAGGGTGTCCAGGGTTAGCCCGGCCCGTCATCGCATCGCGCATCAGCAACGGCATCGTGCCTCCACGTGCCTGCCAGCCGCCAGCGCATCAACGTCCCGCCATGCATCGCGCAACGTGACGACACGTGATGACCTCAATATCGTTAGGCATTACTCCTACGTAAGCGTTGAATTAAGTACGTGAATATTTTATTGTATAACTTATGTTTTCGGTTATAATTATTTTAAATTCACGCACGATTTAATTTTATTATGTCTACTTATTTGCAAGATTTATATACTAAGTTGGAATATATAAGAGAATATTTAGTTAAACTTGGCCCTCAGAGGCGTCAAAAGGAAATCGCATCTAAGAAATTAGAATGAGATTTTTTATGATTTTTTTTTTATTATATAAAAATTAATTAGCTATACAGGTTAACGCTCAATTCATTCAAAATCTTTTTTCTTTTACATACTTACATAAATTGTTAAGATAACTTTCGTACATGAAATTGTTACCCGTGTCACTTAGCATTTCTAATTATTATTTTTTTAAAACCAGATATCATCACTTAAAATCATTATAATAATCGTCGCTAATAATTTTTAGATGCAAATGTCGTAAACAACTTACACATTGCGCAATTACCGCACGCACGGAAATGCATACGCCGCCGCGAAGTCCGCGCGTAAGCAAAAATTTTAAGTAGATCACGTGTGTTCGCTGTCTACAAGTAAACTTTTAATTATTGGTGAATGTAATTTGATATTCACACTTAGAAATTTTATTGAACAATTATACTATACGTAGTTATTGGATTGATCACCTAATAATTTAGTGACAGTTAATTGAGTTATATTTGCGTAGATATTTCTTTTATAAAGTATTTCAATACGAAATTTTAATTTCAATTTTTACTCTCTCAGTACTTGGTAAGGTACGGTCCATATTGATTAAGTATAAAGTTTGGGCGCTAGTCCTTCTTGTTTGCTCATGGTGTTCTGGACTATCGCGCCCTCCGTGAAAACAGTTGGAGACTTATTAAGTCTTAATGTATTTGCGACTCCGACTTACAGGCACATAGTACATGTAGCCTGATACGAGTATGCCATTTGGGTGACCATACCCACTATTTTTTTGAGGATAGGGTACGCACAGAGGCTTAGCCCACATTGTTGTTTAAAGGGTGACCATGCCCTTGGGTAACCATTCCCATTTATTTCGTGTTGAGAGCAGAGACTCCAACATTTATAAGGCATTAGATATTTTATAGGGTAAATGTACCGATACCGTAATACCAGTACAATACATGCGATATATACATGAGATTTAATGGTGAATTTTATATATTTTTTTTTATTTTAAGAGAGATTAGGTAATTGATAATAATACTAATAATTTAGTTGGAACAGACAGGAATTTTAATAAAAATAATTTAAACTTTAACTAAAAAATATTTCATTTGAAACAGTGACACTGGGATATGACGACAATTTTTTTATGGGGTGACCGACTAATTTTTGATAAATCCTTTTAAAGTGTTTAAACTTAGTAATAAGTAGTTTACACAGTGGTCCCCATCGAATTGTAAACAAGTAACATGCATTATTTTTTTTTATTTTTCTCCAGCACCCCGGGGGTGAAGGTATCTTACGGGGAAGCTGCAGTATGTAGCTAATGTCTACATTTAGTATAGCATGCAGTATAACTGTAACCTAATGCATATTGCTTGGATAAGCGTTAACCTTATTGTAAAAATGTATATAAGCTAATGTTTTAAGTAATTAAACGTTCACTACTATCTAGAGCTCTGCATATACTTTGTCTCCCATCAACGACCCTTCTCTACCACATTATCACCTATATTACACACGACTTGATCGTTCATGGCTGGTTATAGCTAGCCCTCGGTGTACTGCCTTTTGGCCGAATTATGTTTCGTCAAATTTCATTTGGCAACCAACTTTTCGCCGAAGTTTTATTACGCAAACCAATCCTTGGCATAATTTTACTTCGTAATTTTTTTATTTCGCTACATTTTTATATTCCAAAATTTTATTATGTCAAATTTTATGTGGTAAATAATTGTGTAGGAAATGATATGCTAAGGCAAATAACATATCGTCAAATTTTATGTGGTAAATAATTGTGTAGCAAATCATTTGCTTAGTCAAATAACGATTCATCAAAAGCCATTTGATTAAATTACCTACAACCATTGCTTACAGTATGATGATAGTGCAAAATAAAACACAAATATAAACCGAAAAAAATATTTTTTAATCAAAATCAATTTGTTGTACTTGTGATACGTATGTATGTGAGCAGATCCGACTGGGCCGGGTTAGGTTAGGTTAGTTTTTTTTTTATATCCCTAAAAAACGCTCCTTTTGTTGTACTTGTGATACGTATGTATGTGAGCAGAATAGATCCGACTCGGCCAGGTTAGGTAAGGTTAGTTTTTTTTTTATATCCCTACAAAACGCTCCTTTTGTTGTACTTGTGATACGTATGTATGTGAACTGTAGGAATTCTAGCCGTCGGGATTACAGTCTTCGGGATGAAACTGCTCCCAGAGATAGGTAGGTTAGGGTTATTTTTCTTTATGCACACACGCACATTAACTATCAGCGATGATAATTCAAGAATGAAATGCTATTTTGAGCCACAAAGTATGTAAACAAAAGTACCCTCTAAATTTAGGTGCATGGTGCATCACCCTACCCGCTTAATGCAATAAAATTATACTGCAATTTGAACCTTGCATTCTAACAAACTAGGTTCGATTTCATAATGCCATTCAATATGTTGCTAAATCAAGGCATGCCAATCAATACATTTGACGAAAACATAATTGACATCTTATAAAAATTCCAGATAATAATTGGTCTAACAATAGTTTATCAAATCATTAATTGGGAAAAGATATCAGTGCGAAACGTTGAGTTGGGAAATGAAAATTTGACCAAATAAAAATATGTGATACGTAGTTCGGCGAGTTAAGAATTTGCTAAATAATTTTCGGCGAAACATTAGTAAACCCTAGCCCTCACTACCAGTGAGGCGGACTTTGTGTGGGAGTACAAAGCCACTAACGGAAATGTATCCACGCAACAGGAGTGATAGATATTGATATCCTCTGTATGATGCTTTGCATAGACAATTACGCTAGGTGGGTATTTCATTGTCTAATAAAGAGGTCTTGAATAGGATAGGAGAGAAAATAATACTACTAAGACTAATTGAAAATAGAAGAGTAAATAATTATGATTATGGCATCTGCTATGACAATATGACTTTTTTCCTCAAAAAGATCATAGAACGAAAAATCGAGGGAAAGCGAGGTAGAGGAAGGCCAAGATGAAACTACTTTGAGAAAATAAAATAAAAAGTTAAAGTCATGGCTTACCAAGAAGTGAAGCAAAAAGCCGACAAAAGCGCAGCTCTTAAATTGAAGAAGAAATTGAGGTATCAGGTTACTGTTGTTTTTGGAAAATATTGCAAGGTCATGAAATTTTACCTACTTCGGTAAGCATTCATATGAATCCTTTTTTATACAAAAACCTTTCTTAACACTTAAACAGTGAAAATACTGACCTGATATCTGTCCAAGGCGATGGCCGTGATGGTGATAGTGGACACAAATATAGATATGGCCTGTATGGCGCCTGTAGCTTTGCAGAGACACGGCCAATCAGGCAAAGGCCAGTGCTTGGTGAGCAGTTCCATGAGGGTCAGAGGAGTTCCTACGCAGCAGACCAGGGCGTCAGAGACAGCGAGGTTCACGATGAACATGTTGCGGGCTGTGCGCATCATCGTTTTACGGACTACCTGGAAAATAAGGGTTGTATTACACAGGGTGTTGGAGATGATTATTATGATTACACAATTGAATTAAGTACGATGGTGACCAATTGAACAGATGCCACTCAAACGCTCTTATTCTACAAGGTTTTTGGGTATCCATAAGTGGTCGAGGCAATGGGCCGTGACCACCTAAATATGTTTATTCTAATTTCGCTACCCAAAGGTTGTCTGGAAGAGATCGCTCTTTAGCGATAAGATCGCCTGTTGTTTACATCTATTGAATGTTACGTGTAATCTGAATTTGTTTGTATTTATTTCCTGTCGAGGTGTGCAATAAATAATATTCTATTCTATTCTATGGTCTAGTGGCCACCCGAGGATGTTGGGTTACCCATAGAAATTCATGGTTTTATCTCATAGGCCTGGGCCAGGCCCAATCACAATCAAAGAAAAGCCAATAATATCTAATTGAATGTTTACTATTATAGCTGCATTGAATGACATTGACACTGAAATTGACATTCTAAAGGACATAATATATTGCAAAATTATTCACAGTATTGCGTTGATTTTCACTTTAGCGATAAGATTTGCCATTTCAAATTGTTTGCCTAAAAAAAAAGGATATTCATATCAAAGAGAAAGAAAGTCTTCGATAACCTTCTTTTTTATCCTTTGAAAATAACCGATGGTAACTATAATGATTCTGATGATGAATCCCGTACCGATTGGAAACATGTCGAGTGAAATTCGACTTCTACAATGTTAGTAATCCCGTTTTGTATTTTAATATGTCTTAGAGTCACGGTAGTTTTTCACGTAAAGTAATGGTCATATTTAGTAACGAGACCTCGACAGATACAGGTGGAAATTAGCCCAAACAATAAACAAATCTAGATAACTGAGAGCATCTGTAGGTATGAGACTACGTACGGTGTATATAAAGACATTCATACTAAATATGTAACACGCTATACGCGTTTCTGTAAACTCGATCAGAAACTTCAAACTGCCGATCAAAGCATTTGTAAACAGTTTGAAAGATCCCATAGGTATAATCATCTCACATCCTGGATCAAATAGCTGTAGTGTATCGATTGTGATGGTACTAAATATAGACTACAGCTCTGTAGCTGTAGGCCTGTGCCTAAACACAATAATATGGCACGTTTATGGCACAAAGATCGTACCGTCGTTCGGTACATCACGTTGAAACGTGTTAGGAAACTGGGGATTAAGAGTCCACAAATATATGCAAAACGAGACGCTAGACGTTGACCATTTAATTACGGAAATAGAAGGAAAATCCCCATTGTTCCCACAAATACTCAAAATCATATAGCGATCGCATTTTGAAGACACGTTTGTGGCAGGAGGTTTGCCAAAACATTATACCTAAGTGGGACGAAGTCTCCAACGACAAAAAGATTTTTATTTTTATTCTTATCTTCCTCCTACTCCTCCGAAGGAGTAATTAGGCAAGACAAGCAACTTGTACGAAATCCATGCTGAGAGTGAACAATCCATCGACTTTTTCATCACAGTGCGCGCAGTGAATTTTCTGCGATATTTTATCAACGCGATTCTAAAATCGTGTCGCATAAAAAAAATCGTGGTGCGCGCTTGGCCTAATTGGTTCATAAGTCGACTATTGTCCACTTGAGCCATGTTTTATAATAATTATAAGTTTTTATAACTTCTTATTTCATTCATAAAGTTCTCACTAAGTATCACAGAGCGATGACCGACGGCACGCGTGACACCGTATATGGCAGGATCGCCATGTAAGGAACGAGGATTGATGTTGAGTGACGACCATTCCAGAGTAAATACGATTTATTACTAATTGATACATTGGGTTGAGACTATTTTATGTATCTATGAGGTATCTATAACTAGGCTATATATGTCATACATCACAAACTAGCGCTATTCCTTTTGCTGATTGCAATCAGTATTTGCTGATCTTGTTGGTCGATGTTCAAAATACAATACTGATGATTATAATAAAGTGTTTTCAAGTTGTAAAAATCTAGTTGATGTGTTTATCATCCAACGATGCCCACTTCACTCATACGCTGGATCTGTTGAGGACCTGTATTCTATGTCTCCTGACGCTGCCGCCTGGCTTAACAATTTGAAAGTCATTCTTTGATTGCTTGCATGAAACATATTGCCATACGATTAAATAAATAGTTGATGTGTAAATGAAAATCTCAAATAGTATACACTATACAGGCTGCATATGCCCTTATTCAATTTAAATTTTGAAGACGCGGTTGGCTCAGTTTGTAAGCACTTGCCTACTGAGCCGTCGGTCCCGGACTCGAATCCTGGGCAGGGCAAATATTTGTGTGATGAACTCGAATATTTGTGCTTGGGTCATAGTTGTTCTATGTATTTAAGTATATACTTATCTATATAAGTATGTATATCGTCGTCTTGTACCCATAACACAAGCCTTCTTGAGCTTAATTTGGGACTAGATCGATTTGTGTGAGGTTGTCTGATATTTATTCATTTTATTTAAATTAGCTATACAAGGGCTATATAAACGCTGATTAAGCCTGTGTGCTACTTAGAATGTGACATTCTGCCACCGGGTGGTTAGCTAAAACAATTAAATAATATGCGTCATAAAACCAACGCGTCCGTGTTATAAAAGGCTTTTAAAAGCATTTTTACTGTAAAATCCTGCTATTAATTTTGATGTCACTGTAACCGCTGCTGTCATACGCAGATTACGGCATCGTTAATTTTAACAGCCTCATATCAGACGGTTAAATAAAATTGGCCAAGTGTGAGTCGCTTAGCTAATTTAAAATTTACATTTATAATACCCCGTATCATTAAATAATAAAGGGTTAAGTAAGGGTTAAGGGTTATTAAGTATAAGGGGTTTTCGAACTATTTTACATAGAGAACTCCCATGAGTCTCAGACATATTAAGAGGCCTTATTCCTTTTTTTTTGTGTTCATATTATGATAAATATATTGATAAATTTTACCAACTTTTTGAAGTGAGTTCCAGATAGTAACATAGCTATTTCATGCCTTCATTGCGTGCAGTAGAAAATAAGTAAAAAAAAAACAGTTTTTTTTTTGCCGGAATTTTGTCAATGTCGAGTAATTTTGAAACAAAAAATTCAATGAAAAATTCAAACTGTACATTTCAAATATATACCAATAAATTGCAATGGCCTTGTTGTAAGTAGTAACATTGATAATAATGTTAAGAAACATGTTTAATTATACTGAAAAATTTCTTAAACGATCAGCATTTTTGAACGGATATGATAGGACCCTTATAGGTAATACATACAAAACTGGTTTACTCACGTAAAAGTCGAATATCGTTCGACATGTTTCGAATCGGTTCGCGATTCATCATCATGAGCTACGATCAGTCGCGGCGGCGGCCAATCGAAAACAGTTTAACATGTATGTTTGCATGTTTAACATGTCTTTGATTTTAAGATGTAGGTACAAGTTTCTGCCAGAGTGTGGCAGTTACTTAACATCTTTGAGGTTAAGCTCAAAATTTGTCGAGACATACAGATATCGTTAACTAAGTTGGAGAACCGTTTGGGACACCATACGGAGCGGACGCGTTTTCTTAGCCTCTCCCGATCTGTATTGACATCGTAAAAACCCGGCCAAAACAATAGAGTCATGAGACAAAAACAAGGCTCGACCAGATGTTTGCATGGTCGCTTGTTAAATTTTTACCGCGTGTAAACGAATTCACCGCGTTATATCTTTCCTTCTGTCTTTCTTTCAAATCTTTAGTTACTAAATAGATAGCCTAGTGTTTGGTGCGTCTATATTACTCGGCCTATCTGTGAGTGTTGATCAAGTGTGTGCGTTTCCGAGTCTGCAGTGCCCCTCCGCCGCGCCGACCACACCACAGCAGCTTAATTTGGTGAGACCGTTCCATCTTCTAATGCCAATTGCAATAATATTATACTCCTTGTCTACGACCTGGCTATGCCGGCCTTCCACAAGAAAAGCGAAGCGAGCCCAAGGATACGGTTTAAGAGTTTAAGCTAAAACCCAGTACCAAGTTTAGATGGACATAGGGCCAAGCACGGCCCGTGTAGTAACACTCTTTAACTTACGTCAATTATGCACCTTTTCTTGGAAATCAGGCCACACTTAATCAACCTCTACCTGTGGACCAGCGTAATATAGTACGACCCAGCCATCTCACGGTATTCGGCAGAACAATTATATCGCTAGGTACTTTAAGTTGCAAACAAAAAACAAACGGTACCGGCAACAACATCGGGAGTTGTTGTAAAATATATACAATAACTGTCATTTAATACATCTTATTACTAGCAAACATTCAATAAAATATAAGTAATAATTTAAATAAATAGGCCAGTTAGTTTAAAATTCAGGCTTTATTTAATATTGTTTTAGGTTTTATTCAGTGTAATTTTCATTTTCATTACTTAAGTACTTTTCCTACCCGAGGGACTTTCCTTTACCTCAGTACTTGTACTACTTTCCCATAAAACTTATATTTCTACCCGTAATTAAATTATATTAGGTTTAGTAGGTGATTGTGGACAGTTTGTAATTCATCTAGTGAAATAATAAACTAACCTAACCTATCCTTCAGTTTACAATGTCACCGGTTAATTTACAAACGGATGGTATATAGTCATAATTACTGTACGTTTTTTATCCTTTTATGTTTTACAACCATAATCGAAAGATTCCGGCGTGCTTCTTGCTGATATAACCTACTTCGGTTCGAAGGTGTAATGAATGCCTTGTACTCGTAATTTTGTTTGTTTAAGTAAGAAAGCTCTCTGTGTAAGGGACGAAGAGGTGAACGGCCAGCTAAATAATTATTCGTTTATATTTTTGTTTTAGTGTTTTTTTTATATTACAATAGTTATGCTCGTTACATTATGTAATACCAAAACTATACTTAAAGTCCTGCCTTAAATCGAATATTAACTAAGTGTGTAGTGTATGATACACAGCTTAATTTTTTGCCGTAGGACTTAAATAGCACAGTTTGGGTAACTTACAAATGTATATTAACCGTTCTATAGTAATAATTTCGTTAGAGGCTACGTAATGAAGAAATGCAACAGCTTGCAAGCAATGACTTCCTAGAACAAAGAGGCCCCTTTTTTCATTGCTCTTAAAAGCCAGGTCACTTTGTCCCGAACACGTGCGGACACCGCCAGCTAGCAACAATTAGCCATTGTCAAAAAAAGGGACTTACATAAACACGAGTGCATCGCCGGCTCATCCATAACATTAAACTCGACTGTCTTCATTTATCACGATGGAAATTTTATCTGAACCTATAAGGGCGATAGCGAACCAGTTGAAAATCGTGTTGATACCAATATCAACCATCGATGGAGGTTCGAGGATTGCTCGCTAATCACTTGCGGGACGAGAAAAATAACAGCCAAATCTAATTACAGATTAATGGCAGTGTTTCAGACTTAATCTCTCCCGGTTACAATGCTCCTCCCTTCGCAGAACAAATTGATAACACATTCGGAACCAGTTTAGAAACGGTTTTCAGGGTGGAGAAAATATGACTATTTTTGCCGCCGTGAACTGCTCTACGGTAAATATCAATGTGCATCTATGAATCATCAGCAACCACTACAATATAGGACACCCCATATACTTACGAACACCCCAATGCCAAATCTTCGTGTCTTCTACGACTTCGCTGAGCTCCGTCCACTTCAACAGTCCTGACACTGAAGCATCATTGATTCAACAATCCAGTGCTGACCAAACCACGACCGATGTAATGCGCAGCTACCGATTAATTGACGCACAACCTAAAATAAACTAAAAACGCATGCTATCACGCTACCTCACAATAACAGCTATGATAAAGAAATATCAAAAGGAAGTGAACCGTCATAAAACGGCCATAACCACGATGTCACAAGGTGAAGAAGAATGTGTCTAGTAAGAACCCAATATGGGGCAAATCCAACGAGAACTCATACATGCATCAAATAAGACCCCACCATAGAACTTGATTTGGCTCGCGACCGCCTTCCTTCAATTATCACTAAAGAAACTTCAAGATGTCACCTACAAAGATGTCCTCACACACGCAATATTATCTGAACGTTAATCTGGATTATACCGTTGAAGGAAAGCACAAGCAAATTTTATTCACTAGAGTAATCAGCCAAAACGAAGAAATATTATCCCCAGAACATGGACCCAACACGGCCACTTGTAGTGTGGATGAAAAATCTAAAATAGATAGAAACAGACACGGAATCAAAACCGGAGAATAATCACATACAAATACCGACGGCTCAGCGACATCAACCTACAACGCAAGAACCTATCCGACGTGGTAACCGGAAACTTTGGACGACGAGACGCAGTCCACTATCCTCCCCTGTATATATTTACACACCTATCTGTCTATTTCCTTTCTGGCTCGATGCTGGTATTCTTGTCGGATCTCTCCCGTCGGTCCTCATCCTGACTGCAAAATAACCTACACTCCCAACCTGTAAACTTCTGGCTCCCCGGTGCCTCGGATAGGAGGGCCAGTTGATCTTACCGGAGCGGCAAAAGACGGAGGGGAACACGAGAGGACCCGGATACGTGCCCTGTCTCAGAACCGAAAGCTCCGGCCAGGGAATGTTAAGGTTTCTATACTACCCTGAACGACTTTCGGTATTGTGCCAGTATGCGCTTCTGAGTCATTTCGTTGAGCTTCTTTGTCTTTCCCTCTCTTGCATGCTCAACGCCTCCGCGTCCTTGCAGCAGAACTGCTGGCTGGGTGTAGTCACCGAAACGAAACGAAACGAAACGAAACATACAGATATCGTTAACTAAGTTAGATAACGCAGAACCCTACGGGTACGGAACCCTAAGTTGCGTATTTGTATGACTCTGTATGGTCCTGATATTCTAATGTTATGGCAAATTAACTGGGCCCGTTTACCGCAAAACAGACGTAGGATTAAAGTGCTTAAATGGTAGAATTATAACAAACGCCTACATACTTAATGAGCAAAACCTTCCGTTTCTGTGTAACGCTATTAAATTATACAGCGTGTATATTTGATATAACCGCAAACTTTACGTGGTCTTAGTATAGAAACTTATTAATATATCGATCTGTAAATTACTAAAAAAATCTGACTTTTTTCCATAGAAAATAATTCAGCACGCAATGTATTTGCTTGTTGAAATCTACTGTCAGTAGTAATAATTTTAATAAGTGTAGGTACGCCATACATTTCTGCTCAGAAAATTTTCAAAAATTAATTACGCTATGGCAGTTAATGCTAAATTAATAATTATTAAAAATATCAGATTATAGCACTAAAATCTACGTCTGGCTTCAATTTGCGGTTATATCAAATATACACGCTGTATATTCGTAATTTGACTACTAGGAAAACTACTTTATGGTGGCATGTATTTAAAAATATAAATATAAATATCGGACAACCTCACACAAATCGATCTAGTCCCAAATTAAGCTCAAGAAGGATTGTGTGAGGAAGTATATATTTATCTAAATAAGTACGTATATCGTCGTCTAGTACCCATAACTAGACGACGATATATACGTACTTATTTAGATAAATATATACCTCAATATACAAATTTAGTTTTGTGAGCACTTAGCAATGTATCCAATAAGATGACATGCTATAAATATTAAAATACAAGTCAAATATTTTTTTAGTTATTTTTTTCGTGTATTATTATCGCTATAACTAAATAAAACAAGAAAAAAATTAAAAACGCACATCTTATTCCCTGCCAAGTATAGGGTTAAATACATAGAACAACCATGACTCAGCACAAATATTCGAGTTCATCACACAAATATTTGTGTGATGAACTCGAATATCCCTGGCCGGGATTCAAACCCGGGACCGCCGGCTGAGTAGGCAGGTGTCTATAAACTGCGCCAAACGCGTCGTCAAATGTAGCTTAATGACTTAATGCAATTAGTTTAGTCAGAAGTAACCCAGTACCCTTACCATGACTTTATAGTGACAGTACTCTAGCGACTTTGTAAACGATTTGTATGGAGAATTGTAGTTCTACAAACTAACCGCCTGGGGGCACTGTGTTATTCTCCATACCAATCGTTCACGCTGTCGCTGGCGAGTACGGTCACGTCAACTCGTGGTAAGGGTACGTAGCACAACTGTGATACGCGACTCTTTTTCGCGCGAGATATTTATCTATCTATTTGCTAAGCCGCGAAATTGTGTGCATCGGGTTACAAGCATGAAATTTCTACCACACATAGAGCGTTCCACGGTGATTATTTTCAGATGTGGAGGGAAGTCAGATTCGTCCCCTGTGTGGTGGGAGAGCGGGGTGAAGAGGACCAAGTACTGCTCTTTTTCTTTTTTTTATTACTGATCAGTTAAGGCTATTAGGGCTTGTGCGACATCGTTTTCGTGTGAAATAGATATCAGCTATTAATTTTTCATGTTATTTACAATTTAAAAAAATATTACTAAACAGCAAATTTAATCTTGTTTTTAAAAATGTATACATATTGGGCACAACTGATACAAAAAGTACCTTGAAAAAAATGTTGATGTTAAGCTTAGCCTGCGTGTTCTAGTGCAGTACTGTGAGAGAGTGACAGGTGACGCTATGCCGCACGACAAGAGTCGCGAAGCGTTGTGCTGGATGGACTGACACTTCCCTTTCAGTAACGTGCGAGCGAGACAGGTGATACTGAGTCACGCGACAAGCGAAGTCGCGCAAGATATGGTTGCCCAGCTGGAATACGTAGCAAGCATTCTTATACTCTCTCTAGGAAAATCTATTCAGTTGCGTTTATCACCTGTTAGTTAGAAATAGACAGGTGAGTGGATAATCCAACTATCTGCTCTCTAGACTGTACTCAAAACTGAATAGACAAAAATAATCTATACCTATACTTATCGACACTAGTTGCGAAATTCGACCTTTTATGAAATTTTATCATCAGTTTTTTTATTGACTCAGTTTTTCAAAATGGCTGTCTTGGGTTAAAATGTAAACATTTAAAAGTTTCAACCATTTTCAAACAAACGCGAGGTCTACCGCTCGCAGAGCATTAGATTGGAATAATCATTTTCTATTCTATTATAACATAAGACTTAAAATATCCTTACTTACAGAAATAACAACTAGCGAGTTGCCCACGGCTCCGATGCACACCAGAATTCCATAGAAGGTGAGAAGAATGGCGCGGATAGGCTCGTCAACGGTGCGGTTTTGGGAGAACTTTTCTATGAGAGTGTTTGGGTTTATAACGGTTCTGTTAGCCATTTCGATCAGCCATTTTGCCGACGTGTTAAACGTCAGGCTCACGTTGCCGTCCAGCCGCTGTAACAAGAGAAAAGTTTATATTACTACCCGCTGTCTATGGGAAAACTAAATTTTTTCGGGATAAAAGTGACCTATATGTTAATCCAGGGTGCCTTCAAATCAAAATTTATCATAATTGGTCTAGCCGTTCGAGCGTAAAGAAGTAATAAACAAACACATAAACACAAACAAGCTCACAAACCTTCGTCTTTATAATAATATTAGTGTGATTATGGAATGTAGAAGTCAAGGAGTGGCATGTTTCATAGGAGAATATTTGAAAAAGTCCTAAATTACGGAGGGTAGAGGTATTTAAACTCTTTGCGTTATCAAAACGTCAAAACAATGGAGACTCGTGATTGATTATTGATGATTTTTATTTAGAAAATGTTTAAAAAAAAATGGAAAAATCGTGCTAACTATTCCAGCGTTTTGACCTTCATAAAAAGTAGCTAATTGATTCTGTCAGGAACAGCAAACTAGCCTAGCTCTCTTCCACACCAATTTAACACCTTTTAGTGGACACTTTTGGATATATGAAGATGCTGCTCCTCCAATGTTACACTCAAAAATTTTGATGTTCCTTTTTTTTTGACATGACAGATATTTTGATAATTTTAATCAACTTTTGGAAGTGAATAATACTTTCCTCCGAGTTCTAGGTAGTAACATAGCTGCATATTTCATGCTTTCATTGCGTGCAGTCGAAAATATGTTAATAAAACTAATTTAAGTGAACTGTAGGTATTGATCTTATGAGTAAATAAAGATTCTCTAAACCTAAACCTATTTTACGCGTGAATTTTGACAATTTCGAGTAGTTTTTGAAACAAAAATCATCAATTAAAATTCAAACTGTAGGTTTCAAATATATACCAATAAATCCCACTAGCCCTGTTCTAGGCAGTAACATTAATAATATTATGTTTGATCATAGAGAAAATTGTCAAAAACAATCAGCATTTTAAAAGGAATAAGGCCTCTTTAAACACTGGACGCCATATTGCTCTATGATCATGACGTCACTTGGCCGCGTAAACAAATGCGCTGATACGCTTTACGGCTTTAACCAACACTAGCAGTTTTAAGTTTTTATCTACATCCATATTATAAGTTCTCTACAATATGTTTGGCAGCGATAAGCAAATAGACTATATTAGGAAATCTGTATCTGTGGGTGCATCATAATTTTTACTTTACGATATCGGCAAGCGATAGTATAATTACATTTAAATTTGGAACATTCTGTTAAAAAGTAAAAATCGTACTTTAGTGGCAATTATCGAATTCATCGATTTGTAATTTCATTCACAGTAAAATTCATATTCCATACATTCTTTTAAATCTCGAATATTAAAAATCGATTTTAGAATCGATATCGACTCAAGACTGTATATTGTCTATGAATTAAAAGAAAAACGAACGTCAGTCACTTGTTTCATGTTTGTTTCGTTTCAAACATCGAACCTGTGCATTGAACTTTTTGAAACTAAGAGAAATAAAGTTAAATATATAGTTTGTCGTGAAATATATGAGTAATGACGGCGACGATAGTGATATTGAAATGTGTGAAACACCGCCAGAAATCCGGGACGCCGCAACGACCGTTACCAATAATTTGCTACCAGAAAAGTCACGAAAACAATATGAAAAAGCGTACAAGGATTTCATGGCTTGGATAGCAACGAAAAACACAACATCAGTATCGGAAAACGTGTTATTAGTATACTTCGAACACTTATCTACCAAATTTAAGCCCGTGTCCTTGTGGACATACTATTCCATGCTGAAAAGCACACTAAATATAAGACATGAAGTGGATATATCCAAATACTACAAACTGATAGCGTTTTTAAAACGCAAAAGTGAAGGATATACGGGAAAAAAATCAAAGACATTTTTACCAGAAGAAATAGAAAAATTTCTTAATGAAGCACCAGACCAATTATATCTTATGCAAAAGGTGAGTTGCTTTGAAAAAAAAAAGTGTTGTTCACTGTTTTTCTTCATATTTAATATATATATGTGTCTGTTTGGACTTACTCCTTCTAATGGTACTACTTGTGTTATTGTTGCAGGTAGCCTTGATATTTGGAATAATGGGTGCGTGCCGCAGACAAGAATTTTACAATTTGCAGTATGATGATGTGAAATTATTTGATTCCACTATATTAGTGACCGTTCGTAACACTAAAAACAAAACTGACCGCACCTTCACTATAACAGGAAGTTACTTAGAACTATGTAAGAAATACATAGAACTACGCCCAAATTCATGTAAAGTGCCTAATTTTTTTTTGCATTACATTGGAGGTAAATGTATTTCCCAAAAAGTTGGTATTAACAAGTTTGGATCACTCGGCAAAATTATAGCTACATATTTACATCTTCCCGATCCTGAACTGTACACGGGGCACTGCTTTAGGAGGACATCCGCAACATTGGTAATTGATGCAGGAGCGGATATTACAACTCTGAAACGCCACGGAGGGTGGAAATCCACATCTGTA
The DNA here is from genome assembly GCA_947623375.1 of Apotomis capreana. NCBI lineage: Eukaryota > Metazoa > Arthropoda > Insecta > Lepidoptera > Tortricidae > Apotomis > Apotomis capreana. The sequence goes on from OX392519.1 coordinate 13,181,576, forward strand.
GCTGAAGGCTATATCGACAACTCAATTCAAAGTAAAGTGGAAATTTCAAATAAAATTATTAACTCCATTAAAAAAAAAGAAGTAATTAATATAACAGTGCCTGACAGCTGTGCCAATGTAAATGTAAACGAAAATTCTGCTACTGCAGAAAAAATGCAGTTTTCACATTGCACTATACAAAGTGTAATTAATAATTATTATTATAAATAAAGTTTTTTATTCTTATTATTTGTGTTTGATTTAAACTACTAAATAGTTTATTAAGACTATGAATAGTGGTACTATTATAGTACCACTAACCTGATAATTTATGCCATAATTATCTCTACATATTGTAGAAAACTTATTATATGCATGTAGATAAAGTTATGTATGCGACTGTACATAATTAGGCATTAAAACACTCGTGTTATACTATTATGAAACTCGCCTTTGGCTCGTTTCATAAAACAACACTCGTGTATTAATGCCTCTCATTATGAACCAGTCACATAAACTACTATTTGTTTATACAGCCGTATGGTGCAATAACATGGCAACCATTTAATGGTGTTAAAAAGCATTTGAATTGAATTTTAAAAACTATTTTTCAATGAAATAAAACTAATATTGACCAACTGCTGAGCTATCCCAATAATATATGAACCTATTTGAAGTTTTTTTTCTCGTAAAGAGTATAATACTCTATTGTGGCTTGTATCCCTCGTTGATCCAATTACACGGGAATGAAACCAACCCAATCATTATCCAAGTAACCGAAAATACGCGGAAATGTACCTAGCTTTTGTCCTCCAAAGTATTATGTCCACGAAGTTGGCAGATAAAATAACAGTACTTACGTGAGGGATGAGCCTCACAAACTCGATCTAACGTTGGTCATGTTTCGGAGTTCTTATAATTCTGTTACCTACTGTAACTTATTAGGAGATATACTCGTACTAACATTATGTTGCAATAACACGGAATAAAAATACTGGTGTCAGTTCAAAAATATACTAGCAACGATTATCCATAGAACCCTCTCATCTATTTTGTTATCGTCTATTGTGTCCTCAGCTATTAGAGTTGTATTGAAAACTTAGAATAAGTACTGAACGAGTTCTTCATACAACAGATTTGCGAAAGATGAAGCCTCTTTCGGTTTTAGATGTGCGTGTCTACGAACCAATTATATAGTATGATTATTTTTAAACACACATTTGACAAATCACAGGACCCATATAACGTAAATCGGCACGACTTATTGAATTTAATAAAAAAACAAGCAATGTCATTGTGGTTTATCTAATATCTATAAACGTTTTTTATTTTCTATTTGTTACAATTGAGTTCATGTATATGTTTTCGTTTCACGGTGTTGAAGTTTTTAACGAAAATAAATCATTACATAAACAGTTACGTACTACGTGCTTTTTTTTAAAAGCTGTGTTGTGACCAAATCTTGCGTTTCGATTCAATGTACTATTTTCTGTTAATTGGTAGAAATCGATTAAATCGAAAAATTGATAACCTGAAGAAAGGACAATAAAACAAATTACTATTTTACATACAACTCTACAATAAGTTCGACATCTCGTAGCTCAAAAAAATATAGATTTACGCAAAATAAAGAAAAATATATGCAGTTTCGAAAAAAAAGTTCTTCGATAAAATCGATTCGATCAACCATTCTTAATCGTTAGATTTGGCAAACAATATGTCTTTGCTATATCATTACAAACATCAAAAGAGAACTGTCAAATGTGTGTTTAAAAAAAAAACAACTGTATACAGAAGTTTTGCTTGTGACATTAACGTTGTGATAGATGCGCACACCGACGAAATTTAGCCCGTGGTTAACCAAAATTGGCATCACTTTCAAGCACTATCTAGGTTTCTAGGCGTATTTATTCGTCCTGCCGTTTGGAAGTGAATTTTAGTTTACTATTCTCAAGAAAACACTGATGTAAGTATATAACATTTTAGAATTTTATTATAATTAATATAGATGTTGAGTTTCCGCTTTTCGAAGTTTGTTTGCCCAGCGAACTTGGAAATGACCTTTAGTTGTGACTTTATTTGCAATACTAATCCAGAAGTGATGAATTTTTGCGACAAACAGAAGTTTAAAATTGTATTATTCTACTAGATATCTAGTAATGTGTAAAAATCAATTTTACACATGACATTGAAGAATGAACTGAGAGTCATGTTTGTTGAAATTTTATTCCTGAAAAGAGATTAATGGATGGAGCATGGCATTTTTTTGTATGAATCCGATCCGTCACACAAGTAACCAAACACCTCGCTAACCACACTAAATACAGCCTCCATCCATCAAACGGCTTACAAAGCCTGAAAGGAATTGTAAAAGAAAATATTTGGCTGAATCGGGTCGGTTTTTGTTCCCAGTCTAGACTTAGGCGTCTAAAGAGTGAGCGTCGGGACCAAAATAAAGTAACCGTTGAAATAAGCTTTTATTTACATAATTAACGTGGTTTCAAATTAAAACATAATTGATTTAAGAAGCGATCATAACCGTTCAAATAACGATGACGCACCAAAACGCAGTCAAGTGTGCGCAAACGAGGATTTTTCATATACGAGTAGGTAAAACTGAACGTTACACACGCAAGCTAAAACAGAAATATAATAAACAATATCAATATTGTACTGTACGCCCTCCTTGATGTGAACACAACATGCAAAAAAAGAACTACTTACGAAACAAAATAAATTGCTACTAACAAAAATCATTGCATTTGAAGTTAATAGTTAAAAAGAGAAGAAATATATACACTATTAATACATAAAAAATTCAAATTTATTCAAATGTATGCAAAGACTGCAAACGTGAGTTTGATCATAGAAAAAAATGTCTAAACATCAGCATTTTTGAACGGATAAGGAGCCTTGCGAAAACCGAAGAAAATATTTAAAAAATAAGTTATGAATCTGTTACTTCCTCCGCGAAATAACGGGACTAACTAAATAAAACGGAAAACATTTTTGTATAAAAGGAGAAGTGAAACGGTTCAGCTTAATGCTCCATAAAACTTGCGACCGCAAAAATTACGTTTGTGCCATTTCTTTGTACGTCATCGAAAAACGCCTCTGTGGCTTGGATCATTATATCGCATAACAATAGTATATAATAGACTTTTATAGCACGGTTTTCAGTTTACCTACGTTACAGGTTTAGGAGTGAGAAAATGTCTGCATTGATTATAAAGGTTGCCTTGGAATACTTAGCCGAACTAAAAATGCAAATATGTGCTTTTGTCGTTTCTTAGGGGAACGGAGTTGCGTAATTTAGGAACCGACCCTGAATTATTTTTGAACGATATGTATTTTTTTATTAATGCTTTTGAGGCAGCCTAGTCTTCTACCTATTTTTGATTTAAATTTACAATTATATCGAGCGATACAACGTTCCGATTTCGATCCCCTGAAAAAAATAAAATTTTGTATTTGTGTTTACCTACAAATAACAGAAAGAAATTATATAAACGTAAGTAAGCAAAACAACATAATAATAAAAATACAGTTACATGAACCAACTCAGACTGAGAAAAAGAAGAAAATACGAGTATAAAATTTAACGAGCAACCAACAGGCCCGATTACATAACTTTTTAACATATCTTGTTAGGACATTTATTCCAGTTATATCTTTAAGCATTTTGAACTAGACTTTATTTTCCTTTTTTATTTTCTCCTTGTTTTATTATAATTATAAAGAAAATAAATAAATAAATAAATATCAGACAACCTCACACAAATCGATCTAGTCCCAAATTAAGCTCAAGAAGGCTTGTGTTATGAGTACTCTAGACGACGATATACATACTTGTATACATAAATATATACTTAAATACATAGAAAAACCATGACCCAAGCACAAATACTCGAGTTCATCACACAAATATTTGCCCTGGCCGGAATTCGAACCCGGGACCGCCGGCTCAGTAGGCAGGTCTCTACAAACCGAGCCAACTGCGTCGTCTAAATTATTATGTTTATCATTCATCTTTGATAAGGTCTGAATACGAGTAGGGAGGATTTTATTTCATCTATCGCTCAATAAACACTCTCCTTTATGCCTTCAGCTCGTTTTATAAAGCCACACTCGTCTTTTACCATATCTCATTATGTAACAGTTACATAAACTACTGTTTTAATAATGAAAAGAGGGAGGTGTTATAAATTTAACATGTGTACGAGTATCTGAGTGTCTGTCTGTGCCATCGTTGCTTCCAAACGGTTTGAGTGCGGTTTTTTTTTAATGAAAGACTTCTCTGTCGAGGTGGTTCTTAGCTATTTTTGCTGGAAATAGGACCACTAGTTTCCAAGATAAGTGACAAGATTCCAGACAGTAGGTATTAAAACAAAAAAATCAAAATTTTGTAGTTTTGTACATTTAGTAGCATTTTCTATTTCACTAATATTGAATGAGGGTCTACGACGCATACGCTCAAGCAGAACATATTTTCTAAATAGGTTTATAAATGACGGATTTCTGTGGTAACCAACACAAAAAATAAAAATACTTGTTTTTTGAAGTCGGTTGAAAAGATTATTATTATTAGAACATTTAAAACGCCTTTACGCATAATTAAATTTCTAACGTTCAGAGCGAGTAATTACATTATTCATAAAGCGATGCTTTTAAGACGCTACTTGGCAATTATGAGGTAAATCATAATAGGTATCATAATATGGGCATATGGGTGTAAAGTTCATACATATTTACCATGGTATAAGAAAACAAATTATGCTACTCCGGAATGACAGGTGGACTTTCGGCGTCATCACGCTATGATTGTTTGGTTGGTTCTGTCAATCTGTTTCTGTGTTGCCAGTGGCGTATCATAATACTCCCCGATTTCCTTGTTACCTGTATGAATCTCATAAAATCGTGAGTGTTTTAAATCAATTATTAAGGTAAAATAAATTGTTGATAATAAACTGTAATGTATAAATCGACGACGCGTTTGGCTCGGTTTGTAGACACCTGCCTGCTGAGCCGGCGGTCCCGGGTTCGAATCCCGGCCAGGGCAAATATTTGTCTGATGAACTCGAATATTTGTGCTTGGGTCATGGTTGTTCTATGTATTCAAGTATAATATTTATCTATATAAGTACGTATATCGTCGTCTAGTATCCATAACACAAGCCTTCTTGAGCTTACTTTGGGACTAGATCGATTTGCGTGAGGTTGTCCGATATTTATTTTATTTATTTTTATTTTATAAATCCTTTTTTTTATTCGATTGACGGCATATTTTTTTCCTTATAATTATTTTGCTACCATAAAACGGAAAGTAATCAGTGACGTAAATCCATTATAGCAATCGATGTTCCAAAATTGGCCGTTTCGAGATGCGAGGACAAAGGAAATTATGAAGACAGATGGCGCCAGGTTTGCGCGGCGCCGCGCGCCCATACAAAACTAATGACGATCTTGCAGCACGCTATTAAGATTTTTCCTGAAATCATGACCACTGATTGAAATGATAATAATCTAGAATTTCATTATAGTATAGATAGATAATAATATGCCTCATTATTTTTAATGTGAGTACACATTTTTGTGTCAATGGTTAAGATAGATATAGATAGATGATCCATCAGGGATCGGATACCGTTATTCGTCTCCGTACAAAAATTCCGTTATTCAATTTCGGTTTTACGATTATTATCACACATTTTTACATTAAAGTGGACTAATTTCAGAGATCTTTATCGATAGCGAAAGTCTTTTTAATAACATTCAAACGAATGAACGCGAAATTAGGAAGATATTTCAATTTTAATGAATACCAGTATTAATCCCTGAGATGAACTATGTGCCTTTATCATAATTATTCGCTCCCAATTTTCAATATTGGCTAAAAATTAAACCCAGCGCTTTGTGTTTTCCTGGATCAAGTCAACGTCGATCCATTAACATTTTGTTTACGTAGTTATTTTGTTTGTACCCTCGTCTTGATAAATGAACAGAGGCTGTCTAAATCCCTATTATGAACCATTGATTATTATTTATTAGACATCCGTGTAGGCGTGATTTATTATTTCGGTTATTTTGCTTATAAACCCTTATAGAAATCTGCAGTTGAACCAGTGTGCTAATTCGAGTGTACTTTAAGATATTGTGAAATAAGCGATGTATCAGGTATATTGTGTTACGTGACTATCAATATTACAGGTGACAACACTGTACTTGTTAATGCCATAGCAAATGAATGACAGCCGACACGTTCAGTCGGTCACCTTTGACGTTTGTCACTTCGGAAGTCGTCTTCGAGTAAGGCCAGGGCTTCCGGTTCGTGACTTAAGATGGCCGCATGCGTTTAAGTTTCGTTGTTCATTATTTATTCATTTTCGTTGTTCAATGTGTAGTATTGATAGCGTATTGTGCAGTGATCTAACGTAGGAGTGAATAGCTAATGAAGAATTCAACATGAAGCGTTCATAGCCCTTCCTGGGTCAAGGCCCGATAGTCCGCGTGGTTTTTTGTAAATCGCTATCACTTTACAAAAAGCAAAACCTCACCGAACAACGGCATGCTCTACGAGCAAACTCGAAATTGGCGAAATCATCATTAACTATGATGGAAGCCATATTTTAAAATTAGAATTAGAGTAAGGCCAGTCATACTTTATTGAACTATGTGGTCAATGCTTCCGTTAAATACCTAGTAACCATAACACAAGCCTTCTTGAGCTTAATTTGGGACTAGGTTGATTTGTGTGAGGTTGTGTGATATTTATTTATTATTTATTTATTTAATACAGATTTGTCTTGTTATTCATTGTTTAAATTATAATCCTCTTCTAGTATATTGAAATGCGGTATCATCTACCTTTAAAAATGAACATATCCGCAACAAAAAAAACTTTTTTTATTTATTTCATAAACACACCTCGTCTAGCTCTAAGGTGGTGGAGCCACCCGGTAAGTAAACAAGCTTGTGTTGGCGCATGCGTGCGTGGGTGCGCGTGAGTGCATCTGAAAACTGTCCCTTCGAGACGAGACCCTGAACGTGACATCACGTTCGAAACATCAAGGTAATTCAATCCACTTTTTGAATGCAATTCCTTTTGTTTTTTTTTTCATATTATGACAAATATATTGATAATTTCAACCAACTTTTTGAAGTGAATAATACTTTTCCCCGAGTTCGAGGTAGTAACATATCTATTTCATGCTTTCATTGCGTACAGTCGAAAATAAGTTGAAAAAACTAATTTTCCACGTGAATTTTGTCAATTTCGAGTAGTTTTTGAACCAAAAATTATCAATGAACAATTCAAAGTGTAGGTTTCAAATATATACCAATAAATCCCCATAGCCCTGTTCTAGGTAGTAACATCAATAATATGTTAAGAAACATGTTTGATCATAGAGAAACATGTCTAAAACAATCAGCATTTTAAAAGGAATAAGGCCTCTTTATACACGATGATTTTTAATCGGTGATCAGGTACCAACTTTTCTAACTCAGTAATTGATGGTGGTCACGTTGAAGTCGTAATTACATGAAAACAAACTTTTATTTTTTCTATGATAATTTTTATTTTGAAACCAATTTTGTCTTAAATTCCTTGTCACCGAACTTATCTGTATCGGTGTGCTTACAACCTCTGTAATAATTTAATGGGAATGACAATTTATGAGTAATAACTTGTCATTGTCATTGTCATTACATAAACAAAGTCGTAGAAAATTTCGTAAAATTTCCCGCCGAAGCGATGACACTTGACGTAGGTATCGTACTTCAATAATTTTATGTAGGATGACCATGTATCTAGTGGTTATTAGTTTTAATTATGTTTTAACTTTTAATTAATTTAACAGTGAGGTAATTGCGCGGGACCTCGCCTATTAAGTTTAATTTTAGCTATATATTAATAATTTTCTACTCCTGATCACCGATTAAAAATCATCGTGTATAAAGGAATATTAAAAGGGAGTTACGACCTAGACCTGAAAAAGACTGTTATGGACACCAGCATTCTACCTTGCTTAACCTACGGCTCCCAAACCTGGACCTTCACAAGAAAAATAAAGGATAAGATAACAACTTGCCAAAGGGCTATGGAAAGAAGCATCTTAGGCATAAGAAAGATCAATAAAGTGAGAAGCCAAGAAATCAGAAAAAATACCAAATTGACAGATGCTTTACATCATGCATTAAAGCTAAAATGGAATTGGGCTGGCCATGTAGCAAGATTATACAGACCAGAGATGGACTATTAAGAGTACAAAATGGATCGGACCATACGGAAAAAGGAATGTTGGACGACCACAAAAACGATGGACGGACGATATAAGGGCGGTTGTGGGAAGGAACTGGATGAGAACAGCACAAGATCGAGAAAAATGGAAGCAATTGGAGGAGGCCTATACCCTATCAAGGGATTCCTGTAAATAAATTAATGTCACTAGGATCTAAGAAAAATGTGTTGTAAATATGGTTTATGGGAAATAAAAGGTTTTATTATTATTATTTTTTTAAGGCCTCTTAAGTTTCGTTTTGTTTTAATCGTGTAAGTTTAAATTTGTATATTCTGTTTTTTTTTTTAGTTGCTGAACAAAATGCTATTTTGTTAAAGAATAGAATGTAGGTATACTTTAATTTATTGCTCCTATTACAGGCAACATCTAGTATACATTATTCTATAATAATTATATAAGTACCTACGCTGTAGGAATATAAAGGCAACTTCAAAATAATTTAACATTCCAAAATGGATACCTAATTAACACGAAAATTACAGCTAAGAGGCCACGTAGTATACCTGAAGGAAAACGCCACATAATTATCCTTTTCATCCCCAATTTAGTAAGCTTAACTTGGTTATTTTAGCCTTTTCATATTATAGAAACGCAATTAGGGAAGAAAAATGAGGATGAAAGTTTTGAAGGCTGCTAAATAAGGTATGTTAAGCGGTTTAAGTAGGTAGTTAGGTAGTAGGTACATGAGTAGTCTGATGTCTTCTACAGCGTGAATATTTGATATTTTTAACCGCAAACTTTACGGGGTCTTAGTATAGAAACTTATGAATATATTGATCCGTAAATTATTAAAGAAATCTGACTTTTTTCCATATAAAATAATTCAGCAAGCAATGTATTTGCTTGTTGTAACATCGTGATGTCACCTCTGTCAGTAGTAATCATTTTAATAAGTGTACGCCATACATTTCTGCTCAGAAATTTTTCAAAAATTTACTACGCTATTGGCAGTTGACGCTAAATTAATAATTGTTAAAATTGTCACATTATAGCACTAGAATCTTCGTCTGGCTTCAATTTGCGGTTATATCAAATATACACGCTGTATACTTATAAAATTAAATGTCTGAACATTGCAGACATTTTATTATTAAAATGATCATTAGAGGACCTCTAATAGAGGTCACACACCATTTTATTTTTTTGAAGTGAAACTTCTAATGCGACTTCCAACAAGGTTGCGTTAAACGTTTAACGCTACCGTGGAGGGGGTAGGAAAGCACTGTTACGTTAAACGTTCAACGCTCCTGGGGAGGGGGAATAGAAAGAGACAGAGCGAGAGTGAAGAAGTTTGTCTTAAAGAAACAATATGAGTTCACTAAAAATCAATTTCTACCCCTTCCTATTTTCATTTCCACATTACGAAGTTTCACTTCTTCCACGCGGAGGGACTCCACGCTTTATTTGTTTGTATATGTGTCAACGACTGGACCCATTTCAAGAATCGCCAGATGCATATAGAAGGGTCTATTCCTAGAATGATTTTTCGTCAAATGCTTCATTTTGCCGAATTAATGACCTCTTTTCATAAAAAACTAATTTTTAATACAAGTTTACAATAATTGGTTTGTACAAACTATAGGTATAACATATTTTTATTGGCGATATAACAATACTATATCGAATTTGAGACAATGATGTGCCCAGTTGAAAGGAAGAGTTTCAGACAGTAAAACATATTTTTGTTGATCAACACATTAGTACGCGTATCCAGGGATCGATACCGTTATTTTGCTCCATACAAAATAGCACAAAATAACGTTATTATATTCTGGTTTTTCGCTCATTATCACACATGTTTATATTTTAGTGGGCTAATTTCAAGGATCTATATCTATAACGAAATTCTACATAACACAAGCCTTTCACATTCGAAAAAAAACGCGAAATTAGAGCGTTTTCATGAATACCGGTATCGATCCCTGCGCGTATCAGCACCTGGACATTTTGTGAGTGGTGCCAAATTACTATTTTATTGACGGAAAATTATCTCAGAGTTTAAACAATTTCTAGAAAATTACTTTAGTATTAATGAACATACGTTTTCTGTATAGATGGGTAATTGATTAAAAAAACTTATCTGTTGACATAAAAAACTTTGTCTGCTCGTTACGATGAAATTACTGCACGGATTTGAACAGTAGCTGGATATCCAAAGATGGTAAGCTTTTACGCAGTAAAAAGAAAGTTTAGTCCCTACAAAAAATTTAAAAATGGACGTTTGTTTGATAAACAAAAGAAAAAAAAAAGTTTACAAAAAAAGTTATAAATTTCTTAAAATCTACGTATAAAAAATAATGTTACAAGAATATGATGAATCATAGCACTCCATTGAGTCAATACAGGTTGCGGAACGTGTAATACTTCAAACATTCCAATTTATCCACTTACATGCATAAATTTGATAAAGAATATGATCCAGGTTGCAGTTGGTATATAAAATAATCTTGCAATTCAAAACCCGTGGAAAAATATTCATTCAACGAAAAATACAACACTTCTAGAAGTTTATTTCTATTTATGTCACCAGCAGTATAAAATTGCGAAAAATGTTTTTCATTGGGTCTAAATTAAGACCAGGAAAACATTTCATGGAACTAAAGTGTGAGTATAATAACCATAAAAACGCTTTTCCTGTTTTCAACGTGAAGTCTGTTAGGTGCTGTGTATTTTCCACAAAATTAAAGTGTACATGAAATTGTTTTTTTCTTTTCATCATCTTTTTGAATGAACTTGAATATTTGGTCCTGGGTCATGGATGTTTTCTTTATATTTAAGTAGAATTAAGTTTGTGTGTATCTATGTTTGTTATTTTTTCACGCCGAAACGGTTGGACGGATTTGCATACCTATATGTAACACATATTATTTATACTCTTTATATAGGATATTTTTTATCTATTTTTTATCGTGTTTCCGCAAGATAGGGAATCCCAATTTCAACGCTAGCGAAACTCCGCATAAAAACCAGTATTATATTATATTGTCATCTAGTAAGTACCCATAGTACAAATAAAAGATAATAAAATTATCTATTGTCAATAAATACATAAAACTTTATAAAAAAAATATATATTACTTACATCAGACAACCTCACACATCGATCTAGCCCTCAATTAAGCTCTAGAAGGCTTGTGTACTATAGAAGCCGATAAAATACTTTTATAGATACATAACTTACATAGAACAACCATTAACATACATGCGTACAAGCATTTCTTAGTTTGGGGCTAGCTCGATTTGTGAGAGATTGTCCTCTAATATTTATTTATCACAGCGCCCTATCAAATTCCTTATCTATTTAGGAAATATCCCAGCATGACAGTTCACTGTCGTCTCAGATTAATTAGGTTTGTTAACGGTGTTTACCAGCGATGGAGAAATTATCGCAAATTGAAAACCGTCTGAGGGCCGCGTGGAATTAAAATTCCGACCACAGCTCCCTTAGCGCATAAAGAAAGGTGCTTTTACACCGACGCGACGAAGCGATTATTACCCCTGTGGCGAGGAGAAATTCCCGTTAGCGGGTTTAGGCTGCTTGATCACATTTCTCAGATTTGAATGCTCTTCTTTCGAGCTTCATAAAGATGCAGTCTGATTGGCAGGGGGCAAACGAGCAAACGGATCGCCAGATGGAAAACAATTACTGTCGCTCATAGACACACGCAACACCAGAGGAGTCACAAGTGCGTTGCGGGCCTTTTAGTTTCAGTGGACAGGCAACCTTATGCTCCCAAGCAACCTACTTACTGGTAGTGAGGCCTAAGAAGGTTTGATGCGTTTCAAGACCTGTCTAATAAGATAACCTTTCAATCTAGTGTTATGGAACTTACTTATTACACGGGAAACATGTTAATAGATTTTTTTAAACTAGAATTTTATTTGAGACAAAAACAATGCAAAACGTCTCGGAAAAAAATGGTGCTTCTCTCATCATAAATGGTTAAACACCGACGTTTCGTCGGTCGGTTTCTCTCATATTTTTGAAGAGAAACCGTCTCTCATATTTTTTTAAAAGCCCTGAATAAATTTTCAACGTGCAGTAAGCCCCTTTCGGTTACAGCAAAGTATACAAAAGACTTTTAACCTGAACGAATGATATGCGTTTGAATACCTGATGAAATTGAAATGAAAGTTTCAACCATCCGTTTCATTTATGAGCCCGCTATACATTTCCAGCCGCTTTCATCCATCATTGTGCTAAACTCTGGGTTTGCATCGGGCCTGATTATAGCACAAGTAGGTCAAAAGTCCGTGACGACTCAAAACATTACGTCTGAAGCTTTGGTTAAAGTCATAAAAAGGTTGACTGGTTATACATTCAATAATATTGTTTTATACATAATGAAAACTTCCGCAAGTATCAGCTACATATTAAAATACATGTATTAAATGGGTTTAATCACGTGGTTTAAGTCCAATATTCATCAATATTTGTATAACCTTTTTGTAAAATAAATGATTTTTGATTTTTTTTGATTTGATTTGATTTGATTTTGAATATTGCTCGACATTTTTCGCGAGCTAACGCTCTCTCAGTGGTTGGGTTAGCCTCGTGACTGATCGGAGCTCCTGATGGTGAATCGCATACCGATTCGAAACATGTCGAGCAATATTCGACGTAAGCACACCCTTTTCATATAGATTTAGAAAGACCGCCTGTTGTTACCTACTGTATTGTTTTTTGCAATTTCTTTGTGTAATCTTTATTTATATTTAGTGGTGCGCAATAAAGAGTATTATTATGATTATTATTATTTTAATAATATTTTGTTAAATCACTCCGCTATCCTCTCTATATGTCTGCCCCCCCGTCCATATAAATATCTTTATTCTTTATTCAATAACAACGTGAGTTGTGTTTGAAATTCATTTCTGTCTGTTAATCCATGTGTTTGTCTGTCCCTCTGCCCGTCAGTTCGTCTGTCGGCTTTCCATCTGTCCGTATCTACTAAGGAACCAAACAAAATCCCGGTAGTGAATCATGCTCGTATTACTGCACAAGTAAGTCAAAGGCTCTCAAAACGTTAAGTCTGTGGTGCAATGCAATGAAATATTGACGTCATGTTCCTTACAATAATTCTGCTAAGTATCCCGCTGCAGGTACGGAGGAAGACAATAATGAAATTTCATACCACATTGCCGGCCTAAGTCAACAAAATCTTGTTTGAGAAAAGCAATATACAAGCTTCGGCATCTGCAGTAATGTACGTATATATTGCATCAACGGCGGTCAGAAATTACAAATAAGATTCGAAGCCCGAAGCGACGCTTAGTAATTCTTATACCGCCCGTGATGCACATAATGTTTTTCGTAACATGTGCAACGAAAAAGAAATGTAAATAAACTTGAGTATGTCATCTTAAAATTCAAAATGGATGCCGCTTTTCAAACACCTAGAAAAAATTAGATAACACCCTTAAAAAATGGTATATCCGCCATTTTGAAATGCGAAATGGATGCTTAATTTAGAAATCTGCGCCCCTAACAACCTTGAAAACGGTCACACTCCAAACGTCATTGTACTAAATCCCGGTTTTGCATCAGGCCCGTATTAAATCAGAAGTAGGTCAAAAGCCCGTGACGGCACAAACGTTAGGTCTTGGGTGCAGTAACGTTTAATGGTCGAGGGGTTTCAGTAGCTGTCCCTTGGTAGTTAAAGCCACGAATGGGAATGTCAATAATTTTCGTGAAAGACAAGTTATAATAAAATAATGTGTGAAAGTCGTGTAAGCATTTTCCTTGAAAAATATTATAACATAGATCCCTTCAAGTCGAGAGTGAATAGGCACCTTCTATACAAGCATGCTTCATCTTAGGCCTCATCGTTAATTAAAGCGACGGGTAATGTGAAACTGGCTCCAGTTTCGATTTTTTTCTTATACCATCATAATCTGATATTTTTTTAGAAATAGCTAAAGTCTAGGAGCTAGCAAAACACCTTTAATATTTATTATATACAATTTGTTCACTGTAGTTTACCTTACAAAACTTGTTCACGTCAAAAGCGGCCACAATAGTTTTGGGCAAGTTTTTAGAGACAACTAAAGAACAAGAAGTTGTGTATAATGATTTAATAAACACTATAAGGTGTTTTTCCAGCTCCTAATATCTTGCAATTACTGAAAATTGATCTGGTTTGGAAGATATAATAAAAATTCGTAAGTGGCGCTAGTCTCGCATTACCCGTCCCCTTAACATCATCAGGTAGTACGTTCGAGGTCAAATATTTGTCTATCGCAAATTATAATTTCTAAAATAAGTTTTATTCAAAGAAGCAATGTATTGCGAACTATTTCATATTAGAGTACTGATGTCAATTTTGGACGGCGTACTTGAAAATAATATTTAATTTGTTTGTAATACGAGTAACTTCTGGGTAGGTACTATCTTTTTAAAGTTGCTGAACGAATGCCGAACGAAAAACGAAAAAAAAAATAAAAATAAAAAAAAAATTACTACTAAAAGAAGTGTTATTTTAAAGGAAACATATAGATCAGTTCTTAAAGTAAATAATACTGGTGTTCCACAGGGTAGCATTCTGGGCCCGTTGCTTTTCCTTCTTTATATTAACGATTTACCTAGGGCTAGTTCTCAAAAGACCATACTTTTTGCAGATGATACAACACTTTTATTAGTGAGAGGTAACAACAGGGCTAACTTCGAAGAAGACTGTAATAAGGCAATTCTAGACATAGCTAGTTGGTTAAATTTTAATGATTTGCATATTCATATTAATAAAACGAATTACATCCAGTTCATTTCATATAATTCTGTGGGTTCAGCTGTAAATGTCCAATTAAATAACAATAATGTTCAACAAGTCGATACAGTTAAATTCCTTGGTATCACTATAGATAAACACCTAAACTGGAAAGAACATATTGAGAAAACCAGAGAAAAGTTAAATAGGTTTATCTTTGCTTTAAAACGAATTCGAGAGACAGTTTCGACAGAGGCCGCAAATCAGCTTACCACGGCTATGTATCTTCGGTGCTAAGGTACGGATTGATTCTCTGGGGAAATTCTGTCAACGTAGACACAGTCTTTAAGATTCAAAAGAAGTGTATAAGAATCATTAGCAATGCAAGACAGGATGACACTTGTTTTCCATTGTTCCAAAAGTTGCACATACTCTCATTACCATGTCTGTATATTAAAAACATTTGTACTTTTGTAAAATCCCAACAGCACTATTTCACACAGAGAAATGAAATCATTCAAAGACTAGACTAGACAAAATACTATGAATCGTATATGTAAACCTCTCTGTAACAAGGAGATGTATGGCAAAAATGTATACATAATGGCCATAAGAATATATAACCATTTGCCGGAACGCCTAAAATTGCTACAGGGTAATAAGTTTAAGCGTAACCTAACAAACTGGCTTCTTTACAAGTGTTTTATAGCGTTAAGGAATGTGACTGAATAACTGATGAAATGATTATGATTATTATTGATATTATTTAATTTGCTAATTGTTGTATAATTTATTCCTTTTATTAATTAATTTAATATTATTTAGTTTTTGGCCCCACTGACAAACATTTGCACGCTTGCTTGCAAGTAAAAATACATGGAAACGAAATTTGTACCCCAACACCATATTGACTGTATTTTCGCAAATAAATATATTTGAATTTGAATTTGAGTATTTGAATGTTGTTCAGTTTGAAGAAAACAATCTATGTTTTAATTTATTGCTCCTATTGCAGGCCATACCGGATATAAAAGTACCTATCCCAATTTAGAACTCAGAAGTATTCCATCACACAAGTAGGCCAAAATGTCAGCGCCATTCAACATTAGGGTCCGGCAGTAAAAAGTAATGGCCATGGGTTTGAGTATCACTGTCCTGGCAGATAAAGACATGAAGCAGTCAGGGAGCTGTTGTCCAGTCAATAATGTCGGTATAACGTTGGTAGATGCGATTCTTACGGCCACGACTTGGGTGCATGTGTCTCGCTCTCTCGTATGGCTACCGCGCTCGGATCTCTCGCTCAACACATTTTTAGCCAAAAAAGGAGGAGGTTCTATGTTTCACTGCATCATTTTTTTATTGTTACAAGTTTTGTCAATCTACTATCTGCAGGCAATAGTGGCAAATATGTCTTGCTTATTTCCATTTCAATCGATGCAGAAGCAATGCTAAATCAAAACAGCGTGACTGCATCGCGAAACTCGTGCGTTACGAATGCAAACGCAATTGTATCGCTACAAAAAATCATCCTACGCTACCTCCCTAAATATTGAAAAATCTTTTCTATTATATCATATAAGAAAATATTCTTCGGTTTCCGCGTCTGTCACACATTTAAATAAAACAATTTAAACGGATAAGTTTACAATTATCCTTTCTTTTATATTTATCTATAGTTTTTAGTATTGTAAATATTGTAAACATATTGTCATGTATGTGTTTATTTTAAAATAAACCTTTGAGCCCATTTAAATGGATTATATCGCGTATATTGATTATTTTAGCCCCTGACGGTTCGGTACCTTTACAGGTACCGTTGTCAGTTGTCGAAGATTGACTGAGAAAAACACAATTTTTCTCTGTCTAAGTTACATTTGTGCAATGCAAACTACCCAATTTACAAATATGAATTTTAAATAATGGTGTTCATACATAGGCCTAATGTGTAAAGACAGTTACACATGTGCCAGAAGGGCATTAATTATTTTATTTAAAATATCTACCAGCGAATTTCTCTATCCCGTATCCTTACCATGAGTTAAAGTGACCGTACTAGCTAGCGACAGTAGAAACGATTTGTATAGAGAATAGTGCAGGCATCCCTAGTGGTTACTATGTAGAATTACAAACAAATCGTTTACGCAGACGCTAACGATTTGTTTGTAACGCTAGCTATTTTGGAGTAGTAGGGCCTCGTGCAGGGTCCGTCCGGATTATTACTACCGTCTTGCCTGCTAACCCACCGCCAAACAACAATGTTCGCATTGTTGTGTTCCGGTGTGGGGGTAAGATAGCCGGTGAAATTACTAGCATAGAGGCATTCTATCTTCGTCCTCCGGGTAGGCAAGCACTTGTGACTCCTCTGGTGTTGCAGGTGTCTATGGGCGACGATAATCGCTTTCCATCAGGCGATACGTTTGCTCGTTTGCCCCCTATGACATAAAAAACAAAAAAAAAAAAAAAAAACGAGTACGGTCACTGTGAACTCATGGTAAGGGTTCAGCTCTCTGTTCAGGAAAAAACCGGTCAAGTGCGAGTCTCACTCGCGCACCGAGGGTTCCGTACAAACACTTTCCATCCTTTAGTTGTTTAAGTTAAATTTGCACCTGGTATGTATAGCGCTCTATACAAATGAGGTGCAAAGTTAACGCAACCAATCCCTTTGATGTATGGGAGCCCCCCTTAAATATTTATTTTATTTTTAGTATTTGTTGTTATAGCGGCAAAAGAAATACATCATCTGTAAAAATTTCAACTGTCTAGCTATCACCGTTCTTGAGATACAGCCTGGTGACAGACGGACGGACGGACGGACGGACGGACGGACGGACGGACGGACGGACAGCGAAGTCTCAGTAATAGGGTCCCGTTTTTACCCTTTGGGTACGGAACCCTAAAAACGCTAAATGAGCATGGAATTTATGCCCCGACCTTTGGGAGTAATTACCTTTTACAGATGGAGACATAAAGTGCTGTGGATGATCTATGTAGGTAATAATGTCAAATGGGTGGCTAATGTCATTAATTGATGGTTTATGGCCGTTCCCACAGGACCGAAAAAGTGTGTTAATTCTTCATTTGCCTTTAATGTTTCAAAATTGTGTGTTGTGTGTAAATTGCGATGCAGATTGGATATACCAAAACCGGCTAAGTGCGAGTCGGACTCGCGCACCGAGGGTTCCGTACAGTCACTTATCTTACTTGACCGGGTTAAGTTAGTTTGCACCCGGTATAATGGCGCCGGATACAAATAAGGTGCAAAGTTAACGCAGCCGATCACGTTTGTTGTACGGAAGCCCCACTTAAATATTTTTCTGTTTTTAGTCATTGTTAGCATTTAAACTGTCTAGCTATCACGGCTCATGATCATGAGATACAGTCTGGTGACAGACAGACGGACAGTGGAGTCTTAGTTATAGGGTCCCATTTTTAGGGTTCCGTAGTCTACTAGGAACCCGTATTACCCTTTGGGTACGGAATCCTAAAAAAGTATTTATTAGGTATTATTTGGAAAGCCAAAATACGTACATAGTTCGGTGGAAAAAAAGTTTTGTATGTATTTTAATAAAAACCAGTGGTAAAACTTGTCAACCTATTAACCTGTGATCTTTGTATCGTACATAAATTAAAGATTATGATATTAATATCATTCGATTCCTAATTATTAAAATGTCTTAGTTTGTTCGTCTTGTATCTTGAGTGTCATTGACATCAAAAACGATTCAACAATTAAAATAAGTTGAGTGCCCATTCTTTATTACCTAAGTACTCTACTTGAAAACGCCTACATTTATGACGATGTAAAATTTATTTAAACATAATGATAGACATAATGAGACATCAAAGCCACTCATCTGTCTTTACCGTTAACTTAATCTGTTCACAACACCTATACCATAACATAGATGGCGTAAAGGCTCCGTTTATTTACTAAGGGCCGGTACAGATGAAAAGCATTTGAACTGCAACCTGGCTACAAAATGACAGTTCGAGTGCAGTTTTGCTGCAGTGCGTGTAACTCGATTCATTTATTTCAAGTGAAAATAACTGCATTTGCAATAGTCAAAAATATAAGTATTGACATCATGATCGTCAAAATAAAAATATAATAATAATAATAACTGTAACAATGTCAAGCTCAAGAATAATAAGCATAATTATCAATATAATCTCCCAATACAGATCATCATCACAATTATAAGTCATTAAATAAAATAAAAAAATTGCAAACTGACTGTGCAGTCCGCTTACAGTTGCCATGCAGTACTGTCAACTACACACCGACTGCAAGCTGGCTGCACAGTCGTAATCCAGTCGTGGTGCCGTTGGAACGACTGCAAAATACGTGCACTGAAACTGCTCAAATTTCAACTCACTTCCACAAGTAGCAGGCGGAGCGGAACATAAACACTGCCCACATTTATGAGCAGTTGTATTGCAGTTTCTGCAGTCGGTGTGCGGTTAACAGGACTGCACGGCAACTGTAAGCGCACTACTGAGTCAGTTTGCAGTTAGGGCCAAAACAAAGTTACAAGACACGACATCGCATCGTCGTACGATGCGACATCGTGCCTCGATGCGACGTCGTGAGCTTGTAAAATAAATTTTAATTTTGCCTTATCACATGAAGATAAAGTTCATTTTGGATTTATGCATTTCCACGACACGACGTCGCATCGTGGCACGATGTCGCGTCGTACGACGGTGCGATGTCGTGTCTTGTAATTCTGTTTTGGCCCTTACACCAACTGCAGTAAAACTTCACTCGAACTGCCATGTTGAAACTAGGTTACAGTTCAAATGCTGTTCGTCTGTACCGGCCCTAAGTGCCGCCGAGCTAAATTGCGTTACATAATACCTTAGTATATAATTGAAGTAAGGTTCGTACATAAGAAGGGTTCTATGGGTTGAGTATCGTTGCGAACGGACATACGTTACATTTTATTATGTCGATACAGTTAAGTGTTGAGGAAATCAATACGAAATGAAAGGTTCAAATGTAAACGTTTTCTGTCGCTTCCGTAAGGAACCACCGAATCATCATTTGTGGATTTTTCTCGTGTTTTAGGCCTTGGTCTCCTATTAGACGCTGTACGCAGCGTGCAGCATTTTTCCATACTAATAACACAATGTGTTGGCCCGGAAAGCCGTTGGAAACGCAGGTTCGAATCCTGTCTGAACCATTACATTTTCAAGTTTCCGCTTCATTGTAAACATTTGGTTTACATTAGCAGACGTTACTGCTTTAATAAAAAAATAAAAAATAAAAATTCTGGTGTAGCACATCGTTACTATCGATTCTCAACAAATTTGAGATGATGACGCCGGCTATAAAGCCTAAATCTTTACGGTAGAATGCGCTACGATGCCACCCTAAGGCATGTTGAAGTGACTGGTTGAAAGATTCAATGGCTCTGACATCTGGTTCGGTGGTCCAGTTGGTAGGACGCCCGTGTTGGCCCGGAAAGCCGTTGGAAACGCAGGTTCAAATCCTGTCTGAACCATTAAATTTTTACAATTTTTCGCTTCATTGTTAACATTTAATTAACACAATGCTTAGTATGGAAAGACGCTGTACGCTGCGTATAGCGTGTAATAGGAGACCCAGGCCTTAGAGTTAGTTAGAAATTAACGTAACCCTAGCTGTACATTACTCGAGAAGTTGAACGAAGTTGGGCGAATATTAAAGCGTGGATAGGTTTCGCTGCGGAAATCCATACTTCGACCAACTTCGCTAGTAGTGTAAGCCGCAATAAAACGGAATCAATATCAATCATGTTGTTGTTGTAGTTGTTCTAAGGCACCCGGGAGGTGCAGAGGGCCTTCATCAGCCACGCCTTTCTATCCTCAGCTACTTTTCTGGTCTCGCTCCAGCTCATCCCAACGGCTCGGAGCTCGCTCTCAACGGTGCGCCGCCATGAGTGTACCTACAGGACGTCCGCGGCTACGCCTTCCGTCCAGCGGCTTCCACTCGAAAGCAATGCTTGCATTATTCGCTCCTCCCTGTCGAATGGTGTGGCCTATCCATCTCCATTTTCGTGTCGCGATGTCGGTATAGTCGGTATTGTTGTTTGGCTGTGAGACGTGGAGAGTGACTAAAGGCCTGTCAAACAAGCTGCAAGTCTTCGTAAACAAGTCTTAAGGTCTATTCTCCGCGTATTCTGGCCAAAGACGATACGTAACGATGACCAGTGGAGGATATGCCACCAGTCATATCAATCATGAATCATGATAAATTAATACCTACTGAGCCGACGGTCCTGGGGGGGGTATTCGACCAATTTTAGAGATATAATGGAGATCTCTCCTTTTCATCGACATCCGTCACTTTTGACGTGTGCCTACTTGACAAGTGGCGATATCCCTAGAACATCGCAACTTCGTCAATTCGGACGCGCAAAATTTTCGTTTCCTTTGTATGTGACGGCATAAATAACAGGCGCATACTTTAAATTGACCGCGTAGTAAGTGAAATTAGTCCGTTACGTTTCGTTCAAAATAGAAATTCATATTCATGAATAACATTTTTGACAATCATTATCGCCTTCGTATTTCCAAAATTGAGATGAGATATGTCACTTTTAAGCTCATCGCATTTAAATGTCAGTTCAATGGCGATATAACTGTTATCTAATAGAGATTTGACGTTTGGCGATCATTCAAATGTCAATCTCGAATTAGGTCCCTGGGTTCGAATCCGGATTTGAAGTGTTTAAAATCGCAGTGTTCACAACATTCAGAGACAAGAATGAAATAACCGGCCAAGTGCGAGCCAAATTCGCACAGTGAGGGTCTTGTTTTGCTAAAATCATTTTATTAACTCCCGACGAAAAAAGAAGGGTGTTATAAGTCTACCATGTGTGTCTGTGTATTTGTGTATCTGTGTGTCTGTCTGTGGCATCGTAGCTCCCACGTACCAGCACTTTTACGTAGGTATGGACTACCTGAGTGCGGTTTTTTTTTATCCAAAGACATATCCGTCGAGATGGCTCTCAGCTATGTTTGGTGGACAAGGGGACAATAGGGCCAGTAGTTTTCGAGATATTCAGCTTTAATTGGAACAAATGACAAGATCTCAGCCAATATTGATGCTAAGAATTCCAAATTTTGTAGTTAAGTTTAGTTTTAGTAGCATTTTCTATATCACTCGATGAATGAGGGTCTTATGATGACCAGCTACCTGTGTCGGGGGTGTATTACATTTTGAATTAAGGTTATTTATAAAAAAAGACTAAGATTTATAAGAAAAGCTTTTTCTCAAGCGCTTTTTACTTTTAATACCTAGACTATAAATGTTTGCCCTTTCGTAATTATATTATTTTAAGTCAAACAATATTATTACTCATAATTATGTCAATATACTATATATAATTAATCACGTCCTTCTCGGTATTCCTATGCCTTTTTCCTTCTATTACAGTCTTAATGTAATTATCGTGATATTTAATTTGCCTCATATTTTCCCTCTTTTGTTTTCAATTATTTCCAAGAAGGGCATAAGTATCAAATAAAAGATACAGCCTGGTGACAGACGGACGGACGGACGGACGGACAGCGAAATCTCAGTAATAGGGTCCCGTTTTTACCCTTTGGGTACGGAACCCTAAAAAAATAAATGCTTTATCATAATTAAGGAGTCTCGCTGGATGCGGGTCGCTGCTATCCGGCCCATGTGGAAATCTATTGAGGAAGCCTGTATCCAGCAGTGGACGTCCTATGGCTGAAATGATGATGATGATGATGAATTAAGGAGTGAAAAAATAATCAAAATGGACTGTTTCAGTTGGAAATGACTCCACTGACAAGAGCCTTATTGCTATTAAATATGTGATGGTGATTAATATTTTAGAAATTTCCTGCCTCACACATTATTTATTTCCGGTAGTATGAAAAAAAGTGCGTACTAACACCTAAAAGACCGGCAACGCACTTGTGACTCCTCTGGTGTTGCAGGTGTCTATGGGCGACGGTAATCGCGCACCATCAGGCGATCCGTTTGCTCGTTTGCCGTCTATATCATAAAAAATTATATACGTGGGTCATTGTCATAACCCAAAAAAAAAAACTGTTCATACGAATTATATCGACGTTTTTTCATAATAGCGTTTTAATAATACATCATAATAATAAATTATACGAAACGTACTTGACCATACTGTAACAGATTAACTATAAATTTATTTATTTGTTACTTTTTATCACCAGAATGTATCGGAAAGTCCACTTCGGTGGACTGTTCGGATTCTACCTTTTTAACAGAATGTAGCTTTAAAAAATACATGTCCTTTAGTATCGTACCAAATTAATTTATTTTCTTAATCTACGTATATTTTTCATTCAATATTAAAAGTATTAGAAAAATAGATAGAAATTAAAGACACTTTATGCATCATTGAAACTTGTCACAACATTTTTTGTCTATCCGGTGGACATTACTTTCGATTCTGACTAACTATTATCTATTCTGTGCTAAAATGTAAGAAAAGGTTTGCTATGTGGTTTCTGCGCTGTGGCAGATAAGACAGACTGATGGACTGTCACACTTTAATTTATTCCCTTTAATTTGTTGCGACCCAGCGAGCCAGCCGTTTCTGTTTAAGCTTTGCCAAAATTTCTTTCGTTTGTCTGCATGTTTGGATCTTTAGCTGTTCTCGCTTAGAGGCCACAGTTGTCAACCAGCTCTCGTTATTTTTTGTGAGTAGATTCGATAAGTACGTATATTTTGATGACGCGTTTGTAGAGTTGCCTGCTGAGCCGGCGGTCCCGGGTTCGAATCCCGGCTATGGCAAATATTTGTGTGATGAACAAGAATATTAGTGCTTGGGTCATGGTTGTTCTATGTATTTAAGTTTATGTTTATCTATTAAAGTATGTATATTATCGTGTAGTACCCATAACACAAGCCCTCTTGAGCTTAATTTGGGGGGTGCGTCTCATTTCATAGAAAAACAATTAACATATTTTCATATAACCGAACATACGTTTGGTAGAATTTTCAGATTGTATAACAACGTTTCATAGAATGTATATTTCATATATCGTTATTTCGTAGAAGCACAATTGATAGAAAGTCATTTCTTATAACAATTATTTGATAGAATGCACGTTTAATATTATGCACTTTTCTAGAACAATAATTTCATAGAATGTAAGTTTACTAGAATGCACTTTTCATAGAATGTACGTTTAATAGAATGTACTTATCATAGAATGTACGTTTAATAGAATGTACTTTTCGTATATTCTTTTTTAGGGTTCCGTACCCAAAAGGTAAAAACGGGACCCTATTACTGAGACTTCGCTGTCCGTCCGTCTGTCACCAGGCTGTATCTCAAGAATGGTGATAGCTAGACAGTTGAAATTTTCACACATGATGTATTTCTATTGCCGCTATAACAACAAGTACTAAAAATAAAATAAAATAAATATTTAAGGTGGGCTCCCATACAACAAACTTGTTATAGATTATGGTACGGAACCCTTCATGCGCGAGTCGGACTCGCACTTGCCCAATTTTTTTTATATATGTTTAAGCACTATATTACTGAATTGAACGGCAAAAAAAATTTGTCAGAGAATGTTTGGCATAGGTACTGTTGAATGGCATACTACTCGTTTATCCTATACATTTTTAGCACATACTCATTTAAAGTCCTAAAGGATGTAGGTGTGAAGTCAGAATTGTTACGTATTCTACTTTAAGGCAGGTCAGACTCTGGTTAGGTTAGGTACGACGACGAGCGAAGCGAGGAGGAGTGTTAGGTTCAACTGCGATCCTAACGAGCGGGCGAACCGCCAGAACCAAGTTTTTTATTCCCCTCGTTTTAGATAGAACTGCATACCGCACTGAACTGCTACAACTTTTTTATACAAATTTTTGTTTTCATATATTTTCTTACACTACTAATCTAACTCGTAATCATCAGAATTCATCACCCGAATTCATAAATTACAAAATTTGAACGAGCGAGCGAGCGAAGCGAGCGAGCAAAACCTTTCAGAGCAGATCCGACGTGGCTGGGATAGGTTAGAAGGTCAGGCGGGAGCGAAGCATAGCGAGCTCCCGCTTGGCCTTCGAGGTTATTTTTTTTTTGCGTACCGAAAAAGATTTGCTTGTATCATTCTGTTTACATACAAGAACAATCCACCCAACCACTTCCAGGAAAGTATTAATAGGAAAATTACTTACGAATTAATTATTATTTACGTACCTTTCTATTAAGTGTGTATTATGTTATTTGTTTATTCTATTAAATGTTTATTGTACTCGTATGAATTGTTCATTATATTAAGTATGTATTATGTTATTTGTTTATTCTATTAAATGTTTATTATATGAAATGTTCATTATATTAAGTGTTCATTATTTCTAGTGTTTATATACGAAACAAGCAATATATCAAGTGTTGTTATAAGAAATGAAAATATATGAACTGATTTTCTACGAAATGATAATTCTATCAATTGATCGATTCTATGTGTTGAAATTATATTATATGTTATTCGATGTGATGAACGTTATAGCATTTGTTGTTCTATGAATTATTACACACCCTAATTTGGGACTAGATTTGTGTGACGTTATGCGATTTTTATTTATTTATTACATGTTTATAAATGGTTTAAGAGCATTTCTCAAAAAGTTTGTACACAATTAAGACAGAAAATTAAAGTCCAATATAATTTTCCTATTTTGTTACCAATTATTTTAGTAACTTTATATCGAAGTTATGGTTATGTTCCGTAATTAAGGTTCTGTTATGCTTATACTTTTTTAATTATACATAATCTGATATCAATGAATTGGAAATCACAATAAAAAATGGTAAGAAAATAGGAAAATTATATTTAACTTTAATTTTCTGTCTTAATTGTGTACAAACTTTTTGAGAAATGCTCTTAAAGTGGCTGATAAAATAATATGGAGATTAAAAACTTAATATTATCAGTCATATCATAACAAACTCGCGAGGTTTACAGCTCACAGAACCAGTTGCTACGGAACTTCACCTAGAATTGGCCACGTGCTACTAACTGATAGTAGTACAATGGCAACACAAAAGGCAAAGAATTGTATAAAATTTACTTAACTTTAAAGTATATTCCTTTTGATATGACTCGTCAAACAAATGTCAGATTCCTGTGTTAAAAAAAAACAAATCGTCACAAGCTTGTGTTTCTTTTTTTCAATTTCTAAGAACGTGACGCACTGGTTTTTTTTTCATACAAAAAAGTCCAAAAAATCTATTTTCTGGAAAAAAACGTTCATCTACCACTTTTTTGAAAAACTCCGGTACCGACGAAGAAATATTATACTTAAAGGAAAAAAAAAACGTCGTCATCATATGATTTTTTTTGTCATACAACTTAGACGTTCCAACAAAATGCAACTGCCCAATTACTGCGATAAGCCCGAATTGAAATTATTTTTGAGTAATTGACGGACATTATCTAAAGTGACGTTAAAAATTAATTAACGTCATAATTCTCTGTCACGTCATTAAACACGTTCCTCCAATTAAACCGTAAAGTTTTAACAAGAGCGGATTTATGAGTGGATTCGTTTTGATGGGTCCGTCCCATTTCGACTCGAATTTGGACGCTGGTCGAGAGTGCAGCTGTGTGAAGTACTTACTTAAGTGGCAGGAGGCACATTGATCATAGAATCGTTGGGGCAGAAAGGTCTTGTTGCGACCGCGTATTGGAAAACGCTGCGAGGGCCGCTGACCTGGTTAGTATCACGGCAAGTAATCAGATAAGGGCGGCGCATCGTCCATCGTCGTCCTTTGTGAGGTGTACCCTTGTTTTGTCGACAACCTTTTCATCGAATATTATTTCATCGACCACGATTCATCGAAACTTTAGTACTAGTAATATTGTTTGGCGTTATTTTATTTCAACTACTATTTATTTAAATTTATCTTACTACGTCGAAATACTATTCAACAAATATTACTTAATCGCTGATTTGTTTCAAATTATCTTAATTGGCACAACTACAAAACATTGCAGTTCATTTCTTCGACGTATTACTTTAATACAATTTTATATGTCCTACTGCACATTTGTACATTTTTCAAATTATGTAGTTAATTGGGTGACATACAAATATGTATAATATGTATGTATAATAAAACTAAGAATCATTGTTGTAAATCGTTTAAGAACTGCGACCCCCAAAAAAAAGAACTGTTGCCAGAAATGGGTTAGGTTAGGTTAGGTTAGAACTGCGATCCCCAAGAAATCAAACTGTTGCCAGAAGTGGGTTAGGTTAGGTTAGAACTGCGACCCCCAAGAAAACGAACTGTTGCCAGAAGTGGGTTAGGTTAGGTTAGGTTAGAACTGCGATCCCCAAGAAATCAAACTGTTGCCAGAAGTGGGTTAGGTTAGGTTAGAACTGCGACCCCCAAGAAAACGAACTGTTGCCAGAAGTGGGTTAGGTTAGGTTAGAACTGCGATCCCCAAGTAAACGAACTGTTGCCAGAAGTGAGTTAGGTTAGGTTAGAACTGCGACCCCCAAGAAAACGAACTGTTGCCAGAAGTGGGTTAGGTTAGGTTAGAACTGCGATCCCCAAGTAAACGAACTGTTGCCAGAAGTGGGTTAGGTTAGGTTAGAACTGCGACCCCAAGAAAACGAACTGTTGCCAGAAGTGGGTTAGGTTAGAACTGCGACCCCCAAGAAACTTCACTTTAGACGAAGATAAACAATTTCATATCTGAAACTACCCGCATAGTGAGCCGACTGACGTGATTGCGTTTAGTTTCGATAGAGAATTGAAATAATTTTATGCGGGATAAATATTATTACATGTAAAAAAAAATGAATTAAAAAACCCCGAAATAAAAAGCCATGACATGAGTTTTATTGAAAACAGTCAACTAGCAATTAAAAGACCTCGGTTCAAATTACCTAGTATCGAGTCCTCGACGCAATGACTTGTCGATGAAATGAAAATACTTGAAACGTTGGCTTTGAAATAATATTCGATTAAATGTCTGTCGGCAATTCAATGGTAAACCCCTTTGTGAGGATTTTCGAGGGAGGCTTTTAATATCCATCGGCTATGATGATGATCAAATTTTGCTGAAAACGCAAGACAGTGTGACATGAAAAGTGCCCATTTTACAAATTATAAATTTTAAACATTCTCATCTTTCTACAGTTTTCCATTTTCTATGCGAAAGAGCCATCCAAAAATCATTTTTATCAAACTATGTTATTTAAATGACCATGTTATTTGAATGATCCGTAATCGTCCCCAACGGCCCTTAAGTCCAGACTACCGAAGAAGGTAAAAAAAAGAATTTAAATTAAAGTTTTGACTCAGTTCCACACGTTCCCTGCTGGGAACTTACTAGTTGAGAGCATTAAAATCAAACTCATTGATCCGCATGTATGTTAAAAGCAAATCAAATGTGTTGCCATTCAAAACAAACAAAACATGCATCGCATTTTTTTAGTCCTGGAATCCTCCTCAAAGAAAATATTTTTTCGAGTCAGTTTAAGATTTTATAATAACAAAATAAAACGTGCGTCGATGAAAAACACGGGTCCGTGAAAAACACTTTTTTTTTTTCGTATACGATTTAGTGTTTTATAAAACTCTTCTTTTGGTAAATGAATTAAAGTGTATCAAACACTGTGAAAAATTTGGAGGAAAAAACTTTTCTTTTGGAGAAATGATTTTAAATGTACCAGATGCTGGGTAGAATTTGGAAGTATCCGTAATCGTTCCCAACGGCCCTCCAGTCCAGACTGACCCAGTTCTACAGAGTAGAGAGTAACTTTAGTTGAGAGCATTAACGCTAATCAGCCCGCATCTAATACGTATGTCCTCGTCATCAAATCATTAGGCTAAGAGTTGGTATGGTATACAATTTCGGCATGGAATTTGTTCTGATTTTTAGGGTTCCCTACCAAAACGGGACCCAATTAGTCTCCGCTGTCCATCTGTCTGTCTGTTTATCTATCTGTCCGTCTGTCCGTCTTTCACCAGGCCGTTATAACCGTAACCGTTATAACAACAAATACTAAAAAACAGAATAAAATAAATATTTAAGGGGGCTCTCATACAATAAACGGGATCGGTTGTTTGCGCCCCTCGGTGCGCGAGTCGGACTCGCACTTGGCCGGTTTTATTTTATTATTACATCCTGAAATCATGACCATTAAGAAACTAAACAGTCGAGACAATTTCAGATTTTACTATGATGAATAATGACAAAATAAAACGTGCATTCCTCTATGAAAAACACAAGAAAACTGTTTCTTTACTTTATAATTGGAGTTTACTCCTTAAGAATCGATTTTCATATATAAGCCCGGGGTATGAAAAATATGGGGTGTAAAATCGAACGTATCTGCCGTGCTAATTTAAAAAGTCGTATCTCAGTATACGATCGGGGTAAAAATACGACTTCGTAATTTAGCAGGTTATGCGTTAAGCGTTATAGACTAAGATCCCGATATAAAATAACCTTCACCGAGATGTTTATTTGATGAAATGTATTTTATATTTAATTTAATATGTCAATAATTATATTGCATATGGGTTGCCTAACAAATTTTAGTCCAGGGTATGTTTAATTAATAATAAAAAAAAATTGTTTTAAACATTTCACCGGTTTGATTAATATTAGATAAATTCTATACCAATCGAAAGTAAGAAGCCCATAGAATATGCAAACGTTAGGTTGCCTATTCTTTTCCCGTCACAACTATTGGGTAGCCAGGTATAAACAGGTAAATCTATACCTACTAGCATTTTGCAAAGGTCTAATTGTTGAATTGAAATTAAATAAAAGTAAAGATTATTTAATTATGAATTTATCTAATAATAAAATCGGTGAAATGTAAAAAAAAAAATTTTTAATTTTAAACTAAATATACCCTGGACTAAAATTTGTTAGGCAACCCATATGCAATATATTTATTGACATTTTAAACTAAATATATAATACATTTCATCAAATAAACATCTCTGTGAAGGTCATTTTATATCGGGAGCTTAGTCTATAACGCTTAACGCATAACCTGCTAAATTAAGAAGTCGTATTTATACCCCGATCGTATACTGAGATACGACTTTTTAAATTAGCACGGCAGATACGTTCCAAAAATATAAGTATTGCGAGGATTGACGTTTGGTTGTCAAAGGCGACGGTTGAAAATTTTATCAAATTTTATTTTATTTATAAGTTAATTCAGTTTTAGAGTCCTTTTCGCTGTTTTTGCGATGAGTGAGTCAAGTCGAGGTGTCGTGAGTGATACGTCACTTTTAGAATGTGGGCAGCGGGCTGCTCCGTCGTGGCTATCTGAAGTGGAGTTTGATAATAAGGCAGGGCCGAGTCAATCGGATATTGTATCGGACGCTGAGTCCATGTCGGATGTGCGGCATATAGCGGTGAAGCGTGCTTGTGGTCTGAGCGACGAAAGCTGTGGTTGTAGTGATAGTTTTATCACAATAGGCAGGAAACCTAAACGCTTGCGGGTTTTAGCAACCGCCAAAACGCAGCTGGAGCCGGACGGTGTGCCTGACAAGCTATTTGAAGTTTATATAGTGTCAAAAGAAGATTTACCGAAACAGATTGGTTTGGCAAAGTTGCTGCAATTTAAGGGTATAAAAGGATTTTTATCCGTCAAGTTTATGGGTCCACGTAAAGTTCGCATACAGTTTAACTCTAAGGATGATGCGGAGAAGCTTCTGGCTTCTCAGGAGTTTAACAATGAGACGAGACGTTATTATTGGTCTAATATGGCATGCTGCTCTTATGGAATTATAAGGCAGGTTGAGTTGGAGGTTGAGGAAGACGAATTTTTATTTTCGCCTTTTGTACGATTTGTTTTCATTTGTGCAATAAAGATTAAATAAATAATTTTTTAAAGAATATTGAAGGGTCTGAAGACATTTAGTCAATATGTAGACTGAACCGTTTGGATCATGATGGGCGTTGGGTTAAGGCTGAAGCTATTCGTCTGTGTTTTAAGGGAACTTCCTTACCGCCATATGTTTATGCCTACGGTTGCCGATTTAAGGTAAATCAGTACACTTTCCCGGTTACCCAATGTTCAATATGTTGGAAGTTCGGTCATCTGAGCAGGTTTTGTCCTACTACTAAAGTTACTTGTCCGAAATGCGGCGGGGAGCATGCCAATTGCGAAACGACTATTTTTAGATGCATTAATTGTAAAGGCAGCCATATGGCCTTAGATAAGTCGTGCCCGGTTTTTGTGAAGGAGTAAGAAATTCGCAGGATTATGTCTGCTGAGGGATATATTGGTATATATAAACGGGCTTTTTGGTTGTATATGCAAAATAAGGAAAAAAAGGATACGGATGTCAGTCAGGATGCGCCATCTGTTTTTGAGAATGACTTAAGTTTTGGAAAGTCATATAGAGATGCTGTTTTGTCGAAGCCGTTACAATCTAAAGAGTCTGAAGATTCTGTCTGTCAGGCTGAGGGCCAGCGATCAGTAAGTCAGTACAGATTAGAGAGCGAGCCACAACAAGAGGTTCGTAAGCCGCGGAAGCCAAAAAGAGTAACAGATGTGAAGAGGTCCGAGTGTCTATTGGTCAATCAGCCTACTATTGAGCAGCTGATATGGAAGATCAAAGACAAAATAAGGACAAGAAGAAGAGACGTATTACTTTTGAAAGGCTGGTTGAGAAGACGAAGGATATTTTGTTTTCTACCGAAAGTTGGGAGGAGAAGTTCAAAACGCTGTTTGGAATTGTTGTTAAGGGGATTTTGGATTTATTTAAGGATTTTTTTAAGGAAGGTGATTTTGTACGTTTGTTTTTGTCTAATGTAAATGGCTAGGTCTAATACCAGATCTTTCTTGAATCTAATGTTCAATTCAATATTGGCGGAACCCTTATCGCAATCGGCTAAATTTGTATACAGTTTTTTTTATGTAAATAGTGTATACAAATTTAGTTGTTTTCGTGTACATGTTATTTTTAAGTTTATTTATATCCAACAGGGTACATAATGTGATACTTAAACTATTTACTAATCATTATGTGCAATAAACGTATTGAGTATTGAGTATATATTTTATAATCGTTCTTAAGGCCAGGCGCGCACCACGATTTTAGTCGCGCGATAATTTTGTCGCATAAATGCAAGATACGGGTTTATATGAGAGTGCGCGCACCACGATTTTCATAAACCCAGAAGTACGCTTATTTCTGCGACAAAATTAGCGCGCGACTAAAAAAAAATCGTGGTGCGCGCCTGGCCTGAAGAGTAAACTCCAGTCGTGCGTCGGAGCTGACACACACACTTTTTTTATGCTATTTTATATTACTCTGTAAAACTCTTCTTTTGGAAAAAATAATTTAAATGTATCAAACATTGGGTAGAATTTGGAGGTATCCGTAATCGTCCAGACTGTAGTTTCACAGGGTAGAGTAACTCAAGTTGAGAGTATTAAAGCCTATCAGCCCGCATCTATACGTATGTCCTCGTCATCAGATCACTAGGCTAAGAGTTGGTATACAGTTTTGGCACGGAATTTGTTGCTGATTTTTGGATAATTTTCTACGTATTTTGTGCTCAAAGTATTCGCCACCATAGTCATCTACTTTTGTCTTAATTGTGTGTCAACTCAACAATCGTTATTGTTGTATCTTCTACATAGTATAAAACAAAGTCGCTGTCTTCTGTCTGTTTGTCTCAATGTATGCTTGGATCTTTAAAACTATGCAACGGATTTTCAGACGGTTTTTTAATAGATAGTCATTCATGAAGAAGTTTTATTATGTTTAATACATGCATAATTTATCAGCATTGCACCCGTGTGAAGCTGGGGCGGGTCGCTTGTTATTATTATTGATAAAACATAGTCACAAATATGACAAAATATTGTATTAGATGATATAATGGAGAATGAAATACAAAAATATTGAAAACTAGATGATGAAACGGTGTGAGGCACTGAGAGGCAGTCTTTGACTGTAAGTATCAGATGTATAAAATTATAGTGTACACTGATGTTGAATCATACAACATACTATAATGTTATAAATAAGTAAAACCTACTATGTCA
The DNA here is from genome assembly GCA_947623375.1 of Apotomis capreana. Taxonomy (NCBI): domain Eukaryota; kingdom Metazoa; phylum Arthropoda; class Insecta; order Lepidoptera; family Tortricidae; genus Apotomis; species Apotomis capreana. The sequence continues at coordinate 13,214,611 of OX392519.1, forward strand.
TGACATAAAGAAAAAACCTACGGCCAAAGAAGGCTTATATGATCCAAATAAAGGAAAATGTGAACTTCGTATTTTACCAGGCTGTCCAGAAGGCTCAAGCAAAAGAGCCTAACCTAATATGTATAAACCTATATCAAAGATAAGCTAGAGGTGCTCTTGCGCGAGAAGTATTACCTGTATCTTTCTTCACTGTACTGTGAGAGAGTGACGGGCGACGCTATATCGCGCGACAAGAATTGCGAAGCACACTTGTGCTAAACGTGCTCCCAATACACACTGCCTCTTAGCCTACCGTCACACAAGTGCAATCGAGGGCTATAATCCAGTCGCGATGCGAATAACTTAAGTGGAACTGAAGCGGATTAACTACTATGCCATTATGCAGACTGACGCTTAATATAGGTGTGGGAGAGAACTTGTAACAGTAATTGTGACGATGAAACAGTTTGTAACATGCCGCTTTTGTGCTCTTTTTTGTGTACTTAGTTTCGCATAATCACATCGTATGAAAAGAAATAATGTAGATGAGCGCGATCTCGCCAACAAACTGTCTTAGCAGTTTGGCGAGTTAATTACAGTTGCGCATGCAACTACATAACTACATAACTGCATAGTTATGTACACCTTTTTTTGGAAAAAAATGTGGGTGGCATCGTAGCGCCATCTACCGTAAAGATTTAGACTTTATAGTCGGCATCATCGTCTCAAATTGCCATCCTAAGGCATGTTGAAGCAACTGGTTGAGAGATTCAATGGCTCTGACATCTGGTTCGGTAGTCCAATTGGTATAGGACGCCCGTGTTGGCCCGGAAAGCCGTTGGAAGCGCAGGTTCGAATCCTGTCTGAACCATTACATTTTTCCATTTTTCGCTTCATTGTAAACCATGTCGAAAGATATTCGACTTCTACCATGTGAGTAGACCCGTTCCGTATGTATTTGAATACGTCTTAAACTCATGGGAGTATTATTTTATTCCCTTATATTGACAAACTCCGTATGGATTGTGGCGCCATTTTCGGTTTTCTTACAGAAATAGCGACTTTTTATTTTTACAATTAGTGTCAAAATTGGACAATATTGCGGACAGAGTAATAAGACTTTTAAAGCGATCAAAATAATCACACAAACTTCTATACTTTTACATTTTGCGTTACCATCATCTCGTAGATCTATCACGAAATGTCGTTATCACCAATACTATAAATAAATCTTTATCAGATTTATTTTTAGATTTCAAGTTAAAATAAAGCTTTCGCAGTCTTCAATCCCCATACTCGTAGATAGTCCTGTTAAGGTTGTTACTGACGAATCGAATGCTTTTAAAAGTCACAATATAATTATTGCAATGGCAATTTAAGATACTTTTTTTTAATGAGTAAGTTAGTTACGTTCGTGGGACTATGCTGTCGCCTTTTCTTAAAGAGTGGGTAATAATGTGATTTATATTTATATACTTCTATCACGTTTGCTCGTAAATTATATCTTTATAATTTGATATACCTAAATAGTGTCAACGCTTCTTGCGGATATAGTGGGTAGTTTGTCATTTAGCAGCACGGATAGCTGTCCCTGATGAAGAGCTCCTTTCGAGTTCGAAACATGTCGTTCCTGACAATTGATACGCGAGTTTAAACCGTTTTTAATTATGATTCATACAACGAGGCACCCGCAACTTCGTCCGCGTATTTTTTTCTTTACCGTAGACATGTAAAAAGTATTAATTAACCATCTTTGGATGTCCAGCTATCCCTGTACCAGAATTGGTTAAAATTTGTCCAGCCGTTTCGGCGTGATGCGAGGACAAAGTGGACTAGCGTGCCGCCGCTCGGCCATACATGTAAAACAAATGACGATCCTGCATCACGCTATTAAGACTTTTCCTGAAATCATGACCCCTCTTTAAAAAACAGATTTTCAATACAAATGTAGAATTTTATAATATTATTAATTATGTTGCACGATAGTTTTAATAATAGTATAGATTAGAATACAGTTTGAAATTCACCTAGCCTACAGAGCGACCAAAAAGAGTAGAAATTAAAAAGTGGCAATACTGAAGCGTCGTCCCCGTTTTCTTATATTGATTAGAAAGGGAGGACACTACAGTATTGCCACTTTTTAATTTCTACTCTTTTTGGTCGGACTGTAATCCGGTGGCAAGGCCTGTGTGTGACACCCTTTACTTTCTCGTTGGTCGCAAAGGAAGTTATCCGTCAATATGTCAGATTTATCTTCATGAAAACGTGCCTCGTAACATCATCCGGCTCGGTTTAAGTTTCAGATTGTCGTGACTATGTGATTTGTTCTACTAACACCCAAAAGAATTGGTTCTGTTTTTCGTTGGGAAAAAAACAACATTACAAATATGAAACATGTACTCATAATGTATTTTTTTTTAAATGTGGGTACACACCACAATTTTTATTGAAACCAAGTAGGCCACAAGGGCACATTTACAAGTCAGATTGTGAATCTACCGGCATTCCGCAAGAGGAGACCGCTTCTGAGAAGAAAGCCGAAAGAAACTCAACAGTAAGTAATTTTTTCGTAAATAATACTTAAAACAATTACATTACATTTGTGTCATAACTAAATACATGGGTACACGTAAAGGAGATGTATAGATACTCCAAATCAATGTTAAATACACAGATTAAAGCTCAAAGCAAAATTTAGAGGTCTGGACCGGTAAACCTGTGGATTACCGGTCCAGATCTCTCTCTGGACCGGTAATCCAGAGGTACCGGATTAGATTCTCGGTATTTTCCACCTGGTTACGAATTTAAATTTGTCATTGAGCTTTCATCTTTATATCAATGGTTAGGTAGACATTACGAATAATTCTATTAGACATCTGGAAAGACCCCGCAACAGTTTTTATTTTCTCCGTAGTCGAGTAACAAAATGTCCTAACCCGTTAAATGCATACTGTAAGATGCAGCTTACATAACAAGGAATTCAAGATTTATTTAAAAGAAGGTAGGAATTTTTATATTGTTATTGAGAGTGATTTCATAAGGAAATTTAATCCATTTTAATATTTCTTCGTCATACGTTGACGGTTGTATATTATTTAAAAAAGAGTTACAGTTGTTTTTAAACGAGAAGGCAGAAATTCGAAAAACTTACCGCTATCTTTTTATGGTCTCGCAAAACGGTGAAAAATAGAAATATTTATCACACCAAATTATAAAAGCAAAAGTTTGTGAGTGTGTTTGTGTGTGTTTGTTACTTTTTCAGGCTCAAACGGCTGTACCAATTTTGGTATGAGGGTAGCTGACACCCTGGATTAACTTAGGCTACTTTTTTATCCCAAAAAAAAATAGTGTTCCCGTTTGATGAGCGGGTAACACCGCACGTCACAGCTAGTTGAATAATAACGGACAGTTACTGAATTCAATTGATAAGATGTAATATTATTAATTTTTGTCCTTGACGAAGTAAATTATATTATAATTTTATTAATAATGCACCGACCAGCACCCACATTAAAGGAAAACCCACGAAACGTAGATGCGTTCAAACAACTCGGCGGTTAACCATACGAAGCCCTTTGCTTTGAAATTTGTTGAAAATAATATGTTTCTCTTTGATATACAATGGGATAATTAAATTTCAACGATGTTTGAGGTGGAAACAACGTTTTTTTGTTATGATTGCTTTGGAAGATATGGACCTACTTCTTTTATATGACTCTAACGGATAGGCCAAGGGCTCTAGGCCAATAACTTCAGTTTTGTGAAAAAAGCGGTTGTGAAAAGAGGTTTTGCAGATCAGGTAGTAATGGGAATTTCGCTTTATCAAAATAGGTTAACAAGCGATTTATTGGTTCACCTTTACCAATGGAAAGATTATGTTATCAACGTCAAATGGTGTAACATGTCAAATGATTTCATATTTAGGTATGTTTGAAAATGTCACTTCACTTTTATGTTATTGCAGTGAGGAGTAGATTACTTAAACAATTTAATGGCGGCACATTCACGTTTCTTTAAAATTGAAGTATTAAATGTTTATATTGAAACGAAAATTTAATACACCTAGTATATCGCCACTTCGCCAAACCGGTCGCGTTAAGTTTGCGCCTCATTTATACGCGACGCCTTAGATATGGCGCAAACTTAGGTTGACAGGGCAGTAATGTAAAATGTTACTTTATGTAGCAAACATTGCGGTCGGTCACCTATCAGATCTTATAAAGCCGCTCACTGGCCTGCCAATACCTATTTTATTTTGTTTCTAATATGTGTTGTCAATTTTGTGTATGTTAACGAATATTTTTTTATTCATTCAAAAAAAATCACGGTTATGCTAAAGGTGCAGCAATGTCTACTAACCTGGGATATCTTACCTACGCAATCCACTGATAATCTATATTTGAAAGTGAACACAGAAAACGGAACACAATCTCTGCTCGACAACCCTAAAGAGGTGTGTGCCATCTTTCTAGATAAATTCACACAAAGTGGCAGCACTATAGATACCTCAAAAGAGGCATTATCTCGGCTAAGGGGTCACGTCACTAGGATTGAAGATGATATGGCTTTTGATCCGGTCAATGAGAATGAGATAAAGTACATGTTAAAAAAACTCAAAGCTAAAACATCTTGTGGATACGATGAGATCCCTATATCTGTCATTAAAGATAATATAGATATACTTGCTGGTCCATTGGCGTATTTCTTTAATGAATGTTTTAATACTGGCACTTTCCCTGATCAGTTCAAGGTGGCCAAAGTTCTGCCAATACTGAAAAAAGGATCTAAATCGGACCCAACAAACTATAGACCTATTTCTCTTCTGCCAACTCTGTCCAAACTCTTGGAAAGACTCATGAAGGACAGACTTGTTAAGCACCTTAATCTACACAATATACTAAGCGATAGGCAGTATGGTTATCAGAAAAGCAGAAGTACAAACGATGCAATTACTACCTTGATTGAAGACATAGTACTGCAACTAAACAGCAAAAAAAAAGTGGCAGGTTTATTCCTTGACCTAAGTTCTGCGTTCGACACCGTTGACCATGGAATCCTGCTCGCAAAATTGGAACATTATGGTATTAGGGGTACAATGTTGAATCTTTTTAAGTCTTACCTTACGAATAGGAAACAGTTCGTCGAAGTAAAGTGGGTTCAAGACAACAAAGAAAGTGTACACCGATCTAGGACAGCCAAACTGGAAATAGGTGTTCCACAAGGATCCATACTAGGTCCAATCTTCTTTATAATTTTTATAAATGATTTAGTTGCGTTCATGAGGACCTCGGCGCCCAGCGCAAAACTTGTGATTTTTGCCGATGACACCAACGCCATCATATCAGCAGAGAACATGGTACTACTGAACGAGAGAATCAGTCATGCTCTGGAAGCCCTTAATACTTGGTTCAGCATAAACAATCTGAAATTAAACTGTAGTAAGACTGATTCCGCCAGACACAAATTGAATTTCCCACGGGCCCATATGATGGAAAATTATCATAGCAATCTTGCCTAGCGCGAAACAATGGGACGCGATACGCGCCCTATGTACTTAACCTAACTTGATCTACGTTGCTAACCTGGAGTTCAGCCGAATCTCTTCCCGGCTGCAAGGTTGTGTCTCTGTTTTGTGTAAAAGTGTATGTATGTTACTTGCAACCATAAAACGACGTCCAGGTCTGCGCCGCCGCCGCTACGATCTCGTCCGCAAACACACCGAACACCACACCGAATAACAGTTCACACAGTAGCAGTCCTTATATCACTCTAAATAACAATCCTTGGGGCGCCCGAAGCAGCCCACCGTACAAGGAGTTGTGCCGTATCTCAACACTTTCCGTTAAAGCGTAAAACTTCCAAAATCGCCCGAAAACCACGGAGGTTATAATGTTCAAGACCCGTCACGTTGATAGCAACATGCAGCAATGGCGCCGGCACGCGTCTGCGCGACAGCCCGTGCCCTCGCAGCGCCGTGACAGAAAAATGAACTAACTGATTGTGTGGCCAGTGGGTAAAACCTATCGATTCTGAACAACCACCCGCCCCGGACCGACCCGTCGTCGGTCCGCTCAAACTCCCGGTAGTCGGGATAGCGTTGAAACCGCCCGTCTAAGGATCGAGTCCCTCACTTGTACATCTGCGATCCGTGGAGACCCATCCTTGCCCGCTATCAAGTTAACGATGCGCCCCCGTCGCCAACACAACGGTGATAGGTTAGCATCCTTAACCAGTACGAGGTCTCCAACGCACGGTGGGGTCGTCCTGTCCGTCCACTTAACGCGTTGCTGAAGAATGTGCAAATACTCAAGCGACCATCGCTTCCAAAAATTTTGAGTCATTTGCTGCAGCATCTGATACCGTGACAACCTATACAGCTTAACATCTGTATACGGATACTCCGGCAAGGCGTTAAGTGGTTGGCCAATCAAAAAATGACCTGGGGTAATGGCCTCCAGGTCATTCGTGTCAGCGCTCAACGGACACAAGGGGCGCGAATTTAAAACTGCCTCAATTTTGCAAAACACCGTTGACAATTCCTCGAAAGAGAGGATCGTTGGGCCGACGACCCGATACAAATGAGTCTTGGCAGACTTAACCACTGCCTCAAATATTCCACCCCAGTGGGGGCATCCAGGTGGACTGAAATACCACGAAATGCCCCGACTGGCGATGGCCGTGCCGATCTCTCGCTCATTTTGACTTAAAAATAATACAATTTCCTTTAAACAACGATCGGCGCCCTTGAAGTTGGTACCACAATCCGATCGTATCAAGGCCGGTATCCCCCGTCGAGAAACGAATCGGTCCAGCGCTGCCAAAAAGGCCTCCGTAGAGAGATCAGCTACCATTTCCAAATGAACGGCCTTGGTCGCCAGACACACGAAGACGCACAAATATGCCTTAACCGACTTCGCATTGCGAAGGCGTGATGTCTTGACCATGAAAGGCCCCGCGAAGTCTGTCCCCACACCAGCAAACGGCCGAGCTTCCGTAACTCGGTCGGGCGGGAGATCTCCCATTTGTGGCTGCATTGTGGCTGCCTTGAGCCGGTAACAAGGCAAGCAACGAAACACAACGCTCCGTATCACTCTCCGTGCCGACAAAATCCAGAACTCCCGCTGCAAAATGCCCAGCAGAGTGTTGCAGCCTGCATGTGAATTCCTGATGTGACGGTCCCAAACCAACAGCTCCACCAGAGCTCCCTTCTTGGGAAGAATTAAAGGATGCCGCGCTGAATAGGGCAATTCGGCATTCCGTAGTCGGCCTCCCACCCGGAGCATTCCGTGCTCATCAATAAACGGGTTGAGGCGGACAAGGCTCTTCTTCATTCTGCCCACGCCAGTCCGCAAAATCCTAAGTTCATCCTGGAACTCATTCCCCTGAATGACCCCCACCCAACGTGAGAGAGCCCTTTGCTGCTCCTCAGGTCCCATTACAGGTGACAGGTTGCGCTGTGCAGCAGGGCTTCGACAATTATGGAAAAACCGCATTATCCATCCCGTGACTCGAAGTAGCTTCCCTAGTGAGCTATACCGTTCCAAAAGAGTGTGGTCCACTGCCACAGACTCCACTGTAGTCACATTGACTCTCAGACCCTGGTCAGGGGGTAGGGGCTGGCGTCCGCAGTCATTGAAAGGCCACTCCGTATGTGGCCGCTCCAGCCATTGAGGCCCCCACCAGAGAGAATGCTCAACCAGAGCAGGCGCCGGGCAGCCGCGACTCGAGCAGTCTGCCGGGTTAACTTCACCTGGAACATGTCTCCAGACCAGAGGAGTCTCCGAGTTATTTATCTGTGACACTCGGTTGGCCACAAATACCTCAAGCGTATGGACCGAAGCCTGCAGCCAGCACAACACGATCTGGCTGTCCGTCCATGCGTAAACCGTGTCATTCAGATCCACCGTGCCACGCAAGTTCTGCGCCACATGGTTCAGGAGACGGGTCAGGAGCGCGGCACCCGCCAATTCCATCTTCGGAATCGTCCACCGGGTCCGAACAGGCGCAACCTTGCTCTTGGCCATGACCAAGCGTACAACACCCTCGCCAGCAGTCTCACCTGTTCTCAGGTAGACCGCGGCCGCGTACCCTTTCTCAGACGCATCGCAGAACCCATGCAGGGTCACCCTGGCTCCCGGCTGAGGGAGCAGTTTGCGCGGGATCTCAATTTCTTTAATATGCGGCAGTGTGGTCACGAATGCCGTCCACTCGTGCAGCAGCTCGTCCGTGAGCAGCTCATCCCAGCCTAGTTGGGCCAACCAAAGCTTCTGCATGAAGAACTTTGCCATGAACGTGACCGGAGAGATCCAACCGTTTGGATCAAACGTTCGTGCGATAGTCGAAAGGACTGATCGCTTGGTCCAGGTCTTCGACAGCAATTCGGCCTCACAATTGTATGTGAAGACATCCTGAGTCGGTCGGTACTGGACCCCCAAAATTGCCAACGCATGAGGATTATCCGAGTCCTCAAACAAATGCGGGTCTTGTTGGTGCTCAGCTGGTAGTCCTGCCAGCACCTCTGGGCAGTTTGACAGCCACTTCCTGAGTTCATAGCCACCGGAGGCCATGAGCGCCACCAATTCATCCCTTAGGATGAGCGCCTGCTCAATGCTGTCCGTGCCCGTACAAATGTCATCCACGTAGACATCCCGGTCGATGACTGCAGCTGCGCGAGGGAAGCGCAGCCGTTCCTGGTCAGCCAGCTCTCGTAGCGTCCGCATCGCTACATACGGGCTGGGCTTTAATCCGTACGTGTTCGTGTTCAGCTCATACGTGATCATCGGTTCTTCTGGGCTCTCTCGCCACAATATCAGCTGGAACCGACGGTCATCCGCATGGATCTCCGTTTGGCGAAACATCATCCTCACATCCGTAACGAAGACAACTTGGTGTCTCCTGAAGTCCGTTAGAATGTCTGCAATGTCTCTGGTCAACTTAGGACCAGCGTGCAGGCATTGATTCAGAGACACCCCGTTAGATGTCGCCGCGCTCCCGTCGAACACGACCCTGATCTTGGAGTCAGGTGTCTTCAGGACTGCATGATGAGGCAATACGTAGTGCTCCTCACAACGCCAGTCTACCCTGGATACTGACATGTGACCCAAAGCCAAATATTCACGCATGAACTCAACATACTTTCGCCGAAAGTTGGAGTCCCGTTTCATGCGCCTTTCCATGGCCATCATCCGTTTCTCAGCCAGGCCCCTGGAGCTCCCTAGCGGAGGTCGCGTCGATAGAAACGGTAGCCGTGTCATAAATCTGCCCGACGGGAGGCGCACCGTGTTGCACTGATAAAATGTCTCGCACTCCTCGTCCAGTGGGTTTGTCCTGGGAGCTGTGGGTGGCTCTTCTGTTGCCCAGAACCTTTGCAGGACCTCCGATAACACGCTGCCGTAGTATATGTTGCTATAATCCGTTGCGTCCTGTGGTCCCCGTACTGGGCCCAATAATGCGTACCCACCTGCGGTACACACGGCCACCAACCCGTTTGGTTGCAGCTCCCGCTTACCGCTCCGCAGCAGCTTCCCGAGGACGTCAGTTCCAAGTAAGACGTCCACCCGTCCGGGAATCGCGAAGTGAGGGTCGGCCAACTCCAATCCATTGGTCAGCTCCTTTACCGCCGGCGGTAACCGTACCGAAGGAAGAACCCCGACCACTTCATCTAAAACAATAGCCGTGGCCTTCACCCGCGTGATCGATGCCGAGTCACCCATCTCAAACAGGAGGTCCGTCTGACCCCTGATGTGAGGCACCTGATTGCCACCTATACCTATTGCGCCATCCCGTGATGGCTCCAACCTGAGGCCCAGCCTGGCCACTAGGCGGCTGGACACGATACAACCTTGTGCCCCCGAATCCAGTAGTGCCCTCACTGGCACTGGCTGTCCATCCGTGCCCCTGACGGTAATCACGGCCGTCGGTAATAATACCGTCACTGGCGGGGTGGGCACGACGGATGAACAGACTGCTAATTGCTAGCAGGGGGCACCTCCCTCCCCTTCTGCTGGAGGGGGAGAGGGCCCCTGGCCCAGGTATGGGTCCCACCCCGGGTAGTACACCCCTCGACCCATCGGTGCCATGCGCGCCGGCTGGTAATAACCCATCGGCATCCGTCCCATCTGCGGCGGACGCGCCATCAAACGTGGGCGCTCTGCGAGGGGTGGGGAGAAGCGACTACTCGGGGGCGGCAACCTGCCCCCCAGCGCGGCCGAGTAAGTCGCGTAGCCCGACTCCCCATGGGTCATCTCCGGGCACCCGCCCGTATCTCGGCGCCGATCCCCCCCCCGCGGAGGAGACTGCGGCATCCGGCGGTACTCCGGAGTCCCCGGTGACCCCCCACCCCAGGAGGGCGGCGACCGCTGGTCTCTGGGTGACCCCCCTCCCCGGTGGGGGGGTGACCGTCCACCCAAGGCTGCCTTAGGAGAGGGGGGATGGCCTCCCGATGAGGCCCCGTACCGCTCCCCACTCTCAGCCAGGCAGAGAAGTTCATGATGGGCTCCTCCGCATACTCGGCAGTTGGTGGTCTTACTGCATTCACGCACATAGTGTGCGCCTAGGCAGCGGAAGCACAAGTTTCGCTGCTTGACCACCCCCCTGCGCCTCTGCACCCGCTGTGCTCCAAAATCCGCGCACGCGGTGATCGCGTGTCCCCCCTTCCGGCAGAAGGGGCACACCTCCGATTGGAGGGCGTTGTACCGCTGTCCTCCCCGACGGGGCTCCACCGGTTTGGGCCCAACCGTACGCCGGGGTGACGTGGGGGGTTGCGGCGTGGTTGCCCCTTGGCAATCCGCCCGCCTGCACTCACCCTCCAGGAACGCCCTCAATTCGTCAAATGTTGGGAGGTGACTCGATGAATCACCCCCATGTGACTGCTCAAACCGCGCCACCACCTCACTAGGTAACTTGCGCAAAACGCGGTTCACTATAATGTACTTGTTATCCCCTAATGACAACTTGAGTCGCTCCAGCGTATTCACCGCCACCGTGACGGGATTAAGGATTTTCGACCTTATTTCATGTGCATTAGTGACCTTCGATATACTAAATATTTTTTCGATGAGCCCATCAATAATTAATCGCCGATTATCATATCGGTCAATTAATAGGCCCCATGCCGTCTCGTAACTGGAATCCGTAATCTCCAAATGAGTAAAAATATCATGAGGCTCACCGCGTAATCTCCCCATCAACTGCGCCATTTTATACGCGGGGGTCAAATCCGTGCGCGAGTGCACCACGCTGTTAAAAATGTCGCGAAACCTCGGCCAGTCGGCATATTCACCACAAAATTCCGGGACATTCACTGGTGGCAACGGCGCCATTAGTGCCACACCATTGGGTGCACGCCTTACCCCAACATCCCCTTTTCGGGCGCGCTCGATATCCGCTGCCGCTTGGATGATACTCATCACCATATCACCGCACTGGTCTACATTGCGTTGCACCACTTCAACAGCCTGGGTCCGACTTGCCCCAGTCTCCTCTTCGTCAATACGGGCCAAGTATTCGGCATGCAATTTCAATACCGCGTCATATCTTTCATCTACCTGTCGCGCGCGTGACAATAATGCGTCCTCGCGATCCGTACGACCAATTAACGTAACGACTAATGAAAACCATCTTAATTCCGATTCGACCCTTGACGCGATCGTTTTAACTACTGAGGGAGCCATGGTACCAACCTCAATAACACGGATCAATAATAAATTAACCCGAAAACAAATTAATTAATTTGGGTGAATAATTTTGTCCGTGGAACCCCGATTTTCGACAATAACAATCCGTTTTTCTTTTTCGTAACAAACGCGACAACTTCAAAGTTATTCACCCAACACCAATATATTACGCAAAGGAAAACAACACTAAATGTATTTAAATTAAATGTATTTTGAGTGAATAATAGTTCAGCGGAACCCCAATTATTAATTACTTATTAATACGTTTCTCCGTATCGAAACGCAACTATATTTACTTTATTCACTCAACTAACATTTAATTGAAAGTAATAACTAATATTCTTATAATTTAGTTACTCTTAATTACGCACATGCAACTTAACGTTAATAGATTGGAATGCGAACCAAGCGCAATCCACCCTCAAATTTCAATTATGATTTCGATGCAACTAAATTACTTTATTTCTACGTAAATGAATCGAATATCTTTTCTGTGGATATAAACCACGCTTTTGCTACCAAAATTTGATTCCGCCAGACACAAATTGAATTTCCCACGGGCCCATATGATGGAAAATTATCATAGCAATCTTGCCTAGCGCGAAACAATGGGACGCGATACGCGCCCTATGTACTTAACCTAACTTGATCTACGTTGCTAACCTGGAGTTCAGCCGAATCTCTTCCCGGCTGCAAGGTTGTGTCTCTGTTTTGTGTAAAAGTGTATGTATGTTACTTGCAACCATAAAACGACGTCCAGGTCTGCGCCGCCGCCGCTACGATCTCGTCCGCAAACACACCGAACACCACACCGAATAACAGTTCACACAGTAGCAGTCCTTATATCACTCTAAATAACAATCCTTGGGGCGCCCGAAGCAGCCCACCGTACAAGGAGTTGTGCCGTATCTCAACACTTTCCGTTAAAGCGTAAAACTTCCAAAATCGCCCGAAAACCACGGAGGTTATAATGTTCAAGACCCGTCACGTTGATAGCAACATGCAGCAATGGCGCCGGCACGCGTCTGCGCGACAGCCCGTGCGCTCGCAGCGCCGTGACAGAAAAATGAACTAACTGATTGTGTGGCCAGTGGGTAAAACCTATCGATTCTGAACAAAGACCAATGCGATACTTTTTAGAACCACCTCGAGAAACAAAGATTATCTACAAATTTCAGCTAATGGTGTAAACATCAACCAAGTGGACTCAGTCAAATTTCTTGGCGTCTGGATAGACTCGAGTCTAAACTGGAAAGACGAACTGTCCTCGCTAGTAAAGTCTATTAGCTCAGCTTGCTATGCACTAAGAAGTCTAAGAGAGGAGGTCACCATAATTCAGCTAAAAATGGTGTATTACGCTTTGGTTGAATCTAAAATAAGGTACAGCATCAAGTTCTGGGGTAATAGTTACCGTTATAATATCCAGTCTGCATTTGTGTACCAGAAAAGAGCAATCAGAACCATGGCCAGAATTCCTCAGACTACTTCCTGCAAAACTTATTTTTTGGAGTATGAAATCCTTACTGTTCCTAGTTTATATGTTCTTATAGTCCTTAGTGACCTGATAAAAAACCTGAATCGTATCGAAACATTAGAGGAGAGACAAATACGCCTGACAACCAGAAGGATGGACTTACCTCAAACTATATTCACCAAACTCAATATTGTCAAGCACTCCTCGGGCTATCAGGCAATTACCCTCTTTAATAAGTTGCCTGTTGAGTTTAAGTCCATTACGAGTTTACATATGTTTAAAAGAAATCTCAAGGCTTTTTTGCTAAGGAAGTGTCTCTACTCGGTAGACGAACTTTATCTGAATGACGTTCAGTAATTGAGTTGGTTATAAAGTTTGCGTAGTTATTTAAATTAAGTACTATTATTAAATTGACGGGAACCTGGTATAAATGACACATTCTATTTTATTGTTATAATTATATTGTATACATCCAATTCAATTATGTATTAGGAATTATTTGCATTAAATTAATTTGACAGGAATCAAATTTTAATGGTAATTATTGTTGTATTCTTCTTTTTATTTCTTTATGTTGTCATAGTTTAGTATGGTAATTATATTTGACATCAGGTAATTGTAATTAAACAATATGTAAGAATAATAATCGTAATTGTGTATAACATCATATTCATTATTTAAATTTGACAACAATGAAATTGTATACTTATGTATGCTGGAATCGAATATGTAATTGTAAAATTGTAACTGTGCCTTACCCTACTTAATCATTTCAAACACAATGTATATTGTTCAATGAATAAATGACTTATGACTTATGACTTATGACATATACTACCTATACCTGCCTATAACAATCCCAACACGTGATCAAGGTCTGGTTCAGCGTAGTACACAGATTGAGACCCCTATTTCCATTTTGACGAGTGATTGCGCTTCATTTCCCATGCGGGTTGTACAAGTTGCCCGATATATTATAGCATTGCACATACATTTGCAAACAAATAGTATTACAGGTTGATCAATCCAAATGGGTAAGTAGGGAGAAAACGAAAACTATAAGAGATAGGGAAATCTGTTCGGCGTCAATTTTAAAAATAGAAACTGTATTTTTTTTATAAATTTCATTATATAACTGCGAATTAATTCTGTATAAATTCTGTAAATAATCGCATGTCATATTGTAACATTCTTTACGGCAATTTTGACCGGTTATGTATGGAAATATGTATGAGATTCATATAAAAAATATATATGCAGTTTTGTATTCCATAGTTCCTTAGAACAGATTTCTCTTTCTCTTATAATTATGTAGTTTGTAATTTCTGCCGACCCATTTGGATTGATCATCCTTTATATGGCTGTCAATTCTGATGGAATTTGGTTATATGTATGTATGGTATACTGATTATTATAAAATTCTAAAACTGTAGGTATTGAAAACCTGTTATATATGGAAAGGGGCCATTATTTCAGGAAAAACCTTAATAGCGCGATGGAGGATTTGTACAAGCGTGGGGTCAGCCATACAGCGCCATCTTTTGGTAATTTTTAGGGTTCCGTACCCAAAGGGTAAAAACGGGACCCTATTACTGAGGCTTCGCTGTCCGTCCGTCCGTCCGTCCGTCTGTCACCAGGCTGTATCTCAAGAACGGTGATAGCTAGACAGTTGAAATTTTCACAGATGATGTATTTCTATTGCCGCTATAACAACAAATACTAAAAATAAAATAAAATAAATATTTAAGGGGGGCTCCCATACAACAAACTTGTTTTATGGTACGGAACCCTTCATGCGCGAGTCGGACTCGCACTTGCCCAATTTTTTTTATGTCCGCTCATCAAGCCGGAACGGCTGATTTTAACCAATTTAGATACAGGGATAGCTGGAGATCCCAAAATGGTTATAGGATACTTTTTACCCGGCTACGGTAAAGTTTTACGTGGACTAACTTGCAGATACTTTCTCTATATCTTATTGACATTAAAGTCTTCCCCAACATTGTATGAGACTAATTTGGAGATTCCTCGATACTCTCGAATAAAAAAATCGGTCCATAAATGACTGAGTGTGTGGCAACCAATAAAAAAAAACTGAATAGAGAACCTCCCCTTTTTGAAGTCGATTGAAAATCACACTAATATTATAAAGGCAAACGTTTGTGTGTTTGTGTGTATGTTTGTTACTCCTTCATGCTTAAACGGCTCAACCAATTTTTGTATGATGGTAGCTGACACCCTGGATTAGCACATAGGCTACTTTATATCCCGAAAAAAAAGTGATACCGTGGTATGAGCCCGTGGGGTCACCCTAAAATAATCCTGTCTTATTTTTTTGAGTTCTAGAATGTACAAAAAACGAAGCTCATAAAATGCTAATGATAACACAAAAGGTCCCAGAATTATCATAAACACACAAACGACATTTAGATCACGTTAGGATAATTTGGTAACCGAAGGGTTGTAAAAAAGCAATTTTATTTGGGTTCGAATTCCCTCGTTACGGTATAAAATAAACGAAACCCTTTGGGATATTTTATGGAAAAATAAGAGTGAACGTTTTTGCGATATTTTTGCATTTTTATCGAACTTCTTTACCGCTACCATGAGTACAAAATGGGTTGGGCTCACTAGCGACTGTGTAACTGAGTTGTATTGAGACTCCATTCAAATCGTTAGGCAACGGTAAGTACAATTCATACGAGGAGGTTTTTAGACGAACCAAGCTCATTGAGTTAACAAACCGGGTAAGAAAGCTGAAGTGTCAATGGGCACGTAGCTCGAAAAACTGATGGCCGTTGAGAAAGAAAGGTTCTCGAGTACCACATACCGGCAGCCGCAGTGTCGGACCACCACAAGCCACCAACAAGGTGGTCGGACGACCTGAGAGTGGCGGGATGCGGCCCATGTAGAAGTCTATTGAGGACGCCTGTGTTCAGCAATGGACGTCCTATAGCTGAAATGATGATGATGACAATTCATACTCATACTCATAAGAGTATTTTATTCTTCATTTTCATTTTATAGTCAAGGACAAAGTCAGAAGAATATACAAATACCTGATTTGTGTAGGCAATTTTGTTTCTCGTAAAATAAAATACGTAAATATTTGCGACTTTTTTACATGCTTTTTGGAGTTTTCATCTCACAAATGTATGTCTCTGCCGGTTTTCAGCAGCCGCTGCAGCCAATCGCATCGCTACTTATGTATAACTTGTTAGATATACTTAATTTCTGAAACCTGAAAAAAGACCTGCACTATCCTGTTTTGGAAATAAAGTACTCCAATCACGCGTATCATAACAATTTATTTTAACAAACTACTAAAATAACCGACGGGTGTTCTGTTGAATATAAGATTACGCGTCTGTTTTTCGTTAATTTTTGCGTGTTTTCAATTTGAGAGAGATTAATTGGCTTTACGATAACAAAGTAGGTGGAATTGAGTGACTCAATGAGCAGATGAAATGGGTGTAGATTTTCATAAAACAATTTTATTGATTTGAAATTATTTTCCTAAGTGTGCGAAGTGTTTTCGTTTCAGTTTGGCCTAAAATGATTTCGTAGTCTAAATCGAGATTGTGTAAAAATCGTGTAAAAAATAATTGCAATAATTCTAAAATTCATAGTGAAAAAATATCTATTCATAACAATGTATATTATTATGAGACAAATTACAAAATAGGCTTAAAGAATTTATTAAGATATAAAATTAATAATTAAGGACTAGTTATACATTTTATTTCTAAGAACAAATAGCTATCCCACAATCTGTGCAAATGAATTCCATATTATGAGTAAGTTACTAGTCACCAAGCGTGGAAAACAAAAATACAAAAATGTTATAAACTGGAAGTTTTCTATGTTAGTCATTCTTAAAACTACTTATTCAGTGAATTATTATTGAAGAATAGAACCACAGGAAACATATAAAAGCATTTCTATGTTGCGTTCCAACTTCAGACAAAAAAATGCACATCTCCGTTATATTGAAAAACTTCTCATTCAGCCTTTTGAATTGTTAATACTTCTTTATCGGTTTCGGTGGACTTAATACGTACGTAGGCTTTTGTTTTGCAGAGAAATGCGAAACAGAGGGATTATGGCGTATCATAATATGCATATTATTATACAACGAATTAATCCGTAAAGAGCAGAATTTTATCATCGGTTCATGGTGGTCGCATTTATGGCATAATAAATGAATGGTTTTTAATTGTATGTGAATTATTAAGACGAGTTGATGAGGATATTGTTCGATAATCACTACATAGTATAAAGCAAAGTCGCTTCCTGCTGTCTGTCTGTCCCTCACACTCGCATCTTGCCAAAACGTGATGGATGCTTTGTCACTTATTTATCGCGTGATAAAAGCATCCATCATAGGCCCGCTGGTCTTTAAAACTAGGCAAAGGATTATTCAAATTCAAATTCAAATTATTTATTTGCTGAAATTGTGGTACATGTTACATTTAGAGATGATACAAGCATGTTTTCAGAACGGCACAATTTGCCCACATGTGGCATGCAAAGTAAAAATAAAATGTATGGATCAGCCAGGCTAGATCCATACCATATTAAATTGTTTTATTATTATTATGTACCTACTTACTGTTATATTATTAATGTGTTCGTATATTTCATAAATTCTTATATTATACATATACAGTCGTTACATACAATAAAATTATTAATAATTCATATATTATCACAATAAGATCAATCAATATTATCACTAAAGTATTCATCGATATTATAGTAAGCTTTTCCGATCAAAAAGGTTTTTAAACATTTTTTAAATCCCATAGCAGTATTTTGTTCTGTAACAGTTTTCGGTAGTTTGTTGTAAATTTTTGAAGCCATCCCTAAAATACCTTAGAGAGAAGAGCTGTTTTTGATGGATGTGCAAACAATTTGTTATGTATTATATTATTATATAGAGTGATTCAAAAGAAGGGTTTATATGTATAATACATGCATAATTTATCATCATTGCACCAAGTTGGGCTAGTATTCGTATAAATGACAGTTCAAACTCCCGTTTACGCACCAAGCTCGGCTCGACATGCTTTGAACTAGAATGAAGTTAACAACAATTGGTGTCAGAGCCAAAACACAATTACAAGATACGACATCGTGAGATTGTAAAATGAATTTGTATCTTGTCACATGAAAATAAAGTTCATTTTGGATTTATGCATTTCCACGACACGACGTCGCATCGTGGCACGACATCGCGTCGTACGACGATGCGATGTCGTGTCTTGTAATTGTAGTTTGGCCCTCAGGCTGTATTTGATACGTAATACTGAGTGCAAACTAAGGTATCAGGCAGGGAGGTCGCCAGGCTGTATCAATAAATACATAATATTGAGTGATAATGAAGTTATAAGGGCAATAATTTATGAAAGAATATATCGTCGGTCATTTTCCCACGCGTGTAAGTGAACGAAAGTGCCGCATACATCCTACGATTAATGGAACCATCTCAGGGTGCAAACTGAGATAAACATTCTGAATGAGAGTTTTTTGGAAGAAGAGGGAAGAGGCCTACATCCAAGATTGGATAAATCATGGTACCGTGATGATAATGATGATAAAACTGAGGCTGTAAATGATCACAGTTTTTTTTAGTGACCTTAGGCTGCTTCTTCTGAGGCTGTACCTAAATGATGAATGTTTTTTTTAGTGACCTTAGGCCGCTAATTCATCGCGAGCCGCCTGCAATGTAACAAAAAACAAACAAAATCAAATCAAATAAAATCTTCATTCTTGTTACATTACAGAACGGAGAACAATTATAATGGGACAGA
This sequence comes from Apotomis capreana, assembly GCA_947623375.1. NCBI lineage: Eukaryota > Metazoa > Arthropoda > Insecta > Lepidoptera > Tortricidae > Apotomis > Apotomis capreana. Next base: position 13,233,552 of record OX392519.1, read on the forward strand.
ATGTCAAATTAGAGTAGATAATCAGAACGTCCTTCGAACAGATTGACTTGATAATTACTTAAATGCCTGCTCAATATTTTCCTCCAAAGTAAAGTCCATTTTATAGAGACAGATTGACAGCAAAATGAGTAACTCATTCTATATAACATTATTTTTTTCCTATTTATTCATGGAACTCTAAAAAATTTCTTTCGTCGGTGTGCGCTCTTTTATACCTTTATCTACGCACATATCATTAGTGCTCTAAAATGCGTTCAGAAACCGTAGGAAATGACCAGCATTACTACAACCAATTTTACTATGAGAACTTTCTTATCTGTGGCAGTAGGTAAAATCTGTACTGTAATGTTATAACAGTATCAATTTTTGTAAGGTTATGAGTTTAAATTTGGAACAGCTGTGAAAACTAAAGTAGGTCTCTATTCTAGTATCCATAGATATTAATATTGTTATCGATACGAAACGTCAATTCAGTATGTTTTTTTATAAAAACCGCACGACATTTGATCTCGAGTGACATGAGAATATGGATACATTCGTTTGTATATGATTTAGAAAAAAAAAACATTCGTCTTGACGGAGGTTCGAATTGCCGCCATTATTGTTGTCATTTGTTTGTTGGTTCTTTGCTGTTACGAAAGTATAATTGTGATAAGTTTATTGTAATTCACATTTTAGTTGAAAATATTGTTTCAATGTAAATGTAAATTACAACTATTACAATAAATAATCTGTTTATGTATTTATTCAGATTTATTTCTTACTGCATTAGTATATGTCGTTTTTAGATATTTTACAGGTAGCACTAGTGGTGCCGGTCATTTCCTTATGGCTTCTGAACCCATCTTAGAGTACTTATGATATGTGTGTAGATAAAGTAGTGTATACAACTGTACATAATTAGGCCTTAAAACACTCGTGTGATCCTATTATGAAACTCGCTGACGCTCGTGTTTTAATGCCTCTTATTATGTATCAGTTGCATAAACTACTATTAATGAATTCTCCTATAAATTTCGGCTACACTAAATATAGTACAAAAGAAACTAGAGACTAACCTACAAACTGATGTAATTTACTGCTTTTCAATCTGTGGTCTATCGAACGGGGCTCCTTTGAAACCGTCATTAAATTAGTAACAGACCGTATTGATGGCTTTTAGTGAAGTCGCGGTTTATTACCCAGTTTTAGCGCTATTCAGGGACCTAATTCAAGAATGCCGTTTGAGTGATCGCCAAACGTCAAATCTCTATTAGATAACAGTTATATCGCCATTGAAATGTCATTAAAATGCGATGAGCTTAAAAGTGACATCTCATCTCAATTTTGGAAATACGAAGGCGATAATGACTGTCAAAAATGCTATTCATGCAAACGAATTTCTGTTTTGACCGAAACGTAACGGACTAATTTCACGCACTACGTGGTCAATTTAAAGTACCTATGCGCCTATTATTTATGCCGTCACATACAAAGGAAACGAAAATTTAGCGCGTCCGAATTGACGAAGTTGCGATGTTCTAGGGATATCGCCACTTGTCAAGTAGGCACACGTCAAAAGTGGCGGATGGCGATGAAATGGAGAGATCTCCATCACCTCTCTAAAATTGGTCGAATACCCCCCAGCACCCTTACCAGTGACCATACTTGCTACCGACTACGTAAACGATTTGTATCGAGAATCATCACAGAAATATTTCTGTGAGAATCATAGTTCTACAAAGTAACCTGTCTATCGGACGGGCTAGATAGTGTAGGGGTATACTTTACACCATACAAATCGTTTGCGTTGAACATAGGCCTCCTCCATGACTCGCCATAAAGTGCGATTCCGTGCAGACCGCAGCCATTGATTTCCCGCTACCCTCACAAGGTCATCCGTCCATTTAGACGGAGGCCGAACCACGCTGCGCTTTCCTATACGTGATCAATACTCCAGGACTTTCCTGCCCCAACGGCCGTCCATTCTCAGGCCTACATGGCCTGCTCATTGCCACTTCAACCGTGCAATCCTGTGAGCTATGTCGGTTACCTTGGTTCTGCTGCGGATATCCTTATTTCTGATTCTATCGCGCAAAGAAACTCCGAGTATAGCCCTTTTCATTGCACGTTGCGTGACTCTGAGCCTTATGAATCCCATTGAGAACGACGGTCACATTAACTCATAGTAAAGGTACAGAAATGTGTTTTTTGACTTGTCTCTTTGTAAACTGAAGACGGCTGTCACAGGCGACTCTTTGTCGCGCTACAAATACTACGTCACTTTCCTATCAATACCGTACGAGCAAGACAGGTGATACTGAGTCCCACAACACGCGAAGTCGCAGCAAGCTATGCTAGATTACGGCAGACTTCTTTCTTCCTTTCGACCTTTATAAATCCATCCTTTTTTGGGTCCGTAATGTTTCATATAATGTCAGATAACGGTTTTTTTGCTATATTTACTCTAATAATCGATTGATATAATAGGCAAAATGACATAATTCACACTATGCATAATTATATTTTCGTATAACGCATTTATAACATAAATATGTTTAGTATGTTTCCGTGCATGGCGTGAAGAACTTGATAACTCGACTTATACGTTTTTTTTTTATTGGCGTAATGGCTTTCTACGGCCAAGGTTTTGTAGGAAAAAAATTGACAACTCGATATCTATGATACTTTTGAAGATATGGCCTGTGACATCATATAATAATAAAAGCAAAGCGATGTGGACTGCCATTAACACCGAGCTAGCGAGAGCGCCCCGCGAGCGCGTCGACTTCACCGACCTGCTACGGGACAGCGCCGGCAACCCGTTCGCGGCCAAGCAACTGCTGGTGGACGCGCTAAGCCACGAGTTCGTGACGGCAGCCGCCGCCGCCGACCGCCCGCGCTCGCTCACCGCCGTGGCAAACGATGCGCAGTCTGCGACTGCTCGCTTAGACTCCGCCCGTTCACACCGGACGAAATTGTAAGGATATTCAAATCCTTCATCGCTTCGAAAAACAGTACAGACGTCTACGGTATCTCCACAAACTTGCTTAAGCAGGCTAGCCCCGTAATCTGCTACGTGTTATCACACCTATTTAACAGCTGCATGAAGACTGGAATATATCCGGAGAGCCTCAAAAAGGTAAAAATCTGCCCACTTTATAAGGGAAAAGGTAAGAAATCGGAAATAAAATCCTATCGTCCGATATCGTTGGTCCCCGGTCCTAGTAAGTGCTTCGAGGTAGGGTTGAACAACAGACTGCTCGGGTTTTGGTCCTCGAGAAACGTATTGTCAGACAGCCAATATGCCTACCGACAGGGCCGATCCACCACCGACCTGGTGCGGGAAGTGGTGTACGGCGTGTTGCGCGCGAGGGAAACGGGGCAGCATGTGGCGGTATTGTGCTGCGACCTGTCGCGCGCCTTCGACACGGCCGACCACGCGCTCGTAGCCGACAAACTCGCACACTACGGTATACGAGGCCCCGCGGCCAGGCTGATACTATCTTTCATGACCGATAGGGCCCAGGTGGTGGTCGGTGACGGGGGAAACAGCGTGTCCTCGGAAGCGCGCAGTTTGATGGGTGTTCCTCAGGGATCGTGCCTTTCCAACACCCTTTTCAGTGTACTGTTGTACGACTTGCCGCAAGCGATAAATGGCGCTGAAATATATATGTACGCAGGTGACGTCACAGCAGTCGTCAGCACACCTTCTGGGGGGGAGTTGGAAGGAGCACTAAACAATGTAGTGAGACAAATGTGCGAGTGGTTCCGCTCAAACGGGTTGGCACTAAACAAAAACAAAACTTGTTTTTTGACGTTTAGGCTAAATGGTCATCAATGTCCACCCCTTAGAGTGTGTGCAGACGGTGCCCCTCTACAGCACGTAACCTGCACACGTCTCCTCGGATTCCACCTCGACAGCGCACTTACATGGGAAACTCATATCGATGTAGTGTGTGGGAAACTCGGCCGTGCGTGCTTTGCGCTAAGGCGCCTAGCGCGCACCGCCGGGAGAACCGCGGTGCGAGAATGTTATTTCGCAACAGTACACTCGCTGCTGACATACGGTGCAGAGTTATGGGCTCGTGCTGCTGACTGGAGACGCGCGTTCTCCATGCAGAAGCGAGCCGTCCGTGCGATGGCCGGCAAACCAGCAGATGCCCCTGCTCGGGATCTTTTCGCAAGTTTGAAAATTTTACCCTTACCGTGCATATACATCTACCAAATGGCAATATTCACGCATGAACACCTTGACATTTTTAAGCGCCGGGGAGTTAACAACAGGTACCCGCTCCGCGACAATAAACACGCGGAAGGGCTGGTCGCAGGGGCGCACAAGCTAGTCAGGTCGGAGCAGTCCGTTTATTTCCTGGGGCCTTCTATCTATAACCGCTTGCCCGACAGCGTCAGAAATGCAGCTTCCACCGCCACCTTTAAAAACAACCTCACGAAATGGCTGGCAGAGGAAATATTTTACAGTTTTGATGAGTTTTTTAATTTACCTCTTTCTATGTAAAAATACCTATGAGGAAAGATCAAATGTTATCCATATTACATGATATTGCCGACATGATAATTTTAATAACTATTATTAATATTTTGGTACAATAATATGAATTTTTATGACCTGTAACAATTGTTATAAATAAATATTTCATTTCATTTCATTTCATTTGATATCTCGATATTTAGCGGATTTTATTTAACAAAACGAGATATCAGCGCGATGAGGCACAAAAAATATTGCATATCAACTTATCAAAAAAAAAAAGCGTTCGTAACTTGACAAAACAAGATATTAGTGTTGGATCGTGTATTGTCCACAATCTATGATCGTCTGTAGGCTACTTAAGTGAATGCAATTTTTATCTATGGAATGTATAATCTGTGTCTCTTCCCTCTTCTAAGATGTCAGCCATAGCGACAAGTAGCTTTCTGAATAGCTTTAGTAATTTTATACTTTTAACCCTTTGACAAAATGTAAGTGCCTCGTTATTCTGAGTAATAAATGATTTACTTCAATGCTGCATAAAGGTGCGTTATAATTTCCAATCTACCAGCCTCGCCCTCCGCCTCCAGAGCAGTCTCGTGTCGTGCGGTACAAGTGCACACTGCAATCCACGGTCTCCACAACAGGTTTTGTGCCCAGTGAATCGAGAAACATCCGGCGCTTGTAAGATCGGCGCGACCAGATTTTATGCGCACAGCATTCTGCTAACATGTCATCGGCCGACAATTCTAATATTGAGGTTAGACCGGAATTGGAACGTTCTACAATGACTACGAATTCCTCGGCGGTGTTGTTGGGCGGAGCAGGCGCAGTGGAGAAGCTCGAGGGGGCTGGTAATTATCATAATTGGAAATTCGCATTGAAGATGACACTTAAGTTGGAAGGTCTTTGGGATCTCATCGAGAGAGACGAGTTGACTGAACTCACTGGCTCGGATGTCGTGCGCGATCAACGCGCGCTGGCTCGCCTGTGTCTAAGTTTGAAGCTGGGGCTATACCAATATGTTCGGGAGGCTGCAACAGCTAGACAAGCGTGGAGGAAGCTGTCTGATGTATTCGAGGACCGTGGTCTATACCGACGCGTTCTTCTTTTAAGACAACTCCATCGTATAGAGTTCAACGACTTCAACTCAATGTCTGCTTATATAGAGAAAGTAATGTCACTTGTACATCAACTATCGGATATCGGAAAAACTGTGGAAGATGAAGAAATTGCTGAAATTTTGCTGAGTGGTTTACCTCAGGAGTACGACCCTCTGGTATCAAATTTGGAAACTCTTTGTCTTTCGTCGAAGCTTTCTAGTGAACTAGTCAGAACCAGACTACTCCAGGAGGCACAACGGAAAGATGACTCGAATGGTAACTCATCAACTTCAACGACAGCCTTTGTCAGTAAGAAACAAGTACTGTGCCGTTATTGTGGTAAACCTGGACACTTTAAAGCCAAATGTTTCAAGCTGAAGCGCGATCAGTTGAAGAAGAAGGAGAGTAAGGAGCCGCCCGTTACTGCTTACCTGGCTCATAGCGTCACTGAAGTATATCTGGATAGTGGATCTTCAAATCATCTAGTGAACAACAAGAATTTGCTGTCAAAAGTAAAGGACACTAGTGTGCAAGTGATAACAGCAGCCAATAATCAGCATATGACTAGTACATGTTCAGGAGAAATGCAGATTATTTTTAATGAACAGGTTAGAACACTTAAAAATGTTATGTTTGTCCCCAATTTACCAGTCAATCTCTTATCAGTCTCTAAATTGTGTCAAAGTGGTTTTATTGTTGAATTTAATGAGAATGGTTGTTTTTTATATGATGATAGGAGTTGTAAAAGTTCTGGCAATTATTTTGCAAAAGCTTATTGCTCTAATGGCATTTATAAATTAGATGGTCATGTATGTGAGAGTAACTCGCTCAATAAGATGCACTCTTTGATCCTGCAAGGATTCACCGAGCGCAGCAGTCGCTGCCTCTGCCATGTCCAATTTGGATTTGTGGCATCGACGGCTTCACTTAAGCATCGCAGGTATGACTAGGTTAAGAAAGCATGTGTGTGGTGTCGTGTTTCAGGGTGAAGCTCATGACAAGTGTGAGGCTTGTCTTAAGGGGAAGGCATCGGCCGTGCCTGTCCCTGATGCGAGCTCAAGCAGGACAACACAGCCGCTACAGCTCATACATAGTGACGTGTGTGGACCGCTGCCGGAGGCTAGCTGGGGTGGAGCGAGATACTTAGTCGCGTTTACGGACGACTTTACAAGAAAAAGTTTTGGATATCTAATGAAGAATAAATCTCAGGTAATGAGCTATTTTATTCTATTTAAAGCCTTAGTAGAGAAACAACTCAATTTGCCTATTAAATGCTTACGTACGGATAATGGTATGGAATATTGTAACTTAAAGTTTACTAGATATTTGCAAAAAGAAGGCATTATCCATCAGACCACTGTTCCTTATTCTCCATTTCAAAACGGGGTTTCTGAGAGATTTAACAGAACAATTTTTGAAAAAGTGCGTTGCATGCTACAGCATTCGTCGTTGGATAAGCGCTTTTGGGGTGAGGCCGCTATGACGGCTATATATTTGAAGAATAGGTCACCCACAGCGGCTTTGTCTGGACTGATTCCTGAAGAGGTTTGGTCAGGGTCAAAGGTTGACCTCCGCCATCTCAGGATTTTTGGCTGCGCTGCTTATTCGCTTGTTCCCAAAAATAAACGGGATAAGCTAGACGCTAAGGGGAAGGAATTTATATTTGTGGGGTATTCTGAGACTTCAAAAGGGTATCGTCTTGCTGATCCCTTGTGCCCTACAAAGGTCATTGTTTCACGTAATGTAGCATTTATTGAAAACAAGTTTAGGCATTCCTATCAGAAACCATCTCAGGCTGACATCGAGGCAGTAAATGTTTTTAATTTTGACTGTGATATACAACAGAACTGTGATAAAAACATTAATGAATTGAATTTTAATAATGATGAATTAAATGTCAGTAATAATAATAATGATGAATCTAATAATGAAAATAATGATTTTAATAGTGATAATATCTCAATTTCAGATGGAGTGTACTGTACGGGGAGCGAGGATGAGTCCGACTTAGACTCTGCTCGTTTGTCTGCAGGCGAGACAGGTGACGAGCCTGTACCTACGCCGTGTGGAACTGCAGCTGGAGACGGTGCTGCGACTGGTCTGGCAGAGACTACAGCTCGGGATGAGACTGGTGCTGCAGAGACTGTCGCTTCGCACACTGGCCGGCCTATCCGCTCTACACGTTATGTACCACCTCAGAGATTTTCACAGTATCATATGTCTGACATAAGTTTCTTAGTTTATGAGAACGCTCTCATCTCTGAACCACTCACTTACGATGAGGCGATGAATTCTTCAAACAGCAAAGAATGGCAGGAAGCCATGAAGTGTGAGTACGACGCTCTTGTAGCTAACAAAGTGTGGGAATTGGTAGACAGGCCATTAGATAGAAATATAATTAAGTGTAAATGGGTTTACAAAGTAAAGTATGATGCATCTGGTAAATTTGATCGCTTTAAAGCTCGTTTGGTTGCCAGAGGTTTTACACAGTGTCATGGTATAGACTACTTTCTTACATTCTCACCAGTAGTACGTCACTCAACTATGCGAATTCTGTTCTCAATTGCTAATCAATTTGATTTAAGTATAGATCATTTAGATGTAGCTACAGCGTTTTTGAATGGCGATCTAAATGAGACAATATTTATGGAACAACCAATAGGTTTTTGTGATAAGTATCCTAACAAAGTATGTTTGCTAAAGAAAAGTATTTATGGCCTTAAACAAGCAAGCAGGATGTGGAATTGTAAGATACACAGTCTATTATGTTGTAGCTGCTGGCACCTTAGAGCGTGCACTGTAAAAAGCTTATGTCATTATGTCATGTCTATTGATGTCCTGTGAATAAAATATCGTAACATATTAAATGATTTTAATGTTTTAACTTGAGGCCCTAAAGTGGTGACACCGCATCATCATTGCGTCTAAGGATGAAGAAAAACACGGAAAACAACTTCGGACAGTCCTACAACGATTGAACGAATACGGTATTACCATTAATCCCTCGAAATGTGTTTTGGGCCAGGATTGTGTGAAGTTTCTCGGGTACTCCGTGACACCTGAAGGCATTAAACCACCTGAAGACAAGATACAAATTATTAGTAATTTTCCAAAACCTGAAACCGTAGAACAATTAAGAAGGTTCCTTGGCATTGTAAATTTCTATCATGATAGTATTCCCAACGCAGCTCAAATTCAAGCACCCTTAAATGCATTCTTACACAACTGCAAGAAACGCGATAAAAGTGCCATAGTATGGAATAATGAAGCAGACAACGCATTTGAAATGTGTAAGAAAAGCATGAGAGACGCGGTAATGCTTGCTCATCCTTCTCACAGCGCGCCTATAGTTCTTTTTTGCGATGCTAGTGAGCAAAGCGCGGGTAGCGTACTCCAGCAGCGTGTCAACAACAAATGGCAGCCGTTGGGATACTTCTCCAAGAAATTTTATACAACACAACAGAAATACAGCACTTTCGACAGGGAACTTTTGTCCATCTATATGTCTGTTAAACATTTCAGGAAATTGTTTGAGGGCCGTGAGTTGATTATTTATACGGATCATAAGCCGCTGACATACGCTCTTATGAAAACGTCATCAGAAACCGAAACCCCTCGTCGCACCAGACAGCTTATTTTTATCAGCGAGTTCACAAACGACATCCGTCATATCAGTGGACACGACAATGTCGTTGCAGACGCTTTGTCACGAATTGAAACCATCGCCACGCCTACATTATTTGACAATGACAAGCTTGCAGAAGCCCAAAAAACCGATGCAAGTATCACTTCTTTATTGCTTAAGAAAAACATTCAACTAAAGAAAATAACAATGCCAAATTCGCTACAGCCCATTTATTGTGAAGTATCAACGTCTGCCATAAGACCTTACATACCTGAGGAATTCCGTCGTGAAGCATTCGATGCTATCCATAATATGAGCCATCCGGGTATAAGAACAACAAGGAAAATGATTCAAGCTCGGTATTTTTGGCCATCTATGAATAAAGATGTCGGTGTTTGGGCTAAAACTTGTATACAATGTCAACAATCGAAGGTTCAGCGTCATACGTCAAGCAATATCGGGACGTTTACGCCTAGAGCACGTTTCGAACACATCCATACGGACCTTGTTGGACCTCTCAGTGTTTCACCAGAAGGCCATCGGTATTTATTGACAATTATTGACAGAACAACGCGTTGGCCGGAGGCGATCCCAATACAAGATATAACAGCCGAAACCGTAGCCAAAAACATTTACGAAGGATGGGTTGTGCGATTTGGCTGCCCGGTTACTATAACCACTGACCAAGGCCGTCAGTTCGAAAGTGAGCTTTTTTCGTCATTAACGAAATTATTAGGAATGAATAGAGTCCGCACTACTGCGTATCATCCAGAAAGCAATGGAATCATCGAACGCTGGCACCGGTCTTTAAAGGCGGCACTCACAGCTCGGCTCGGCAACCGAGAGAAGTGGGTCGAAGAATTACCTACCGTGCTATTGGGACTACGCTCGGCGTTACGCAGCGACTCCGGTGTTAGTGCGGCTCAACTCATATATGGCTGTTCATTACGTTTACCGGGTGATTTTATGGATTCATCTGCTCAGATGAAAGAACCCATCATGAACTACAATTATGTTGAGCAGTTACTCAAAATTATCATAGACTACGAGCCTGCAGAAAAGGTGCACAGCAGCAACAGAAGCATTTTTGTTCATCCAGATTTGTTGACATGCGAGAATGTTTTCATACGAGAAGATGCTGTGCGCAAACCGCTACAAGCCCCATATAAAGGACCTTATCCAGTCTTGAAGCGCACTGACAAAGTGTTTAATATACAATTGCCAGGACGAGTTGTCGCAGTGTCTATTGACCGTCTCAAGCCTGCCTACACTTTAAATTTAAATGTAACTCAAGATGAGCCTTTTGCACGAAGTACTAGGTCAGGCCGAACCATCAGACGACCAGTACGCTTTGCTTGAGGGGGAGCCCTGTAGCTGCTGGCACCTTAGAGCGTGCACTGTAAAAAGCTTATGTCATTATGTCATGTCTATTGATGTCTTGTGAATAAAATATCGTAACATATTAAATGATTTTAATGTTTTAACTTGAGGCCCTAAAATGTAAACACAATTTTATACAATCTAAATGTGAACCATGTGTGTATTTCAAGTGCAATGGTAATGATATAGTTATAATTGCACTATATGTAGACGATTTTTATGTATTTTACAGTACCAACAGCTCTATTAAGCATGTGCTAGTATCTGTCCTTGAAAAGGAATTTAATGTAAAGAACTTAGGTATGTTGAAGAGCTGTCTAGGTATTAATGTCACTAGGGATAGAGTTAAAGGCATTTTAAAACTCGACCAAGGTGAATATATACGTAAATTGCTTGTTCGTTTCAATATGCAAAATTGTAAGGCCGTATCTACACCAATGGAAGTCAACTGTAAACTTCTGAAAGCTGAAAATGTTGATAGTTTACAGGATGACATTTACAATTATCGTCAGCTGCTTGGATGCCTGATGTATCTGTCTGTGTGTACCCGGCCAGATATATCATATGCATGCAGTCAGCTTAGCCAGTTCAATAACTGCTTCGATAGGACTCATTGGTTGGCAGCAAAGCGGATTCTGCGTTATCTGGCAGGAACAATTCAGTACTCTTTATGTTTCCATAAAAGTAAGAATTGGTTTTTAAATGCCTTTACTGATGCGGACTGGGCCAATGATGTAACCGATAGGAAAAGTTATACTGGTTTTGTCATCAAACTAGGTAATGATACGGTAAATTGGGAATCCCGTAAGCAAAGATGTGTAGCTTTATCATCAACAGCAGAGGCAGAATATCTGGCCATAAGTGATGTTTGTAAAGATGTTACATTTATTCAAAATTTACTTTCAGAAATATTACCTAGACAGAGTAAGGAAATTGAATATACTGTATTTAATGATAACCAGTCAGCACAAAGATTACTGCATGTTAATGAATACTGTCATAAGCGTACAAAGCATATAGACTTAAGGTTTCATTATGTTAAGGATCTTATCAGTAAGAATATTGTTATTGTAAAGTACATGCCTACTGACAAAATGCTAGCAGATGTATTAACAAAACCTTTAGGTAAAGTAAAGCATGAGCGTTTTGTCACAGCTATGAATTTAGTTCCATTTGTATGAATGCAATGTAGAGTCACATATGTAATAATATAGAGTTTATATTTTATGTCTGTGATAATTTAATTTAATTGTTTTGCATTTGTTTGCATGTACATTGTGCACAATAAGGGAAAGTGTTGGATCGTGTATTGTCCACAATCTATGATCGTCTGTAGGCTACTTAAGTGAATGCAATTTTTATCTATGGAATGTATAATCTGTGTCTCTTCCCTCTTCTAAGATGTCAGCCATAGCGACAAGTAGCTTTCTGAATAGCTTTAGTAATTTTATACTTTTAACCCTTTGACAAAATGTAAGTGCCTCGTTATTCTGAGTAATAAATGATTTACTTCAATGCTGCATAAAGGTGCGTATAATTTCCAATCTACCAGCCTCGCCCTCCGCCTCCAGAGCAGTCTCGTGTCGTGCGGTACAAGTGCACACTGCAATCCACGGTCTCCACAACAATAAGAATGAAGACAAGCACACTTTAACGATAACAAATGAATATATCGTTTTATCTCATTATACACAACTACCGTAAATTCATACGTCGATTTATCATTTTCAGGTTGATGGACACAGCAAATAATAAGTTGACATAATTAATTATTCATAATTCATCGAAATGTATATTTCGATTTGTCAAGTTATTCTCACATCTGAGGTGTACTCTGGTACAAAGGAAAACACTGATAACTGTACATTTGTGAACATAATATAAACCTTAGTACAACGTGTTAAGGTCCATGGGGTATAGTTAACAGTGTCTTCGTATGTATCATTAACATTACCGGTACCTTGTCAACCATCGACCAGTTTTATTTATTGGATCAGAAAAACATAGATGTTGCCAGTTAAAAATAAGATAAATTCATCTAGTTTTTCTGTAGAATAAGTGCTTTTGCATTACTGAATTAAAGACGATTCATTTACTACAATTTATTCAATATTTTTATAACTTTTAATTTTATTTTCTTCGGGTTTCGTGACTAAAATAAAACAATTCAAACGGATTGTATCATATTTATTCATTGTTTGTGCCTTTGTGACGTATTTGGCACCGAAAATTTGAGTTTTCTCGTCAGGAGACTCAAACAACGAACACACGCGATATAATCCATTAAAATCGCCTTATATAAATAAAACAATTGTATAGAAACGATAGAATTGTTTAATTGATACCGTGAATGATATTCTATGGTGAATATTTTGATAAGTCTAATATCTCACAGAATACAATGATTCTACCAAAATAAGTAAAATAATTGAAAAGTTTGCATAAAATTACCTATAAATCAATTTAGACGTATCAGTTACTATGAAAAACTGATTTTTAGGAATTAAATTAAAAATCATTTTCACCAATTTGGGCACTAATGTATGGGGAATAACTTGATAAGTCGTTGGTATGTATGTTGATAAGTCTAATATCTCACAAAATACAATGTTTCTACCAAAATAAGTAAAATAATTGAAAAGTTTGCATAAAATTACCTATAAATCAATTTAAACGTTTCAGTTACTATGAAAAACTGATGTTTAGGAATTAAATTAAAAAACATTTTCACCAATTTGGGCACTAATGTATAGGGAATAACTTGATAAGTCGTTGGTACCTATGTTGATAAGTCTTATATCACAGAAAATAAGAGGATTTTACTAGAATAATCGCGGAAAATTATCCATAAATCAAACTTTAAACACGAGTTAAAGATGAAAATGGATTTTGGAGAAAATGTCAAACTTTAAAATCGACGCCCTGAACAATTGCCATTTTGGACTTATCAAGTTCTTCACGCCTGCACGGGTTTATCATAAATATTATTAAGAATAAAATCGTTTTCATATAACAAAAAAATGTAGCTAAGTAAGGAGGCTCGCTCGTTAGGGTCGCATTTTAACCTAACACTCCTCCTCACTTCGCTCGTCGTTTTACCTAACCTAAGCCAAGTCGGACCTGCCATAAGGTGATTTAGGTGGTGTAAGCCTAATATATCTTGTCGAAACCACTTTTTTTGGTTATTGTAAGATCAACTTATATCTTCTGAAGTTTATAGCATAGACGAATTATGTCAAGTAAGTCATTATGAGAAACACGTATTATACCAAGTAATAAATATAGTAAATGTATAATATACTAAATGTAATTATAGTCTTAAATCATTATATCACTTGTTACATTAGATCATTTGGAAATTATCTAAAACAATATTATACGTTACATTATACAAAGCAATGGTATATGAAACCAAAATAGATTAAGTGGAATTATATAAAACGTCGCGCACCCCCTTTTTTCTTTGTGATCTTGGCTAACACGTAAACGTTTAATCTAGATCTGATTTGAGTCGAATGTTGAATGATGAATCACACCCTTGTCTATAAGTGACAAAGTTTCTCGCCACGTGAAGTGTCTGTCTAGACTTCCAGACGTGACAAAGGACTTTGATTAACAGAGTTTTGAAGCTAAATATCCCTTCTCGTAAACTATTGATACAAAGATATCAAAGCGCAAAGAAAAATCGCTACCCGAAGTGGTTAACGCACTGGACCGGTAATCCAGAGGTATCGGGTTCGATTCCCGGTCTCGTCTCCCAGGTTACTCATTTAATTTTTTTTTGAGCTTTGATATCTTTGTATTAATATGTTAATATAAAAATGTTGGTGTGAGTACTGTAAGGATCTCTTTGGTTGTTGACAGCAGAACTAGCAACTAGATTTTATATTATAAATAAAAATGGCGCGGCGACTGTCGGCCGGCGCGCCGGGACTGGCCGTGCCCCTCCCCTGCGTCCTCCGAGTGCGTCTGGGTATCAATACCATTACAGCGAACCGGGACACAACAACAACAATCAACTTTAAATATTTGTTGCGTTTATATTCCACATGGGCCTTCGTACAAGGATACATTAGCGAAATTCTTTGAAATCTGTGGTCAAATAATAATAGATAACCCTGACGATGTTTTCCTTATAACGGGCGATTTTAATGTTACGGATGCCCCGTGGGGCGTATCTGGTGATTCTAAAATTATTCTTAATGGTTGTTGTAATGATTTACCTGTTCAATTGTTGAGCGATTTCTTATCTTTTTCGGGTTTAGAACAGTTTAACAGCTGTTTCAACACAAATCAGCGAATTTTGGATCTTATTTTCAGTAATAATAACTGTACGGTACTTGCCAGCGATACTCCCTTAACACCTGAAGATTTGCATCATAGGGCTCTTCTTATTGAATTAAACATAATATACACTTTTCCTCTCAGCCCAGCCCCCTCTTATGTATACCGCTATTTTGACGCTGATTTCGATGGGATAAACAATGAGTTATCTAAGAACGAGTGGTTTGAGATCTTTTCAAGCCACTCGTTGGAGAAGTGTTTATCATTATTTTATGCCATATTAAATAATTTAATCGATAAATATGTCCCTAAAATTCTGAAGCGTACTTCATTTTCCAAGCCTCCATGGTACACTAAGCCACTTAGAAGGCTACTAAATGAAAAAAAGAAATTTCATAAGCTGTGGAAGACGTACAGAAATC
This sequence comes from Apotomis capreana, assembly GCA_947623375.1. Taxonomy (NCBI): domain Eukaryota; kingdom Metazoa; phylum Arthropoda; class Insecta; order Lepidoptera; family Tortricidae; genus Apotomis; species Apotomis capreana. The sequence goes on from OX392519.1 coordinate 13,248,837, forward strand.
CTCTCGACCATGACAGTTATAAAATTTTAAAGAAAAGAGTTAACAAATTAGAGCCAGAATGTTACAGAAATTATATACAATACACAGAAACTAAAATTAATACTCACCCTAAATTCTTCTGGACATATATAAAATCAGTTCATACAAAAACCGGCCAAGTGCGAGTCGGACTCGCGCACCGAGGGTTCCGTACAAACACTTTCCATCCCTAAGTGGTTAAGTTAAGTTTGCACCTGGTATGTATAGCGCCCCATATAAATTAGGTGCAAAGTTAGGTATTAAATTATAAAAAAAAAACTACTAACTAGATCTCGTTCAAAACAATTTTCGTTGGTAGTTTTTATAGTACTGTACATCATATGTTTTTTTTAGATTTTTCATTTTCTTATTTTAGAAGTTAGAGGGGGGGGGGGACCAACTTTTTTCCACTTTGGAAGCGTCTGTCACGCAAACTATTCGGTTTAGAAAAAAAATATTTTAGAAACCTCGATATCATTTTTAAAGACCTATCCATAGATACCCCACACGTATGTGTTTGATGAAAAAAAAAATTTTGAGTTTCAGTTCTAAGTATGGGGAGCCCCCAATATTTATTATTATTTTTTTATTTTTGCATCAAAATCTTATTGCGGTTTACAGAATACATCTATCTACCAAGTTTCAACAGTATAGCTCTTATAGTTTCGGAATAAAATGGCTGTGACATACGGACGGACAGACGGACAGACAGACAGACAGACAGACAGACATGACGAATCTATAAGGGTTCCGTTTTTTGCCATTTGGCTACGGAACCCTAAAAAGTGGTCTTCCGCAGGTTATGCAATACAAGGGTTTTACAGCTACAGATGGTACTCAGATATGCGATTTTTTCAATGAACACTTTCACTCAGTATTTGAGAAACCTTGTCATGCCCCAGACGTGGACCTAAACAATCTGCCGCCGGTTAATAACACTTTTTTCGACATAGATAGTATTTTTATAAGCAAGGAATTAGTTAAGAAATATCTTGATCGTATTGATATTAATAAGGGTGCTGGTCCCGATTGTGTCCATCCTGTTATTATTCAAAGATGCTCTTCAAGCCTTGCTTTGCCTATTTCTTTACTTTTCGAAAAGTCTATTAGGGATGGATGCGTGCCATCTTTATGGAAACGTGCATTGGTTACACCGATACCAAAGGGCTTGGTAAGTTCTGATATTGAAAAATATAGACCGATTTCGAAGTTATGTCATTTTAGTAAAATTTTAGAGAAAATCGTAACCGATCAGCTTACCTCAGTCGTGCGCCATCACATTGTCCCAAATCAACATGGTTTTCAGAGAGGCCGTAGTGTTGAATCTAACCTAATATCTTACACTGAAATTATTTTAGACGCTTTAGATAGAAACTGGCAGGTAGACGCAGTGTATACCGATTTTGCTAAGGCTTTTGATAAAGTTTGCCACTATCGCTTACTTAGAAAGCTTTGGCTTTTCGGTATACATGGCGACCTCTTTCGTTGGATAAAGTCTTACGTTGAAAACCGTTCACAGGCTGTGGCGGTCGGAGGATATATTTCACAGTACAGGTGTATTACTTCTGGTGTTCCCCAGGGCTCGCATTTAGGGCCTGTGTTATTTATTCTATACATTAACGATATTACAGAATGCAAAAATTCACACTTGCTTTTATACGCCGACGATGCAAAGATCTTTAAAGTTATTCGGAGTACAGATGATTGTGAATCTCTGCAAAAAGACCTGAATGATCTTGAGGACTTTTGCGCATCAAATAATTTATTCTTAAATGCAGATAAATGTTCCTTTATCACCTTTAGTAGAAAAAAGACTAATATAAATTTCAATTATAAATTATGTAATAAAGAACTTTCTCGCGTTGAACATATTCGGGATCTCGGTGTAATTATGGACTCAAAACTGACCTTTATCCCACACATTGACGATATATTAAATAAATCATATAAGCAGTTGGGATTTATATTGCGTGTAGGTAAACCATTTCAGAGAATCTTAACTTATAAGGTGCTATTTAATTGTTACGTGCGTAGTAGACTTGAATTTGCTAGTGCTGTTTGGAACCCTCTTTTTAATATCCACAGTGATAGGATTGAAAAAGTGCAGAAAAAGTTTGTTAGAGCGATTGAGTTTCGTATTGACAATACATATTCAGATTATGACACTGCCATGAAAAAGCATAATATTACTTCCCTGAGTCTTCGGCGTGAGCGTTCTGATGTATTAATTCTTTATAAAATTGTTAATAACATTATTAATGTACCTACTCTACTAGAATCTGTCTCGCTTAGAGTATCGAGACGTTGTGAGCGTGCTTGTCGTAAGAAACCCTTGTTTTGTATTTCCCGTAGCCGGACATCTTACGCGAGAAATATTTTTGTTAGAAGGGCCTGCAGGTTGTATAACGACAAATTTATACATTTGGATATTCTTGGACAAAGTCTGTATAGTTTCAGAAGGCAAACTTCACAGTGCATCGCAGAATGCGAATAGGTTATATTATTGTATTGTACCTATTTTATTTTGTTTTGCATTGTAATTTGTACAAATAACTTTTTAACTGTGTCAATTGGGTAGATTATTCTAGTTTATAAGATTTATATTCGTTCAGGAAACTGTAAGTCTTCAAAATGAAAAGTTTACTGTATCACCTACAACCATGTAAGACTGTTTGTTTCTAATAAAATAAAATAAAATAAATAAAATAATAAATAAATAAAATATTCGAATTATGGCCGTCTCTGTCACACACGAAGGGAGCCGGGCTTTCGTGTTTAAACCTTGTATATGAACAGAAGTCCAAATATAAAATATAAAAGCCAAGTCCTATCCTTTGTTCTGCACTTCCACTGAGCCCCACAGTACCCACATTGAAAAAATGAGACATTACATGTTTAATTTTATCCCTTCTCCTTTCAGCTTTTATAGAAAACTGTCAAATCGTCAATAAAAAGAATGTTTTGGAACAATCATGGTAAAGTAAAATGAATGATGCAATTTGTTAGGTAGATCTTTATTGCAAGGACTATCGAAAAAGTATACAGGGTGATCAGTCCAAATGGGTCAGTAGGGAGAAAACGAATACCTACTATAAGATATAAGGAATTCTTTTCTTAGGGACCATTTAACATGAAACTACATTCAATTTTTTTTATATCTCATACCTAGCAGGTAATTGACCTTGGTTAAAATTCGGTCATGACGTATTGTATCATTCTTTACAGCAATTTTGACAGGGTTTTGTTAGAAATTATGAATAAAAAAAATAGTTTTTATTAAGTCTAAAATCGACGCCATGGTTCGTAAGAACAGATTTCCCTATCTCTTATAGTTTATGAACTCTCCTTACTAATAACTTATTAGGATTGATCACCCGGTATAACTTCATCATCATCCTCCTAGCCTTTGTCCCATTTTTTTGAGAATGAATTCTCAATCGGGGTCGGCTACCTAAATCCCAAGATGTGGCGGAGTTTTTACGCAAGCGACTGCCATCTGACCTTCCAACCCAGAGGGGAAACTAGGCCTTATTGGGCTTAGCTGGTTTCCTTACGATGTTTTCCTTCACCGAAAAGCGAGTGGTAAAATCAAATGACATTCCGTACATAAGTTCCGAAAAACTCATTGGTACGGGCCGGGTTCGAACTTAACTTGGTCTCCCAAAAATTGTAGTAGCCTTTGGAAGATAATATCTCAAAGATCCATCTAATTAGAGCCTGGGATCTTTGACAAAGACAAGATAAGAGCCTCCATTAGGAATTTCGAGAACAATCCGTGCCCTAACCTCGCCATTGACACGCCCGACTAACCTCAAAATGCTTAACCAATTGTGAAATAGGACATTTATTTGTTCGCGAGTGAAATGAGGACATTTTCCCCCAAGAGAAAAACCATTACGTCGTAAGGTTACGTGTTTAACTTGATTGTAGCAGGGAGATTGAAATTTAAATTTTGGCGATGCTGAAGACTTTAGGATGTAGGTAATGCCGATAGCAATGATTTTAAAATGTTTACAATGAAGCAAAACCTTTAATGGTAAACCTGCGTCTCCAACGGCTTTCCGGACCAACACGGGCGTCCTACCTATTGGACCACTGAACCTGATGCAATAGTCATTGAATTTTTCAACTAGTTGCTTCTTGCATGCCTTAGGGTAGGGTGGCAATAACTTTTTTTTTTTGCTTCATTGTAAACATTTGGTTTACGCTATCAGTATATCAGTAGTATTACTGCTTTAATAAAAAATAATGATTTTTTGATTACGCAATTTTCTTATTGAAAAGAAAATTACGAAATAATGAACGGTAAAAAGGCTCTTGTATGTCTTTATGTTGGGATTTTCGAATGTTCTCTTCTACAGGTCGCATATTTCAGCCGATTATCCTGAAATTTTGTAAGCAGGCTCGATAAATATTTCTTTTGTAAATTTTTTTATTGGCGGATATGTAGTCGCGAACGTAAAAATTCTTATTTCGGTCATTTTGGAATAAACTTGCGAGTTCTACAGCCCACAGAGCTACCAGAGCCAACATTAAAAGGCACGAGCAAACAAAAGAAAATGTAGTAATTTGTGTCGGTTCGGCCCAGGGATAGTGGCGCTACGAACAGCTTATATATGGCAATAATGTGCATTATTAAACGTCAATAGTGATTCACAAGGATTTCTCATCAACCAGAATGAAAATATTGTTAAACGGAATGCCGCTCAATCATTTCTCAATACTGAATCTTATTGAAATACATTTGACTTTCATCACTGTGGATAGTAGCATCACTGTGGACCGTAGTGTGGGACGCCCTCAGACTAGGTGGAGCGATGATCTGTGCAGGCTGGCTGGCAAAAGCTGGATGAGAGTAGCCGAGGATCGCTTACAATGGCGTGCAGTTGGAGAGGCCTATGTCCAGCAGTGGACAAGAATAGGCTGATGATGATGATGACTGTGGATAGTTTTGGCTTTATTGTGCCAAAAGTACTCGCAATTTGCGGAATATTTATCCTGTTTCCTATTTGTTTACGTCAGTGGCAGTCACCGACTTACATCGTCAGTTACCAAAATGTTGTCGTTGCCAGTTAGATAAATTGGTACTACTAAAAATCCGCAATATGGCGTGGGTTTAAAAACTTCCAGTTGGGCTATAACAGAATTCATAATTAGGAAAAACAAGACATCCATAAAAAAAATACGTAACATACATATCGATCAAGCAATGAATTGGGAATGCCAACCCTAACCCATTTCTCAAGACCTTGCGAATCAATTATTCAGTCAAGGCTAGGGTTGAACATATTTTGGGAAAGGAAATTTTATGACGCGACGGTACCAGCCCGTTTTATGACCTTCAGTATCGAGGCAAAGTCACGCGCTAGTGATAAGAATTGATGTGAAAAAATTAACGTCTGGAAGAGTTTATTATACAGAAGCTGTGAATTTAAGCGCTGGGCGTGGATATCGTGAAACCGGTCATCGGATTGTTGTTGGGCCTAATTCGAGGAGGCATAGTGGTATTCCAATAAAGCAATATCTCTGCAAGAAATGAAGATTTTTGTAATTCCAACCGCACTAACTCCTTAAAATACTTTTTCTTTAGGGTTGTAATAATACGTATAAACTTACTATTGTCAGCCTACAAACTCACATGTAACATGTAAAACTCTCAGCCCAGATTAATTTTAGACCATCTCTACATCTTAGTAGATCACTGCCAGTTTTCCCATTCTCTCAGTTTCATAATCATAATCATATATTTATTGTAATATTGTGAGTACAAAAAATAGGTCTTACATTATATTATAAATCTTCACAATCTACCGATAAAGAGCGTTCAATTTTTACATTAACTTAAAATAACAAACTACAATTTTTAATTAAATTAGGTAAGTACATGTCAGATTTCTCAGTTCTACAATTCTACACCATAATATAATCTTGGCTACATATATCATTACCTAATCAGAATTGTCTATACATAATAATCAGATGTTGTACTACCTACATAAATTAATTTATTCAAAATGTTCACTTAAATTGTAGTAAGCTCTCTCAGTACACCATTTGAGAAGCTTTTTTTTGTAGTTCTGACATTTTTACATCTTCTGGCAGATTATTGAAAATTTTAATAGACATGTAGAATGTACTATTTTTCATATGAGCTGTGTTAACATCCTCAGGATAGCATATATGTTGAGACCATGGAGTTTGGAAGTGCTTCCAGGGTTGGATGTTTTTATTTTATAAAGGTGCATATTCTTGAAGTTTATTGTAATGGTACCACAGAATAGCTTTGACCGAATGAAAAGCAAGTCATCTAGCTCTACAGGCATATAATAAAAACAGAATTTACACTTTTTACATTTCCGCAGACAGATGGTCTATTTTGATCTGAGAGTTGTTGAGAAAATATTAGGTAGTTAAGTTTGCACCTGGTAACTATGGCGTCGAATACAAACTAACTAACGTCCAGGTTCAAGTCGAGGTTTTATTCTAGTCTGTTTCCTCCTCCAAAAGTCAACCACCTCGGTTTGTATGAAAAACCAGATTTAGCGGAATGTTGTAATGCAGTACGGCACTTAACTAATATATTGTGTAACGTTCGAAGCATAAGGACACTGCGCGGCACTTACGTCATTTTAAGGAAAATTATGATATTTTGCGATAACTCAAAAACGGCTTGACCGATTTTATTCAATATTGTTTTTATTGAAAGTACTTATAAGGCCTCATTTTCATGAATTTTTCCATAATTTTTTGATCCGTGGTTGAAAAGTTAGAGGGGGGGGGGGGGACACTACTTTTTTATTTTCGGATCGAATACTTACAAAACTGCTGACTTTATCAAAAAATAATGTTATAAGACCCCTACTATTTTTAAAAGACCTATTCAACGACACCCCACACACTAGTGTTGAAACGAAAAAAAAAATTCACCCCTACTTTAGGTGTTCGAGAGGTAGGTACCCGAAAAAAATTTTTTTTTGTAGTTTTTATTATACCGTTTTGTCGGCGTGATACATCCACATACTCATACCAAATTTCAGCTTTTTAGTACTAATGATCACGGAGCTAAGCCGCGGATGGACGGACAGACGGACATAGCGAAACCATAAGGGTTGCTAGTTGACTACGGAACCCTAAAAAAATTGAAGTGGCATTTTCTCTTATGGCGACGGGTAATGCAAAACCAGCGCCACTTCTGATTTTTTCTCATATTTTCTCAATCAGATAGGTTTTCAGTAATCGCAGGAAACTTTACCTAGACGACTATATCTACCTACATACCTTGGACAAATGATCCAGTTGGGTAAGTCGAATTTCGAAAAAGAGGTCAGTCGTCGAATCCAACTCGGATGGGCAGCGTTCGGGAAGCTGCGGAATGTTTTCTCGTCCCAAATACCGCAGTGTCTTAAGACGAAGGTTTTTAACCAATGTGTGTTGCCAGTGATGACACTAAAACGTGGTCGCTTACAATGGGGCCTCATAAGAAGGCTCAAAGTTACTCAAAGGGCAATGGAGCGAACTATGCTCGGACTTTCCTTGCGGGATCGAATCCGAGATGATGAGATACGCAAGAGAACCAAGGTTGTAGATATAGCAAGGTTTTAGTTGTAGATATAGACAGGCGCCAAACTTAAGTGGCAGTGGGCGGGGCACATTGCTCGTAGAATCGATGGCCGTTGGGGCAGAAAGGTTCTTGAGTGGCGACTGCGGACCGGAAGACGCAGCGTTGGAAGGCCTCCAACAAGGTGGACCGACGACCTGGTTAAGATCGCGGGTAGAAATTGGATGAGGGCGGCGCAAGATCGATAGCTGTGGAGAACTTTGGGGGAGGCCTTTGTCCAGCAGTGGACGTCTATTGGCTGATATGATGATGATGATGAATCGCAGGAGTCTAGGAGCTGGAAGAACACCTTTAATATTTTATTAAATCATTATACACAATTTTTCATTCTGTAGTGTGGTCCCCAAAAACTTCGCACAGAAGGTACAGCTGACGACTCGAGAAGTTATGTTTGAATTATGGATTATTTCATGACAAAATACCTACGAAGAACGGAGATTGAGATATAACTACAAGGGTCTTGTAGTTAGTTGCGCTGGGCATTTTCCGCAAGTCGACATCCAACGGGCCTATTTTGTGTGAAAAGGGGGTATCGCTACTCCGATCACTCCAACTCCTCCACGAACCTCAGCCTCAAAGCCTTTATGTTGCTTGTGGCTTCGTGTACGGTACTTGGACCTGTACGTAACTAATGTTATTTTGTTTTATGGTAGGTTGTTAAATCGTCCATTTAGTTACTACATAACACGTGTACTTGCCTAGGGTGTGTGTGAAAGGGTATCACATCTTAACCGTTAAATAAATATATTAAAGGGCAAACAATATTTAAAAAACCGGCCAAGTGCGAGTCTGACTCGCGCACCGAGGGTTCCGTACAAACTTTCACTTATCCCATCTTAATTGGCCTGGTTGAGTTAAGTTTGCACCTGAAATGTATGGCACCGCATGCAAACTTAACGCAACCGAGTCCTCTCAATATGATGTTTGAAAAGGACTATATTTTTTTATGATTTCAGATTCAGATTTTTAGATATTTATAAGTATTTGTAGTATGTGACGATATTACTTGATATTACTTGCCAAATTTCATAGTTCAAGGTCATCGGGAAGTAGCCTATCATTTTGATTCCCTTGAGAGTGTCGAAATGTACGTTTTTTGCGACAAAACGGTCGTATCTTTTTTTCACGTTACCGTAGAAGTTTGATTTTTTCACAGCTTCAAGGGACTGTAGACTTAAGTATAAGTATATGGTTTAAATTTCAACTCGATACCTCCACGCGTTCTGGAGATAAAGGGTCTTGATAGGCAGACAGACGGACGGACGGACCACAAAGTGATTCTATAAGGGTTCCGTTTTTTCCGATTGAGTTACGGAACCCTAAAAAACAAGTGCGCGTCGGACTCGCGCACGAAGGGTTTCGTACCATCAAATAAAAAAACGGCAAATAAATCACGTTTGTTGCATGGGAGCCTCACTTAAATATTAATTTTATTCTGTTTTTAGCATTTGTTGTTATAGCAGCAACAGAAATACATCTAGGATCTGACTATTACGGTTCATAAGATGCAGCCTGGTGACAGGCAGACAGACGGACAGTGGAGTCTTAGTAATAGGGTCCCGTATTTATTCTTTGGGTTCAGAACCCTATAAGAAAGAACCTCAAAAAATCGTTTTTATAAAAATGATATCCGATCATAAATATCAAAAATATAGGCACACAAATTATTTTTTTTATATTCTATTTTTCAGCAACTCAAAATACTTAGTTTTTATTTTTTCATCAAAAAACTATAAATAAAACGAGAAGAAACTATATCATTCTGTTTATATAATATGAAGTGTATGATCGAAATTTAAAAGTTGTAAAAGAAAAGAATCTTAGCAAAATGAAAAGGAATCGACTTGAAGATTTCTAATACAAGTATCTATTATTTTAGACTAGCAACCCGCCCCGGCTTCGCACGGGTGCAATGCTGATAAACATAAACATAATACACATAAACCTTCCTCTTGAAAGAAAGAAAGAAAGAAAAGAACATTTATTCAAATTGAATTACAAGTATCACTTTTGCATCGTCAAAAGTTAAACACATTAATAATTAGGTATATAGGTATTTGTCAAAAGTTATCATAGTAAATTATGAATCAAAATATTATTATTGCAACACATTATAATCATAATATAAATTGAGAAAAAATGAACATAAAAAGGACCAAAACATAAAGAAAAGAAAAAAAACATCATTTAAAACAGAAATCGAATCAATCTTCAATCACTCTATCTATCAAAAAAAGCCGCATCGAATCCGTTGCGTAGTTTTAATAGTAGTTTTTGATACAAGTGTGGAAAGTATGTCATTTTGAACGAGTCCCGAGGAGTCTTGGCCTGAGCCGCATGGCGAGGGTCAAGACTCGGGACGAGTTAAAATGACACTTCCACACGTGTACCAAACAACGTTTTTTAATACATTTGCGAAAAATTGCAATAATACAAATTTAAAACAGTAATTGAAAGGGCAATTATATTTATACCTGTCTGATAAATTTAAGAGTACCTACAATTTTTAGAGCAATTGTGAAGGGTCGCATTTAAGGACTTTGCTTACCAGTTTAAAGTTTTATTCAAGTTGTTAATAATTCTCTTTTTCTCGTTTCCAGCCAATAAAATGTTCATAGACGGCAATGTCATTTTTCTTTCGATTTTGCGGGTAAAATACTCTCAGTTGCAATTTTTGCCTTGGCTCGTATATAGAGCGGTGGTAAATCTATTCTGGTAACATCAGAAGCCATCATTTTCTATCAAAAACTCTTATTTTATAAATCTTAAATGTGTCATTTACACATAATTAAAACAATCTTGAATGAAAAAGAAAGTTTTACTTTTAATTGTAAGTTTTTTTTTTCAAGTCGAAGCCCACACCAGTGGGTTGTCATCATTCAGCCAAATCAAGAGAAATAGTTTTAATATTTCAGAAGAGATATGATATTAATGTTACACAGTCATTTAATTGATTCCAAACAATAAACATCGTGAATCTGTATTTAGTTCTACATTTCATATAATTGTAAATAAATATATTATTTAATACACAAAAATAGCGATTATTCATAATTATTATGAATTTATAAAGCAGCGCGTGGGTCACGCTTAATACTGTATTTTCTAATCTGTGACAATACTTTTCTTTTTAATGTTTATAGGTCACGCGTAATACTCAGACAAATTATTAAAACCGTTTTTGAATATTTTTAATAGATAACCCTTTGATTGATCCAATATGCAATTTGAAAATTTTAAGCATAATTATAAGATATACACTTGCAATGCTGTGTGACGTAATAAATAAAGTCGGTTAGTGATTGGCCTTTGTTTGGATGTATGAGACATGACGTGTTAGAACAACAGAAAATTAAAAGTAAAAAGCATTAGTTCGAAATATCCAACTTTTCGCACGATTTGCAGCTACGAAAAGTACCACTTTTTGAGCAACTGTATTAAAAATATCTATTATCTAAGCATACATAGGGACAGACAGACAGCAGGAAGCGATTTTGTTTTATACTAGGTGTAGTAGTTAATACTTCTTAATAAAGTATAAATATTGAAATGTTTATGGTCAAATAAATAACATTTCCTAATAGAAATCTTCGACTGATGAAAATTCTAGGAAGTAGGTACGTTTTCTGCTATTAATCAGTGAAATGTAATTACGGAAAACATTTCCTGCGAATTGAAATTCTATTTTATTTATCAAAAAACCAACAACCCTGCTTTGTTTCAATAAAAATAATTTATGATGTCGAAAATTTTACAATTTTTACCTAACCTCACAGTGTATATTAGAATTCCAATATGAACGAACTTTCCTTGTATTTTTACGAAAAATGTAATTCCATTACTAAAATAAAAAGGCCGGACGTATATTTACGCCAAAATTCGACCCTTTTTTTTACATCAAATTGAAATGCTCTAAATTAAATTTCACCGTCATTTCTTTACGGGACATGTTTCACTCACTTTATTAAATTTTCAGTTTCACGATAAAAGTTTTTACTCAGATGAAATAAAAAATGGAAAATATAAACTGAATACTAAAGGAATGAATAATGATTTTTAATGTTGGAATATGTATTTTTCTGCTAGGTCGGTGTACTGCATCTGTAAAAAGGGATAGTATTGATATAGATGCTTAAATACTTCTTTTGGTTATGTTAAGTCACATAAATAACATGTTTTTAAAGATGACTGCTGTGTTAAGATCACGGCGCTAATTCGAGTGTACTTTGAGATATTGCCAAATAATCGTAAAGTTACCTAACATTTAAATGCGATGTTTGCGATTCCAGCTGTATAAAGTGATATTCCGCGTTAATACTCAGTCAAATTGAGTTTGCTCTAGATTTTTATGGCGTCACATATAAATAAGGTGCAATCGTATTGCGACCAGTCCCTCTAGCATTTACTGTGACTCGCGTCTCTTTGTCGTGCAACATCATAAATATTACCTGTCAGTTTCCTTTCAATAACAGACCCAAAGGTCCATTCTAAAATAACTTTTAGGTAAAAGCAGAAGATTCAGCACCTCTGACATATACAGAGACTCCGATGTTCTTACATTTAGACAATTATATATTTCAAACTGTATTCTTAAAATTCATAAAAAATTGAAACGAGATGAAAGTATAATATCACAAAAATACCTAAAATTATTAGGACAAATTTTGCTAAAAAGCAGTTTAAAATTGCATCAACATTACTTTATAATGAAATAAATAAAACTGAGAAAATTTATCACTTAACCTACAGAGAGTGTAAAAATCAAATAACAACCTGGCTTAAAAGTAAAAAGTATGATGACATTGAGTTGCTCATGTCATAACCTAATTTTTTGCTCTACTAACTTACATACATTCCTTGTTAAGTCAGATAAGTTAATTTCTTCATTCCTCGTTTTTGTTTAATAAATGTATGTTTGAATTTAAAATTGCAGCTTCTTATGCATGTGAGTAATTATAATTAGCATGTAAGTTACCTACTCATTAAATTCTTAAATATAAATGATTTCTGTTTATCTCTAAGGATAATAAGTAACTATGTTTAGATAATATTATTTTTAATACTAAGTACAACTTAGATGAAAGAGCGAATTCCTCCTAATACAAGTGTTTAACTTTAAAGGAGGATTCGACAACTTTGAATACTCTGTTGATTTTGATTTTAATAGGTACCTACTGTGCGAGTAAACAGGTGATGCTGAGTCGCGCGACTTCACTCGTCGCGGTAAGATATGCTAGCCCTACAGGTTGGGGAAATGGCGATATAGTATATATCTAAAAGGTCTCCGAGATATCAGACAAATATATTATAGAATTAGGGCCCAGGGCCTCCTCATTTGTCGTCGTCGATGGCACAGTGGTGAGCTAGCGGTCTTGAGTTCGAATCCTACCAAGGGCGTTTTTTTTGTGATAAACTTGAATCTGTTTTACCTGGGTCATGGATGTGTTCTATACATTCAAGTATATATTTATCTGTAAAAGTATGTATATCGTACACATAACACAAGCCCACTAGAGGTTACTTTGGGACTACCAACGCAAACAAAGGCCTCAGTCTGAAAACCAGTGCTGGACTTTTTTGCCCAGCCCACACCGAGACTGAGATTTTTTGCCTCATATGTGTCTAAGTGATAGTTTTTGTACATTGTTAACACGACATCTTATTTTTTCTGTATCTCTTCGTTTTGTGACCGTACTCTGTTTTGTAATTCATACTATAAGTTGTGGCAATAAATGATTTTCTAATTGTGATTCTGACTATGTGGTTGCTCAACATTTATTTATTTTGATTCAATAGTTTGCTTAGGTGGCTGGTTGTTTGCTACTTGTACCATAAAATACACTGAAATGGAAATTGAAATCCCAATAGTATTGAACATTTTGGAACCTACGTCTCCAATTAAACGCTTCATTAGTGAAACTGTGAGCGTTTTGCTTTGTCAATTTTAAGGGTTGACTGTTACCGCCATTAGTGGTTAGTTCAGGGGACTGACGTTTGAAGTGTTTCCACGTAAAATATTTTCAGTCATCTGCTGATGTAAATACAACAATGTATGTATACCTCTCCGGACCGTATTCGGTCACGGTGACTGCTTCAACTTGGTGGCTGGCGTTCGTGTGCTCTCATGTGGCTAGGGCTGCCATCTGTAAATTTGCATAACCCGGGCAAAGACTTAAAAAACCCGGACATTTGGTGTAAATCGCATTTTTCCCCCGGGTGTGTCTGAAAACAATAATATTAAAACACAATCGCTTTATTTTTTATTCACAAAAAAGTGTCCGGGTTTTACCCGGACACTGTTCGAAACCCCCCCCCGGACGGCCTCCAAACTAGAACAAATCCGGGGAAACCCGGACGGACGGCAGCCCTACCAGTGGCTGACGTAGCCTATCTTACCTTTAAAGTCCCGTGCTCGCCACGGGCACGTGAGCACCCCACATACATATAGAAGAACAAAATAAGAAGATAAAGAAAGATTTTTGTTCGAATGAATGTTTAATCAGCAATCTTGTCATGATTTATATTGTCATAACTCATTTCGCATAATGACTTTACTCAAACGTGCTCATTGTCATGTCATGATTCGTCGCATATCACTTTGTATGTCTTCAACAGGTTTCTGTAACGCATTTTAATTTATAAATTATTTGTGATTAATTAACTTAAAAAAATGAAAAAATAAAATAAAAAAACCGGCCAAGAGCATGTCGGGCCACGCTCAGTGTAGGGTTCCGTAGTTTCTCATCCTTCACAATAGACTTAAGATACCAGAAAGATTTCAAGCTCTATAAAAAGGTCGTAAACGCCAAAGTAACTGTAGTTACTTATTACCTTCTGGAAGTCAACTCACGTCCTTTTAAGAAAATTATGAAATTTTGCGATAACTCAAAAACGGCTTGACCGATTTTGTTCAATATAATTTTCATTGAAAGTACTTATAAGGCCTCATTTTCATGAATTTTTCCATAATTTTTTGATTCGTGGTTGAAAAGTTAGAGGGGGGGGGACACTATTTTTTTTATTTTCGGAGCGAATATTTACTAAACTGCTGACCTTATCAAAAAATAATGTTTGGAGACCCCTATTATTTTCAAAAGACCTATTCAACGATACCCCACACACTAGTGTTGAAACGAAAAAAAATTCACCCCCACTTTAGGTGTTCGAGAGGTACCCGAAAAAAATTTTTTTTTTTAGTTTTTATTTTACCGTTTTGTCGGCGTGATACATACACACACTCATACCAAATTTCAGCTTTCTAGTACTAATGATCACGGAGCTAGGCCGCGGACGGACGGACAGACGGACAGACGGACAGACGGACATGGCGAAACTATAAGGGTTCCTAGTTGACTACGGAACCCTAAAAATGTAACATTTTGTAGTATCATTTCTGACAAAATGATACACAGTTAAAATTAGATGTATCAATATTATAATTATTATATGCAAATCATTGACACTTTCGTACGTGTGTCTTTGGGAATATTGTTCTGTTGCGCATGTGATTACAGGTATTAAATATAATACATTAATAACGCACTATCTTTATTCAAAACACGTCACACTAATAACTATCTACCGTAAAAAGGAAGCCAAGGCAGTCATAGCACTGGGCCCTAATTCCATGGGCTCTCTGATATCAGTGAGAGCTCCGAAGAAGCGATATACCTTTTTGGCAAGGGCGAACATTTATCTAATGTCGAAGATAAGGAAAAATCGGAAGAGGCGCCGATTTCGCGTAGTGATACGGAACCGTTTTTTTGTTCATGGTGCTGCGCAACGTATCCCGTGGCTAGTGTGAAAACCGCTAGTCTGAAAACAATAGTAGATAATAGAACAATATAAAACGCCTTTATGTACAAGGATTTTTTATTATAAACTCGTAAAGTACACAAAGTACTTCCCTTTTTAAGGCATGCGGTAACGAGCGCTTGTTTGTTCGAATCGAATCGGAGCAAAGGACCCGATAGGCTACGATACTTATTGCTACATACTGTTTTGTTCCATTAATAATTAAAAAACGGTTTAAACTTACGTCAAAAATGTCAGGAACGGCCCGACATATTTCGAGCGGGCCGTGAGCCGCAGCAGCACGGATAGCTGTCCCTGATGAAGAGCTTCATATAAATTCGAAACATGTTAGGCCGTTCCTGACATTTTTTATGTAAGTTACAACCATTTAACCGACCGTGACCTATTTCGATTCTCGATTTGTATGGGGACAACACTTATCTAACGGATAAATGGATCCGGAAGGTAGCCATAGGAACTCTATAATAGAAAAAGCAATCCTAACGAGCTTTGGCTCTTTAGAATCGTCTCAGTGAGCATTTGATGGATATCCAAAGAAGAGTACAGTTGGCTATAAAAGCTTGCCACTGAAATGACATTTTTGACAGAAACTTATTTGAGTTAAAAACAAAACTTAAGCTATTCTCTAAATTCTGAATCATACGACGACGTGCGTGTCAGTTTGCTGAGTGCGTACCCCCGTTGTGTCGTGTTTGTTGACAATTCGGTGATGAATTGAGTCGGAATCACGCATTTTATTACGCGGGGGCACGTCATGTTGACACATTGATGTACATGGTACGGAGCGACAAGAATATGTAAATCTACTACAATCCCTAAACCTACGGGGCAACATTCGTAATAGTAGGTCGGAATGTGGAGAACTCTAAAAAATTGAAGTAACGATGGGTTATTTTTACGTTTCAACGGGTGTGGCCTGTAACAGGAGCAATAAATTAAAGCATAGATACTTCTTTTGAAACTGAACAACATTTGTTAAGCTATTTCTGAAAATTATGTATAATCAATGATACTTTGTAGAATAATGTTTAGACAAAGAAGCAATGTATTGCGAAATGTCCGATATAGTAGAGAGACACCAGCTATGTCAATGCTCAAGGGAATATCAATGTTGGAAGACGTACATTAAAAATACTATTTAATCTGCTTGAAGTAATAAAACTCTGAAAACTGAATTTTTAAACATAGATTCTACTCTTAGTGTAGAATCTATGTTTTCCTTTATTGTTCCCATTACAGAATCTATGTTTTAATTTATTGCTCCTATTACAGGCCACACCCAGTAGGTATACTACGATGGTAGCAAACAAGGAACGCATGCTTGTTTGTAGTATAAAAAATCCCTAATTAAATTCATGTATGTTTGTATTCAATGGGCAAAGCTGAACACGTTACAGCCTAAACAGTAAAGTATTCCAGTACAGTAACTCGCTCGGAAAATACATCCCCAGGCCAAGAATGTACAAGTAGCAAAGTCATCCTTTTCCTACCTATTCTATTTTGAATCTGGTCCCGTAAAAGTACATTCCGAAACATTCCTCTAAAGGTGTACAAGAAATAAGTGCTAGCATTTGAATCCTGCAGCTAAAAAGCGACAACCTATGAATGTTTAGTTCAAAGTACATGTTCCTTGGAGTTTATTTTCTCCCAAAAGGACGCAACGGTCATGATTTTCCCAATGAGATAAGACCTTCTTGATATGCGGTGTTAAAGAAAGCTCCACCGTTCACTATGCAGGGTTAAGGAGCTCGTTCAACCGAGAGAACCCGTTAGAGGTGAAACGTCGGCGGGAAGAAAAGATTTTTGAATATTGTTGTGAGTTAAAGACATGCCTGCGTTTGCCGTTTATACGCCTCGGAGATATCTGTGGATCTGGCCCTCATTCCATTTACTTGATATTCCGAAGATATCTCTGAAGTGACGATATACTGCCACTTCGCAAACAGGGTTGCGTTAAGTTTCCGACTCATTCGGATGCAACGCCACATTATTGAATCATATAATATATTGATATGTGGCGCAATTTTTTGACCGTGTAGTAATGTGACAAGCCACTTTATGCAACTTGCATCGCTAACATCGCGTTTAGTTACAGTTGAAGGCGATTTAACTGACATCTTTTTCTTCTCAACAGCGGTCTCCTCTTGCGAAATGCCGGTAGATTCATAATCTGACTTGTAAAAGTGCCCCTGTGGCATACTTACTGAATAAATTATTTCATTTCATTTCATCGCTTATATATTTCGTGATATCACAAAGTACACTAGAATTAGTGCCCTAACTACAAACTTGCCCTGTATATCATAAGGATAGGAACATTTGAATATTACAAACCAAATAGGTATAGGTATATTCATCTTTATCTGTACGAATGTGTGTCGAGTAGGTAATACTCGTATGTACTCGGTATTGTGAGGCTATGGATGATTGCGGGTTTTCCTAACTTTTAAGTGTTATTATTGTTCTTATTTAAATGTGTTAATCCTTATGTTATACAGGTTGGAACAGATCGAAGGACCTTTAAGCAAACGGGGAATTGTTCAGACTGAGTACTTCACTTTTCACCAATGAACTATGTAAATATTTCTATCCATTTTTGAGATACAGTTTGTTATTTATTTATTAGTGTAAAAATCTGCACATATCAACCCTAGAATCTTTTGAACATCGCCTAAGTTAGAGAGGTGTCAATTTAAAATTTAAATAAAACCTTTGAATTAGTAGGGTTGCCACTGATATTAAAATATTTTACTTTGGTGACTTTTTTTACTTTTAAATCCAGCTTTACAATTATAATAGGTCGATTGTAGATCACTCAGATGACTCTATCCTGTCAGCTCAGTCTTTACAAATGTTCCAACCTGTATAAATTTTACAGAGTATTCGTCATAACTGTATAAATTTTGTTTATAAATAAATAAATAAATATCAGGAGGCCTACCGTATCTTGTCACGACTTCGCTTGTCGCGCGACTCAGCGTCACTTGTCTTGCTCGCACGTTATTGAAACGAAAGTGACAGGTGGTATTTTTTCCCGCGACAAAGTTTCGTGTTTCAGTTACACTAGACGTACTGATTCTTAAACTCTAAGAGCTTGTTCACACTAACGTTTTTACCGGCGGTTTCCCGGCGGAACGGGAACGCGGCGTGCACGCAGCGATATCTTTGCGATTATTTGCCGCCGCCCTGAAGTCGCGTGGACGCGGCGTCACCGCGGCGGTATAACTGAGCCCGTAAATTTAATAAAATCACATTATGGTGGGTAGGAACAAAACTAAAGAAACAACACTGCTTTTCATTAATACAGCCAGATTTCAAAATGGACGCTAAAATTGAGATAATGTCTGTTTTAAAAAAATATAAGCAAATGTCAAATTTTTCTTCACAGATATAATATAATACAGGATATTATAATACTCCGCCCTCGTCAAATAGTGCATTAAATCAGACAAATATTAATAATCAGCAGCACTCATTGTCATCTCCTGATCAAGATGAATAAATTTACAATGATCTTGAAATTGTCAACGAATAAACGTTACAAACTAATTTATAATTATATTTTTGAGTTTTCCGATATCTTACCTTAGAGTAATAACAAGTCGTTCTTCAGGTGAAACCGGCAATCTCATTTGTGTATGTTTCAAATAATTGTTCAAGATGTTTAATAGCTCATTGGAAGTATTTTTGTTCATTCTCAGATATTTGACAAACTTTTTCGCGTTACATGTAATACATGTTTACAATAAAGCAAGTAATAGTCACTTTCAACTAAGCGGCTTCACCGCGGCGGCACGCTGGCGGCAGATAATCGCAAAGATATCGCAGCGTGCTCGCTGCGTGCACGCCGCGTCCCCGCTCCGCCGGGAAACCGCCAGCAAAAATGCTAGTGTGAACAGACCCTAAAGTGTCAGTAGCATTGCTCAGATAATATTAAGTCCTTTATTGTATCAGATAATCATATCTGTCAAAAACCTTTCTTGTCGCCAGCTATTTCTCAATGAGATGTTTATTTTATCTTCGTCGATAACGATAATCTAAAAAAAGGTATTCATGAAAGAAATTTATTAATTTTAAGTATTTCAAGTGAATATATAACACGGTTTTCTGACTAAAAGGAATTTCGAACAGGGGTTTCCAAGTGTTATATTTCAACAGATTATTTGAACCCTAAACCCTTTTAAGAAGGTTTATCAAACTAATGGACCTAGTCCCAAATTAAACTCTAACTATGTGTGTGTAGTCCCAGACGACGCGACAGTACGCAAACTCATAAAGATCCATAAAAATACATGTTTAAATACCTGCATGACCCAGGAACAATTTGAGTTCATCACACAAATATTTGTCCTTGCCGGGATTGGAACCCAGGACCGCCGGCTTAGCAAGCAGCTGTCCTACCACTGGGCCAACCACGTGGCCAAAAAAAATACGAGCTCACTAAATTACCTTCACACCAGCCCACACTAAAATAATAAAGGCAAATAGTGAAGCAAGACGAATGTAATTTGGGTCACGCCATACATCAAGTCACACTAGGTATCGCGCGACCGAAATTACGCGACTCAAATTACGCTCGTCTGGTTTCAACCTTTATTTTTTTTTATTCAACCTTAAAAAAATAGATGGAACAGTAATTGACCGAGGAAGCTAAATTGTTCGAATTTCCTCCAGCTCTCCTCGAGAGGTCGAAATTCTAGACCAATTCTTGTAAAATTTTGTGACGAGGTTCGATACTCGGTACTTGTATCGTTTTTTAGTTTGACGACGCGGTTGGCTCGCGGCGGGTTCGAATCCCGTCCAGGGCAAATATTTGTGTGATGAACTCAAATATGTGTGCTTGGGTCAAGGATGTTCTATGTATTTAAGAATATATTTATCTATATAAGTATGTATATCGTCGTCTAGTACCACTAACACAAGCCTTCTTAAGCTTAATTTTGGGACTAGATGGATTTTTGTGAGGTTGTCTGATATTTATATTTATTATTTAGTCGATTAAATGTTTCGGGATTTAATGAAAATGGAGTTAAAAACGTAATAATAAATATTTAAGCCCTTTCGAGGCAGACTCGTAAATAGATGGAACTCGTATTTAAATGAAATGAAAAGTACAGAGGTAACTAATGCAAAGTTAATTTTCAAACCAAATTTTATGATAAAAATTCTCACATTTGCGTTTCCATTTGCATAGCAGAGGTGTTAAAATTTAGTTTTTGGATATTTCATCCAGCTTTTTAATGCAATTCTGAAAAGTTGAATTCCAGGCAGACTTTATCGGCGTGCGATATTTTTAATTTTTTTGGACTGTAGGTGCTAAAAACTACCTTGTTTCCTGTACTCTGGGTGCTTTATGGTTCTGCTTGCAACAAACAAATACATATACAATTAGCCCATAAGATTATCACAGAATTATGGAAACATTTTTTTTCTTTTGTCTCAAACAAAAAAATCCAAAGAGAAAGGGCGACTCGAACTTACTATACTTATCTCGTATCGTATCGTCATCCTTTAGCTTTTAGCTTGATGAAAGGACCAAACAAGCTATATCATTTGGTTAACTTCACTAGCTCTTTCGCTCACTGAAGATTCAAGTAGCTCAGTATATCATCTATCATCTCAGTTTTACTCGCTCTCTCTCGCTCATGAAAGGAATGTTGCCATGCTGCCGTGAATCTGATTGATCGACATCTCTAGTTCTCTACTCACTCGTGAACGATATAGTCTAAAGATCTACTGAGCTAAATGAGCTAAAAGAGTGATGCATATCTCGATGAGCTAAAGACACATACTATCACTCTTTTCTCTTTACTGACACATTCTGCGCATCTCTACTACTTATTGGAAATATCAGTAGTCAACAACTAAATAATAGGCATGTACAATGTTATCTATGCAATTCTCCACTCAAACAACTTGTCAAATACGAGATAAGGAGAAGTATCAAAACCACAATTCCGCCTAATCTATTTATCGGGCTTTGTAAAATATCTAAAGTTTGTGACAATATCCATATAGATATCAGACAGTGAGGAAATCTTTAAACTTAGAGCTGTTGCGTAAATCTCTTGTCAACAAATAGAGTTTATACAATTGACAAGATTTCAATTTTTAACCGGGCTTTTTATCAATATTATCAAATAATATTATCAGTTATTATTATTTAATAATATTATTTGCTTGCGAAACGGCTCATCGACACCACTGGTGACCAAAGGGCTCGCAGCTTGCTCGCTCAGCGTCTTAGTATAGCAATACAGCGAGGTAATGCTGCCAGCGTCTTTGGTACAATGCCACGGGGGCCAGTTTTAGTTAAGATTTAGTTTTAGTTTTCGATTTAGATAGACTTATTTTAATAATGTAGTAATCATTTAAAACCGTTTATTATGTCAAAACTAATTAGTACAAAAGCAAATTCCTAATTCCTAGAGCACAGATATTTAAATACGAAATACACACACAATTTACAACATCTTAGAAAAACCTTAAAAATACTAAAACTAATCTAAGCTATACAAAATCCTCACTCCCCGTCCTCCCCGACGCAAAGGTGCCCATCACGCTCGCCGCGTTGCCACGTTGAACCGCAATAGACAACCTCTGCATCAGGAAGGACCCGGAGCGAGGGTCAAGCCCCGCCTCCCGCAATCGCCGCCCAAGTTCGGCTAAGAACTCCTTAGCCTCCGAACACCAACACCCGGTTGTCTCCACCGCAAGAGGAACAAAAAGATAATTGCTTATTTTAATTAGTTATTGTTTATTTTGTTCTGTTATATTTTGAATAAATGAGTGTCAAATAAGGGATAACAATTAAATATTACTACATTTTTACATAAAATATCCCAATTTGTGATTGACAAATGCATTTGAAAAGTTTCTCATTCTAAAAGAGCGTATGCGACGTATAGTAAATCATACAGACGGAGTATTACTAAGGCGGATTTAGCATGGAAATTGTATCCACTGTTCTTTTTGTTGTGCTGTGTCAAATTTTTAACAATGTGACGTCATGAAGAGGGCCGATTCTTAGGGCCTTATCACACTTGCGATTTGCGAGCGAGTTTTCTATACAAATAAGCGTCGCGGCGAACTCGCTGCGTGATCGCCGCCATACAAAATTCGCTCGCAAATCGCAAGTGTGATAAGGCTCTTAGATCACGCTGCTTGCACATGTTTATGTTTTAACAACTAGTCGGTATGATCAAATAAAAATAATAGTTTTTGGTTCTGCGATAATAAATTAATGAATTTAGTTTAAACTGAACACTATTTGAAAATTTGAAATGTAGTCAACTTTTTGAGATGAGTGTATATAGGTTAAAAGAAAATAATGGGTTTAATACTGAGGGCTTGTAACTGGTAAACTTTATACTAATTAACCAGTTAGAGATTTCGGTTGCTCGTTTAACACATTCACTGCCAGCGATTTCGTAGCGCTACGCGCGTAGCGTCACTTCATTCAGTATGTTTAATTGTATTTTGTTCTTGAGTTGTCATTCTGGTATTTTATAGTCTTTTTTATTTCTTGTCCGTGTATATAACGTTATTATTTATGTCTTATTTTAGGGCTGCGCTCACGACGCAAACTTCGCATTTTTGTTTTAGGTTAGGTATGCATGCCTCTTGAACTGACGTGACACTGACAGTGACATCGCTTGTGAGCGTTCAGGTTCAGGCATCCTAAACTAAAATCCACAGACCTACGGACTAAATTGACAAATGACTGACAGGTAAAATGATACCAGGAACAGCAAAATAAAAATAGTGAAGGGTATATGTCGATAACAATATATCGACAAGTTGTAAAGTACAAATAACAGACTAGTTTAAATCAAACATAAGTATATTAGACATATTAAAATACTTAAACTTAAACTACTCGCGGCGGCGGCCAATCGAACACGTAATCGTATTGTGTTCGATTGGCCGCCGCCGCGACTGGTCGTCTCTCCTGATGATGAATCGCGTACCGATTCGAAACATGTCGAGCGTTATTCGACTTCTACGGCGTGAGTAAACCCGTTTAAGTATTTTAATATGTCTGAGACTCACGATAGTTTTCTATGTAAAATAAGTATATTAGTTTCAAATAAGAGGTACAAATTTTGGTTTGTTTGATTTTCGAGGTAGTGGATGGATAAAATGCGTCTTTACCCACTAGTTTTAAAGCATGAAAAGGTTTCCGAGCCTGTAGGTAAAAAATAAAACACCTTGTCCGACGATAATTACTAGTCTTTATTATAAAATATTATTCATTCCCAGGCTCCGTTATTTCGTCATCTTTTTCTATTTCGTCATCTTTTTCATCATCATCAGTTACATTTATAATAAAACGATTCGAAACATTGTCCACTAGTCGAGTTGTAACGTTTTGTAAACTTCTCTTGTTCTTGTATTCTTTCAAAACTTTAAAAACGGAACTTCTCGAAATACAAAGAATTTCGGATGATTTCATGACACACTCGTTTTTATTGACATGAATGACCTCTGGGATATCTTGTTCGTCCTGTAATCTGTCTACCATCTCATTATAAATATAAATGTAAACTTGATGAATCGTCTCTTTTTCAGTTTCACTAATAGATTTTTTTCTCCTTTATATCGGAGGCGAACATTTTGATGAACATGGCTCTGGTCCCGAATCTTGCGAATCCATAATAACACGTATCAATTTCAATAAACACTCGTAATAGCAATGATAACGTATATCGTTAAATACATAAAAGTAGTTTGTAAACAGCGGTCAACTATTTCTGAAGATACCCGCTTTTTTTTTTGTTAAAAAGATGGACCACTGTTGGGAATTTGAAAATAAACAACAATAATTTTATTAATTCATTTAATTCAAATATATAATTTTCATGTACATTATTGCTGGTTTGACATTAAATTTTTTTCTCTAATTAGGGGTTTACAGACCTTTTGATTGGTCAAAATCACTGGAAAAAGTTGGTATATAGATTAGCCGATCAAATTGCCAATTTGATTGTCCCGTCTGGGTGGACCTTAAACCTACGATGTAACAATAATTTTAATATCGATGAGAACGACACTGGCCAAACTGTGGCAACATTTGTTCATACTTACTTGTCAATTTAGTCCGTAGGTCTGTGGATTTAACTTTAAGTGCGATTAGCGCTCGTGCGCGCAGCTCTCCGCGGCGCCACCTATGGTCCCACCGGAAGATCAGCGTTGGCTCTCGAGCTAGCATCTTGCTGAGGTGGGACCATTTTCGTGGCACAGCCATAAAAATATAGTTACTTATTGTTTTATTTTATTTTCTTATTTCTGTCACACCTTTTATGTAATTATGTTTTGTTGCACGTCACGAATAAATGTATTTCTTTCTTTCTTTCGTAGCCGATAACATGGGGAAATGCGTATGTACCTAGCGAAAATTTACAACGAGCACAGCGCCCAGGGAGCGGGTTCCCGGTGTTGAAAGTGTTAACGTCGAAATTTTGAGCCTTAAGACTTTCATTACGAAAATTTTATCAATAAATAATTTGATTTGATCAATCAATACGGACTACAAATTAGAAACAGGAACAAACTTATAAATAATATTAACCGGTGTCAATCCCTGATAATTGAAATTGTGTTTTTAATAATTAGAAATGGCATTTAGAAATAAGATAGATATAAGTACCTACATTACATTTAATGATATTATATACATACATTCCGAAAAGAAGTATCCTTCGAATTTATAAGTTTTCCAAATAGTTCCCGCTCCAGTTGTTTTTTTCTAATCTTAGAAAAAGGAAAAGGAATTTATTATCATCATAAAAATGAAATTATTTTAAAACCATTCTGTAGTTACTAGAGTGGAATGAGCACATTCTCATTCCCTTTACCCTTTATTTCTTTGTACGATGAAGTATTTATTTTCTCCTTTTGAATTCCGCTTTTTCCTTTTACTACTGAATTACTGATATATTTTCGTGGAGAACCAAGCGAAGCTGCTTAAGAGGTATGGGGCAGACGATTATTTATTTATCTTATCCTTTGAAGAAAGCCAAACAGATAAATTAGGTATCACATGACATTGGTTTGTTTTGCGGAGAAAATGAGTATTTAGCAAAGCGACGTATGTGTTTTTATTTATTTATTTAAACTTTATTGCAGAATAAAATAAAAGTAAAAATAGCGGACTTAAGAGGCCTTATTTCTTAAAAAAAACACATTATGACAAATTTATTGATAATTTCAACCAACTTTTTGAAGTGAATAATACTTTTCCCCGAATTCTAGGTAGCTATTTCATGCTTTTATTGCGTGCAGTCGAAAATAAGTTGAAACAACTAATTTTCCGCGTGTATTTTATAAATTTCGAGTAGTTTCTGAAAAAAAAATTGTCAATGAAAAATTTAAACTGTAGGTTTCAAATATAGCCAATAGCCCTGTTCTAACATAGTAACATAAATAATATGTCAAAAAACATGTTTGATCATAGAGAAAAATGCCTAAAACAATCAGTGGGGTGTTAAAAAGGTCGCCATTTAGCTAATAAGTATTAGGGTGTTAGTTACTATAATAATCAATACTTCTTACGTTACAATAATCAATCATTCTTTTTTCGTGGGGTGTTAAAAAGGTCGCCATTTAGCTAATAAGTATTAGGGTGTTAGTTACTATAATACCTAAACAATACTTCTTACGTTACAATAATCAATAATTCTTTTTTCGTGGGGTGTTAAAAAGGTCGCCATTTAGCTAATAAGTATTAGGGTGTTAGTTACTATAATAATCAATACTTCTTACGTTACAATAATAATAATTCTTTGACATTTCGGGCCATTGTGTCGTGGAACTCAAAACCAGCAGAGTCGTGATGTTACATTTTAAAAAATACTGTAGTAAGTAATATGAACATAAATAGCTCAATATGTCATAAAATTAAGACAAAATCAAAAAGTATAGACTTAGAAATATGAGACTTTTGAAGTCTCCGATTTCAAAGTAGTAAATTCTGTCCATTAATTAACTTTTAAATTAGTTTTGTCTACACGTACAAAATCTTAATACAACTATCACCAACAGATATTGCCCACAAAGGCTCAATACTTTAAAGTCATTTCAATTGATTCCATTTAGACAATTCATGTTAATTGCGTGATAAAAATAAATATCGAAATATTTACTATTTTATGAGAATTAGGTACCTTATTTTACGTCTGGTTTTAGTATGCAGATAATTTATCTCTTAGGAATTTGCTTGGCATACCAAACAATTCCGGAATTTCAAACCCTAATTTGTGGTGTGCAGTAAATAGTATTTGTATTATATTGCTCCCTTTTACACGGCACGCTCCGTCACCTTTGCTTTGAAATCACCTTTGGACGCAAAACAGTGTAAAATCTCCGCTGCCTGCATGATTCACAACTTTCACCTCCCATGACTTCTATGGACGGCAAGAGCTTCCTCCATAATATGTTTATTTGTCCAAAGGCAGCAACACAATAGGTACGCTACTTTTTTTGTACGTCTCAGTCGGCAAAAACGGAACCCCTGGCTATAGAATCACTTTGTTCGCTATCTGTCCGTCCAGACCTTTTTTTTCAGGAATACGCGGATATCAAGCTGAAAATGATAGTAGTTTTTCAATCCCTTAAAGCGGTGAAAAAATCAAAATTCTAAGTTAACACAGTCAAGTATTTTGGATTTAAAAAAAATTAATTTCCTCTGAAGTCACATATTTCAAAAAATATTATATTTTTCATTTTTTTTTCTTTGCTTCATGACCATATTGAGCTAACTTTATTCATGTAACTACAAAATCAAAATCAAAATGGTTTATTTGTCAAACATAGGTAGGTAACAGGTGGCATACAATTATTACAAGTAACAAGTACATCTATGTTTCACCGTTAGGCACACAAATATATATTTATTATTATTATGCTAGTTTTAAACATTATTTCATATTATGAATAGGTTTATGTCAAGGCATTATTTATTTACATTTATCAATAAAGAAATCATCTAGTCTATAATATGCTTTCTTAATTAGTAGGTCATTTAATCGAGCTTTGAACTGAGCTAAATTTTCAATTTGTCTTAGATCAAAAGGTAATTTATTATAAATTTTGGGAGCCATTCCAAGGACACCTTTGGAGAGAAGTGCACTTTTTAGCATATCTGATCTAATTTTTCCTTACACTACAGTATACTGTAGAATTTACCATTATCATCCCTATATGTCTCATTAGTGTTGGTTACCTAGGCTCGTTAATTAATTCCACACAGACAACGTGTGGTGAGGACGCAAACGATGAAGCAAATTGTGGGGATGCCTTTGACTTTGGTAGTGACGATTGAGTGTGCCGAAGGAATTCGTGCCACCTACTCATATATAGCGTCCCATTATCTGATATGAGGAGGATTAGAGAGGGTAATTAGATTGGGAATCTGTCATTAAATAGGCGAGATTAAAACATATTATTATTTACTTATCCCTAGTTTGTACTACGTAAATGTTCAATGAATTTATGAAACATGTAGCACGATTTTCATATTAAATCATTGATACGGTAATCAAAGCGCCGTCTAAAACATTCATACATGTTTTTTGTTTTAGGTTCCCTACGTAAAATAAAATAATTAAAAAATAAATATCAGACAACCTCACATATATCCTCCCACAAAAACCAAATTTTAACGATCCTTCCCAAGTGGGATATGTCTAAACGTTTGACATTGGCGAAATACCTCGGGCTAAAAACAGCTACAATAAAAGCCATAAAAGTAAACAAATAAAAATTGAAAAGCGTAACCTGGTGAAAACTGCCAATCCATACATTTTTTTTTTTTTTTACCGGGTTCGATTCCCGGTCTCTTCCACCAAGTTACGCATTTAAATTTTTCTTTTGCTTTGATTTTTGTATCAATGGTTTAAAAGTTCAATGGTCTAGGTAATTTTTTGACGTTAAGTATATTTTTAAGTGGCGAAAAGCTGCTTGTAAATGAAATCCCATCAAAAACATAAATGTAAAATGAGAGCCAAGTTCAATATCGCGTGCACTTCGCCGACAAAAGAATTGAGATCTGCAAGGGTGCCAAGTTCTTTGCTCTAAAATTTTTAGATACAAGGACATGCGACATACTCAATGCATTTATTTTACTTGGGGAGTAATTCAATATCAAGATTTGACTTGGCTAGTTTTCATAAACTAACTAAATTTTATAAAAGTAACATATTCATAGTCATAGTTCATTATCAAGCTAACAGTATAAGTAACAAGACGTACACTAACTTGCGTACTTACCTTTACGAAAATAGGTTAATGATTTGATTGATTTTGATTTATAATATAAATTTATATTTTAAAACTAGCCAAGTCACGTCTTGATATTGAATTACACCCCAAGTAAAATAAATGCATTGAGTATGTCGCATGTCCTTGTATCTAAAAATTTTAGAGCAAAGAACTTGGCACCCTTGCAGATCTCAATTCTTTTGTCGGCGAAGTGCACGCGATATTGAACTTGGCTCTCATTTTACATTTATGTTTTTGATGGGATATCATTACTTTTTGTACAGAATTTATTATGATGTGTAAATTACTTAATTATTATTTGTTAATTAGTTCTGTGTGCTATTCTAGTACATCTTTTCAAAGTTTTGAACAAACAAAGAATTTTCCAAAACGGTTAGTACGTATTGGATTTTTATGTGCATGTATGTGTAAGTGTGTGCGTGTGAGTGTAAGTATATGCTATTCTAGTATATCTTTCAAACAAAAAAAGAATTTTCGAAATCGGTTTATAAATGACAGAGTTCTGAGGCAACAACCATCAATAATAATAATAATAATAAAAAACATAAAAAAATCACTGTTTTAGATTTTTATATGTATACACACACAATTACTAAGCTGGATGCCAAATTTCACCTTTCTAGGTCACCTGGAAGTGGGTTAGGTTTTTGATTACTAGTCAGTCAGTCAGTCAGTCAGTCAGTCAGTCAGTCAGTGATAAAAATACCGTTTTTTGGACTTTAATATCTCAATAACTATTTAACCTATATTAATGAAATTTGGGGTTCTACTTGTTCTAAAGGATCTTAATACATAAGCCAAATTTCATTTTTTTATGTTAAATAGATTTGGAGTTATTGGGGGGTCAAAAGTGGCTCCAAACGGTTCGTGTAATATAACACACGGCTGCTGCTCGCCAGTTCCTGCGGTGAACTTGGCTGGACACGCTGCCGCGTGTCTAGATTTGATTAGTTAACTGACCCCGCGAGCGAAGCGTTTCGGTTTCCTTGGCCTTATGTCTAGACAATTTGCGGCTGTTCTCACCTAAAGGTGGCAATACTAAACCGATTCTCATGAAAATATGTGTCAGTAGGTTCGCTGAGTATAAAATATTTTTCGATTTGGCTTTTCGAGAACGACGTAAAAAATTACAGATTTCAGCAATTTCTACAGCTCACAACCACTAAGCTTAGATTTAGTAAGGCAGTGAACCACAATAAGATGGCTGTGAAGTCTTCCTTGAAAGTACCTTTCAATATTTTACCGCGACATTGCGTTTCTATCTTTTCCAAACCATAACTCAAAAACCGATCTCCATAAAAATGGCGCACGGCAGAGGTCGTAAACGTGCTGGTTACAATAACGGAAATAAGAATACGAAATAAAATAAGCATACTGTATCACGTCGAAAGATCTATTTGAGAAGTGACATTCGTTTGTTTTTGGAACACCCAAAAGGTGTTTGTTTAATTACCTCGGCATTACAGACGTGATGTTGGATGCGTGTCCGTGGTCTCGAGCGAAGATACCTTTTTAAATGCGGTTAAGCCCCGGTTCTAGGTGAAAAGGGTTATTTAGTAGTAAGCAAAGGTTTTGAGCCCAATTGTTTTAACCATTGGAATATTACAATCTATATTTTCATGTACCTAGATTTTAAAATTTATGATAAATTTTAACCGTCTTAAACCAAATGTTTGTATACATACATTTCATACACAACTCTTGTTGTTAATGAATGAATGAATGAATTAAATTGAATATAACACATTTGTTCCAACGCTTTAATTTGGGTTTTTCCAAATAACCCCAACTTAGAAATGCTGTTTCTCCTGTGTCAATGCTTTTCATCAACGTATTGAGCATTCTGATCAAAAATAGAATTTATAAAAAAAAAAAACTGTTAATATACCGTCTCAAAAAATCCACGTCAAATCTCCAATACGAATAGAACGAATGGGAGCTCTTTTTATCTAAGAATGCAATATTCTAAGAAGCGAAGCGAATTGAAAAACTTAAGTATGTGGAATAAAGAATGTTCGAGGTTCAAGTCAGGTATAAAAGAATCTTGCATGTACAAGTACGCGTTTTGCATATATTTCTATTCATGAAGAATTCGTTGAATTCTATTGGTTGTCTTTTATTTATTTTGAAATTGCTTTGTGCAACTTTGGTACGGTAAAAATTCTATTAAAAATATTTTTTATCGACATCAATAAGAAGTAAGTTTTCAGTTCGTTCAGATGCTTTTTTTCGTGTGTCATACACGGATATCCTGAGACGTTCACATATGCAGGGCATGGAGGCAATGCTAATGAAGAACCAAACCAACTGAGATGGTGTGGCCAAATCGTCCGTATGGAGGAAAACCGTCTGCCGAAAGCAATCTTCTATTCTCAACTTTCAGAAGGTGCTCGTAAAGCTGGGGGACAGCATCTCCGTTACAAGGATGTACTTAAGAGACACCTTCCCGTCAGCAGTATATTTCCTGATGGTTGGGAAGCCATGAGCCGTAAACAGGATGTTTGGTGGTCCACTGTACGCGTTAGAGTAAAGGAGTTTGAAGAGGCGCGTCTCCAAGCGCTGGATATGAAACGTCAAGAGCGTAAGGCGCGACCGAAGCCTTCTTATGCCTACACTTACAATGTCCGTGGTGAGCCCCACTGCCCGAGCTGTAACCGGATTTTCACCAACAAGCTCGGTTTTGCGAGTCATATCCGCGCCCATCGTCGTAGGAGTCCTACGAGCCCTACAACTTGAAGTCGCTGTCATCAGACCCGATGAAGAGGACATCACTAGACGACGGTATACATACTTATATAGATAAATATATACTTAAATACATAGGAACAACCATGACCCAAGCACAAATATTCGAGTTCATCACACAAATATTTGCCCTGGCCGGGATTCGAACCCGGGACCGCCACTCAGTAGGCAGGTGCTTGCAAACTGAGCCAACCGCGTCGTCGAAATTCTATGTATGTTCCCCGATTAATCGAAAACGGCTGATCCGATTTGAAATATCTTTTTCTGTTGGAAATTGTATATTTTCTTGTTGGTATATATTGTCATTTAACACTAACAATAGTTTTTAATACCTTCTGAAAGTAATTGGAAATATTTATTAATAGGAGGTACGGAAAATAGTTTTTTCGATGCCAATATTTTTTTATGAAACTACAAAATCTTCATTCATCGATAAATTCTCGGACCAATCGTAGGGGATGAGAAACAAACAACACATTTTTGTCTAAATAAATTGAAAATTACTTACGATATCATCATAAAAAGGCATCAGGATGGATAAGATTCGCTGTATGTGGTATAAGCATAACGTCCAATTCAAATGCACGCCATTGCACATAGGCTGGTCATACCGCCTGTGGTGGCTGCCGAAAATCTCTTGTCCACCTATTTTGACCAATTTCCACCTTTATAACCATTTAAGAAAAAAACACTCTCAATAAACCACACATTCTGCCAAAAAACACAGAAAAGTACTGTTCGATTTTAAAAACAAAGAAACGTTATTCAAATGATCAGTTAATTTTTGAATTTATTCACTCGTTTCATTCAACACCTATTCGTAATTCGAAATTCGAAAAGTTTCAACGGAACGTAGCTCGGCGCGAAGGACGATTACGTGCGCCCCAGCTTACTCCCGAACGAAGACTGAAGTACTGCGCTGAACGCTTGAACTGGCTGAACCGTTTGAAAATAAAACACCCTTTTTTTTCTTTTTCTTTTCCCAATGCATTGGACATTTTCGGCCAATTGGATGCAAAGTCTATGAATTATAAACAATGGTCCTTTCTTAATCGTACTTTACCTTCGGATATTTCTAACCTTTTTGGTGCGTGTAAGCAAAATGCTGACTGTAAATATAATGTTCTGTGAATGTTGTTTTTTTTTTGCGTTCTTGGCTGGCTTATTATTTAAGCAATTGCTAAATATAATAAAATACTATGGCAGATAGCAAATTAGTATTTTACCAAACTGCGTAGCTAAAAATATCACTTTTCTGAATACTTAAGTAAGATTTATAGGACAAAGAAGGGCGTACGAAAGAAATAAAGCTGTAGAGTATAAAGTGACATCAGGATGATTTTTATGCGGGTTAAAATCCTTTTACAGCTACAAAATGTGTTTTTTTTTATATTGAAGATAATGTGGAAAATTTATTTGATCAATCTTTGAACGCAGTGATAAAAATGAAAGTGGAATGTTTTGAGTTGCGTGTATTGGTAATTCTTTTTTAGTTTATCAATCATAGAGGTTTGGGGTTTTTTTCTTTAAGTGCCATAGTTCACTGGAGCTGTTTTTAAGCTCGGATTTTGTTATTTAATAATCGTTTAATTATGGACATGGAGCATGATTTTCCGCG
The DNA here is from genome assembly GCA_947623375.1 of Apotomis capreana. Lineage (NCBI taxonomy): Eukaryota > Metazoa > Arthropoda > Insecta > Lepidoptera > Tortricidae > Apotomis > Apotomis capreana. The sequence goes on from OX392519.1 coordinate 13,281,932, forward strand.
TGTTTCGATATTTTCATTCTCTTTAAGATGGCACTCTACAGTTTGTTGTTATTTTATTAACAACTTGATCATATTTGCGTAGGATTGCTCATAATCTTAATTAGCGAATCGCAACTAGATGTTATTTGCCATTTACACTCAATAACAGAAAACACATACGTGCAGAAAAACTAAAATTAAAATAAACTAAAAACAAATTTCGGAAATTGCTTCCCTGCGGCATGGTTCCGAATGTCTATGGCTATGCTGATACGTTTAGTAAATATCATTGTTACATAAGTCAGGTAATTAAAAAAAAACTGTTTCAGCTGCCGAGCACCTATTATTGTCAACGTTGAACTTCAAAGGGTGTTGAGTGAAGCTGTTATGATAAGAGGTATGATTAACGATTCAATGAACAAATTATCATTAAGTCGACTTCAAACTAAAGAGGTTTCATTTTTTGTTTTCGCTTCCTAGTGGCTTTCATGGTCAGGGTCATGACGATGATGATGATTCTCGAGAAAATTTTCGCCTTTCGCGATTCCACTCTGCACTTAAAAGATGATAGTGAAGGCATTTTAATATCATTTGTTTGAATGTCATAGCTGTACATATACACACAAGCAAGTAATGAGTTAAGTTCAATTCTGTATTGTTAATAATGGTAAATGTATACAAACATACAAACATTAACCTATGTGTCATAAATGAAATAACAATTTCACACCCGGAAATCTTTTCAATATCCCAGTGTTTACAAAACAGACAGTCACATTAAATAATTAACATGATTAATTAAAGCCGTCAACTTTGCATTTCTGTAAGTGCGTAGGTCTGAAAGTTTTGATGCGAGCTGACAGGCAGAGATCTGCAAATGCTTTCGTTGAAGTGTTTTCATAATGAGGACAACTGGCGAGAAGGTTTCGTAAAAGACTGTTTTTACTCAACAAAGCTTCAAAACTTACTCTTATACTTTCGTTGCTAAGGTTCTCTTTAGCAGTTGAGACTACATTTAATTTAGCCCTTTTGAAAAGGACTCTATAACTCTACTCTTTTAGCACAAGGACGTAACGAACATGGTTTTACAAATAAAACACTCCGTTTTCAGTGAATAATGTCACTCCGAGTTTAACTCCCTTAAATAAATAAATCTCACTCAATGTGAATTAGGAATGTCTAGCTTAAGTTAATCTTTAATAACATTATAAATGGTAAAGTGTGTTAATTCGTACCTTTCGCAGCTACAAAGAGAAATGTGCGAGGTATTATGGGTTAAAATACAGAAAAAATAATTGTGTAAAATACTGTAAACATGTTTATTCGCGTGTTAAAAATTCCGTTTTTATGTATCTTAAAAAAGAGAATTGGGAACAACGATGAACAACAAATATTTTTTTCGTTCATGAGTTTTTTTTTTAACAGCAACGTATTGATTGTCGCTCCAATGTGAGCGGTTGCCATTAATAAAAAAAAAGAATGGAATAGATTGTCGATTGCTGCGAGGGTACGCCCAACCGGAATCTTACTCATTTCTGATTCTATCACGCAAACTCCGAGCATATAGCCCTTTCCATTGCATTGCAATAATATTTATGTATAATACTTATCAACTTATTCTTATTTATATCAAATGAACACCACTTGCTATAAAGTAGGTACAATTTGTTGATAAAATATCCTTGTATCGACTACCGATTTGATGTTGATTGTACTAGAAATTACCCAATAAACTCACGTACAAAATATTTGCTCAACGAATTTTATTATACACGTTAAAAGCAGTCGTTACTGATTTAATGAAAATAATTATTAGTTTGGTCGTAGCACATCATTACCATCGATTTTCAGCATAATTTCAGACGGTAGTGCCGATCATGAACTTTGAACCCTAAGGAAAGCCGTTGGAAACGTTAGTTAGAGAACCCTGTTTGGACCATAACATTTTTCAATTTTTCGGGCCTATACGTGCGTCCTACCTATGGGACCACTGAACCTGATGCGAGAGACATTGAATTTTTCAACCAGTTGCTTCTTGCATACCTTTAGGGTTCAAAGTTCATGATCGGCACTACCGTCTGAAATTATGCTGAAAATCGATGGTAATGATGTGCTACGACCAAACCAATAATTATTGACTCCCGTGCCGGGTCATTCCTGTCGCAAAGGCTGTCGATTGCGATTCAACGCGGTAATGCAGCGAGCGTGATGGGCACCTTTGCTACCGGAATGACTCGGGGCGGGTTATTTGATTAATATAATATTTTGTATTTACTTGTACTCTGGATCCTCTGTACCATCAGATTTCTAATTTGCACCCACTTCTAGTATCTCTGTTTGGCCCTATGGTTGACTGGTAGAGAATGCCATTTGGCATTAAGTCCGCCATTTGTACTGCCTTGTTTTGTGCAATAAAGTTTAAATAAATAAATAAATAATATCTACTTATTTGGGTTGTGTTAGGTAAGTGACAGATACCTACCTATTGACATATTGTATTATTTTTGAATAAAGAACTACTTTTATAAAATATTTAATTGGGTCTAACCGATTGTCACACATATTTTCTTTTTCAGGTCTGCTCGTGAAATCTGAAGCTGTAAAGGTCCTGAAACATCGGGAAACTCAAATATCCTTAATTGCTTACTAATGTTTCGTAATATTCGAAAACCACAATATTTGTTGAAGGCTGTCTATTGTTGATCTACGTCATGCCAAAAACGTGCTTAAACGCAGTTTAAACGTAATCAATTGGATTAATCCGTATCTGTTTGGTAAAGCCTAGTATCTGACAAGGCTGAGAGGTATTGTATTTGTTCTGTACTTAGCTTAAGCCTTTTGCACACACGAATCAATAAAGCGACCGTGAGTCATGTTGTTTCAATCGTTTCATGTGTTTGGCGGTAATGTGCCATCGCAAAAGTCAAGTACTAACTTAGTAATGCCTTAGTACTACTAATGCATGTTTGTCTTTATGTTTGTCACATAATCGGCATACACACAATAAACCACAAAACAAAACATCGTTTTATTTACTTGATAATGTGCTAATTTTTTTTTCGATACTTTAGTCTTCAAGGTCATTTAATTTTTTACCATGGTTATTCCAAATATTTTTTTAAATTGTCAATTTGACAGTTCGCAAGAGTGTTGGCTGAAGAGACTTTTGCCTTGGAAACCGGATTTAAAAAATAAAATTGTCGATGGTCGGCACTTGTCAACGTCAAACCGTTTAAATTTTGACACACGTCTTGTGAAACTATTTACATTCTGTCACATTTTAGTGAAATTTTGACATTGACTAGTTTTTTTTATCGGGTTTCGTAGGCAAATGTCTAATTCTAAAGAAAGTAGTCTATTCAGTTTCCTAAGGTAGCGCGTAGTTCGACAAATACGCTGGACGACATATTGCTTTATGGTCGTGACGTCAGTCGGCTTTGGATCCCCTACGCTACGAGTACTAGAAGACGCAGCGTAGGGAAAAAAAAAACAAAGGGGGGGGCATACATTCAGCAATGATGTCTTTCGAGTGATATGGTGATGCTAAGTATTTGGAATACTTGGGATACGGAACCCTGAAGAATAAGAGTGCTTTGTATTACACTTACTTGCAAAGTAGAGGTATGCTTCTAGTACGTATGAATTCAGAACTTACTTTTGCTTTGTTAAATACGATGCATTGAAAGTGTTACGGAATACAAAACACGTCCCGCCGCATAATGCGAATAAAGGCTACGGATATTTATTCCAATACAGACGAAACCAAGATGGGGGGTACCTTATGTTTGGTCTGTTCTTGTTGGTTCTTCTTAATTGTTATGGTACTTATTATGTAGCCAAAGGCTGTTAGATTGGCGGAATCAAAAAGGTTTCGCTGAGTTACACACGTATGTATGTATGTATGCACACAACAACTGATAATAAATACATTCAAAACAAATAAAACGTTACACTCGTCCTTGACATCATCATTGCCATTATTATCATTACCTTAATTATAGTCACCATCACCTTCATCATAATCGTAGTTGTGATAATTATTATCATCATCACCATATTCTTCTTCATCATCACGATCACTCATCGACAAGTCGTGGCATCTTCGTCCGGTCTCACGGCCGCGGCCATACACGTGAGCGAGACACACGTAGCGCGCCGCGCCGCTCGCCCCTAAGACAAAGTTTGTGGCATCTCCCTTAGCGCAAGCGCCGCGGCGTGGGAACTAGACGTGTGCACCCGCGCCGATCGGCTTGAAATCGGCGTGGCCTTGTGTAGTTGTAATGCGCATAAATACAAAGTACACAAGGCCATGACATAATTATAAATCAATGAAATCGGGAAATCATGTACTTTGATGTGTGCGCATACAAATAATGTAACCTGCACCTTATATAAAGTATAGGTCAGCTTATTTGTATGCACATAAATTCAAAGTACACAAGGCCACGCCGATTTCACGCCGACGTGGCGTACACTGCGGCGTCGGTATAAAACCACGTGCACGTCACACGTCGCTTGCGCGTTTTCACGTCACGTGCTTCATAATATCCTGATAATTTTGCTTCTACCGCTCGCCGCTCATCGCTGCCGCTGCTTGCACGTATTCGTGGCCGTAAGCGAAACAAACCATTGAAACTTCCAACGTACGGAATAAAATATTCCAAGCAAGACCATAAATCCATCTCAACGTCTCGCCGAGTTCACCATCTAGAGTAAAAACGACCTAACGATGCGAATATACATTTACACTCACACCTTTCTCTCGTCACGAAAGAAGGGTAAAGTATCTACGCATACAGATAACTGAAATGTGGTGAAGTAATAATTGTGTTGAAAAATACTGTGTGAATAACTTTTTGCTTCAAAAGATCTCAAGAGAAATTGATCCCGGGGTTTTGAACGCGTGAAAGTAGTATTTGTGTCACAAGGGAGCAAAACTACGTTGTAACGTCGAGGGCGTACGTTGACATTAAAATTGAAGCGAAAACGAGGGAGCGTAACGAGGGATTCGAATAATAATAATAATAATAGTCATTTATTTCTGCCAATTTGGATCAATATTGTTAGTAGATCATTAAATTATTTATATATCATATTTAGGTTAGTAAACCATAATAAATAAAGTTTAAAAAGTTGGGTCCTGAGCGTAGTGAAGGTAAGCCTTAAAGCTAAATGGCCTGAACACTTCTATGCTAAAAATGTAAATTTCCAATAATTTTATATGAAAATAATTCAAATTAATTACATAGAAATAAATAATTTTCAAAGATAATAAAACATAATTAATGAATAAATAGTAGGACTGAAACGAACAATGTAAACCTGTTAAATTAATCCCATCAAAAACATAAATGTAAAATGAGAGCCAAGTTCAATATCGCGTGCACTTCGCCGACAAAAGAATTGAGATCTGCAAGAGCGCCAAGTTCTTTGCCCTAAATTTTTTACATACAAGGACATGCTACATACTCAATGCATTTATTTTACTTGGGGAGTAATTCAATATCAAGATTTGACTTGGCTAGTTTTCACAAACTAACTAAATTTTATAAAAGTAACATAGTCATAGTTTATTATCAAGCTAACAGTATAAGTAACAAGACGTAAACTAACTTGCGTACTTACCTTTACGAAAATAGGTTAATGATTTGATTGATTTTGATTTATAATATAAATTTTTATATTTTAAAACTAGCCAAGTCACGTCTTGATATTGAATTACACCCCAAGTAAAATAAATGCATTGAGTATGTAGCATGTCCTTGTATCTAAAAAATTTAGGGCAAAGAACTTGGCGCTCTTGCAGATCTCAATTCTTTTGTCGGCGAAGTGCACGCGATATTGAACTTGGCTCTCATTTTACATTTATGTTTTTGATGGGATATCATTACTTTTTGTACAGAAATTATTATGATGTGTAAATTACTTAATTATTATTTGTTAATTAGTTCTGTGTGCTAATCTAGTACATCTTTTGAAAGTTTTGAACAAACAAAGAATTTACCAAAACGGTTAGTACGTATTGGATTTTTATGTGCATATATGTGTAAGTGTGTGCGTGTGAGTGTATATGCTATTCTAGTATATCTTTCAAACAAAAAAAGAATTTTCCAAATCGGTTTATAAATGACAGAGTTCTGAGGCAACAACCATGAATAATAATAATAATAAAAAAAACATAAAAAAATCACTGTTTTAGATTTTTATATGTATACACACACAATTACTAAGCTGGATGCCAAATTTCACCTTTCTAGGTCACCTGGAAGTGGGTTAGGTTTTTGATTACTAGTCAGTCAGTCAGTCAGTCAGTCAGTGCTAAAAATACCGTTTTTTGGACTTTAATATCTCATTAACTATTTAACCTATATTAATGAAATTTGGGGTTCTACTTGTTCTAAAGGATCTTAATACATAAGCCAAATTTCATTTTTTATGTTAAATAGATTTGGAGTTATTGGGGGGTCAAAAGTGGCTCCAAACGGTTCGTGTAATATAACACACGGCTGCTGCTCGCTAGTTCCTGCGGTGAACTTGGCTGGACACGCTGCCGCGTGTCTAGATAATTATTGTATTTAATTTAACACATTATGGAGGCAGCTACGGATGGTTTGGTGTGGAACTAATAATTATCTTCTGCAAAATTTAAATACGTAGTTTTCAGTAGCAACGGGTTGTTAATATAAACGGCTTTAAGGACCTAACATCGCTTTTAATATAAACGGCTCATTTTGTTTTAAGTAAAAGTTACATATTTTATAATATATGACCTGTATTTTACGTATTCATTAAGTAGCTTGCCGATACTACGTTTATAAAAAAAAAAAACATTTTTTTTTTTTACTTATGTCGAAACAGATATACATTTTCGTTCCTGGAAACGTGAATATGCGATATGTCGAACTTAAAAAGAAAAACGCCCTATCCAAGGTTAAGCACCTGGTGGTAAAATCGAAGAGGCTTATTGATGTTACTGGTGACCGGAGAGCTGGCGGTTTCCTCGCGTCTAATTACGTTAGTATTCTGTGGTTTCCTCGCCTCGCCTTGGATGAGATCTAGTCACTTTTTCCAATAAAAGCTGAATATCTTGGAAACTACCTGTCCTATTCCCACCAAACGTAGTAAGAACCATATCGCCGTACAAGTCTTTCGCCTAAAAAACTGCACTAAAATTGGTCCATCCCTTTGGGACCTATGATGCCACACACATGTTAAACTTATAAAAAAATTGGGCAAGTGCGAGCCCGACTCGCGCATGAAGGGTTCCGTACCTATACATATATATTATCTATAACTAGTTTGTTGTATGGGAGCCCCTCTTAAATATTTATTTTATTTTATTTTTAGTATTTTTTGTTATAGCGGCAATAGAAATACATCATCTGTGAAAATTTCAACTGTCTAGCTATCACCGTAGTTGAGATACAGCCTGGTGACTGACGGACGGACGGACAGCGAAGTCTCAGTAATGGGGTCCCATTTTTACCCTTTGGGTACGGAACCCTAAAAAATAGTGCGTGGAGGCCCTCCGCAATGAAAATAGGAAGGGGTAGAAATTGTAATTTCAAAAGAGAAAAGCTAACAATCAATTGATATTCACAAGAGACGTACCTTGACATAACCTTAAATCCGTCGCATTGTCCGTGGGATTGTTGCGTTGAACGTTTAGCGCAACAGTGCTTTCCTACCCCCTCCACGGTAGCGTTAAACGTTACACGTTTAACGTTTAACGCAACCTTGTTGAAAGTCGCATTAGAAGTTTCACTTCAATAACACCCCGCTTTTTTCGTCGGAGGTTTAAATATGTTTGTCAAGGTTGTCAGCAATAATAGTATTTTATGCAATCGTTGCACAATGGAGGTTCTTAAAGTCGAGTACCGCGTTTAGGTCACGAGGCTTGCCGAGTGGCCTATGTAAGGTACGAGACTTTAAGACCTAATTGTGTAACTATTGCATACAATACTTTTTATGCGAGCAAAACTCAGAAAAACATTTTTTTACTTTAATCGTCATTCTCCAATATGATTTTTTATCTTTGATGTAGGTAGGTAACCTTTTTCGTTAAACTAAAACGGACCTATTAAAAAAAAACATGATCGCGATGGCCATGGCGGGTTCCTCGTGATTGGTGAATTTATTTGACAAGTAATTTCAACCAATCATTGAGCATCAAATAAGCTTATGTTCTCTTTTTGAAATTATTAGAGTTGTGTAGAGAGATGTCTTATGAATATTAAAGTTATGTAGCGGGTACCATAGAGTATAGAATTTTGTTACAGGATTAAAAAGTGCGTTATTGTGATTTTGTCTGTGAACTTATAATTGACAGATTAAAGTCTGCGAGTATAAAAAGGTTTATTACAAACTAAAATATTGTGCCCGCAACTTCATACGCGTTTTTATACCTTAGTCGAGTAAAAAGTATCCTATAACCACCTTTGGATGTCCAGCTATCCCTGTACCAAAATTGGTCAAAATCTGTCTAGCCGTTTCAGCGTAATGTGAGGACAATGGAAATTATCAGATGGCGCCGAGCGCCCATACAAAACAAAAAACGATCCTGCAACACACTATTAAGATTCTTCCTGAAATTATGACCCTGATAGAAAACTGATTTTCAATGCAAATCAAGAAGTTTATAATTATGATTATGATGGTATGGATATCGACTTGTCAATTTCACTTAATGGAATGTCAAAAATACCGGATGACTAAAGTCCAAACGTCAAAGTGCCTGATTGCTCAAACTTTACGATATCAAAGTAATTGCTTTTAGCTATGTTGCTTAAGGCTCCTTATCTTAATGATTGTTTTAGACATTTTTCTCCATGATCGAACATGTTTCTTAATTATTATGTTCATATTTAGAACAGGGCAATTGTAATTTATTGGTATATATTTGAAACGTACAGTTTGAATTTTTCATTGATAATTTATGTTTCAAAAACTACTCGAAATTGACAAAATTCCCACAGAAAACTGTTTTTTTCAACTTATTTTCGCAATGAAAGCATGAAATAGCTGTTACTATCTAGAACTCAGGGAAAAGTGTTACTCACTTTAAACAGTTGATTGAAATTATAAATATATTTGTCATAATATGAAAAATAAAAATCATTTTAAAATGTATAACGAAACTTAAGAGGCGTTATTAACGCCTCTTAAGATTTCTACGAATAGACTCGTATTTAGTCAAGACAAGGAATACTTATTACATTATTCAATGGATTTACAGACGCTGTCATAGCCTTTGATCTTTCCAGACTTTGTTTGATTTGGCATTCACAACGATATTAAATTCCTACGAAAGCCCAACTTAAGATAGTTAAACTAGAATTTGCAATTCATGAAATTGCCATGTACCTAACAATGATACCCCTTCGAACATTTTTTTCGCATTTTATTAGCCTGCATGAGTATCCCACTGCTGGGTGAAGACTCCCGATCAGATGCCTCCTCCGGCCAGCCATTAACGAACGTGTCCAGGTCGTCCCGCCATCTCCTATGCCTAGGCAGGCCTGCACTGCCCATCTTGTTGCACCCACTCAGTGGCCAAGTTAACCCACCTTTCCTCCTTGCATGCGGCAGACGTGGCCGGCCCAGTCCCACTTTAGCCTGTGGTGGTTGTTCGATAAACATAAATGAAACTTTTTAGGGTTCCGTAGCTAAATGGCAAAAAACGGAACCCTTATAGATTCGTCATGTCTGTCTGTCCGTCTGTCCGTCTGTCTGTCCGTCTGTCCGTCCGTATGTCACAGCCATTTTTTTCCGAAACTGGTAGGTAGATTTTGATGCAAAAATAAAAAAATAATATAAATACTGGGGGCTCCCCATACTTAGAACTGAAACTTCATCAAACACATACCTGTTTCTACGGATAGGTCTTCAACGTGGAAAAAACGCTTCCAAAGTGGAAAAAAGTTGGTCCCCCCCCTCTAACTTCTAAAATAAGAAAATGAAAAATCAAAAAAAAAACATATGATGTACATTACTATAAAAACTACCAACGAAAATTGTTTTGAACGAGATCTAGTAAGTAGTTTTTTTTTAATACCTAACTTTGCCCCTAATTTATATGGGGCGCTATCCGCGCTATACATACCAGGTGCAAACTTAATTTAACCACTTAGGGATGGAAAGTGTTTCTACGGAACCCTCGGTGCGTGAGTCCGACTCGCACTTGGCCGGTTTTTCATTTTTGTTTAGTAAAGAGGAGGAAAACATAAATATGAAAAAAATTAAAAGTTCCTTGACAATTTCCCAAATAAAAGAAGTGAGGTCTAACTGACAACTAAGTTCCTTCAAAGCTGCTTAGATAATAGCTACTGTCATGCATAAAGTTCTTCAATTGCTTTAAATGATTTTGATATGTTGTTTGCTACTCAATAGTGCAACTTTTACTAAATGTTATACTTCTACTTTAGGGCCACTGCCCGAAAAGGTTCGTGTTACCCACGGCCGGTGTGTTGCATTTTTGCTTCGCGAACTTGGCAGACACACTACCGTTCCTAGACACACATAAATAGTGCCACACATGTTATAAGAAAACAAGATATGACGATTGCATGATATAATGGCTTCTTATTCCCCTTTCTGAACCGCCCTCTGTATTTTTATGTTGAAAAAAGGTTCTAGTTTTGTATAAAATCTAACAGAAATGTTCTGGCTGTAGACCGAATGCTGGTTTTTCGATAAAAGTCGCCATCTACAGACGTGGTGCCGTGACCAGTGTCCTATTTTACTCTCGATGTGTCCGTGAAAGTGTTAACAAAATTTTAGGGTTTTTAGTGTGTGTGAATACTACGATTCATTCCCCATGTATGATATTCTGGCCTATATTTCCACCCCAGTTTTAATCAGTTTTTCTGCATTATTATGCCGAAGGTCGAGTAGTCATCTAGCCGTCGCCCGTCAGCCGTGATCGACTTGAAATTGGATTTCTAGTCGACACTCGTTGAACTAGGTTTTGCATGAAGTTGTTTACTTTATTTGCGAAATTCAGGTTTCGGAGCAATTTATTTTGTGCTACTTCAGAAAAAAAAACTTGCTTGCTAATATAGTGGCTTTCTGTAACCTTATTCCCGTGAATAAGCGTGTACAGATCATTTTTATTAAGAATTCAATCGATCACATTTTTATTGGGAGCAAAATGTCTACATGGGTCTAAATTTAGAGTTCTCTAAAAGTCAGAAAGTCCGTCATTCCTACGGAGTGCATAATATACAAGTGAATATTAATCTTTGTTGCACAAAGCATCGTTATGTTGTGATAAAAGAAATTAAAAATTGAATTAATAAATCAAAATAGTCCCAAATTAAGCTCAAGAAGGCTTGTTTTATGGGTACAAGACGACGATATACATAGATAAATATAATTCTTAAATACATGGAACAACCATGACCCAGGCAGGTTACGAACTGATAAAAGAGCATCTGACGGAAATATTCAAGGGCAGTATTGCCCTAGGGCATATCCCGAAAGCATGGAGAAAAGTTCGTGCCGTCTTTCTACCAAAACCAGGGAAAAAGACGTACCAAGAGGCGAAGTCATTCAGAAGTATAAGCCTATCATCCTTCATACTGAAAACACTGGAGAAGGTGATAGACGGTTTCGTAAGAACACAAATAGGAAATAGTGGGAAGCCGCTACATGGAAACCAACACGCCTATATGGCGGGAAAATCCACGGAAACGGCTCTACACAATCTGACAGAAAGAATCGAGAGATCACTGGAAGCAAAACACTACGCACTGGGATGCTTCTTCGACGTGGAGGGAGCTTTTGACAAGGCAACCTTTGAAGCGGTGGAAGAAAGTCTAAAGAGAGATGGCATAAATCCTACCATCGGGACCTGGATAAGTAAAATGCTAAGAGGAAGGGCTGTAATGGCGAAACTCGGAGGAGAAGTGAGACAAATAAGACCGAAAAGGGGCTTTCCACAAGGAGGATGTTTATCACCATTGATGTGGTGCTTACTTCTAGACTCCCTAATCGAGAGGACAAATAAAGGAGGCCTATACGTGCAAGCGTACTCGGACGATGGAGTCATACTGGTGCGAGGAGTGGCACTAGATGTGGTCAGAGACATAATGAGAAGAGGAGTGATGGAAATATTAGTATGGTGTAGGGATAGAGGACTGGATCTAAACCCTGATAAAACAAAACTGATGTTATTTACCAATAAGAGAAAAATAGAGAAAATGAAGCCTATCAGCATTCAAGGCAAAGAACTGGAGGTAGTCAAGGAGCTCAAATATCTGGGAGTGACGTTAGACAGTACTCTCAGATTCAAGACACACATAAGAGAACAGTCGGCAAAGGCCATAAGAACGCTCTACCAGTGTAAGAGGGCGGTCGGAAGAAAATGGGGCCTGAAACCAGCTATGATACACTGGATTTACAAGGCGGTGGTACTACCGAGAGTACTATACGGTGCCATAGTATGGTGGCATAAGGCCAACATCAAAGAATACCATAAAGAACTATCAAAAGTACAAAGACTGGCATGTCTTATGATCACGGGGGCAATGAGAACAACGCCCACGCAGGCGATGGAGATCATGCTCGGTCTCAAGTCACTTAAAATAAAAGCGGAAAAGAAGGCCATGGAACAATGGTACAGAATGAAAGCATGCAAGGAATGGAGAGGAAGCTTGGTGGACAAGGGACACGCACTTATTCAGAGGGAAGCAGGCTCGAAGGTGGGGATGCTTACCCAAAACAACGACCTCATAAAGAGACAGGAGATGTTCGATAAGAAATATAGGATACACATAGGAGAAAGGGACAACTGGAAAATAGAGGTGGAACACCCCGTGACTATCTGCTTTACGGATGGTTCTCGGCGGGAATCCACGAAACTAGCAGGAGCTGGCATAGTGATACCAAAGCTGGATAAGAAGGTACACATACCTCTGGGGAGGTACGCTAGCGTATTTCAGGCAGAGGTATGCGGCATAATGAGATGTGCACAAATAATAGATGAATGTTCACAGGAAGTGGGATCTGTCGTTATTTACACAGACAGCCAGGCGGCACTAAAAGCGTTAGACAAACAGATGGTAAGATCGTCCTTGGTAAAGGAATGCAGAGTAGCCCTGAACAAACTTGGAGAACACACAAGGACTACGGTAGCATGGGTACCGGGACATCAGGGTGTGACAGGAAATGAAAGGGCAGATGAGATGGCAAGGCTAGGAGCAGAAAGGGAACTCATAGGACCCGAACCTGCCCTGCCAATATCGGCAGAAGTCACGAAAGGAATTATAGCTAGGCTAATGGAGGAAGAGGCCAACAGACAATGGCAAGAGACGACGGACTGTCGACAATCGAAGACGATCCTAGGAGGAATCAACAGAAAAAGGACCAGGTATCTACTGGAACTAGGTAAGAAAACTCTCAGATTATTAACAGGCATAATCACGGGACACAACAGCCTTAACAGGCACCTACACATTATGGGAGTAGTAAGTGATCCATACTGCGTGCACTGTGGCCAGGAGGAGACGAGTAAGCATGTTATAGCAGAGTGTGGCATGTATGCGATAGTACGCTATAGCATCTTCAGAAAAGATAAACTAGAAGAGGAAGAGCTGAAGGGCATTAACCTTAAGGATGTCCTTTCCTTCTGCAGGAGAACAAGAAGATTCGAGGAAGAAGGCTGTATGGGAGCGCCGCCGGGACAGTAACCGTTGGCTCCAATTGGGAATTGGGCTGAATGAACGCAGCCAAGCGATCGACAGCCCGCCTGTTTCCGGCCGGGCGTCCCTACACCAAATCATCATCATCATCATGACCCAGGCACAAATATTCGAGTTCGTGACACAAATATTTGCCCTTGCCGGGATTCGAACCCGGGACCACTGGCTCAGTAGGCTCTACCACTGCGCCAACCGCATCGTCAAGATTGAATTGTTTTTTGCTGTTTACAACCGACTTCAAAGAGGGGTTTCTATTTTCAGCTGTAGGTATGTATTTTATCTGGTTATTTTCTTCACGTAACAACAGCTCTTTAGGTCACCGTAGCTTCACGGAAATAATTGAAAATTAAATTACAGAAGCGCTGGTCGCTCCAAAATCCCTCTGTCATTGTCAGTGACAATTAAATAGGAGTGAAATATAGCCGAAAAGAAATTCCGTTTTGATGCGCTTGACTAATATAACCAAATTCGGAACAAAACTGATCTTGTTCGAGTCTCTGGGTGTCTGTGCTGCGGCAAATTACAATTGGCAACAAGAATGTGAAATCACATATTAACCGATGGCTCCAAAGATACTAAGGAATCCGGTTTGGCTGTGTTTGATACCCAGTTAAAGTGCAGTAATAAGTTTCAGTTAAAAGTGAAAACATCCACTATGTACATAGAATTTGTTACGGACACAAGCCGAAAACTGTTAATTTATAAGCGAAATTTAATGTACATAACGTTAATTTATTTAATTTATTTTATTGCGCATAAAAGACGCTATAAGTCGAGTTATTATGTACCAAATGTATATAACAGTCCGTAAAAGAGACATATGTATGTAACTGGTCTAATCCCAAACCAATCCCGATCCGAAAATCACAATTCGATAGCGATGAGTATTGCATAAGATATTCACGTGGTGCCGAACCACGTGGCAATGTTATGATAATATTACATCACCTGTTATCGCTTCCGCAATAGTGCCAAGCGATAGCAACGGATAATCCCATCAGGAATCCGTTTTTATTATGTTTCTAAAGTAATTAGGTCAGACGCAATTCACGTTAACGTAAAATTAACGTGAATTATGAACCGTCCAATTAGAGCCCATTTTCAGTACGAAATCGTATCGGAATTTCGTTTTAACAATTCAAATTAACTTCACTATGACCTGATTGCTTAGAATACACTTAGAAATGCATCTGGACTCATTGCACTTACCTTTTATAGCCTTCCGCGACTTGCCAGCACAACGTAAATTTAACTTTATCGATCGATCCGACTTAATAGCTAACGAACCGTAACTCTTATCTTATAAAACGTAAGGCCATTTAATGCGGTGCAATGAAAGCTACAGAATGAGACATCTCACGTAGATATCGAACCGTAAACGTAGACACGACCCTCCCCGAACCGCTCATCCCGTAGACCAGAAAAGCCGTTAGGGCTGAAAAATGGGAAAATGAACGGCCAATCACGTAGCCAGTTCACTTTTCCATACAACGACTCTTAGAAAAGAACGCACTTGACGAAAGGGGCGTGCCGGCCGTAGAATGCACGGATCGACGCCTCCTATTGGCCTGCGTGCCAGCAATTTGCTTACGGGTCCTGAGTCTTGTTAGATTTTAAGGAAATGCATATAAGGAATTATTGTTTTAAAATGTTTACCATACTGCCGAAGAAAATTAAACAACGAACAAGTCAACCAGTGTTTTTATAACTCGTACTCGAACCTGCATCGAACCTGCGTCGACCTGCTGCCGTAACCAAGTTCGTCTGAGGTCCCATTCGCTTGGTTGATCTCCGAACTTCGGTCTACGTGCCCTACGTGATATCTACGTGACATTCACGTCGTGCAGCTACGCATCGGATCCGGAGCTACGAAACCGAACCTGTACTACGAGCTACGAACGTACGATCTTGCTACGTGTTACGCAGCATCTACGTGGCAACTACGTGCCGCGTCTGAACCGCCGTGCCTACGACTGGGATAGCCACGGCGACCGAACCGGAGCCACGAATTCCGAGAGCCGATAATACAGTCCACTGTGCTCACTCGTGAGCTACCGAAGAGGCAGTGTTGAGTGATTATCCTCAACAGAATTGTTAGCACTTGCAGAGGCTTTGTCTTACACCGGGTGATCAATCCAAATGGGTCAGCAGGGAGAAGTCATAAACTAGAAGAGATAGGGAAATCTGTTCTTAGGAACCATAGCATGACATGAGATTACTTGCAGAATTTTAAACAGGTTCAATTCCCGATTATGTATGATATTTAATTTTTTTTTAAAGCAGTTTCCATTAAATTGTCGCCATGGTTCCTAAGAACAGATTTCTCTATCTTTTATAGTTTCGTCTTCTCCTACTGACCCATTCGGATTTATCACCCTGTATAGATTCGTTTCACGCAGGCACTCAAGCAGGTTTGTTGTATTCACGGATTCAAAAAGTGCTTTACAGCACTTGGCTCGATGTATTTCGAACTATCGTGGCCTGCAGTATAATGCAAATACTTTGCAGATTATTCGTCGCAAATAAAGACATAGTATTCCAATAGGCGCCTTCTCATATTGGGTTACCAGGAAACGAAGAAGCAGATCGCCTTGCCAAAGAAACAGTAACGGATGGATTGTATACTCCCTGTTTACCATGTCATAAAGATCTCCTGCCTTTGGTGAAACAGAAATGTCTCAACATATGGAAGGGACATTTCGACGAAAGATCATTAATCATGTATATGGTACCGCAAACCGGGTAAGCAAGCTGAAGTGACAATGAACCGATGGCCGTTGGGGCAGATTGTTCTCGAGTGGAGACCACGTACCGGCAAGCGTAGTGTAGGACGGCTACCCGCAAGGTGGTCGGACGACCTGGTTAGAGTTGCAGGGACTCGCCGGATGCGGGTCGCTGCTAACCGGCCCATGTGGAAGTCTATAGAGAAAACCTGTGTCCAGGCAGTGGACGTCCTATGGCTGAAATTATTATGATGATGATATGGTACCGTAAAATTCAGTCTAATTTGCTTCGCATTCCTTAGTTTACAGATTGGGTGTAGTATATACTGTCAGATTCCACTCCGGATACAGTCCTCTTAATAATTTCACTTAAATATAATGGGAAAGAGTGAAACTCCGAACTGCCCGGTATGTAATGCAAAAGAGGCCGTGTACCATAATATTATCATGGTGGAATGTGCACGGAATTAAGTTGACAGAAGAGCCTGAGCCTTGCTATAAAAAAAACATATATTTGAAAATCGGTTTAAATACAAAGATCAAGCACCTTTCTTATAAGTACTTACTTATTTAAAAAAACTTGTTGTGACGTAAACAACCTCAGCTCCTAGAAGAGCCATCAAAAATCGTTGTAAGGGTACAGAGCAAAGTAAATTTAGAATTTTGAATATTTCGTTTCCTGCTACAGAAAAATCTGTATTTTTTTCTAGAAATGAGAGGGTTATTCCTACCTATAAACAAAAATTCAAGTCCTTTTTTTTAATTTTCAATCATTCCCCAATTAGGTACCTAATCGGAGGGTCTTGACAGAGCTCTTTCGATTTTAGACACCAATTAAAAGGGGATGGAGGTTCACAACTCTTCAAATAAAATGATGTAAGCAACTTGACCTTTAATTTAAATAAACATCATATTTTGCTACAGGCTACTCCTTTGATATTCCAATTATTACCAAAGGGTACTAAATTACGACAAAATTTAGTAATTAGCCTTTTCATTATTAAATTCTTTGTGCAATTTGGTCGAGTATATTTGCAATTACGGTTGTGTCCTTTTACAAAGTCCTGGGGGGTAATTCGACCAAATTTAGAGAGATGATGGAGATCTCTCCATTTCATCGCCATCCGTCACTTTTGACGTGTCCCTACTTGACAAGTGGCGATATCCCTAGAACATCGCAGCTTCGTCAATCCGGTCGCGCTTAATTTGCGCTTCCTTTGTAAGTGACGGCATAAATAACTGGCACATACTTTAACTTGACCGTGGAGTGCGTGAAATTAGTCAGTTACGTTTCGTTCAAAACAGAAATTCATAATGCATGTATAGCATTTTTGGAAATCATTATCGCCTTCGTATTTCCAAAATTGAGATGAGATATGTCACTTGAAGCTCATCGCATTTTGATGACAGTTCAAAGTCGATATCACTCTTATCTAATAGAGTTTTGACGTTTTGCGATCTCTCAAACGGCATTCTTGAATAAGTCCCTGGTATAAGAAATATGTTTGGAGTAACTCCATTTTGGAAGTCAAAAGGCCGTCACAAAGCGACGGCAAAAAAGTAATTTCCAATTTGGATCGCGTTTTGGTACAAATTTGGAATTTTGCTACTGGAATTTTATTTATTACTAGGAAATGCCGGCCAATTCATTTACGCGAACGAAAAGTCATAACGCTGTTTTTACTTTTTTGAATTTGGGTAAAACTTATTTTATAACTATAGTGAATTCAACAGTTAATTCAGTGAATAAAGGATTTTGACCTTACAAACGGTCCGGTAGTTTTGAATTTTTGATATGTTGTCTAGGATGGTTAGTCAGTGTTTAAAATGCAAAATGCACAATTCCCCCCCCCTCCGCGCCCGCCGCCATATTGAAAAAACCGGCCCTCTCTTCATATTTTTGCTCATATCTTCCTTTAGGAGCATTTGAGCTAGAAGAAAGCTTCAACAATGTTATAGAGAGTTAAATTTACTACATTTTCCATTTTATATTTTGTTTCTAGGATAGATAGCTACGGAGATATGCACATTTAAAAAAACTTAAGAAATTGCAATTTCCAACTCAAAAACAAACTTCTGGATTATATCTTCGTTTAGGAGCATTTTAGCTAGAACAGTGCTTGGGCAATTTTGTAGAGAATTAAATTTACTATAATTAACATTTAAAATTTTGTTTCTAGGACAGATAATTACGGAGATATGTAAAAAATAAAGTCACATTTTCGGAAAATGTGTGTAAAAATGGACATGAGTTTTATAAGCAATTATATTTCCTACATGTTTTAATTTGTCCTAGACTAGTCCGTAACTGAATGACAGCGTTCTAAACCAAGAATTTTGAGAAATTTTCGGAAAATTCGACTTTTCCTGTTTTTTAAATGTGCATATCTCCGTAACTAACCGTCCTTGAAACAAAATTTGAGGTGTAAATTATAGTAAATTTAATTCTCTACAACATTGCCCAAGCTTTGTTGTAGCTAAAATGCTCCTAAACGAAGATATTATAATCCAGAAGTTTGTTTTGCAGTAGGAAATTGCGATTTTTTACGTTTTTTTAAATGTGGATATCTCCGTAACTATCTGTCCTAGAAAAAAAATATAAAATGGAAAATGTAGTAAATTTAACTCTCTATAACATTGTCGAAGCTTTCTTCTAGCTAAAATGCTCCTAAAGGAAGATATGAGCAAAAATATGAAGAAAGTGCCGGTTTTTTCAATATGGCGGCGGGCGCGGAGGGGGGGAATTGTGCATTTTGCATTTTAAACACTGACTAACCATCCTAGACAACATATCAAAAATTCAAAACTACCGGACCGTTTGTAAGGTCACACATAGTACTTTAGTCTCTATTCACCGTATTAAGTAATGAGGTCGCGAAGACAGTTAACATACTTACAATCTTAAAGAAAAAAATCATTATATTCCACAATCATGGTGGGAGATTGCTCGGGACAGGGACGCGTGGAAGAATGAGAGGGAGGCCTCTGCCCAGCAGTGGGACAATATAGGCTCTTAAATAATAATAATAAAAATAATTGTACAATCATTCATTTATTATAGGTGCTTAGTCTAATGTGTTAAATCGGTTATGTGCTATTTGGAATCGCAAATAGAGGATTCCGTACCATCGTAATAAAATGGATGATAATTATACACATTTTTTTACGGCTCACTTGTTTTTGTATTTTAACTTATATTTTAATTAGGTATGTATGTTCATAAAACTACTAGGTTTATAAATAAAATGTTGCGGTTCATAAGATTACTAAATAGAAGTTAGTATTTATTGGAGCGGAGCGAGCGAAGCTCCCATGGATCGACTCGAATGGACTTTGTAACAATGCGCAGATCTCAGCGAGTTCTCAACCGATTTTAGAAATTTTTGTTTTAAAATGCAAAAATTAAATTTCGCTAGGTCGTGACGAAGAGAAAATTTCGAAAAAAAAAAATGGTTGCCTGTAAAGTCGGTTTTATGGGCGAAGGAAGATTTTACGTGACAACGTCTTTTTCTCGGTAGAATATTTATTTGTATCATATCCATTCACAATTTCCCTAACAACATTTTAAGTGTTACTTTCTGAACGCACCCATCACATGTGTCATTAATGTCATTATAGTGTCTTTATTTTACATGTTTTAAATTTAAATATGCGATAATCAGACTATTATGCATGTATGTTGTCGATTCCAAACCCTTATTTAGTCTAGATCTACATGTAATTATTCTAAAAATACCGAACCGACGGAACAAACATCATAATATGTTTGACAGGTAAGTACGAACAGTTTGTGTTTGTATGGGAATATAAAATTATCGTTTTTATTATTTTCCAATCATTTATTCTATATTTTCTCAGCGTTTAAACCTTCCCTTGACTTCCACGAATATTACAATACTAAAATTAGCCAAATCGGTTCAGCCGTTCTCGAGATTTAGCGGGACAACCGGCCCTCCTAACAGACGCGAGCGGGCGTTACACTTTTTCATGAGTGACTCCCAGCGCAACCTAATTTACGACGTTGTCACGTCTCTTCCCTCTTCCGTCTTCCCCCTTCCCCCTTCCCCCTTCCCCCTTCCCCCTTCCCCTTCCCCCTTCCCTCTTCCCCCTTCCCCCTTCCCCCTTCCCCCTTCGGGCCGCGGAAACGCTGGAAAAACACCACAAGCATTCACATATCTATAAAAAAGCATGTGCGAGTAAGACTCGCGCACCGTGGGTTCCGTACGAACTACGAATGCAATGCATATTGCTCTATCAAAAAGATAAATAACTTTACCGTTGGAAAACTGTTTTACGTACTTCAAATAAAGGCAATATTTCTTCTGGTCTAATAACAAGTGTATAGTCACAGATTATATAATACTATACTAGTACAGATGGACGAAGCGGTACAAGGAAATGGAACGACCCTAACTCTGGCTATTCAACTGGCTATTTTCTTTCCCTCGATTATCCAACAGATGGTAGTAGTGAGACTGCGATTTATGCGTCCCGGTCACGCCATCTAATGAAGAAATGGGAACATGATGTGCGTGTTGTCGTGCTCTTTAGCCTAACTAGAACATCACATGATCGATAGATGGCGCTTTATTCTGTTACGCGCGGACGCAAGTCAAAGCAGAAACGAAGGCATCGTACTTACGAGTAGCATCTCAATGTTTTATGCGCGCTGACCTTAAATCGTATCGTGATCTCTTTCAGACGGGCCGTGCCTATCTATACCTTTTTTCGTAAGCACAACAGCCACAAACAAACTACTATTTCTCGGGCGAGATAATTAATGTGGGAGATTGAAGGGTTTCGGTATTCGTTCGGAGAGTCGTTATCATCTGTAAATGTATTTAATTCTAATTTATCCTTACCGGGCCATAACTGTTAAGGTTTTAAGCCTTTTATCGACTTTATGTTTAAACTTCAGGGACCTTGTAAAAACTTTATAATGCACAATAATGTTAAGGACCGGTAAGGATAAAGTTACATTAGACAATAAGAATGACCCTCCACTGCTTTTAATATTAAATAAAAACAATATAGGTACAGGATCATCGTCTGTTTTATTTCATAATAATCATCAATTCATCACGTCATATTTACACTACTTAACTAAAAATTGTTATATGTGCAACAAGAGAGCAAAGTTGTTTTTGTTGCGAGTGCTGATTTTGAGCCCCGAGCAAGCGAAGGATTCTATGTTTGAATCACGAGCGTAGCGAGTGATTCTAATTTAGAATCCTGAGTGTAGCGTGCACGAGATGCAAAAAACTTTGCTCTCGTGTGGCACACACAGCTTTTCACCTCAACAGCGAGAACATATTACACATACCTTTGCAAAGGTAGAAATTTTAAAGTACATAAATCGACAGGTAGAAATATATACCAACTCGATATATATGTATTTATTTATTTTAAAATTGTGATTAGGATAAGATCGACTATGTATTTGTTTCGGAATAAATATGTTCGTTTACCAACTCGATTAAAAAATGAGACATTACATGTTTCATAAATTTATAAAACTAACAGCGCCCTCTCTAGCTTGCTCGTTCATCGCTGTAAAGTGGTGCGGTAAGATGTGAATATTAACGTACTCACATAGAGGTCGCTAAGGTGTAAAAACCTTTCAAATAAACAATGCAAAGATCGACACACAAAGCATAAGGAAAAATTCGTCAGGTCTACGTGGAGCGAGGGTAGCGAAGTGGCTAACGCGCTGGACCGGTAATCCAGAGGTACCGGGTTCGATTCCCGGTTCCTTCCACCAGGAGTTCCTTTTTCAATTTTTCTTTAAGCTTTGACCTTTGTATTCATGGTTTAAATAATCTATTTGATTTATATGTAACTAGCTGTGCCCCGCGGTGTTACCCGCTCATCCCACGGGAACACTAAATTTATTCGGGATGAAAAGTATCCTATGCCCTTTCCCGGGTCTCAAACTATCTCCATACCAAATTTCATCTAAATCGGTTCAGCGGTTTAAGCGTGAAGAGGTAACAGACAGACAGACAGACAGACAGACAGACAGACTGAAAGACAGACACTTTCGCATTTATAATGTTATAGTATATAGTATATAGTATGGATAAATACTTCTTCGGGTATTTATTTTTTGGTATAACGCGTATTCGGAACATGTTCAAGTTATTCGAAGTCGGATTCGAAAATCGAATTTCGAATCGATAGCGTCTTTATTACTCTCTTTTTCATATAGATATGAAAGAGACAGAGTGCATCGAAATTCGAATGATTCGAATTTTATACCGTGAAATACGCCAACTTTGCCTCCACAGGGAACTTTGCCCAAAACGCTACTTAAAAAAAGAAACGTTACTGTAGACAATTTCAACATGATTATGGCAACACTACTATTTTTAGTGGAAAATAGATTATATCTGTGGTATCACTTCATTCCGTAACGTGTTGGAACTAGTTGAATAAGGTGCGTGATTTGGCGGGGCAATTCTAGGTGAAGTTCTGGTGTATTTTTTACAGAATGGGGAAGCATCAGGTGAATGTATCTTATTACTTGTTATAAAATAAGAACTGTAGATAATTTTTACTGTAGTTTGTATTAAAAATACTTAT
The DNA here is from genome assembly GCA_947623375.1 of Apotomis capreana. Lineage (NCBI taxonomy): Eukaryota > Metazoa > Arthropoda > Insecta > Lepidoptera > Tortricidae > Apotomis > Apotomis capreana. Next base: position 13,304,916 of record OX392519.1, read on the forward strand.
TAAAACCAGTTATGATGGTGTTATCCAGTAACTTGCTAACCTATGAATGCTAACATTGCCCAGCCTAAAAAAGGGTTAGGGTTGTCACCTTGTCGTCATTTTACCTGACTGCGTAACACAAAAACATAGAATATTCACGACAATTTTTATTTAGATTATTCAAACGTGGAGTAAAAAAATAACCGCCTAACTATTTAATTAGTGCCCAATAATAAGCATACGTTTTTCATTTTGATAATGGTATTGGTGAAGAAGGTTTATCAACCAAAAGTGACAACCCTGACAATTTCAAACTGCTTGATGCGGCTTGTATGGGGGTAAAACAAAATACCTATGTAACATTGCCCACCCATATTGCACAGCACACGTGTTTGTATAGTTAAGACCAAGATATTTACGTGGAGCGCCATTATTACCCCAGATTTTATACTGATCCTTATCTTAACGATGTAGGGGCTATAGTTACGAAAATAATCGATTTGGGCAATGTTGGCAAAAGTTTAGATAACTTTACCCAAGGTGAAAATTGATAAAACACGTTGGTTAAATGTAGATTTAAAAATTGTTTCTCGTAATAAACGCATGCATATGAATACGATGGATGCGTTAGACACAAAAAAGCTTTATCCCGTCATAGAAAAAAAAGAGAAATTCGGGTTTTACGAAAAAAGCGGGCAAAGTTGGCATGTTTCACGGTAATTAACCTGTGGCTGAGAAATGACAATTCGCAGTCAAAAATTGTAAAAATTAAAAAGCTACTTTCTACTCACGCTCGAAACAAAATCGCATTTTGTTCACTGTTAAGGTGCGACCACACCGCCGCTTAAAATACGGAGTCGGTACGAAATCGCAGTGACGCATCGTATCCGTACCGTTTTTAACGCATGCCCTCCACACCGCTGCTTAAAATACGGAGACGCTACGGAATCGCAGTGACGCATTGTATCCATTGTATAATAATCCAGTGAATAAAGGAGTTTGACCTTACAAACGGTCCGAAAGTTTTGAATTTTTGATGTTTTCTAGGATGGTTAGTGAGTGTTTATCATGCAAATTTTTTAAATAAAAAAAGAACCGACTTCAAAATAACTGAAAAGCCAAAAATAACCCGTTCATATACAGATTACATTTCAATCACTTTTTGAAGTCGGTGCAAAACCTCACGTAAATATATAATATCCAACAAAAATATAAAAATATGCGCGGCATCATTTTTCATAGTAAAACTTGAGTGGTTTGGCACCGACTTCAAAAAGTGATTCAAATGTAATCTGTACATGAACGGGTTATTTTTGGCTTTTCAGTTATTTTGAAGTCGGTTCTTTTTTTATTAATTTTTTTTTTGCTTTTTAGTGATTCAAATAAAATACTTAGGTATGGCGGGGTGATCGGGTAGGTCTGTTTGCATGTATTGGTTTGGAAGGTTCGCTTCAAAAATCTTTCGTATGGGAAAGTCACGACGTACACGGTGCGTCTCCGTATTTTAAGCAGCGGTGTGGAGGGCATGCGATAAAAACGGTACGAATACGATGCGTCACTGCGATTCCGTAGCGTCTCCGTATTTTAAGCGGCGGTGTGGAGGGCATGCGATAAAAACGGTACGGATACGATGCGTCACTGCGATTCCGTACCGACTCCGTATTTTAAGCGGCGGTGTGGTCGCACCTGTATCTCGCAGCAAAGCCGCCATGTTTGAGCTGGTGAGGTGAAAATACTATTTTATTCTGTTTACATGACTGTCGCACAATTAAAAAGGATCATGATTATATCGCGTACATTACTTATCAACATACTTGCTCGTAAATCAAGGGTTTTTACATTTGTGTCCGACTGAAATATGATTTTTTGCCGAAACCGAAGGTTTGGTTTTGATTGTAAAGTAAAATCCACAGACCTACGGACTAAATTGACAAGTAAGTATGAACAAATGTTGCCACAGTTTGGCTAGTGTCGTTCTCAGCGATATTAAAATTATTGTTACATCGTAGGTTTAAGGTCCACCCAGACGGGACAATCAAATTGGCAATTTGATCGGCACATCTATATACCAACCTTTTCCAGTGATTATGACAGATCAAATGGTCTGTAGACCCCTAATTAGAGATAAAAATTTAATGTCAAACCAGCAATAATGTACATGAAGCATGCAATTATATATTTATGATAATTGATATGTTGGGACACTATTTAGGAGAGTTTATGGAATTAAAACGCGCAGAGAACTTAACTACGGTTTATTAAGATTCGCCATATTTTTACTCTCTGGCGCTCGCGGCCTCCCATTGGCTGTCGCTAGAACGCGCGCCATTGGCAGAGCGCGGACGCCGAGTTTTCTGCTGTGGCAACACGCCACACCACCCCCCCACGGAGAAAAATAACTATACAATACAATATACCACTGAGAAAATTAACATACTTAAATTAAATATACTTAAATTATATATACTTACATGATTATAACAGTACGTGAAAAGAAAGAACTACAGAACCCGTCATAGGTCAAAAGGAGTCTTAATGCGAACTCTTCGCCCAGAGCGCGTAGTTACAGGTTTCTCAGATTTCTCCTGGTCAGGTGGCACAATCGGAACAACGGGCACCACAGGTGGAGTTTGCGGAGACGTCGGCAAGGCTTGATTTGCACGGTCAGGAGCCCGATTGGTCGATGAGTGTGTTGAATTATCTTTAGTATAATAGGCCGGTTTTACTCGGTCCAGACTGACAGTTACATTTCGGCTTCCTACCATAATGGTAACTGTTTTGTCATTAATATTCACGACTTTAAATGGTCCCGTGTAAGGTGGCTTTAAAGACGTCCTTACGGAGTCATCTCTTAAAAATACATGAGATGAAGATGCCAGGTCCTTAAACACGAATGTAGAACGATGATTATGACGTGATGCAGGAATAGGTCGTAATTGGGACATTCGTCGGCTAAGTTGGATAGCTAGGTTTGAAGTATCTTCGACGCGATCCGTAGGCGGAGGTGCAACTATAAATTCGCCGGGTAGGCACAGGGGTTCTCCGTACACTAACTCGGCAGAAGAGGTCTGCAAATCTTCCTTAACAGCGGAACGCATGCCGAGGAGTACAACTGGTAACGTTTTATGCCAGGTTTCTTGGTGACACATCAGGGCAGCCTTAAGCTGTCGATGCATACGCTCAACCATGCCGTTGGCACACGGGTGATAACTCGTGGTGCGAACGCGTTTGCAAGAGCAGAGATCCATGAGGGCTTTGAATAGTGCTGCTTCAAATTGACGCCCTTGGTCCGTTGTCACCAGGGAAGGTACACCGAAACGAGCTATCCATTCTCTGAAGAATGTCTCAGCAACTTCTTCCGCCGTTATGCCCACCATAGGCCAAGCCTCTGGCCATCGGGTGAAGCGGTCCACAGCAGTGAGGCAATATTGAAAACCTCTGCTATGTGGGAGAGGGCCCACAATGTCAAGGTGGATGTGGCGGAAACGTTTCGTCGGATTGTTGAAATGGCCAAGGGGAGTAGACGTATGTCGGGTTACCTTGCTGCGTTGACAAGGGGTGCAAGAACGTGCCCAATCCCGACAATCTTTTTGTACGCCAGGCCAAACAAAACGTTCCGAAACTAGTTTGGCAGATGCTCGTGAACCAGGATGGCTTAGGTTGTGTAACTTTTTAAAGACAGCATGACGGAATGATGGGGTTACGTATGGGCGTGGTTTACCTGTAGAAATATCACAGAAAAGATCGACGTCAGTGCCCGGAATTCGGACCTTCTCTAATTTTAGAGAAGAGTCAGACTTCAACTTATGTAACTCCTGATCCGTTGCTTGTTCTTGTGCCAGAGCGGCATAATTATCCTCAATGCGGATGGCCTCTATACGAGACATCGCATCAGCCACGACATTTTCCTTGCCCTGGACGTGTACGATGTCTGTTGTAAATTGTGAAATAAAAACCAGCTGGTTAAGCTGTACTGGAGGCAGTTTCTCACGCCGTTGAGTAAACGCATAAATCAGCGGTTTATGGTCTGTATAAATGGTTGCATGTTGAGCTTCCAGAATATGCCTAAAATGTTGGACCGCTTCGTAAATTGCTAATAGCTCCCTATAATATGCCGGCGAGATAGCCTGCCGAGCAGTCAGTTTCTTACTGAAAAATGCTAGGGGCTGCCAGTCCTCGCCGATGCGCTGTTGCAAGCATGCACCGACATGGCTGGACGAGGCGTCCGTGAACAAACCTAGGTCTGCGTTCGGTAATGGATGGCTCAGGGTTGTTGCTTCAGCGAGATGATCTTTGCATCGCTGAAATGCAACTTCCAATTCTGTGGTCCATGGTACTGGTGAAGGCGCGAGGATGAAGGACCACTCCTTGGTAAGGAGAATATGAGGGAACAGCAGGGACGAAGGTCCCTATGTGTCCCGAAGGCGAAAAATGGAAATGTAAATATGGGGCGAAGCCTGCCGTACCTTTATCTCGACGTCGATGGGTTTCGGCGGCGCCGCCGTATGCTGGTTCTGTTCTTCTTCCGCACTGATATTCACTTCGTTGTATTTTTTATTAGTTTTAAGCGCGAGCGATTTTTATGGATCTTGTTTTCGCGACAGACGTCAATTTCGAATGTACGTAATTTTTCTTCTTATTGGTTTTGGCAGGCGTGCGGGTGACGTGAATATGAGGTCGAGGTTTTAATGATGTGACATGAAAGAAGGTGAAATGTTCTTATATAAACAGATGGCGGTAACATTTCCCCCCGACCTTAAAGGGTTCCCTTTAAAAGAAACCAAAAGATGCATGTGCTCCTCGCAATTGAAGTAGGCAAACATACATAAACGTCAGTTAGTATTCACCTAACCATAAACTTAAATAGGCGAGACTTACGCGGAAATTAATTAAACTAAAGCGGGTTTTTTACAAAATAAATAAGTAAAGTACTATATTATTGACTAGACAGTGGACACAATCGCACTACAGGACGAGTGAGTGTACCTCTACTCGTTCTTACTGTGACGACACGAGTTGTGCCATCCTTTGAGGGATGTACTGCCTCAACGACACCTAATGGCCATGAAAATGGCGGTATATTATCAACCTTTATAATGACCACTGTGCCAACATGGATAGGTACTGATGGAACCGACCATTTTGCTCGCGACTGCAGCTGGTGCAGATATTCGGCACTCCATCGCTTCCAGAAAGACTGCACTATTTTGTCCAGAAGAGTATGACGGTCGAGTAGATTGACAGCCAATTGATCGGTCAGCAGCGCGGGTACAGAAAACAGCGGTGCGGTATTTAAAAAATGAGCCGGAGTAAGAGCTGCTGGCTCAGCGGGGTCACTGCTCATGGCTGTCAACGGGCGCGAATTTACGATGGCCTCTATTTGCGTAAGTGTTGTCAGAAGTTCCTCATAGGACAATATCTGAGCACCAATTGCCTTCACAAGATGGTTCTTTACTATCTTCACCATGCTTTCCCACGCACCTCCAAAATGAGGGGAAGCCGGTGGGATAAACTTCCAATCGATGCGATGTTCAGCAAGCTCTTGCTCTAGGCGTGGGCGATGATCGTCGAGGAACTTATATAGATCTCGTAAGTATGAGTTGGCCCCAACAAAATTAGTGCCATGGTCCGTGTATAGACATTGGACTGGGCCACGACGTGATAGAAAGCGCTTTAATGCCGCTAGGAAGTTGGCAGTGCTCAACTCTGTTGCTATTTCTATATGCAAACAGCGTGTGGTGAGACAAGTGAAAATGCACAACCATGCTTTTCGGCTTTTTACTCCTCTGCCACGAACAGGTGTATACTGCAAAGGACCTGCATAGTCACACCCGGTGTGTGAGAAGGCCTTGTCTACCTGGTTTACACGACAACTCGGTAAATCCGCCATTAGTGGAAATGTTGGTTGCGGTTTCGCTCTGTAACACGTGTTACATTTATCAACTCGTTCACGAATAACTCGTCGAGCGGCGAGTATCCAATATTGATGCCTGAGTAAGGACATCAATGTTTCAGGACCAGCGTGCAGATACTTCCTATGGAAGTAGTCTACTATTAAATTGACCACGTGGTCGCGGCGCGGTAGCACAATCTGGTGCTTTTGAGAATAATCCAACTCTGAGTTTGAGAGTCGGCCGCCAACGCGAACCAATCCGTCTTTGTCCATAAACGGTTTAAGTTTTTGTAAAGCGGGTGAGCAACATTTATTGTTTTTAATTTTGTCGATATCTTTGCTGAAGTGGACGTTCTGTAACGAAGACAAAATTTTGTTCTCAGCGAACTCTAGGTCAGACCGAGTAATCATCACGGTGCGCGGTTTTGGCTTTAAAATGCGGTATACGTATACTATTATACGCAACAGTCTGGACCAAGACGAAATTCGCTGGGCGAGAGAGTACAGCGGAGACTCTGTTGCATCTGTGGTTGCTGCATGTGCGAGCGGTTTGAGCTCAGGCACTTCTCTGACTGATTCGCTATCAAGCTTTCTCAACGGCCATTCTGACGGATGCTTGATAATCCATTCCGGTCCACTGAACCACAGGGGGTGATCCACCAGCTTCGCGGGTGACAGGCCACGTGACAGGCAATCAGCGGGGTTCTCAAGTCCCGCCACATGATGGAAGCAGCTGGCTGGTATGTGCTCTATAATCTTCACAACTCGGTTGGCGACGAACGTCTGCCAGCGGTGCGGTGACGAGCTGATCCAACAGAGGACTACCTTGGAGTCGGTGAAGGCAAAAACCTTGTCAATTTTATAGCGCGGTTCGAAATTGTCCAGGACCTTTCGCATGAGCTTTGACAGCAGTACAGCTGCGCACAATTCCAGTCTTGCAACAGAAAGCGTTTTAAGCGGTGCGACCTTTGACTTGGAGCACACTAGCCGGACTGTCACCTCGGTCCCATTTATCACTTGCAGATACACCACTCCTCCGTAGGCCCGTTCAGATGCATCACTGAATCCTATGAGGTTGACAGTACAACCCTGCACTACTCCAAGATGACGCGGTATGCGAATCTCATTGAGCTTTGGAAGCTCAGAACAAAAACGATTCCATAAGTCCACAATGTGTGGAGGGGGAACATCATCCCAATCACATTGGTTCATCCAAAGTTCCTGAATAAGGAGCTTTGCGTACAGAACAACGGGTCCCACGTTATCCCATAAACGCGCGACAGCAGACAAAATTGTCCGCTTCGTACACGCTGAGTCAGGCGCCGTGACTTTGAAATGAAAGTAATCACTTGACTTGTTCCAGCATAAGCCAAGGACCTTTTGGGATACCCCCCGATCCATTTCAATGTCTACGGAAGCTCGATGCGAAGCGGGTATCTCGTTCAGTACGGCATCCGAGTTACAAGTCCATTTCACAAGGTCGAATTGACCTCCTTTGAATAGATCGATCAACTCCTTAGAAGCGGCAATGGCGACGGCATCATCTTGCTGCTGTGAGTCTTCTGACATTATGCTGAAGCAGACATCATCCATGTATGTGCACGAAGTTGCGATTGACGCTGCTGTCGGAAACTTATGTCCGTCGTCAGCAATCAGCTGACGGACGACGCGGAGTGCGTGGAATGGGCTGGACTTCATTCCAAAGCAAGCACGACTGAATTCGTATACAGTGATAGGATCTTGCGGTGAGAATCTATATAAGATTCGCTGGTATTGGCGATCGGATTCACGAATACCGATCTGCAAAAACATTTGACGACAATCAGCCGAAAGCGCTATTTTGAATAGGCGAAAATTCAAGAGGATTGAAAATAAATCCCCCTGTAGATTGGGGCCCGAGTGTAAAACATCGTTTAAGGACAGGCCTGTACTTGTCTTGCTACTCGAGTCCAGAACCATGCGCACCTTCGTCGAGGTCTTGTCTTCGCGAACGACTGCATGGTGCGGGATTATGTAAGCGGCGGATGAAGCTTTCATCGATCTCGTTACCTCCGATATATAACCCTTGTTGACGTATTCGCGAATGATATCGTCATAGGCGGCACGTAAAACGCTCGATGATTCAAGCTTCCTTTCAAGACATAAAAAACGTCTATGAGCAGCAGAGTGTGACTCTCCTAATTTAAACACATCGTCGCGAAAAGGCAACGCGACAGTATACCTTCCACTAGCATCCCGCGTAGTGGTGGCGCGGAAGTAATCCTCGCATTCAATATCATCTTGACTATGTGCGGGCGGAGCGGATATTTCCTCAAGTTCCCAAAACCTTTTGAGGAGGAGGTCCAAAGAGTCTTGGACAAATGCACAGCATGCCGAGGTAAATTTACGCGGTACCCGCAAAGCAGGAGCGGAGCCCATTAGAATATACCCCAGGACAGACTGAATAGCAGGCGGTATTCCATTGACGTCACTATGTACCACATTTGGTAGCAATAAATGCGGAAATATAGATGCACCCAATAGTACATCAATAGCGGCGGGCGAGTCGAATGTGTCGTCTGCAAGTGGCAGCCCTTGAATGTGCGAAAACGCGGACACATCCACGTACACTGACGGCAGCTCGTCCGTAATTCGATCGACTACGAGACTTGACACATTAAAATTCACGTTCACATTGAATCGCGAAAATATTTTAAAGTCTGCGGTACCCTTACTGGGTTTCTCAGCACCACCAATGCCACGTACAGTCACACATGAATTGTTGTTATAACTCAGACCTAAACGCGTGCAACATTCTTGAGTAATAAAATTACTCTGAGAAGCGGAGTCGAGTAGACACTTTACACGGTGTATACCACCAGAATTGTCGCGTATATGTACTGTCGCGGTAGACAACAATATCGTGTTATTTGTCGTACATTGCGCGCTTTGTTCGGAAGCTTTATTGTTCGCGACCGCTAGTACTTGCGCCGCAATGGACGTGCTACAAGACGGATTGACATTTGACGGCGGTACTGTTGACTTAATATTGTCAGTCGAAGGAGGTAATATTGCGGAAGTATTTGGCATACCAAACGTCGCAGGTTTTTCGTTTTTTACAGTCAATTGGACGTTGGATGTCATTTGATTTTTATTGTTATCAAAATGTAACATTGTATGATGTTTTTGATGACAATGTCGGCATTTTAACACGGAATTACAATCGCGGGTTTTATGCTTAATGCTTAAGCAATTTACGCATGCATTACGTTCCTTTACGCATTTAAATCGCTCGGAAGGCGTCAAATTATTGAACGCGGGACACTTGAACAAATGTTCATGAACAATGCTATCGCAAATGCATTTGCGAGGATTCGCACTTGCCACATAGCTTTGTGGATTTGGTGCGAAGCTTCGCAACGGCGTTTTCAAAGATTTATCACGCGAAGTACTAGCAACGGCGGTGCAAGTATGACTAGCCTGCGTATTTTGATAAATCCTATACTGACTCTTCATGAAATCGGCGAGGTTATTAAACGAAGGAATTTTGACATTACGATATTGCATTTCAAATGCTCGAATCGTTTCTTGATCTAACTTCTTTAAAGCTACATGAAGAAGCATGTAGTCGGACAAATCACCGAGTTTCAATGATTTGAGCGCATTCGCGGCTGTGACAAATTTGTCAATGAACGTTTGGAAGTTAGATGAAGAAGCGGGTCCGTTTATTTTTAAATTCAGCATTTGATCCATGTATGTGGATGCGAGAGTACGTTTGTCATGGAACCTGTCGACTAAGCTACCAAGGATGAGCTCATAGTTATCAGCACACGGCGTAATGCCTGAGAAAGCGGCTTGAGCTTTAGGCGACAGCTTACCTATGAGATAGTACAGTCTCTCGTCATCTGTCAGCGATGGGTTGTCGTGCACCCTTGATTTAAAGCTAGCGTAGAATAGCGGCCAGTTACGGATGTCTCCATCGAAAGCCATCAATTCCATTGCTGGCAAAGCGGGCATAGGCCTCTCCACCCTCGAAGGCGGCAAAGCAGTTGGCGCGGCGGCTGATTCCAGCCGTTTAAGCACTCGTCTAATACGGCAATACAGGTCTTCGAATGCTATTATTGATTGGTAGTTGGGAACGGCACCTGTCTTGCCTCTCAGCAGCGTGCGATTGTGTTCATTAACCACCTCTTTGAACTCGGTACGAATTTCCTCAATCGTGTCAACAGCATTGAGAAAATTCTCTTTGCTGTCCTCGTCAGAATCAACCAGCAAAGATTTACTGTAAATGTTCTGCACGAGTTCAAACAGGGTGTTTCTCTTCGCCTCAAGCATCGACAGCTCGTCTTCATAGTACTCGCTGTCGACACTTTCGGATTTTTTTATATTTAATTTATCCATTTTGCGAAATTGTTATATAAAACATTAATAAATTTATCCCTACTAATAGGAATAAATACGCTTACATATATTTTACCTACTTAAATTGCGGGAGCGGTTATTTTATAAATTTTAAGCAGGTAATTCCTATGTAAGGGCGAGCGGGGAAGAAGACGAAGTGAAGAATTAATGAATGTGGTGCGGAAGAAGATGGTATCCGGTTCGTAAGAACCAAAAATGAAGACGCGGGAATGAAGGACCACTCCTTGGTAAGGAGAATATGAGGGAACAGCAGGGACGAAGGTCCCTATGTGTCCCGAAGGCGAAAAATGGAAATGTAAATATGGGGCGAAGCCTGCCGTACCTTTATCTCGACGTCGATGGGTTTCGGCGGCGCCGCCGTATGCTGGTTCTGTTCTTCTTCCGCACTGATATTCACTTCGTTGTATTTTTTATTAGTTTTAAGCGCGAGCGATTTTTATGGATCTTGTTTTCGCGACAGACGTCAATTTCGAATGTACGTAATTTTTCTTCTTATTGGTTTTGGCAGGCGTGCGGGTGACGTGAATATGAGGTCGAGGTTTTAATGATGTGACATGAAAGAAGGTGAAATGTTCTTATATAAACAGATGGCGGTAACAACTGGTTTTGCGCCTTTGAGCTGCGACGAGGCTAGAACGTTGTTCAGTGGAGCCTGAAGTTCAGCAGCATTTGGGAGAAAACGGCGGTAAAAATTAACCATGCCTAAAAATCTGCGGAGACCTTCGACCGTTTTTGGTAAAGGGAAATCTCGCAGAACTGATATTCTCTCAGGAGGCGGACGAGTACCATCTTTAGAAATACGGTAGCCTAAGAACGTGACCTCTTCGGCACCAAACACACACTTTGTTGGATTGACTACTACACCGTATTCGGATAGGCGCTGAAAAAGAACCCGCAGATGTTCGGCGTGTTCCTCAGCGGATCGGGAGAAAATTAAAATGTCATCAACATAGGGGTAACAAAAATCTAAGCCGGTCACGACCTCGTCAATAAAACGCTGGAAGGTTTGACCAGCGTTTCGAAGTCCATAACTCATATATGGAAACTCGAAGAGCCCGAACGGCGTGGTAATGGCTGTTTTATTGATATCGTCAGAATTAACCGGAATCTGTTGGTAAGCTTTTACTAAGTCTATAGTGCTAAAAATATTACAGCCGGACAGGTTGTACGAAAAATCTGCTATGTGACGGACAGGGTATCGATCGGGTATGGTTCTGGCGTTTAAGGCGCGATAGTCGCCACAAGGACGCCAGCCATTCTCTCCCTTACGAACCATATGCAGAGGACAAGCCCAAGAACTGCTCGACGGTCGTGCAGTGCCACATTTGACCATATCCTCAAACTCTTTCTTTGCCGCCAGTAATTTTTGGGGGGCAAGACGGCGAGGACGGCACGAGACCGGAGGACCATCCGTGGTGGTAATAAAATGCACGGTGGAATGCTTGATAGTCCTTGCAATACCAGGTGGCTTCGTCACTTCTGCAAATTCATTAAGGATTTTCTCCCATTGGGAGTTGCCAAGTAAAATGGTCTTTACACTGGGTTGGTTTATCTCAGCTACCGTTGCGGTTGCCCGAAGATTGGTAGTGCCGTCGATCAAACGTAGGTTGCGGCAATCCGGTAACAGGTGATAGTAGGCTAAGAAATCAGAACCAATGATTGCAGAACCTACATCCGCGATAACAAAATTCCACCTGAAGTCCCGGCGTAACCCGAGGTTAAGAGTTAGAGTAATGTGGCCGTAAGTAGTAATCGTACTGCCGTTCGCGGCCCGCAGCTCAAAACCAGAAGGGTACTGCTTGGCTTTAAGAAGGCTGCGAGGATAACAACATAGATCAGAACCGGTGTCGATCAAAAATCTACGTCCAGTTCCACGATCTGTAACGAACAAACGGCGGCCGGGGTTGTCACAATCAGTAGCCGCCTCTACTGACCGTCCTTGGCGTTTCCCTCCTTATTGGGAACCCAGCTGCACGGGCTGATGCATTTGCTCGCTTTCTTGGCATAATTCTTATGATACCAGCACATGCGTGGGCCAGAACGAGACGCTGACCTTGATCTTGGACGCGAAGCGGACCTGGATGAGCGCGAGCGATTATTGCTCAAGGAATCCACCTTCTTGGACAACTCCTCCAGACGGTGCATTATTTTATTTAAGTCAGGCGGGGAACGAGCTCTAGCTTCACATACGGCGGCCGGAGTATGAGGTAAGGTGTCCATAATGTTATCGGCAATTTCAGCCACCTTCTCTAAGGGCAAGTCTTCCTGCGCCATCAGGATACGCTGGACTTCAGCTGGCAACCGACGCATCCACAGCTCGCGAATGATGTCGTCGTCCCCTTTAGGTCCTTTCAAGGAGCGCAGGTGCCGAAGAAATGCCGTAGGCTTCCGGTCGCCTCGTTGCTCCTCACTGAGCAATTGTCGCGTGCGTTGCTTTTTGGACGTTGAAAAACGTTTAATGAGCTCCGACTTAAGGTGCTCGTATTTGTCTTTACTAGGTGGGTTGGCAAGGATGTCCTCCACCTCGTCGGCCAAATGGGCATCCAATTTGGACAAGACGTGTCCATATTTTGTCGAGTCAGACGTAATACCTGCTATCTCGAATTGTGCCTCTGCCTGCGTGAACCATATTTTCGGATTATCACGCCAAAATTCCGATAATTTAACTGAGACACCCATAACTTGCGGCTCCGGGATAGTTTGGAGCTGAAGGCTTGCGGTTTGTAACATGGCTATTTGTTTTTGTAATTCTGTGACTTGTTTCTGCAGTTCTTCCTCTTTGGACGACATTGCGAAATATGAAAATAGTTCAATTCGAAAACAAAACAAGTCAAATTAAAGAGAATTATTGATGAAAACAATAAAACACTTAAAATATCTTAAGTGAGTAACAGGTGAATAACAAGTGAGAACCTGTAGTAGTAACCGTGCACAAATATTCAAAATAATTTTACCAATGCAACGTTATTATTCTACTTTATATAGCAAGCTAAGCCTATACAATACACTCATATGCCTATTAAATTAAACATCTAGTACTAAAATAACCTCGGTTAAACATAAACATCAAATAGAAATAACCTGATACCGCGTCCGTAATTTAAAACTCAAAGCTGTCGCGCGAACATAAACAATACGGCTCTAAGTAATAGCACAAAATAAAGACACGTAATAGTAACGCTAACAATAACAAATGAGAAATGACGCGGCGGGTTATAAAATAAGCTTATAAGTATTTGAAAAATTCCCAAAATATGTATAACATAGTATGTATGGGTACATATAACTAATGCGATACCTAACCGAAAGAAATGAAATTATATTTACATGTTATATGAACATAGTTATTCAAACTGGCTTCGTTTTTCTGAAGCAAGATAGGTTATGATAATTATATTACACAAAATTACTCAAAATGCAGTCTAGGTGCAAAACAAAATCTATGTCTACTTAGGTATAGGTACTTAATTTAACGCGAAATAGTTCGTGAAAAACGATACGCGAATGTGTTCGTAAATAAATACGCGCGCACTTCACTGACGACACTACACAACGCAAATAACACAACCGAGAGTTGAATCTAAAACCAAAAGTCTCGTCGTTTTTGGAAACGTTGGTAGGTAAATGAAATTGGGCTTAGCTGAAAACTCCTGCGGCGGCGGCGACAGCGGCGGCGGCAACAGCCCGGCGGCGCGGATGCGCCCGCGCGGACAGCAGGAGGCGGCACAGCTGGGCGCTGGACCCCAACAGGCATAAATCAGGGTCGGCTCCAGGCATCGCCCCTGGGGCGATTGCCTTCAGCAAGCGGAACACTGCAGGACGGCAGTGAAGGACGGCCACGGCAAAATGTCGCGGTCGGCGGCATCAAAGGAAAACCGCGCCCGGCGATGTAGTTGCATATAATACGTTTAGGCAAGGTGTGCCATTGGCAAAACTATGCAACTATACACGCTAGTGTCCCTGGGCACGGTAAATTTAGCCGCACGCACCATTCCCACGATAAAATAAAGTTTTTATATCGAAACTTCGCACTTTCGTTGTACTCGCGAAAAGTTCATTGTACACAAGTTTTTTTACAGCGAAAACTGTCGCATTCTTGTAGCCCTCGCGAAATGTTCATTTAGAACGGGGTCACCACTGTTGGGACACTATTTAGGAGAGTTTATGGAATTTAAACGCGCAGAGAACTTAACTACGGTTTATTAAGATTCGCCATATTTTTACTCTCTGGCGCTCGCGGCCTCCCATTGGCTGTCGCTAGAACGCGCGCCATTGGCAGAGCGCGGACGCCGAGTTTTCTGCTGTGGCAAAACGCCACAGATAGTTTATTGAATACATACATTTAATTAAATGAATTAATAAAATTATTGTTCGTTATTTTCAAATTCCCAACAATGTGGTCCATCTTTTTAACAAAAAAAAGCGGGTATCTTCAAAAATAGTTGACCGCTGTTTACAAACTACTTTTATGTATCTAACGATATATGTTATCATTGCTATTACGAGTGTTTATTGAAATTGTTACGTGTTATTATGGATTCGCAAGATTCGGGACCAGAGCCATGTTCATCAAAATGTTCGCCTCCGATATAAAGGAGAACAAAATCTATTAGTGAAATTGAAAAAGAGACGATTCATGAAGTTTACGTTTATATTTCTAATGAGATGGTAGACAGATTGCAGGACGAACAAGATATCCCGGAGGACATTCATGACAATAAAAACGAGTGTGTCCTGAAATCATCCGAAATTCTTGGTGTTTCAAGAAGTTCAGTTTTTAAAGTTTTGAAAGAATACAAAGAACAAGAGAAGTTTACAAAATGTTACAACTCGACCATTTAGTGGACAATGTTTCGGATCGTTTTATTATAAATGTAACTGATGATGATGATGTAGATGACGAAATAACGGAGCCTGGGAATGAATAATATTTTATAATAAAGACTAGTTATCGTCGGACAAGTTGTTTTATTTTTTACCTACAGGCTCGGAAACTTTATGCTTTAAAACTAGTGGGTAAAAACGCGTTTTATCCATCCACTACCTCGAAAATCAAACAAACCAAAACTTGTAACTCTTATTTGAAACTAATATACTTATTTTTGATTTAAACTAGTCTGTTATTTGTACTTGACAACTTCATCCAATATATTTATTAGCGTAATCATTAAAAAAATATTATACAGGGTGTAACCGACAGCGTACCGAAAACGAAAACTGTAGTTTTAGACCATAATCACGAACTGAAAACGAGTGTTCATTTTCTCGGAAAACTCAAGGATAAGATTTTCCAAAATAAATTATAAAACTCGACGCGCAATGTATTGCGTCCAATTCTCTCGGGCGCAGACGCGCGGGGAGGGGAGCACGCGGCAAGCGGCGCTCCCCACTCCACTCACGCGTCAGCGCAAAACATACCGTTACGCCAATGCGCATCGAATGACATGAATGAATGCAACCACAAAAACAACGCAACCTTAGATCACAACTAGTGTACTACCTAACACCAATAACAACTGAACGATAAATTAAAACAGTCTAACAAGATTATTTTTCATTCAAGCAAGTAAAGCAAATAAAATGTGCGGGTAGGTAAACATTAATGCGGGTAGGTAATTAAAACAGTGCGAGCGCACTGGCCTGGCGGATCAATGACCGGCCAGTACCGTTATCTTTCCCACTCCATGCGCCTGTGTTGTACCGTAAAGCTTACATAATACTGTTTGTGATACATTGCGTGTTTTGCGAAAAATGCTATTTTCATGCGATTTTTCATGAAAAATTGTTACCGGTAGAGTTCGATTAACGGAAAAATAAAGAAAAAATGAAAACTCGCGAGGAAAATTTGTGAATTTTCTCAAAGAAATTTCCACGATTTTCCAGCCCAGAATAATGGTCTGAAGCCATGGTTTCAGTTTTCGGTACACCGTCGGTTACACCCGGTACAAATAATATTCGCAACAAGCTTCGTCAACGTAACCTATAGGAACAACTTGTCGATATATTGTTATCGACATATACCCTTCACTATTTTTATTTTGCTGTTCCTGGTATCATTTTACCTGTCAGTCATTTGTCAATTTAGTCCGTAGGTCTGTGGATTTTAGTATAGTTCCGGCCTTTGACTTTGAGTAAAATGTCACTGAGCCGTTTTTCCCACAAATTATTGAAGGATCAAATATGTCGCTGGCGTAATTGACCGCGCGAGCGAAGGCTCCGTTTCAGCTTGGCCCAAAATTACTTCGTATGTCAAGATATTTGGATGTCTAGATGCTTTCTGGCTGTTCTCCCCTAAAGGTGGTATTTCTCAATTGATTCTCAACCAATTTTGGGAGTAAGTTTGATAAATATAGGTACATATTTATTTTTTGCTGATTCAGTTTTCCAAAAGTTAAAGGATATGCGAGTTGAAAACATAAAAAAAAAAACAAATGTTAGCAATTCCAAAACTAACTCTCACAGTCTACAGCTCAGGCACTCCGCACTAGTATTACAGGGTTCTTTAATTCAAAGAAATGCTAATAATATCATATTGTTTGAATAAAACAGTTAAAACGGATTATACCGCGTATATTATTAATTCAGCCTTCCTGGGACTATCATAAGTGACACTGGGTCTAAATTAATAAACCCAAAAAATTTAAAAATATTAGGAACAAAACAATTGACACAATATTTTGAGTAAAATAGAAAAACTAAATCAACGTAAAAATACTATATTATATTTATCGAGCCTAATCGATATCGGTTAATTAATGCAACACCCAAACATTTGGATATACAAAAGAATTTTGGGTGCTTCAGTGGCCGACGGAGTCAGGCGGTAAGCCATAATTACGCCGTAAGTTATAATAATCAGCATAGTGTGGTAAAGTATTTTTTTAATTGAAAATCTTTACATTCAGTTAAGATCAAAAAGTTTAACTTAAATTTGGATCTCTCATCATCAGTGTTTTTTCCTCTTTTTGCAAAAATCGTGAACTTTTACTTCTAATAAGTTTTCCATTAGAAAATCAAAATGACTAAAATCATGGTAATCTACTAAGAGGTTTATAATGTCTTTCATCTGTGGCGTTAAGTTTGATACCTACTTGTTTAGTTTTATGGATCATATTAATGCTATTATAAAAAAAAAACAAGCATTTGATTAACTAATATGTACAAAAAATATTAAGCAACCGCTTCGAAGAAAATTATAATAAGTTTTATAAATCAACAAAAATTGGTTTTTATCTGCCAAATCAACTTAATCATTATTATTTTTTTTAATTTTTTATTTGGTTCACCAACAATTGTTTACACTAAATACTTACAACCTTTTATAACACAATGCCATCATTTAAGTGTAACAATCACTTATAGGTAAACACTGCATGCGTTTTATTATAAAACTAGTTAAATTATTACCTACTTAACACTAATTGTACTTAAAAGTAAGTAATGCGCGTAAAGATTGGGAATAGGGAATCTGGTATTTAGGTCATCCAGATATTTAACACCTATAACTTACCAACATTAATTATAGAAATAATTAATTAAAATTTACCGATTATGATTTGAAGCAATGTACCTTGATATAGCTTAAGTGATAGAATGGCATCACTGAAGTAAAGTTGAGTCAATTAGCAGTAGATATTCGCTTTCTCAATGAACAGAAATAGTTTAAACTTTGTTATAATTTTGATAAGGAAATTGTGGATCGTTGTATAGTATGGAAATACAAAGCATTCCTAAGACTGGATGTGGAGTATCTGAAGTGTAAATTGCTAAAAGAAAAGCCGGGGACTTATGGATAGCAATAATGAAAGTTATTCGTTCTCGTATTTACATCACAGATCTCAGAACTAAAGTAATTTATATCACAAGGGTTGAGAGTAATTTCCTTTATCAGAACCAGTCATACGAGAGTTGAAAGATACTCCGATCGGCACAATAGTCTTCATGATTTCAAGGGTATACTACATTTATGAATATGGTCAAACGAAAACCAAGTTCTAGAACTCATTAGAAGGGTTCATACCTACTAGGGAAGAGTAGTGTATTAGACTTCTTACCACCGCAGAAGATGAAGTTGATGGTTGTATGTTTTGCTGCCAAACTTTGGCTGATGATGACCTAGAGTTCTTCATCTGATTCACAATTCCATTGTTTCCAGCATAGTGTCCTCTTCTTCCTCCTCCATAGCGTCCTCTTCTTTGTACTTTGCAACTTCATTTTGCACTTTATTTTCAAAATGATTGATGCACAGATATCTGCTACGCAGTTCATCATGGCTTAAGTGTGGAATGGTTATGCTTCCTAAAACAATAAATTAAGTATTTTAACATAAATAAAACACAATAATTTGCTTTAGGAGGACTTTTTTCTCTAAAAGAATTCACAATTCACTTAACTTGGTAATAACAAATTATAAATAAACTAAGTACCTACATATGTAATTGGGTAACCAATGAGGTACTTAGGGCTTGTGCACAAATCACGTGAGGTTCCATAGGGGGGAGGGGGGGTCACGAAAAAATCACGAAATATCACGTTGGGGGAGGGGGGGGGGGGGGGGGGGGGGTATAAGGAGACCTCACGTGTATTTTTTCTACAGTGAACGAACTAAGCGAGAAAAAAATATCGACTTTTTATATTTTTTTCTCGGTTTTGTTAAAAATAAGTCTTGACTCGTTAAATACCTCAAAATGTCGAGTCTATTTTACGAAATTTTGGCGGGAAAAAAATATACGTGAGGTAGTGAGGGGAGGGGGGGTTAGCAAAGAACCTCACCAAATATCACCAGGGGGGAGGGGGGGTCAAAAAGTAGCCGAAAAAACCTCACGTGATTTGTGCACAAGCCCTTATGTGAATAACAATTAATTTGTTACTTTAGTATTAGCAGCAACACAACCTTTTTGTAGCGCAGATTTGAGAAGTACCAATGTACTTAGATAAAATATTTCACATACAAACACCAATACACTTAACTTCATTCTTTACAAATGTTTCAACTTGGCCCAAAGTTCTATAATAGATGCTACACAAAACAGAAAACATAGAACTTGAAGGTCAAGCAAATAGTTTAATTTTAAGCATGTGCTTATCTCATTTAGCGACTTTGTAATTTGTTTGATTTGAATGATGTTCTAGGTACTATCTTACAAATTACAATAATTTGGACTAGGGACTAATTATTCATTTTGTTTTTATATGGAATAAAAGCTGGCTATAAAAATGTGATTTGTTTATCGATAATATTAATATCTACTTTATTTCAAATGTTTAGTTCGTCTTACAGACAATACTTACCTATATACCTAAGTGGACTTGCCTACCTATATACTTAAGTGGACCTATATACCTGAGTGGGTCAATAGATAGAAAAAAAAAACTTACCGCAATTAGAAATTTCGTTTGTCAGTTTTCACAAGTCGACGACGTGTTCAGATCCAAACAATGTGTAGGTGCGGTTTCGAAGTCGTATCTTGATATTAATCCGCTTCAAGTCCGTGTTAGGTAGCGTAGCGTAGGTCAGTTTAAAAAAACTTCAAGCATGGTTGCAAACTAAAATCGCATTCAAACAAATCAAACAACAAATCGAATCGGCTAACTCCGATGTACAAAATTCGACCGTCGTATAGTGCCCGCAGATCCCTCTCGATCTGCTGTCTAAGTATATGGGTAAACGGGACAGCATTATACGCCAGCCGATCGAACATCCAAAGACAAAATCAGTCGCGTTTCGTTCCACTCACAAATCGGTTGACGATTATCGGATTTCAACGTTGCCAAATGTCCGCACACTTATATTAAATATGGTGTATTTACACCACTTTTCAAAAATCAGGAGATTTGCTTGATTCCAAAAAGTACTTCTTCTAAAGATTCTTAAAAATCATATAAATATATTTATAATCTGACAAATCAGGAGAGTTTGCAGCACTGTCAGAAGTATCGGAACGGTCTGGAAGGAATGGAATGCCCAGTTGACAGATTCATACTGTTGCCAGAACGGATTTACGTTTTCGGAAATTTCGCAAAGTGCATACCTAATCCATAAAGGGACGGTTTTGAACAAAATCGGACGAAATCCAAAAAATTAACAAGATCTAAATGAATACTACCTATGGGATTGGGTACAAGTTATTAATATTGGTTTATTTATCGATATATTCTTTATTTTTCATCTTTTTGAGCGTACATAGCTTAAAATAAACTAGTCCTCCAATCATAATAAGGTCGAGGAGTCTCCATTGCAAAAGTCTTAAAAGAGACGATGATTGTAAACGGGCGCTCAAGGTACGGTTTGGAGTTAAAAAAAGCCGGGAAACTGTAATTGTTTTAGTGGTATGGCCACCCCGTCGTAGGCTGTGTGTGAGCGCAATAATGGGATACACATAAAACGCCATCTAGCGTTACCACTGCAAACAACTACGAATGCTTGGATGCTCAAACATAGCTAACACTTTCGTGTTCTCGGTTGATTATTTATGATTATTGTTTTCTTCTAAATAAGATGATAAATCAGTTTATATTTTACGTTTTTTTTTATAAAATATGCTATAGTTTATTTTGATCACGAAAATTCTGCTTAATTTGGCTGATTCATATTTTATTAATTTACAAATGTTAACGGTAGAGCCGTCTATTGTTCACTCTCAGTACTAAAAGTAACTTCTTCGGCTTGGGACCCCCTGCTGTAGCGCAGTATACGTAGAACCCAATATACATAGAGTTGCACATTTTATGGTATGGTGTGTAGGTACCTATCCTTATTTTTCAATGTAATAAAAATATAAGCCAAATCTGATCCGGCTTCACTAACCATTTACGTTTCACACTACGCTACATCTATAAAAATACTAATTTTGAGAAATGCGAAGACAAAGGATATACTAAAATAACTGTATAATGTCAAAGAATTGAACAACAAAACTAATTATAGTTATTAACAACCTCCATTTTCCGGTTTAGTACAGACCTTGAAGTTTATAGACCTACATTTTTGGCAGAGATATACCGTGCCACCGCGGCCGCGGTAGAAATTTTGATTAAAATTGATACCTTAATGGTGACCTCGCCCCCGCCTCGCGAGTCACCTCATGTCTTCCTTTGCTCCGTGGACAGACTGATAGGACTGAGTGTTTAAAATTTTCATAAAAGAAGATCTATATGATAATTATCATAAATATATGTCTAGATAAAGTAGTGTATGCAACTGTACATAATTAGGTCTCAAAACACTCGTGTGATCCTATTATGAAACCACACTCGTATTTTAAGACCTCTCATTATGTAGCAGTTGCATAAACTACTATTATTATGACTGTGATGCTAACTATATCGAAGCGAGCCCAGTCAAGATAATTTCATCACAAATTTTTGACCTTTTAGACGTTTGATCTCCACAAATTTATAACAAAAATAGACATTTATTTATAACGTTTTATAAAAAAGGGAAACACTGTCTCAATAACGGGATAACACTTTCATCACTCGCTGATAAACTATTTTTTTCACATCCTTAGCCAATATGAAATCTAAGTGATTGAAGTTCTTATTCTGCACAATATGCGAGTCAACGACGTTTGGCAATATTTTCTTCAGCTTCACGACATCAATGGGATGAACCAGCCAATCCTTTTTGCTATACACCAGGGAAACAGGGGCAGTAATCTTTTTCAGATCATAATCTGGTGGCTCAATAGATCCGTATCGTTTTCTGTTTTCTACAGCACCATAGTCGAACATTCTAAATTTCTCCGATATTATTCCTTGAGCGTAATGAATTAATTCCTTTCCCGACCCACCAGATGGCATATGACTGAATATTACCGGGAGATTTGTCACATTCATCTGCTCTGGATTGAACCCAGCCACAAGGAACAAAAGGTTAGAGCAGAAGAGCTCTGCAATCGGACCGGTTCCACACGCTATCCAACGAATAAACCTCATAAAATCATTGGCAGATGCTACTTCGTGAATCCCGATATATCTTGTGACCACATATAGCAAGCCTCCTGAAGGCGCCAATAACCTTATTAAAGGGGATGTCATGTGAGAATTGAAGGCTGTTGCCGCCAATGCTTAATAAAACTGCAAGCTTGTTCGGAACAGACTAACGTTTATTCGTTCAAAAACTGACACTATACAACAAGTACATAACTCAAGAGATGGCGCCACTAGTAACACAGACAATAACTATTTTGTTATATTATCTTATTATAACACCCACTCCTAACAAAATAAACTAATATTTATATTATACTTCCGATATGCCCATTGACTTCAAGAATTTATAGTGTTTTTCAACACTAAGGCTTTTTGTTAACAGA
The DNA here is from genome assembly GCA_947623375.1 of Apotomis capreana. NCBI lineage: Eukaryota > Metazoa > Arthropoda > Insecta > Lepidoptera > Tortricidae > Apotomis > Apotomis capreana. Next base: position 13,327,506 of record OX392519.1, read on the forward strand.
TCAGCTGGCATGTTGGAAGTAGATACATAGCTGAGCTTCACTCTATTATTGAAAACACATTCTCTGACAAAATAGTGTCGTACATCAATGTGCTTGGTACGCTTGTGAAATAGTGGATTCACTGCCAATTTAAGTGAACTTTGACTATCACTATACAAGCATATTGGTGTACTATCACTTGGCTTTGTCATTTCAGACAATACATTCTGCAAATAAATTGCTTCCTTACAACTCTCACTAAGCGCCATGTACTCGGCTTCTGTGCTTGATAAAGCCACTGTTCTTTGCTTCCGTGATTCATATGATATCACACAACCTGACATCATGAAGCAAAACCCGGTATAAGACCTTCGATCCAAGGTACATGATGCCCAGTCAGAATCGACAAAACCATGCAAAAGACTACTGTCTTTTTTATACACTAGACCATAGCTTTTAGTTTTCTGTAAGTACTTTAACAATCTTTTTAAATGCTTCCAATGTGTCTCATTGTAACAGTTGTTATACTGACTAAGGTAACTTACACTATAAGCAATATCAGGTCTTGACAATACAGATAGGTACATAAGACTGCCTACTAATTGTTGATAGGGATACTTCTTATTACAATCATTTTTTACACCCTTTTCTAATTTTAAATTAACTTCCATTGGAGTATCAGAGCCATGACAATCAAACATATTAAATTTATTTAAAATATTGTTAACAAATTGTTCCTGGTCTACAGTAATACAGTCTTTCTGAACATTCACTCTCATTCCAAGGCACTGTTTAATCTGACCTAAATCTTTTATTTTAAATTTGTTTACAAGTTCTGTTTTCAACTGCTCATAGATACCCTGATTGCTATGAAATACAAAGAAGTCATCTACAAATAAAGCTACATATATTTTTACATCATCTTGACATTTTATAAAAAGACAAGGTTCATATTTAGATTTCATGTAACCTAAATCAATAAGACACTCTTCAACTCGGGTATACCAGGCCCTGGCAGACTGCTTGAGACCATAAACAGCTCTTTTCAACTTAAGCACTTTATTGTCACAATCAGTGAAATCTGAACATTCTGGTATTTCCATATATACATTTTCTTTGATGAAACCATTTAAGAATGCTGTTGGTACATCTAAGTGGTTCATATTCAAATCTAATTGTACACTCAATGCAAACAATAATCTAAGAGTTGAATATCTCAAAACTGGTGAGAAAGTATCGGTGTAGTCTATACCTTTCTTCTGCGTAAAGCCTTTGGCAACAAGTCTTGCCCTATAACGCACTTCACCATCACTATTGTACTTTTTCTTGAAAACCCACTTGTTTTTAACCACTGTGCCATCCTGTGGCCTATTCACTAACTCCCAAGTGTCATTATCACTGAAAGACTTTAACTCCTCTTTCATAGCACTTTGCCACTGCACTTTTTCTGGTCCATTCACAGCTTCAGGGAGCGAGATGTGCTCACCTGACACATCCTCCACGCACATGTTGGAGTAACCAAAGTATTCCGGGGGACGCCTGACACGCTTTGGTACCTCCAAAGTCTCCTCTGCCACGTCTTCTGCGCTGTCTGGCTCGTAGAAGGTATCATCCTCGCTGGGTGGTTCGCTGGGGACATACGTCTCGTCATTGACATCATCATATTGAACACTGTCCTCTGCCACGCTTAACTGGCTGTCCTTTGCAGTTGGACAAACTGTCACACATTCTGGCTGCTGCTTATCCTCTACCAAAACTGTTGCTATGTTCTTGTCAACATTTTCCATGATTACCACATCTCGGGCAATGACAATTTGTCGAGATTGTGGATCATACAGCCTGTAACCTTTGATAGTTTCTGAATAGCCAACTAGTACCATCTTGGTTGCTTTCTTGTCCCATTTTCTGCGCTTCTGCTTAGGAATGTGTACCATCACTGGACTGCCGAAGATCTTGAGGTGCCCAATATTCGGCTTCCTGCCCGTCCACATCTCATATGGAATGAGACCTTGGTTTATTCCTGCTGCTGGTGACCTATTCTTCATATACACTGCAGTGTTTACTGCCTCTGCCCAAAACTTTTTATCAAAGTCAGCATCGAATAGGAGACAGCGCGCTTTCTCAACAATGGAACGATTGTACCTCTCTGCTAGCCCATTTTGTTCAGGAGTATATGCTGTTGTCTTTTGATGCACTATGCCACATTCCTTCAGGTAACTTTCCATTTCAGTTGAACAATATTCACCACCACCATCCGATCTCAATGTTTTGATTTTTCTGGATTGCTGGTTCTCAACTAGCTTCTGAAATTCCTTGAAGTACTGGAATGTCTGATGCTTTGATTTCAAAAAGTAAACAAAGCACATCCTGCTATAGTCATCGACAAATATAAGGAAATATGTTGCTTTTCCTAGTGACTTGTTCTCCATTGGTCCACATAAATCGGTGTGAACCAATTCCAGACATTCCTGACTTCTGCTTGCACTCAGAGGAAATGGAAGCCTTGTCTGCTTCCCCTCGCAGCATACTGTACAGCTGGACTTGTCTAACTTGTCACCGTCATTCTGATAGGACACACCCTCAACTACTCCATTCTTCATCTTGCCTAGATCACTTGCATTTATATGACCTAATCGCCTGTGCCATGTTGAGCTTGAAGTCGTCACAGCTGCAGCTATAAGTTGTTGAGACTTCACAATGTTTAATCTGTACACTGCATTTTCTAACCTCGCTTCACCAATGCATTCGCTTCTCGAGTTGTAAATGAAACATCCATTATCATTAAATTCCACTCGATTTCCACTCGCGATGATTCTACTCACTGACAGTAAGTTTGTGGTGAGTTCGGGTATGCACAAACAATTGTTTACAGTTACGTCAAACTGCTTATTACCAACTGCAGTCGTAATCTGTAAGTCTTTGGAGCACACAACATCCACGGTTGATTGATTTGCCACAATAATCTGCTTAGTTTTCGGTTGGTACGAAACATTTGATAGCATGTTTACATTCGACACCAAATGAGTACTCGCTCCTGAGTCAACGTAAAAATCGTTTTGACTAAATTCACTGGTCAGGAAAACTGCGCTAAATGCATTCGCTTTCGATTTGTTCTCTTCAGGACACTGGTTTTTAAAATGCCCATATTGTTTACATCTATAACAACGAACGGTTTTTGCTGACTTGACGTTTCCACTGACAGATGGCTGAAACTGCGTTTCGTTACCTCCATTTTTGTCACGAGTCTTTGAATATGACTTCTGATTACCGCCATTTCTTTTTTGCGAATTTCTAGCGATAAATGCACTGTCAGGTTTAACCTCAAAATCTGTACTCATATCTAACAGCTTTGTTTTGATAGCGTCTGCACTCATACTCATTCCTGAGTGTTCAATGGCCATGATCATCGGACTAAACTTTTCTGGGAGACCCGCCAAAAGTAGAGAACCGACCCACTCATCATTAATCTCGAAACCTGTGCCCTTTAATTTCTGTGCCGTTTCCACTAACTGTGTCACGTATGCCGTCATAGACTCACTTGTCTCTAAGCGGATAGAAATTAAATTCCGTAATAAGCTAATTTTGCGCGTATAACCGGAGTCGTCGAACAAAGACTTTAGCTTATTCCACGTATTTCGCACTGGTGTTTCGCCTTTAATGTGAACATAAAGGGATGGGTCCACGGTCAGTATCATCTTGGCTCTGGCTTTTCTGTCGTTTGATTCATCTAGTACTGCCTGACTAGACAAGTCGACGCCTTCCAGGATGAGAAAATTTTCCACGGCGAACGCCCAGTCGTCGTAATTCTCTCGCCCCTTCAGTTTAGGAACGTTCACTGCGTAATTTCCTGCCATTACTTTGAAAACTAATTAATTACAAGGACTGGGTCCATAACCTAATAAAACTGCAAGCTTGTTCGGAACAGACTAACGTTTATTCGTTCAAAAACTGACACTATACAACAAGTACATAACTCAAGAGATGGCGCCACTAGTAACACAGACAATAACTATTTTGTTATATTATCTTATTATAACAATGCTATCATCAAAGCGATTTTATCCATGTACTCCGGCCGCTCGGAACCCATCACAAAGAAATCAGTGGTTCCACGAGAATATCCGATGTATCTGAGCTTGTCTTGACCAGTAACGTTTAAAGCATAGTCGATCATCGCTGGAAGATCATAGCATCCGATTTCATGCCAAGAATAATCCCAGAAAGCGGCTTGAGATGGTTTAATTTTTATATGCCGTCGAGAGTATTTATTGCCTCGTGAATTTGACAGCCACACATCATATCCGCTCTTCGCTAGTAAATAGGGTAGTGCACTTTCTGAACCAGGCAATATGTAATCGTCTGCACTTCCTATCAATCCATGCTGCATCAACACGACTGGGCCGGCGCTGGGTATCCTGAACATGTTCAAAAGGTAGCCATCCCTTGTGATTACTTCGTGTGTTTCGACCGGATATCCATATTTCGTGATGAGCTGGTCAGCTTTGAGCTTGCAGTCTTCATTGCGGAGACCATAGTTGTATTCAGTGAGGAACTCATCACCTAAAGCTGGTAAGTTCATGTTACTGAAGGGGAGCGAAATTCCGTTGATAACGTTGCCACCACTAAGAGACCGTGTAAGCGCGATAGGTACATTGGTAAATATATGTTGAACGTATTTGACAAGAGGTCTACAATGTTGAGAGGTTGAATTTTCGACTGATTAATATTGCTGTCTGCGCTTCTGTTGGAGCGGGCTATCCGTGAAGACGTAGAGTGCTGTTCATGACTAGGAATAATCGCCAAGATCAGCACAAAAAACAATATTTTCCGAACCATATCGCAGAGTACACACACTAGTAGAAGTCTATGAGAAACTGACTGTTCTCGAATAGTTGTGTTGTATTAGTTCAATCTTCCATATTTTTTCTAACATATTTTAAGATAGGCCTGGCCTATTAATATAAAAATTCCAATACCAGTTTAAAAATAAATGATGATCTAATAGTTGGTAGTTTTTGTGACGGTCATGATACGGTGATTTCTTGTCGTTTATAAGAACTATATAATTAGTTAATAAAAATAGTCGTCATATTGACGTAAAGACGACGTCAGAATGTCAATTATGAACGCGTCACGCCAAATAGGCTGGATAAATAAAAACAAAAACATGTAAGCTTTCGAAGGAGGGAAAATGAGAGAATATTTAATAAATTGTGGTACAGCAAAAACAGACATGTATTTTCTCTTCTGCGAATAAAATAGTGGGCGCCGTGTAAAATCTATCTGCTAATAGGTAATTATTCCGCCTAAGCTCCAGATAATTATAAGTATTTAGGTACTTTATGTTGATCGCATTGTCGACCGAAGAGGCGATGGACAGATCTCATAAAGTTATAGACCTCAGTGCCTGCGATGCACCTCGTAGATGATGCGTTAGACAGGGAGATGTGGAAGAAGATGAAGAAAGCAGACTGCATAGGAGAGAGAGAGTGTTGATCGTAATGTACTGAAATGATTCACTCCAAAGCTACATTTATTACACTTTCGAAGTGGAATGGGCAGGCCATATAGCCCGGAGAACGTATGGCCGTTGGAGCATAAAGTTTTGGAGCGGCGACCACGCAGCATGCCCCTGACTAAGTAGACAGTTGACTGATGACCTACTTATAGTCGCAGGGAGTCGATGTATGCAGTCTACACAGGATCGCACCGTGTGGCGAGCTATGGGAGGCCTATGTTCAGCAGTGGACGTCTGTGTCTGATAGATAGATAGAAAACTGACGATGCGGTTAAAACTTTTGGAAAACTCCGAATTGTCATAATTCGTATTCGTATATTTTTTTTACTTCCATTAATGTTAAGACGGAATGAGATTTTTATCACATTATCTGTTGATTGAGAGAAAACCTTTCTCGTTTTCGGATGCCTCTGTCTGTTTGTTGTCGTATTTAATTCAAGATTTTGTTCTAGAAAAAATAAGCTCTGAATTGAACATTTTACGCTACTACGAAACTGTAACATAAAATGTGTGTAGATTGGAGATATTTATCAGAAAATGAGTGAAATATGAAAGAAATTTTAATTATATACGGGTCATTGAATCGTAAAATTAATATTTAAAACATTTTTGTTGGACTAAGGACTTCAACTTGACCAAGGACGTGCGCTTATATGAGTAAATTAAATACCAAATTATAATAAATGGAAATATACAAACACAAATCTATGAACTGTCATTCTCGTATTGCAAATTTAAATATAGGTCACAGTTACGAGTACGGTATGTACTTACCATGATCTGAGGTGATTTACAAGTGTAAAGTATCTTACATCATCTAGAAATCTAGTAAGTAAATACAGTATTAAACATTAATTTAAACACCCTACATTGCCACATTTTTGGTTTGGTTCACGCCAGGTGGACGACGAGCTAATGAGCTGAGATGGTGCTGGACAGGTGTGTGTTATCACTTTTTTTTTATTACGGCCCAACATAGAGGCTCCACTTCGCCTGATGGTAAGTAAAAAGGGGAGTCCAAGTCGCAATGGCAACTGACAAGCCAACGATCGATGCCATGTCAGTTGACACTGCCATGCTGGCCCAAGAGATGCCTCCACTTCGTTTGAAGGGTCCCATGTTATAAGTAGGAAGCACGTGAGTTAATTTTTTTTATAGTTTGGCAGATGAAGGAATTGCCAAACTTCTTGGTACTTGTTGGAATATTTTTCTCAGTGAAGCGATCACATCGCAAACCGGCATGTGTGGTTCTATTACGGAAAGGGATAAGAGAAGATAGCTTTCCAGAGCACTCGCGATGGCATAGGCAACGTTGCAATAATGTAATATACATGCTTATGAGTTAAGTTGACCAGTTCCAATGCCAAATTTTACTTGCATGAAGTGCTGGGACTTGCTTGAAAGCTACAGCTTATCCTTAGCTTAAGGAAACAGTCAAAACGAGACTTTTTCCTCTTCCACATTACTTTATTGAGTAATAAAACGTCTTTACGGCTGTACCAGAAAGTATTTTATGACGTCGAAGTATTAGGCGAATTTAATTAAAAAACTTAGTCGCTTCACAAGCGAAACGTTTTGTTAGTTCACGCCGGCTGCATGAACTAATTTCGACAATGGGGCTTATTTATTGTTGCAGATTTTTTTTCTACATCTCTACTACTAGTCTAAGATACGAATTAAGAAAGACCAGCAATTTATCACGCGATACATAAGTGGCAAAGCACCCACACTTGCATCGTATCTCGTCAAATCGTAACGGATGCTTTGTCACTTATTTATCACACCGTCGCATAATAGTTATTTACGATACAAGTGTGGAAGGTAGGTGATTTCAGACGAGTGTGATTTTTAGTCACGAGCGAGGTACGAGCGAGTGATTAAACAAACACGAGTCGGAAATCATCTTACACACGAGTTCCGTACAAAACTTTACTATGCATGTACGAGAAAATAGAAAATACTTTAATACTCACAAAGACTGTTTACATTGGAAAATAGTATTTTGATTTGATTTATCCAACAAGAAGCCGTCGTTCACATTTTTTACTTCTTCAATAACATTTTACGGGTTTAAATTCATGATTCGTCCCTTTATCTCGCCATTATATACTAGACATCAATAAAACATGGCGGAGTTATTTGGAAACCGCGCTCGACATAATCTACTACTGCGCATGTGCAAAAGTATTTTTTTAATATTCGTCTTATGTCAAAATGGCACAAGCGCGTTTACATTCAGCCAAAATTATTTAATGAATAACGATTTAAAGTTCGTTTATTAATCAAATTTTATATCTAATGTAATTAATGACGTGTTAAATGAATTAATTAATGAAATATTGTTTTTATTGTACTTTTATACGTGATAATAATCGGTATTTGACTTATTTATCAAACTTTTTGTAAATTAGAAAACCTCTTTGTGTCAGGCTGTCAGATACGGCTATAAATTAAAAAAAAAATGAAAAGTAAAAAGCACTAGTGCGGAAAAGTAGTACTTTCCGCACAGTTTGAATGCCTAGAATACGCTCTTTTCGAGCACATGCATTGTAATAGTACATTACATCAGAGGCCGGGAAAATGAGGATTTCCGGCCAAGTAGGTATATACGGCCGAGCGAGCGTGCGAGCGAGGCCGGATAGTGATACGAGGCCGGGAATCCGTTTTCACGACGAGGCATGTATAGTGCTTTTCTCAAACATACAATGAAATAAAAAAATATACTTCAAAGAATAACACTTAATATTGTTTGTCCGATATTTTCCGAATTTGACCGAATTTTAAAAATCAGATTTCAGATTCTGACTCAGGAGCCCCAAAACCCCCGGATACCGAATTTCAGCCTCCTAGGACCAATTTGAAATTTTCTCTATACAAATCGTTTTTTTTTTCGATATTTTCCGAATTTGACCGAATTTTCGGACAAGATTTCAGATTCATATTTTTGAGCCCCGAGAGCCCCCCGATACCGAATTTGACCGAATTTAAAAATCCGATTTCAGATTCTGACTCAGGAGCCCCAAAAACCCCCGGATACCGAGTTTCAGCCTCCTAGGACCAATTTGAAATTTTCTCCATACAAATCGTTTTTTTTTCGACATTTTCCGAATTTGACCGAATTTTCGGACAAGATTTCAGATTCATATTTTTGAGCTCCGAGAGCCCCCAAATCCGAATTTGACCGAATTTTAAAAATCCGATTTCAGATTCTGACTCAGGAGCCCCAAAAACCCCCGGATACCGAATTTCAGTCTCCTAGGACCAATTTGAAATTTTCTCCATACAAATCGTTTTTTCATTTTCCGAATTTGACCGAATTTTCGGACAAGATTTCAGATTCATATTTTTGAGCCCCGAGAGCCCCCAAATCCGAATTTGACCGAATTTTAAAAATCCGATTTCAGATCCTGACTCAGGAGCCCCAAAAACCCCCGGATACCGAATTTCAGTCTCCTAGGACCAATTTGAAATTTTCTCCATACAAATCGTTTTTTTTTCGACATTTTCCGAATTTGGCCGAATTTTCGGACAAGATTTCAGATTCATATTTTTGAGCCCCGAGAGCCCCCCGATACCGAATTTGACCGAATTTAAAAAATCCGATTTCAGATTCTGACTCAGGAGCCCCAAAAACCCCCGGATACCGAATTTCAGTCTCCTAGGACCAATTTGAAATTTTCTCCATACAAATCGTTTTTTTTTTCGACATTTTCCGAATTTGGCCGAATTTTCGGACAAGATTTCAGATTCATATTTTTGAGCCCCGAGAGCCCCCCGATACCGAGTTTTAGCCGCCTAGCACCAATTTGACATTTTGAAAAAAAAAGTCGCCATATTGATTTTTTTTTTTCCACAAGTGTCTAACAACCAGCATTTAAAAACAAAACCTGCTTTTTGTCAAACCAGCCAGCTGTGTGAATGACCTTGTTGTTGAAACAAAAAAAAAGTTACTTTGCAGGCCTAGGCCTGAAAAGCAGTATGAAATCCCTTTACAGTCCTCTCGAGTTGTTGCGCCCAAAAACCGATACTTCCGAGCCTATTATAAGGAACGCAAAGACAATATTTCATTGCATGTTTGAGAAAAATATATTCGACACACACTTATTATTCCATCCTCGTACCTAATAAACATTGCACAATATCACAGCATGTACTTGGTTATCTATCACATTTTCGTTAGTGGCCATTCTGTCCCGACTAAGTTGGATTAGAAAGTGATGAGTTTCAAATGCGTATGTTTTTCGCTCTTATTATTATTACTTGATAAAAACAACCTTCACAGGCCAACTGGATATCCATCTGTTTATATTGTTCTGGATGAAATTAATTTTATATCGAAATTAGTATGCTAAAATATATTTGACTAATGGGTTCTGTAAAAAAAATATGGCAAGTCTATGATTTTTTTTTTTACTACGATAATAGTGACAAACAAGCACACGGGCCCCCCGATCTAACACAAACACGCCTTGCGGCGCCAGGAGCATCGCACGCGCGTGCCGAACCTTAACACTAATTTTGCCAATCGGACTTTTTTATTTTTAACTGCCGCAGTTTTTTTTCTTAGTTCACATTCACACCGGCTGCGTGAACAAATTTTGCCAATCGGACTTGTTTTATTTTTAACTGTCGCAGTTTTTTTTCTTAGTTCACACCGGCTGCGGGAACAAAATTTGCCAATCGAACTTTTTTTATTTTTAACTGTCGCAGTTTTTTTTCTTAGTTCACTCCGGCTGCGTGAACTAATTTTGCCAATTGGACATTTTTTATTTTTAATGTCGCAGTTTTTTTTCTGCAACTCTACTACTACTAGTCTAGGGTACAAATTAGAAATGATCTGGACCCATCTGCTTAATAGTTTTATTATGTCACAGTTAAGTGCATCCTTTCTCACGAAAATGCTCATTAAAATACATAAACGGGTCACGTCATGTCGTAGAAGTCGAATAGTAATCGGCTCTCCTGATTATGTATTTTAATATGTCTAAAACTCAAGGTAGTTTTTTATGTAAAACACACGAAACGGGCTTACTCACGTCGTAGAAGTCGAATATCGCTCGACATGTTTCGAATCGGTACGCGATTCATCATCAGGAGCTACGACCAGTCGCGGCGCGGCCGATCGATATTCGACTTCTACGACGTGAGTAAACCCGTTTCGTATGTATTTTAACATGCCTGACCGTCACGGGAGTTTTCTAAATATCAAAGGATATGAATAAAACGCATACATTCTATAATATATTGAGTAACTGCTTATATTTTAACATGGTTCCCGCTTGAATATTCGCCAATCTGAAATAAAATACCAAATTTATAATTATTTGTTTTAACACTACTTGTTTGCTTTAACTATGAAACAGAACAAATTCTACATTATGATAAGTTACCTACAATTCAACATCAACACATCAACCAAAAGACGTACACAGGTAGACAAAGGCCTCCCCCAAAGTTCTCCACGACGATCGGTCGTGCCCAATCCTAATCCAACCTCTTCCTGAGGTTCAGACAACTAAACCCACTAAAATTTCTGTTAATACTCTTAAAACCTCGTATCTAGTTTGTAGATTGATATTGAGATACGAGCATTGTTTGAAGTAGATATTTGTGAGTGAGTTTTTGATGTCAATAGACGATTTATAGTATTACTAGCTTTTGCCCGCGACTACGTACGCGTGGAACTTGATATAAGGGATTATTAAAAGCGCCTAAGCAAATGTAAGAGCAATTGTGCTTTTGGTCTAATAATTACATTTCCTACAGGGTCACCGCACCCCAACAGAAATGTTCAATCACTTTTCAATCTTTTTAGGTATAATTTCCAGGATGAAAACTATCCTATGTCCTTCCTCGTATCTTAAACTATCTCTATGCCAAATTTCATCAAAATTGATTCAGCGGTTTAAGCGTGAAGAGGTAACAGACAGACAGACTGTCGCATTTATAATATTAAGTATGGATTAGTAAACTTATGCAATAGGCCCTAGGGCATAAATCCAAGTCGTCAGTGTGTTTTCCGGTACGCTGCCGCCATCTACTATTATATTAGAACCTGTATTTTACCTACCGTCTATTATAAAGCGATAATATTATTTTGATGAAAGTTGAAGCTAATTATTTCGATTAGGTAAAATTACTGTAATACGACAAGCAAATGCTGAATTTAAAATGATGCTTTCAGGCAAATGATGTTTGGAGTAAGTTTATTCTATTTTTATTTTATTTATTAGGTCCGCCAACAGCTGTTACAATTTTACATTCTTACATATTCATGTATAATATACTTAGACTTATTGCACAGCTAATTATAGGCAACCACAGCATGCGTACAGTTTTAGTTAAGTTGGTTTACGAAAAGGAAAAAAGCTAGTTACATAAAGATAATAATCACTATAAAAAGAGGAAAAATTATAAACGTGGTATGCATAATTGCAAGATAATTTCAAGATAAAACAGGAGTTTACGATCGTATGAGTGATTTGACGTCTACTGTCGGTTCATGCACCAAAAGCCCCGGGGTATGGTTATGATATTTTTTTTATCACCTACTGAGCCGGCGGTCCCGGGTTCGAATCCCGGCCAGGGCAAATATTTGTGTGATGAACTCTCTATATAAGTATATATTTATCTATATAAGTACGTATATCGTCGTCTAGTATCCATAACACAAGCCTACTTGAGCTTACTTTGGGACTAGATCGATTTGTGTGAGGTTGTCCATGTTTTTTTTTTATATTTTTTTTATTATTCAATAGGGACTTGCTGAATCGCAATGCTAATCCGTTGTGCGAGGAAGCTGCCGGCTCTTTGGTCCTCAGTAGTTTCTACTAACCTTTTAGTAAGGTCTTTATAGTTTGTGAGCGCTGGGACCTAAGGTCTCGACCCCGAAAGGAATAAAATTATATTCGGGGCTGAGACATCTATACCTTATTTCGTTTCGATGTTAAATTTTTTCAGTATTTTAAGTTATAATTACTATACTTCGTAGTCGTTTGCGTTGATATTTTTTATTTACACCACGACCAATCACAGTTGTTCGATAAACGTGTTCTAGAAAACATACACAATAAATATACATAACTATAGTGACTTAAGAATTCTTATCGTGCCTCATAAAATACATGTTTCAAAATCATTACTTCTTCACGTGGTTTGTAATATTGTATGTTAGGAAACTTCGAATAAACATGGTGTGGTTTAATTATGAGTTTATTTATGGTAAAATCTTCAATAAAATGTAACGAGTTTGCGGCCTTACAAGAAAAGTTTTAGAGAATATGGTAATAGGGAACTTGCAACAGAAATATAATCACACTTATATTATAAAGGCGAAAGTTTGTGAGTGTGTTTATGTGTATGTTTGTTACTTTTTCACGCTCAAACGGCTGAACCAATTTTGTTAAATTTTGTAAGAAGGTAGCTGACTTTGAATAAACACATAAGCTACTTTTTATCCTAAAAAATTTAGTGTTCCCGTGGGATGAGCGAGTAACACCGCGCGGCGCAGCTAGTTATTGTTTAAATTTTAACGAGTCTGTCATATGAATCATCCTATACTGACCAATGTGATTAGATCTTAGCGTTTTAAAAACGTCTCACTAAATATTTATATCAATCAATCAATATATATATTTCCACAGTTGAAAAATTCATAAAAGCAATCATCATAATTTTGAAAAAGCAATCGACATCATTTTGAAAGCAAAAATTGGTAAATCCTACAAGATAACCGAAAATGGCGCCTCAGTTCATACCGAGGTCTTCGATATTGCGACATTTAATATAAATGAGGCTGTTAAAACGCTCAAATAATCACCTCTGAACTCTGAGAAATTTAGTAATGGGAGTGAAAATAAGACGCGTTTGCTGAACGTCAACCACGGTACAAAGAACAAATCGCAGTTGTCACGTCACAATCGAGCGAATGAGCTAGTTAGTTGGTCAGTTTCGTTGGGCATTTTTCTCAAGTCGACATCCATCGTACCTATTTTGTGTTAGAAGGGGTAGCGGTACTATAACCACCTCAACTCAAAAGAAACGACAGCGACACTTGTGTGCAGTAACAAAACTCGCGGCTATGTGTGCGTGTCCAGGGGCGAGCGCGGGCGAGTGCGGGACGCGCGAAGTGGGGAAAGGCATTCACGTGAATGCCTTGTTGAAGGATTCGGCATTACAAGGTCACCGACGCCCGAGTTACACCGATAGGCCGCTGTCGCGCCTGTGACTTCCACACGAAAGCCAGCGACGCCTTGACATTGCTTGTAGTATCGTGTAGGCTTCTTATGCGCATGAGGAACGTACTTCTTAAATAGCTGTTATACGTTTATGTTTCTGTGTGACTAAAATAATAGTATTATTCCATTATATTTAATTTTATAATATTTTGACATGTAATTAATTTGTATAGTTATCAATCTGGATCTGAATACTTCGGCATTATTTGAGAGGATATTTCAAGTTAAATAAGCGTTTATAAACTGCTATACCTAAAAAAAGCTATGAAATCTAAATTCATGCAAGTTTCCTATTATAAGTATTAAGCAGACTCATCCATCAATATTTGTAAGCATTTTCATTAATACTCCGAAGTAGCTAGGTAGTCAGCTAAAATAAGGGGCCTAAGTCGACAGACAATATTATGATGATGAATGATATATTAATGGATAATGGAACTTTTATAAGTAAGTGTAACTTTTTCCAACCGCTTTTTTTCTAAGGCTAACTATAATGTTCCGTTATGCGACAAAAATTAATGACACAATAATGAACCTCAAAACAGTACCTTTTTAAGGTACATTATTCGATGGTTAATTTGTCGTCGTACAATGGAAAAATTAATATTTTTATTTTATTTAATGAGTTAACGTAGCAAACTTTTTGGTCTTCACGTGGTCTTCACCCATCTATTGTGGCAAACAAGCTATTATTATGTTGGTGTGTTTCAGATCTTTAAACCAATGAGAGTCCGCCGTGAGGTGCGGAATGTTTTATATAATTTCAGAAAAACTAACATACACTTGATATTTGATATACAATAAATTGACATAAAGTTATTGAATATAATGACACGTATGATTTCGCGGGGCTTCTTTTTCCGCTTTGAAGGACGCAAGTTACCTAACGAACCAAACCTAGCAAACAAGTAGCAATTTGACGGGATTATAGCTCTATTATACTCATTATATCTCCTTTAAATTATATTATTTGGAAATTATCTTAAACGACATTAGTCATTCGTTATATAAAGCAACGGGTATATCAAACAAAAATAGATTAAGTGAAATTATATAAAACCTCGTGCACTTACATATCAAATAAAATTAACCAGTGAAAATTCCAAGAGGTGAAAAATACTTTGCTTGGCCAGAATAGTAGATAATGCCTCATTTAACAGCTAGGTAGATATTTAAACGAATCATTGCAATTGTTTTGTGTCATTCAGAGACAAGGGGGTTCAAGCGTCTGTACGCACTGCGAACCGCGGTAATAGCCTACACACCAGTGCTCCAGTGCTCTAGCTCCGCCTTCCAATTAAGTTCGACGCGCGTTCCTAGTTAGGCGTTCCTAGTTTGCAACATACACGGGTTGATTGAACGTACCACCACGCCCCACGACCAATTAGGATGCTTTTTACACAAACAACGAATAACATACAGTTCTCAGATGACCAATGCGATGATCAAGAGGGTAATCTTTCCGTAGTCTTTTATTCTGTTCTAAGGAGTAGGTTCATACTGCATTTTATATTTTTTTAGAGTTTATGATGTTTATACTGGGTGAAATACTCCGTAGTTTTATTTGTCCGAATGCATCATCATCGAATTTTCATAATTCCGAAAACCATAAAACAGTTTTTTTTTGGAATAGTAAATAACCCTAACCTAACCTAATTATAGTATATGTAACATGTAATCCTTGGAAAAAGAATCGTTTCACGTTATTTAATTAAAATTTCGAAAATTTATATTTTGGTATAAGTAAATAAAACTTTTTTTTTTTCAGGTCGTCGGTCCATCTGGCCGGAGGGCGTCCTACACTACGCTTGCCGAGTCGTGGTCTCCACTCGAGAACCCGTCTACTCCACCGATCATCGGTTCTGCGACAGATGTGACCAGCCCACTGCCACTTCACTGGCGAACCCTGGGGTAGGCTTACGTCCAGCAGTGGACTGCAATAGGCTGAAATGATGATGATGATGATGAAATAAAACTTCGAAATTTTATAGTGATCCCATTTATACTCACTTCGCCAGGTGTTGCAGTTCTCATACTGCATTTCGCAATAATTTGAAAAGTCCTTGAAATCATTATTGTATGATATAGCGCAAACTGACTGCATTCTGAAAAGATACGTAAGTTTTTGTTTAAGTAATTGTTTTAGCGTGGATTGCTTGTCAACACAAACCTAAACACATGCGTCATTTTAATATGGAGTCCCAAACTGTCCATCACATAGTACAGGAATGCCCCTTCAGAGCCTACCCTGGAAACCCCGAAGACTTGTTCTCCTTCACAACTGACGCGGCTAAATGGCTAAGGAACTTGGATATCAATTTGTGACATAACTGTTGTATATATTTCGATTCCTTGTAATGTTATTTACGCCATACGATTAAATAAATATGGAGTCCCCATGATGACCTTCCGGGCCCATCATCAGTTTCCTTACGGCCTTAGGTCAAGAGATTTTGGCAACACCTCGTTCGCAGCAAAGAACACCACTCCAGATACGGTGGGGGACCACCAGTCTATCACCGGCCCAAGACCGCTGAACTGCTGGGAGACACCTTCGCCACCAGGGTACCGAGTTCAGATGGGCTTCACCCCCACGAAAATTTTCGGAATGCACCGTTAATTAAGGTTCCGTACCCAACGGGTAAAAACCGGGAAGAAATACATAATTTCTGTGAAAATTTCAACTGTCTAACTATCACGGTTCATAAGATACAGCCTGGTGTCAGACGAACATACAGACAGACTGACCGACAGCGGAGTAATAGGTTTTTTACCCTTTAGGTACGGGACCCTAAAAATCAAAAGAGGAATATTAGTTTAAACATCCATTTACATTTCCCATTCCAGAATGTTGTATCCGCTCGCAGAAATATTGTTTGTATATAATAATTGCAGATTTCTTTCTCGATTCGAGTTATTTAATAGTTTTATGGAGTTATGGAAGTCATATTTCTTTGTTGATTTTAAAATAATAGGAAAATGGATGTAGTAAATCGATATCGGTTATGATTCGAATTTGTGTTATTTTTAAGGAATCCTAGCACAACTCCAACCCCGAAACGTTAATGAAATAATAATGAAATAATGAACTTTATTCTGCAAGTAGGCAACAAGGTCACTTCTACATGTCTAAAACAACCGGCATTTCACAAGAGGAGACCACTGTTGAGAAGAAACGCCGAAAGAAACTCAACAGGCAGTCATTCTTTCATAAAGGATAAGGACTTAAGTATTACAGGAATATGAACTTAATACTACTACTTACTGTAGTTCTCGAAGAAAACATATTAAAAGTGTATTCTAAGATATGAATGAGGAAAAGTGTAAGAATAAAATATAGAAATTACACGTTGTTTCCTATCTGTAACGTATCGCCAAATTTTCATTTGTCCGAAAGTATTTCTATAAACATCGTTTTTAAGAACCCATTAAGTTAGGTTTGTTTTATAATTATCCAGTAATATAGACTGTTTTGGAAAAACGGCTTTCGGACAAATGAAAATTCGGACTTACGATAGGTAACCTGTTTTTAAGAATTGTTTTGAGAATATGGCTTTAATAAAATACAAAACTAGTAAGGTAGTGCTTTTAAGGTAAAATTTTCTCTTCCAGGTGTGTTTAATGTGCGATTTGTGTTGAACAAATAATTTTGTTGTCTTTTTTTTTTTCAGAGTAAGTTCAGAATTCATTTATTTGACCAAGCGTAAAACAGTTACATTCATTAAGCTGTTGATGTACAACAACCAAATCGATTGAAATGAAGTAGAGAATCAGTGGCTATCCTATTACTTCAATGAATTTTGCTCAAAGTTCCCAATCCGTTGTAATTACAGAAAAAGAACATGCATGTTCACTAAAATGTTAGTTACACTACCTATGTGTGTGTGTGTGTGTGTGCGTGCGTGCGTGCGTGCGTGCGTGTGTGCGTGTGTGTGTATATGGGTGCGTATAACATTTACGCTCATGAAACACTTACTTATAAGACTGAGCGCACTTAGTGAGGAACGTCTTGCATCCATGTACAAAGAAGTCGGTGGCCCAAAACGCGGAGTTTTTTGGGTAGTTCTTCACAGTCGCACGGTATTGGTTACGCGCTGATGCCACCACTAACAACGACATCAGTACTGGAAACATATCGATACAATATTTTAATAAAAAATCTACAGATTTCACACAACTCCAAACTATCAAAGGCATTGAAAATGCAATCCCATCAAAAACGTAAATGTCAAATGAGAACCAAGTTCAATATCACCTGCAACGTTGTTGACTTCGCCGGCAAAAGAATTGAGATCTATATGGGTGCCAAAACTTTGCCCTAAATTTTTTAGCTACAAGAACATGCAACATACTAAACTATATGTAGGTATATGTAATCATTTCTTGTTTCTCAATATAACTACAATGTTTGCTACCTTATAGTTAATATAAATTCTTAATTAATATAAATTAATAATAAAATTTTACACCAAACCATTATTTACTCAATGCATTTATTTTCGTTGGGGCGTGTGATTTCAATTGTATGTTAAATAGATTTGGAGTTATTGAGGGGTCAAAAGTGGCTCCAAACGGTTCGTGTAAAATAACACACGGCTGCTGCTCGCCATGTCCTGGGGTGAACTTGGCTGGACACGCTGCCGCGTGTCTAGATTTGGAATTTTTTTTCTGACCTCACGCGTAAGGGATCCGCTACCGCTTAAATTTTTTGTCCGTCCGCCTCTAAAGATGACTCAAACTGTACCTTAATACAATCCCGATATTCAAATGTTTCCATTTATTGAATAGTGGGCTCAAAATAAAGTTATTGGTAAATTCGTGGTAAATTCTATATCCAAACAACGAAAAATGCACTTTTCTTAGACAATGTTATCTTTAAACAACTTCTACTATAAGATTCTTGCAGGCACTGAAACTTTCTAAGCGATATGCTCAGCTGTTTCATGACAGTTATAATAACATTATAACATTCAAAGTCAAAGTCAAAGTCAAACATTTATTGCATATCACATTACATAATTTTGATGGAATAATTGAAAGGTATACATGTGACACCCTGCAAGGGCACTGCAACATGTAATCTTCGTTCTCGAATAACCGATATGGTGTAATTAATATCGACTTAGTAAAACACTGCCTTTAATAGTATTCACTTTATTAGATATTATACATCTTATAGTAAACTGACATAGATTCCTCTCAACCAATGAAACACGACAGAAGACCGTCTCGAGGCCGATGGCGAGTCTTATATAGACTTTTCCCCACCATCAGACTACCCCCAGCAGTGCTGGTTGTACCTGAACGGTCTAAATTCAAATGTATGGTGTTGCCAACAAAGAAATATGTTACATTCGGCCATCCGACTCGAAACGAGTCCTCTCGTTTTGTGGTATGCAAGTACAATTCAAACATTAAATATTCAAATTAAATATAAACAAGTCATAATCATAACACAAAATGTGTTTTTTTTTTCGGTAATAACAAACTAGGGCATGCAATAATTATGATTAAATAAAGAAGACAATTAAATTTCCAAATAATTATTCATTCTCATTATCATAGAAATAACTTCCATGTGCGTAAGGCATTACATTACAACTATGTATGTACATACGAGTATGTAAACGGTTTATTGTTGTACACAAAAGCAGGAAATACATTTCGAAAGGATAAGCATGTACCAAGGCGAACTTGTTAATAATAAACATATTAGATACAAACACAATAAAAGAAACACTAGATTACGAATGCCATTAATTCCAGCCATAACATTTTTCTATCCTGTAAGTTGTACAGTGATTATTTAGTTTACAAAAATACAGATCTAAATTATTTATTCATTAATTACATTTAAATTACTCTAATTTAAACCATAGATCTATGATGTTATAAGTGGGTACTCATAACATAGCTATGATGCTATAGGCATTATACCTACCTATAACATTCGACTAAAGATGCTACAGGCGTATACCCATAACATTCAAGACACGTCTACGTGTTCCAAGACATAAACTCACACGAGTTATGTACAGACATGATTAATAGTAAATCATGCTCCAATCAAGTTTTGAACCAACATCTGTATATTTAAGCAATTATTGTATAGTTTTAATTACTAAAAGGGTAAAATTAATCTGATCATCAACTTGTGCCAGCAGTCCTGAACAATGTCCCATACCTATGTTCAATGCCTATTCTTCTGAGGATTCACCTGCACTAGATGCGTCATCAGTTGGATCATTATCAAAGCTCAGCCATGGGAATATTTTATCAACAGAAACAATTCCTTCGTAACGCCTACCCTTTTTGGTTACTGGCGTATCCTCGATCACAAAGCGGTCATTAGGCAATATCTTTTTTATCCGGTATGGCCCTTGACATTTGGATTCGAGCTTTTTTGATTGTCCAGTACCTCCAACTATGGCCCTAATAACCCTAACCAGGTCTCCTTCCTTATATTGAGTACAGTTCTTTCTGCGCCTATCAAACCTTTCCTTGCTTCGCTCTTGATCCCTGTCTATTAAATTTTTGGCCTCATCCCTAATTTCGTCTAAGCTCTTACCTACCATACCACCTCCCAAATCCTCTATAACATTATTCATAATACCCTGCGAAGGATTTGTAATTTTCCTACCAAATAACAATTCCGTGGGAGTTCTCTTTGTCACCTCATGAACAGCCGAATTAATACTCAACTGAACATCCCCAACATGGTCGTCCCATTTATCGGGGCATTTGCCATGGGACATTGTACTCAGAGCAGAGAGGATAGTGCGGTTGTACCGTTCAACCTGACCATTAGCACGAGGTGTAGCGACTGAATTTAGAATATGCTTAATGCCTGAAGATTGAATAAAAGATTTAAATTTCTTGCTAGTGAAACTTGTTCCTCTATCGGTGATCAATCGAGTGGGTGTTCCAAAATAACTAAAAAAACTTTTAAACACTTTTATACTTGCTTTAGACTTCGTGCTACGGACAGGCGTCAGATTTACATATTTGGTAAAGGAGTCGACGATTACCAACAAGTATGAGTTTTTCCGCTTACTGCGTATGAATGGCCCCAAGTGATCAGCGTGTATCGTATGAAATGGTACCTCCACCTTA
Organism: Apotomis capreana; assembly: GCA_947623375.1. Classification (NCBI taxonomy): domain Eukaryota; kingdom Metazoa; phylum Arthropoda; class Insecta; order Lepidoptera; family Tortricidae; genus Apotomis; species Apotomis capreana. Next base: position 13,348,353 of record OX392519.1, read on the forward strand.
GGTATGGGGTGAAGCTCACCTTCTTTTGCCCCTGACGGAATTTTGTGATGGGCGCATTCCAAACATGCAGACACATACTTTTTGGTGAACCGTCTCATCCTTGGGAACCAGTAATAGGCTCGTAGTCGTTGCAATGTCTTATCAAAACCAAAGTGACCCGAGTCATCATGGTTGGCTCTTAGTAGCTGCCAACGGACTCCCCTAGGAACAACCCATCGCAACGTATTTTCGTCAATAACACGGAAAACTCTGCCGTTTTTTAGTTTATATTCTTTGTGAACGTTTGCAATTTTTGCAGTAGAAGGGTCTTCTAATACGTCTCTTATCAATTTTATTTCAGGGTCTCCAGACTGAACCGTAGTTACCCAATCTTCTAAATTTACATTTGAGACATCTAGGTTAATTGCTAAAACATCTAGAGTGTGTGGTTGCTCCTCTTCCCTTGAAACGGGACCCCTGCTCAGTGCGTCAACATGGGCCATTTTGTCTCCCGCTCGGTATTCAATTTCACAATCGTACTCCAGAAACTGTATCCACCATCTTGAAATGCGTGGAACAAGATCTCGCTTGGTGAATGTTGAACGCAATGCATTACAATCTGTGACTATTGTGAACTTGATACCGAGCAGATAAACGCGGAACTTATTGAGTGAACTTACAACCGCAAGGGTCTCGAGTTCGAATGAGTGCAGCTTTTGTTCGTCAACGGTAGTTTGTCTGCTGTAATAAGCCACACATCTCCAGGGGTTTGTACCGGAACGCTGGAGTAAGATACCTGCTAATCCCATTTTACTGGCATCTGTATGGAGTTGGGTCTCGGCAGTATGGTCATAGAGTGCAAGTACCGGCCTTTCGATTAGGTGACGTTTCAGCGTCTCAAACGCATCAACTTCATCACTTTTCCACTGCCATGCCATGTTTTTCCTCAAAAGATTCGTCAATGGTCGTGCTATTACAGCAAAGTTCTTGACAAATCTTCTGAAGAAACTTGCGAGACCCAGAAATCTCCGTACGTCATGCTGATTAGCTGGGGTAGGAAACATTGAGACTGCCTGAACTTTTTGTAGACCTGGCTTAACTCCCTCTTTGCTGATCTCAAATCCCAAAAATTCTACTTTTGCCTTAAAAAAATTACACTTCTCTAATTTAAGAGTAAGTCCACTTTTCCGTAACAAACCTAGTACCTCTTCTAGACGAGATAAACCCTCCTCGAATGAAGCCGCGGGTATCAAGATGTCATCCATGTAAATAATCACATACCTGACCTTTGCGAGAACCTTATGTATCATTCTTTGAAATACTGCGGGTGCGTTTGCCAGTCCAAAGGGTACGCGATTGTATTCGTATTGCCCCTCAGGAGTGACAAACGCAGTTTTCTCCTTAGACTCTTCCGCAATCGGTATTTGGTGATATCCCGACGCAAGGTCAAGTGTTGTGAAAACCGTCTGACCTGACAGTTGATCCAGCAAGTCCTCAATTCGAGGCAAGGGGTAATGATCCCTTTTAGTCTTTTTATTAAGAGCGCGATAGTCCACGCAGAGTCGCTTTCCGCCGGTTTTTCTGTCCACTAAAACGATTGGACTTGCGTACGGTGACACAGATTCGCGAACTATCCCGCTCTCAATCATTTCCTCTATCATGCCCCTAACTAACTGCCGTTCTGAATGCGACATCCTATATGGTCGGTAAACCACTGGATCAGAGTCTTTCAATTGTATGACCATTTCTGTTTCAGTGGTGAAACCTAGATCATGCATCCCGGTTGAAAAGCAATCGGGGTATTTGTCTAACAGGTCTTTTAATTTCTGTATCTCAGTAACAGAAAGATCTTCACCACAACGTAAAGATTGCTTGTCAACGGCGGCATGACATGGTATAGTCGTCACATTCAGGACTTGTTTTCCTACACCTAAATATTTGGCCCGAGTAATCAAAGAACCCTTTAACATAGTTATTGGTGTTGTGCCTAAGTTTTGCATTAGTAATAGACATGTACCTAGATGAATCTCGTATTCACCAGGCAAAAGATAATATTCATTGCCCATACTGCCTCTCACCGAACCACCAACGTACACATTTCCACTAATTAGTTCATCAGCGTTTACTCTAACTGCTTTCATTCCATTAACATCAATAGTTACATCGCGTTCGAGTTTCAACGATATTTTGGAGTTATAGGTTAAATTTGCTTTTTCAAATTTTAAATCAGTGGCAGTTTTAATAATGTGTAAACTTGGCCGTTCGGTAAAAGTATGCCCCAAAAGTACCGGATTGTTTATCAAATGGTCATCTATAATGAGGACGTCGACGTCCTTCTCAACTACACCCTGGACATCAATTGTAACCTGAGCCTTGCCTAATGGAGTGTACGGAATATTCCCTAAGCCACGTAATAACGGGCCGTCTACAACCACCCACTGTACACCAAGCTTTTGAGCATCTGTCTTTCGAATAAGAGTCACTTCACTACCCAAATCGACCTGACATGTTATCGGCTTCTCGTTGATTTTAATCCCTATTCTGTATTTGCAAGTAGAATCGTCATAAGAGTCATACAATTGGCCCTTTTCTCGTGTTATTACAGGCATACAACCTCTCCGGCCTTCATCCAAGGTTACCTTTAAAACACTTTTCTCATTAGATTCAGGCTTTGTGTTCTTTTTCGGGCACTCGCCAATTGCATGACCAATTTGACGACAATACGTGCACTTTATTATGGGTTGTGGGCATTTAGAAGCGATATGCCCCTTTTCTTTACAATTAAAACAGGTTATGTTTTCTGAATTTGAACGTGATTTAAACTGAGCAGTTTGGATGGAGGGGTCACTTGTTTTGTTAGTCTGTCTGTAAATTGTCTGTGTGGCCGAGGGCCGTTTATCTCTTCTTAAATCTACATTACTGTCTTTTGTTTGAACTTTTATTGTCTTAAAGAATTGTAAAACCTGTTCTGGTTTCTCAAAATTAGCCGCTTGGGCCCCTACCCTGACTCCCCTATCGTCCACTCCATGTACTATACAATCAATTGCATCCCTGCCGAAAATTTTGCAGCGATTTAACAAGTTTATTTTCGAAAAATAATACAATTCGAGAGATTCTCCGAATCGTGCTCTTTTATTCAACATCTCAGTAAGCAGCTCTGCATAATTTTCTGTTGCAGGAAAGGATGCAGTCAGTAACTCTTTCCATTCTACCCAAGTTCTTTTAAGTGATGGTAAGCCCTGGTACCAAAGTTTAGCGTGACCAGTTAGCTTAGGCAACGCGTAATGAATGGTTTGTCTATCATTCCAGTTGTAGATATCAGAACACTCGTCTACTTTACTCAGCCAAACAGTGATCGGCTGCTCTTTGGACATGGGATCGAATTCTGGCACAACATTGTTCAGGACAGCGGGGAAACTATCTCGTTCACTAGATTGGTTTTTTATTACTTTCAAAAATTCTGTAAAGAAAACAGATGTTGATTCATACCTGGGCCTCTCGGCATCACTGTAGTCCCGTTCCGGGCTCCGTCTCCGGTCGCGGAGTTCAGATTCTCTACGCCGCTCACGTTGCTGAAGTTCGTGGCGTTCACGCTCCTTTTCCAGCTGGCTTTCGAGTACTCGAAGGCGTTGCCTCTCCAGCTCCAGTTCATCTCGTAAATTTTGGTTGCGTCTGCTACTGCGACTGCGCGTACGGTTTCGTTCACGGCATCGATCAGGTGTAGCCAACATCCTTCGAGATGTACGTTCTATCCTTCCAATTGGCGGGCTCGTCGGAGGTGCCTGGCCATCTGGAGGTCTGCCTTCATTATCAATGTCCATTATTTGAATCTGAAACTTGTACAAATAGTTAATAAATTTGCCTATAAATAGTATAGTCTCAGGCCAGAATTATAAGGCACCTATTCGGATAATAATGAATGATGTAATGCAGTGATAACATTACCAGAGAGTCGCCCTGATCAAAAGTAACACATGCATTACTACATTCATCGTTGTGTACATCATCCATGGACAGAAATTTCAAATCATGTTATAGGCTAGTGTAAAGTGCCCACATGGGGTGTCCGTGACTCCGGAGAGCAATGGGTGTGAAATGCATGTTTATCAGGTATAATAAGGTGTATAGTGCCCACATGGGGTGCCTGTGACTCCGGAGAGCAATGGGTGTGAAATGCATGTTTGTCAGGTATAATAAGGTGTATAGTGCCCACATGGGGTGCCTGTGACTCCGGAGAGCAATGGGTGTGAAATGCATGTTTGTCAGGTATAATAAAGTGTAGTGCCCACATGGGGTGCCTGTGACTCCGGAGAGCAATGGGTGTGAAATGCATGTTTGTCGAGTGTGTACCCTCACTTTGTATTGCAGTAATTAATCATTTTAAATATATGACAGTCAAATAAGTTCATCACAATAACAAATGACAAGAAGAGATGAAACAACAGGTGTGCAAGCATTATGAATTCATTATGAATTAATTTTGAATTAAAATGTCTCAAAAGAAAAAAACAGAGAGAACTACTACCACTTATTGAACGGTTAAAATAATGTTATATTAATGATATATATGGCTATGGTTACATTGGTTACGTAAAATGTCCATGAAATATGATTTAAACTTGATATCTAATTGCAACTGAACAAAGAGAACCGTTACCACTGACAAATATTGTGCAAAAAAACGGGAAATATAAACGTATTTCGGCGTTGCAACGGTAAAGAAGAAATGATATTTTAAGAATAAAATACATGGTTACGTACCTTTTTGTGGGCTATTGGTTTTTATCCCACTTCTGAAGTTGTAATCTTCGTTCTCGAATAACCGATATGGTGTAATTAATATCGACTTAGTAAAACACTGCCTTTAATAGTATTCACTTTATTAGATATTATACATCTTATAGTAAACTGACATAGGTTCCTCTCAACCAATGAAACACGACAGAAGACCGTCTCGAGGCCGATGGCGAGTCTTATATAGACTTTTCCCCACCATCAGACTACCCCCAGCAGTGCTGGTTGTACCTGAACGGTCTAAATTCAAATGTATGGTGTTGCCAACAAAGAAATATGTTACAAACATAAGAGGACTAACACTATTTTCTTTTAATTTTTAAATAAGTATACAAAACAATTTAAATTTCAAATTATAAACATTTACATCTACATTTACATTTATATTTACATCTAAACAGTTACAAATTATATTTAGGGCAAGAGCTATCGAAGTATATGTAATTTATTTCTCGTTAAAAAATTCGTCCAGGCTGTAGAAACATTTGCCGATTAAATAATTTTTCAAATGTTTATTAAATTGCTGTATCCGTGTGATGTTTTTTATAGTGTTTGGGATATGATTATATATTTTTATTAGCATATGATGTGGGCTGTTAGAAACTAATTTTAATTTGGAAAATGGTAGTTTTAGTTTACTTAAGTTCCGATCGTTTCTTTTTACTAGCGTTTTAGGCGAAAATAGGTCAATGTGTTTCTTGACAAATTTGCATGATTCAAGGATATACATAGATGTCACAGTGTCACATTATAGACATGATACGTATTTTGATCGATAATCCTATTCTTATATAGTAGTAGATGGATTAAAACCTAATACCGGTAACATGAAAAATTGCGGTTATTTCTAAAGATTTCGGGTTCGAATCCCGGCAAGGGCAAATATTTGTGTGATGAACTCGAATATTTGTGCTTGGGTCACGGTTTTTCTATGTATTTAAGTATATGTTTATCTATATAAGTAGGTATATATCTTCGTCTAGTACCCATAACACAAGCCTTCTTGAGCTTAATTTGGGACTAGATTGATGTGTGTGAGGTTACCTAATTTATTTATTTATTTAATCTTTATTACACAAAAGAAAACTTATCGTACAAAAGGCGGAATTAATACCATGAGGCATTCTCTACCAACCTCTGTCAACCTTCGGGCAAAGCAGAGAAATTGTGGGCGGTGCAACTAACTTAAACAAGTTTTAATTAATAAATATTTAGATAAATACATAATATATATTCATAATAATATATACACATATAAATAAATACAGATGAAACATACTAATCACAATCAGATAACCTAAGAATTCACAACTCTGCTAGCGTAGAGGTCACGCAAACATTTTTTAATATTTATTTTATTTATTATTGATTGCGAAATTCCTACATTTACTACAAGAACTTCAATCCCAGTAACTATTTCACAACTCACCTATAAACCAGCCCATATTGGCACCTTGAGAGAACTGAACGTAAACAATACGTGAATCAGAGATCGCCAACCGTTTCGGATCAATAAATTTGCCGGTTAGATTTTTAAACATTTTCAGTTTATTTTAATACGGAGCTTGGATATGGGCGTTATGGCATTACGTCATAAATATTCTAGTTTGTATAAACTGTTGAACTTCCTTGCTTATTTATAAATTGATAGTAAAGGTGTGATTCTATTGGTTTAGTAGACTTATTTCAATGTGTCAATATCCCGCTCTTATTACGGACATAGAAGGAATAGGTGCTAATTCGAGTGTACAGTCAACCAATTTGATTTCTAGGCTACTATAGAAAATTGTCATTGTCACAATGTCAATGATAATATGAGATTTCAAGCGGATTTCATATTGACGTTCACTGTGACAAGGTACGAAATGGCCTAGGAATCAAATTGGTTGACTGTACTTTGAAATACCACCAAACAACTGTCAATGTCTGTGGTATATCTCAGATAAATATTTTTTAACTGTCATAAAAACGCGATCTTTGCGATTAAGGGCCTTATCACACTTGCGATTTGCGAGCGAGTTTTCTATACAAATAAGCGTCGCGGCGAACTCGCTGCGTGATCGCCGCCATACAAAATTCGCTCGCAAATCGCAAGTGTGATAAGGCTCTAAATAGCTGGGTAAGGCTGAGGAGCATTTTGATCGCACCTTGACTTAAGTTATGTTTTTGTGAATAATTAACATTATTTTTGCAAAGTAAAAGAGTTAAGTGGTGAGTTCACGACTGAGCGCTTTTTGCGAATATTCGTCAAAATTTCTTTCTCATAGAGAAAAATGTCTAAAACAATCACCATTTTTAGGGTTCCGTAGTCAACTAGGAAGCCTTATAGTTTCGCCATGTCCGTCTGTCCGGCCGTCCGCGGCTTAGCTCCGTGATCATTTGTACTAGAAAGCTGGAATTTGGTATGAGAATGTGTATGCATCACGCCGACAAAACGGTAAAAAAAAAACTTTTTTTTCGGGTACCTCACGTACACCTAAAGTGGGGGTGAATTTCTTGGAGGTGTCATGGAATAGGTTTTTTAAAATAATGGGGATTTCCAAACATTATTTTTTGATAATACACCAGTTTTGTAAATATTCGCTCCGGAAATACAAAAAAATAGCTTCCCCCCCTCTAACTTTTAAACCACGGGTCAGTGATGGGAAAATTCATGAAAATGAGGCCTTATAAGTACTTTCAATGAAAACTATATTGAATAAAATCGGTCGAGCCGTTATTGAGTTATTGCAAAATTTCATAATTTTCTTTAAAATTACGTAAGTGCCGCGCGTTATCCTTATACTTCGAACGTTACACATATTAGTAAAGTGCCATACTGCATTAAACCATTCCGCTCAATCTGGCGCGTACCGATAACTAGGTAATAATTAATTACAGTTACTTTGGCGTTTACGACCTTTTTATAGAGCTTGAAATGTTTCTCGTAATTAAAACCTCGGGTTTAAAACCGCTGTTTTAAGCCCGTCTATTGTGGAGGATGGGCAACTACGGAACCCTTCACTAAGCGTGGCCCGACATGCTCTTGGCCGGTTTTTAAACGGAGCCTTAAAAGCGTCGTATTTGGGCTCATTTGACTTGTCTTGACGTCCCATTAACGTTTGTACTTAAAGTACAGTCGGAAATAAAAGTGTGTCTCATTTAAGTATTTTTCAATAAAAAGTTATTTAATATTTAATGCAAAGAAGGACTGACTCTATTATAGCAGCGTTCTTTTTATCTTCATTCTGAGATACAAAACTACTAAGATAGAAGTTAAATCCGTCAGAAAACAAATATTTGGCTGAAACAGCATTCGTATTTATAAAGTTCACAAAACGAACTCTAAATAAACAAGAATCATTCCTGGTTTCAATCAGGTATTGCCATAATGCCATTATCACCTTGGAAAATAAATAAATGTATATAATTTGTTTTTCCTTCCAAGTGAAGGAAAGGTCAATGTTTTTCGTAATGGACGTAGTTTTCTGTTATTTATAGCGATAGCCCTTTTAATTATAAACATTTGAATGGAACGTGTCGGTATTTCAAGAGGTTGGTAATCGAAGAGCATTGACCCAACTACGGTGAAAAGTGGTTATGATTTTGACCGGTATGTACTATGGGGCTGCACAAATACATGGCCTATTTATGAATAAATTCAATCATTCATAAATAGACCATGGCGCTTATTATATACGACCACGCTTATAAGAAACATCATCGAAGGAAAACTTGAAGGAAAGCAAGGCAGTGGAAGAACAAGAATAAGCTATAATAAACAAATAAAAGAGAAGGTAAACTTCATATCGTAATCAAGGCGTTGGCTATGTCCTATCCATAGCCAAGCCATTTTACGTGTCTCTAATGTTGCTCGGGATTTTGTGGGATATTTTCTTCTATTGTATCGCGGTTTCAGAGCGACCCGTTTCGGCACGCTATAGAAATAAATATGTACGGATCCGGAACAAAGCATACGAAGGGTTACAGCTGGTTACTGAGGCTGTATTAAAGCTTATTCAGCCACTATAACTCTAATTTAATTAATTTCGCTACTAGAATTACGCTTGCTCAGAATTTACTCCTCTCTATTTTGAATTACGGCGATTTTCCTATGTTGACCTTTCTGAGGAGCAACTTAACAAACTAGAGCGTATTCAAAACGTCTGCATTAGGTTCATATTTGGGTTACGCAAGTAAGACCACGTTTCTAGTTTCCGTTCAATCAAGTGGCTCCCTATTCGTCTTCGTCGAAACTTTCATGTTCTTTCCCTTCTCTATAGTATTCTCTTTAACTCTGAAACTCCCCGCTACCTTAAATATCGTTTTATTTACCTGTTATCAGCCAGATCCGCTCAAAATTATTTACTCACTCTTTTTAAATTAATTTAAAAGATCACTACTTCTCGCTCGCTTATTGTGTGCTATTGGTATTCTTTTCCTAGCTTAGTCTGATATCAGCTGTTTTGTTTCTATTAGGTATTTTTCTTGTTTTATATGTGTATTTTGATATATGTGTATCTTTAAATATATTTATTTAAGTATGTGTATGAGTAATATGTTATTTATGTTGCTGATGATTTTTTTATCTCACCACCTACTCTTTTATTGCTTATTTTTGCTTAATCCTCTGTCCAAAGATTGTCTGGAAGAGATCGCTCTTTAGCTATAAGACCGCTTATTTGCCTACTATTTATAAATTAAGGTTTCAATTGTAACATTTTTCTTGTTGGTGTGCAATAAAGAATGTTGTATTGTATTGTATTTAAGCTGTGTAAAGGCTTTAATAAGTGCTTATTCAGCCTGTGTGCTACTTGAGTAAACTACACCACCAAACACCAGTCAAATGTCTTTTGTCATTCCGGTACCGGGGATGCCTTAAGTGACTTAATGAGGAGAATTAGAACTTGATCGGATTTCCGTGTTGCTTTAATTGTAGTTACTGCTAATGGATGCTAGTTTCAGTAACTTATACCTAAAGTTTTGGTAAGATCAGTTTAGGCTAAGCTGAGCAAACTAAATTTGTTTGTTGTTAGTATCACATTAATATTGTAAAGGTGTAAATGTGAGTATGTTTATGTGTATGGTTGTTACTTATTCACACTCAAATGGTTTCTGTTGTCTGAGACTCACGGAAGTTTTCGAAGCAGAATGTCTGCATATTGTAGATATTGAAATCATTTTTGCAATACCTGTATTGCAAAAATGGTTTCAATATAGAGTGCTTATAACTGTTCCTCGTTCGAGAGAAGTTTTTATCATTGGATTATGAGGAATGTATATGGTATCTAGATATAATTCATAAGTTATAAGTGTTTTAACCAATAATTATGTTACCTTATTAGGGTTATATATACTACGTAGCTAATACAAGCTTAGTTTTTATAAGTATATGGATGTCAGCCCAATATGTAAAACACTAACACAATTTTTAGAGGTTTTGTTTCCCATTTGTAACGTTTCGCCAAATTTTTATTTGTCCGAAAGTTTTTGACGTGACAACGTCTTAATTAAAGTTGCGCTCGGAGTCACTCATGAAAAAATGTAACGCCCGCTCACGTCTGATGAGAGAGAGAGACAAAGACGGTGTTGTGTATAAGGCACGTTACCAGGAAAGCATAGTACCAAAGAGGTACTCAGCATTATTATAAACATAAGTAATGTAAATTTCTGTTGAGACTTTTGCTGTGTTTGACCAAGGCTACAAGTAAGTTGTTAAATGCTGCCAAGCATGTGTGTTTGTAGACTGTGGGTTTTAGTTGTGTGTGTGAGGTATACGCATATGTGGAACGTATGTGTTTGGAGTGTGTGTGAGGGAAAGGTAAGTTGTGTTTGTGTAGTTATAATTATTATACGTTTTATTACTGCTTAACTTATATTTTAGTCTAAATATTATACTAGGAGCGCATAAGTGTTTGTAGGTTACATCCGATCGTGCCATCCTCTTAACAGGTATATATAATATACTTTTTTGTCTAGGGTCTTCGGATAGCGATTCACAGTGTTCATTACCAGGAGAATATGGTAACTCAGGTCTACTAGTTCCATGTCATAAATATTTATACATTTTTATTATATTATGAGCCAGATATTTCTTACAGTTACTAGGATAGCATGATGCATGAGGAAATAAGTAGGCGCTTTGTTGACGTGACAACGTCTAATAAATTGATGAACGCCGGCCGCACATACGAAAAACATGACGTCATTGTAGTAATACTTTGTAGCGCCGTGGACCGCCGTCATTGTAGCAATACACAAGCCTACGTCATCATGCTGTTCACAGATTCTCAAACTTTAAAATGTGGGAAGAGGGAAGAGGGAAGAGGGAAGAGGGAAGAGGGAAGAGGGAAGAGGGAAGAGGGAAGAGGGAAGAGGGAAGAGGGAAGAGGGAAGAGGGAAGAGGGAAGAGGGAAGAGGGAAGAGGGAAGAGGGAAGAGGGAAGAGGGAAGAGGGAAGAGGGAAGAGGGAAGAGGGAAGAGGGAAGAGGGAAGAGGGAAGAGGGAAGAGGGAAGAGGGAAGAGGGAAGAGGGAAGAGGGAAGAGGGAAGAGGGAAGAGGGAAGAGGGAAGAGGGAAGAGGGAAGAGGGAAGAGGGAAGAGGGAAGAGGGAAGAGGGAAGAGGGAAGAGGGAAGAGGGAAGAGGGAAGAGGGAAGAGGGAAGAGGGAAGAGGGAAGAGGGAAGAGGGAAGAGGGAAGAGGGAAGAGGGAAGAGGGAAGAGGGAAGAGGGAAGAGGGAAGAGGGAAGAGGGAAGAGGGAAGAGGGAAGAGGGAAGAGGGAAGAGGGAAGAGGGAAGAGGGAAGAGGGAAGAGGGAAGAGGGAAGAGGGAAGAGGGAAGAGGGAAGAGGGAAGAGGGAAGAGGGAAGAGGGAAGAGGGAAGAGGGAAGAGGGAAGAGGGAAGAGGGAAGAGGGAAGAGGGAAGAGGGAAGAGGGAAGAGGGAAGAGGGAAGAGGGAAGAGGGAAGAGGGAAGAGGGAAGAGGGAAGAGGGAAGAGGGAAGAGGGAAGAGGGAAGAGGGAAGAGGGAAGAGGGAAGAGGGAAGAGGGAAGAGGGAAGAGGGAAGAGGGAAGAGGGAAGAGGGAAGAGGGAAGAGGGAAGAGGGAAGAGGGAAGAGGGAAGAGGGAAGAGGGAAGAGGGAAGAGGGAAGAGGGAAGAGGGAAGAGGGAAGAGGGAAGAGGGAAGAGGGAAGAGGGAAGAGGGAAGAGGGAAGAGGGAAGAGGGAAGAGGGAAGAGGGAAGAGGGAAGAGGGAAGAGGGAAGAGGGAAGAGGGAAGAGGGAAGAGGGAAGAGGGAAGAGGGAAGAGGGAAGAGGGAAGAGGGAAGAGGGAAGAGGGAAGAGGGAAGAGGGAAGAGGGAAGAGGGAAGGGGGAAGAGGGAAGGGGGAAGGGGGAAGGGGAACGGTCGGATACAAAGGTATTAGTTAAGTTTAAGTTTACATGTACAATGTTTTAGTAAACAAAATATATTACTATAGTTAAAATTTGTGCAATTCTTATTTTCATTCAATTCCTTGTTCCTATTGTGCAATTTAATAATATTCATATCAATAAATATTCTACCGAGAATAAGACGTTGTCACGTAAAATCCTCCTTCGCCCGTAAAACCGACTTTACAGGCAACCATTTTTGGAGTTTACTCCTTAAGAATCGATTTTCATATATAAGCCCGGGGTATGAAAAATATGGGGTATAAAATCGAACGTATCTGCCGTGCTAATTTAAAAAGTCGTATCTCAGTATACGATCGGAGTAAAAATACGACTTCTTAATTTAGCAGGTTATGCGTTACGCGTTATAGGCTAAGATCCCGATATAAAATGACCTTCACCGAGATGTTTATTTTATGAAATGTATTTTATAATCAATTTAATATGTCAATAAATATATTGCAATATGGGTTGCCTAACAAATTTTAGTCCAGGGTATGTTTAATTAATAATAAAAAAAAAATGTTTTAAACATTTCACCGGTTTGATTAATATTAGATAAATTCTATACCAATCGAAAGTATGAAGCCCATAGAATATGCAAACGTTAGGTTACCTATTCTTTTCCCGTCACAACTATCGGGTAGCCAGGTATAAACAGGTAAATCTATACCTACTAGCATTTTGCAACGGTCTGATTATTGAATTGAAACTGAATAAAATTAAAGATTATTTAATTATGAATTTATCTAATAATCAAATCGGTGAAATGTTAAGAAAATATATATTTTTATTTTTTACTAAACATACCCTGGACTAAAAATTGTTAGGCAACCCATATGCAATATATTTATGACATATTAAACTAAATATAAAATACATTCATCAAATAAACATCTCGGTGAAGGTCGTTCTATATCGGGATCTTAGTCTATAACGCTTAACGCATAACCTGCTAAATTAAGAAGTCGTATTTTTACCCCGATCGTATACTGAGAAACGACTTTTTAAACTACCATTATGTTCACATAAACAAACTATAAAATTGTCAATGTCAACTTCATGTCGAGTGTCAACAAAATTTTATAAATAAAATAAAATTTAATCAAATCTACGCTTAACGGGTAAAATGTGCTGCTTTTGAAACAATAGCGCCCGTCACACAATCGGCTAAAAGATACGTGTTCGTTTCAGCTCCCAAACAAACCTACCGAATTTTTGTGATATCCAAGATTACAACTTTTATAACGTGCAATGCAAAGACCGTGTTTTCTTGGTGTTTAAGCCGTGCTTGTATGGTGCTAAGATCGAAGAAGACGTCTTGCTGTAGAGAGAGAGACCGCTTTAATTGTGACTCAGCTTTAAGCTTAGAAATAGAGAAGGCGTGAATACTTTTCCATCACCACTGCTCTCATTTTCCTGCATTCAGCCGCAGAATGGTTTTGATTTCGTGAAACTTTCCAGGATAAATACATACATAAATCAAGGATCCAACACAACCGAGCCATTCATTTTCTAGACGGGAGTCTTGCCGACCGACAAGAAGCTATGAAGTTTAAATCGAAATTGTTATGTTTTTGATGTTGGCTTTTAAATTGTATCTTTTTTTACTATAATTGCTTGTATTTTTACTTTTATTTGTAAGTGTTAGTTATAAATATGAGTGATCCTTCTTCATCCTTGCGCTGTCCCCATTGTCCCAACTCAACTCAAACTTTTACCCCTCATGGACTTAAAGTGCATATAGGGCACATGCATAAACATTTTCCCCAAGTCATCCCCTCCAACCCTAGACTGTCGGTTTCACAGCAAGCTCATGGTAACAACCCCATTCATCTAGATTTTGGTGATCTAGCTACGTTAAAGCAGTCAGTACGTGTGTTATGGCATATCCCCAAAGGGGCGCGAAACTTGGCAGCGGCCAAATTGAGCGACCTCATTGATAAGTGTATCGACTCCAATGGCACTCTCGAATGGTTTAGTTTACTGTCTTTTGCCTATTCTGCACTCAAATCGCCTGAAGCGTCGGCCACGGGCAATTAAACAACGAAAGTTAAGAGAAATATTAACTCTGCTTCTTTTGATATCAGTGGGAACATCGGTGCAGAGACCACGCCTTTGAGATCACACTCCATACTGAAGACAATTGAGCGTAAAGTACATGAAGGGGATCTCAGGTGCAGAGCGAGTGCTTATGTCGGATGAGGGCGTGGCGCCGTCGAGCCCTGAGACTTTAGCTACGCTGCAGTCGAAGTATCCAGCCCCGTCCCGGCCGCTGGTACTTCTACCGGAACCTGACATATCTATTTCTGCCTTAACTGTTAAGCCGGAGGAAGTGGTGCAGGCACTCAGCTCTTTCAACAATAGTTCGGCCGCCGGTTTGGATGGTATCCGCCCTGTTCATCTTAAGGAGCTTACGTCTGCATCTGCGGGAGACGCCGATTTTCGGCTCCTGGAACATCTGGCCAAGCTTTGTAATTTTTTGCTCAGTGGTCAATTAAACCCTGAAGTTTGCTCCTATATTTATGGTGCTTCCTTATGTGCGCTGTCAAAAAAAGACGGTGGTATAAGACCCATTGCCATAGGCAGCGCTTTCCGCCGCTTAACGGCAAAGCTAGGATGCCGTGCAGTGAGAGAAGAAATGGCAGCTTATCTGCAACCTTGCCAATTAGGGTTTGGCACAAGATTGGGCTGCGAGGCTGCAATTGACGCTACGCGGGCTTTTTCGGTAGATAGCAAAAACTTAGAATCCGTTTTAATACGTATAGTTAAGTTCATATCATTGTAATAGTTAAGTACTTATGCTTTCTGAAAAAATGACTGACTGTTGAGTTTCTTTCGGCGTTTCTTCTCAACAGTGGTCTCCTCTTGTGAAATGCCGGTAGACTCAGACATGTAAAAGTGCCCTTGTGGCCTACTTGCAGAATAAAGTTCATTATTTCATTATTATTATTATTAATTAAAATTGATTTAAAAAACGCGTTTAACTCAGTGGAGCGTGATGTTTTACTGTCCGAAGTGAAGGATAAAGTGCCATCACTCTACCCCTTCATTTTCCAAGTATATTCTTCCACTTCTAATCTTTTCTACAATGGTCCTCTTGTTCTTTCCCAAGTTGGTGCACAGCAGGGGGATCCGCTAGGCCCTTTAGTTTTCTGTCTGGCCATACAAAAGGTAATTTCAGAGGTTAAATCCCCATTGAATATCTGGTACCTAGATGACGGTACCCTAGGTGGTAAACCTGAAGAAATGGAACAAGACTTGCTCATGCTCCTGCCTCGTTTAAAAGCTCTGGGTTTAGATATTAATTTCAGCAAATGCGAATTTTTCCCCTGCAGTACCAACTCACACGATTCTTTCCCCTTATTCAGTGCTCTGCTCCCCGGACTGAAAGTGTTGTCGGCGAGATCTTTCACCCTCTTGGGGTCCCCAATATTCCCAGAAGCCATTCCTGAAGCCTTCGAGGAGAGAAAGCTGCTTCTGCTGATGGCTGCGCAGAGGTTGAATGAACTTTCGGCTCACGTAGCCCTCGTTATGTTGCGAGTTTGCTTTGCCGTGCCTAAGCTGACATATTTCTTGTGCACCGTGCCAGCCTGGCTGCACCCTGTCCAGACAGACTCCTTTGACTTCGTGTTGAAGGAGAGTTTGGAAAAGGTGCTGAACGTCTCCCTTAACCAAGGTCAATGGGACCAGGTTTCTCTGCCGATTCGAACTGGTGATTTGGGCGCGCGCGTCGCGCGCGAGATGTGAGCCTCCCGGCCTTCCTGGCTTCGGCGTGTGGGGTGGTGGACCTTGTCACTCAAATTTTATCTTTTGATGGTGACAAGGCTATCATTCCTTACGCCTCCGATGCTTTGACGGCCTGGACGGCTCTTAATCCCGGCGTAGCCATACCCGTAGAATTGTTCCGTCAGCGTCTATGGGTTTATTTATATGAGAGTGCGCGCACCACGATTTTCATAAACCCATAAGTAAGCTTATTTCTGCGACAAAATTATCGCGCGACTAAAAAAAATCGTGGTGCGCGCCTGGCCTGAAGAGTAAACTCCAGTCGTGCGTCGGAGCTGACACACACACTTTTTTTTTTACAATCTGTTAATTCTGCAGAATAATTATTAAACAAACCTAACCTAACCTAATGGGTTCTTTAAAACGACGTTTATACAATCATGAATTTATCTTTTCGACTAATTAAACATTACAGCTAGGAGTGCCTTTTTTCTGGTATAAAAGTATTACTTATTTAATTTTAGGTCTTTGTGAGTCCCGGCGTAGCCTTTATTAAAGGCAGGGATCCTAAACAATTTTTATAAAGGGCTCTTTTTAAACCCTCATCAATATTTCAGGCTACGTTTCAACGTCAAAGTATATAAAATTGGAGTAAAAAGTGAAATTTTACGTTGTTTTACACAACAAGGGACGAAAATAAAATGGCTAAGTATTAAAAAACGGGTTATACGACAGTTTAAGGTAGGTCGGAGAGCTGTTTGGTTTTTAAAAAGTTATAAAAGAGTACTAGTTTTTACGAAGTATCTCCGTTTCAGCTTGGCCAAAAATTCTTACGGATGTCCTGATATACGGATGTCCTTTTATCCGTATTTCCGGCTATTCTCACCTACAGGCCACATTCCTCAGCCTATTCTCGTGAAGTTTGGTGAACTGGTTCAATAAATATATTTTTTTAAACGGCGGAGATATGGTAGCTTAATAGCGTGAATAAGTAAATTTTCGGCCATTTTGATAAATTATCACATGGTCGATTGTGCTTAGATTCAAGAGCGGATACAACCGTTGTCAAAGTTCCAAAGATACAATTATAAAGATATCCTATTTAGGGCACCAATACCTCCTTTTGATATCGTTTATCGTAAAAACACGGCGCGTCTAATTTGAATTAGGTACACATTCAGTAAAAGGGAAAGCCTCCTGCCGTGGGGACTTAAAATAAATCTCTTTCAGATTGGGAATTTATTGCCCGAAACTCGCTCATGTTTATTTGGTGGTTATTTATCGAGGCTTTATTTAAAAACATATTAGATTAGACAACGTTATCGGCATGCCCCAATTGGTATGTACCAAAAAATAAAAAGATGTTTTTATAAAAATCGTCAAATATAAGCCAATTTAAGATACAAGTTTCACACGTTTCCCAATTAGATGTGTTTCTAAATAAATAAATATTAAGGAACAATCTTACACAAATCGACCTAGTCCCAAACTAAGCAATGTTTGCACTGTGGGTACTAGATGACGGTATGCATAATATATAAACACATATAAAGGTGACATCTATGACCCAGGAACAAATATTCTAGTTCATCACACAAATATTTGTCCTTACCGGGATTCGAACCCAGGACCGGCTCAGTAGGCAGGTGCACAACAAACTGCGCCAACAGCGTCGTCATTATTTTACTCCCTTTTAAGTTTTTTGTGGTGACATCACCATTCGACATGAACTGGAAAACGGCAAGGACGAATGAAAATCGAAAAATTAAACATTATATATGTCTAGACTCATTGCATTACAGATGCAACTCCATAAGATTGAGAATAAAAAAAAACGGATTACATCACGTATTTTTATTATTTGAGCCTCGCTGACGTTTCGTTTTGGCATGAATGTACACCTTCTTTTTTAAATTTGTTTATTATGTTTATAAAGTGGATAGTTTGCACAAATGTAACTTTGACAAAGAAGAAATGTGTTGTTCGCAGTCAACCTTTAACAACGGTAACTGTAAAGTTCCCGAAACGTCAGGGAAGCTCAAAATAATGAATATTATGTGCTATAATCCGTTTCATTTCAGTGTCTGAGAGTCGAGGAAACCGAACAAAATATTATTTAGAAATAAATCATAAAATGTTCATGACCCCTGAACATTAAATGCAATAAAATAACGCCACATAATATCATTTTATTACAGCTTAGACTTAGTCGAGTTGTAAAACTACATATTTTATATTTAAAAGTACCTAATATATATATATATATATATATATTATAAGGAATCAGAAGCGGGTATTCTAAGAAAAGCACAAGTAACAATAAGTATTTATTGAATTTTTAAATACACAATTATTTAATCAAAATGGAGTCGAGAATACGATAGAATGGACAAGTGAGATTAAGCAGAGTTCCTAATGGCGCAGGGGCTGCAGCAGAAATGAGAGCTGTCAAACAGCTTCATGGCCTTTTATGTCGTCGGTGACGTCACCAGTCGCAAGTTGCCAGCCTCGTTTTAGGGTGGCTCCTTATAATATATATACATATATATTTAGAATAAATAAATATAAATAATAAATAACTAAATATCGGACAACCTCACACAAATCGATCTAGTTCCAAATTAAGCTCAAGAAGGCTTGTGTTATGGGTACTAGACGACGATATACTTAAATACATAGAACAACCATGACCCAAGCACAAATATTCGAGTTCATCACACAAATATTTGCTCTAGCCGGGATTCGAACCCGAGACCGCCGGCTCAGTAGGCAGATGTCTACAAACCGAGCCAACCACGTCGTCTACATAAAATGAATATAAAAGAATAACACACAACCTCACACAAATCGATCTCTAGTCCCAAAGTAAGCACTAGTAAACTTGCGTTATGGGTACTAGACAGCGATAAACATACAGATAAATAGGTGGATCAACTTTTTCTTGTTGTTATTCTGTCCCGTCACCCAGGAGACTGGTGGTTAAACTTCCTAGAAAAGTGTTGATAATTTATAATATTGGTATTTTCAAGAGATATTCTAAATAAGAATGGGCTTATAACAGTTATCCAATTTCTCGAGGCTCTCAGCTCCTCTTCGCATCACATGTCCAAAGTATGAAAGCAACCATTGTCGGCAGATAGTAGATATACGAGTTTTGATGCCTAGTTGGGAAAGAATTGACACATTGTGCGCTTGGCCGTCTAGGGTATCCTAAGCATTCACCTCCAGCACCACATTTCGAATGCGTCAATTCTCTGTTTTTCTCTTGCCAGTATCGTCCACGTCTCTACTCCATACATAAAAATGGGGAAAACCAAAGCTCTGACCAGATGGGTTGAGGAATTGGTCGTGATTGGTGGAGTGGACCTGACCGCCTGATCTGAAGAATACGCTACCTTGTGATCACGATCCTCGGGAATGAGGGACCGACTAAAGAAGAAGATAACAGTTATCACTGCTGCAATTACAACATTTTTGTTGAATATTTCCGCCGAAAATCTTAGTTTTAAAGAGTAATGCGACATCACCATGGCAACAAGCAACAGAAAAAAGTTGATTGATATTTTCTTCGGTTTCCGCGACTGTTACACATTTAAATAGTTAAAACAATTTAAACGGATTATATCGCGTATATTAATTATTTGAGGTTGACTCAACCTTTGACAATGGTATCTGTAAAGGTACTGAAACGTCATAGGCTCAAATAATTAATCCTCCTAGCCTTTGTCCCATTTTTTGAGAATGAATTCTCAATCGGGGTCGGCTACCTAAATCCCAAGATGTGGCGTAGGCACTAGTTTTTACGAAAGCGACTGCCATCTGACCTTCCAACCCAGAGGGGAAACTAGGCCTTATTGGGCTTAGGTGGTTTCCTCACGATGTTTTCCTTCACCGAAAAGCGAGTGGTAAATATCAAATGACATTCCGTACATAAGTTCCGAAAAACTCATTGGTACGGGCCGGGTTCGAACCCGCGACCTCCGGATTGAAAGTCGCATGCGCTAACCACTAGGCTACCACCGCTTCTCAAAGGCTAGGCTCAAATAATTAATATACGCGATATAATCCGTTTAAATTATTTTATTTAAAAGTTGATTGACCCAAATACATACTTAAATACAAATAACATTCATGACCCAGGCAAAAATATTCGAAAAAAGATACTTATATCCCAACAATGTTTTTTAGCCAACGCCATAATGTGGATTTTTAGTGGTGCGCTAATTAATTTTACTGGCAACGACAAATTTTGGATTAGTGACGTTGAAAGTCTGTGAAATACGACTCAATATTTCGCAAATTTCAAGTAATTTTTAGGGTTCCGTACCCAAAGGGTAAAAACGGGACCCTATTGCTGAGACTTCGCTGTCCGTCCGTCCGTCTGTCACCAGGCTGTATCTCAAGAAAGGTGATAGCTTGACGGTTGAAATTTACACAGATGATGTATTTCTATTGCCGCTATAACAACAGATACTAAAAATAAAACAAAATAAATATTAAAGGAGGGCTCCCATACAACAAACTTGTTATAGATTATGGTACGGAACCCATCACGCGCGAGTCGGACTCGCAGTTGCCCAATTTTTGTTTAATAAAGCCAAAACTATCCACAGTGATGAAACTTAAGGGGCTCCCCGCTCTCAATGACCTTCGATCTGTTGCGATAGATTTTCCCATATTATAAATAGCTAATCATAATAACATTTCCACAACAAAATACCGTATCAAGTACCTTTCACATGTCACTGACTTTGAGATACAGGCCGTCAAAGTTTACGATTTTTTCAGGGAAAAAGTTGTGGAAACGGTTTTTTGCGTTTTTCTCGAAAAGTATTGAGAAAAATAGAAAAAGCTTTGCAACAAATTTTGTGGCATATGGTTTAGAACAATAAAATGTAAGATATTTTCTACATATACACCGGGGATAAAAGTAGAAACGAGATTAGTGTATTTTTGGTCCTTCACTGAATATTTTTTTATAAAATACACAGTCGTTAAATCAAA
Source organism: Apotomis capreana (assembly GCA_947623375.1). NCBI lineage: Eukaryota > Metazoa > Arthropoda > Insecta > Lepidoptera > Tortricidae > Apotomis > Apotomis capreana. Next base: position 13,369,262 of record OX392519.1, read on the forward strand.
ATTCGGGTCACTAGAAAGTGTTAAGCATAGACCATACTACAATATATATTCAATAGGACATTATAACTCAATAATCCACAAACTAGATACGATGTAAAAATCATCAAATTGGCTGATTTCTGTAGGGAGCCCCTTAAGTTCTTACTATTCATTATTTATTTCGAAAAAAGAACGAAGGCTTGAGCAGCATTCTGGTAAACAATGTTTTGAATTTGGTTAATGACAAATCCGTAGTGACGTTTAATAATGCAGATATATATAACGTATGCTGATTATTACCATATGAAAGCCGTTTGCAGCGCCACTATCCCAGGGCCGGACTGGTTTGGTTATGCTATACCTCGAGTGTTAAAAATGTTCTTCAATTTATGTATTAGTCACTGCCATCTTCCGTATGATCTGATGAATACAGTCGTAGTGCCTATTTCAAAGAATAAAACCGGTAATGCCACCGATAAGTCCAATTACAGACCGATATCTTTGGCGACGGTTGTGGCCAAGGTATTTGACGGATTGCTTGACGACCTGCTGGCGAGGCATATAAAAACGCAGGATGCTCAGTTTGGCTTTAAGCCGGGCTTATCAACTGAAAGTGCAATTCTTTGTTTCAAGCATACCGTCAAATACTATACCGACGGCAAAACGCCAGTATTTGCCTGTTTTTTGGATTTATCGAAGGCATTCGATACGGTTTGTTATGATGTTCTTTGGAATAAGATGGAGAGGTGCACGAGTACACCGAGGGAAGTGATCAGTTTGCTGCGCTATTGGTATGGCAATCAGACGAACCAGGTGAGATGGGCAGGTGCGTACTCGGACGAGTACAGGTTGCAGTGTGGGGTAAGACAAGGTGGTCTTAGTTCACCAAGACTGTTCAACCTGTACATGGATGAGTTGATCGACAGGCTCAGCAGCACAGGTATCGGATGTTCAATAGGCGGAACTATGGTCAACAATATTAGTTATGCGGATGATATGGTGCTGCTGTGCCCGTCGATCAGTGCGCTGGTAAGGCTGCTGAAGATTTGTGAGGAGTACGCGGTGATCCACGGTCTGAGATACAATTCTAGCAAAAGTGAGCTGCTAGTGTTTAAAGCTGGAAATAAGGCCTTTGATGCTATTCCTACGGTATTCTTAAATGAAGTTCCACTAAAAAGAGTCACAAGTTTTAAGTATCTCGGACACTGGATCACTGAAAATCTCCATGATGATGCCGATGTTGAGAGGGAGCGCAGGGCATTGGCCGTGCGCTGTAACATGTTAGCACGCAGGTTTGCACGTTGTGATAGAAACGTCAAAGTAACCCTTTTTAAGGCATTCTGTCAGACGTTTTACACGTGCAGCCTGTGGACGCATTACACTAAGAAGGCGTTCAAGGCCCTGCGCGTCCAATACAACAATGGGTTCAGAATGTTGTTGGGGCTACCACGCTTTTGCAGCGCGTCAGGTATGTTCGCTGAGGCGCGCACTGATTGCTTCAGTGCCATAATACGCAAGAGAACTGCCTCACTGATGCGGCGTGTGTGTGAGAGCTCCAACACCCTCCTGCGCCTAGTGTCGGAGTTTCCTGCCAGCGCTATATGGAAGCACTGGAATACTATCCATATGGAATCAAGAGGCTGTGTGTACGATGTTTTTTAGGTTTAAGTTAATATAAATAACTAACATAGTTTATAAGTTTTATGTAATTAACAATATGGACATGGTCTGAAATAAATGCTTTGAATTGAATTGAATATACAAAAATAATCTAATAATATGATGTGTGTAATAGTGTGATGTGTGTGTATTTAAAAACATTCGTCTAAGAACCAATCCACATATCCGAGAGAGCGCTCCAAACTATAGTTATTTGTACGAAGGAGGATATTTTCAATTATTCCGCAAAGTATCGGAGCATTGAAAGTGACAGCGCAGGCGCACGCAACGATGGTTAAGTTTCACTGCATCGTGCCGAGCAAAGAGTAAACAAACAGAACGGACTTTCGAATACGGTATTTGGTGACAGTTTAAATCAGTGGTCTGCCTTTTCGCAGCATTTTTCGTTGAATGTTTCACTCCTCCGAATTTTCACTCCGCAGATTTTTTATTCCTCTGTTGTGATACATTTTTCATAATTGTTGCAAATGTCATCCTATAGATTAAGTTAGGCTTGTGTTCAAAAACACATTCACAAACAAATCCAGATTCCAAAAACACATTCACATACCAAAACATTGTATGCTTTTAGAAAAGCAATGCTTTCGATGAAACAGCATACCTATGAAATGAAGATTCGATGAAACGTATTAAAACAAGGATAAACCGTTTAAATCGGCTTCTTCCTTTTGACGTTAAATGGTTCTTCAGTTTGAAAAAAATTGGCTTGTGACGTCATACTTAAAAAAACAGTATGAGGCATGTCATCTTTTTAGTTTTTGTTTAATTCTAAATAGTGTAATATCCAAAATCTTGTGACAGTTTATTTTACTCCCTGTATTTTTAATGTGTGTTTAGTGGTTAAAGTGAAATAATAGATTTTCGCTATTATCAATGACTGTATTGTCAGTTAATCTAGTAAAATAAGTTGATTGTATACGCCTATTAATATGAGTCCACCACCACCTCTGATTAAAATACCGGCCATATGCATTCGTGTTAAAAATGCTGATTGTTTTAGACATTTTTCTCTATGATCAAACATGTTTCCTAACATATTATAGATGTTACTACCTAGAACAGGGCTATTAAGTTTTATTGGTGTGAAACCTACAGTTTGAATTTTTCATTGACAATGTTTGTTTCAAAAACTACTCGAAATTGACAAAATTCGCGCGGAAATTTTATTTTTTCAACTTATTTTCGACTGCACGCAATGAAAGCATGAAATAACTATGTTACTAACTAGAACTCGGAGAAAAGTATTATTCACTTCAAAAAGTTGGTTGAAATTATCAATATATTTGTCATAATATGAAAAAATAAATTTTAAAAGGAATAAGGCCTCCTAAAGGCATAGAATAACTCAGCGTCTGTGACTTTATGCTTTGCCTTCAGTCACTTTCTAGACCAATCATAGAAAGATTGGTATTTCAACTTGAATCTAGTGACCGATATATTTAAAATGATTAGTAATGCGAAGAAATGCAACGCGATTATTTTCAAACTGTGGTGGTAATAAAGCCATTGATTATTTCGCAACTTGTAACATTTGGAGGGAGGAGCAAATCTGGCTACATCCCTTTTTTCAAACGACTTTCAAAAAAGGAGGAGGTTCTATGTTCGACTGTGTATTTTTTTATGTATGTCTACCGATAACTCCGCCAATTGTGGACCGATTTTAATTTTTTTTATTTTATTTGGAAAGGTACTCCCCTGCTTGACCTATTAACGCAAGTGCTAATATTATTACACCTATCAACGTTAGCTCTAATTTTCATTAGCCCTAATGTTATTTCACCTAATTTTTATACCCTAATTAGTTGTTAGACCTAATAATCCAATACTCTAATAATGATTTGTACTAATTGTCAACAATACTAATATGAAATAACCTAACAATTACCACACCTAATGATTATTAGACCTAATCATTACTGACACTAAATGTCAAGAGTACTGAAGATTATTAAACCTATTTTTACGTTAAAACAGAAAATACGGATTTGGACAAATATCAAATTGGCTAAACCCCGAAAACTGTAGGTTAGGTTAGGTTTCTATTGTGACAATGTATAGCGTCGCGAGCGAAGCGAGCAGAGCGTCAAAAGATACCCAAGTACATCCTGAGTCTATGGCAATTCCGGCTCCACGTGGTCTTGCCTGTCCTACCCTAGTGTTATTCCAAAACCGGAGGCGCAGAGGGAGAGCAGCCCTCGCCTTAAGTTTATAGATAAATAGGTTTAATAAAATTTAGGTTTTAGCATTATTAGGTATTATAATATTAGTAGTCTAAAAAAATCGGCTAAGTGCAAATTCGGGCTAGTGAGAATTCAGTATGAAGTAATTAGGTGTAATGAAAATTCTGAATCCTGATATTAGGGCTAGTCATTAATTAGGATGAATGAAAATTCGTGTTAGTGATTTTAGGGTTACCAAAATTAGGGCCAATGAAATTAGGATGAAAGTTTTTCGGGCTAACGGAGGGGAACCATTTGAAAGAGTAAACTCCTGAGGTGGTCCCATTATAACCGACTTGGGATCTAATGATCCCAGGGAAATCGAGGGCAACCCTCACATTTTATATGCACTCATAATGTTAAATAATTCGTTTAAATTGTTTCGTTTTCAAAATGCAATTTATATGGACGTTATTTATTTGGTTGTATTTGTCATAATATGAAAAAAAAGGAATAAGGCCTCCTAATCTCACTCAACAAAAAGTTTACGTCAAATTGAAACGGCATTTTCGATAGATAACAACTGGAAATCAAAAGCAGATACCTATTGTAAATTAAATATCCTTGTTTCTAAACTCCTGTTTCGAACAAAGTTTGTTAATGCCGGAGTAACAGTGACAGTACCGGAGGCGTTTGGAAGTTTAAGTACAGTCAGCTGCAAAAGTAACTAAGCAGATTACCACCCTCACAATGATCCCTTTTTATAATGGAGTCCGTTTGAAGAAACATGATGAACCTGTGCTAACTCGGGGCACGGATACAAAGGTGATGAAGCAAAAATTTTTTATCGTCAAAAAATATATATATCGATGTTACTGTCAACATCTAGATGTTATTCAGCATAAAGTAATATTATTTATATTCTCTTAATTTTAAAATAAAATCAATAAACTATAATATATTAAAACGGGGTATTTATTTGTCTATTTTAAAACAGTTTTCATAGTACACAATCAATATTTTTCCATATTCGTCGGTATTAAAGATTGCTGTTGAGATTAAAACATCTTACATCTCCTTTACGTGTACCAGTGTAATTAGTTATAACACTACAAATGTATCATGTAATTGTTTTAAGTATTATTTACGAAAAAATTACTTACTGTTGAGTTTCTTTCGGCTTTCTTCTCAACAGCGGTCTCCTCTTGCGAAACGCCGGTAGATTCACAATTTGACTTGTAAAAGTGCCCCTGTGGCCTACTTAGGTACTGAATAAATTATTTCATTTCATTTCATTTCAAAATATCCACTTTATCAGACATAATATCGAAGCCTTTTAAAGTTATCGAGAATTTGCAATGAACAAATATAGGTATTAATATATTTTATCGACATCTCGATTCTTTATCGATATCAAATCTCTAGAATGTGCCCCGAGGTAGCTCAGGTATGGTGATGAAGCATGGTTTACTTCTCTTTCCCGCAAACGGAACCTGAGACACCAGCGTGCTCTTCCCCCTTCATCGATAGACGCAACATTTATTTGATATTCGTGTTTTTTTCATTATTATTCACTGTTAAGGATATTAGTAATAATATATGATTGTTATTTAATTTTAAGTTAAGATCTGTAACGCCTTGGCAATTAGCTGTAAGTTACAGATATGTTATTATTATAAAATAAATAAATAGGTAAATGCGGCCGTGCCTGTCGCTCTCGTATCGGGCTATCCAGTCATCTTCGTAAATGCTGCAGTTTATTGGATGCTGATTAACTCATCTGTTATAGATGTAAAAGGCCAATAATGCTGATGATGAGAGTCCGTTTGCACATAATTTGAACACAGCGTGCATAGCAACTTCTGCTGTTGACGGAACTAGTACCCTTCATTATAAAACGGATTGGGATGAGTTTTTGACAGTTTTTATATTATTGTATTTCTATGTAATTAGATTGAAATTTTAGCCTTTGGTTTTATGATTTTGAATTTTACGTAGTGGACAAAATAAATCAGTACCTCATTATCATTATAAAATAAATTGTAAGTTTAACGACGTTTAGAATTCGACCTTGGGTTTGAAAAAAATTGCAATTAGCGACTCCATAGATTTTAGAACCACGGTATGCTACCAAATGTCCTAACCCTAGTTTAACCATAAGTCTGTCGCATAAATCCTATTAGCGCCTCTGTCTGTCCGTCTGTCATGGGTCCATTACCTCTAGAGCAATAAGTACTTATTCGAAGAAATTTATGAATATGTTCATAAATTATCTGAGCTCGTTTTACCACAAAAATATTTTTTGACGTGATTACATTCAGTGATGCGGAACACTTCGCCTACGAGTTTTAGCACTTAGCTGATCTTTTGTACTTCAATAGGTAATATATTTTTGTAAGTAAATCCATTAAAAAGGTTCCATTTCTACATAAAAATATACCACATATCGTATAATATATTTTTATTAATCTCCTCAATGCGGCCTCCTACTTTCAGCGGCTACGCAGTTATTAAGGTCTGTAAGGGTTTAATTTTAGTTTAATAACTTCGTTTCTAAGCGTTCTTACGTTGAATTTGGATTGTGGAAGGCTTCATATTAAAATACTTTTTCACTTTCGATGCTTCTAAATAAAGTTCTCGGTTATTGACATACGAGGAATAATAATAACAATATGAATTATTTTGCACGAGAGCTTAAAATATAAAGTAATGTTTTTAATTATAGAGTCGTGCAACCATTCGTAAGCATTTTTTTAAAAGTTACGTGAATAAAATTAAGGTTCAATTTAACTATTTTACCTATTTTGTTACCAATTTTCTGTGTGATTTCCAGTACATTGATTTCAGATTATAATATGATTAAACAAGTATAAACACAGAACCTTAATTATCAAAAACATTGATACAAAAAATTACTAAAATAACTGGTAACGAAATAGAAAAAATATAATGAACTTTAATTGACATACTAATTTCGTACAAACTTTTTGAGAAATGCTTTCGTTATGGAAGTCTTTGTGGAAAAAGTTTCAGCAGAAGACATTTATGGGTTAAAATAATAAGGATGCAGATGATTAGACCTTGTCATCAAATTCTTTTAATATTATTTTCCCAAAAAAAATGATTATACGAAAAGGTTACACCATACTATGTCGACCGGTCGGTCGACCGAGATACCAAGAAGTGACCAAGGACCTACGCGCTCTGAATGCAGAAAACTGGGAGGAGATCGCTCAAGACAGGGCGCGCTGGCGCCGTCTCGTATCGGAAGCCAAGATCCACTTTGGGTCGCTGAGCCAACAGAGTAAGTAAGTAAGTATACTATGTTTATCGATATGACTAAAAGTTATCTACGTTACGTTTCCAACACACGTTTTTTTCATTACCACGCCATCGTTCACCCCTCGACCCTGCTTGCCAATAAATCTAGTAAAACAATATTGACGTTCACCAATAAAATAACGGAACCGAAGCGGCGAGGACATATTTTATTTCCCTATTTATGGTATGACTAGTATTAGATCAGGGAATTGACATCGTGAAGATGTTGAATATTGAATAGTGTTTTAAGGCTTTGACAACCTGTCACAAATCAATCTAGTCCCACCGTAAGCTCTAGTAGGCTTGTGTTATGGGCATACTTAAATAGAAATAACATCCATGACCCAGGCACAAATGTTCGAGTTCATCACACATTTGCCCTTGCCGGAATTCAAACCCAAGACCGCCGGCCAGCTGCTTTACCACTGCGCCAACGCGTCGTCAAACATCCTGGTTGTCCTGTTAGACAAACCAACATTGGGACTATCATAACATTCATAACTGACCATCGCCCCTTGGGTAAAAATAAATTGAGATGTTCTAGCGCTTTTTATGTAAATTGCGTATACGTGGAACGAATTGCCGCTTGCGGTATTTCCGGACCGATACGACTTTCAAGACATCAAGAAAAGAACGTACTATCACCTGAAAGGCCGGCAACGCACTTGTGACTCCTTTGGTATTGCAGGTATTTATGGGGACGGTAATCGCTTTCTATCAGGCGATCCGTTTGCTTGTTTGCCCCCTATGACATAAAAAATATAATATAATATTTTCCTTGCCCATGGAATGAATAGGCATAAAATATTTATCTATCCAAAGAGGGAACGCAGCCAGTCTTATAGAAACCCTTCCCTCGGTTAACAACTGAGGGGATTAAGCTTTAGGTTAAGATTTAATTTAGTGTTATATTTCAATGTTTTGGCGTTGAGTTGTCATTCAATATTTTTTTTTAAATACCCGATGAAATATATTTACAGTCCACATTCTTGATCACTAAAGAGTCACAAATGATACCGATTATACAGCGATTAAATAAATTGACTGTTATTTTACAATATCCTTCTAGGTTACATTTATTAAACGAAATCACCGCAAAATACTACATGCAGGCCGCATTTGGTTGCAATCACGTTATTTATATTTCAACCGCAGTCTTAAACCCATATTTTGCGTGGCAAAAACCATTTAATATTATATTAGCATTTTTGGTAGATAATAATAAGAAAGTGCAGTTTCTTACTTAACAAAAACTGACGCAATTTCGTAGATTTTATCTTTACTTTCACCCACAGAGCTGCATTTTTATCAGCTTGCCAATTCACGTCAATAAATTGAAATCGTTGTAATTATGCTTACTTTTGAAGTGCAGGAGAATGAAATTTATTCATTTAGAACTAAACTTTAAGACGCAATAAACTTTTATGTCACCAAAATATACAATGAGTAGATAAATATTATAGAAAACTACACTACTGGCTTTATTAAGTTAAGTTGCAAAAAGTGCTTAAAATATATGTTTTCTGCGCATTATATATTTAATTTTTATTTTTTCCAATTACATGTATCTATAAAACATACAAAGATCAAAGCTCAAAGAAAAATTGAAATGCGTAACCGGGAATCGAACCCAGTATCTCTGGACTATCGGTCCAGTATGTTGTCGTTGTACAGTGATGAAGTGTTTGTACGGAACCCTCGGTGCGCGAGTCCGACTCGCACTTGGCCGGTTTTTTAATGTCCCAATTAGGACAAAGGCTAGGGCACTTCCAATCACTAATCAATCCTATCAGGCAGGTAGTGAATAAACCCTAATTTTGATTCACACGCCACGCTATTATGACCCTTATTGTACCAAACTAATAAATAAAAGGCCAATTTCACGCGCTCCATTAAGGGCAAAAGTTATTAGGCCGAGTAACTAACTTAAGAAAAGTAATCTGATACGAATCGGATCCAAACAATTGTGATTCCGATCCGATCATGAATGAAGGTTACGAATTATATGCTCTTGTTTTAATTTTGGAGCAAGTTTCGTAGGGATTGTAAATTGTTTGATAAACTGTAAGAGGTAGGGGAAAGTGGGTGTGAGGTACGAATTAAACAAGCAATTAAATTAATGCTGTTAAACAAACAAATAACATGAAACAAGTGTTCCTTCGCCATCTTAGTAGCAGAGCGGGAGAGAGATAGGGTGCGAAAGAGAGAGAGATACCACACCCGATAGGATTCGTACTCCAGGAGTATTTGTACTATGGTCATATCAGGCTCCGCATAGGTAATACACTCCTACTCGCCTTCACAGACTGGGGATTATCCCGTCCCCAGTGTGAGTGGATTAGAAGGTTCTCTGGATCATATCTTCTTTAATTGCATGAACCGGTCAATTTCTCTTTTTGAAATTCTTCCTCCTGTTATCTCTAAGCCCACCAACCTCAAAACCGTCCTCTTCCTAGCAAAGAATACCTAATACTCCTCTCCGTACATCTTTATCCTCATTGCTGAGGGTCGTGACGTCCACCATGGATTAGCTTCCTCCGGATGATATTGCGCCACCTTCCACGGTCCTCGGCCACGTTGAGCGTGCCGTGGAATTTGGAGTCAAGCGCAGTGCGGCTTTGGTCGGACCAACGCATCGAGCATCGGAGTAGAATAAATAATACATTGCTGAAAAAAATATTATAACAGGTACATTAATTCCCAAAACAATTAAATTTAAATGTGTGGATGATTAGTGCTTTTTGCCGCTTCTGTTTTTAACAGTGCATTTTTGTTTTGTAGTTGCAAGTTCATGGACGAGCTCACATAGAATCAAATTTTGTACTGAAGTTAATCAAAAAGTCAATTGGTGTCGTCATCGTAAACGAGACATTGGCAGTAATGGTCACTCCCCTAATGTAACCGGTTGCCACAAATCAAAAAGAATATAATAGAATAATCGGTCGTATCTTCGGTCTTTCTAAATGGAAGTCGAGGATAAGGGAGGCCGACCCCAAGTAAATGGACACAACACACAAGGGAACAGGTCTAGAAGAAGGAAGGTCGTATCTCCCTCTCTACTATTCAGCATGCTGATATATTTATATTTGATGCATGACGGTCTTTCAAACAAACCTTCTCTCGAGAAATGATGCAAATGCGGCAGCTAGCTCCTTAAAAAATAGTTAATAATTATGGTCTCGTCATTTAAAAGTAATTTTAAGGTTCATCTTGGAATTTGTCATCTCTGGAAGCTTTACTCAAACTATAATTTATTTTGATGTCTTAAGAAATGAAGCTTCCTTTCCTATCTAGGTGGATAGCGACCTGCGGTCCATTCGTATCGTTGGAACGTGTACCTTGAAGTCTCTATTGAATATAAAACTACTTAAGTTACATTTCATCGTGCTTCCTATTCTCACAAAAAAATCGTTACTTTCATGCTAATGTGCTTAGTCTTTGACGTGCAGTAACAGGTAACATACTACCTTAGTAACTTTATACCTAATTTTGGAATAACAAGGCAGAATGAAAAGTTTTCGTATCACAGATGGAACACCAACTTTAAGGTAAATTGTTAATCCCCGGCTTTTTAAGGTTGCGGCGTAAGTGTCAGTCTTCAACGGGGGCTAGGTTTGACTTTTCTATTGTATACTATTGTAAAATTCTAGATTTGTATTGACAGTAATTTTTCTTTGGAGAGGGATCATGATGTCAGTAAAATGCGATGTAGGATTGTCTTTTATTTTGTATGGATGCATGGCGCTATGCCAGTCTGGCGCTATCTGTTGGTAAGAATTTCTATGTTCCCTCATAACGCCAAAATGGCAGGACGGATTTGAACCAATTTTGGTACTGGGATTGCTGGATATCCAAAGACGGTTATAATTAGGATTTTTTTTACCCGATTACAACCCGGTGAAGAGGTCACGGGGTCAGAGGTAACATATATTAATCTCGCCATAAAATATGTATTTTAGCGAGGTGTTCAATTCAAAATGCATTCTCAGAGTTTGCTAGTTGCTAGTTTGCAGAGGCACGCATCAAAGGATCAATAATCGTCTGGATTTTTGGCGATTCAGTTATTCAGCCGTAAACGTAAAAAATTACATATTTACAGCCATTAAAACCAAAAACACAAGGTCTAACAGTTTACAGTATGTATACATAGACCTTCTTTGGCCACGTATAGTCCAGGAAAGGGTTCAAGGTACTAGGTCACGTGTGGTCGCTTAAGGGATAGAAAAGTCAAAAATAAAAAAAAAAACTGCAGTAAATGGCTCATCACTACACGAATGCACGAGAAAGGCCATCAAAGAAGAATGGCGGCGTGTTGTGAATCTTGCCACTGTCAAGAGTGAAACGGCCGAAAAAGACAGCTCACAGAGCCACTAATAATGACGACGCGGTTGGCTCAGTTTGTAGACACCTGCATACTAAGCCGGCTGTCCCGGGTTCGAATCCCGGCCAGGGCAAATATTTGTGTGATGAACTCGAATATTTGTGCTTCGATCATGGTTGTTCTATGTATTTAAGTATATATTTATCTATATAAGTATCTATATCGTCGTCTAATTCCGATAAAACAAGCCTTCTTGAGCTTAATTTGGGACTAGATAGATTTGTTGATCGATATTTATTTATATTTATTTATAATATAATTCTTATGTTTTTACTTTTTCAGTTTGTAGTGCAGCTGCCTGCGCTAGTGGTCCTGGGTTCGGATCCCGGCAAAGGCAAATATTTGTGTAATGAACTCATGTCATGGATGTTATCTATATATGTATTTACATATTATGTCGTCGTCTAGCACCCATACAAGCATTGCTTAGTTTGGGACTAAGTCAATTGTGTAAGATTGTCCCTTAACGAAGCGTGAAGAAGCATCTGTCAGGCCAGCACCGTTAGTTTCTTGTCAGTTGCCATTGCGACTTGGGCTCCCTTTTTGCTCACCCATCAGGCGAAGTGGAGCCACTATGTTGTCTCGTTATAAAAAAAACTCACCGCTCTAGTTCCTATTTTGCACCAAAACGTCAATCAGATGGAGAACATCAAACAGAATAAAATGATACGGGACCCTTCGCTAGTTAGCATTTTGTTTACAGTTTGGAGCATCACTGGTACTTTGTGCGTAAAACGTCCCCTAATTGTAATTTAAACAATATTTGTGTTCATTCCGTATTCCCACCGGCTTCTACATCATCTACTTATCGTGTGGTTTATTTTGACTACTTAACTTAACCCAAAAGTTGTTCGGAAGAGATCGCTCATGAGCGATAAAACCACCTGTTCTCTACCGTTATTAAAATTATTGTATTTTGGTGCGCAATCAATCATTCTGTATTGTATAATATTGTATCTGCAGAATGGCCGCTCGTTTCAGTATCAATGCATTTCAAAATACTCGTATCTAGGCTAAAAACTGGAAAGTAAGAATTGGCATTATCATAATGTCTAACCGCCTATTAACAAAATATTTTTTCAGTTTCTCCACTACCCAAAGGTTGTCTGGAAGAGATCGCTCTTGAGCGATAAGACCGCCTGTTGTTTACCTCTAATTGTAATTTTTTGTATTGTATTTCTCCTGTATGTTTTATGAGATGTGCAATAAAGAGTACTTGTATTGTATTGTATTGTATTGTATTGTATTGTATTGTATTGTATTGTAATGTCTCGTCGAATCGTCGAAAGAGGAAAGCTACGTATAGTACGGCTCTTCCCAGGTGAATTTTTCACTTCGAGCCCTAATCTTTCCAACAAAGGCCATTGTCTCTATTATCGCAAAGCCGCAAGCTCAAGTTTGCCACGCGCCACTATAACATTCATATTAAAAACAAACGTTATCGTCATAGTATTAAGGTTCAAATCAAAATAATATAAATGCTGTATTTCGTCGGGGTGGTCTATTGTCCTACACTACCAAAACGCAATATATAGAATATCAGTGACATTAAATTTGAACCTTAATACTATGACGATACCGTTTGTTTTTCATATGAATGTTGTAGTGGCGCGTGCTAACGCAGTAGCTAGCGGCTTTGCGGCAATAGAGACAATGGCCTTTGTTTGAAAGATTAGGGCTCGAAGCGAAAAATTCACCTGGGAAGAGCCGTACTATAACCAGAAAAGCGTTAATCATGAATGTGGACGGATATACATAGAAGAAGAGGAAGACCAAAGAAAAAATGGATGGATTGTGTGAAAGATGACATGAATGAGAAGGAAATAAACGACGAGATGACGAGTAATAGGGAAGAATGGAGGAAAAAAACATGCTGCGTTGACTCCAACTAAATGGAATAAGGGCAAGGGAATGATGATTTATTATTATTTTTATTGATACTTGTTCCCCCAGGGACCATCTATGTTGTCTAAGTATTTGTTGATGTAGAAGAGAAAAGTAACAAGGACTCTTAAATAAACTACACGAAAAATAAAACTTTGCTAAAAATTATTGCAAATATGATAAGAAAAATATTTGGACATCTCAAACGTTACGATAACATTAATAAGTATGATAATAGAAGTGCGAATAGAAAAGAAAAGAAAAGGGGAAGACAAAAAACGACATAAATATAGTATGCAAATAAAAGAAAAAAATGTTTCATTATAATTATGTGTAAAAAGTAAAAAAAAGTCGAAAGTTAGAATATTTGAAGCTTTTATTTAATATGCCATGTAAATAAGTATGTAAAAAACTATTTATGTTTGTTCGGGCGGAATCTTGCAACTCAATTTTGAAACAGATATCTTCAACCACTTGAGCTGAAATTTTGCATACCCACTAACCTTTGATGACAATACAAGAATATGGTACCATGGGGCTGGTCTGATGATGGAGCCGGAAGGTGGCCTTTGAAATTTTGTAATAGAAAGAATAAGATCCTCCTGAGTTTGGGGTCTTTCGAATCGTCTCAGAGAGCAATTAATGTTCCAAGAAAAACAAAATCGGCTTTAAAAGGTTATCACAAAAATTTAATGTTTGACGGAACCTTATTTGATAATTATAAAAACGGTTTAAACACACGTAAAAATTGTCAGGAACGGTCCGACATGTTTCGACCTCATATGGACAGTGTGTGTGTGTGTGTGTGTGTGTGTGTCTGTGGGTGTGTGTGTGTGTGTGGGCCGCGAGTCGCGTAGCCGCACGGATAGCTCTCCCTGATGAGCTCCATATGAGTTCGAAACATGACTGGCCGTTCGTTCCTGACAATTTTTACGTGAGTTGAAACCGTTTTTATAATTATTAAAGATGTCTCACGATCTTTTCCACCAGGTAACCACCAGGTAGGTATGTCAATTTTTCTTTGAGCTTTCCATTGATACAAAGATGCAATATTCGTGGTTGCATGGTACATTTATTTCTCATTTCACTGCCCTTGACAGCCGCAGGGCCCTGCGTGCCTAATTGAGCATATCACACTGCTCATTGCCTTTGGGAAAGTTAATGCTTATCAATTTCTGAATTCGGCAGTGAAATGTAATGATAATAATATATTGGCAAAGTGCGAGTCGGGCTTGAGGAGTGAGGTTCTTAAAATATTTACTTGACGACGCGGTTGGTGCAGTGGTAAAGAAGCCTACTGAGCCGACAGTACTGCTGGGTTCGAATCCTGGTAAGGGTATTTGTGAATATTTGGTCATGGACGTTATATGTATTTAAGTACTCGTATTTATTTATCTGTAAAAGTATGTATAATCTCGCCTAGTACCCATAACACAAGCCTTCTTGAGCTTAATTTGGGACTAGGTTGATTTGTGTGTGGTTGTCTGATATTTATTTATTTACTAGTGATTAGCTTTATTTTGAAGACGGTTTTGATACATTATCCGCGTTTAATATGAAGCAGAGTCATAATTCAACGTGGCATTATTACGATGTCCCCAATTTAGCAAGATCTCAGGTTTATCGCAGCCATATAACAGACATACCTAGGCTACTCCTCCTACGTATAGAATTTGGTATATATTAAGCATAATACTTTATTGAAAAAGCGTCCGTTCGATTTCCGTTGAAACACAGAATGCTAAATTAATACGCAATTTTTCTCTGTCAAAAACCAGTTTGTGGAATTTACCTTATTTCAAAAACTAAACTAAAATTAATTTATAGGTAATGGTCCACCTACGCAGCCAATTTATTTCATTGACATAAAAAATACAACTGAGAAAATTGTCATTTTCTGCGATGTGCCCAATTTTAGAATGAGAAAATAAAATGGATAAGTATTGTCTAAGATGTCTTAAGAAAATTGTTTTTTTTTTTTTATATTTACTTTTTTTATCCTTTGTTTGATTTTATTGAAATAAGCCTGCAGGTCTGTGACAGTTGCTTACATCACGCGATAAATACAAAAACAAAGCATCAGTAACGTTTTAACTAAAAGCGAGTGTGAGCGACACACTTCACTTACTCGTATTTATCATGCGAAAATCGCAAACATCCCCGTTCCCTGGTATTTATGTTGTCAATTACGGAACCCCAAAAATCTCTGCCCTACCGGGTGCTTGACCTCAAGTACAATAACTTATCCTACCCAATGATGTAGAACGTGTAGGAAAACGCAAGTGAAATTCAATACCAAAAACCACAGCTAATACGAACTTAACTGTAAGAGAGTTTGCTTTTCTGTCTGTGCTAATATTTGATTTAGCAGCAGTTTTAAGAAACGTTTCATATTGATTGCTTTTTGTGCTCTCTACACTAAACATATTCATCATCATCATCATATCAGCCTGTAGACGTCTACTGCTGGACAAAGGGCTCCCCCAAAACTCTCCAGAACGCAAATTCCGCAGTATCTTAAGACGAATATGTGTTGCCATTGATGACATACGGCACTGAAACGTGGTCGCTCACAATGGGCCTCATAAGCAGGCTCAATGTTACTCAAAGGGCAATGGAGCGAGCTATGCTCGGAGTTTCCTTGCGGGATCGAATCCGAAATGATGAGATACGCAAGAGAACTAAGGTTGTAGATATAGCTCAGACAGTCGCCTTACTTAAGTGGCAGTGGGTGGGACATTGCTCGTAGAACCGATGGCCGTTGCGGCAGAAAGGTTCTTAAGTGGCGACCGCGCGGGAAGGCGCAGCGCGGGAAGGCCTCGTCAAGACCAGCAATTGGATGAGAGCGGCTCATGACCGATTGTTCTAAGCATATTACATGTATAATAATGTAATGTGTGTATATTTTAAGCGGATTAAGGTTCGATTCGTTACGCATCCGCCAAATTCAAAAAGCCTTTTTCCGGCCATCTTCCTTCCTTTTATCGCTGAAATGCCTTTCAAAATATAATCTCTATCAAAAAAATTAATATGCCAAAAGATGTCTTCACAGTACTGTCTCAGAAATAAGCAAAACAGAATTGAAATCGACGCCAACAAACGATCAAATGACCCCATTATTTTATGTACTTGTACCTCACTTAGACCTCGCAAGCCAGTTTCAGAATTGACAAAATTTCGTAATTCTAACAGGTGGAAATGAATATAGAGATCAAGAGAGTGTTACGTCGTGTACACCGTAAAAAATATTTGAATTATTATTATTTCTGTTGATAATTATTTTGTTCTCCCTTCCCCTTCTGCATCACCTACTCATTGTGTGATTTATACTAATCAACTCCACTACCTAAAGGTTGTCTGGAAGAGATCGCTCTTTAGCGATAAGACCGCCTGTTGTCTACCGTTATTAAAATTATTAAAGCATTTTGTAATTGTATTGTATTGTAATTATTTTTTCTGATGGCAAATAAATATAAAAGAATACATTATAATAACCGAAATCTACGAATGCCTGAATAGAATTGTACTCTTCGACCTATTCGCGAAAAAACTAAGCTGTCAATAATGTCAAGCGCAACATCATTCATTTTTTTTTAATGAGACACCAGACTAAAGTAACCTTTCCATTGTGTCATAGTGTTGGAGTTACTACATTCTAGGATTAGTAAATTTTAATAAATCAATAATAAAATACGTAGTAATCTAAAGAAAAATATAAAAACCGTGATTACCTCCTCTTTCTAAGAGGAATAAAGAAAAGTAAAAAAAATCTGATCTCAAAAAGTATGAAATCTTGTCAATGGCTAAAATTTGTATTCTGTTTTCAACGCATAAAAAGAATGAAAAACTGAATCGGCATAAAAATCTATATACTTACCTATTAAACCTACTCACATAATTTCATGAGAATCGGTTGTGAAATGGGACCTCAATACAAGAACAGCCGGAGATGCTTCGCTCGTAATTGTAATATTAATTTCTAATAATTTTACGAAAACAATATTTAAAATGTACTGTAATATTATGTGCATGGCGCGCCCAATTTTATAAAAAAATACTGTTTTTATATTTACTAGTCATTGTTATTAAATTACCATTATTTGGGATCCTGCTACTTCATCAGTACTACGTGTATGCAAATTACAAACCAAACAGGCAAAACCGCGGCATCAAACCGAGCGAAATTACGATTTCGAAATCATTCGGATCATATTCAAATGCATCCCATTGGCTGGCGGAATTATTCTAGATCATTTAAATAGCGAATCAGGAGCGCGCTCTTGACATTGGCCGTTTGGAGTTCGAGCCGCGCGTTCGATTTTTAAAATCGTTTTTTTTTTTGTGAAGTAGTGTTGTGGTTGCCAGTTTGTGCCATTTTAAGAAGTTTGAAGTAAGTTTCGTGTTTAGATTTCAAGCTTGAATTTGTTTTTTTTTTTATATGGCAGTGCTTAAATAAAATATGTATTATTATTTATCAGTATGTTCAAATACATTGGGAATCATTTTACCATCTTCATATAAAAAAATCGGTGTGATTTTTTATTTGTAGGTTAGGTAAAGATTTTATATTACAAAACTGTTACAAAATTTTAACATTTATCACGTCATAATCATTTTGAAGGCATATTATTACGAATTGAAAAACTTCGTTGTTTATGCATACATAATATCGTCGCTGAAAGAAAACAGAAAGTTTATTAAAATTAATACGAAGCTAAGCCCTTTATAAACTTGCAGTAACAAAAATTTACATCTTAATAGGTATTTTTAATATACCTTGTAACAATAAGTTTTTATAAACGTGTCATAAAGGCAAAATCAGATAAAAACTTTTAACCCTTAAACTGGCGACATCTTAATTTTATATCAAAGTTACTATTACTTGCGGGGTAGCACCTAGATCGGTCGCGGATAAGGCAGGAAAATGGCAATATTGTAAAAGCTGTTCTACTTCTTAAAAACGATTAAGTATGATTATTTTGGGTACTCGTTATAATCATACAGTTTTAATAAAACAATACCAAAATGAAGGAAATAAAAACCTATTCATGAATATTCTGGGAGCGACTGTAAAAGAATAATAAAGAGTACCGTCTATTTTTAATCATCATCATCATCTCAGCCATAGGACGTCCACTGCTGAACATAGGCCTCCCCTTTGGACTTCCATATATACCGGTTGGAAGCGACCTGCATCCAGCGCCTTCCGGCGACCTTTATAAGGTCATCTGTCCATCTTGTAGGTGGACGTCCCACGCTGCGCTTGCTGGTCCGAGGTCTCCACTCGAGCACTTTTCGGCCCCATCGGCCATCTGCTCTGCGTGCTATGTGGCCTGCCCATTGCCACTTCAACTTGCTAATCCGGTGAGCTATATCGGTCACTTTAGTTCGTCTACGGATTTCCTCATTTCTGATTCGATCACGTAGAGTCACCCCGAGCATACGAGTAGCCCTCTCCATTGCTCGTTGAGCGACTTTGAGCTTTGAGATGAGGCCGATAGTGAAAGACCACGTTTCGGTGCCGTAAGTCATCACTGGTAACACACATTTACACTATTTTTCATGGATCACACTAACACACATTAAATATACGCAGCGCGACGCCCGGACTCACTTGACTCCCACTAATATGACCTTTAGATATTGTCTCGCATATTTCTCATCAGTGGTCACAAAGGCTTCGTTTGGCAAAAAGTACCATTATATCTTTAGCTATGATCTAGTATATGAAATACTAATTCAAGTGTCAAATTATATCAGTGACGTAGTATGCAATGAATGACAATGCGTGTGATGTCATGGAATGAAGAAAGAAAGATTTTATTGCCACACCAAAGTTAAGATAGGTACATTGTCCACCCAAATTATTACCTGTGACCAAAAGAGCGCACTCAGCATGTGCTGCGACAGCCAGGCTTCTGCGCAGCGCCGGTTTTCAGGACGTCCCTTTTCTCAGTTTGAACCACATTGTCATATAGTGCGGGTGCAACCAAGATGTATGTATGTGCGTGCACACAACACACCCTCACACATCTCTCTCTCTCTTGTCGCTCCCTCATGACTGAGGATCGTGGTCATCACTGGATGGCTTACTTGATGTGAGTGATTTGTCTCCACCGAGTCCTGTCCATTGCGTCCCTTACAACCGAGCAAAACTTGGAGAAAGACGTGTCCTTCACTTGATCGGTCCATCGGGTTGGGGATCGTCCACGAGCTCGTTTACCCTCTGTGTTCCCAACTACGATCAGCCCTCACACATACGTACATGCATAAACGCTAATATTGTTAAAGTTATTGAGTAATTACTATGAACTTTTGAGTTTAAAATTTAAAGCCTACCTAATGCTCATGCCAAAGTAGCTAACTTTACTCATTCTTATGATTCCATCATAATATTATTTAACTACTTGAAATTAGTTAAGTTAAGGTATGGGGTACCTATTTCTTTCGTAACACAGAGACCGGGTGACAGTAATTATAAGGTATTTGGGATAAATTTGACTATTCACCTAATATCACTACTCAAGAATATCACATAATTTTATCGAGGATTAACTTTTTTGAACAACAAGCCAAATATATCCGCAATCACTACTACCAAAAATGGCCAATAAATATTTATCATAAATGTGTGGAACAGTTTACCCGAATCCGTGATTAGTGCACCATCAGTGAACTATTTCAAAAATAGACTAGACAAACATTTACAAACACAGAACACAAGTGAATAGTGATATGCACGCATCAGCTATAAGCTTCCTGTGCATTAAATAAATAAATGGACTTAGTTCAAACTAAAGCTCTGGTAGGCTTCTGTGTACCTACTAGACGACGATATACATACCAATTTAGATAATGATTACTTAAATACATTCATGACCCAGGACCAAATATTTGATCTCATTACACAAATATCTGCCCTTGCCGGGATTCGAACCAAGGGCCACCGGCTCAGTAGGCAGGCAGTTGCCTGCCACTGGGCCAACCGTGTCGTCAAAAACGCAATTACCATATTGATATATGACAATGTTTATCAAATTAGAACTCTGGTGAGAGCAATTCTTACATCCATACACGTATCTATTGTAAATCATGGCAAAAGTATACCAAACGGGAAAACACGAAATGTTAGAGGAATTATGTCAATTTTACTCAAGAATTTCTAAATCGCTCACGTAGATAATCTTCGACCATAACCCGCTTCTACTCATGTCCGGTACAAACTAGACAAGTAATTTGGTACGAACATGCCATTCCAGGGGATTATAGATAATTGTTGGCAGAAATGAGAGTTTACCTCTGTCACATACGCACTCTATGATTAAATGTTTTACATACAAACACAAAGTCACGCACTTTCTTTTATTTAAGTGACTTTTACTTTAATAATATACATAATGTAGGTATATCCTTATCGATTTGCGTGCAAACTTTCTTTTATTAATTTTTATCTTTAAGCTGTCAATGAATTAGTGATGTAAATATCGACTTCCCAAACACCACAGTTTCTTAAAACAAAGCCTTTTAACCAATTCATGTTGTCACATACACACTGAGCCGTGCTCACAATAGGCCTCATAAGAAGGCTCAAAGTTAATCGAAGGGAAATGGAGCGAGCTATGCTCGAAGTCTCCCTGTATAATCGAATCAGAGATTAGGACATCCGCAAGAGAACTAAGGTTATAGTGGCACAGACAGTCACAAAACTTAAGTAGCAGTGGGCGGGGCACATTGCTCGTAGAACCGATGGTCGATAGGGCAGAAAGGTTTCTTTAACGGCGACCGCGTACCGGAAGACGCAGCGTGGGAAGGCTGGTTAGGATCATGGGAAGCAATTGGATGAAAACGGCTCCCGACCGATGGTTCTGGAGAACTGTGGGAGAGGTTTTTGTCCAGCAGCGGACGTCTCGTAGATTGTTTTTATAAGTTGTTCTTTATTAATTCATAGACATTCACTGTTTAACAAAGGCCTCCTCCAAAGATTTCCATATCTTCCTTGTGCCGCCCTCATCATCGTTTTATATCGATACTTCATTTAATTAAACTAACGGGGAAACTCATTATCGATAACCCTTCAGTTAAAGTTAATAATGAGAGTTCAAAACTGTAATAGGAAAAGTTTATATGAGCAAGCGAGAAATTAATGTATATCTAAAACTATTAGAGAGAGAGAGAAACTATACGAGTGGAGACCTCGGACCAGCAAGCGCAGCGTAGGACGTCCACCTACAAGATGGACAGATTACCTTATAAAGGTCGCCGGAAGGCGCTGGATGCAGGTCGCTTCCAACCGGCATATATGGAAGTCCAAAGGAGAGGCCTATGTTCAGCAGTGGACGTCCTATGGCTGAGATGATGATGATGATGTAAACTATTAAGGTGTATAAGGTTATTACGCGGCAGGTTCGAATACTAGCAAAAGCAAATATTTGTGTCATAAGCTCAGATATCGTTTCCGAATCATAGAAAATATTCTTTGTATTTAGTTATGTATCTATATAATAGAGATTATTTTAAGACTCGCTGTCTGAAAATATACCATGATCTACATTTATCATTTCAGATCAGCCATGATTCCTAGTTTATCACTACTCTTCAAAATCAGCATTCTCCTGTTATCATTGACCGAAATTCACTGCAATGAAGAAGGATACCTGCGATATGTCAAAGATGGCTGTTTTCTAAGAGGCGAGGCACTCTCCTGCGTCAAATACAAAGCCCTAAAAGTTGCCAAGAAAACACTATTTGGAGACGACATCAATTCCAATGAAACTATCAGAGCCAACCATATGATAAGCTTTGTTCCGCTAGATCCAGAAACTGTAGAAAAATTCAACATTGAGAAAGAAATAGTGGAAGTGAGTGAACCTAGAGGGTTTTTGTCAGAATGGGCTGAACTTACGAAGTATGCTGTGAAGGTGGTAAAGGAATTCTTCAGGGTTAAAGGGATGAAGGTGAATTTGCCTGAAGGAGCAAGGACTGTGGAAGAAGAAGATATTGATGATGGTAAGTACACGTCTCTATTTAAACCTGTTTAAAATTATAATCTTAATCATTATACAAGTCGACAGAATAGATGTCAGCTGGACAAAAAGCTTAATGAAAGTGCAGGACATTAACTTCGAGCAGTATTTGAAAAAATTTACTTATTTCAGTCATTACTTTTCAAACTTTTCAATCTATCTGACTAATATTAAATGCGTGTTTCTTTGTTAGCAAGCTTTTGTTATTTTTAGATTTCAGCAAACTTCTGAACACACACATATAAATATTATACCTAGCAACGAACTCATCATATCTCTCCATTGGTGTACGGGACCAAATTTCCAAGAGCTCATTAAAACTGAAATTCTTAATTGCAAACAAAATTGCAAACCTCAACGACTTCGTCGAGGAGTCGAACCTCAAATATAATTTATTCAATTAATTAAGGCGTGGAGCTTTATTAACGAATTATTCAGCTGAAAACCAATTTATAAATTTATGAGATGTATAATAATAATAATTAAAGTATTTTAAAGTATTTTTAATACAATGCGTGTCTGATTAAAGTATCCTATGTTATAATCCATGACTTTAGGCCAAGGTTCATCTAAATTGCTACGCTAAATACTCAACCATATTCACAAACTTTCGTTATTTATATTTTTAGCAAGAAATAGGTAACAGAACATAATATATATTGCGTCATAAAGTTTATAATTAGACACTATCACCCCTACGTAGAAACACGATCCATTTTCTCGTAAACAATTCATTATCTGGTCAAAATAGGTGTATTGTTATGAAACGCATGTCCAACCACAGTTATTACATTAAAAGCTTCTTGCCACTGTTTAGGAACGAATTGTACTAAAATACATTAAAGGTGTAGTTAGATAGTGCCTTTTGATTTTGATGTGCATGCACCTACATAATATTATGTTTACCTTGTCTTTTGTCGAGTCTCAAATGAATCCTTTGTTTTCGAGCTTTGTTCACGAAATAATCTAGTTTGACGTAATTTGAAACAATGTAGGTAAAGTTATTTTTAATTATACCTAACGTACAGCAAATTCATTTCATTATTAGTTCAGGACACGTTTATAATTTTAACAGACGCGGGACATACTTCGGTGCTAGTTGCGATGAAACAATTTCAATAAAAAAAAACGGTCAAGTGCGAGTCAGACTCGCGCACCGAGGGTTCCTTACAAACACTTTCCATCCTTAAGTGGTTAAGTTAAGTTTGCACCTGGTATGTATAGCGCTCGATACAAATGAGGTGCAAAGTTAACGTAACCAATCCCGTTTGTTGTATGGGAGCCCCCCTTAAATATTTATTTTATTTTATTTTTAGTATTTGTTGTTATACCGGCAATAGAAATACATCATCTGTGAAAATTTCAACTGCCTAGCTATCACCGTTCTTGAGATACAGCCTGGTGACAGACGGACGGACGGACGGACGCATGGACGGATGGACGGACAGACGGACGGATGGACGGACAGACGGACGGACGGACGGACGGACAGCGAAGTCTCAGTAATAGGGCCCCGTTTTTACCCTTTGGGTACGGAAACCTAAAAATTATGCTATTAACATCATATGAAAATAACTTAACGATCCATTTTTTTGGAATTTATCACCTTAAACGAATACTCATTTATAGCTTAAAATGGAAGAGATGATTCGATATTAAAACAACCCGCCACTGTATTTTATAAATAAATGAATACATACTGAACCAATTTCATTTTAATATTTAATATTCGGACACACAAAAAAATAATGAAAATGCTGTCATAGATCTGTATCCCTATGGACTACATTTCCTTTAAATAGACCCCGTTCTCCTATTGTCGCGATATCTTTCGTGCGGTTTCAATATTGTGAAACAAATAACAACCGATATTACATGTTACAATATTTTATCAAGTTATCAAAGTCGACTTCAACATTTCCAATCTTCCGAAGTCAAACCTTGGAATTGAATTCAATAGAAACAAACGAAAACCGCAATAGTCAATAAACTCACTACAAGAAACTATCAACAATTATTTACATTGTGCATTCAAAAAGGGCTAAAAACACAACAACCGTTTCCATAATTGTCAACAGTCGGACTGTACGAGTACGATACAATGCTGTTTGGTGTGAGCTGGGCACCCGCAGCTTTTCACTTTGGTTGAGTCGATTTTCTAGGCCCTTTACACGACAATTAGGGTAGAAGTTCTAGCTGTGGTCACATAGCTGTGAGCGAAACAAACAGACCAGAGCAGGGAACGACCACAACCCTATCTTATTTATAAAACGACGTATCTTTATAACATATCCGTGTTACTTACCACTTTATAGCGTAAGAGTTTATCAACTCAATTTTGGTTGGGAAAGGTCATATTTTTATAGACGACTTGCGCTATTTACGACTTTTTAGAACAAGAGTCGAGTTTCTTACCCACCTTGAGGACTAGCAATTCTAGAAACTCTTTGTTTAACTATATGTTTTTCGTAATGAGATCGTCGGTGTAGATGCAATAAAAATAGGAAATTGCGTTATGGTCAAGTCTTGGAAAATGCCAATTTAATAGTCTTGTCGGACAATGTATCCAACTCCTCTAAAACCTTATTAAATTATTGAATCGTATTAACTGGTAAAAGTATCACTTAATCAAACGTCATTTGATAACTTTTATATAAGTACAAGTGATAATTTTTATTTACTACTTGTTACTAATGTTTCATACCTTATTTTAAATGTCTTGTTTAAGTCTAAAGAAGGGAAATTTAACGCTTTTAAATTCCCTTCGATGTAAACATTCATACCAGCATATTTGTGAAAGTCACGACATCATAAGAATTTAGGGATGCGCTATAAATGTACCATTTACGTGTCAACCCTGGATTCCAGCGCTTACTAGAAAATAAAGTTTTTAAAATTGGTTTGAACCTTTTTTCTTCTAGTGAGAGTTTGTTTTGCCTTGACAGCGTTTTGCATTATCTGAATATTTTCATTTCAGGTATGATTGGGATTTGCGAACAGGCTGTTTATTATTATTATTACGATGCGTAGTGGTTAGTACTTAACTTGAAAATATAACAAAGGATATTGCGATACAAATGTATTTTAACACAGATATAAAATACGGTATTTGACAATAGTGAAAATAAATTGTATTCTTGAAACCAGTCAAGACTCGTTCAAAAATACTAGTAACCAAATAAACTACCACGAACCTATTAGACATTATACTATTTGTTGTTGGATAAATAAATAAAAAGAAGACGTGTTTTGACTACTGATTTTTTTATGACGTCACAGGCCAGTGTCTTCATAGAAACTTTGTACTTACAGATAGTTTTTGACATATAGTAAAGAGTAGCTGATTTGAGCTGTCATCAAATACCGTATTGTGGAGCGAGCTATGCTCGAAGTTTCCTTGCGGGATCGAATCGGAAATTATGAGATACGCAAGAGAACCAAGGTTGTAGATATAGCTCAGGCTGTTGTCAAACTTAAGTGGCAGTGGGTGGGGCGCATTGCTCGTAGAACCGATGGCCGTTGGGGCAGAAAGACACAGCGTAGCTAGGCCCCCCACACAAGTTAGGATCGACGATCAACAAATTGGATGAAGGCGGCAAGAGACCGTTCGTTCTTGAGAACTTTAGGAACTTTAGGGTTGGCCAGGAGTAGACGCCTTCGGCTGATATGATGAATGATGATGGCAAATAAGAAATACCGCGATAGACCCGATATATTAAGTCTTAAATATATCTACCTGAAGTTTTGTATTTATGTCGCCGATCGATTACTAAGGTTAATCGTTGTTTAAATAAAAATTGATTAGAAGTACAATATAACACTTTCTATCAACTAAATAGTAATTGTGACCCCATCTGTGATTGAATCGATTAATCGTTCCGAAGGGGTCGGGATTACCAGAGCGCGAGAATTCTCGTGGAAATTGTTAACGTGCGTGAAAAAGAGAGCAAAAAGTTGATTAAGTAGTTCTTTTAACTGTTTTATGGTATTGATTTGCTTTATTAATGGGTTAATTTCATGTTGTTTGAATGGAAAACAATACGATAATTATTTACATTGATACTATAGATCGTACTTGTAGTAACTGGGTCAATCAACTATTTTCTGCCAACCGTTGCCATGGTGATGCCCCTGAGTCACTTTTTAAAACTACGATTTTCCGTGGTTATATTTTGCAAAAGTTTTATAATTTAAGCAGTTATAAGCCTATTTTTATGTAGACTATCTCCTGACAATACCAGTAATGTCAATTATCAACACTTTTCTTAGAAATGTTATCACTATTATCGCCTGCGTCACGGACAGAATAACAGCAAAAAAAAAGTTGATTCACCCAACTACAATTATTTTACCTATGAAGTTTTAACCTCATAGATTTGTGCACCAACGTACTAATTACAACCATATTTTTGAAATAACTTTTACTGTCAAACTTTATTTTGTTTCGTCAAGGTTTATTCTTCTTTAAAACACTACTTTTCACTGGTTACATTTTAAAATTGTATTTGCTGCACGCTATCAAAATGACACACGTCCATATTTAAAAGAAGAAGTTTCATATAATAGAACACATGTCATCTGGTTTGTAGAGGGGTTTTTAGAGTCAAACCATGCTTTTACAGAAATGCAGGTATCTTTTTTCATCTTTTCCTACAAAGACAGATACAAAATATAAACTTAGTTGTTAAGAAGTTATTTTCTCCATTAACTCATTCATTAATTTCAGTTCATTCGGTTGTAAAATTCCGTTTAGTCATCTGTGCCAGGCCCAATTCGACATTTGACAATGACATGATCAAAGTCTCGCCACTCTGTTTCTGGTTGAGAGATATGCGTTATTTGACTAATTACTTCGTCTTTTTCTCGGGAATGTACACAAATAATACACTATTCTTATGGGTATTTAAAAGAGCCAGTCACTTTGCTAGGTTTATTACAATTGTCAACTTGTTTATGCCACTTACCGCTATTTCGGCCTGTAATTTCCATACAAAATATGACCGTTAACGGTATACATTCTCTACCGCCACTTAATATATTTCAAATAGCAAAATTGGATATATTTTCCAAATAGTGCCGGATGCTCTTTGTACAACTACATTTATGATTTGCATCATCTTCTAGTATCTTTAGTGGCCCTAATAGTTAATTGGTGGAGAATGTCATTTGACTTTAAGTCCGTCATTTGTACTGACTTTTCTTTTGTGCAATAAAGCTCAAATAAATAGTAAATCAAATTTATATTTCTAAAACTGAGATATTGCTTGGCCACGTCGAATTGGGATTCAACTCATTTTAAACAGTACTAGATATCATTGGTGGTAGATACAGTGGATATAAAACAGAAGTTCTAATTTATTACATTTTCTGTAAAAAAATACGAATTTGAACTTTGACCTGTGTCAGGTCGAGATTATTATCTGCCATTTATGGATTCATATGTAGTCAAGAGTTAAACATAGCTAAAAACCATCTCGACTGGCAAGGCTTTCGATACAAAAAAACCCATTCAAATCGGTCTATCCGTTTGGGAACTACGATGCGACAAAAAGACTAGCAAAGATCTAGCGAATTAAGTACTTGCAATAGGCTAGTTGTCTAGTGTCATAAATTTATTGATATCAACCATTGAAAAAAAAAATCGAAAATATTTACACAGCAGTCAAATTGCAGTAATAATTACTCATTTGAATATTTAATATAAAGCAAAAACAAAATAAAAGAAAGCAATACAGCCCTACGGTCAGTGACCTCATAGTTTTTGTTTCTCTCATAATTTCAAACTATGCCGGCGTTTGGACATTTCATTAAAAGTTCCTAATTTGATCTGTGAGGAAACATCCCTATCATACAAAACATATTTACTTATGGACAAAGTGACCACCGATATATTTGAGGCAAAGAAATAAATCGTATGCTTCTGGCGGGATTAAAGCGGCTACTAAGTAGTAACTGATGCCACTGGTCAGTAAATATGCTTTACCACAATTGCTCAGGATAACAATTCGTTCCGGTGATTGCCTCACGCGCAGATGCCAGGATAAAAAAGCTAATGTTTTTTGTTTTCTACAATATTTCGGCTCTTTTACAAAAGATATAATTTATGGAAATCAAATGTTAGGTTTACGTTCCGGAATGTCAGCTACTACATTGAATGATGGTTTCTTTGATATTCCACGAAAAAGGCGAATTCCAAGCCATTCTTAGCCAATTCTGAAAATAAAATATGTACGCACTTGTGTTATTCTCGAAGTTCGCTTTCCAAAAATAACAAGTAAATTAAATATAGCTAACGTTTTTTTCACATGATAGGTTTAATTTAAGTAACGATATTCAGCTATCCCTGGTTTGTGGCCCTTTACATTTGTAAAAGATGATTTTAAGCGTCTTCTCTTAAGATGGGGTTTTAAACGAAATACTAGAGTCGGCAGTCCTGGGACAGTAACCCCTATAAATTACGTAGGTGGCTACATGGCTCCAAGGTCGGTCAAATTCGCGCTACGTAAGTTTACATCTCTGAAGTTAGTTTTGATACCCATCTACGTCCTTCAAGTCACTTTGACTAAATAAAACTACTAGCTACGCATAAAACAATACTGAACCTTCAAAATCAAAATTTTCCACCCAAAAATAATGCCAATAGGTATTGGACGTTTTCCTCTATCCTCAAAAAATCACTGCCACCAATAAGAGTATGGGATTTCTTCTTTATGGAGATAAACGGGCAATTTGTCATCGTTGATTCTCGCAAACCCCATAAATTGCCTTCGATTCCGATGTGAGGGCAAAATAGCGGGAAATTCGGTTAGCAAATTAAAAGTTTATTTCTTGAGGAAAAGGGTACTGGAATGATTTACGGTTCAGAACCTCATCATTATTATGATCCGCTTATCGTGGTAGTTGCTGGACT
This sequence comes from Apotomis capreana, assembly GCA_947623375.1. Taxonomy (NCBI): domain Eukaryota; kingdom Metazoa; phylum Arthropoda; class Insecta; order Lepidoptera; family Tortricidae; genus Apotomis; species Apotomis capreana. Next base: position 13,398,599 of record OX392519.1, read on the forward strand.
TGGGCCAAAAGGCCTTTCTTTTGCACTCCCAGAAAAATTGCTCGTCAATTTATATTCGTCATTGTCAGTCCATCTATCAGATACGCTGTTGACAATACGATTATAGTGCATAGTCACTACTTTATATTTAATCTAGTTCACCAGTTCACCTCATCGTTTGCCTATTTTAGTGTACTACTAGATCCACCTATCCACGATTATATTTCCGGGTAATATTCGCGGCCAATCCCATCGAGTTCTTATCAGCCATCCTTTTTCCAAAATATTGTGGTCTCAAATGCTAAATTTAAACTCAGTTGAAAGGGAAGAACACAAAATGATACTTAATTATTAATTGCCATCTCAGTATGTAGTCTATTGGTAATTTGGTACACAGAATAAATGGTTTTATAATATGTAAGTGCTTATAGACTCGCACTTACGCATCTGTGTGTGTTTCGCAACTGTGTCGCACAGGAACACGCCGTACTTCCGTGCCTTGATGCTGCTCAAAGCGCTTCTGGTGTCAACACCGGAATGTGATCTGTGTGTAGTGAGTGTTTGAGGTACTATGAGTTGATGAATGACAGCACCTAGTGTTCCTCTTTGATTGTTAGCTTAGGTATGCATTCAGTTTCGCAGTTTATTACATTTAAGTCTTTAATGCTGTGTAAATATATTTATGAATAAATAAATAAATCTGCTTACAGCGAATACGGCACGCTCATTCTTATGGTCTGTGGCACGCTCCGTGTATGGATTATATTAACTATCACGCGATGATAAATCATCAATTTCTATTTATAGCTTTCTGTTCGATATTCCGATGACACGCTGTTCATGTTTTTTGATCTGCATGTGGGTGCTGCTCGTCGTGAGCATTCTCCTGAAATGTAACAAAAATCATACAAAAAATTCCTTTGTTTTGGTACGTTGCAGGCAATAGCGTCCTAAAGATGTCATTAATTGGTTGTTTATTGTCAAAATCACAATAATAATCTCCTAATCTCGACAAGTGAGTAAAGTTATCTTTTTTCTTGTTATTCCAGGTCGTGGCCGCAAAAAGAAGCTGGCAGTCGTCGTACCCCTACTCACTCTACTAGCTTCACTCAAAACCAAGCTCCTACTAATTCCTATTCTACTGGCGGTTCTACTGATCAAAAAACTCCTGCTGGTAGCCGCCCTCCTACTACCAGGTCTGCTGAGCACGCTCAAGGCTTGCAAGGTAGGGTAAACGGTAGGACTAGTAATTTTATGATCATTATCATCACTGATCATATCAGCTTTGGTGGCTTTGATCACTGCGACTTATCTATGTTGTTTTTTTTCATCATCATTAACTGTAATATAAATATGTTTTTTTTTCTGTTTCCTTAATTTCATTTCCGTTGTGGTTATATATTATTTATTGCACGGCAGTTCACAGTGTTCGACTTTTTTATCATATTAGACGTTGTTTTTAATCACTGTTATTTGCCTATTACTTATTCATTTAGTTTCTTATACCATCAGCTTCATAAAAAATATCATTATATTATTTTAGATTTAAATCTCACTAAGGCTTTATCATTTTCTTTTAAATCTAAATACGTGTTTCATTCAAAGTTAATTAACTACTATCAACAAGCAACATTTCATGCATTTCTACTACAACTATAGTCTGGCTAATGAAATATTACTCAAAGTTTTGGCGGGAAATTTAAAAAATCTACCGCTGGCACATTTTGTGTAGTAGGAATTATAGTTTTGATACTAGAACATATTTTTGATTTTCTATGCACACGTAAGGTACCTAAAGAAATAAGTTGAATATAATATGTCGACGTGCACTTCTAGTCAGCTCAGATAGTTTCTGCCACTATGTACATATAGTCCTCCTCGCCGTGTCCGGCGACAGCGACTCCGTCAATTATTCGTGTCCGGGTTATGAAAGGCTCTGATGTGACTCGCAAAACCAAACTTCGTCTTGAAGATGCGATTACAAGGTACGCAATGAAGTTGTCCAGCAATGTCGTAAGTGTAAGTGTAGGAGGGCTTCGGTGGTACAGTCAACGACAAACACATGTATGTTCACACTTTCTAACCATATACATGGCGAAAAATTAAATGTAGTGTAAATTAGGTAAATACTATGCCTCAACTCGTTCGGAATGTTAGAACTAGTACATAAAGTATCAAAATTAGTTATACAAGACCCACCTACTAAATTGTTGAAATCATAGACAATTGGTAATACCACAAGGAAATATCTGTCAACATTATTTGGCTAGCCAGACTCTAGTAGCACTAGAGTGTAATTGTTTATATTATTAACTAAAGTTTCTCTGTAATAAAAAAACAAGATATGTATCTTCCATGTGCAAACATACGCTGAAATTTTCTGATTTATTTTCCAGTTGTTTTAGCAGTCTTTTTCAATTCAGCAACCTCCGAATATAGGTATCACTTCTCTTATTCGGCTATGTCACTTATTTCTTGCAAAATATCTTTAATGTCCTCCTCCTTGTGTTGTTCCTGCTTGTGTCATTGCTGAGGATCGTGACCTCAGCGAATGTTTTTTGTGGACGATCGCTTCCCACTTGTTGCGGTATACGCGCTGTGGAATGCCTCGTGGACTTTCGATTCGAGTTATCGCGGATCTGGTCTGTCCAGCACATAGGACTTTTTCCTCTTGGTCGCCTTCCCTGTACTTTCCCTGTCACCAGGAGCACTTCCAGGGTATCTTTAATGTAGCTAACATTAATTTTTTACAGTTTTATAATAAAAATAGTTTTTAAATACTGAACTACATTTCTGTTTAGCAGTTAATACACAACATATTGCAAAATGGCATGTGGCATGATAAACCGATATTACTTATTTAACTGGTATTCGAAATTGATAGACGCTAGTAATTATCAGTTTTGCATGGTTATAGAGCTTTTATGCTTCCGATTTGACTAATGCTTAATTAATTGAGGTGTCAAAAATTCAATTATTCGTCATCAGTACCATGTGGTCTAATATTGGGCTTAAGATCTACATTTGATGACATCTATATTCGAGATTTTCCTTGTCTGTTTCTGCAAATTGTTTTATTTTTTTCTAATTAGCTTTGTTTACTAGTTTTATTATGATGGAATTAAAATTCAAGACGCTGTAGTCACATCTTTAAAGTTGTATCTATATTATTAGTCATCTGGATTAGAAAGGTTACTTTGAATAGATAACCTGTTTCCAATTTTACGAGAAGCGGTTGAGAAATGAGGCCTTTAAGCGAGAACAGCTGGATATCCGGAATTTAGACAAGGAATGAAAGAATTTCGGGCCAAGCTGAAACGGAAACGCTGCCCTCGCTTGGTCAATTGAAAATTTCGAATTCAGCTTTTGTTACAAGTCGTCATAAAATAGTTCCAACTAGACGAGAAACAAAGACGCTATAACTTTTCGCAGGTACTGAAGAGAGACATAAGTTTCAAGTTAGCGCTTGAAACTTTTAGTAGCCTGCTCTGCGGCTTACAAGAACTTTCTGAGGACTTAAGTTTTATTATACTTTCTCGCCGTTGCTAGTACTAAAGTGTTTATTTTGATAGTTTGGAGGAAGTTAATACTGAATTCAGGCAGCAAGAAATGAGCAGGTTAATAGATACTTCCGGATTGTACCAAATTTATGTGAAAAACGCTTATTTTTCAATGTTCCGTAATTAAATATCTGTTTCTCCTGAACAGTTACTATATCCATTTAATGGTGGGGTCCGCTTTCTTTGTCACCTTCAACTTTTCACTGTCTAAAGCATCATCTGCCGTGACTTTCTTCTTCTTCCTCGGCCCTTTGCCTCTTTGGTCTACCTTTAGTTTCAAACCCTGGGATGGTCAGATTCAAACTATTTCAGTCGATAATAAATAGTGTTCATTCATGGCTCATAGCATTAATGGTTGCTTAGTAGATAATTAAATTATTCTAAACGTCGATATCAAACAATGAAACGGACTCCAAAGTCAGTTCCACTCGAATAAGACACTTTTGTAACGAACGGAGAAGATTAACCGAAGTTCGAACATGTCTGGACAAGTTTCGTACTATACAGCTTCGCTAAGAGCGTTCGCGGAACTTTTAACTAAGTGTCCAGAACATGTGTTTACTTGTATTCCTTCACTGTTTGCGCTGTGACAGGACATTTAAGAGCAAACTTTTTTTGCGTCCGCCTCAAAGTCGTACGAGCCTTACTAGTTGCAGTCGCTCTATTTCAGGAAAAAAATAGTACAGCTCCACCGTACAGTACAGGTCACAATTTCTTTGTGCCCTCATCGTACCGAAACGGGTGGATGAACTTTCCGAACCATAGTAACTGGGAAAGCTGAACATCCAAAGATGGCTATAGGATACTTTTTACTAGACCGCAAAGAAAAAGTTTTCCATGAACGAAGTGGCACCTTCTAGTTAGTTGGAGACACGGGTTCGAACCCCGCCTGAACCATTTTTTTTTTTTTTCAAATTTATCGCTTCATCCTATACACCGCCTGGAGTGAACTGTTAGATCTCCAGGTACCTCGAGAACACGATGTCAATGTCAATTGAATTAGGCCACAGCTTGCTGTGTCCAATGGCACTAAACTAAACAAATAGAATACTAGAAAACGAGAACGTCGTTTATAAAATATTCATTAGTTTGTAGTACGGTTAAAAAGTAAAAAAAAAATAAGTGATCATGGTTCCTTTTCATTTCAAATGCTTTGATATATGAAGGGCTAAAGAGAATAGGCTGTCAAAGTCACATTTGCAAAATTTTACAGTACAGACAATTGAAGTCGTGAAATCACCTTATGTATGGCTTAAGTAAAAATATAGCAAAGAAAAACGGGAATCAGCAAGTTTTACCCTATTTTATATAAGTAGCCAAATCATGAACTGAGAAATTATGACCATAGACTAAAATCATCCATTGGAAAATAAACAGACTAAGCCAGCTTTTCCCTTCATCATATTCAAACTATGGCACTACTATTCTTTACAGCGATCATTAACTCTAATGAAAACTTATATTTAAAGCTTACGTATACAAAAAGCATCCTTAATAACAAGACAAAACAGCGTGTCGGCTTAGTTACTTAAATTATGGGATTCGGTGAGCATCCTTAGTATTTTTTTCTGAAACCTTCCAAGAAAATAGGTCGTTGCCCAGAAAGAAAATATTCCACGCCTTAATATATTTTTCCAGGAGACTTGACAGGAATACTAAAACGTATTTGCTTTATTCTTGCGCTCAATGTAGAGGCTTATTATAGATAATTATACTTAAGATGGTGGAGCCGTTTTTGCAAGGAAAAGTCTTGGGCTGTTACTACAAGACCGCTACATCATTTAATCTCCTTAATATTCAATTTCCTACACAGCTATATTATTATAAAATTCCAAGATTTTAGCAAATAATCCGCCGGAAACGGGCGCCTAGTACACTAATTCTATAATCTTCTTTGGCGGTACACTCTTGCCAGAGTGGTCGTGGCCGTCACGTCGTTGATTTAGTGGCCTGCTTTACAATGCGACGCCATTCTTCTCGTACTGCTGCCCTCCTGGTACATTCGTGCAGAGGACCGTTGACGGCGGTTTTTACTTGATCCCTCTACCTCATCGGTGATCTTTCGCTGGTCTTTGGTCTGGTTCCCTCGACTTTCCCTTGTACCTCCAGGCGCTCGATAGATTCGCATCCGCCCCGTAATACGTGTCCAAAGAAAGTGAGGATATTCTATAATAATTTTACCAAATAACGAAACGGTCCGACACAGAACATTCCCTTCCAATTCAGTTCCTCAAATTTCGTAAAGATTGATTAAGTTTTAGAGGAAGAAACAGACGGGACGAAACCTCGATTGTAATCCGGTTACGTTAACTTTGGACCTCATTTGTATGCGACGCTATAGTTACCAGGTGCAAACTTAAAAGTATGGGAATAGTATGGGAAAAGGAACAGTGATAATATTCTCTTAATACATTATACAAACCTCAAACTGGAGGGCATTGCACCGGCATGATCCATTTTCCTACAAACAAGGTACTCGTATATAAAATTAGTTAGATCTAAGAAATTTTTGCCACACAGAAAACAAAAGGCACTTCAAGAAAACTTCTTAAAAACAATAAAATTGTAAAACTCAAAATTTCGGTAAATTTAAAAAGTAAAAGATTAATATATGAATTAGAATAGGATGGAAATAGGCTATTTAGAAGTTACTGAACCAAAATAAAGTATTGAACGTTTCGTAAGTAAAATTGTATGTATTATGTCGGCTAGATTTAATTTTAACTGCCGAACGATATCTCATTTTACAAATTTGTGAAACATGTTATGTTCCATTATTTTGTTATGTGAAAACACCACATCTTTTACAAAAAACAAAAAGACACGTTGTTGTGGCTGTGTGACACGTTGGACCGGTAATCCGGTACCGGCTTCAATTGCGCCAGGTTACCACGCATTTACTTTAAGCGTTTCCTTTGTCACGTCCGTATCCGTAACATTTATCGAAAAAAGGTTTTTTATCCATTGAGCAACGAATAAAACTTTGTTATCATCCCACTTCAAACGTGAATAAAGTCCTGATAAAAATAAGCCCATCCATTTTCACTGTAAAATGATAATCCTTCACTACGCAGTTGGATTACTTTTCAATTGAGCAAAAGCTTTATTCGACATTGTTATAGCGATCTTTAGTGATTGGAGCTACAAGTTATTATTCTGTTTCCTTCACTTGCCCCAATTTATTGTCTGCGTCTAATCAAATTTTGAAAGAAACTAATTTTTCTATTAAGTACTACGCCCCCACAAATGCTTTAGAAGGCAGAAACGCTAACCATTTAAGCTATATGATGATGACACCGCTTTAGCCATGATTGTATAATAGGAATCCATTTTTGAGGCCGAATTCAAGTTTCATTTCAAAATAGCAATTTGCGGCCGCTGTTCATAATACACACAATACCCATTAGGTTCCAGAACTTGTTACAACAAAGCAAAGTAAATTTGACCTCAAAGAAGGATTCCTATTATTATACTTTATAGACGTTAAAAAAACTACCAGCTAAACTCAAATGAATAATTAAATTAAAACAAATTAATGTATGAATGAATGAGTGAATGAATTAATGAACTACTAATTATATCTAAATAGAAATATAAGTGCGTTAATTCGACAGAGCGATGCCTTCAATATATTAATAAATCGGCTTTATTACATTTCATCGTTAAAATATTTCCTACATCTGAGTCTAGGATATTATGTCAGTGTCAAACGTCGAATTCAGTTCCAGGCTAAGAGTAGAAGTAGCATTTCAAGGAAAACTGTTATTTTTCTTTAAATCCCTTTCAATTTACTGCGAAATGAAAAGAATCATCCGCAATCAGAAAGTACGATTTTATTCCATCCAATTCCATCATTAAGCTTAATATTTTTCCCTGAATCGCAATTCCTATTTTTAAATTTGTTGATAAATACAGATGTGGAAACTTCCTTTGATCGGTTTGTGTTATTTGCTTTTGATTTAAACATATTATTTTTTACAGTTACAGATCGGAAAAATAATATGATGATATCAAATTGTAGAAAATAAAAATATATTTTTCAAAAAAATAAGGCACTGTGACTATTTGGAGGTCACTGCACCAAAAATATTACATCTTTATTTTTATTGCCTTTGCAGCTTAAGCGGCTGAACTGATTTCTATTATATTTAGTAGCTGAGTGTCGACAAAAATGATAGGATACTTTTACCCCCCTCAATTGGTCCTTCAATTCTGAATTGCTGAGGATCGTGACTACGTAGTCTAGCAACTAGTATTCCTCTCCGTGAAACTCGATGGCTTGTCTGTGAAGGGCTGCACCAACCGGCATGTCGAGGCACTCTGGAACCTACCCATTGTTTAAGGCTACGGCCTCTGGGTCTCTTCCCTTCAACAGTACCTAACTACGCATAAGCTAAAGAGAGAGCTGTAATTTTTCTTTTTCCATGGACGATCTTGCATGTCCTATTATGAAGCGGTGGTAGCCTAGTGGTTAGAGCATGCGACTTTCAATCCGGAGGTCGCGGGTTCGAACCCGGCCCGTACCAATGAGTTTTTCGGAACTTATGTCCGGAATGTCATTTGATATTTACCACTCGTTTTTCGGTGAAGGAAAACATCGTGAGGAAACCACCTAAGCCCAATAAGGCCTAGTTTCCCCTCTGGGTTGGAAGGTCAGATGGCAGTCGCTTGCGTAAAAACTAGTGCCTACGCCACATCTTGGGATTTAGGTAGCCGACCCCGATTGAGAATTCATTCTCTACTAAGATATGGGACAAAGGCTAGGAGGATGATGATGATGATCTTGCATGTCCTATTCTACCAGATTTCCACCATCATTCATTCATATTTTAAGATGTCTCTTATCTGTCAAGCCATATTCCTTACAAATTTTTAGTTTTTTGGTCTCGACTCAGTAACTACTTTTTCTTCAATTGGATATAATATGTTAATCTTGGTCTTCCTCTGCCTCTTCCTCCGTCAATATTGCCCGCAATGGTGTCCTGGATCTGGTGTGTTCTGGACCTTGTTCTGTGGTACAAAATACCTATTTAATATTGTTTCTTTTTGCTCTAGCATCACCACCCAACCCACTACTCCTACTTCGGCAGCAGTGACTCCGCTGACTTCAACTCTGACTACAGCAACTACGCCTACTCTTCAGGCGCGGGATATGGCAAGGACTGGGCGTCGAATCGAGCATATAGCATGCAGAAGCCTAGGCCGACTCCGGCACCTGTCTATATCACTGCTCCCGGGGGCGTGGCTTAAAATTGAGCCTCAAGTATGTTTTCTATGCATCAAAACGTCTCGATCGCGTTTGGGTCTTCCGTATGGAAATAAGACGGCAAAGGCGGTCAGGACGTTAACGTGTACGACAAAATTAAAGTACAAGCAAAGATGAATGTATTAAATAAATGTACAAAATATTGATTTAAACTTATACGGTTGTTGCACATTCTCAGACCAAAAACGGGACTTATTGTGTCTACATACAAAACTTTATTGGCTTGTAAACTAGGGTTGTCACTAAACCGATACCGAAGGTAATTAAAAAATAAAGTAAGATTATATTGTTATAAATAAATAAAAGGCACCGTCCGTAGGCTGTTAAAATGCCTTTCGAGTGTATAACTGTCTCGCTCACTCTAATGTGGTCGATATTTGAACACCAAGACCCGAAGGCTTTTTTACAAAACGTTTTTCCATCTCAAGTAATCTAAAAAGGACACAAAAAATTCAGACTGATTTTACCAAAGTAGTCAACCGTAATTCAGTGAACTTCGCAACAACTATTATACGATTCTCGATGGCATGTTGACTTATGATTTTGCATAAAGAAATTGTATTTCTGTTTACCTAAACATATAGAGTAATTTTGGCTGGCCACAATTAAATTATTTATTTTGATATTTTTAAAATAGTTTTGTATTTATTTTCATTGTGTTTTACTCATAAAGACAATATTATCCATAGAATACAAGATTTTACTTTATTACGTACAGATTTATTATCTATGTGACACTGGTAACCCTGCAGTTATTTGGTCATGTCATGACATGTTCCCACATAATTTAGGAATTCTAATCTATTTATTAAAAAAAAATGTCAAAAGACGAATTATGTAAATAGTTAAGTAGCGTAAAGTAACTTATTTTTTATTTTATTTTAGATAAGGACAAAATACTGGTATATTTAAAATGCATTTATTTGTGTAGGTGTTGGATATTTTACTGACTGGATCATATTTAAGATTATTTATTGAAACGTTAATTTATTCTATTAATAAGTTTGTACAAAATGTTACTTAAATAAAATTTAAAAACTTATGTTGGCTTTGTTTTAATTTGTTTACTACTTTTTACTTAAAGTCTACGAGAGAATAATAGCGACTTCCGAATAACAGAAACTTCACTGTTTATTTAAAGTTAGTTCTACTTTCAAACACTGGTTACATTTTGAAATTCACAATGAAATTATGTTTATAGTACATTCATGCATGAGGAAAATGTCGTTACTTAGTGTGTACAAGTAACAGAGAAAATGACAAAATTGGAAAACTATACAAGGCCATGCCGATAAACTAAGTGAATGTGTCACGTGTATTGTGCATCAATTAAATATAATTATATGACATCAAATAGGATTATAGGATTAGAATTAAAAAAACACCTTGTTCTACCTTATAAAAACGTGTAAGTAACACAAGATAAACCCATCGTGTTTGGACTCATTTGATTTGTCTTGACGTTTGTGTAAGAAATATAGTCGGTCACACACGGACTTGAACCCCACACATATACAGAAAGGAGGGATGCTATATCATTTCGAGACCCCGGACATTTGTCACATGAATATAAATGACATATAAATAAATGAATATTCTTTAGTTAATATTACCTATAGGTCAATTGTCAATGATTTATTTAACGTCGTTGTTTTTCAAAGCATCTAAAATATTAAAGATTTTTTAATTTTTAGTGGTGAAGTAAAAAAATGTATAATAAATTAATATTCTTCAGTAATTACATTATTAACGTCGACATAATAACTAACCTAATTACATTAGTCAAACCCGCTCGTTATCGTTTCCGGTGCGAAAGTGCCCATAATGCTCACGGCATTACCCCGCTGGATGGCTATGGACAGCCTCTGCACCAGAAACGATTCGGAGCGGGGGTCCTCTCCCTTTTGTCTAAGTCGACGGCCTATGTCACGCACAAATTGCTTCGCATCAGCACCCCAGCAGCCCGCCGTTTCCACCGCAAAAGGGACGAAAATATACCCCGAGCCCAAAGGAGCATACTTTTGGCGCTTCACCGCCGCCCGCGACTCGGCTCGGCCGCCGCTCCGCCCGCACGTACTGTGCGACTGATATGAGAGGCGGCGAAGGTGCTGACGCACGTAGCGTCCCAGATCAAGCACCGCCCTCTCTCCCATGGCACCAACGTTAGGCCATCCGGCCGCTTGCCGTCCGTGCGACTAAGACCCGGAGGCTCGAGCACAGACGGAACACCTGCCGACCTGAGCGCCCTCTGGACCACGTCGTTCAAGGCATGGTGACGCGGATGTCTCCCGACGCATCGCCGGCAACTCAATGCATGATGACCGTCAGCTCCCACCACGTGTGGTTGACATACATCACAGCCCAAGCGGAGAGCGACGGACACCCGCAACGAGTCACCGTCGAGTAACGTGCCCAGTTGAGGGGAGGGTAACGCCTGTAGCCAAGCCCCCGATTCCGCCCGCGACACTGCCAAAAGCCTTGCGCGGTCCACACCCGTAGCGTTTCCAACCAGACCGTCCAAGGTGGCCTTACACCCTACGTCATCCCACGCGCGCTGGAGTCCTGGGTTCTCCAGGACGGACGCACCTGGATTGACAGCCAACCATCGCCCAACAGCGTCGGCCACATACGGTATGCTCACCCCGTTGCCATCTAATGTTAAAATCTCAGCAACTAGGTCAGCAACCCCATGGGCCGACGCCAAGAAGGCCGGCAGGCTAACGTCCCCTACACGCCGCACCCCAATACCCCCGTGACGGATGGGCAAACCTGCTTGTGTCCACTGAATGTCATTCAAAGACACATTGATCACCGACTCAATCGCCGACTTAACGGCCAAATCGAAAGTCTCAATGTCACCAGGGAACAACCAAACAGGGGCCGTGCGCAGCAGGTAAGTAATCTTGGGAACGGCGAAACACTTTTGCATCAAAACTAAGGCCACGTGCGGGGCCAAACCCTTGAGACGTTCGCCCGCGAGGAGAAGGAGATCCTTACGGATTTTGAGTGCCTCAGGAACTGCAGAAGGAAAAATTGGTGCACCCAGTAGGCAAATAGAATCAGCATTCAGTTCCTTGAGGCCCGGAAGTATACCTGAGAAAAAAGAGAAGAGAGAAGTTGATCGCGGCCCACAGGGGAAAAACTCACACTTGGAGGTATTCACTTCCAAACCCATATCCTTCAGGAGCGGCAGCAAGACGAGCAAGTCTTGTTCCACCTCTTCTGGCTTGCCCCCTATGGTACCATCATCGAGGTACCAGACGTTAAGAGGGGACTTCAGCTCGGTAACGACCTTCTGGATAATATTCTTCAGTTAATATTACCTAGGTCAATGATTTATTTATCGTCGTTTTTATTTCGTTAACTCTCTGTAACAAATCCAATGTTTGGTTTGCATTAGTAATCCCAAAAATAATATTGATCAATTAATTCAATTAATTATGTAATTTTTGTCGTAAGTTATTTAAATTTATAAACATACACAAAGACAAAAAAACATCGAAAATATTAAAGATTTTTATTTTTTAGTGGTGGAGTGTATTATACTTAATAAAAAATATTGATTATCATTTAAGAAATAAAAAATATTGGGTTAAAACTGTTAGTTTTCCTTATTTATAAACACAGGTCCATTTACTTCCCAAACTACCCTATTGTCACGTTCATTACTCGACCGCGGCGTAGCAAAAAGGAGGGTTATTCACCAATTTCGCGATAATCAGGGCCATTGCCAGCCCACAGAAAGATTCAAATATTTCCTCTCCAAAATGATCAGTTGATAGAATTTAATGGGATCAATCGATCGGCACTTAAAACTTTACAGCGCAGTAATAGGTTCGAGAATACGCCTAAAGGACTAATTCCCCGATGCTTCACAATTCACGGATCAAAATGTATTTCAAAGGCCGTTTTTTGTTGCTATTTGTAAGATTTAAATGGGAAATGTTTTGTTGTAGTGAATTTGAACGCATATTTTCACAAAAACGGCAACATTTTTTATTCTTTCCTTGATAATATCAAATTATATCGTTGTATGTTTTTAGACACGGCTTTTTATGATCCTGCACCAACTGCTAGTTTCTGTTTGGCCCTATAGTTGACTGGTAGAGAACGCCTTATTGCATTAAGTCCGCCATTTGTACTTTTACTTTTGTATTATGTGCAATAAAGTTTAAACAAATAAATAAATTATATGTAAATTTGGAAAGTTAAGTCATAATTCTTCCGTTGTAGGAATGTGATAGTTGGGGATTTTTCTTTTAAAGTGAACATTGACTAGTTTTTTTTTAATTTTCTGTCATTTTTAATTGATTGCAACTCAGTAGAAATTGAAAAAAAAAAAAAACGCCTCATTGTAACGAAAGCAGGGGACTGTAACTAAATATGAACAGAAATTGGTATTTGCTTTAGCAACACATGAAAAAACAACTTTTCAGTTAATTGATTTTTGACGCTCATCTTGCTTATCATCGTTTGTCAAATCTCCTACAAGTGAAAAAGTGTTCAAAAACATCTATATCGTTATGTTTTGCACACATTAATATTATTTATTTGAATTTCTATGAACGTCACGCACTAAAAAATATTTTTTTTCTACTCCAGTACTTTTTTCTGTCATTTATATAGTTACTAACTCTAATATAAACAACTAATTATTTTCTTTGTTCTTTATTTGCATTTTATTTATGAAATGTCGAGTCGTAGAAAAAGTATTGTATGCAACGTTGTATAAGTAGGTCAAAAAACGCTCACATCGTAAAACCCATGCCACTCGCGTTTTTAGCCCCCTCTCTTACAACGGTTGCATAAAATACTATTTAATAACACAAGGTGGGTATCCCATTTTGAGTAGGTTGAGCCTAAAAACAGATTTCCTAAAAAAAGTTCATGTAAGTGAGAAACAATAAGTACCTAGGTATTAAGTACTTAGGTACACTCTTTAATTTGCGAATATCCAAATAATTTATAATATGTGTAATACTTCTTCATAGTAGGGTACGCCACGATGCTAACTCGGGATTCACTCGAGCGTCATAGAGACCTATTGGGTTGCGAATCTTAGATGATAAAAAGAAAAAAATGTCATATAAGATATACCTTTTCATCGGTGGGGGGAGCGGCTACAGAGATTCAAAAATGTAAAAAAAAACTGTTGCATGGACATACTCGAGCGCGTCAGATATTGATAGCATCCATGTCCTACACATTTTTAAAGATGTACGCATGTTAAACTGATTGTTTCCGGTCGTACTTGAGGGTTGAAAATGAAAAAAAAAAATTTTTCATCGGGCGCGTCAGATTTTCTAAGGGGATGTTAAGTGAACCTAAAAAAAGCTCTTATATAATAATCTGACGATTTAGATGTGACGCAAACTCGCTGTTATTATTAGAATATGCAAAAAAAATCGCTATTTTGAAATACTCAAGCGCGTCAGATTAAGATATATATGGTTTATCTTGATGCCCTAGACGTGCTGTCTCATAATCTGACGATTATCTGGCGGGGTTCGCCTAATCTGACAATAGAAAAAATTAACAGGAACTTGTGACTCAGAGCACTCCCCAGAAACAGGAAAATGTGACTCGGAGCACTCCCCAGAAGCAGGGGCATGTGATTCGGAGCTATTCCCAGAAACTTCCGATGCACTGTCATATTCCATAATACTTTGCAGCTGTTGTAAATACTTAAAGACTCGCGGTATTTTTATTGCTATAAATAATTTATAGCACTGTGCGTGATTTACTTCATTTAATGAAGATTCTCTCGAAAGTTCAAGATTATCGTATGTTGTTCGGGATTTTCGGAGAACCGGTTCGCTCCGACTATATTCTAAAATATTTACACATTTTTGTTCTGTTTCTAATGTAAATTAATTTGTTTTTTGTTAAGTAGTTTTACCACAAAATACACACTTTATATTAATATCACTCATAGTACAGCTTGCGGGAATCTTTTAGAGCATAATCTTGAATGTGCAGTAGCCGATTTACGTACAAATGTACATGCGCAAGTCCGCCATTTTTGTTCTAAAAGTTGCCGGCAACTATAAATATTTAATAACTTTAGTGTTCTAAACAACATGATCAGCTGTCATGGCGTCATGGCAACAGAAACCAGAGTGGAATACAGGCATCACGTAACTGAACGCATTAAACTTTACGATGAATTTTTGTTACTTCGGCTAGTGGAAATCGTCAGATTATATATTTTCTGTTACCATAGATTCATTCCCTTTTAAATAAAAAAAAAATTAGCCACGCTCGAGAATGTCGAGATGAAGTTTTTTTTTTACAACTTTGTAGCCCTCCGCCTTCTTTACGTCACCTTTAAATTGTCAGATTAGAAGAATATACACGTTTTAGCATGTAACTAACCCACCCTACCTTAATCTGACGCGCTCGAGAATTTCAGGTGAACAACTTTTTTTTACTAATCTGATCTTTTATCCTTGACGGGCGGCCATACATATGAGGCTCATATTTGGTGGAAGTACTTAACTGGGTACAAGGTATCCCCTATATATTAATCTGCCGCGCTTTAGGTACTCCCGAAATCCCCTCTTCGGCTCTCCTACTATCATTAGTGTAGGTACCTACAGTCTTACCAAAAAGAGTAGAAATTAAAAAGTGGCAATACTGTAGTGTCGTCCCTTTCTAATAAATTTAAGAAAACGGGGACGACACTACGGTATTGCCACAAAAATGTTGATGAGCAATAGACTGTATAACGTTAATAATGAGGAGAATGATGGAAACACTGTTGTTAAGATATAATAAATTTAATTAAATTAAAAGGATAGCAAAACAACTATTTACAAGGCGAACTGACACACACTGAACTGACAAGCAAATAAAAAAATTCATTATAATTTTAAAAACTGACATGTAAAATATACATAAAAAGAGGTGGCATCTCAGCCAGTCGCCTTTTAATTTCTACTCTTTCGGTCAGACTGTACTTATAGTTTTATTATTTTTAATACCTTTTTGTACACGAAGCGGTGGTAGCCTAGTGGTTAGGGCATGCGACTTTCAATCCGGAGGTCGCGGGTTCGAACCCGGCCCGTACCAATGAGTTTTTCGGAACTTATGTACGGAATGTCATTTGATATTTACCACTCGCTTTTCGGTGAAGGAAAACATCGTGAGGAAACCACCTAAGCCCAATAAGGCCTAGTTTCCCCTCTGGGTTGGAAGGTCAGATGGCAGTCGCTTGCGTAAAAACTAGTGCCTACGCCTGGGATTTAGGTAGCCGACCCCGATTGAGAATTCATTCCCAAAAAATGGGACAAAGGCTAGGAGGATGAATACCTTTTTGTACACGATGTTACTTGTCTATACTCTTCTCGTACTCACTCAATTGCTCAATGGTTAACTGAAACAGATCCCTTATAGGGATAAGTTCGCCTTTGTACCTATGTTATTTGTAATAGATGTATTTTTAACTGGTTTGTGTACAATAAAGTGTTCACTTACTTACTTTACTTATCATTTTATAAAGGCACTCTTTCATAGGGATATTTATTTTAATAAAGTTAAAGCGCCTAACTGACCTAAATAGTAAATGTTTCGTACAGAGTGAAACAGAATTCGCTTGTGGCGCCAGCATCTTGGACTACGCAGAAAGACACAATATGTTTAAAATTGCTGAATAAACCCCGTACAGGGGTGGCAGAAAAAAAAAAACCGTTTTTTTAGGGTTCCGTAGTCAACTAGGAACCCTTATAGTTTCGCCATGTCCGTCTGTCCGTCTGTCCGTCCGTCCGTCCGTCCGTCCGCGGCTTAGCTCCGTGATCATTAGTACTAGAAAGCTGAAATTTGGTATAAGTATGTGTATGTATAACGCCGACAGAACGGTAAAATAAAAATTCAAAAATTTTATTTTTTTCGGGTACCTCTCGAACACCTAAAGTGGGGGTGAATTTTTTTTTTCTTTTCAACACTGGTGTGTGGGGTGTCGTTGAATAGGTCTTGTAAAAATAATAGGGGTCTTCTAACATTATTTTTTGATAAAGTCAGCAGTTTTGTAAATATTCGCTCCGAAAACAAAAAAAATAGTGTCCCCCCCCTCTAACTTTTCAACCACGGGTCAAAAAAAATCGGAAAAATTCATGTAAATGAAACCTTATCAGTACTTTCAATGAAAACTATATTGAACAAAATCGGTCGAGCCGTTTTTGAGTAATCGCCAAATTTCATATTTTTTCTTTAGAAGGATGTAAATTGACTTCCAGAAGGTAATAAGTGATTACAGTTTCTAGGGCGTTTACGACCTTTTTATAGAGCTTAAAATCTTTCTTAACTTAAACCTTGGGATTAAAACAGCAATTTATTGCGAAGGATGAGCAATTACGGAACCCTACACTGAGCGTGGCCCGACATGCTCTTGGCCGGTTTTTTTTCTAATAATATAATATATAAAGAAAATGATATTATACTTCATTCATCCAATCAACTTTAAATTTCGAAATAATTCGCAAAACTAAGCCTAATTTGTACGGTACAAATTAGGCTAAGTTTTGCGAATTAGCAGGGTACAAATTGTACCCTGCTTTTCTCTCATTAATATCTTAAAAGCAGTAAAACTTTCAATTACCCAAAACTGTGATTCAAAAAACTGAGCCTCTGAGAGTCCTTTATTCTGCGTCTCTGTATTTTATTTCAAAAGACATTCCTGAGACAATTATAACTGATTGGCCAATTGACGACGCGGTCTTTGTGTCGAAAATTCGCAGTATTTTCGAATTTAGGGAAAAATTCTTAGAGAACAGTGTCCGTTTAAAAATAATGGGGATCTAACGATCAAAAATAAAGCTAAATCGTATAACTGCTAGCGAAAACCAAATGAAAATATTAGTGTTTTTTTTTATGTAACGCTTCAATAGGGAATAGGCTAGTAGACTCATTTTTGAAATATATTTGAAATGGTTAATAATGATCTTACTAGCTCTAAAAAAATGAGTTGTATTTTTGTGAAAGCTAGAAAGCTAAATTTTATTAAGGCGACTCCGTACGTGGAATGGTGATTTTTAAAGTCCTAAGGCTCGTAATCTAGCCAACGGAAAAATCTGAAAAAAATATATGTTATTTTTGACTATTTCTTCTAAAACATTATAGTTGGATTTTTTTTTAAAGCAATAATTACTATGGAAGAAATTATGTTGAAATAGGGTCGTTTTCAATTTTCAATTCCCTAAGGCTTCTAAACTACAAGTGATATTTACACGGCTCTTTCGCAAGAACATTGACAATTCATTGATCTTTAATCGTATTGTTTAAAAGTTAGTAAAATGGAAATTCGGTCTAATAAAGCATCAAAAAAACTGAATTTCCGCGAGCGCGGCCGTGCCCGGGCTGCGAGCTCAGTGTAAATCTAACCGTCGAAGGGGAAGGCTGTGTCACTTGCTCTCGCGATCCATCTAGTTACGGAAAATTGTTATAGTACCGGATCCCCCGGAGGTTCGATCCGTTTTCGTGCGTTTGAAGTGTATTTTAAGAGAGTGTAGTTCGTTTTTTACGACTACGCTATGCGACATAACAAAAAGCACTCATTTTCATATAGAATTAAATGTTACTGTTTTTTTCGTATTTAGGTATCTAGTAATTTTAAGTACTTATAAAAAAAATTGTCATAGCTTAGCATTCCCGGACACATTTGGATACTTAGATATTCTCAGTCATGGGCCCACACCAGACAGGATTCCCAGAAAATAACACTTTTGGTGTGGGTTTTAGGGCCCTTCTCTGTGTAATATTAGAGTACCTTAGGTATTTCGGTTAGTAAAAAAATCTGATAATACAGATATTTAAGTATGATAACGTCTAATGATCTTTATTAATTCAATCCTAAGAGATATGAATATCGTAATGCAGAACAAGTATTGTTCGTTTGAATACCATTGTAATATTCGGTAAAACGCTAATTTACGAATTCGAATATTTATTGTAAGTATTCAGTACATGACATATGATATAAAAATACATTATCAAAAATTACAATAATTTTCTAGTTCAAGAAGGCAAGTGACAATTTTGGCATGAGGGCTTATTTATGTCAATATAGTCAGAATACATATTTGCATCAATAAATTTCCCACTTCATATTTAAATTTAAATGAGCGTTAGTAATTATTGACATATCCGCCGGGCCTAGCTAGACATACCTAGCCTGGCCATAACATAAGTTCTGTTCCAATTGTTTACCGTTTATAAAATAAAAACCTGATTTTTATGACATATCGTTTAAAAGCCATATATTAATGATCGGATTACAGTTGAATTAATGAAAAAATATATAACTTTATTTAGACTCATCGTAATGCCCAGACTTGATTTTTGACTAATGCTCAGAATTTTTCTCTCTATGTTTGCCAGAGGGCAATGAAACGATCTTGGATCAAATTAATCGATCGCGGAAGGAACGTCAAAACCCAAATAGCTTACGTAATGCAGACAACCGCTAAACTAAAGTAGGGCTGACACGTTTGCCGCATGTCAACCGATCTGCAGATCAAGAAATCTACACCCACCCAATAAAATTCGGAACTTCTATGTTAACGTAAAAAAAAGATACGGCTCTTTATGCCGCAAAAAAAACGTATCTACGCTGGAAAGGAAAATTATCCAAGAGACACGGAGCTAACTTTACAGGACATCTAAAAAACTACGAACTTTTTAAAGAAAATAAAAAGTTTTAAATATTCTGTGGACCTACTTTTTAAATGAAGCATTTATAATTATAAACAACATCATGTTCTCTACATGTCACTTTTGTTATTTTGTCTATTAATGGAATAATTTAAAATTTAGCATCGCTTACGCAAAATGGCTGTCAAAATAGAATTAGGTAAAATTATCTAAACGACACGTTTCCCGAGATATTAGTCAGGTAAAATAGTATAATCTACATTTTACACAACAATCAACACAGTAAACAATATTTATGTGCATACGATGCTCATTTTATATAAACAATATCATGTTTTTTACATGTTGCTTTTGTTATTTTGTCTATTAATGGAATATTTTAGGATTTAGCGTCGCTTACGCAAAATGGCCGTCAAAATAGAATTAGGTAAAATTATCTAAACGACACGTTTCCCGAGAAATTAGTCAGGTAAAATAGTATAATCTATTACACAACAATCAACACAGTTAACAATATATATGTGCATGCTCATTTTATAGTCAGGTAAATATAAAAAATGTGCATAAATCAGCATGAAATAAATCAAGAAAAATTATCTAATCGCCTTTGTAGGAAATATTTCAGACATGAAAAGCTATTTATCGTACAATAAAACCTCACGATTAATGTTTTAATTAGAGAAAAATATTTATTTTCAAACATTAAAATTAATGAAGTGACATTTAAAGTTCTCTAAGACAAAAACTTATGGTCCAACTACGCAAATACAAAAAAAACTGCTTTAGGAATGTTAAAGATTTATTCATCAGATATCACGTGAAATTTCAATTTTATACATTTTTATGTGTGATCTGCTGAAAGATTTCCAGTAGTTCTAGACCAATGTATGGTAGCAAACGATAGCTATGACTAATGAGAACAGCACAAGAGTTCTCAAGACTACAGTCACTCGGTACTCATTAAGGAATTTTAAATCACGAACTACGTGAAATTTCAAGTTTTACAATTGCAATGAGATAATATCCTACCCTAAGAAGAATAACAAAACTACCTACAACTCTGTGTGGTATAAGTGACGTCTCGTAAGACACTGTTTGAGTGAGATGGCGTTTGGGTCCATCAAGCGAGTCCAAAGTAATGCCTTAGCGCCACAGACACAGATTTACGCCGCAGATGGGCCTAACGGCCTTTATAAGTATATTGAATTACTACTAAATGTGTGATAGTTTATAAAACAGAACCGGTAACGTTGTCTAACTACCAATTTAACGAAAATATTTGTTTTTTAGTACATTCTATGCGACAAATACGACTCAATTGTCATTCAAGCAATTCAAGATAAGCGACAGTAGTCGATCAAAGTCATATTAGGTAAAAAAGGATAAGCGACAATGGTTTCATAGTATCAAAGCAGGTAAATTTGGATAAACGCCAATAGTTAAGATAGTTAAGATAGACAATCAGGTAATTTATCTAACTATGTTATTTTTTTTAAAGAATCTTATATCGATTCTGTTTAATAATGTGGAAATACCACATTTTTACTTTTTGGCTAATGCGCATAAGCATTTTAAACACACATGACATGACACAGAGGGCGCTCCAGTAGCGAAGAATTATGGAATCAAAGATTTAGTGTGATTGACGTAACGATATGATAGCTCAGTTGGTAGAGCACTACGCCGGAAACTTAGGGTCGCAGGTTCGAGTCCTGCTTACATTGCAGTGGATCATATTCAATTTTTCTTTCATAATTTACCTTTATGTTAATTTTATCATAAAGACATAGGTGAAATGCCTCAAACGACATTAAAATATATTTTACGATCAGGTAAAAACAGTTAACCAACAAGTGCAAGGTTAGTTGGACTAAAGAAAATTATCCAAGTTGTTTGATCTGTTTTGACAAATAAGTAAAAAAGCTCTTAGGTTCATTATTATGCAAAAAACTTTTTATGTTATCTCCATTTTGCTAAAAAAACCTCAAAAATCAAGTCGTTTAGTAGAAAAAAAAGTAGAGATTCTCTAAATCACCGACGGGATAAGCGACACAAAAGTCGTCAGACAGATGTATACGAGACCCAACCCATTCGATGCAGAAAAATCTGCCGATCCCAACAGTGTGTATAACTCAATATCCCCAAAAATGTCGCTTAGATAAGTTCTCCTTTCCAGCATCGGCATATTTTGACACTCAAGTAAATTAACATTTATAGGGTATCCATTGACCTTGAACATTGAAATTAGCCAAAAAATTCGTCTAGTAAAATATCGTCAATATCAACAAGTATAGGGGAAAATCTGAGAACATTACTAATGTAGTCATAAAAAATTATCACTGTTTATAAGTAGGTAAAGGACGTAAATCCGTTTTCCAACGGTAAAGTTGAGTTTGTCGCTCTATTATTTATAGTTTATTTTTTCATTAGAGCAGCATGACCCGGGGGATAAAGCTGTACCTCCGTACTATTTTAAAATATCGGTTCATCCGCTGGGTCACGATATGATTTATTTATTAAAAAACGATATTTTTTATTTCTGCATGATTTTACACGTATAATCAAGAATCTTGACGGCATTTTAACTATTTTTGGTGGGTACCTACACATACAAAACAAACTAAAAAGTATTTTTCGATGCGAGACTTCCAAATGGCCAATTTCACTTATTTTTTTGGAAAATAGCTTTAACGCATTTTATTTTTAATATTCTACTGTAGTGGGTAAATAGATATTTAGTAATCCGCAATAATTATATCATTGCTTAAATGATTTATTTTACTTCGAGATTTTTCAATGCCTTTAAATATTATACCTATAAGGTTTGTTGATCTTCAACTCTCGCTCGGACTATGCGAGTGTATGAAGCTGCTTGGACGCCACTCAACGAGATTATGAACGAAGTAATGTTCCGGGGGCGCACGGTCGGCGGGGGGAATAACGTTAGGCTCCGCCCAGATCCTCAAGGACGTTGGGATTAGGAGTCGCCTTAAATGAAAATTAGCATGAACAGTCAAATTCGCCGTCCGCCATTTTTGCCTTTTGGTAATCAGTGACGTAAAATTTGGAAAGATCGGCGTATAACCAAGAACACAAAGGTTCTACTCATGAGGTGCTTGGTATTTCCAATTTTCTTGTACGGAGCCGAAACATGGACGATCCATCAAAAAGACCGCAAAAGGATTGATGCACTCGAAATGTGGCGCTGGAGACGGTTGCTGAGGATTAAATGGACTGCTCGCCGAACTAATCTCTCTATCTTAAAGTCAAACAAAGACTTTCGTCGATTGTGCAAGTGCGAATCTTGAAAATGTTTGGACATATCATCCGCAACGAAAATTCGATGGAGCGTTTGGTAGTGCAGGGGAGAGTGGAAGGTCAACGTTCTCGCGGCCGATCTCCTACTAGGTGGACGGATCTCATAAAGTCCACGACGAAACGTTCCCTTACGGAGTGTGCACGGAGTGCCACAAACAGAGAGAGGTGGAGAAAGATCGCAAACGCCGTCATTAATGTAGAAGAGGACAATCCAGACCACTCTGACAAGAGTGTACGACTAAGAAGAGAATCTGTGACGTGACGTCGAATTCCGCGTTCGAAATTCGGTCGTCTTATAGTGCCGTCCCGCTCAGTCCAATATACTTTGACAGGAGATCGAAAGAGACGGCACTATTCGAAGACGTCGGAGTAGACCTTCAGTATACTTTAAGGGACCGATGACGTCATGATCATGAACGAACGTGGCGGACAGCGTTTAATTTCAAATTCAATTTTTTCAGCCATCTTCCACTTTTATGAATTTTGTTTTGTTTTGACGCCGCGGATTTTGCTCGGTTTTGTAGACACCTGCCTACTGAGCTGGCGGTCCCTGGTTCGAATCCCGGCCAGGGCAAATATTTGTGTGATGAACTCGAATATTTGTGCTTAGGTCATGGTTGTTCTATGTATTTAAGTTTATATTTAAGTTAGATAGTAATTTTGCATTAAGACTCCTTGTTATTATTGTTTAAAACATATGTTTAGGCAGATGTCTAGTTTAGTTTGAGATCCTGTCCATCTTAGAATTTTATTTTTAGTTACGTTTTATATAATAAATTACGTTTATTACACAGAATTCTTGCATTTATATTAATATTTCTGCTGAGACTTTAACAGGTTATACAAACAAAACAAAAACAAACAAACAAATATTTATTTCAGACTAGGTCCATATGTTGTTAGTACATACAAAATGTTTAGAAACTATGTTAGGTTAAAAAGAAATAATAAATGCATTTTTTTTTTACACTTAAGTTTAAGAGGTATTGTCCGGTCTACAGTATAGCTTCGCGATCCTAACGAAATAGGTATTTACGAAGACGCATGCTGTCGCTCGAGAGCGCTCACCCCCCGGCATCGCGCACAACACATACAAATCGCCTCACGCACACATCGAAGCATGACACAGCGCTCTGCTACCTGCTGCTAGGCTAGTTTGACGATCGGATTGACAAGCGATTGCGATGTTTTGTTTTCTTGCGTATCTACGGATAGTGAATTCTGCCCTGATAAGATAAGCCAAAAAGCGCTATCTCAATCTGAGTAAGTTTTGAGAAAATCGACTTTTTGTAAATTATACTTTTGCACCCTCAAAAACAAATCTTTTTAAAGAAGTTAAAACATATTTATAAATATTTATGACCATATATTTTATAGACATACATACATTATGAAAAAATCTATCATTATACCTATTTTGTGAGATATCACTGTTTTGGTTAAAATAAATAGCTCCAAAAATTGAGATACGGCTCTTAGCCTTGATCTTTTCATAGAATGTGTCATACAAAAATATATATTTTAATACATGCTAAAAACTCCTTAGATCGTAATAAAACTTCATTATTATTTCTTTATTTTAAATTTTATTAATTATAGTAGTGAAAAGCAAAAAAACAATAATTGAAATGTTTTTCTTTCTATACGAAAAAAATAATCAAAAGTGGGTAGTTCCCGCCAAAATGACATCCTTTTTGTAGGTATTAAACCGGAAAGAGATTTTAAAAGGTTTTTATTTTTTACTTTAGAAACTCCTGCTGGCGCTCTTTTTTTATAGGAGCTGAAAGTTTTTCTAATTTTAAAAACTTTGCACATACTCGTAATTATGATGTTAGCCTTAAAATGTACCTAGTCTCCTACCGGTTGCACAATCATCATTGAGAGCATTAACTGTTTTATTCGTTATCACTTGTAACACATTATTATATCAAAATGGGACTTAATCACGTTCAAACAGTGTTTATTTAATTTCTTCGATGCTTCGAACATGATGTTGACAATAAAGTCCAAGTGCAGGTAGTTCAAAATACTCGCGCGTCAAGAGAATACGTGTTGATACCGCACCGTTGAGGTTTATCGTATGTGATTTAGGAGTATAAAATAATCAATTTTGGTTATACATATCTGTTTTCGAACTGACAGAACTGATTTGAATGAAACTGACGACGCGTTAATGTTCATGTATGAAATTATTTTAACCTTAAAGAAACTTACGAAGATACATAAAAACCTTTAAAATCTTACCTTGATACTTGTATCAATACACGTCAGCTTATCACTGCATATTTAACATAAAAAATACTGTGTTTATAA
This sequence comes from Apotomis capreana, assembly GCA_947623375.1. Taxonomy (NCBI): domain Eukaryota; kingdom Metazoa; phylum Arthropoda; class Insecta; order Lepidoptera; family Tortricidae; genus Apotomis; species Apotomis capreana. Next base: position 13,423,682 of record OX392519.1, read on the forward strand.
ACTTTCCTCTGATTTTGATAACAACAAAACGGATTTGCTTCCTTCCGCAAACAAAACACACAAAGAAATGATTCTGTTCACGTTTCGATACGTTCTCCTTTTTTGAATTTAAGTGGGTGTACCTAATCATTATATTTCGGTAGCCGTATCTCAATCCTTAGCGAACTAATAACATCCACATTCGCGCAAAAGCGTAAACAAAACTTCGTAACCAGCTCGAAAAACGGAGTTACCGCTTATTGTCTTAGGAATTCAATGAACTAGTTGTCAAGTATTTTTAAGCGCTTCTATACTACGATTTCTAATTCAAGACTAAAAAAACTACGACAGATACGTCACTGTCAAAATTGACAACATTTAAATGACATCTGAGTTTGTTTCTTGGCTTGCACCAAATGCTCAAGTGTTACAAGTACAATACCAGATTTTGTAAGTACCAAAAATCTGCGATGTTTAAGTTTTTATTATCTCCTCTCGTAATTATGTAATAATAAATATATTTAGTTATTTTATTAAAACAAAGAGTTGAAGTTACCAATAAATAAATTATCTTAGCGTGTTTAAAAAAGAAAAAGGAATTTACTATTGTAAAAATATTTTATTGTAGTGGCAACCTTGTGGTAGTTTTTTTGGTCTTGAATTAGAAATCGTAGTATAGCCTATGTCAATATAAGGCTTTTTGGTTTCCAAGTATCGATATGCCGCGAAGTTCTTAGTAATTTAATACAAAATTGAGATATGAAAAAACTTTTTAGTGGTTTATTTAATAGTTTTAAGTCAGATAGCACTATTTGGCTTATACTATTAGATGCGAAATTGTCATAGCTATCGAATGGTATAAAAAAAAACAAAAAGGCGTATCTCAGACATAGCGCCTTTCGGCTTAGCAGGGCAGAATTGTTGTGGTGTGACTGAAATTCCGATATTATAAAGAAGTATTTTATTTATTTATGTAATTGTTAGTAACGAGTATGTACCTACAAGCTAAATTAATTTTTGATAAATCAGTTTGTTCCCGATGTACCGGTAGGATGTAAATGACTGACATTTTTTATTGTAATATTATTTAGGTATTTCAAAGGTATTTATATAATGAGTTACTGATATTTACGAAACAAAACATTTTTTATTTGACTTTGTTATTGTGTACGAAAGTACATAATTATTATACTTACTTATAATGTGTACATGATATCGGAGTTACTATGTCTTTCTAGGGTTCCGTAGTCAACTAGGAATACTTTTTGACACAATTTTTGTGGTATATGTTTCTAGTGCCTTAGCAATAATTGATTGTGTGGGAATTGTGTGCAAGACGTGTTAAAGGTTTCCTTTTTAAAATATAAAGTTAAATTGGAAGTAAATAATACGGATATTTTTAAAATAGTTTTTTTTTGTTTTTTTGGTACTTAATTTGAAAGTCACCAAAATTGCTTGATGCCACCAGAATTGCTTTGGTCTCCACAAGTTTGATCATGTGTCTCAATACCGCGCTCAACTTAAATGGCTCCCGATCCGTCAGCGCAGATACTATGTTCTTTGTCTTTTGTATAATGTCCTTGTCATTCCTTCTTCTCCTCCTAACCTTGCAGAGAAGTTCTTTTACATGGCGGATGGTAGCGGCCATCGCCTGCGGTCAAGTGCGAATCTGGATCTATCTATCCCACTGCATAGATCTCATGTTTACGATGTGTTTTTTGCTGTGCGCGCCGTGAAATTATGGAATAAATTGTCTCCCGCCCTAAGGTACACGCAGTTCGTAGCATCACTCAAGGGGAAGTTACAGAAATTGTGGCTGTCGAACAAATGATTACTTGATTAGGTTGCTGTTTTTGTTATAATTATGATTATATTTATGTTATATGTATGTATATAGATATTACGTAATATGTATTACATTGACTGTTTGCCTATCTCTCTCTCATTTGGTTTTTGCATTTTCATGTGTACTATTGTAAAGTTATCGTATTGTACATGTTGCTTGGTTTGTCTACCATTTACTTGTGTTTAATAGAGGGATAGGTTCGCTTTTGTACATGCTTATTTTTTGCAATGTATTTCTTGCTATTGTGTACAATAAAGTGTTTAGATACATTACATGCAAACAATTAATCTAAATTATTACTTTTGCTATTCATAATTTATTTCTTTTTAAGGATGGCTAATCGCAATAAAAAAACAATCAAGAGAAGAAGTCCTCGAAAAGAAAAAAATATATTGTTGTTACAAACGAGTTAGTGATTGTATTTTCAGATATTTTGGTATAACTAAAATGATTCATAAAACATTTACTTTCTTTTAATTTCCAGTAGGCAATTTCATCAACAATTTTTGACGACGCGTTTGGCTCGGTTTGTAGACACCTGCCTACTGAGCGGGCGGTCCCGGGTTCGAATCCCGGCCAGGGCAAATATTTGTGTGATGAACTCGAATATTTGTGCTTGGGTCATGGTTGTTCTATGTATTTAAGTATATATTGATCTATATAAGTACGTATATCATCGTCTAGTACCCATAACACAAGCCTTCTTGAGCTTAATTTGGGAGTAGATCGATTTGTGTGAGGTTGTCCGATATTTATTATTTTATTTATTATAAATATTAATTTTTAGCACAAGTAACTAATTTTGGTGTAGATGTACAATTTTGGTGGCCAAAAAATCTAAATGGCAGTCAAGTGGCAGGCAAATTACTAAAATAATAATAACTTTATAACTATTATGTATAACAAAGGGCCATTACTACACAATATTGGTTATGACTTTATTCGTATTATTGATATGTATATAATTTTGACTCTAAATTAAAAATAAAAAAAGTCACCAAAATTAGGTAATTTTTAAGCTTGTTGCAATTCACCCTGAAACTATACATTTGTAATATAATCATAAAAAATATAGTCCTTTTCAAATGGTATCATGTTTGGTGAACCTGGTTATATTAAGTTTGCACCTCATTTGTATACGGCGCCATACGCATCAGGTGCAAACTTAACCAGGCCAGTTAAGATGGCATAAGTGAAAATTTGTACGGAACCCTCGGTGCGTGGGTGGCTCACACTTGGCCGATTTTTTAAATTAAATTGTAATATAATGATAATCAACCGATCGATCTTTTTCTTGAAACCCAACTAGTGTTAGTAGAAGTTCCTACTCTACTCCCATCATTTTTGAAACAGATTTAGATATCGATTACGCGGGCTAGGATCCTTTTTACTTTTTCATTAACATCCTTGTAAATACGTGATACTTTACTTCCTCCCCCGACCCGCAATCGTGCGATAGAGAGCGTTGCAGCTTGCGACTGACAATAGGTACTTTTTTGATGAAATTTGCGTTACGGGAGAAAACGTTTTCCACTAACTAAATCTTAGCAAATCACTTCGATTTTGATGTCGATCGCTTCAGCATAATATAATCTAGGTTTATAGGTTTCGCTTTTTTTAAAAAAGTGCATTGTTTTAATAATACAAACGGTTTCATTCAACAACGTTTTAATCACAAAAATTAGGTTTTTCAACTACCTTTAAATTAGAATCTATAGCAAATTTTGAAAAAAGGAAAACCTATAAACCTAGTTTGTCACTGTGTCAATAACATACGAAAAAATGATGGAGATTGGAAAATATTTAAAAGTGGAAAAACGTTTTCTCTTTTTGTATGGACGAGTGCGTACTATACTTCCCTCTTAATATATATCTTAACGTAGTCCTAACCTGCTCAATCCAGTGCTTCAATATGGGGCAATTAAATCTGTCAGCAATTACTTTCAGAATACTATTGCGACTCCTTCTGACGCGGCCCATCAACGAAGTGATTTTATTCCGCATAACCGCGTGGAAGTCGTCTGTGCGCGCCTCTGCAAACATTCCCGACGCACTGCACCATCTTGGAAATCCCAACAGCATTCTGAAAGCGTTATTATACTGAACGCGCAGGGCGTTATAAGCTCGTTTGGTATACCGGACCCAAAGGCCGCTAGAGTAAAAAGATTGACTATAGGCTTTGAAAAGCGTTATTTTTACCTCATTAGAGCTTCTAGCGAACCTGCGGGCCAGCATATTAGTCCTCACTGACAACGCTCTGCGCTCCCTCTCAATGTCACGGTCGTCACTCAGATTGTCCGTTATTATGTGTCCCAGGTATTTAAAATGGTCTACAACCTTTAGTACCACTCCACCAAGTGCTACTGGAGGAATAAAATATGGCCTACATTTTCCCGCTTTAAACACCATAATTTCACTCTTAGTGGAGTTATACAAAAGCCCATGCGCGGTAGCATACTCCTCACATTTCCCGACCAACTGCCTAAGTGCCCCGATAGACGGACTCAGCAGCACCATGTCATCAGCATAGCTTATATTGTTAACACATGTATTTTCAATATAACACCCCGCATGCATGCCACTGAGTTCGCCTATCAAATCATTCATATAGAAGTTGAACAACTTAGGAGAAGTTAAGCCACCCTGTCGCACTCCACATTCCAATCTGTATACCGAAGACAAAGCCCCAGCCCATCTCACCTGATTGGTTTGGTTCTGATACCAATATTTTAGCAAACCGGTAAAATCACCTGGTATGCCTGCTTCTCCCATTTTCCTCCACAGGATATTATAATTGACTCTGTCAAATGCCTTGGAGAGGTCCAGGAAGCAAGCATAGATCGGTGTTTTTCTATCCGTGTAGTACCCGACAGTATGCTTCAAACACAAGATAGCACTCTCAGTTGACAGCCCAGTTCTGAAACCGAACTGGGCGTCATGAATGTCTAAGTAATTATCAAGTATCGAGTTGAGCATACTGTCGAGTACTTTCGCGGCAGTCGTAGCCAGAGAGATGGGCCGATAATTGGCCTTGTCCGACAGGTCACCCGTTTTGTTTTTGACAATAGGTACCACTATGGTTCTCATTAATGCCTCGGGCAGGTACGAATGACCCATACACAGACTGAACAACATAGAGAGTACCCTTGGCAGATGAACCCCCGCGTACCTGTAGTTCTCAATACTGAGACCATCATCTCCTGGTGACTTTCCCTTTTGCATACTTTTTATTACATCAGTAATCATTTTAGTTGTAAACAGAGTGGCCCCAGGTGTATTGATGATCTCAGTATCAGACACGGCAGGCAACTCCTGCGACGATTCCTGCAAAAGAGACTTCACCGTAAAATGCTTTCTAAATACCTCTGCAATTTCCCCTCGGTCAGTCTTGTCGTCCACGCTCACAGGCAAACCAGGCGTCACATTCTTGTATTTGGTCATCTTCTAGAACTCATTAAATTTACTACCGCTGTGAGCAAGAGCAAGTTTGTCCATATACAGCTGATCCTGCCTGTCTTGACACCATTTTAATTTGGCCTTGAACTCCTTCCTACTGTTGTTCATATGCTCAAATAGGCGACCTTGGCGTGGCTTTCCCGCATTCTCCCACATCAAGAAGTGGAGCCTGGCTTCCCTGTGAGGACCTGCAACATATTTATTCCAGCCTGCGACATATCCGCCCTTCCTTCTCCGCTTGCTCCTATACGTACTTATCGCGGCATCCGTCAGGGCAAATATGACGTCCTCATACATTTTATTCAGGATGGCATAGTGTTCGTGATTTGTGCATGTCACGTCGCAGCAATCCCTAAGTGCATCCGGAAAGTCAATGCTTCTCAAACGTTCGGTACACAAATCACGATATGCGTCTATTTGGTCCCCTCCCCGTTCTCCCCAGAGCACTCTGTTTTCCACCCTGTCACATGATATTTTTGTTATAGGTTTCAACAAATCAATAGAACACTCTAGCGACATAGGAAAGTGATCGGACCAAAATACGTCATACATTACTTCAACGTTACGAATCATCTTAAATACGCGCTTTGTGTCACTATGCAATGGTCCAACCACCTCCTACACCCATGAGCATCGCTCACATACGTATAGGTGTCTGAGCTGAGGCCCATCTTTTCCACATCCGCGCAAATTATTTATGGACCCAGCATATTAATTTAGCGATGTAAAGAGCAAAACTCGGTATAAAAGTGAAAAAGTGAGTTGAAAATTTTGATTGTAAAGTTTAATAGTATGGACGGTTTGAAAATGAACGTCGAACGTTTTGACGGAAATAATTTCCGTCAGTGGAAATTCCAAATAAAATGTGCGCTGAAGGCAAAGGGTATTGATTTATCTATACCAAAACCCAAGTTGACACCAGAAAATGAGTCTGCGACGGCAACATGGCTCCGGAACGATGGGACGGCTATGTTCATCATCACTGTCGGCGATGGACTACCGATAAATTGCTCTCATTGAGAATTGCGACAGTGCTGCTAAAATCATGGAAAAGCTGGACTCTATATATGAGCAAAAATCGGAATTCAATAAGATGTTAGTCCATGAGCGATTTCACCAGTATAAAATGAACTCGTCCGACAGTATGGCGCAGCATATTTCAAAAGTCGAGAGTTTGGCGCAGCAGTTAAAAGAAAGCGGAGAAAACATCAATGAGTCGAGCTTGGATATCACTTGATTCAAAGCTGCAAACCATCCCGAACCTCACTGCTCGACTTATAGACGAAGAAGCCAGTCTGACGACAGTAGAAGAGAATGAGGTGGCACTCTTGGCTTCCCAAGAGAAGCGACAGCCTGGGACGAGTGCTGGTAACAGCATCACGGACAATAATTAGCACCGCTTCGTTTGCTATAACTGCAACAAACGCGGACACTTCGCAAGAGCCGTGCCGCCGCCGCTGCCGTGCGAAGAAACGCTCCCAGGACAAACCAATTTACAACAACACGTTGGCATTTCACGCAGAAGAAAGTGCGAATTTTGTTGATGAGTCGTATTATAGTGATGTGTGGCTTTTAGATAGTGGCGCATCCGTACATATGACTTTTAGAAAAGATTTTTTCTTGGATTTGGAACTGTTTACTGAAAATACCAATAGGTTAGTGAAATTAGGTAATCAACAATAATTAAAAGGGCGTGGAATAGGAAATGTACTGATTAAAAATTGCCTGAATGGACAGTAGGAAGAAAATATGATAAGAGAAGTGCACTACGTGCCGGAATTGTGCAGGAACTTGTTCTCTGAAGGTGTCATTATGCGTTTAAACTATGTCATAGTAAAAAGAAATACTAGCGCGTTAATTTACAAAGACAATGATGTGGTGTTAAGTGCAAGGCAAAACGCGAACAATCTGTATGTGATGAACTTTAATTACTGTCGTGAGTGCAAGTTGTCACAGCACAATGTGCAACTATCTCAAAATACATTTCGACTGTGGCATGAGAGACTTGGGCACTTGAAAGTTAAAGAGGTTAAACGTTTAATAAAGAATGGTCTTATTCAATGTAAAGACAGTGGCGATGAAAAGTTTTTGTGTGAGGGATGCATGCATGGCAAGCAAAGTCAGCTGTCTTTCCATGCTTCTCGTCGGGCAGAGCAGTGTCCAGGAGGGCTGGTCTATAGTGACGTATGTGGACCTATGAGTGAGCCGTCGATACAAGGATATGAAAATCAGAATTACAGAATTTTATGACCCGAAAACAAATAACATTGAGATATCACGAGATGTAGTGTTTGACGATACTAGCCTGAATACTGTCAACCAGGCTTTTGTTGATATCGGAGATACATGTCACGACTGTGAACAAGCCCCAGTGGCCAATGATACTAACCCGAATGTTGTAAGTCAAAACCTCGTTGTGGTTGAAAATATACAGGAGAGAATTGACCAATTCTCTGTATCAACGATGACGGACACTCAAGCGTCCCCCTCAGCTCAGGCAGAAGAAAATAGTGATGATAGCTTGAGGAGCTGTGATGACGGTGAAACTTACCAACCCGGTGTGACGTTTGAACCCAGAGAACTGTTATCAGATCGTATTTTAAGAAGTAGACGGAATGAAAATTATGAGATTAACTTAACTGAATGCATTGAGTCTGCGAAATAGAAAGTAATTTAACCGTACAAGTTGAGCCAAACGCTTATGAAGAGAACCATACCTGGATTATAACAGACAATAATACTAAAAAGAATCCTGTAACCTGGAAATGGGTATTTAAAATTAAAAAGAAAAAAGATTTGATTTGTTAGCCGATGAGATCTAAGCGTATCGATATTAAAGTGGGTACAAGTTTATACGCGAAAAGGTAGAGCAAGGTATCGTTAGGGTCAAGTATATACCGAATGTAAATCAATCAGCCGATTTCTTGTCAAATTCCTTGTCTCATCTTATTAGGCAAATTATATTTTAATTTTGTTTTGAAAAACGTCTATTTAGCTTCGGAGTAAAGAGGTATAATGTTTAGCAGGTAACTGCGATGTTTTTTTAGGTTAGGCTGTTTAATGTTTTGAGTTAATGCAAAATTAGGGGGAGTGTTTGATAGTAATTTTGCATTAAGACTCCTTGTTATTATTGTTTAAAACATATGTTTAGGCATTTGTATAGTTTGAGATCCTGTCAATCTTAGAATTACCAGTTACGTTTTATATAATAAATTACGTTTATTACACAGAATTCTTGCATTTCTATTAATATTTCTGCTGAGACTTTAACAATTTATCTATATACGTACGTATATCGTCGTCTAGTACTCAAAACACAAGCCTTCTTGAGCTTACTGTGGGACTAGATCGATTTGTGTGAGGTTTCCCGATATTTATATTTATTTATTTATAAAACGGAATAGAATTTAAAGATAGTATAGACTTGTCACGGCACTTTAAACTTATTAGAATAATTCACTATTCCGAATTAGAGGGACTTCAATTCAAATTCCATGTTTTTTTTGCATAGCGCTCTTTTTTTAATAGTCAATCTTACTGAATTTTAAGCTACTTGAAAACATTTTGAAGCAATATAAAAGTAATTCTTGATGGTATCCCCATTACTTTCATTCGCAAAAGAATTTCACTTTTCAGTTATATCCTCGTCTCTATTCCAAAAAGACTTATACGACGTGCTTTTGTTTAAAACATACGTCTTTTCGACGTAAGCGGGGCAAGCTGGTCGTAACTGGACAGGATAAATTCAGGAAGGCACCTTAACAATGTTAGACACTATAAACTTTTATGGCACACTTAAGCATCACTTTACGATTTAACTGCCCTTCTATGTTGTTTGAGACCGGATACAGGTTCTATTTTGAAAGTTAATCCGTGTACAGTGAGGTATAATAATAGTTGAAACCTTGGACGCGAAAAAACTGGGGGAGACCAAATGTATTAAAAAAAGTATAAGGTATGGTGGGGTTAGACTATCACTTGGGAAATACTCATCATCATCATGATCATCATCATCATCATCATCATCATCATCATCATCATCATCATCATCGTATTAGTCAATAGACGTCCACTGCTGGACAAAGGCCTCCCCCAAAGTTCTCCACAACGATTGATCTTGCGCCGCCCTCATCCAGTTTCTACCCGCGATCTTAACCAGGTCGTCGGTCCACCATGTTGGAGGCCTCCAACGCTGCGTCTTCCGGTCCGCGGTCGCCACTCAAGAACCTTTCTGCCCCAACGGCCATCGATTCTACGAGCAATGTGCCCCGCTCACTGCCACTTAAGTTTGGCGACTGTCTGAGCTATATCTACAACCTTGGTTCTCTTGTGTATCTCATCATTTCGGATTCGTACCCGCAAGGAGAGGGAAATACTCCCACTAACTAACTAAATATTTTGGCTCAGTGACCCAAACAGGATCTTAGCCTCCAAAACGATAGCACGCCACTTGTCCCGATCATGCGCAGTTTCTCGCCAGTTTTCGACTGAAAACTGCCACAGTCCAATAAATAACAATCTGTTAGTCCTACCCCATTAGCAAAGGGCTGACAGTGGATGCAATATGGTGACGAAAGCATAACATGGATAACTTTGGACACATGGAGACTTTTATTACATTTCGAGTAATATATGTATGCAGTTTTTGTAGTCATATTACGTATATCGTTTGACACGATTTTGACGTATATGGCATCCACTGTCCATCCTTTGCCCATTAGATAATAAACTATGTATGTTATATGTATGTATGTTAGTCTTATCCAAAAAACCTATAAAACAAGCCTACTAGGTTACTGTGGGACTAGACTGATTTGTGTGTAGTTCTCCGTTATTTATAAAACGTTGTATTATAATGAAAGAAAAAGGAGCATAATAAAAGAAAATAATAATAAAAAGGCTCAAAAATTTCTAGGCACACTAAGTCACAAAAGTGATTGATAGATTCAAGTTTCAAATACAATACTACAATTTTATAATAGTATACTGTCAGTCTTAATAAGATTTCTTAATATTTACTTCGGTTTCCGCGACTGATCATATCGCGTAACATTAATTATATGAGAATCCCTAACGTTTCGACCACTTTTCAGTTACCTTTGTGAAAGGTGTTAAACTTGACTTGTTCGTTGGAAAATTGTTGAAACATCAGAAAGGCTAAAATAATAAATATACACGAATAATCCATAATAAGTTGTTATATTTAAAAGATTTCTTAAGCAAGATTATTTTCTGATTAGCAAATTGATAACTACATAACTCATTTTAATTTTCTCACGTAGTGGGCATAAAATTAAGGTGAAAACGGTAGCGTTAAGCTATTTAGTATAAGTAAAGTATTCAACCATAGTAGTGAACGTAAGTGCAGAGAAGTTTAGTTTAATTACTTAGGTGTAAAATCTATAGCAAACATTTTGCACGCCTGCATGCAGGCTGAGTACACACACATAGAACTATAAACCTATATAATATTATAAACACCTTTGTATAATGTACTGAAGCAAATAAAACATTTTGATTTTGATTAGATTTTTACTATCATAATCAGTTTTCTATGGTATGGGGTGAGTAAGTGAGTTTGATTTTCTGTCTGTGCATTTGATTTAGCAGTAGTTTTAACAAACGTTTCATATTAGCTAATTACATTTATATAATAGAAATACTATTAAAAATATGTTTTTTTTCTTTTTCATCTAGATACTATTTTAATCACTTAATAAAATATTGCAATGATGCAAGATCGTCATTTGTATGAGCGCCATGCCAGTCTGGCGCTATCTGTTGGTCATCATTTCTATTGCCCTCTCATCACGCCGAAACGGCTGGATACATTTTAATTAATTTTGGCACAAGGGTGCCAGCTGGGCATCCAAAGATGGTTATAGGATGGTTATAGACCTATGTGTAACAGTAAACGTCTGTGTGGCGTCTGCGAACTACACAGAAGAGCAAAATCCTTCAATCAAATAATTTAAAGCCAAAGACTTATTTTCGTCCCGAAGCATCACCTAAATCGACGATTTTACTCGACGATTTAAAGACAAAAATCTTAAAAAACTCTCGTCTTATGCATTACGATCATTACAAATCCAATTCTACTTTCGATAACTTTGAGGTTCAATTTTGAAAGATCATTGATATCAATTATGGCTTTGTAAAGGTTGTACTCAATTTCTTTGAAGATTACTATAATGAATTGAAGCTTACACGTTTCGCCGTTTCTTTAATTATCTTTATTGGAACTTAGGAATTTAATTTAGTGATTTATTAAGGCGCGACAATCCTTGGGGAAATCTATTCAAGTAACTCTGATGACGCGGTCGGCGCAGTGGTTAAACAACTGCCTACGGAGCCGACGGTCCTGGGTTCGAATCCCGGCAAGGGCAAATATTTGTGTTATGATTTCGAATGTTTGTTCCTGGGTCATGGATTTTATTTGTATTTAAGTATGTATTTATCTATATTAAGTAATGTTTATCGTCGTCTAGTGTCCATAACACAAGCCTACTAGAACTTACTGTGGGACTAGATTGATTTGTTTGGTAGGTAATTTATATTATATTTTTTTGTATTTATCTTAAACATTGTAACTTAAATAATTTATTTATTGTGGTACAAAAAAACTTATAGTAATTCTAAATGTGGAAAGAAAACTAAACTATAACATAATAACGATAAATTAAATAAAAATATGGATAATTTGACGAGTAAAATCTATGTTTTAATTTTTTACTCCTGTTACAGGACCCACATGGTATAACGGGTGCGGCATGTTGAAATAGTACGACAAGACTCCATTCAAAATTGCTACAATAAAGTATGAAATACGCTAAGTGCTGAAAACATTAGCAGCTACAGTATACATTGTACCGTGTAAACCGATTCAGCACAAACAACGATCATATTTCATAAGGTAACATAAATACACACCACTGCCTTAAACTTTGGGAAACTTTATTACTTTAGTTTAAATTCAGGAACAAAATAAAAACTACAGAGGACACTCTTTTGATCCGTCGCCCGAGAATTGCATTTTCTTGGCTGTTCGTGTAAAATACTAAGTTACTCATGAAACGTCACGCGGTCCTGGCAACTGGCTACGAACGCGCTTCGAATAAAAGCGGAAGGCGTAACTCTATTTAGAAAATGCGATATTTAAAGTATGAACGAACTTAGTGCTACAGTGTACCTAGTATAAAGTATGAAATACGCTAAGTACTGAAAACATTAGCGGCTTTAGCATGAGTTGTACGTTGTTCCGTGTACATTTCTACAATAGTAAACCAATTCAGCACGAACAACTATCATCATGGCGCTCTCATCGGGTAATGTAGACACACACAGCCGTTAAGTTCAGGAAACTTTATGAATGGACATTGAATCGTTTAAATTCAGGAACAAGTAAAAACTACAGAGGGACCATTATTTTTACCGCCGCCTGAGAACTGTATTTTATTGGTTGTTTTTGTTCGCTAAATTATTCACGAAACGTATAGCAACTGGCTACGCGCGTCGAATGAAAGCGGAAGGCGTAGCTAGAGCCCTATATGTACGCTTGTGATTAGACTTTTTAGCCCGGCTGACAGCGCTTAGAGCCATTTTGTACTTTAAGGGTGAAGCCAGACGAGCGTAATTTGAGTCGCGTAATTTCGGTCGCGGCATACATCACGTCACGTGATCACGTCATACTAACAATGTCGCGACAGAAATTACGCGACTCAAATTACGCTCGCCTGGCTTCAGCCTTAAAGTACAAAATGTGCTAAGTATTAAAAACATAAGTGGCTGCATGAGTTGTACCGTGTACAATAGTAAAACAAATTCAGCACGAACAACTATCATTTTTCATCAGGTATGTAAATACACGCCACTGCCGTAAACTTAAGGAAACTTTATGAATGGAAATTGAATCATTTAAATTCAGGAACATAATAAAAACTACAGAGGGCACTCTTTTGATCGCCGCCTGCGAAGTGTATTTTGCTAAGTAACTTGCTGAACTGTAAAATGCTAAGTTAATTCATGAAACGTGACGCGGTCCCGGCAATGTCTAGCAACTGACCACGAACGCGCGTCGTATAAAAACGGAAGGCGTAGCTATAGCACTATTGTATGCTTGTCCCGGCCCGGCTCACAGCGGTTAGAGCAAGTTTCTACTTTAAAGTACAATATGCGCTAAGTACTGAAAACATTACATCGAGTATAATGTAGACACTGCCGTTAAGTTCAGAAAACATTTATGCTGGCATTAAATTGAAATCATTTCAATTTTAGGCAAAATATAAAAACAATAGAGGGTTCACTCTTTGATCGACGCAACGGCCGCAGAGAACTGTATTTTATTGGTTGTTTGTGTAAAATGCAAATGTTGTGACGACACATGCGCGTTGATCGCCATGCCCCTCATCGAATTGCATCGTATTTATACAAACCACTAATAAAATATAGTTTTAAGGACGTTTCTCAATCTAAATATCTAAATATTTCTCAATCTAAATAGTTTACTTAGGTGTTATATCATCAGACTTCTTTCACATATTAATTATCTTTCTTTTTAACGAGCTCATGTCATGAGCTTCACTTGTAGCTAACTTTGTGTGTTTGAAAGTAAACGCAATCTTAGAAGTCAATTTTAACCTACTTCTAAATATCTACAAAACACTTTGCATGTATTTGTAATTCATGTGCATACCTAGGATAACTCGGGGCACCTATACGCAAGTGACGTAGCTAAATATTTTATCGACAAAAAAATATATCGATGTTACTGTCAACATCTAAATGTCATCGACATAAATAAATATTACTTTATTTCTTCACATTTTCAAATGAAAAAATAAACATATTAAAACGTGTATTTACATGTTTATTTTAAAATAATTTTCATAATATACTTAAATTGTCATTTTGATTGCAATGAAATCCTCATACTTTTATTATCTTAATTTAAGAGGCTCGATATCAGATCAGATATGACATCGAACCTCTTTATAGTAATCCTGAATGTCCAGTGAGCACATATATTAATTTAATTATATCGACATCTTTTTTATCGATATCCTATCCTTAGAACGTGCCCGAGTTAGCGCAGGTATGTTCATGAGCAAAATAATTAACGTTTGTGTAGGAAAGTATAGTCGTAATAAAAGGGTGTTTCAATTATTTTTACTCTTTTTTGACGTGATATCGTATAAATCGATGAACGCCGGCTGCTCGCACGAAAAAACATGACTCATTGTCACGTTCCGCCTGAGCCAAGCGTGCAAGCGAGAGCGCGGAACAAGCGATAGAGGGCGATCGGCCTAAGCGTTCGGTTTGTGACGCTATCTCTCCTCCACTCCATCGGCCGGCATACATTAACGTTCGTAAGCCGACTTTACAGAAAACATATTTTTTTTTTCTAGTTAAAAAAAAGTTTTTTATCCTGACCGACCGTGTATCATTTATTAGGTCCATTAAAGCCTTCCCGTCCGCCGTACTGTTGTTTCGTACCGGCTCTATTCAGCCGAGACAATGCTGCTCATACAATGATCACGCGGTACTTTTCCAGGTTGTTTACAGGCTTTATTTTGATGTATATTGTTTAAATTATTGATTTTCTTTTAACACTAGGAAAATAATACAATATACTGGATCTGTAACAATATAAGCGGTGTTAGCCTAGTGGTTAGGGCATGCGACTTTCAATCCAGAGGTCGCGGGTTCGAACCCGGCCCGTACCAATGAGTTTTTCGGAACTTATGTACGGAATGTCATTTGATATTTACCACTCGCTTTTCGGTGAAGGAAAACATAGTGAGGAAACCACCTAAGCCCAATAAAAGGCCTAGGCTTCCCCTCTGGGTTGGAAAGTCAGATGGCAGTCGCTTGCGTAAAAACTAGTGCCTACGCCACATCTTGGGATTTAGGTAGCCGACCCCGATTGAGAATTCATTCTCAAAAAATGGGACAAAGGCTAGGAGGATGATGATTGTTTAAATTAGTTATTAATTTTATCTTAACACTAGGAAAATAATACAATATGTATACTGAATCTGTAACACACTTGCATTGGGAAACTGTAGTCGTCGCATAGCAAACGGAGAACGTCCTTTTCTTAAGCATGATATGAAATGTAGTCATAACGTGCGTTATGGAGCGTTTTTTTTTAAACCTAGTCCATGGATTATGGATCTTCCGAAGCAGTTCCCATTCTGATGCCAGGAGCTAACTTTTCTTTTGAGAAAAGTTTTCTTCCTTTGTCTTAGTCACATTGACGAATGTAAGCAGTTCAATAAAAAAAATTCTGTTGCTCATTACCATGGTTATATTCTTTGAGTCACTCTTTGAAACTATGTACATTGTATGTACCATAAAATGGGGTTACTTTAGGGAAATTCGGGGCTACTTTGATAGATTTAAAATGGTTATGAAAACGCAAATATTTATTCATAGTGCGATTGAGCAAATAAAGTTAAAGGTTAGGTCATTGTTAAAGATAGGTTTTGCATTGCCACAGAGTAAAAAAAATAAGGATATGGCGTAAAAACACTTTTCCAAAGTAGCCCCTGCATTTTAAAGTAACCCCGTTTTACGGTATTAAAACTTTATAATTGTCTCCTGACAATAACAATATAAATATTAACACAAAGTAAATTTATTCTGAAAGAAAAATGTTATGTGATCCACTGCAATGTAAGCAGGACTCGTACCTGCGTCCCTACGTCTCCGGCGTAGTGCTTTCCCAACCGAGTTATTACATCGTTACGTCAATCACACCAAATCTTTGATTTCATAATTCTGCGCTACTGGAGCGCCCTCTGCGTCAATGTGTTTAAAATGCCTCTGCGCATAAGCCTTACCCTTGGATGTGCGGTTAAACGCACGATCCCCAGTTCCCATTGCTTGACAGCAAGTGCAAGGACCGCGAGAGAGATGGCGCTTTTCTTAACGTTTCTTTATAGAATTTTAATAACAACATAAATTTATCAACACTATTCTAAGAAGTTTAATCACTATTGTCCCCCGTATCACGGGACAGAATAACAACAATAAAATTTTGATCCACCCAGATACCTGTTCCGTGTATAATTAACAACAAAGCGGCGCGGTAGTTAAATAAATCCTACTAACATTACTGTGATAAAATTCAATTTTTATAGTGATAACACAATATTCTCTTCATAATACTTCAAGCCAAGACCTATATTTTTAAACATATTTTTCGGTTGGCGTATTTTAGCGTTGTAGTAAAATGTAGTAGTAAAAATGTTACTTACTTCAGTAGGCGGGGTACGCAAATTGCCAGTTCTGCCTACGTTCCGGATATTAAAGGCCACAACATCAGTTTTATCGGGAATATAAAAAATGCGTAAATTCTGAACAAAATATTGTAGGCATATTTTTTATATAAGAGAGTTCAATGCACTAATAGAAATTACAGTAATGATAATAATGTCTGTTTATGACTGTATTAGACAGAATAACACGACACAGGCTGTTCGAAAATCCCAAATGACATGCATCCACTGCAAATATATGTAAACAAAAAAAAACATTAGTGAATGCTCCAATTGATACAAAGGCGCATCTATTGATACAGTACAGAGGTGCATTAGATTGATACAAAGAAAAATTGGAATACCAAGGTAGGCATCGGATTCGTTCCATCGTTTCTAACGCCAGCACGCATTTCTGTTTTTCTTCGAGCTTCGATCTTTGTATCAACGGTTTAATATAAAATTATGGTTTTACTATAAAACCTTTATTTAAATCAACAATAACAATAACACAGAAATTAAAATACAGTTTATAAACTGGCATAGTCTCGAACACGCTGGCAGCATTTCAAAAAATTGTAAGCTACTTTTGACGTTGACCATACAATATTTTGAAATTCTTACTGGTGTTGTTGATTGATGTCATATTAATGTATGTGTACGTGTGAAGACCGGAATCATCCTGAGGGTCATAAAGTTCTTCTCGCCACAAAATGAATTATAATTGACTTATGTGTCGGTGATTCTGGCTGATAAGCCGGCAACCTTCATGAAGGAAGAATTTTGTCTGAAATGTATTTTGTTCCAACGTTTCCGCGGTTGGCTACGGACTTGAGTAACACATCGCATGAAAAATAGTGACCTTAGTTGTTTAGTTTTTTAAATATTTAATATGTACCTATCTGAGATTGTAAGGTACTATGGGCCTTTGATGCCTGAAATAAATGAATTATTATTATTTTAAGCGCCTCGTTTTCCACCTCTTAAGATTTAAGTAAGATTACAAGGTGCCAGGTGAGGAGATTCGTAGACGAACCAAGGTCATCGACATAGCAAACCGGGTAAGCAAGCTGAAGAAGCAATGGGCGGGGCACATAGCTCGAAGGACCGATGGCCGTTGGGGCAGAAAAGTTCTCGAGTGGAGACCACGTTCCGGCAAGCGCAGTGTAGGACGACCACCCGCAAGGTGGTCGGACGACCTGGTTAGAGTTGCGGGGACTCGCTGGATGCGGGTCGCTGCTATCCGGCCCATGTGGAAATCTATTGAGGAGGCCTGTGTCCAGCAGTGGGCGTCCTATGGCTGAAATGATGATGATGATGACAAGGTGCCAACGGTTCTGAAGTAGTTAAATTATGATTTTAAAAATAAAACGACGATGCGTTTGGCTCCGTTTGTAGATACCTGTCTACTGAGCCGGCGGTCCCGGGTTCGAATCCCGGCCATGGCAAATATTTGTGGAATGAACTCGAATATTTGTGCTTGGGTCATGGTCGTTCTATGTATTTACATAAATATTTATCTATATACGAGTAAGTACGTATATCGTCGTCTAGTACCCATAACACAAGCTTTCTTGAGCTTAATTTGGGACTAGATCGATTTGTGTGGGGTGGTCCGATATTTAATTTATTTGAAACATATTAATTGACTATAAATCAAATCAAAAAAAAACAAAAGTATTTATTAAGTTTAAAAGTTTGTGTTACAACATGAAGTGTTGGGACATTCCTTTAAGCACAGTTTGCTTGTATCGGAACGACCCGCTCTTCCATCACTCGGAGATTTGCAATAAACCAAATAAATACAAAACTACTTAGGTGCTATTTACTATATCCACTTAACTAGAATGTATGTACAAGAGTGTGTGAATAAAAATTATTTAATTTTATTTAAAACATATTATATGTGTAAGATTGTCCCGTATTTATTTATTTAATTAATGGCGAATAATCACCCATCGTTTTCAAACACTCACTTGCCGAGCGACAAAACTATCGGAACTTCTAGTTTAAATTTCTAATCGCTTCTCGCTCATCGTTGGAACTAGTACCTAAAGAACATTTTATTCAAGTCGGATCACAAGTAACACTTTTGCAATGCTAGGGACTAAAAAGAACCCCTTTTAGTTTGGTTTGGCATTATGCCAAGTAAATTCTCCCGTACCTAACCATACCCTCGACCGACGTGCCACCACAACTTTGACATAAATCCTAGACCATTCATCTATCGGACAGTCAATATGTTACAGCTCAAGCTATTTGTTTCAGTAAAACTATTGAGGGTGTCTCGTTGGTTTGGTACAGAGAGATGATCGGAGCGAGTTACTAATTTACGTGAAGATAAAAACTATTGCCTCAAATAGCTGAGTAAGTCAATTGACAACATTTCAAATTTTCAAATAGTGTTAAGTTTAAACTATTTCATTACTTAACAAAGTTATCACAGAACCCATCATTTTATTTCGTTTAACGGACTAATTTTGAAAAAAAAGGGGAATGCAGCGTCTGCTACGGATCAGAACAAAGATGATCTTGATTTTTAATCCTTTATTTCGGAAAAAACGGTTAAAAAAATAAATGTTATTAATTGTAAAAATGTCTTCCAGTAGTATCGTATTAGCAATGTGATGATTCGTCATAGAACCAAAGCAACTTACATATTAGTCCAGAGAATTTTTAAACTAAAATGGCAGAGTGCTGATCATATTTGCCGAAGAACTGACAATCGATGGAGTAGAGGACGGTATTCTCGAGTGGAGACCGGTCCCAAAAAAAAAACGTAGGATGTCCTCAGGCAACATGAAGCGATGATATTCACTATCAGGGCGAGATCTGTGTCCAGATTTCAGATTGGGGCTAACGATTACTGTTCCGGTGGTGCTTCTAAATAGCCGTCTTTCTCGAATCTTCTTATTCTCCTGCAGAAATTCCTCTTCTAGTTTATATTTTTTGAAGATGCTTTATCGTACTGTCGCATACATGTTACACTCTACTATAAACATGATTAATTTTCTTCTTCTGGCCACAGTGCGAGCAGGATGGAGAACTTACTACACCCGTAATGTTGAGGTGCCTGTTATGGCTAGTATGCCCCTGATGCCTGATTATGCTTGCTTAAAGTCAGTAGTTGGTTCATTTAAGATTTTTCTTACGTAGTTCCAGGAGATTCCTGGTCTACTAGGATTTCTCATCGCTTCTAACTTAGACCACCGTCACGGTGCTCTCCTATGACAACGTCAACCATGGATAACACCATTAGTCTCCCAAGCACAGTGCAACCGATTTATCTGCCGAATCGTTAACGACGTGCACTGAAAAGTATTGATGTGACTTTATGGAAACTAGGGCCCTAATTCCATCTCTCTAAACTTATCTCGTACATAATGGGATCTATTAAAAATAATCTATGGGGAGCCCTAGGAGGGTTGACACAAAATTTACATTTCCGAACGTAGCTGCTTCATTATATAAGCTAGAATTGTAAAAAGTATATCATTAGAAAGAGAATTTCATCCTTTAATTCTGAACCTCAGTGAAATAAGTAATTAGCATTTAGAACTATTTACAAATATGGTATTTCCTCATCAAGTCAGTCTGTTTCAACCCTCCTAGTACCGAGGTAAGTTGAAACAGGTACCTGGGCAAGTTGACACATAGAGAAAGATCAAGCATTTAAGGACAAAAAAAACGCAATGCTGAGATTGAAAACGTTTTGATATCAAAACAAACATCTTGACATCAACACAATGAAGGAACTTTTTTGAGATTAAGGAAAAAAAAACTTTTTAACTTATTTTTTTTTGTTTTTTCATGGGATTGCGAGGAAGGCAGATAAATAGTTTAATCTAACTTGTATATAATCAGTCAATTTATTTTGAGAATAAATTTAAAGTTATGCGCATATCCCATTGTGACAGGCATACAATACAAATACAATACAAAATGCTTTATTGCACACCAAAAAAGTTTAACAAATTTAATTCAGAAGCAATAATTTAATAACGGTAGACAACAGGCGGTCTTATCGCTAAAAAGCCATTTCTTCCAGACAACCATTGGGGTAGTGCATTCGGCATGTCATTGTTCTTCTTTTTTTTCTGGATAAAACGGTAATTTAAGTTATACGATTTCGCAGCATCCCGAAGACTATTTCCTCTCAAAGTACTCAGGCCTTCTCGGCGGCCAATTCATATATATTTCGATGCTTACTTCCCCTCTATCCGTCTTGCACTTGTAATTGTTCGGGATTCTACAAAAATAAAATACGAATTTAAAATATTAAATTAAAACCGAGGAAAGCTGAAACAAACGAGGTAGGTTGACACAAGCTGTTTCAACTTACCTCTCCCTTGAAATCGACAGTTAGTTACCTTGAATTATTATTTTAAAATTGACGTCGTTGCCTAATTTAAAAATGAGTTTAATATATTAAACTTGGTTAATAACACTTGAAAGCAAATCTATACACAGTACAACATATGTAATATAACATGGAAATAAATGGCATCAAAAAAATGATAGAATACTTACTTTTCGTGCAGTTTTCGTCACAGACACTCTAGCGCCACAACCGTTCGCCGGGCGGCCGCGGTGTGTATTAACAAGTCGGAGCGGCGGAGTGTTGCCAAACTTCTAATGCCTATAGTTTCCGAGACATTGAAGTTGTGTCAACTTACCTTTGTGTTAACTTACCTCGGTCTCCCCTACTCCAAAATTGTAGTAAGCAAACGTTTAGAAATGTTGATGTCTTTAATAATAATAAAATAAAGGCCGAAAAGGACACACTCAGCAAGTACCTTGACTTAGCTCACGAGGTAACCGCCATGTGGGATGTTGACTCGACGATCATTGTCCCGATAGTCGTTTCGGCGAACGGTCTTATAGCGAAGAGTCTCGACAAACATCTTAAGAGACTCTCGCTAGATGGCTGGATCAAGGGTCAAATACAGAAGGCGGTACTCCTGGACACGGCGCGCATTGTCAGGAGGTTCCTCTTTCTGCAGCCCTAATCACCGGCAGCCTGCTACCCCGCTGCCGGCGGCACCCTAGGTTAGGTTTTTTTATAATGTATTTATATTTTGTAATTACTTTATAGTATTTTACTTTTTATTTAAATTTATTGTTAAAAACCCAGCCTAAGACGAAAGATGAATAAAGGAGATAAAATAAAAATTCTTATGCATTATTGCACCGCTGGCTAATTCCATTTTCTGGAGTTTTCAGTACTAATGATTTGATGCCTATTATCGGCTTAGTCTCAAATCATTCGTGCACCGAAAACTCCGAGATATACTCATTACTTAAAATCCGGTATTGTAGCTGAAAAAGCGCAGTTTATACAATACGCCACAGAATAAAGACACTAGATAAGCTAAAGTATTAGTAATCCTTAGCCCTGTCACACTGTCTGAAGACAGCAACTCCGTCAGTTGTAAGTACTTGCCCAAGTTACGGGCTTAAATTGCTCGTAAAACAAAACTTTGTCTTGAAGTTGTGGTTGCATGGAGCGCAGTATAGGAGCTATGTCGTATTAGCGTGAGTAGAGATTAGACTGCGTTTCTTGTAAAGCTCCAGTAGCCCTACTATGAGTTTACGGGTCATTGTCAGATTTAGGTGCGCGTCTTTCCGGTGGACATTTGCGAAGTATCCTTAGGCCCCGAAGGCCTAATTTTCTGATTAAATGCCTGTGAGAATAAAGAACATTCCCTCTTCTATAATCCGATGTAATAGCAACATAACCTAGATTCATACAAGCTCTTTACTTTTGACCACCGAAGGGACAAATTTTGTTTTTTGAACTGACAATGACCCTTACAGCGACAGTACTCACCAGCGGCTGTGTAAATGATTTGTATGGAGAATTGTAGTTCTACAAAGTGACCGCTAGAGGCGCTACTATTCTCCATACAAATCATTTACGCTGTCGCTACCGAGTATGGTCACGTTAACTCATGGTAAGGGCACCGGTTAGTCGAACGTTGTTGTTGATTTTTAGGTTTCCGTCCCCAAAGGGTAAAACCGGGACCCTATTACTGAGACTTCGCTGTCCGTCCGTCCGTCCGTCTGTCACTAGGCTGAATCTCAAGAAATTTTGAAATTTTCCCAGAATAGATGATGTATTTATATTGCCGCTATAATGACAAATACAAATACAAGTACTCTTTATTGCACACCTCATAAAATATACAGGAGAAATACAATGCAAGAAATTACAATTAGAGGTAAACAACAGGTGGTCTTATCGCTAAAGAGCGATCTCTTCCAGACAACCTTTGGGTAGTGGAGAACTTGAAAAAATAAGATTTTGTTATTAGGCGGTGCAAAAATCGGAAAATAATAATAATATATTCATAAAAAACAAATAAATACATAAATATAATAAACAATAAATACATAAATACATACATACATTCAGCCAACAGGTAATAGGACCATTTGAATAAAATACGAATTATGAAAAGGATAGATAATGTCCTTTCAGTTGAGTTTTGAAAGAAACATGATAAACAAATACTATAAATAAAATAAAATAAAGATTTAAGGGGGGCTCCCATACAACAAACTTGTTATAGATTATGGTACGGAACCCTTAATGCGCGAGTCGGACTCGCACTTGCCCAATTTTTCGGAATTATTTCAGCCCTATCTTTCCGCCATCGTTCTATGCGACAATCCTTTCATTCTCACTACTTAGATATTTGGCAGTCCACAACTGAAGAACTTCAGGAGAACCAAAATCAGAGAATAGTACAGATATGAACTTACATAGAGGTAATTACAGGAACTAACGATTACATTCCAGGAAAACACAATTATACGTTATTATAACTAATCTCTTAGAAATAAGAAAAAGAAAACACGAAGTTTTAAACGTACGTAATATGCATATAGTTCCTACATTATTTTTCGTATGAATGACCTCACGCAGCGTGAATATTATATCAATCTGTAATGTAAAGTGGATTTAATGGAAGCTTTATGATGGATATGCACGAACCGATTTCATATCATTGAAGAAAAGTGCGTGGAACGCGTATCGCTGGAATAAGTAAATATATTTTCAACCGACTTCAAAAGGAGGAGATTTCGTCGGTTATTAAGTAAGTAGATAGATAGATAGATAGATTTTTATTTGTAATAATCATACATTGTCAATTAATCTAAGCTATTACACAATCATAGCCATTATTATTATTACATATAGAATAAATTAAATTCAGTATTCTTATTTTACATTTGGTATACATATATGTCGAGTACTAACAAGTCAAGTGTTACAAATAATTTAATTTATATTAATAATTGAGATTAAGTAGTTAATTTTATTGAATAAGATGTCAAAATTATGGTAAGATTTTAAAATTAAAAATTAGAAAATAATTATTATAAAATTTCAATAAAAATATTATTATTTAGTCATCCAAGAACTCATTTATAGAGTAATAAGCCTTCTTAGTGCATAACATTTTGAGTTTATGGGTGAACGCGCGCTCATTTGGTGAAGCCCTAATCAAGTAAGTAAGTAAACACTTTATTGTACACAAAAACAGTTACAAAATACATCTATTACAAATAACATATAGGTACAAAGGCGAACTTATCCCTATAAGGGATCTCTTTCAGTTAACCTTTGAGCAATTGAGTGAGTACGAGAAGAAGATAGACAAACTAACACCGTGTACAAAAAGGTATTAAAAATAATAAGACTACTAATAATTACACATATAAACTATGAATACATACACATACATACATATATATATATATAATGTAATACAAATATACACATAAATATAAATACATTGTAGATCCAATTCACAAGTCATTGGAAAGCCATAACTTCTTAAGATTCGTCTTGAGCGATGCTACAGATGGAGACTTCCTAAGGGACAGTGGCAATTCGTTCCACAACTTCACAGCGCTCACTGTGAAAGATTTAGCGTACGTACGCGTCTTGTTTGACGGTACAGCCAGAGTGAGATTGGCAGACGACCGCAAGCGGTGACCACTCCCATCGGCCATATATTTAAACCTTTCACTGAGGTAAGGAGGTGAAGCAGGGTTGTAGAGAACATTAATACTAATAATACTACATTCTAAATTATTGTTTTGCGATGACAGTCCGAGCTATGGAAATAATAAATAAATATCGGACAACCTCACACAAATCGATCTAGTCCCAAATTAAGCTCAAGAAGGCTTGTGTTATGGTTACTAGGCGACGATATACATACTTAAATAGATAAATAAATACTTAAATACATAGAACATCCATGACCCAGGCACAAATATTCGTGTTCATCACACAAATATTTGCCCTTGCCGGGATTCGAACCCGGGACCGTCGGCTCAGTAGGCAGTTGCTTAACCACTGCGCCAAGCGCGTCGTCGGAAATGACGCAATCCTACCGAGTTTGGGTTCCTTAGAACTGTCTTGGTAGTTAAACATTGCGTCATATCTGTGATAGATAAATTAAAACTTTTTATTTATGAATTGACCAGCGATTGACTTCAGTATCATCGGTCTGATGGTAAGTGACTACCGGGGCGAAGGTGGAGCTCGCTTTAGTAACCCAGTCAGTTTTAAAGAGTACCTACTTAAGCTCTAACAGCGAAAACTATTCTATTACAGCAGTACGACCATAAAATAAAATTAAAAATTGTGATGCATCCGTCGTCCCTCTTTAAGAGGGTCGTGTGAAAAGTCTAGGTTATGTCACAGATCACTGAAGAGTCTGGTGATGTTGGACACATCACCTAAAAATTTCCTCGCGGGGATGCCACGACTTTGCGCGACCAGCGGCGCGACGAGCGGTTGAGCGAGAGATCCGAGCGCGGCGGCCATACGAGGGAGCGAGACTCGCGTACCGCGCGCCGCTGCCGCTGTCACGCAAGTTCGAGGCCATCGAAGTGTTTACGAAATGAATCAATTGATTTTAAAATTCTATCCTTGAGTGGCTTCGATAGATTAATTGGAAGGTCCATCGCGGAAAACTGCGGTGACATCGGTTTAAAGCCAACTCAAACCAAAACATTTGTCGACTTTTCGCTTTAGTATCTAAAGCTGAAGGAAAACGAAATTTCACTTCCACCAGTTTTTAACATCGAAGTTCATTACCTCCACATATTTCACTAAACATCTTTATTAATGAAATCGAATGAGGCTTAAACAGTACCAGAATGCATAATTAACATCAGCATAACAGAGGGGAAAATGACGATAAAAAATACTTTCAAGACCGTCTCGACTCTAGTAACACTGGAAAGTCATCACGCGCCGCGATCACGCAAAGAAAATAACTGTTCGTAATTATACATGTATTATGTACGAGAATAAAGATTTTGTGGCGTAAAAAGTTGGGTGCGTTGCGCGTGCGGCGACTGAATGTTTCTGTGCGATGTTAACACGTCATCAGTGGACGGTTTTTGTCTTTCTAACTGACTTCAGAAAAGAGGTTCTCAAGTCAACGTCTATGTGTTTAGGGTTCCTTACCCAAAGGGGTATTTTATTTTATTTTTAGTATTTGATGTTATAGCGGCAATAGAAATACATCATGTGTAAAAATTTCAACTGTCTAGCTATCACCGTTCTTGAGATACGGCCTGGTGACAGACGGACGGACGGACGGACAGACAGCGAAGTCTCAGTAATAGGGTCCCGTTTTTACCCTTTGGGTACGGAGCCCTAAAAATTGCCTACTGAGCCGGCGGTCCTGGGTCCTAATGCCCCGGCAAGGGTAAATATTTGTGTCATAAACTCGAATATTTGTAAGTACCTGAGTTATGGAAGTCCTATGTGTTATAGTAGTTTATGTGACTGTACATAATGTGAAGGGTATTAGACACGAGTGTGGGTGTGATAAATGAACCGAAGGCGAGTTTCATAATAACATCACACGAGTGTTTTAATGCCTTAATATGTACAGTTACATACACTACTTTATCTAGCCACATATCATAAGCTTCCATGATGCATTCAGGAGCCGCACATTATGACCACCATTAAAATAGCCTTCCGGCCGCCATCGCAACTGTTTTTCACAACCAGTTGTCTACGAGGATTTTTTAGTATTTCACGGCAACCAGTTGTGATAGAAGAATATTATTCTTCTTATGCAACCAGTTGCCAACAAGGAAAATCTCAAAGACTGTTTTGTTAGAACAAATTTCATATATATAATACCTATCAGATATCAGCACGCGTCGCCAAAATATATACTTAGATATTTATTATCTCTTGTTCGCTCATTTTATTGTCGAAATTCAACAAATCGAACAATTTTATGCAACAAAACAAATTTTAACCGGTAATGGCGCTAATGAAGTTTTCTGACAGCTGTCATAGTTTTTTTTTTTATTCAGAGACAAAGTAGAGTCGGCCCCAACTATCATATCGTTCGATATCCTACATATACGTGCGACATTTGTCAAATTTGATTGCAAATTGACAATTGATTTCGAACGAAACGTCATCTCGACTGATATTAGAATAGAGGTCAAATCAAATTTCTTTGTTTTTCAGAGATGTTCGAATTTGGAATAAATAATAATATCGAAATCGATGTTATTATTTAGCAATAATAACATTTTTACAGATTAAGAAATTTGTTCTAACAAAACAGTCTATTTTTATGGTGCGGTTCTTGAACGCATCATAGAGGGTTTTGATATTTGGATAGATAAAAAAATATATTTATCTATAAGTGGAATAGTCGCCTACTAGTACTAGTAACACAAAACTTCTTGACCTTAATTTAAGACTCGCGCACGAGCGGTTCCGTACCATCAAATAAATAAAACAAACCGGTCAAGTGCGAGTCGGACTCGCGCACCGAGGGTTCCCTACAAACACTTTCCATCCTTAAGTGGTTAAGGTTGCACCTGGTATGTATAGCGCTCCATACAAATGAGGTGCAAAGTTAACGCAACCAATCCCGTTTGTTGTATGGGAGCCCCCCTTAAATATTTATTTTATTTTATTTTTAGTATTTGTTGTTATAGCGACAATAGAAATACATCATCTGTGAAAATTTCAACTGTCTAGCGATCACCGTTCGGTTCTTGAGATACAGCCTGGTGACAGACGGACGGACGGACAGACGGACGTGCGGTAACACACTTCAGACGGACGGACAGCGAAGTCTCAGTAATAGGGTCCAGTTTTTACACTGGGGTGACAGAATGGTGTCATCTAAGTGATCTACTGGAAGAAAGAGGAATTGGTATCAAAACCAAGATCCATTTTTTTTTCTTAATTCTTGTTTAAAAAACTACAATGATCTTCCAAGCTGTGGTTATTTCATTACAGTTCCACCATCCGGCTCCATCATCAGACAGCTCTCCTTGGTATCCTGGTGCATATGCCAAATTTTAGCTGTATTGTATACCGGAAAGTTACACAAGTTTTTAATCCTTGAAACTTTGATACGAAAATAACAAAAATCTAATTTTGAAACAAAATGGAATCAAATGGAACACTTCTTTATTTCCAAACGCAAGCAAACATCGATATATTACAAACCACGTATTAATTCGTTTCAATAACTAAACAACGAATGAAATCAAACAAATGATACAAACAATTATAAACACAAACATTCTCTTAATAGGGGTGTTTAACACTGTACCTAGTTTTCGAATTAAGTCTATATTGAATTGAAGCATTAATTTGTTTCAGTCTCAATAAGAACCTACACCATCCCTCGTGGTTTTAGATTAATGTACAAAGCTCCATTTTATTCGACACAGCTATTTGAAAAACAACTTAACTAAGTACCGGTCAAATTGACGCTTGATTCGTTTTAGAACTAGACAATTCAATACGATAATTGCTTAAAACCTCAAACTCAAACGATTGTTGTGGAATGAAAGGAAAATTAAATGGGAACCAATTTGCAAAAGGTTCAGAAGATGGAATACTAAATTGAGGCTGTAGCAAACACGAATCATACTTGTACCTATATTTACTTATATCTTACTCGTATATTTAAAAATATTTTATTAAATAGGCAAAGCTTTTTGTCCACTTACGAAATTAAATTGTGAATGCAGTCTATTTAAATTAGTTGTACGTACTAAGTTCATGTTTTTTTCTACCTTTTCTGATATCTAGAAGATAATACCTTTTTCTCTGACTTTTCTTTATGAAGCATCTTATTCATTTCGTATTAAAATTTCACAAAATTATACCAAGCACTGCAAAGATCATGACAGTAATATTTTATGATAAAACAATTGCTTACAATTTTAGTAAATTTTCTTTTTACCTACTGAGAAAACTTTCATTGTCATCATGACTATCACCAAAGTCTAGGTACTGACAATGGTCTCCCAAAGTTCTCCGTAACGACAGGTCGTGAGCCGCTCTCATCCAACGTCTTCGCATGATCGTGACCAGATCGTCGTTCCATATTGTTGGAGGCCATCCCACGCTGCGTCTTTGAGTTGTTTTCTTGTTTGCGTCTGGGCTTTGCGATAAAAAAGAAAAATGTTTGTTTTTAATCTGTGATTCTGAGATGATTATTATGAGTAAGTTGGTAGCTAAAAGTTTTACTTTTTCATTCTCTATGATTTTTAAAATTAATTCAATCAAGCTATTGAATAATCTATCAAAATAAAAGCAATATAGCTCCATTAAGACCTATAAAACTCGCACTTGACCGTTTTACTAATGTTTACGCCTACCCGCAAACAGATAAAATTTTATGACACCATACACAAACGTGGTTACTCCATCCCGATATTAGGCTGTAACTAAATGATCAATTTCTATGTATTTAATCTATTATAGTGCCGAAAGAGAAGCTTGTACGGTTGCTAGTTTGTTTTAGTAGAATAAAAACATCGAATGTTTCATAAAATCACAAACGTGTTTTAAGACATATCGTTACGTATAACAGTAGCATAAACTAATATTATGCTTCAAAAGTATAATAAATACTTTTTAAGGTTCCGTACCCACAGGGTAAAAAACGGGACCCTATTAATAATAAGCCGCTGTCCGTCCGTCCGTCTGTCTGTCACCAGGCCGTATCTCATGAACCGTGATAGTTAGACAGTTGAAATTCTCACAGACGATGTATTTCAGTTGCCGCTATGAAAACAAATACTAAAATACAGAATAAAATAAATATTTAAGGGAGCTTACATACTCCAAACGAGATCGGTTGCGTTAACTTCGCACCTCATTTGTATGCGGCGATTGCGGCGTCATACATACAAGGAGCAAACTTTACTTAACCCGGCCAGTTAAGATGGGAAGTGTTTGTACGGTACCCTCGGTGCGCGAGTCCGACTTGCACTTGGCCGAATTTTATAAAACCCCAATCGTGTTTTAAGATTAAGACATCTCGTTACATAACAGTAGCATGTAACACTAATATTATGCTTGAAAAGTATAATTAATACTTTTTTGTTAATTATCCGATTCATCACTACTGGTGTGTAAGTATGCTCGTATACATATCTTTTTTAAATGAAAAAAGCGCTCAACAAAAACAGCCCAAAAAAACCCACAGGAAATTTATATGGCGTTTTATTTGTGTCCACAACTTGCCCGAATTAGTATTTCCGAGCATGCGCACACGGTTAACGGGCATAAATAACCGGGGAAATAAATGGCTAGGTGAGCCCGTTGGGTGGAAAAAAGAACGGCGTTAATCGATTAGTCAATGTACTGTGATAATGAGTTTGACTAGGAATTGGTAGTTTTGAAATAAATAAATATACGGACACAATATTAAACTAATCGACCTATTCCAAACCAAACAAAAGCTTGTACTATGGGTATACTAGATGACGATATACATAACATATAAATACATAACTACATAGTATAAAACAAAGTCGCTACCTGCTGTCTGTCTATCCCTATGTATTATGCTTAGATCTTTAAAACTACGCAACGGATGTCGATAGTTTTTTTTTTTAATAGATAGAGTGATTAAAGAGGAAGGTTATATGTATAATACATGCATGATATAGCATTGCAACCGTGCGAAGCCGGGCCAGGTTACTAGTAAAATATACAAATACATATATATATAACATCCATGACCCAGGAACAGGTGCAGGGTTCATCATCAGCATTTTCTTGCCTTTATCTAATTTAATTGGGGTCGACGCAGCATGTTTTCTTCCCCCATTCTTCCATATTATTTACTTGAATCTCATCGTTTACTTCCTTCTTATTCATGTCATCTGTCACACAACCCATCCATCTTTTCTTTGGTCTTTCTCTTCTATATCCGTCCACTTTTCTAGTTACGCGGCTTTCCTCTTTTCGCATCATGGGCCCAGACCATGATTGTCGGTCAACCTTTCGTATGGTTCAATCCAATGGTACAATCCATTCATATCCATATTTTCCTTTGTCTTCCTCATCTTCTATATCCGTCGACATGAATGCTAAAAGCTTTTCTGGCTACGTGGCTTTCCTCTCTTCGCATTATGTGATACCATGATCGTCGGTTAACTTTTATATCCTTCTTCTTAGTCGTACACTCTTGTCAGAGTGGTCGTGGTTATTGATTGTCCTCTTCTACATCAATGACGGCTTTTGGGATTTTTCTCCATGTCTCTCTGTTTGTGGCACTCCGTGCACATTTTATATGCTATATCAAAAATTTGGCAATGAAATTGAAGCATAGTAAAATTTTAACATAGGCTTTAACACTGCTTTGCACTGATCAGTGCTTCGACATACGAAATGAAATGAAATGAAATAATTCAATACCAAAGGTTAAGTTTTCCAGAGGTATATTATATTTTCCTCCAACAATACAAAATTGCGGTATTTTTGCATAATATAATTTAATTATGTATATCGTCGTCTAGTCGTTGCTTATCCACTGCGCCAACCACGTCGACTACACTTTTATGATTATTATTTTATTATGTGGACGGAAGGAATAAGTATGGAAACTATAAAATAGTATTTTACATAACCATAAAAAACAATACGCTTGGTGTTTTATTCTTATCCTATAAATCAACTGAGTGTGGTATGGAGCCAAGTTTTTATGAGAGGTAGTTTTTAACTTTAAATCAAATACTAGATGTTCTTGCGGCTCGGCACGCGTGGAAATCGGTCTATGTCAGTTTTAATTTATCACAGGTTCTTGATACCCCGCAGACAGGACTTTATATACCAGAATAGATACCAGACACGGCGAAAGGATCTTTTAAACAAATCTTTGACTCTAATTTCCTATAAGCCTCCTAATTTGACTGATATTTATTTTTGATCCACAGTTATCCATGGTCGCGTATATTACCGACCGAGTGACCGAAACATCTCCTTTGCAGCTTGGCCAATGATTATTTCATATGTCCGTATGTTTGAATATTCGAAAGTCCAGTTGTCCAGTTTTCAATTTTGTGAGTTGGTTCAAACTGTTAAGACGATTCAGTTATTAGAAAATTTTCTAAACAGCGGAGATATGGTAGTTGAAGACGAAAACAAAATACAAATTTCAGCAATTTCGAAATAACTCGGGAGCTCACAAACAATCCTGAAGTTAATTGAAGAAATGCTTACATAACATTAATTTAATAAGTATAAAACATTTATGCGTTATTGAGAACGGTTGAGAGAGAGAGAAGTTTGACAAATAAATTAATTACTTATATTGCGAAAGACTTGGCCTGTAATGTAAACCAATGAAAACGATGACTGACTTTGAGAATGCGGGATATACGTACTTCGCGCCCTAGACGCACAATGAAAGATTTAGATTGAAGAGCGCCCGGAAAAATTGCATTGATAAAACAAAAGGTTGCAGTTTTTTTAAGAACATGCTTTTTTTGAATAGGTGGTGTTGGTGTCGGGGTAGGTAACCCTACGCTCCCCCACTAGATCGCAAGCTACATATATAACCGCACTCGCATACATTTCTGCATTTGCGTTGCCGCGCCAGACTACCTGTGTGTGTCACAGTGAAGTGAAGTGAAGGACTCAAAATGAAGGCGTTTCTGTTGTCAATGTTGCTTGTTGGAATCGTGAGGAGCGAAGTGCTTGAGGTGAGGAGATAGTGGATTTGGTTCCGTGAAACTGTTCAACTATAGAAAAGTCATCCAACTATGGTCTGAACAAAACTCAATTTCTATCAGTGATTTTACACTATTTTATTTTATTTTTTAAATGAGATTATTCATCTTAGAAATTATTCGTAATGATTGATGTCATAACGAGTCATCTTAAAGTTACTTTGGGTCATAGTTGTATGGACTGTACTATAATTGGGTAGATTTACCTACGGTTTATAAGTTATTTTCCGTTGATACTGTGCAGGGATAAGGCGCCCTTATTTTGAAGGACTAGATCAGTTTTGGGTCACTGAGGCAAAAAAAAGGATAGGTTAGTTTTCTAGTTATAAATATTATTTTGCATAATGAAATAAGAGTGTATTCCATCACATATATATATATATTTATTAGCAAGTATGCCCAAAGTGATTAGAAATGATTTTTCTGGTTCCAAATTAGGACTATTTTCATTAAACAATATTTTTTCATTCTGATGTTAAAAACATTATTTAATATTTCTTTGGTTTAATGTAACCTCATTATTGACTAATTGAAACAAGAATTATATTTGTCTATATTAATTAATTATTGAAGTACAAAAATATAACGATGAATGAAATAACATGTATTGGAAGGAAGTATTTTTACTTATTTATAGTCAATACGAAGCTAATTAGACAACTAGTCGAAATGAAATGAAATAATTTATTCAGTAAGTAGGCCACAGGGGCACTTTTACAAGTCAGATTGTGAATCTACCGGCATTTCGCAAGAGGAGACCGCTGTTGAGAGGAAAGCCGAAAGAAACTCAATGACTTACTCATTTTTTCGTAAATAATACTTAAAACAATTACATGATACATTTGTGTTAGGTATAACTAATTACACTGTTACACGTAAAGGAGATGTATAGATACTCCAAATCAATGTTAAGTAGGAACATTAAAATATAATTTTAACGATAAATTTAAAATATTAAATATACCCAGAGATGTATTTTAAAGTCTCTGGGTGTCACAACATGCAATAAAATATAAAATATTACTTAATTAATTTAATTCCACAGAGATGTATAAGGTCTCTAGGCGTCAACGTGATTAATTTACGATATTCCATAATCAGATATCGTAAATATAGTAATCAATCAGGCGTATTCGCGTCTAGTTCACTCATTAATGAAGCAGTGATGAATTTCCACTAATTAGTCTGAAGTGCTTCGATATTTACCATAACATTAATAATAATATCGTACTTACTTTGTATAAGTTTTGTCGTTTTACCCGCCTTTAAAATAAAGCGGTAAGTATCAGTTTTTTTATACCGAAATCGTACCGGTTTTAGTCGTCATGCTGATAACAAAACAGCTTTTCTCCTTCCTTTTGCAAATCTGAATTTCACTCAGCAAATGATGCCATTAATTAAAATAACTAATTACTTTTAAGCTTGGATGTACACCAAAACAAGCGCTGTATAATTTATAACAACAATATTTATAATTTTAATATTTTAACAGTAAATTAAAGTTTACCAGGCATTAAAATGGGGAACCAATACAAGTATTTACATTATGAAATTGTTTAGGAAAGCTGTTTGTACCTTTTGGATAATTTTCATTGTTTACTTTGTACTTTTTGGATACTTTTCATTTATGCCTATCTATCTCACTTTTATGATTCTTTCGGCTTTCTTCTCAACAGCGGTCTCCTCTAGGGAAATGCCAGTAGACCTACAATCTGACTTGTTAAAGTGACCTTTGTGGGGTACTTACTGAATAAATTATTTCATTTCATTATGTGAAATTAGGTACATCCCAAAAAGAAAATTGTAAACCACAAAGAGAAACCATACAAATTTTCATTTATATACAAAAAACAAACATACTGTGATAATGTTGGCTTGAAATAGACGTACATTTTATAAAACCGCACCCAAGACCGTCTTAAACCGGACGCAGGGAATTTTCTTATTTGCATACAAATAAGACTCATTAAAGAAGATTAGAGTGTGATTTTTATAATACTATGAGTTTCAGTATTACAGTTATTTCCATTTTTTATTTCGACACAAAGGTTATAATATTATGAAAGAAAAAGTTAATGTGATCCACTGCGATGTAAGACTTGGACTTGTGACCCTACGTTTCCGGTTAAGCGCAATCCCAACTGAGCTATCACATCGTTACGTCAATCACACATTACCTACTATTTATGTTATTTTCATGCTAAAAGGTGCTCGTAATAAAAAGTGGGTTTAATCCGCCAAGTAATCACAAAAAATATAATTATACTCTTTCTATTATAAGTTCGTTTTACTTGGAATTTTCTTGAAAACAAAAATACGATAGAAGTTTGACTCATTTGGTCGTTGTAAAGGCGTAAGGATTATATTTTTTTAATACAGTTGCTCAAAAAGTGGTACTTTTTGTGGCTGCGTAGCGTGCGAGAAGCTCAATTTCTCGAACTAGTGCTTTTTACTTTTTAGTTCCAAACTATACTTTCGAAACGCAGTAATTTTATATTAGATTTTTTACTTGGAAATTATGAAATTAAAAACGCTTACGAATACTAGGAGTATTTATTTAAAGTATTCATTAATATATAAATGACGAAAAAATATTAAGAATTTGCATTTTATAGCCTACTCTGTCTTTGGTATCTATGTATGAAATATTTACTTTCCTAAAAATCGTTCTTTGATTTGGCTGAATGATACAAGCATATGCCTAGAAAAAAAAAGTTTAAAAGCAAATCAGCCCGCCCTTTTGAAATAACTTCTAACATTATTTAAACACATTAACGCATATAAATATATAATTTGGTACGAGAAGTTATAAAAAAATATTGAAAATGAGTGATTCAAACATTGATATGACACCACCAGACATTCGTGCTAGAGCAGCAATTGCCAATGACTGTGTTATTCCAGAGAAATCTAAAAACCAATATAATGCCGTCTATGTAAAATTTATCGAGTGGAAAACCTTACATAACGCAGTCTTTTTCAGAGACTGTTTTGATAGCCTATTTTCAAGAGCTGTCTGAAACCTATCGGCCATCAATATTATGGTCAAAATATTCTATGTTGAAAGCTGTTATAAAGTTAAAACATGACATAGATATAAAAACTTACACCAGATTGACTGCTTTCTTAAAAAGGCAAAGTGCAGGATTTCAGAGTAAAAAATCGACGGTACTAACAGCTGAACAAATTGAGACGTTTATTAATGAAGCTCCAGATCAGCAACATCTAGCTACAAAGGTATAAACTTAAATATAAATCTAATAAAATATGTACACAATTTAAGTAAATTAACTCTAAAAATAAAGTAGGAAGTTAAAAAAAATAGAATGAAATAAACAATTGTCTTACAATATATAATAAATATGTAACTTTGTTCATAGGTTGCTCTTATATTTGGAGTCTGTGGCGCATGCAGACGCGAAGAGCTCACAAATGTATCAGTAAAAGATATAGAAACACATGGGGACATACTTCTTGTCAAAATACCAAATACAAAAAATAAAATTCCCAGGTCCTTCACTATTGACGGCCCATTTGCAGAAATAGTCAAGAAATATCAGAGACTGCGGTCTTCTAAGGGCAAAAGTGACCGATTCTTTCAGAATTTTCAAAGAGGAAGGTGCACTGCCCAGGTAATAGGCTTAAACAAGTTTAGGAATATGCCGAGAGATATCGCTCAGTACTTAAATTTGCCTGATGCAAATCTTTACACCGGACATGCATTTAGGAGAACCTCTGCTACATTACTTGCCGACTCAGGAGCTGACATAACAACTTTGAAGAGGCATGGAGGTTGGCGGTCAAGTAATGTAGCAGAAGGATACATAGAAAACTCCATTGATAACAAATTAAAAATTGGAAAACAAATTGCAAAATCAATTAATGTAAAGTCGCAAGAGTCCACAGAATTTTCGTCATCAACATTCCAATCTGGTCTTAATGTACCTGTTAATACTGAACCTCAACCAGGACCGTCACATGCTAACAACACTTTGGTTACACCCAGCCCTGTTAACCAACCAGGACCGTCACGTGCCAACAACACTTGGATTACACATAGCCCCTCTAACTTTGACCCACAGGAATTATCACAACAGCAGGAACCTGAAAATGCACCATGCCTGACTAGTCAGACACTTAATTTACATGGAAGAACTCACAACATAACTATGAACTGCACTAATTGTACCATTAACTATAATTATTACTGAAAATAAAATATTTCTGATATCAACCTTGTTTTAATACAAATATATATTTTTTTTATTCTCATTTAATCACAAAAGCAAGTAATTCTTCTTAGACCTCATTTGATATAGTTGTCTTTTCGTAATGTTAAACATAATCATCATTTCTTCTAAACATGGTCATCAACGTGGCACTTGAGCAGCAGTTGTAGGTACATAGTAATTGACTGGTTGACTTCCTAGGAGCCGCTTTGAGTGAATATTATCCTTCCGCCAATTTGTTAGGGACCTGCAAAATGTTAATAATTTAGTAACATTTATAGATTTCACCAGCTTCTTGTTCAAAAAAATAACCTTAAACATAACTAATAATGTGATTTAATGTTTCTTTTACCTCTAATTATCCTTGATAGTCTTCAAATATTCAAACAATTCATGATATTTTAGTTGTAAACGTGTCCTTGGTCACATGTCGCAGATCACAAATTTGGCACTAAAACTCTTGTTGCATGATCTGTTTCTGTTTGTTGATACTGTAATGTCTTGTACTTCTGTTTTGATAATGTTAAAGGTTCTAATTAATTTCGTTTCAGTATTATAATTATCTGCATTGGGCTGTGGCAAGCTAAATATTATCCTTATAAATACTGTCAGTGTCAACTGCCAAGTGTCAATTTAGTTTCTCAACTCGAGGCCGATGGCGCTGATTCCAATAGTATGTTGTCACTGTCAGTGTCATTTGTAAAGTATGGGTTCGTTCAAAAATAACTTCGAAGCAAGCATATTTTATCGCAATGATATATTAATTTATTATTTTTTCGCAATTGCATTAAAAAACGTCGTTTACAACACGTGTGAAATGTCTTTTTACTACTCGTACCTCGGCACTAGTGGTAAAAAGACATTCTTTTCACACTAGTTGTAAAATGTACTATATTAGATCTTTGCGTATATTGGGACGCAATAGGTTGTAAACCTTGAACCTTAACGCACTTAATCACGGTCATAATGGAAATTAAGCTATTTTTCCATACATTGTTTCCTTTAGTAGTGATGACGTCACGGCACTCTCGCCATTTGTGTAGAGGGTCTTCAGCGCTCCGTAAGAATGTCGAACTTCAAACGTAATTGACTATTAGTGCTCTAAATTTACCAATAGTCCCAATAAAAATAGGATCGATTGACATCTTCAAAAACAAATTGTCTCCCACACCCCTATTTCATGTGTCGTCGTGCAATATAAATACGATGACGTGACATTGAACATTGCCACTCACACGTAAGTCACATAAGTTGTGAAAAACGATAAAAAAAATATCACACCTCACAAACACATGATATTTTACTATACGAGAAAAACACGTATCGTTCTCGCTAATTATTTTTCCAGTGTCCATCACCAGTTAAGATTACAGTTAAATTGTTTCTAAAAACTATTCATTAGTAAATACCGCAAACTCGATAATTTTCTCTGCATGGATTGAGATAGCTGTACATCATTCATATATGAAATGTAGTAATGCATATGAAAATCCGATCTAGTTACTACGTTTTTCTTCTAAGAATGCGTGGTTTCTATCAGAGCTAAATTTATCTTAACGAAGGAATTATATGGACCGAGTCATCACGTTATTTCAATAACTGTTCAACTGACTTAGCGGTTTTCCACACGATTCATAGTTTTTCGGACATCCTTTGTAGTATTGTAAGTCTTAGTCTTTCTAAAGACTTATGGTATAAGTGCTTAATTTGATTGTCTTTGACTCTAATAGCTAATGTAGTTTTTATTCGTGACGTGAACATAAAACATAGCTAATTAAAATAAAAGGTGTGACAAAAATAAAAAAATAGGCAACTATAACATTGTGCCTATTATTAAACTAAAACTAAACTACTCGTATGTCGTAGCATAACCTCGCTGTATTGCTATACTAAGACGCTGAGCGAGGAAACTGCCAGCCCTTTGGTCACCAGTGATGTCGAAGAGCCGTTTAGAGAGGTCCTTAAAAGAACTCTAGCGCGGACCCGAGAGGGGTAATAGAGGGAAAGCGATGCCAGGTTCTCCTGCGTTGCTCCGTCATTGTCCATTCATCACGAAAAACAGCTGACACATTAAACCAATTTTGGTACAGGAACTTTGGGAAAAGGATACTTTTATACCTGAACCTGACTGCAGTAAACCAAAAAAAATGCGCTGATGAAGTTTAGACCTTTTAGTAAACAATAAAGTTGCTTATTGCGTCACAACCAAACAAACAGTTTTATTCGCTCCGGTTTTCCAGTTTTATTTAAACCGTTAATCTGGAGTTGTCAAAACATTGCGATATTTTGTTTGAAAATTTAGTTTTAGATAACAATTGAAAACATGTTTTTGTGGATAACATACTATCTATAAATAAGTAGCTAAATATCAGACAACCTCACACAAATCGACTTAGTCCTAGCTCCATTTATAACGTTGTTCCTTCGCAACTAGCAACAGTGATGTTTTCGATGTCCAATCACTGAGCACTTTTCACCGTGACATTATCCCAACTCTAAGAATAGGTATCACAAAGGCATTAGGGCTAAATCTGTCGAAAAGGAAAATGAAATTCCGGCGATATTGAGTGAAAACTACGTAGTTGTAAGGAGCCTTTGTGCTTATAATAAAATTGTCGTAGTAAATAAATAATAGTAAGTATGTTTGAATAACTATATTATATTAGTACCGGTACTGGTTTTGATGTAAAAATACACATACGAAATGTAGGAACCTTATGTGGAAACGTTGGGTCAAATACAAATATATTTATTTTGCTTTAAAATGTGGCACAAAAGCTGGAATACAAAGTATTATATAGTCACACACACCAGAAACTGGCATGCAAAATTATCATTGAAAAGCGCCCAGATAAAAAAAAACATACTTTGACACGCATTTAGAGCACTACGTTTATAATTTCAATATGAATACCTAATTCGTGTTTCCTAAAATGTCACAATTACACTTATATGAGTTTTAAATGTAATACCTAACTAATTAACATTATACACACTGCGGAAAAAGTCGGAAAATGCAGGTTCAAGTCCTGTTTACATTGCAGTGGACGTTACATTGTTCTTTCATAATTTATCTTTGTGTCAATATAATGTGTATTTTTGTATATCTTAATTTTAATCGATATGGAATTTAATAATACTGGGGTATTTATTTTCATTTAATTTATTAAAACTAGGTATTCCATCTAGGGTTCAATCTGACGTTTCTAAGGACATATGACCAAGATCTACTATGTCTACTCTACGACTCTATTATTGTCTACTTTAGCGATATCTTAAATTTGAAGTAATCATTTTCACATATTCTTTTCAATTGAGATGTTCACGTCTGCTATGATTTTAAATATTTTTCTGGGAAGTTTTAAAATATCGTCTTTAAGAACCCAATAATAGGTTTATTTCATAACAATCCAAAAATAAGAAAATGTCGAAAAAGAAAAGTTCTATCAATGTTAACAGATCAAAATTTTGTATTTCAATGCTACGCAAATAATCCACTACAACGCAACTATTTTTTTTTATATTTTTGTTCGTGAACATGTTATTTGTAATAAATTAGCTCAAATAATAGTACATTACATCAGAGGCCGGGAAAATGAGGATTTCCGGCCAAGTAGGTATATACGGATAGTGATACGAGGCCGGGTATCCGTTTTCACGACGAGGCATGTATAGTGCTTTTCTCAAACATACAATGAAATAAAAAAATATACTTCAAAGAATAACACTTAATATTGTTGGTCCGATATAATCCGATTTCAGATTCTGACTCAGGAGCCCCAAAAACCCCCGGATACCGAATTTCAGCCTCCTAGGACCAATTTGAAATTTTCTCCATACAAATCGTTTTTTTTTTCGTAATTTTGCGCATTTGACCGAATTTTCGGACAAGATTTCAGATTATTATTTTTGAGCCCCGAGAGCCCCCCAATACCGAATTTGACCGAATTTAAAAAATCCGATTTCAGATTCTGACTCAGGAGCCCCAAAAACCCCCGGATACCGAATTTCAGCCTCCTAGGACCAATTTGAAATTTTCTCCATACAAATCGTTTTTTTTTTCGACATTTTCCGAATTTGACCGAATTTTCGGACAAGATTTCAGATTCATATTTTTGAGCCCCGAGAGCCCCCGAATCCAAATTTGACCGAATTTTAAAAATCCGATTTCAGATTCTGACTCAGGAGCCCCAAAAACCCCCGGATACCGAATTTCAGCCTCCTAGGACCAATTTGAAAATTTCTCCATACAAATCGTTTTTTTTTTTTCGATATTTTCCGAATTTGACCGAATTTTCGGACAAGATTTCAGATTCATATTTTTGAGCCCCGAGAGCCCCCCGATACCGAGTTTTAGCCGCCTAGCACCAATTTGAAATTTTGAAAAAAAAAAGTCGCCATCTTGAATTTTTTTTTCCACAAGTGTTTAACAACCAACCTTTAAAAACAAAACCTGCTTTTTGTCAAACCAGCCAGCTGTGTGAATGACCTTGTAGTTGAAACCAAAAAAAAGTTACTTTGCAGGCCTAGGCCTGAAAAGCAGTATGAAATCCCTTTACAGTCCTCTCGAGTTGTTGCGCCCAAAAACCGATACTTCCGAGCCTATTTATTATAAGGAACGCAAAGACAATATTTCATTGGATGTTTGAGAAAATAATATTCTAATTACTTAGTTCTGGTTTAAATATTTATGTTGGCTTTCTTACTTTCCTATTTTTATTTTTACTATGACGGTCTCGACAATAAATATAATATCGGCAAATGGCATCAATATATCAAATGAAACGAAACGATATTGCCTCGTGTTAAAGACATACTAGTTTCTCATATCACGACACATTATTTTTTAATAATAATAGAAATAGGATTCGTGTTACGTAGGTAGCAAGTTATGATAAATATGCTGATTAAGATAAAAAAATCAACACGCAAAGAAAAATTGAATCGCGCTCATACGTGGTCCTCACCGGGACTCGAACTCGGTATCTTTGAATTACCGGTCCAACGTCTTAACCTTTCAACCAGAGACGCACTGCACAAATGCATGGCCCATTTTTGAGAGCATTTCTCAAATAAATTGCCTACAATTAAGACAGTAATTAAGGTTCAATATAATTTTCCTATTTTGTTACCAATTATGACGACGCGTTTGGCTCGGTTTGTGGACACCTGCCTACTGAGCCGGCGGTCCTGGGTTCGAATCCCGGCCAGGGCAAAATATTTGTGTGATGAACTCGAATATTTGTGCTTGGGTCATGGTTGTTCTATGTATTTAAGTGTATATTTATCTATTTAAGTACGTATATCGTCGTCTAGTACCCATAACACAAGCCTTTTTGAGCTTATTTTGGGACTAGATCGATTTGTATGAGGTTGTCCGATATTTATTTTTTTATTTATTTATAATTACTTTAGTAATTTTATATCAATGTTATGGCTATGTTCGATAATTAAGGTTCTGTTATGCTTATACTTTTTTTAATTATCCATAATCTGATATCAATCTATTGGAAATCACAAAGAAAATTGGTAACACATTAGGAAAATTATATTGGACCTTAATTTCTGTCTTAATTAAGGGCAAAAGTTTTCAGAAATGCTCATGAATGAATTCATTCATAAATTGGCCATGCAATTCTGCAGCTCACGTAAGTTTTCATTTCCCCCATCCGTTTTTTGGTCTCTGTACCTAATTTAAATTTAAAATGCCCTTAGCGCCATCTATGCATTACACATGTCATATCACATGTCAAATATTTTTTTGTGATTAGGTTCGATTTAATAGAGCTCGATTTTTGTCGATTCAGTTTTAGGATTTTTTTCAAAATGCGATGATGATTATGGGAAACATAAAAAAAATACGAAATTCAGCAACTTCGAAACAATCTCGTTTACGATTGGATTAAATTAATTAAAACTCATGTGGAATGAGCTCCCTGCCGAGGTTTTCCCCGGGGGCTACAGTATGCGGTTCTTTAAGAGGGGAGTAAATAGGTTCTTAAAGGGTTGGCAACGCGCGTGTGATACTCCTGACATCGATATTCATAAGCGGCGGTAACTGCCACTATCTGATCAATGACAAACTTCAAAAGGTTAATTTCTTCCTTACTAGTTACTTTCTTAACCTGATCTGTATTACCTTTATAAAACAATGTTGATACTCAATGTCAGACAATTGATGTTACACTCTCACACATTTCTTTGACCTAATAAGGTGCCTGCTAATTAACGCTTTCGTCTAAGTATCGTGTGGCGAGGAAAGTTAGTTTACGCTTCACTTAGAACGCTGGGAAAACGGTCAACGCTGGCTATTTTATCTGGTTTGTAAGGCAAAAAGTAATATTTTCACTTCTTCTGCTCACAAAGTGCATCATATAAGCTTCACGAAGTAGGGCTAAATAGTCGTTTTAGTCACTAGGGTTTAAATGGAACCATATAATAATTTTTATGAAAAAAAACTTGTTAACGCCAGTTACATCATTATTA
This sequence comes from Apotomis capreana, assembly GCA_947623375.1. NCBI lineage: Eukaryota > Metazoa > Arthropoda > Insecta > Lepidoptera > Tortricidae > Apotomis > Apotomis capreana. The sequence goes on from OX392519.1 coordinate 13,466,983, forward strand.
GATAGGAATAATTAAAATCAAACCAACCTGATCAGATCCGCCAACATTTCTGACTGTCTGACAGCACTTGTCTATGCAAAACGACGTTTGGCATAGTTTAAAATCAATGAGTATTTCTTTTTGTTTTCTTGTAGTCGACGTAGCCATTATGATATCTTTGTCCTCGCTCATTTCGTTCCCTTCTTGTACAAATAATCACTTCACGTCAAAATAGCTTATTTTAGCCCCTCGTCTTTCAAATAGGTTAAAAATTATATTGATTTAAACATCCAATTGTCTTTTGTTATAATAATAGGTAAAAAGTATATTTTACTTTTGATTTTTATAAAAGAGTGTTATGTTATGTTGATGTAGGTATCTTATCCTTCGTGCAAGGAGGGTGAAAGTCTTAACCATTTTTATAGTCACCTTCAAATAAGTCAATGAAGTCCTCTAAGTCTTACTCGCACATAAAAAACGCGTTGTAATGTATTCAGATCATTAATCAACCATCTTTGTTTTAGAAAAGTGTAACATCACCAATCTCTACTTGACCGGCTTCCCTTTATTGGGTCAAGCTGGCCACAGCTAATAAAACATTGTTCAAAGTCAATGTTAACATGAATTTAGGACCTGAATTTTATTCAAATGCACTTTTATGATATTTTATGATGAAATGGAAAAATTTGGTGAAGTTATAAATGAGTTAAACAAAAAAACTGTCTCGAGTATGACTCCACAGCCTTTCAATACGTACTGTAGGTCGTCAACTTGTGGCTTAGCCAATATTTATATTTGAGGCATGACATGAAAACAAGATGGCGGGGTGACCTGGCCGCTGGACGCATTCCATAATGCAAGCAGTAACATGCGCTTTACTAAAATTACGGTTGTAACCGTAGGATACAATGTAGGTTAAAAGCAAAAAAAAACATTCCATGTGCTTTCTGTAAAAATTTTTTTTTTTTAAATTTTAGATTTCAACTTTATTTTGCCTTTGGTTTCGCTCGTGTTTAAATCGCATACACTGTCCTACAAACATCACGCTTTATACAAAGTTTTTTAAAGTAAGGGATAAACTATGCATTTCTGTTCCACACGCAAAGCCGTCCTGCGAGATATACTACCTATCTCTTTTATTACAGTACTGTGGGAAAGTGAGGAGTGATGCTATGTCTCGCGGTCGCGAACCATAGTTGTGCCAGACGGGCTGTTGTAGCTAGTCTGTAGTCAGCTGACTCTGCGTTTTTAACAAATGCCAACGCGGGCCTTGTTCGAAGAATCTTCACCCAAAAACAATGAACTTTTTTACATTAAACTTGGTCCTGAAAGTTTCATCTTGGGACCCATTATCTCCTGAGCTTTTATAGATTTTATTAGTTTCATAGGCACGTCTCTATAAAAACTGTTCTGCGTGCGGATTTTGCGGATCCAGAAATCTAATTTTGGTACCTTAATCGTACTTTTATTGATTGTGCAATAGGTATTATGTACCTATAGATTTTATATATATTTTCTAATATAGCCTCCCACACGTTAACTCGTATGGTAACCTAATAATTGAGAATAAATGTTAATTTACACGGTTTTAGATTTTGAATGACATTAAAAGTGGTCCTTCGAGCCGGATCACTTCTGTTACTTCATACTGTTCCCAAAGTATGATTTGGGGTTAATACTTAAAGTATTTCATTCCATATTGCTTAATTTTATTCAACATTATAGGCGAGAGGAAACCCTCGGTTTTTTTGCATAATAATAGCTTATTCTTTGATATAGGAACGACAAAGCTTCAACAATCATATGAATAATCTGACACAAAAACGTCTGGGTTCCTTTTTTTTATTCACATTTTATTCTCACATTTTAGATCGTGACAAAAGGGCCTTTATATAAAAATAACTCAAAGGAATGTCGAGTGGCGCTTTTTGATTAATGTCGTTTCGAATAACAGCAGTTACTATGGTGCTTGATCTCAAATCCATGTACTAGAATAAGATCCTTAAAACCGTGTCTGTGGGTACAAGGTCAGAGATAAGAAGGACCCCAGACCGCAAGGCAGGCCTGCGCCGTGCCCGCGCTAATAGCCCTTCGAACAGCGCGCACCAGCCCGTCTAGCACAGAAAGAGACGGGTAATCTCGCGCGAGAAATATTCAAGTAGGATAGTTTATGCTAGAGGCAAAATCAGCGGGCGTTCGTAGCCCCATTCTAGAAACTAGATGCGTCAGTCCCTTGTGTTGCCACGCGTCACGCATAAGATCATCATCCTCCTAGCCTTTATCCCATAACTTTGTAGACAGTGAATTCTCAACCGGGGTCGGCTACCTAAATCCCAAAATGGCGTAGGCACTAGATTTTACGCAAGCGACTGCCATGAGACCTTCCAACCCAGAGGGGAAACTAGGCCTTATTGGGCTTAGGTGGTTTCCTCACGATGTTTTCCTTCACTGAAAAGCGAGTGGTAAATATCAAATGACATTCCGTACATAAGTTCCGAAAAACTCATTGGTACGGGCCGGGTTCGAACCCGCGACCTCCGGATTGAAAGTCGCACGCCCCAACCACTAGGTTACCTCTGCTTTGGTCCTTTATGCGAAGATCAAAAGAGAAAAATCTCCAGCGGTTTATTCCATAGTATATGAAGTCAGAAACCTTAGGCCTACGACAGTCGTGTTGATCGCGCGAGATATAATGGTAAAGTTATCTGTTACATTCTGAGATTTTTAATTTATTTTTTGCGTATAGAGCTCAAGATCGAATGGAAATTCGAGACTATGGATGCTAATTTATAGGTCCTATTCCAGCCCATTGTGGTTGCTATTAGCCGGTACTAAATAACAAATTTGCACGTATTAATATCTTTAAAATTAACCATTCTGCATGGAAGCAGTCTTTTATGAACATATCATTGGCGCAGTTGGTAGGATAGGTGTATAACTATTTGTTTGATATATCCAAGCCCTACATTTCTTTTTAAGGAGCTTTCTAAACGGCTCGTCGACACCACTGGTGACCAAAGGGCTGGGAGCTTCCCAGCTCAGCGTCTTAGTATAGCAGTACAACGAGGTCACAAAACGATGCCACGGGGCCCATTTTTAGATATAAAATAAATAAATATTAAGGGACAATCTTACACAAATCAACCTAGTCACAAACTAAGCAACGTTTGTACTGTGGGTACTAAACAACGACATAGTTTGGTTTAATAACAGTTTTTAATGAGTAAATGTTAATCTCTCTTGTTGTATTGTGTTAAAATAATAGTTTATTTGATTATAGGATCATTGACAATATTCGGATTTTTACGGCTTCTAAATTAGGTTTGAATTCTTGTTTTCCATTGTATTTCGGCTACAAATCCTTCAGGGTTGGAAGATAATATTGGCTTACAAGGATTGCTAACGTCTCTGTTAATCTTATTTTATCCCCTAATGGTTATCAAGAGAACACATTTAAATAACATAGATTTTAATCCATTTGATTATTAAAAACAAATACTGTTCTGATTTTCTCATCATTGAAATACTCTTTTATTTTTTACATAAAAGTATACTTCTTATGTAGGTGACCTGTGACAGTCTTTTAATAATTTGCTTTACTTTTTGAATTAAATATAAATAAAGGTGCATTTTTGAATTTCAGATATTTTGATATCCACATTTATATTTCTAGTAAAAAGTGATTTAGTGATTGCGTGAACTTAAAATGGTTACCTTTTCTGAAACACTAAAAACGTTAATCCGAATTTCGTTTCAACAAAAACTATTTGACAAATATCATTTTAACTTTTTTCATTTGTCCGAAAATTCAATTCGATACTTTACGATTGGGCATTAATTGTTTAGGTTTTTTATTCACTCGACTAATGACACGTTTCCCTAAATCTCATTTGTCCGTAATATCAGTTTTCCGATGTAACGTTTCGGTTTATTAATTATTCGACTTTTTTTGTATGACTTTGGTTTCATTCGTCCGATGTAACGATTCGGTTTATTAACTACTCGACTCCTCTCAAGTGGACTGGTGGTTCTGTTGTGGGGGAAGTCCCCTAACGCCGGACGGCACCTAACGCCGGACACTCGAACTATCTCGGCAACTAGCAACGCGAGCGAATCAAGGACAAGTGGAAGGGGCGCGGGGGACCCCCGCGCCCCTTCCACTTGCCGAGTTGCCGTTGCCGAGCTTCCAGTTGCCGAGATAGTTCGAGTGTCCGGCGTTAGGTGCCGTCCGGCGTTAGGGGACTTCCCCCTAACAACTCAAAGGGCAAGTGAATGTGACGAGAAAAGTTTTTCGGACAATCGATACTTCTCCTAAATGTGAAATGGTGAAAAGAAAAATGTACGAATCCTGCGATCGGACAAACGATAATAATTCGAATAGTTTTCGGACAAATGAAATTCGGTCAATGGTTTTTAGTGTTTGAGATAGGTTACCATTAAGCTCAAAAAGGTATTGGTACTAGACCACGATAAACGCATACATAATATTTATGGCTGAATACATGACAGCCAACCATAACGAATTTATATTGTACCATTGATACAAAGATCAAAGCACAAAGTAAAATTGAAATGCGTAACCTGGCGGAATAATGCAAGGATCGACACACAAAGCATAAGGAAACATTCGAAAGGTTATTTGGCGTTAGGGTGGTAGAAAGAAGAAAGAAATATTTATTTACAAACACACGAACACAGTAGTACAAACTAAAACAAAAACATTCAGATTTGAGCCGTATGCAAGCAAGAAGGTCAGGCTCAGCATGTGCTGCAGCCCGCAGGCCGCAACGCTGATTTTCAGCCTGTACCTTGTTGGTGACAAAGCGACCGCACACAGAGAACTTTGGGCTAAGACAGCTTAAATACTATTAAAACGTGTAATTCATCTTACCTAGTAATGTATATGAAATATTATAACACGGAAAGGATAACACGATGGACCGGTAATCCAGAGATACCAGGTTCGATTCCCGGTCTCTTTCTTTCTGATTTAATCTTTGTATGTATATATAAAAATGTGCTGTTTCCACATAAAAAATAATGAAACATTAAAATAACGAATGTATTTCTTCTATTGCAGTCAGCACCAACAGAAGAATCGCTAAAACGCGGACTTAGCCACAAGTGTGGCGCGCGGGAGCCTTCATCATGCATAGCCATAGAGCTGGTGGGTTACGTGGATCGGATGCTCAGGACGGCGTCCATCCAGCTGAGCGATGACGTCATGATTGTAGATGAAAGGTGAGTACGACTGAAAGAAAGAAAGAAAAAAAGAAAATTCGCTGCAATTAGGAGTATAACATGAAATGACAAGTATTGTGCAAAAAAGGATCCACTCAGTACGCTGAGTGAGACTGTGGTCAAATTCTATCTATGCTCTGATAGTGTTAGCCGTTAATAGGTACACAGAGTAAGTAAAGTACAATTGTGTCATAATAATTTAAAGATGAAAGTATTCGGCTAGGAATGAACAAATTAATGACGCAGCCGGTAGGATGGGTTCAATGTTCAATAGTTCTTCGTATTTTGATAGTTATGACTTCACAGCGTTGATTGCTACTTTATTACTAAAATACTTAATTGCTTCATTAGGTATGCTCTATAAAAACAAGCTCTTCTATTAGAAACGTTAGTAAGAAAAGATAAGGCAACTTTAAAATATGTGTTTTCAAAAGCTTATTTTCAACTATACTGTCATGCCGTTAATGTCCTCCATATGTGTGTTTTATGGAATAAACGTTTTTTTTTATTATTATTTTCTTCTTTTACTTTTTTAAACCAACGTTAATTAATCATCAAGACCAATTAAATGAGGCATCTTCTGTTTCCTTAGCTTATAATACTACTAAAATTGAGTTTCAATATTAATTATAGACATAGACATCATTTATTGGTAATTCAATAGGTTAATTACAAGTCACGTGTCAGTGTTATATAATATAGTATATTGTTAGTTACATATTTGCTTAATTACAAGTGAAGCTAATAATAATTATGCAAAATGAATTAATTAGTAGTATAATTTTATAAAAGTTAATGGTGCAGTGTTCTGTAAATGTTCCACCAATGATGGTAAGTTATTATACTACTACTGATTCACGTTTTACGTGAATAGATCCCAAGCCTTTCTGCTCAAGCGATAAATTCATCCATCTGTCACACTACCGCCATTACATCACTTCGCTATCACTATCCATCGTTACCCCAGTCCTGGGATGAACGATATTCTTACCCTTTTGCTCAAGAATATAGATAATATTCCCTAGATCGAAGACTATAGTTATAGGAATATTAATAGCGAGGTATTGTGTACAAGATTGATGCAGCACAAAGGTCTGGTGCGAACAGTGGGAACAGCGTGAGGGGATTCATTACGGGGAACAAATAGCACGCTTTGTTGAATAGTGGATGGGTTCTCATTGTTGTGAAGCCATGTTTGGTTGTGCACTGATTTTTGTAGTTAATGAGTAGTCATTTCAGTAAGTCTCATAACTATACACGGTGGCTCATTTAAATCGGTCAGTATGGGAAAGTCTGACACTAAAAGACATACGAAGATCTGTTTTAGGAACCATATCATCAAGTTTAATAACAAGAAAAACTGCATTTATACAAAAATAAACCTGTACTCAGCTCGGGAATCGAACCGAAGACCGGGAATCAACACTTTAGTGTTGACATTTTATTAAAAATGAGCATGAGTATGGCGGTTAGTATAACATGCATATAAATTGACTAAGTGTAATTTATACTGACATTTTATATTATGAAATAAAAAAGGGAACAACAAAGAAACAGTAAAATAAATAAAACCTTGAACTTTATACTACTAACAACTAGGTACTAAATTAAAATAAATTAAGCCAAATTTAGGAAATAGCGCCCCTGCGGTTTTGTACCAAATATGATGGCAGCATTTCCTCGCTGAACAGCTGTGTTGAATCGTTGTGTGAGGACGCTACCAGCTCTTCGGTCATCAATAGTCTCTGTTAACCTGATGACTGTTTGGACTTTGGATGTCGCCGATTTTATGTAACATTATAGTTAAAATTCATTTTGCATCACTTTATACAAACCGTAAGTACTTTTGTTCTAATAAAATAAAAGAGCTTCCGTAACAACCCCTACTCAAATGAAATTAAATGAAGACATAAACGTGCCTGGCCTCTTAACCCTCTGGTTACGAGGGAAAATATGTTCTTGAAACTTGAAAATAACCAAGCACATCACAGATTGTGTACTAAAAAGGGATTTTCCTGAGAAGTGATGCAATGAACGGTGACATAATTGGCATACATTAAAAAATGTTAATAACATTTTCCACTTTTTTGATATTTCTAACACCAATATAAGTTAGTAACAAAAAGAATAGAATTAGACAGAACTAAGTATACATTTTTTGATATAAATTAAACCTATTGTTACCTAACAGTATTCCACTTTGTTACTAAAGTACTTAACATGGAAATATTGGTTCTACATTTGAAGCGATTGAGAGACAGTTTCAATTTGACCAATGTTCGGATGTCCGGCGGTTCTCGCCTACACGTCGCGTGTCTCAACCGATCGTGAAATTTTGTTAGCAAATTATTAGATTTCTTTGTCGATTCAGCGATTCAATATTCCCATATCAGGGGTTGGAAATGTAGTAATTGGGTCATGTCAGTAAAAAAAACAAAATTTGTCCCTTCGGTGGTCAAAAGTTAAGAGCTTGTATGAATCTAGGTTATGTTGCTATTACATCGGATTATAGAAGAGGGAACTTTCTTTATTCTCACAGGCATTTAAACAGAAAATTAGGCCCTGGAATCCTTAATTTCGCAAATGTCCACCGGAAAGCCGCGCACCTAAATCTGACAATGACCCAATTACAAATTTCAGCTTATTTGAAACATACTTAGAGCTCACAGGGACACTAATTATAAATAGACATTCTCATAGCACGCTAAACCTTAAGAGAACTATAGAACCGAAATTAACATGAATACAATTCATACTCATTCTCGTCTATTTTTTTTCGTCGTCATAAAATACGTCAAATATTTGCTACTTTTTACATATTTTCTGGAATAAATTCGATTCTATATTGATCGAATAACCAGCTATGAGTAGAAAATGTATGAAATCAATAATGAATATTATACCTAGGCACAAAATATACCTATTCTATTTCATCACAAATATATTTGCCCTTGCCGAGATCCAAACCCAGGACGGTCGGCTCAGTACGCAGTTGCTTGAACACTGCGCCAACCATTATACTGCGGCATTATAAATAATGACATAAAGGTAAATTAAGAAAGATATATTGAATGCGATCTACTATATTCGAAGCGGGGTTTGAACCCGCGACCTCTGCGTTTCCGGCGCATTGCTCTTCCAACTGAGCTATCCGATCGCTACGTCAATTACACCAAATCCTTCATCCCTTAATTCTTTACACTACTGGAGCGCCCTCTGCGTCATATATGTTTTTGAAATGCTTATGCGCATTAGCCATACCCTAGAATGTGCGTTATACACGCACGATCCCCAATCCCCATTGCTGTACAGCAAGTGTGAAGACTGCGAGAGATGGCGCTGTTCTAAATATTTGAATAGAATCTTTTTTAACGATTCATTTTTTTTTATGTGGTAATACCACATTTTTATTTTTATAAATAATTTGCGGCATTATATTTAAATTTAAATCTAGGAGTTTGTAATTTTGAAAAAAAAATAGGTTAAGACGTCGCCAATAAGTTGATATCTACCGATCCGCTATCCTTGAATAATTCAGAAGCCTTACTACGCAAAGCTATACATGAAGGCTTTGCTTAAACTTTGGAGTTCGCTTTGGTGTGCAGCCGGCTAATTTGCTTTGTAACTTTGACTTACCTGTCTTAGCAACTGCTAGTAAGAGATACCGAGGGTTTTGAAACAAAGGTGAGATGAAACATCGTCAATTTATCGAATCTCCACCCATTAGTAAAGTTAGGACGCACGCTGGCTCGCTAACGAATTTAGATACTGAGAAATGGATGTTGTTTTAACTCACCTCTGTTTCCAAACTCCCCGGTCTCCTCTCCATTCGGTCAGCCTGAAACTTTTGCACTTTTGGCCACTTTGCATTTGGAGTGGTTCGTTTTGGATAACGTTGTGTTTACGTAATATAATTAAAAGTAGTAGTGGAACAAGTACTTATTAAAGTAATATCAGTTATTATGTTGCATTATTTCCTTTTATGTTGTAAAATCTTCGAATATTTTACTAGTAACTCTTACAAAATGATTTAATCGTTTTTCTCAAAAAGTCATAGGCGAAGTGAAGGGTTATGCTGTTTACTAAGTGATATTGATAGTGCCTATTAAAGGTAATTACCAGATCACATTAATAAAGTAGATACACAACCTATAAAATATTTTTATAAAAGAAAATCTTTTACCATTGTTTGACATTAGAAGTCGGAATACAAGATAATAAATTGATTCTATGAACAAATTATATTGAAAAAAAAAAAACTTCGAAATTCCACAAACTTCATTGTGACTAAATATTTTTATCTCGAAGAATACAATACTATAGATTGCCGTGAGACAAAATACATACATTTACTCGGGTTTACTCAGGTCATATTCGACTGATACGACGTGAGTAAACCGGTTTCGTATTTAAGAATAATCCATACTTCCATACTAATATTATAAATGCGAAAGTGTGTCTGTCTGTCTGTTACCTCTTCACGCTTAAACCGCTGAATCGATTTTGATGAAATTTGGCATGGAGATAGTTTACGATCCGAGGAAGGACATAGGATAGTTTTCATCCTGGAGATTATCCCTAAAAAGATTGAAAAGTGAATAAGTAGGTAATTCATGATGACATTGATGACTCTGTAGGAAATGTAATTATTAGACCAAAAGCACAATTGCTCTTTGTACGAGGTTGATTCCATACTTCCAAGTTCCACACGGACGTAGTCGAGGGCAAAAGCTAGTAATATATATTCTAACGTCGTCCTTTACAATTGTTCCATTTTATATGAAGACCGAGTATGTATTAAAACTTTCTGTTAAACTTTTACAAGAGCGTGCCGAAATAATTTCGGTAATCCTAGAACCCTCTTTCACCTTTTTTGCACTTTCCAAACATGAACCTTATTTTCTTCTAAAAAGGGCCATTTTTTTTAATTGCGGCATATGTTATAGGATTTTTCTAGAGTTCGCAACGGAATCGTAATTTCTTTTTGGCTTCGTTAAAAGTTTTGCGTTTTTCCGCCGAAATATAACTGTAAGCCAGTGATTAATGATCTTCGTGCGAAGAAATATATTAGGAACGTGAGTGGGGGTAAATAATTGGCTTGTTTAAAGAGTAATTTCTTTAGAAAACAGTTATACGATGCCTTATTTGCTAAGGTACTTTGTGTATTTTATTAACATAATTACTTAGGTCAGAAAATATAGCTAGACTTGTTTATAAGACGATGAGTATTTCCTTCATTGCAATATCCAAAAGTCTGAATATCTTGGTTTTGCTGCATATTTAAATATGGCGCTCAGGATGATATGACTGGTTTGGCGTTAACTGGCTTGTCTCATCTTCATCATAAATATCAGCTTAGCGAAGATATCCCCTTGTTCTTTTCTCTGTCTCGATTTTAAGCTAGACAAGCACATCTGAGTAATTTGAAGAGCAGTCTAAACCATCTCACCAATAAGAACGTTGCATCTCCGATTCCAATTGCGAGATTTCTAATTAATAAGTTAGTCTTGGCCTTGTTTCACTTAAAGCATACGCGACAAGCCTCATCCCATTCTTCTTCGTCGTTACACTCTTGGCAGAGTGGTCGTGGCTGTCATTCCTTGTGCGGAAAGCCAACCACACGGCGCCATTCTTCACTCGCAGCCGCGCGTCTGGTGCTCTCGTGCAAAGGGCACTCTGTGGCCGATTTGATTTGGTCAGTCCACCTCTTGGGAGACCTACCGCGTGGTTTAGTACCGTCTATTTTCCTCATCCCCTATAAAATGGCAAAAATTTTATGAAAAGAACATTACATTTATCAAGGCATAATCGTAATAGTCTCAATTTATTTTCCAGCAACGGAGCTGCTGCAGAAGCCCCGGTCAAATCTGAAACCCTGGCGCGAGCTGGCACCGCCCTCGAGGACCAAGCTCAGCAGCTCATCATGGACAAGCTGTGGAACTTCGCCACAACCAGGTCCCTCCGGTACAGGCTTCTGGAGAACGCAGACCTGGTTGTGTCTGGCACCCAGGAGAAGGATGGCAGCTTTGGCGTTGGTAAGGCTTCCAATCATTCTAAACTGCTAACTCTAGCCTTATCTAAGAACCTTCTCAAGCCAATAGCCTCACCATGGTCAACTTGAATCTGAGACTGGTCGAATCAAGATGAAGATTAAATCTTGTCAAAAATTGGAGCCTTGTAATGATTCTGTTAATTTCAAACTAACACTAACCAATGCTAGACACAAAGAACCTCAACATCCAGGAGCTACTGGAGAATGCAGATTTCTTCGACTCTTGCACTTATGCAAAACGTGGTAGCTTTCAATCATTCTATAGTCTTATCGAAGAACCTTCCACCGGGTCACCTGGTGATAGCTTCATCATGGACAACTCGGGGATTTTGACCATCAATCTGAGACTGGTCGCTAGAAAATGAAGATTAAGTCTTGTCAAGAATTAGAGAGGATTCTGGTAATTTCAAACTAACCTTAACCGACGCTAGAAACAAAGAACCTCAGCCATCCAAGAGCTTCTGAAGAATGCAGACGTTGTCGTGTCTGATACCCATGCAAACGATGGCAGTTTTGGCGTTGGTAACCTTTTCATTAATTTGAAAACCAACCTGACTGGAGCATATAACCTTCTAAAGGAACATCAATTTATCGAATGTAACCACTCCAGCAAATTAATCAAAAGATATAAGTTGTAATATTGATATAAGTTTAAATATAGAGCAGATTATATATCGTGGGTATCGGATACCCAAAACAATTATGGAAACTATAGAGTTTGAAAGATTTCCATCCAACCCATCCTCAAGACGAGAAAAGTTGTTATTTTATTTTCATATGAATCCTATACATAGCATAATCGTATTCGCACTCGTATTTATATTATCTTGGCTTATTTTGGGTAGCCGATTGAGATTGGGAATTCAATTTGCTGACAACAAAATTACAGAAGCCATAACTTTGCGAAACGTGATTTGATTAGATATCTGTTTGTATTTGTACGTTTGTTCAGCTTTCACTATTATCAAACTGGAGCGTTGTTGTAATTTGAAATAGCAAGCTTTGTATAAAATATTTAGGTCCCTATCCGATAGATATCGATTTTGTCTTGAATAAGATCTGATGAAGGAAATGGTTTCTCGTTGTTTTTCGTCTTTTATTGCTCAACATGTCTCCTCTGCTCAGATACCTCAACATTTACGAATTAGGAGGAAATAAATTGATGGCAATACGCGGAAAAATGCTTTAAGCGCTAATTAAATTCCATTCAGTCAGTTTATTGCCGTCAATATCAAATACCTTATCTATGTATAGTCTGTCCAATCTCTAAGATCAAATGAAGTTACTTTGGTACAAGGTACAAACAATCATAAATGTTTGTAAATTTAAGATCGTTTTTCACTTGGGACAGTTTATCATAATTTGATCTTAGAATTCCGGATAGACTATAAAAGGATTTATATTTCCATTGTTTAACCGTAAATGTTTCCTTAATTCCAGGGGTAGCCCTAAAATCCCCCAAAGTCTTCGAAAGCGGCCGCAGCCGTAACAAGAACATGGGTCCCTTCCTTGCCGCCGCGGCGATGAAGTTCGGTCTCCTCGGCGCCCTCACCTTCAAGGGCCTGACCCTGATGGTGGGGAAGGCCCTCCTGATCTCCAAGATCGCGTTACTGCTAGCAACCATCATTGGACTCAAGAAGCTGTTCTCTCCTCAGGTGATAAAACAATTATTTGATTCGTTATTCTAGAAATTAATCATAAAATCACAAGTGACGAAGTTAAATCTTGCAAGGCAACCTAGAAAAGTATAATCGGTGAAAAAGAAGCAAGAGAATATATACTGAAATGTATAGAACATCTATGACCTAGGCGTCAATATTCGAGTTCATCACACAAGTACTTGCCCTTGCTGGGATTCGAACCCTGGACCGCCGGCTCATTAGGCAGCTGTAATACTACTGCACCAACCGCGTTGTAATAATAATGCTGTCTGTTATGTTTACTATTTCCACTGTTCATCATAATATTCTTCAGCCATTATGCGTTCTGATACTTTGTTTCGCAGTGCCCTTACCATGAGTGTGGAAGTACTCGCTAGCATCTGCGTAAAGGATTTGTATGGAGAATTGTAGTTCTACAAAGTAACCGCTACGGTTGTTGTACTATTGCTCATACAAATCGTTTACGTTGTCGCTAATGAGTATGGTAACGTTAACTCATGATAGGGGTATAGGAATCTCGCATTCACGCCACACGGAGCATTATCGATAAACCATTACACCTCAATACTTATTTATAGCATGTATGCATGGTTATGGAATTGTAAAAATGCTCGGCAAGATTTCTTCACGTACTAGCGCGTGCTTCAAGCAACATAGCTGTTTATTGGATATCTCCACTACTAAGTTAGAAAACTTATGCTTAGTCACGATAAAGATGAAATCTATTATATTTAGCCTTACTTGTAAAAAAAATATTTATATTTCTATATTTCTTTCGCAAAAACTCACACTTTTCTACGTAACTAATTTATTTCTGCATGGTTCTTTTATAGTTATTTGGAAACACTTGTGTTAATAAAATGTTTTGCGGAAATTTAGATTCTCGAGAAAAACTGTGTTGGTAATATTGAACAATTGTAAAATTAAGGTAGTTTGGGGAACATAAAATCACTCGCCATTCGGCCAATTATTAGTAAACGCTAATTACATTTTGTTTTTATTGATGAAAAGAACCTTTACTTTCTAGGCCGTAAGTGGCATTTTCTGCTCGCTATGCGGGGACAAAATCTCACTTCCTGGCCAGCAAGACGTCTCACTTTAGACCATCTACGGGCGGCAATTCCTAAAGCCCCAGATGGCATACTAATGGCCCTTACCTTCGGTTCGAACATCTGCGACCTGGGACATTCACGAATTCACCGCTCTAGGTATACACAATAAATAGTACTCGTACATACCTGTTCTATAATAAAAGGAAATAAGTAGGTCGTTAGCAAAATCATTTCGTAATACTCTGTAAAATTTCCAAAAAACATTTCATTGATACAGGCTGAAAAGTTTTTGTGTAATATACAGAATATAGAAAGTAGGTAAAAAGATGACTTTCTCTCGTAAAGGTTTAATCGGAATTCACTATCTCCAAGACAAATAGACAAATCATTTTTACTAGATACCCCAGGGATGACCTGACTTCTTTCGTATTGGGCTTCAATTTAATAATGTACTTACTGTATTATGGCATCTTATTATTAATCATTTACCTTTTTACATAAGAATATAAATGTAACGAATTACATTGATTCAATTTAGATAGAAATCGTAATTCCCCTAAGGTTTTTCTGAACTCCCACTGAAGGAGACTTCAAACTTAATTTTTTATTGCTTGTTTCAAGAAAATCATGTTACCATGCACAATGTTTCAAAGTGTAATCACTACCGTTAAACTACCCAAATATAGTCCAGTCCACACAAATATGGTCCAATTTAATCCGAAAATTACTCTTTAATATATGACTATTATAACGAATAAACTCTAAAGTGAACAACATAATTAAACAAACTTAAATAAAAACGTATAAAATCAGTGACAGAATGTGGATTTTTAACCGACTTCAAAAAAGGAGGAGGTTCTCAATTCGAACTAATTTTTTTTTTATTTTTTTTTTTGTGTGTATGTTACTCGATATCTCCGAGAACCGTGAACCGATTTTCAATTTTTTTTTTTTAATCGAAAGGGTATAACTCCGAATTGGTCCCGTTGGCACTAAGTCGGGATCTGATGATGGAATCTTGGAGAAATCGAGGGAACTCTTCAAATGTTATAGGGACATATACGGCGCTTTCGGTAATTTATTGATAAAGTCAAGAATTTACATTCAGTAAATAGGATTTGGTGTAAGGAAACTGATGATGAACACCACAGATGGCCTCTAGAACTTGTATATGAATCACTAAAAAGCAAAAAAAAAATTTTTTAACAAAAAAAAGAACCGACTTCAGTAAAACTAAAAAGGCCAAAAATAACCCGTTCAAGTACAGATTACATTTGACTCACCCTTCGAAGTCGGTGCCAAACCTCGCGAAAACTATAATATATAAGAACTGAGTGGTTTGGGATCGACTTCGAAGGGTGAGTCAAATGTAATCTGTACTTGAACGGGTTATTTTTGGCCTTTTTAGTTTTACTGAAGTCGGTTCTTTTTTTGTTAAAAATTTTTTTGATAAAAATAAACGAGTTTTGTTTTGGACCATAGTTGGATGATTGGACTATAGTTGGGTAATTTTACGGTATTAATTTTATATTACAAATCATCATTAGCCTTTTACATCTATAACAGATGAGTTAAGCGGCGTCTAATAAATTGCGGCACTTTCGAAGACGGCTGGATAGCCCGATACGAAAGCGACAGCCGCGGCCGCATAATTGACAAATAAATGTACAAATACAAAGATAGAAACAGTGAAAACATTTTAGACCCTGACTACATTTGAACTGGTATCTTATGCCATGCCGGAGCGATACGCTCTGACCAATAAAGCTAGTCTGGTGAGGGTGTCTTCGAATTTTGTTACTGCTTTATCTTGTTTTTAGATCTTTGTACATTTTTGCATTTAACCGGCTTAATATGGCAATATTAATATTTTATGTCTAACTAGCTTTTACTCGCGACTTCGTCCGCGTGCTATTAATCCACACAACGTTCAATTAGAGCACACAACTTAAAACCACAGGTGATTGTACTTCCATAGTAAATTCAACCTCTCTTTTCCCCCAAAGGGATGATTTCCTAATTTAAACTATCCTTTATACTTCCTTAAGACTTAAACTACCTATACGAGTATACAACATTTCATCTAAACAGTTATTACGTTACAAACATACTAACACCTTTATTCGTCCCAACTTGTGAAACATGTATTGTCTATTTTTTTTCATAAATACACCACATTTTTTTAATTAGAACACTGATACAAGGGTCAAAGAACTTGGTGTAAAGCCTTTCTAATAAACAATGCAAAAATCGACTCACAAAGCATAAGGAAAAAATCTAAAGGTTATCTGGAGTTAGGGTGGTGGAGAGGTTAACACGTTGGAAGTTGGAACGGTAATCCAGAGGTTGGTTTGATTCTCGGTCTAATCCGCCAGGTCACGCATTACAATTGTTTCCGTGCGTTGATTTTGTATCAATGGGGCAATTTATCATAATCATAATACACTTTTTATCAAAACTTTGTGAGTGTAGCGTAAAATGACAACATGCTAAAGTGTTATTATAAATTATTTGTTGCCAACAAAACAATTCCTCACTTCGTTCAGTTTTTCTTTTCATCCGGCTGTCATAATCATAATTCAGGCCAAATGCCTTGGTAATGGAATTTATGTTTTCATTTTGCTAGACTTACGAGTTTCAGGCCAAAGTGTCAAGAGGGATGAATAATGTATCTGGCGACGGTATTTGTAAATAAAAAAATCCAGTAGCTCTCGAAGTGTGCTCCGTGGAGCCCTGGGACCCGTGAGACCTTTCGGAAGAAGAAAAGCGTGGCCAAATTAATATCTACCCGACAAGCTTAGACTGAAAATAATATAACTAAGCTAATTGTGAGATCCCTCTTTTTGAAATCAATGTGTTTGGAAAGTTCTCATTCTCAAACCATTTATGATCAATTATTATAAGTGACCTAGAATAATCAAAAGCAAATACTCCTTATAAGTAGTATAAAATTAAGTTAATCAATTTTGGGCTTCATAATGTTAGTGCAAAAAATGTTCCATCGTAAAAAGTTTGAGTACCGCTGAAACAATCTTTTTAGGAATTCAAGGTAGCATAATGGGTCTATGTTACCTCGACAGTTACTCATACAAAATGTACAAGATTCAATCCCAGGCGAATTGATAAAGCCTAGATGAATAAAAGTAGCTATTGACAGACAAATACACGGCAGTGTTATTTTATGGGTTGATTTATTTTTAACGGATGAAACACTAAGCATAAGAGATTAAATGAAACTAGAAGACTTCGTCCATGTGAAATTATTTTATTTTTCCATAGTCGGATAAAAAGTAACATCTATGGGTTTTCAGCTTTCCCTGTACCAGAACTGGTTGAACCCGTCCGGTCGTTTTAGCGTGATAAAAGGAGACAGTTTATTTTCCCAGATGGCGCTGCATCTCGCTGTTTTTAAGTAGATTTTTACTGAAATAATGAGCCATCTACATAGGAAACAGCTTTTCAAATTAAGAATTCTATAATAGCAAAGTTTATATTCTTAACCTCGTTAAAGTTAAATGGTGCTCGTAGTTACATCCAGTTATTGACCCGAAGACTTATCGACATCGATCGAATGATTAAATAGAAACTGCCTAACGACATTAATTTTACCATTGATGACATAGATCAATAACCTATCGAGCGATGTCGTAACATTCTTAGTTTTAGTTTACTAGCTTTATATATTACTCACAGTTAGATTCTGTAGATAATATTTCTTCAAATTTAACCTTAGTTGAAAATCAACTCCGTTCTGTTGTACACCATTTTACTATTTATTTTAAAGGATTTTAAAGTTCGAACACTTTCCAGGCTATCATCAAAAAGGACTGAGTCATGGTGGTGAATGAGACTTGACGGAGATGGAGCCAAGGAGCTTACCTCATCCTAACAAAATACCAAAAATAACACGAAAATACATATCGAACACAACATTTTGTACTAAGATCTAATAATGTAAAAGACGCACCAAATTATAATCTATATAAAGCTTAATCGTCTATAAGCTTATAGAATTATAGTCCTTTAAGCAGAATCTACCCTGTGTTGAAAGGGGTAGGTAATTTATGTTATATCAGAGTAAAATCACCCCTCAATGGCAAATGAATAAACAAAACAAAAATGAAAAGTTAAAAATTGCAGAATACAAATATTTGTTTATGTTTTAAAAAGTATCCATCGTATTAAAAAAAAAATATTGTATTGAAATGTATTAAATTAATATTAAAAAATATACTTTAATGCCAAATACAAAAATATAATGTTAGTACGGCATACATGGCAATATTTTGAGATTGTTTTAATAAGGATTGAAAACAATGGTGTGTTCGATATATATTTTTAATAATAACTCAATAACAATATTTTAAGTACACAATTATATAAATGTAAATAACACTAATTTATTGCCTGTACTAACTTGTACAACAGCTAATTTCGCATTTATAAGACTAGGCATTTGTCCTTATATTAATAATTTATTTATAATGTACTAACAAATATTTATTTTGAATTAAATGAATTGATTGCTATTGTATGCTTGATTTACTCCCAAAACCATGTTAATAATCCTAACTATATAGCATAAGATCCAACATAAAGGTATGGCCCTAAAGGGTGACCACACCGCGGCTCAAAAGCCGTTGACGCACCGTAGACACAATCAAAATGTATGAAGAACAATTCACGCATGTTGTTCGCATCACGTCTTTATCATACATATTTTGTCTGTGTTTACGATGCGGCAAAGTCTACTGAGCATCGGTAGAGTTGCTTCTATAATTATCTGAATTATCCTTACTCACATAGGGTAGGGCGGGGCTTAAAGGTCCGCGGGTTAAAAGGTCCATATTTTTTTTCAAAAAGGTGTGAAGTCTCCGACTGTCGACGATGGCACTTTACACACCCAGCAGCGTCCGCTTCTTACACCAGTATCATTAAAAATTACTATACCTTACTTGTTTTTAAATATGTACAAATGGACCTTTTTACCCGCGGACCTTTAAGCCCCGCCCTACCCTACTACTCACAATAGGCTGAAGTATTTCATAAAGTCTCATTTGAAAGTCCTGTAATGGAAAAATACCTTAACATTTCATTGACATAATCGTACTTACTACCTATTACTAAACTACATGTTAAGATTTATTTTTACTTACTTACAATTACATAATGCTTTTGAGTTAATGTATGGGATGTAATATATGGGATTGCTGGAAAATAACTACACAAAAGATCCCACTGGATCGAAATGTATCTCTATACTAAGATAACATAAAATATGTACGCTCAATTATATAAATTAGCAAAATTTATTTTCTTATAAAATCAATATTTACCCAAAAATTAACAGTAAATAACAAGTTAGAACACATATTGTATCAAATGCTTAATAACACAATATCCTGAGCTCTATCAATTACATGGCTGCAAAACAAAAACGAAGATTCATCTCCAATTATCAAATGGGGGTTGAAAATGTCACCATGCGCATGGCAAATTTTACAATATACACGATCGCGATCAATCCAGAAGTCAGAAACTATGAGAAATAGCGAAATTCGTTTTTAGGAACCATGGCGTCGATTTTAGATGGCATTCAAATATATTGCGTTTTAACTCTCATACATAACCGAGAATCAAACCTGGTCAAAATTCTGTTAGAAATCGCTTATTTACAAAGATTTTGACCCGGTTTAACATCCATTTATAAAAAAAGACATTGCAGTTCGTCGCCAATTTGTCGAATTGACGCCATTGTTCTAAAGATATTTTTTTGCTATTTCTCATAGTCTCTGACTTCTCCCTACTGACCCATTTGTTTTTTTTAAATTGCAAATTGTGTGAATGCAGCTGTTTATTTTGTAATCTGTGGTACTAAGTAATGCTTTTGGCGACATTATAACATCGTTTAGCAGTGTTTTTTTGGGAAGTAGAGTATAGACTTTTACAGACTTTCATAATTTATGTCTTTATATTAGAGTTAGTAACTATATAAATGACAGAAAAAAGTACTGGAGTAGAAAAAATATTTTGCTACTTTAGTATCGGTGCCCCGAGACAGAGACTAAGCTTCATACAACCGCGCTGCGATAGGTACACTACTACAAGCGCGATGCGCGTGTGTGCGTGTGACCAAACTCCCCGTCACGTACACGCAGAAACTGGTTTATACTAGTTCAGTTTAGTCACAAGCGCAGGGCGCGCACCGCGTCGTGTTCGATTTCAATGTATTTGTTGTGCACGTGAAAATATGGTGGTTTGTACTGTGTGTATGAACAATACAAGGAAAAATAATGACATCTCATATTTTGGCTATCCTAAGGACTCTGTTAGGTAAGTAAAATCTTTATTATCTACATAAGTACCTACTTACTTCTAATTTTGCTTACCAAAATGATACTGCTTGAGAAACTTCAGAATAAAAACATTGAATTCACCAGTAAATACTCAAAATAGAACGCGGTGTTCTCGCTAAAGAGTGATCTCGTTCAGAAAACCTTTGGGTAGTGGATTTACACCTACCTATTTTTTTATGCATGCAAATACGTAGGCTCATGTTTTTTTCTAACCGACTTAAAAAAAGGAGATGCTATGTTTGCATGTTTGTCCGCGATTATCTCGCGCTTGCATTTTAGCATGCAGTTTTCAGAAAAGTGTTTGTTACATTCTGGAGAAGGTTTTGGTATACAACAAATGGTAGTAACTCATGCAGTTGCTCTGGAAAAGCATTATTTAGTAACGTTGAACTAATGATATAAAACCATAGAAGGCTAATAAAAATACTCAATCATTAAATTAAAAGATATAATAAATTATTAAAAAACAAAAGTTATAAAAACAAAATCTTTAGCGTAAGTAATTTGTAATCAATAAATAAATAAAAAACTGTTCGATATCATTTTATGTATTTTTGTCCACCAGTGCTAACCCTACCATATTAGGTATAAATTTTGCGCGCTCTTTAGAAGCTTAGTCTCTGTTCCGTTTCTTTACTCATGTGCCCCGAGTTCACACAGCCACAGGTATGATTGTTGTAACAAAACGGAATGAAAAAGGTATATTAATTGGATCAACGTTTTGAGCGTGATGTAAGGTCTGAAAGGAGATGACGGATCACGCCCGAAACGTCGAGGTAATTAGATAAACACCTTTTTGAATTTTTGAATTACCGATTAAGTACCGTTATGATATTATTACGATGAACAGTTATCATTATATCAATGCCAACTCATTACAAAAGCGTTTTAGTTACGTAAAAACGCCTAGAAACCCTAGAATTGTAAAATAAGCTTAATTTACTTTTTTTTTTATCATAAGGGGTGGGCGTTTTTTTTTCAACAAACGTTGGGTCAGACTATGAAAGTCATGTCAATGTTGTAATTTTCTTATGAATCCGAAAGACACTCATGAAGTCTTATTCTAGTTTAATCACAGATATTTTATACCGTCTTCTTTCATTACAATACAATACAATACAAGTACTCTTTATAAAAATATTCTAAATACAATGCAAGACATTACAATTGACAACATTTCATATTTTTAAGACTATCATTTTATTACTTTTCTGAATTCTGCTTAAAAAGATGAAGTAATCTCTGTTTTCATTTATTTTCTGAGATGATTATTTATTTTATTATTAATTTATAAAAACATACTCATTTTAAAATGTGGCAACACCAAAACCAGAACTTAATGGTACGGTTACTTTAGTCGGTTCTCTTATTAAAAAAAACTTAATAAAACTCGGTATGCATCTGTCATTCTGTCAACGTCAAAAAAAAAAAATATATATGTTTTCGCTCTTTGGTTTAGAAAACAACCCTATTCAGCCCGTATTGTCTTAGATTGTAGTTATTTGATGTATTTTCTTATATTTCTTTAAATACAGAAGATAAATTCAAAGATTTTAAGGTACACGACATAAAGCCCTGTCGATCTCTATATTAATTTCCACCTGTTATAAATATGAAATGTTGTCAATTAGAGGTAACCAGGCGGTCTCATCGCTAAAGAGCGATCTCTTTCAGACAACCTGTGGGTAGTGGAGAACTTGAAAAAAAGATTATGTTATTAGGCGGTGCAAAAATCGGAAAATAATACTAATATACACATAAAAAAAACACATAAATACATACTTCCATTGTGGCAATAACATGATTATAATCATGAGACCCTAATGACGATAAACCCCACTAATCCAGTGGGTAAAGGGGTTTTACCTTACAAAACGGTTCGGTAGTTCTGAATTTTTGATATGTTGTCTAGGATGGCTAATAGTGAGCGTTTAAAATGCAAAATGCACAACCCCCCTCCTCCGCGCCCGCCAACATATTGAAAAAACCGGCAATTTCGTAAGATTTTTGCTTATACCTTCGTTTAGGTGCATTTCAACTAGAAAAGTGGTCATTTTATGTCGTAGAGAATTAAATTTTCTATAAATTTCATATTAAATTTTGTTTTTAGAACAGATCGTTACGGAGATATGCGCATTTTAGGCACGCACTAACCAACCTAGACAACATATCAAAAATTCAGAACTACCGGACCATTTGTATGGTCATCCCCAGTTGTTAAGTATCTATTCACGGAACTACACTGTTAAAACGCTCGAAGATCCACCCGGATAAACACGTACGATTTTAGGTATTTGACAAAATACTTCGCCGACAATCGAATGCCATACGAATCGAATAACTACGCAATAAAGAAAAGGAAAATGTTTGGCAGCGTTCATCGTTAGGTTGTGTGAACAGTGTAGTTTGCGGATATATTCCATTCGATGAGACCCACACTTAAAAGAATAGATTCGCTAATAGTTGCCCAAATGTTAGCTGCTAGTTACATAACATCGGAGGACTGAAACTCAGGTCTACTAGCGACCAAAATAAGTTATGTAAAATTAGCATAATTTTGGTTACATTAACCACAGTTTAGCCATTTGTTAAGTAGTTGAACTATAGTTGAGCTATTTATTTTATCATTGCATGTAGCAGACAAGCTGCATTATTACTTATATAACCCTTATGCCGCTGATTTAAGCTGAATATAGGCTGTATCAGCGCCTAGTGCTACTTGAGACGGGTCTATTACGCGCAGCGATGAGCCGCGGGTAATAGCCGAAGCGCCAGCGCGCTCAAATTTGTTCGAGTACGTCTTCCACGACAAAAAGATACACATACAAAACCATTCCTTAGGCTGTTCCACTGAAACGGAGCGGCGAAAATAAACTAATCAGAGTGCGTCTTTGTGAAGCCTAAAAGAAGTGAATTTTAATCTCAGGAATGCGATTGGTCCATTTTACACAGCTCCGCTCCAGTTAGGGTTGCCTACCATGTTAAAAACAGTATTATACTGTTTTTCACTACATTCAGAGTTGCAGATCCAGGATAGACTTTCGTTGATTGTGCAACTTCGAGTGTTGAAGCAACTCCATGGAAAGATTGGTAGTCCAGGGCCAGATAGAAGGCAAGAGAGGACGAGGCTGATCACTGACTCGCTGGACCGACCTTATTATAAAGACCACATGGAGCTCCTTGGTGCAGTGCACTCGCTCCGCAGACAACCGGGTGAAATGGAGATGCATCGCGAGAGCTGCTGTCTGCTAGAGGAAGGATGAGGACGAGAACCCAAATGTGGACACTATTGTCGTAACCACGACCTCTCTGCTAAGAGTGAACGACTGATGATACTACATTGTACTGTTGAACAAAAATAAAGTATACAAAATACTGTTTTAAGCATCATAAGGCACAAGTATCCATCGACCTGTAGGGCTACTACGTAAATCGAATCACGATCGCAATCCCTGTCCCTTAACATTGTTCGCTGACAATGTATTAACTGTATAATATGAAAGTAAAAAATCTATAGCCAGTCGTCAGTTACATCCCGAGGTACGAGTTACATTACGAAGTATTTTAAAATCTCGCTTAATTGATAAATTGTACCAGATGCCCTAAAATATGTATAAAAAGAAACAATATTCTTATTTTTATTTAATATTGTTTATTTTGATTTTCTGACCTATTTTACTACCTTATTTCTTGTTAAAAAAGTTGGCAACCCTAACTACACTGGGCGAGAAGCCTACGGATACGCGGACTTGCTCTACAGTCCTGACAATATTTCATATTTTAAACAGGCTTTTCATCGATATTATCAAGGATAAAAAATTAAATAGGTATTATCGCATTTTTACATTCGAAATTAACGCAATTTGTGATTGAAAAATTCTAGGTGTTAACATGGACCCGGAAAAACATCTTTACGTGGAGCACAGAGTTAACAGCAAAACTACACTTAGTACTTAATTACTCACGGATTGGACCGAAGAGAATTCTTTCTTTGCCCTTGTTTTATTCGGTACAATTGATACGTAATGAATTTGACTGTGACAACGGCTGGTATTCACTTTACTACGAGTATGTTTTATCATATGAATATGATATTAAACCAAAGATCAAAGCACAAAAAAAAATTGAAATGCGTAACCTGGTGGAAGAGTTCGGAAATCGAACCCGGTACCTGGAAATTTCCGGTCTTTATACTTCAACATACAGATTAGAGAGTTTACTTCTGCAAAATCATGTAAGACGTTGCTTTTTAGGGTTCCGTACCCAAAGGGTAAAAACGGGACCCTATTACTGAGACTTCGCTGCGCGTCCGTCCGTCCGTCTATCTGTCACCAGGCTTTATCTCAATAACGGTGATAGCTAGACAGTTGAAATTTTCACAGATGATGTATTTCTATTGCCGCTATAACAGCAAATACTAAAAATAAATTAAAATAAATATTTAAGGGGGGCTCCCATACAACAAACTTACAGATAATGGTACGGAACCCTTCGTGCGCGAGTCCCACTTGCACTTGGCCGATATTGTCTTTCATGACTATAGATCAACGGGAAGTAACTTAGACTCGTAGATTTGACGACGCGGTTGGCTCGGTTTGTATAGTAGCTACCTACTGAGTCGGCGATCCTGGGTTCGAATCCCGGCCAGTGCAAATATTTGAGTGATGAACTCGAATATTTGTTCCTGTTATGTATGTTTATATATTATGTATATCGTCGTCTACTGTCGTATAGTACAAGCTTTACTTAGTTTGGGGCTAGGTCGATTTGTGTAAGATTGCCCCTAAATAAATGAAATAAATGAAATAAAAATGCAGCATAAACGCTCATATGCATTGCGTTGACGTTAAGTTTCTGATAAAAATGATCTTGACAAATGTACAGACGGACATGCAGATAGGCAGACAGACAGAAGGATAGACGGAAATCAAAGTGATAAGGGTTCCGTTTTTACCGACTGAGGTACGGAACCCTAAAAACACAGCATGTGGATTACTTAATATTCGCAGAAGCCAGAGAAATTATAACACACACTGTATTAAACGTGGCCCGAATTGCCAAAACAAAAGCAGAAAAATCGGATCCCATCCCGGCACGTGTAGCAACCCCTTGGCAGCAGCTTAACGAAATAGAAAATCCATTAATTTTATCATAAAACTTTGCCCAACGCCGGAAACGTCATCTCCAAAAAGGGCCAATAATTATTCAAGCGAGAAAATCATAAGCCTCGGAAATCGTTTGACAAGTCAAGGAAAATAGGGATCGAGAGTAGAATTTACAATACAATACAAGTACTAGTCTTATTAAAACATTCGTGAGACTTATTTAAATATTGTACTAAGCAGTAAGCAGTTTACACTAGTTCACGTGAAATTATCAGAAACGGCCTCACATGTTTCGAACTCGTATCATCAGGGACTGCTACCCGTACACCGGCCCCTACGTACGTAACGTACTTTCGATATTAGTTTAGTTATATTTTTATTATTACGGAACATCCTGTATAACAGGAAAATGGAAAGGCGGCTTTTCGCCCACAGCCTGGGGGGTAATTCGACCAATTTTAGTGAGATGATGGAGATCTCTCCATTTCATCGCTATCCGTCACTTTTGACATGTCCATTATTGACAAGTGGTGATATCCATAGAATATCGCAACTTCATCAATACGGTCGCGCTTCATTTTCGTTTCCTTTGTATATGACGGCATAAATACCAGGCGCATACTTAACTTCACCGTGTAGTGCGTGAAATCAGTCAGTTGGGTCAATTTCAACAAAACGCATTTTTTTGTATCATTTCTGTGTGATTCTTTATTTTTGATTATTTTTGAGATTTTTAAATGTGAAGAAATTGTTTAGACTATATTATTAAACATATTTAAATGTGACCCTGAAATCTGAAATAGTTTTCGTGATATTAGCGATTGAATATGAAACACACAACGGAATGATAAACATGTATACCAGGATGATAAAATAAATGCACCGCAATGAGATTTTATACACTGGAATGAAAGAAAAGTGGCAAATTATGAAAGTAATTTTACGTTTTATATTCGTAATATATATTATATTAGCATTGCATAATAATATAAACATATATATATTAATCTGGTATTAAATACAAAATATAAAAAAATATATATTATTTCAACAATATCTATGAGAAGTGAAGCTACTTTTGATGTCATTCCGGTGTTTTCCTCATTTTGGTGAGGTTTAAAGTCATTTTACTACACCTGAAACACCAGAATGAAAATGGTGGAATGAGACACACGACATATTATTTTTTCAATAAAAAGTAAGCCTTATATACGAAAACTAATTCAACTCTTGAAATCATGAGTATACTTTACATAATAATATATTAATTTCAAACCACACAGTTAAAAAATAAAGAAGCTATAACAAATTCCGGAATGTTTTTTTTCTGTCCCCGTTCCACCGCGATGATATTATACTCACGTTTATACAGGCCAACGTATTGCCACTACACACAACCGCTCTGGTCGAGCGCCATAGTTAGAATAATTCTTTGTAGTGCGCGTGAGACGGGGGGCATACTTTATCAAATTTGAGAAATAAATCGGTTCCAAACATTGTTGGCGGTAATGAGAGGATTTTTTGGGTCAAACGTAAACGCACATATTCGGGTAGGGTATACAAAGGAGATATAAAACAGGTAATGTGCTTCTTTTATTACCTATTTATATAGTAACAGATTTTGTTTGTAATGCATAGTATTTGACTTACCCGGCATTTTACATACAAAACCGGCTTCGGGACAACCCACCTTGGTAAGAAATTTGGTCTAAATATATTTTTTTAAATTATGAAATGTATTAATATTTTAATTTTAGCCGCTGCACAATGGCAAACTGTTTCCGAAAAAAAAAATGGTACTTTATTATTTAAACTTTCTGGACCTGCGTTTTCAGTCTTGCTATGAAAAAATACTGCTTGGGAAATTGACCCAATTACGTTTTGTTCAAAAAAGAAATTTATACGCATGAATAGCATTTTTGACAATCATTATCGCCATCATATTATTCCCAAAATTGAGATGGGATATGTAACTTGAAGCTCATCGCATTTTAACGACAGTTCAAAGGCGATATTTATCACTGTTATCTAATAGATATTCGACGTTTAGCGATCTCTCAAACGGGATTTTCGAATTAGGTCCCTGATTTGTTATCATTTAAATCTCCCTTTGTTTGGGTTTTTGTTGTTTTCATTTCCTGTAACTTGTGTATGTAACGAGTTCACATACCCATCATATTACTCTTCCTTTAACTTTTAGATCGAGGATATTGTTTTTATATTAACATTTTATATATTGGGAGTATTAAGAGCACGTAGAATTATCTCATAACGAAGGATTTGGATAAAAAATGGCTTTAACTCTACGCATACATTCAAGGAATGTATAGGTATACTGTCTTTTTATTTTACATCGCGAACTGCAATGAATTTACGTAACTAACTAAAACCGACCGAGTGACAGATTAGCATATGACAGTTATAGTTGATATAACTTTTTGAACAAAAATGGCCGGATCTGCGCATGTACATTTATGAAACATTTGTAATGTCTCATTATTTTTAATGTGGCTAGTTACACCTGTATTTTTCATTTTGAACTATGGATACAAAGATCAAAGCACTAGGAGACCGGGCATCGAACCCGTGATCCAAAGGTACGCGACAATTCTTTCATCCTCACCACTTAGATAGTTGGCAATCCACAATGGTGCGATTTTATAAAAAAAGTCCTGCCTCTGGTATCAGGTGGGCAACGCGGTAATCGCTTTTCCTCAGGCGATCCGTTTGCTCCTTTGCCTCGTATGACAAAAAAAACATACCGCTGCCGCCATTACAATGACAAACGTCAACAGGAGGTGGCAGTCTGGTAAACGATTAGGTTGTTTTAGCGAAGCTATGAATCCCCGAACATCCCATTGCCTATTCTAACAAATCATATTTGCAACTTCTTTTTCAGACAAGAAGCGTCACCTACGAAATCTTCACTGACTACCACCCCCACCCCCACTGGAGAAGCTGGAGACGAAGCCTAGACGACATAATACAAACTTACGAACACAAACACAATTTCACTAGTTCCAAATAAAATTATAAAACAGCTCCATTGTTTCCTTTGTGCTATTTGTAATTTTTAACTGGCTTAAAAAAATGAGGAGGTTCTATGTTCCACTGTAATATATTAATTTTAAATGTATATGCACCGATTACGTCGTCATTATACCCCGATTCTATTTTTGAAATATTGCTATTGACACAGTGAAAAAATAATCAGTAGTTTGACTTTACGCGTGTCTTATCCCTGGAATAGTGCAAAATTTGGAGGAAGATTAGGCTTTTATTATCCACCTATCCAAAAGAGCGTTGACCTAGAAAGTGTCTGGAAAAAGGAAAAAAGGCATACCAGAACCACTAGGCGTTGCTCAGTAGAGCAGAAGATGGGCGGCTTGGGAATGTCGTGGGAGGGAGAAGAGCAGATCAAAGCAAATAGAGGAGTTTGATTCGAGCTCTACTTCCCAGTAGAGGGTTATAGGAAGAAGAAGAAAAATAAAAAGAAGAAAAAGATGATAAGGCTTTAACTAGGACGATCTATCTAAGGTAAGAAATTGGCTTTAAGTTTATTCACGCCTGTATTCTGTATTCTTCAAAAGATTGTAAATATGTTTATAATACGTATCATCGTGATATAAAAGTTGAACTCATTGCCGGCACAAGTGTTTCCTCTTTCTTACAACATTACTCGAATCATGAAGAAGAATCTCGCTCGAGCCAGCATGGCAGTGTCAACTGACAAGGCACCGTTGGTTTCTTGTCAGTTGCGATTGCTTTTTGATTACCATCACGCGAAGTAGAGCCGGTATGTTGTGCCAATATTAAAAAAAGGTATTAGACGACCAACGTCCACTGTACATGTTATTGGGGCAGTAAAGTCCTGAAGCGGCGACCGCGTAAAGGAAAGCGCAGCGTGGGACGTTCTCCAACTAGATGGAAGGATGACCTGATGAGTGTCACGGGGAGTCAATGGATGCGGTCTGCGCTGGATTTCAGTATTGTTCAGGTTAATAGCTCATATTGTAGGTGTTTAAAAACCATTGATTAACCCAGAGTTCCACATGCAGAATCTATTTGTATATCTACTTCAAAATTGCAAAAGGAAATGTCTGACATTGGATCATAAAGTATATATATATTTTTTTTTATACTAAAATTAATTATATTATTAATTTTAGTAACAATTACAATTATTGCTGGTATACACGACTAGCTAGACAGACAAATGGTTATAGTTATAGAACACTTTTCAACCGACTAAAGAGAAGTAAAAAAAGTCGTAACCCATTTTTTGTTCGCCGAGGATGAATCTCGTGAGCACCGTCTAGTAGTTAATTATACTGTAAGTGCTATTATTTATTAGATTAATTTACTAACCATATGGTAACAAATACAGAGTCAATATCCTAAACACAATTTTAAAATAAATAAATACATTTATCCATCATGTACCTACCTTAGGCACTAGTCGAATAACCCGCCCCGTGTCATTCCCGGTGCGAAGGTTCCCATGACGCTCGCCGCATTACCGCGCTGAATCGCGATGGACTTAAATTATATGGTACCTTATTTTACATAATTCTCTCAGAAATTTCAAACATATCAGACATATTGTATTCAATTGGCCGCCGCGACTGATCGGCTCTCCTGCGGGCCTATGATGGTTGCTTTTATCACGTGATAAATAAGTGACAAAGCATCCGTCACGTCTTGACAAAATGCAAGTATGAGTAACAGATGCTTTGTCACTTATTTATCACGTGATAAACGCAGCCATTTTAAGCCCCCAGACGATGAATCGCGTACCGATTCGAATCATATCGAGCAATATTCGAATTCTGCGACGTGAGTTAACTCGTTTTGTATGCATTTTAAAATGGTACCTTATTATACAAAACGGGACTTAATCACGATGAAGGCGTTTATTTAATTACCTCGAAATAATTAAATAGTAGTGGTTATAGGCTCCCTCCATGCTCTCAAGAAGCTTAAGCACTTTTTACCTATTAAGACCAAGATCCTGCTAGTTCAGACGTTAATTTTACCTTTTATTGACTACGGTGATGTGTGTTATCCGGACTTAACCGAGGAGCTTCTGAATAAATTGGATAGACTACTAAACAATTGCATTCGCTTTATCTTCTGTTTACGTAAGTATGACCACGTGTCTTCTTACCGTTCTCAGCTTGGCTGGTTTCCTATCCGTCAACAACGTGAAATTAGCATGCTTTGCACTCTTTATTCAATTCTCAAGGACCCGAACTCTCCCGAATATCTTAGAAACTTTTTTCACTATTATGGTGTAACTCTTAACCGTCAATTTCGCTCTTCTGGCAATTTATCTCTTTCTATCCCATATCACCGAACTAGTTTTATGTCCAAATCCTTTACCGTCCAAGTGTCTCGCCTTTGGAACCGCCTTCCCCTCAAAATCAAGCAAGTCCCGAACAAGTTTGCTTTCAAAAAAGCTTTATGTCATCTATTTGTTGGCAGAAATGTGAACTTATAGCTTATCTGATTACTTTGTTCATCTGTTTTTATTTATATGTATATATGTATATATATATATATTGTGTGTATATCCTATAGGAATAGGTATTTATCTAAGTATATATCTTTTGAAAAAAAATTTTTTTTTAAAGTCAAATCCGCAACGCAGGCATCGTCAAAGAGAATACAAAAATCTAATCAGCGACAGGCTTCGTCAAACAACACACCAATAAGGATATTGGAAGGTGAAGAAGGACTTAAAAAGGCTCGCCCCGAGTCGCACCTGGCCCAAACGTTCCCATTACACTGGCAGCGTTCCCACGTTGTATGGCCAATGAAATCTGTTGAACCAGATACGACCCTGAGCGAGGATCACACCCTCTGTCTCTGAGCCTTTGAAATTGTTTTAATTTAGTTGCACCGCCCACAAATTATCTGCTTAGCCCAATGGTTGACTGGTAGAGAATGCCCTATGGCATCGATAAGTTCTTTTTTTTGTGCAATAAAGATTAAATAAATAAATAAATCCCTTTTCGAACGGCGTCCCGTTTGTTTGTTCGTCCCGTTAAGTCCCGTTTTATTATAAGAAGTGTGTGAAAATATAATGGTACCCTTATCTTGTCTTTACCTAGAGATCATAATATTACAACGGGATTCCCAAAATTACACCCACTTTATTTTTACCATGAATACAAAAGGCAGCAAGTGTGGCGAATGTTTCTGCCATTACGAGGGAGCCATCTGTTGCGATGTCGGAATTAACTTTTTAAAATGGCTACCTACGGCGAAAAAATAACGCTGCATTTTTTCGCAATCGCTTTTTGATGGCAACGTGGCATAGAGTACCTAAAACCTAAACAATAATGAACAATCTGTTCACCTAAATTAATTCTACACAAATACTAAAATCTTATATTTTATTATATTTATTAAAGCAGTTACGTCTGCTAGCGTAAACCGTAATGATATAAAATGCATTTTTGCAAAGAATATCATCCACAGAAGAGCAGAATATATAGAAAAATTGGTTGTTTGTGTAAATTGGCGACTCAATTAATAGTTGGGTGAGGTTATACGACTTGAGGCACGTATGCCGCTACGACTGAGAACGAACGCGCGCTGAACAAATGTAGAAGGTGGACGCGAACACCTTGTGCGCTGTGCGTAGACTTGTGAGTATTATATTCTTTGGCGCAGACTAATAGTTAGCATTAAATCGTGGTGCCGGAGTCCGTCTTTGAAAAGTTGCTCCAACATAAATTTTCTATTATATTTAAACATATGGTTTGTATTTTAAGTAAATTATAAAATAAAGTATTCATCTAAACGAACGCTTCTTTACATTGTGCATACAGTGTATGTTTACTCTTTATATTAGAAATATAGCTGAAGGCAAGATCTACACAGAAAAATCATGATAACAGTACCTTAACTTCATTTACTTGAATTTGAATCACTGCTTGTTTTATTGTATATAAAATAACCGGCCTAGTGCAAACTGGTCTCGTGACCTCGTCCACTAGGTGCCTATTTTTATATGGTGTATTAATTTTTTTTTTTTTTTATCATTAACAAAAAAAAGGCTGTGATTTTTCTTCGCGTTAACTTCGCGGTCACCTTTTTGTTACTTAATAATACTTACATTCTCATCCATACATCCATATGTAACATTAAAGCACAAAAAGAATTACGAGTACTACTAAACTATGTTATAATTGATTTTTTTGAAAATGTAATGTGTTAAAAATTATATTATCTTACACTATAGGTATAATGTATATTGCTACGCCCTATCAGAGCCCATGAGAAACCATATTCATATGTGATAAAATCTTTGTACCATGGATGCAATCAATGAATAAATAAATACCTAATTGAAATGCGTAACCTGGTGGAAGAACTAAACGCAGTGTGGACAGGCCAAGAAGTCAGGAACTCGTTGGATGAGTGTGGCGCACGGCCGGTCAATGTGGAGATCCTATGGAAAGGCCTTTGTTCAGCAGTATTTCAGCTTATATAATTAGAATGACTCTCTTTATACTTTAATTATGTATTTCTAACAGTATTCTGCCTTTTCGCAGAACAATTTTTTGTCGAAGGTTTAATTTCACCGAATTTCCACTTCGCAGAATTTTTAGTCTCATGTAGTCTTACATTGTTCATAATTCTTATATATGTCGGCGCGGGGCGTTTTAAGTACGTTGCTATCGAGACCCGCGAAGGGCGACGCGCATTCAGTTCAATGTTTATGTTAGCGGCATTGAGCTTTAGGTGATATTTGACGCATAGAAAAGGAACTCTTTGTTCATAGAAGCGGGGCAGTTTTATGATGTTAATGTAAACACTGCCGAACGTAGCCGTGGGTCTGAGAAATGTAATTTGACTAAGTTGTTATGTTCTAAGTTCTGGCTTGGGTGCCGGACGATAATTCGGCTTCGATCTATGGTTGAGACAGGACGTGTACCATGCCGACCGTGCCGTGTGAAGTGCCTCTTGAGTTGACCCACGGATTCGTTTCCGTTTCATTTAGTTTGTTCTCTGAGTTAATTTACAATTATTTAGTGTAGCGATTTAGCGATTACAGACTTATTCTGTTACGTTAGTGATTTAGTGACTTTGTTTGTACTACTGACACTATTTGTGACTTTACTGTCATTTGTTTGTGCATGTAGCAGTATTGTGAATTTACTGTGCTTGTGACACTATTTGTCACTGTTGTGTTTGTGTTGTGTAACTTCTTGCGGGCGTGATTGTACCCACTGTACCGCCCACTAAAGATGAACCTATCTGATGTTCAGAAGGCCTCTGCCGCTTATGCCCCGACATATATATAGATATTGATTAGGCTAAGTTTGTTTAATAACAATCCTAAATAGTTAAAGGTTTCAGAGAAAAATGCTATTAACGAAATTACACTTCTACAAAATGAAAAATTAAAAAAAAATGGGCAAAAAAGCAGAGATAGAACCATTTCTAACGAAAATGTGCACGATTCAATTTTTTACATTTTTTTTTATATTTTTGACTTTTGTGACTTCATTTAGTCTATTACACAATTCAAACCTAGCACATATGTGGATTTATGTAAAAGATGGCTGAGAACGTGTACCTATTTTGCGAAATCCTAAGTAAAAATATACAAAGCTTACTATCTTAATGTTGGTAGATCATAAAAGTAAATCATAATAATTCTTGTACGTTATACATATAAATTGCCTTCAAGAATTCGTTTGATCTGAACCATATTAAATTCATTGATCGCATGATACTCGTAACTCTCGTAAAGTCGTAACTAATTAGTTTTGCCTTAATTGCTTCCTAATTAATAGTAATTGGATATATTATCTCTAAGAGAGCCTCTTGTCTCTCAGTGACAAGGGTTCGACTAAAAATCTTATTACTTAATTGGTGCCCGAAACTTCGCCTACAAGAAAAACTATTTGTAGGTACGTAGACGAATATTTTTTTCTTTACTAAAGTATTATAAAAAAAGTGTCCTAAAACCATTTTAGGATCTCTAATGCCTGTACTAGTGGTTAAAATTTGTCCAGCCATTTTGACGTCATGAGAGAGGTTTACTCTTGTTTTATAGACAGACGTTTAATCGAATATTCATTTCATAGGAATATCTTTCTTTCAAAAGCATTATAGCTATAGGTTGACATTTTCAAGATTTAGAAGAAGATCGATGGTAGCCTTTTGACTCCCAGAAACGTATTTCTTCGGATGTTTAATTTCGCCGAAAAATCATTTCATAGAATTTTTGTTTCTCCGTAGTCAGAATTCTTGCATTATATGGGTTACTTTAGTTTTGTAACAATCTCGAATAGAATACGGTTGCGAAGAAAAATGACTTCTACGAGTTCTACGAAATATTCTTCGGCAAAATGAAATCTTCGACGAAAATTAATTCTAGGAGTTCATATCCCTGAGTGATACCTAAATAATAAAACAACAAAATAGCGAACTAATTTATTTTATTGTGCCGCATAAATACGCCTTATTACAACTCTTATAATTAAAATAAATTACCTAAAATAATTCGAATAATAGTCGACGGGCTCGCACTCATAGATTCAGTCTTTGAGAAAAAGAATTCAGTCTTAAACGTTCGGGCAGAGTACGCAATGCTTGAAATTCACTTTCAAGAAATAAAACAAGAAATTTGAAGCATTGCGGTGGGATTTTCGCTAAATGTCAGATCACCACGTTTATCACAAAAGGGCAAAAGATCAAGCTGACGTGGCGATCTGACATTTAGCGTGTTACAATTCGATTCGCCGCTTGATCATTTTTAGTCGCTGTAAAACGTCCAGATGTCCAATTAGGTCATAGCCATGTTGTGCATCTGATGCATCTCATGCATCTCAGGCATGACCATGGGCTGCCCATACATCTGCATGGCATTGGGCATGACGTACATCGGCATAGGCATGGAGGGCTGGCTCAAGGGCGATAGGTCTGGTATGCCGAATAGGCTCTTGATGTAGCGCGCGATGTTCCATAGGACATTGGACGTCTCCGGAACCCTGCACACAATTGGAAATTATATAATATGTTTACAAATATCAATTCAAATGATGGTGCAGCCATGGCCGAGTTTTGAGCGCCAAACCTCAAATCGCATTGAAAACTTTTCCTCAAACGCACATAGTATTGCCGACATGAAAATTTTCTTGGGGCTAAGTGTGAAGCCAGACTAGCGTAACTTTTTGAATGCAGAATCACGTTATTTCGGTTGCGCCATACATCATGTCATGTGATGACGTCATACTAGTATGGTGCAACCAAAAATATGCTACTCAAAACTGAAAAAAATACGCTCATCTGGTTTCACTCTAAAATCTGTTTAATTCAGATTAAGTGCTAAACTATTGCTAAGTTCCAGATATTATGCTAAAGTGCTTATTGGAAACACTAGGATTTCACTAGGAACCAAGGCATTATTTCCGGAAAAACTTTTCAACGCGACTTTTTAACAAATATTGATGCTGTTTGGTGACAATTTCTTTCGAAACTGGGCGTTCAAAACATTGATCAATATTAAGTTTAAATGGACAAGTGGAATCAACTACGAAATTTCAACTATAGTAGACTTCGATTATTATATTTTTTATAATTCGATTGATGCATTTCTAACATCTGACAGCTGTCTTTGCTTTAAGCTAGGTCTTCATAGTACGATGCGATTTCAACGTACGCAACTTACGATTAGAAACTGGCTGAAACAACTAGCCCTTTTTATTATTTTAATTTACACCTTTAATGTACTCCAAATGTAAATAATATATGTGCGGCCATGGCTGTTTTTCTTAGTTCTAAATTTTTATCAGATTTGTAAACGAATAACTACAATAAAAAACACACACAAATCAATGGCTCAAAAAAAAACAGAGAATATAAGATTATTATGAAAAAGTGTATTTTAGGTAAAAAAAAACTCTTTAAATTTAATGCAATAAATCTAAATTATAACGTAAGTATACGGACAGAATGCATTACAATTTCAACAAGGAGACCCAACGTTTTACGAGGGTTGATCCTAAATTTGATTTATGAGACGCAAGTTGTAACTAATGGTCGCAATACAACAGATGGCGTTTTTGTTAAAAAACATTTGAAATCGCGGAGAGAAAATGTTCACTCGCGGAAAATAAAGTCATCATCATCATCATCCTCCTAGCCTTTGTCCCATTTTTTGAGAATGAATTCTAAATCGGGGTCGGCTACCTAAATCCCAAGATGTGGCGTAGGCACTAGTTTTTACGCAAGCGACTGCCATCTGACCTTCCAACCCAGAGGGGAAACTAGGCCTTATTGGGCTTAGGTGGTTTCCTCACGATGTTTTCCTTCACCGAAAAGCGAGTGGTAAATATCAAATGACATTCCGTACATAAGTTCCGAAAAACTCATTGGTACGGGCCGGGTTCGAACCCGCGACCTCGGATTGAAAGTCGCATGCCCTAACCACTAAGGCTACCACCGCTTTTTTCGCGGAAAATAAAGTAATATACTTAAATGTACTACACAGTACTTAATGATCGTCATGTGCTTTACGAGAATTAAATTATTCAGCATCATAATTTATAGTATTTCTTTTTTCAAAATAAAAACAAAACCGCCACAGTTGTAATGTAAGGTACTTACTGGTAATTATTGCCTGGGAACGCTAAACCGCTGAAACTAAGAACATACAATTTTTAGCACATACTTTTTAATGCTTTTTTATGAAAATCTAACAAAATCTTAATTTCCTGATTGTTATAAATCACGAGCAAAAGCAGTCATACACTTCTAAAAGTTAGTTTTGTTTTAAAAAACAATTTAGTATAAATAAAATTCGTGTACAAATCTGATTAAATGTGAATTATAAAATAGATCAGTATGACAAAATAACAACAATAATAATTCTTCACTACACATAACTTCAAAATCGTCATAATATAATACAGAGATCGATGTGAAGACCAGAATGGCTGCTCAAAATTTGACTGTCGTATAGTGCCATCCCATTCACCAGAATATACTTTGATAGGAGGTTGAGAGGGACGGCACTATACGATTGTCGAATTTAGAATATCGGAGTAGCCTTTCTGTACCATTTTTATTGATATTTACAAACCTTTACTACCCGTAGACATGATACTCTAGAAAACAATAAATGCAACATTAAATGCGTTAGAAACCACCACCATCTAAAAACTAATACATGATTGCTTAGTAGCTAGTGAAACTGTTTCTGTTTTAACGATTGCGTGTCTTGTGTTGATTTCTTTTTTTTTAGCTTCTTCTTCAGTTTCCTTTTTGGTGCCAAGTAATTTTTATTAATTTCTTCTGACACGTTAACTAAGCCATCTATAAATTCAAGACTTAGCATCAAAGCATCGTACGCTATGGAGTAATATTGTGGAGGCTCTTTTGATTTCAACGACCCTTTGATTACTGATTTGCTATAATTATCAGCTACCCTTAATAGATCAGATATGGGATCAACTGAAAATAGTTTACTAAGGAAATCAAAGAACCCTCTTCCTGAATCATATCGCCTACCTTCAACTAAACTTGAATTACGAAATGAATTTGTATAATCATTCAATTCCCTTTTTACCCTTGTCCTTTTTCTCTTTAAAGGAATATGAGGAGTATTTTCTGAAATAGGATTCATATCATTAGGAACTGCTGTTGTATCTAAATTGGGAACAACGATTGGTCTCCATTCAGTAGATACATTGAAAATAGGCGATATATTATTATTTACCACATTATTATGCAGATCATCTTTCCTGTAAGGTGTGAGTCGAGTGTTATTAATTTTTATGTTAAAAGAGTGCGGGTTAACAAAATATTTTACTCTTGGATAATAATATGTGTTAGGATAGTTATATTTATATTTCTTAGTCTTAATGTAATCATGGAAATCTTTATTATGCTTCATCTTATCTAAATCAAGTTTCAATTCGTTATATTTTTTAGGTCTAGGTGTTTTAGGTCTCAAAGACTTTCTATAAGTCATCTTTCTTTGGGCTATGTTTCTAGGTTGCGGCACTAGAATCTCTCTAGGCTTTTTGACTTCTTCCTTCGCTTCGATGCTCTTCGACGTGGATACGTCAGAAGTGAGACCACGGAAAGTCGCTGGCATGGCGTCGTAAAAAATGTTAGCGATGGGATCAATGAGACTCTTGAAACTATCGACGATCGGTTCGATGAACTGTAGCAGTTTAGACTTACCATCCCATCTTTCTGACGCCCTGGTGGAGTTGACGAGTAAGGTGGGTGACTGCTGGGACTGCTGCGCACTTGGGTCGTTCTGCTGAAGCAGCTCATGGGTATGAGGTGCTAAAGCTGGATTGTACATCTCCGGCCCGAACTGGGGATTCATCCCACTAACA
The DNA here is from genome assembly GCA_947623375.1 of Apotomis capreana. NCBI lineage: Eukaryota > Metazoa > Arthropoda > Insecta > Lepidoptera > Tortricidae > Apotomis > Apotomis capreana. The sequence goes on from OX392519.1 coordinate 13,505,799, forward strand.
GAGTACGTGTGTTGCGATGAAGCACTCGGGAAATCGATTGGATATTGCGAGTAAAGGTATGGGTGGTTTTGCAAACCGACGCTGGAATGTGAAAAAAGTTTACTTAATCTCTAGTTGAGACGCGTTCTAACGAAAATTCAGTCCGAATTATATGATCTTCATAAAATTCGGACATAATTTTAACTCATACTTAACTACAGTCGTCTGAGTGAAGTCGTGTCACGTCAATGCTGATGCTGCCTTTGTTAAGTCACGTCGTCAATATAGTCCATCTTACCCGTCATAAAATAAATATTGGACGCAGTATGCGTAACACCAATATTCTCAGCCTTTATAAGCTCGAATAACTTAAGTCGCAAAAACGCTAAGATATGGATTTGAATCTAATAAGTTCACTTTCCTTTTTTCTCGAATGACATTCGTCACGGTTTGCACACAGGAATTTGTACGTAATACAGTATAGATGCAGTTGAAAGTAGTTTTCTTTTTAATTCCAGCAAACGGTTTGTCACGTTATCGGGTGAAATCGTGGCAGTATGTGTAGAATGTGTCTATGCGTGTTTGTCGGTCGTTCTACATTTGCTTTACAATTTGGAAAATAATTGGGGACAGAATGTAAAGAATACTGGAAATCAAGTCAGTGCGTAAAAATCAGTCAGGTTTATAATAAAGTGTAGTCATATAACGATTCTTTAAAAAAAAAATTACTTGTAGAGAGCATTCTGACTCAGATCATTCGTCTGTAATGTTATGTATTTTTTTTTTACTCTATTATGTTCAAATACTAAATTACACTAAGTGACTCATCATTATATGACCTTATTTTAAAATAATAAAAATAATTCTAGTTAAAGAAAATCCATTATTATGACTCGTTATTACGAATTTGAGAAAAAAATATGTTACACAATTTTACGAAAGACTTTATAGTGATTTAATTTTTGTATTAGATATTACCCGTCATATCAGTCTCCAGGAATTTAATAAACTTTACGTAGATACTAATGGATTTTCTTTGCCCTGCTTTTATAAATTGATTCATACATAAGATATGCTTTAAAACAAAAACGTTATTAATAATATTTAATAAAAGCATCTACTAGATGTATATCACGATTCTGTGTAAGAACAAAATGAAGTTAGTCCATGAAAGCTGTTTTCGTCGTTTTAAGTGAAGTGAGAATAAATTTATGAGGTAAATTAAGAAATGTTATCGGAGACATAAAATTACGAGTACATCATTCTTTAATGATCTCAGTTTATGAAACAGGCACAAATAGATTAGTCTTGAAACGTTACTTATCTTCCTTTTGAATACTTTAGACATCAATGGCATTTTAGTCTCGTACAGACCGTTACAAAGATAGACGATTTTCATGGCTATGTCAAACCATAAATCTTAAAAAAGGGTTTATTTGCATAATCTTAATTAATTACAGCTTAGTACGAGTATATATCTATTTTGGTTCATTTGTAAATTTTTGACATTAACCATATAATTTAAAATGAGAATATATATCAGGGCATGTATTTTTTTTTTAATTAAGGACGTTGCTGTACACACATGTACCCAAAGGCTATTTAAAAAATATTTCAAAGATACTTATAGGTATCTTATTTTATAGCTAGTTGTTTATTTTACAAAAAAAAATATGACTGCCGCAAAGAAATCGTATAGGTTTTTTTAATTAATTAAGCTTGTTTCATTGATCTAGCTAATATTGTTTTTATTCTACGTACAGGAAATGGACCTGAATGTATTTGATGAGTTTATCCACACAGCCTTGAAAATCTTCACATCGTCCCGAAAACAGAAGAAAGAAATTTCTAGATTCATTTGTGTGAAATTACCGAACTTTGGGTATAAACAAGACCCCAAAATGTTTTCTATGCCGAAGATGTGATGTGAAGATAAGATTTCTTTGAAATTCAGTTGGTCAGTCTTTTACTGAACTTGAAACTTTTGGACAAAATTTTGTTTAATATTTGTCTAATTTTGATTCAATTACGTTAAGAAATGTTTTAAACATTAATACGGTGAATAGAGACTAAAGTACTATGTGTGACCTTACAAACGGTCCGGTAGTTTTGAATTTTTGATATGTTGTCTAGGATGGTTAGTCAGTGTTTAAAATGCAAAATACACAATTCCCCCCCCTCCGCGCCCGCCGCCATATTGAAAAACCGGCACTTTCTTCATACTTTTGCTCATATCTTCCTTTAGGAGCATTTTAGCTAGAAAAAAGCTTCAACAATGTTATAGAGAGTTAAATTTACTACATTTTCTATTTTATATTTTTTTTTCTAGGACAGATAGTTACGGAGATATTCACATTTAAAAAAACGTAATAAATCGCAATTTCCTACTGAAAAACAAACTTCTGGATTATATCTTCGTTTAGGAGCATTTTAGCTACAACAAAGCGTGGGCAATGTTGTAGAGAATTAAATTTACTATAATTTACACCTCAAATTTTGTTTCAAGGACGGTTAGTTACGGAGATATGCACATTTAAAAAACAGGAATATTCGAATTTTCTGAAAATTTCTCAAAATTCTTGGTTCAGAACGCTGTCATTCAGTTACGGACTAGTCTAGGACAAATTAAAACATGTAGGAAATATAATTGCTTACAAAACTCATGTCCATTTTTACATACATTTTCGGAAAATGTGACTTTATTTTTTACATATCTCCGTAATTATCTGTCCTTGAAACAAAATTTGAAATGTAAATTATAGTAAATTTAATTTTCTACAAAATTGCCCAAGCACTGTTCTAGCTAAAATGCTCCTAAACGAAGATATAATCCAGAAGTTTGTTTTTGAGTTGGAAATTGCAATTTCTTAAGTTTTTTTAAATGTGCATATCTCCGTATCTATCTATCTTAGAAACAAAATATAAAAAGGAAAATGTAGTAAATTTCACTCTCTATAACATTGTCGAAGCTTTTTTCTAGCTAAAATGCTCCTAAAGGAAGATATGAGCAAAAATATGAAGAACGTGCCGGTTTTTTCAATATGGCGGTGGGCGCGGAGGGGGGGAATTGTGCATTTTGCATTTTAAACACTGACTAACCATCCTAGACAACATATCAAAAATTCAAAACTACCGGACCGTTTGTAAGGTCAAAATCCTTTATTCACTGAATTACATGTCTCAAATCAATATTTTTGAGAATTTACACGATAATAATTTGCGTCTAAATTCTGTCTGTGGATTTATTATTATGCAATTTGGATTGTCTTTTAGGATTGTCCTTCGGATTCGGCAACAAACGTTTTCATATAATTCTTCGTTGTTATTTATTTTTTTTATTTTCTGTAAAACTATTATTTTAAGTAATATTTGATCCTCTAGGCCTATTTATTTTTTAATAATCTGTATAGATAACGGAAAATAAAAATTATTTCAATGTTATATTTAAAAAAAACAAGGGCAAATAAATAAATTTGAATGAAAATGAAAAAAAGAACAAATAAATTTCTACTCTGCACTTAATTGAAGTATAGATACTTCTGCCCCTTTTTTGCTGGTAGAGAACGCCATTTGGAATTAAGTTCGCTATTTGTACAGACTTTTGGTTCGATTATAAAGCTTGAATAAATAAATAAAGTCACCGTTGTCACCTGAGAACCATCTTAGAAGGTTTTTTCCAGAGACTTCGTCAAAAATGTTTTGCTTCCAAGCTAATAAGAATCTAGTTCCATCATCCCGATAGACTCATGTGTCTCGTGATTTCTTTATGAGATCCAGAGCTGAGGTATTTGTCAAAGAAATACGGTGATTCGAGGTAAAGCTTGGCGAATATTTAGTGACCAAGATCAAGTAATCTAGTATTCGTATATTGTATATGTGGTTTTTGTTAATGTGTTGTTTTTTTAGTTATTTAAATATCGAATACCAACTTGATGTTCCAGTAAAATTTGCGGGCCTGAATCATGAACATTTAAGTATCTATTAATTTTAAAGATAATCTTAGTAGATGCTATCATTAAACCATCATCTTATTATAACTTCTTATGTAACTATGGAAAATCAATTTACTTGCAATGGAGTAGGTAATTTTTTCAACAACTATTTTATCAAAAAAGTTTAGGTCTATATTTTGTAATAGTATCTGTTTTCGTTACATTTTTTTCATGCAAGAACTTTTTTATTTCATTGCAAATACTATAAGCAGACACTTTTACAATTAATACCATGCATCTATCATACTACTAATAGGTATTTAAAACTACAAAAAAAAGGCGCTCTGGGTGACACATGGCTCAAAAACACAGAATTCTTCTTGTTCCTAAAACACCAAATTCCTGAAATAACAGGTCACGTTTCTAAAAGTTTTCAAGTCATAAGGACCTAAGTTATTTAGAAATTAAAATAATTTGTAATGTGTATCTCTCTTAATGATCCTGCCATTCATGAATGTGGTGTTTTAGGACATGATAACCATATCCCGGGGTTTTTGGTGCACAAATGGTTTGACGCTGTTGGCCTAGTGTAAAATTATTTGTAAACCGATATAATAATAACCTATTACAAATCCGAATCTAGTTGCCATAAAGTGGTACTTGAAAAAGCGTCATATTCCTTTTACATTTTTCCCCGATTTACTACAGTTTTATTAACTCCTTAAAAGGAGAAGTTTCGAACAATCGAGCAAGCAACAAGCAACCAAGTGAATCTTTATAGAAAATAGAATCGGACTTAGGACCGGCTATCAGTTTTCTTTATCACAATTAAACGGGTATTAAGGCTTTATCGTAGGTATAGTTTTTCTGATCTCTAAGATCAAATCTAGTCACAAGGTGCAAAAAACGGCATATTTGTAAATTGAAGGTCCTTTTTCACTAGTGCCAGTTGGACATAATTTTGATCTTAGAAATCCATATAGGGTGAGCCAGACGGCACTCTAACCTTCGTCTCCCACCTATAACTACCGCCTGTCGCTTGCTAGATGATATATTCTCGAGCAGTGAGTACTCTTACTCTTTCCCATTTTATTGTAATAAAGTATACTGTATTTTTAAATCTACAGTATTAGTACTAAAAAAATGCTCACCCTTGACCGTATGTCTCATACAGCCGCTTCATCGCCATGCCAACTGTCACCATCAACGCTAGCTTGCTCGCCACAAACGCTTTGAGCGTCAATGCTGTCACCAATGTCATTGCGAAGATGACCGCACCTGCTGACTTCATGCCGAACATGAGGGGTATGACTGCCTGTAGCACCTTCTTCTTTTGTCGCCGTCCTGTAAAGTCAGGGGAATGAATTTATTTATATGTAAAAAAAAAACTAAGCAAACAGGCTATTCTAATACTACTACAGCAGGGCTAGCAAATCTTGCAGCGACTTTGCTTGTCGCGCGACTCAGGACCATCCGTAATGCTCCCATACTCGAATGGATAGTTACAGGTACAGTACCGTAAAACTACCCAACTATAGTCCAATCATCCAACTAAGGTCCAAAACAAAACTCGTTTATTTTTATCATAATCCATATTCTATCAGCGATTTTATACGTTTTATTTAAGTTTGTTTAATTATGTTGTTCACTTGAGAGTTTAGGTATTCGTTAGAGTTGTCATATATTAACGAGTAATTTTCGGATAAAATTGGATCATAGTTGTGTGGACTGGACTATAGTTGTGTAGTTTTACGGTAGCGAAAAAAAATCTATCATACTGAAATATTTTAAATTTAAGTCGAATTGGATCCAAGGATAAAATCCGAATGAATATTGCCAATAGCGTAATAAGTAACTTGTAGTATAGTTAGTGTGTAACGAATAAAAGCATATGTATTTTATTAGCGTAGTTGCAAATATTAACTGAACGGAAAATTAGTGTATAAACGCGTTTTTTTTTAAATGAGACGCATAAGGTCGACAACGTTTTTTAAATAACGATTTGTATAGAAAAATAGATGTTTGATTGGTAACAAAAGAAATCTCAGGTCAGTACTTTGTTATATCACCGTTTGCAATTGTAACAGTTAGGCAACTCCTACTAAATACACTAATATGATAGATTTTTTTCCACTACTGTATTTGTCGCGCAACAAAGAGTCACGCATCACAGTTATGCTAGACGTTCATAGACATGCACAGAGGCGAAATAATCCTACTAGATTGTTTTATCTATACGTAAACTTGAAATCGAGCTACTGTAAAAATTAAATCTAGATGTTTATCTCAAACATGCAATGAAATATTGATATTGTTGTAGTCTCACGTTTCGGGTGCCACGGGCGTATCGAGAAGAGAGGTTTTTTTAATGAAAGTTCAACCGCGAATAGTGTAGGCTGCACCTGACCTGAAACGCCTGCAAATATTGTTTCTATATCATTTTTTTGCAGTTTTTAATTACACACAATCAATAATACCTTATTATAAATATACATATCTAAAAAAATTACATTCACAACAAATGAAATTCTTTTCAAACAACTTATACAATTTTTAAACTTTAATCCTTTTTTTTCTATATCTCTAATATCATCGGGAAAGCCGTCAGCCCATAGTCCAAAATGAACAAATTTTTGGTGCGGATGTTTATTTATTGTACATTTGTATTTTGTAATTCAATATCATTGCTCGTCGTTTTTTACTTTTATTTCATTGCATATTTGACTGCGAAAACCACTATACATACCTCGCCTTATCCCTATCCTATACCTTGATTTCGATAAGTGAATATACTGTTGTACATTAATAATAGCAAACTATACATGATTAATGCTTCGAATTTCCGCTCTTACCCTTAAATAATTTCGCAACTTAGAAATTAGTTTCGTCAACATAATTATAAATTTACTCTAGTGTCAATAATATATTTATTGATATAATTTGGTTAAGAAAGGTAGACGTCTTCGTCTTTGAAATTCGAAATGAGTTAATCTCGTTCGGCTGTCTTATTTAAAAGGTACTTTAGTAAAGGTTCGGTAAAGTTTGATACTTTTACTACCGATGGTTCTCGAATTGAACTAGTCCATCTAGTGCTAACTTTCCATCTTCTATAAGAATGTACTAGAAAACTAAGTGAAACGTCATAAATTTAATGGCAAAAGGTAAATAAGTCCGAGGCTAAGTTTCGGTTGTTTGCTCTTCTGAACTACTTTTGAATCTTCACGGAAAAGGTATGGAGCTCGCTGTCGGCAACTCTAATATCGGCAAGTTTGTTCAAATAACTCCGCAGCTTATGAAAGCAATATTGTGACTGACTGTACACAATAAATATAGGAATACGAAGCCGCCTGCAGAAAACTACTAACCATGGAAATGTTATAATAATGAAATAATTCACTTCATTATTTAAGTGCGGCATTTCAAAAAAGGCAACTGTCATTTATAAAGTACACGTAATACTGCCATCTAGTGGAAAAGTAACAAATTGAAATGTACAGAATACCAAAACCAGCGAAGCGACGTCGATAAACGATAACAAATATTTGTCCTGAAACACGCACAAGAATTCCCCCACAATATTCATTCCTAAGCAAGCACTAAGATACAATTTATCTCATTAAACATATTTTCTAGTAGAAATATTCCATTAGTGACGGTCGAATGGTTATAAATGTCAGATGGATCCGCTAAGGAAAGTGGGGCAAATGCGGTTTAATGAAGTATGAATATTGAGAGAATATGCCATATTATTAAGTCCAGTTACGGATACGTACAGTCAGCAAAGAAAGTGGTCTACCACTTTTGGACTCTATTACATGTAAAATAGAGTCGAAAAGTGGTAGACCACATTTTTGGTTGACTGTACCTATGGCGTGAATGTAGCGAAGAAATTGATTATGATTGTGTTATAGTGTGCGTGCACACAGACCCGCCATTTTAGATATACATGAGGTTTTTGCTTTGTAATTCATTCAGTAAAATTGTATAGCGATGCGTGATGATAAAACAGTAAAAATAAACCATAATGACATAATTATACAAAATTAATTTAAGTAAAAATGACATAGGTAATTATAAAGTTAATCACTAAATATTGCTCATTTTATAGGTATCTGCACCTTCGTCCGCGTATGTTTGTTTTACTGTAGACGGATAAAAAGTATTCTATAACCATCTTTGGTTTGGATAACAAAATTTGACAAAATTTAAAATCATGGCCTCACGGAAAACTGATTTACAATACGAATCTAAACTTTCATTATCGTAAAGGTTCCTTGATTTAGTAACCGCAGTAGAATCTTTTGTTCAAATGAACAAGATCTACATTCATTATTTCAAGCAACTTAATCTTTAACCTCATTATAACCGTAATTATAAAATTTAAATATTACATGATACCGCGTTATATTTCCTTTCCTGCCTTAAAATTACAATACGTAGCAGTAAAAGTAGCATAGCACTGTTTTCTTTTCACTAAGCGGTGTTTATCCTTGTAAAAATACAGGGAGAAAGAATTGAATACGAATAAAATAAAGTGTAATATTTTCAAATCGCAATTGACAACAATTAAAATTTTCAACTAGTGTAAGTTTCAACTAATTTCATTATTTTATTATCACAGATCTCAAAACTTAATTTATATTTGGTTATATACGGACAAAAATAACGGAAAATAATAACAAAACTTGGGCAAGTGCGAGTCCAACTCGCGTATGAAGGGTTCCTTACCATAATCTATAACAAGTTTGTTGTATGGGAGCCCCCCTTAAAAATTTATTTTATTTTATTTTTTGTATTTGTTGTTATAGCGGCAATAGAAATACATCATCTATTCTGTGAAAATTTCAACTGTCTGACTATCACCGTTCTTGAGATACAGCCTGGTGAAAGACGGACGGACGGACAGCGAAGTGTCAGTAAAAGGGTCCCGTTTTTACCCTTTGGGTACGGATCCCTAAAAAAGAAGGGTAAGTACATTTGAGAACCAACGAAAAACAAATAATAATAAAGAGGGTGCGCTCACAACGTAGATGCCGCGTCGTAGTTGCAAGTATTTGTAAGCAACGCAAGCAGACTAAGGTGCAGGTTGGCGGCGGCGGATGGATGCTTATTTCCATATTAAATGCGTATTAGTAATAGTCTGACTGCATGATTTGCTGTGCTGTGAGCAATTACTTGTCACTTCGTTGTTTTAAGAATGTGGAACTTTATAAGTGGTTTTTTTCATCATAATTAAATAGGAATATTTTCGAAAATGTTAAAATGAGGCAATATTAGTTTTTTATCTTTTATAATCAAATTATATCAAAAAAGGCGTGGTTAAAAAGATATATGCTGGCCATTTTTTTTTATTTAAGAATGAAATGAATGGTTGTAGGAATTTATTATTAATTTATTTTTAAAATCTAAATCTAGTTTGAACAAATCACGGAGCACTAACTGAATTTTTGGTTTATTTTTCAGAAATTATCAGGGATAAAACAACGCAACTTAGCGTTTATTCTATCTCTATGCAAAAACGATAACTCGGTATAAAGGGCTAACGAACATAGTAACTGATGTTTTACAAGAATCTTCACGTCCTGAAAAAAAATGATCGACGAAATATTCCAAAAAATCTAACATCAGATAAAATCAGAAATTTTAGTACAGCAATTTTTTACGAAAACATGCCATAAATTTTGTTCGGTTAGTGGATTGTAAAACGATAAAAATACGAAAATGCTTGTTTACTGAAATTTATGGACTCTGATGATCTATTGGGTAAACAACTAAGATTAATTGTTATTTTATTTTATAATGACCTTTTTTCTGCTTTGCTTTATTCACAAGGAGTTTCTATCGATAGGTACGAAAATATAAAGTGTAAACTGCCTTGTAAGTGTGCATAAATTACATTTTAGAGAAACTAAATAGAATATTAATAAGGTTACTAGAATTAATTTAAAATTGTCTTATAATTTTAAACTTTGACATAAATAAGTTCCTGTCAAAATTTTCATTTTCGTGCCTTTGCTCACTGAAACGATTCTAAAGATCCCAAACTCGGCAGGATTGATTTATATATTACAGAGTTTCTACCTTCCAGCTACATCATCAGACCAGCCCCATAGTAACATATTATTGTATCGTCATCAAAGTTCAGTAGGTAAGCAGCTCACCCGGGTATCTACTTTAAAATTAAGTTGTAACATTCCACCCAAATAAACAAAGTTACATACATAAATTGCAATTTAAAATAAAAACTTGTAAAAATGTGCGATTTTTTAAGCGTTTGAACCGTCTCATTAATTTGTCCGCAATATTGATGAAGTCCGTATGAACTGAGGCGCCATGTTCGGTTGTCTTGTAGAAGTCTCGATTTTTTACAATTCCTATCAAAATATTGTTGATTGCTTTTTTAAATTGGCTAATATTGTGGACAATAATCCATGGTTGATACGCTCAAATAATCACGCAAAACACACAAATAATTTTATGCGGCGAAGTTGGATCTGAATGCTCTATTGCAATTTTACGATTATCAATTTATCATGGACGTTCACTTATCATAAACTCTTATTTATTAGGCACTTTGCTTCGTTAAACTCTAAAATGGCAGTTTGACTACCGTAACCATCGTAAAATGCTACAGGAAATTAGGTTTGAACTGTGAAAGTGCGAGCCGTCAGCAGAATAATATTAAAAAAACCATTACTTTTTCAATATTATTCTGCTAACTGTCTTGATATGTCTTGTACAATTTTTTTTGTTGAATGAACGGAAAGTTTGGCCGTGGTTTGGCCTTACAACAACTTGAAATAAACAGGGTTTGTAAAATGTGAGCAAAATTCTAACTCGCTAATTCTAAATTCTAAAATGCTAACCACTGCGCCAACCGCGTCGTCGCGTCGAACCAATATTTGTATGGAGAAAATAAGTAATTATAATTTGCCATTTTCACCATGAAAAAATGCTTATATAAGTTCATTGCCGTCATACAAATATTGTTTTGTTAAATTATAAGGACAGGAAAACCATTTTAAATTTTCATTTGGATTAAAAAACGAAATAAAAAATTGCGTACCTTTGAAATTACATATTTCAGAAAATTGCGTCTTTGTTTCATGTCATATTGCGCTGCTTTTATTCATCTAACTGTACCATGCTGTAGAATTAACAAAAATCGTTATCCCTATTAAATTGTTCGCCTTAGATTTTATCTGAAATCGTAATTTTAACTAAAATGAAGATATATAATTTGACTCAGGATTTTTACAAGTTAATCAATATTTTTTTACCGCTACACTGATCCACTCACGTTTTTTTTTTATATTTGAAAACGATAAAATACTTTACTTTTGCCTAATATATATCTAGTATACCTAAGTACCTAACGATTCTTACTATAATACAACAGCAAACCGCATCTTGAATTAGATTTGAATTGCCTGCCCAATTTTAATAGCAATGTGTTTTATTTAATCACAAAATGAATCAAATCAGGCACAGGCGCTGAAATATTTCACAGCAACAAAGGCAAAAACCACTTAACAAAATATTGTTTTTCAAGCACCCCGGAAAGGGTTTTATCATGACATTAACGATAAGGGGCTCTTGTCACAAATAGATAACGGGTTTTTATAATTATTGCTCCCTTTTCAACCAGGAAACGACGTTTATAAACTTTTATACTTTTACTGTTTTGGAAATATACTCGGATAATGGGTAGAGATTTTATAATATTTTAACAATATGTTTTGAATTTATGTTTCTGTAAAAAAATACATAAAATAATCGAAATCTACGACAACTAAATGCCTGCATAGAGTTGTGTAGCCTTCGACCTATCCGCGAAAAAAATAAGCTGTCAATAATGTCAAACTAAACGTCATTAGTTTTTTTTTAATTAGAGACCAGACTAGGGTAACCTTTCAATTGTGTTATAGTTTTGGCGATATTACATTTAAGAATTAGTAAATTAATAATTGAAAAATGAAATAATTAGAAATCCTAAGAAAAATATGAAAACAGTGAATACGTCGTCTTTCCAAGCGGAGTACAGATAAGTAATTAAATTGAGGTCTTAAAAAATGAAATCTTGTCAATTATTATGGTTTTAGCTTTAGGCAACTTTAATTTTAAGTCTATTGAAATTTAGTACCCCATTTGTAATATAAAATCTTTAAGACTTTGCCTGATATCTACAAAACTTTATTCAGTCACAAAAAGAAAAGTTCTCTTTTGTGCGTGGCGTAAATTCTTTGTAACCTCCCTTATGATGATAACTTGGCGAAGTTTTCTTTGTTTTCCTAATGAAATTGTAAGGCATGAATATTTTATAAGAATTCATTTGTTTTTCTCTTAGCCTTATGTCAGTTTCATAAGTAAATTCGCTGATTTAGCGCAGGGTGTTAGTTTAATGTTTCACACTCATATTATAGTCGAAAACCTCGTGTATACCGGTCGGGCCCTGTAACAGGAGCAATAAATTAAAGCATAGATTCGTCCCTTGACACTAAACAATATTTGTTAAGCAACTTCTGAAAATAACGTACTTATATTAGGTAAATGACATTTTGTAGAATTAAGTTTAGTCAAAGAAGCAATGTATTCCGAAATGTCCGATATTAGTAGAGTGACAGCTTGACATAGCTGTCACTCTACTATGCTCAGGGAATGTCAACGTTGGGCGACATACATTGAAAATACTATTTTATTTGTTTGAAATAATAAAATTTTAAAAACTGACTTTTTATTAAAGTTGCTGAACAAATCCGTGCATGGCGTGAAGAACTTGATAAATCCAAAATGGCAATTGTTCAGGGCGTCGATTTTAAAGTTTGACATTTTCTCCAAAATCCATTTTCATTTTTAACTCGTGTTTAAACCTTGATTTATGGATAATTTTCCGCGATCTTTTCATTTACCTTACGTATTCTAGTAAAATCCTCTTATTTTCTGTGATATAAGACTTATCAACATAGGTACCAACGACTTATCAAGTTATTCCCCATACATTAGTGCCCAAATTGGTGAAAATGTTTTTTAATTTAATCCCTAAAAATCTGTTTTTCTGTATAATTGAAATGTCTAAATTGATTTAAGGGTAATTTTATGCAAACTTTTCAATTATTTTACTTATTTTGGTAGAATCATTGTATTTTGTGAGATATTAGACTTATCAACATATTCACCATAGAATATAGGGTATCAATTAAACAATTCTATCGTTTCTATACACCTGTTTTCTTTATATAAGGCGATTTAAATGGATTATATCGCGTGTGTTCGTTGTTTGAGTCTCCTGACGTTTCGGCAACTATTTTTGATGAGAAAAACACAAATTTTCTGTGCCAAATACGTCAGAAAGGCACAAACAATGAATAATATGATACAATCCGTTTGAATTGTTTTATTTTAGTCACGAAACCCGAAGAAAATAAAATTAAAAGTTATAAAAACATTGAATAAATTGTAGTAAATGAATCGTCTTTAATTCAGTAATGCAAAAGCACTTATTCTACAGAAAAACTAGATGAATTTATCTTATTTTTAACTGGCAACATCTTTGTTTTTCTGATCCAATAAATAAAACTGGTCGATGGTTGACAAGGTACCGGTAATGTGAATGATACATACGAAGACACTGCTAACTATACCCCATGGACCTTAACACGTTGTTCTAAGGTTTATATTATGTTCACAAATGTACAGTTATCAGTGTTTTCCTTTGTACCAGAGTACACCTCAGATGTGAGAATAACTTGACAAATCGAAATATACATTTCGATAAATTATGAATAATTAATTATGTCAACTTATTATTTGCTGTGTCCATCAACCTGAAAATGATAAATCGACATATGAATTTACGGTAGTTGTGTATAATGAGATAAAAGGATATATTCATTTGTTATCGTTAAAGTGTGCTTGTCTTCATTCTAATATCTTGATTTGTCAAGTTACGAACGCTTTTATTTTTTTTGAGAATACGTTGATAAGTTGATATGCAATATTTTTTGTGCCTCATCGCGCTGATATCTCGTTTTGTTAAATAAAATCCGCTAAATACCGAGATATCAATATGATGTCACAGGCCATATCTTCAAAAGTTTACAATTTTACAATTTTGAATTTTAAAATTTTGTGACATTAAACCATTAGCAATACAAATTGTTTACTATTATACATTGTTTTTCTTCCTTCCCTCAAACAAAGACTTTCGCTATCTATTAAGCTAAAGAGACTTAAGATAATATCCTTAAAAACTATACTACATATATGCAACATAGAGCTGCGCATTCGACCGACCCTGTGACTGCTTGGCTGGTCTGGTGAAACATCAAGTAATCATGCCGGCCTTATGTGATACGAAGTCCTCGTATATTTAACATTATTTTTATCTACGAGATCATACGACCTCATGCCATTACATTTAGTTATGTTACCCTGTAACCATACATTTTTATTAATATCTTTCTTCCACCACACATCTTGACCCACAACAAATGGTTGCTTATTTCTAGATCTCTTATTATAACTTATGACATTACTATTTCTAGTTTTATTAAATATATTTTCTACATTTATGATAGTCTTTGGTTGCAAATACTGTGTTCATAGATATCGAGTTGTCATTTTTTTTCCTACAAAACCTTGGCCGTAGAAAGCCATTACGCAAATAAAAAAAAACGTATAAGTCGAGTTATCAAGTTCTTCACGCCAGGCACGGAAATGTTGTTCAGTTTAATGAGTAAAATCTATGTTTTAGTTTTTTGCTTATGTTACAGGACCCACATTGTATACAAGAGAAAATCTTTGAACGCAGTTTCATTTCATTTAAAAACGAGAGAATGTTTCCTTTAAGCAAAAAGAGCTAACTAAGGGGATGTAAGGCAGTTTACATCCAGGGCCCATATTTTTCTCCACACTGTATAAGCCTACGTCTTGGCTCAGGCTATAATAACAATGACCAACGTAGCATACTCATATAATTCTAGTAATCCATACAAATATTATAAATGCGAAAGTGTGTCTGTCTGTCTGTTACCTCTTCACGCTTAAACCGCTGAACCGACTTAGATGAAATTTCGTATGGAGATAGTTTGGGACCCGGGAAAGGACAAAGGAAACTTTTCATCCCGAATAAATTTAGTGTTCCCGCGGTATGAGCGGGTAACACCGCGGGGCACAGCTAGTATTATAAATGCGAAAGTGTGTCTGTCTGTCTGTTACCTCCTCACGCTTAAACCGCTGAATCGATTTTGATGAAATTTGACATGGAGATAGTTTAAGATCCGAGGAAGGACATACGACAGTTTTCATCCTGGAAATTATCCCTAAAAAGATTGAAAAGTAAGTAAGTAATTCATGATGACATTGATGATCCTGTAGGAAATTAATTATTAGACCAAAAGCACAATTGCTCTTACATTTGCTTAGGCGCTTTTAATAATCCCTTTTATTAATTAAGGTGATTAGGTGGATATCTATCGTGTTGTACGACGTTGCTTCCATACTTCCACGTTCCACACGGACGTAGTCGCGGGCAAAAGCTAGTAATTAATAAAACTAATAATGTAACTACCTATTCCAATTTGTCTTTAATAATTACTTAATGTTTTTTATAATAATTTGTATTTTGAAATTTAATAGAATTTTTATAATGTATTGACTTGTAAAATGTTGAACATTTTATTAATAAATGTGTATGAGTATGAGTATTCTGTGCGACGGGTGACCAGAGGGCTGGGTCATACCTATGCCAAAGAATAGCCCCGGTTATTCAGCGTGGTAATGCGGCCAGCCTCTTGGGCGCCCTCCGGCTCGGTACTGATCTGGATCCGTGTTTTATTTATAGTTAGGTTTATATATGTATTACTAGGGGGTGCCCGCTACTTCGTACGCGTATTTTTTCTTTGCCGGAGACGGATAAAAAGTATCATATTACCATCTTTGGATGTACAGCTATGCCTGTACCAAAATTGGTTAAAATTTGTTCAGCCGTTTCGGCGTGATGCGAGGACAAAGGAAATTGTATAAGCAGATGGCGCCAGGTTGGCAGGGCGTCACGCGCCCATACAAAACAATTGACGATCCTACATCACGATATTAAGATTCTTCCTGAAATCATGACCCCCTCCATAAATAAATATATTTTCAATACAACTCTAGAATCTTATACCTAATAGTATAGTTATGTTCTTAGTTTTAATTGTTTACTTTTATTTTTATCTTTAATTTAATAAAATAATTTAATATAATAATTAATAATACTAATAATGTAACTACCTATTCCAATTTTTATTTAATAAAATTACTTAATGTTTTTTTTTATAATATGTAATTTGTATTTTGAAATTTAATAGAATTTTTATAATGTATTGACTTGTAAAATGTTGACATTTTATTAATAAATGAGTATGAGTATGAGTATTTTCAAATTATATTCTTGTTACAAAATGCCTGGCCCTTTTTGCTCGCACACGGCACCAATTTCTGTATACGTTTGTTTGTATTATTGTGTTCGTATGTGTGTGCAAATAAATATTAGTTTAATTTTAAAATGCGATTAGCGCTCGTGCGTGCAGCTCTCCGTGGCGCCACCTATGGTCCCACCGAAAGATCAGCGCTGGCTCTCGAGCTAGCATCTTGCTGAGGTGGGACTGTGGGACCTTTTCGTGGCACAGCCATAAAAATAGTTGCATATTGTTTTATTTTATTTTATTTTATTATAATTTCTGTTACACCTTTTATGTAATTATGTTTTGTGTCTCGTCACGAATAAATGTATTTCTTTCTTTCTTTCTTTTCTTTCTAAAATATATATAAAAAATGAGCATAGACACTTACTTAGGCCGGTTCTTTTCGGCGTTTTGTCTTCTTCGCCTTCAACCTTGCTGTTGGATTTCTTCGGAATTTGCTCCGAAACATCTGAAATTATAATAATAAATATTTAAATTCAAGTTCAGTATCCTGAGCCGTATAATATGTCTAGATAGAATAGGCATAGGTATCTATTAAGGAATGCAAAAGCGTAATTTATTCTTTGGTTATTACCGGTAATTTACTGGTAATCCGGTAATTTACATAAAAAAATTACTGGTTTGCATTCCCTAGTATCTATCCAGAGAGGGAACGCAGCCAGTCTTAGAGCCAGCGCACACTACGGCTTCAGGCCATGACAGTACCTCTCTCTTTTTCTCACTTTGAGTGTCGAAAAGAGACAAGAGTACTACTGTGACAAGAAGCCGTTAGTGTGCGGAGCCAGTTATGGGGACCCTTCCGTCGGTTACGACTTAAGGTATTTAGCTTAAGGTTTAGATTTAATTTAGTGTAGGTTAAGGTTTTATTCATTGTAAATTCATAAGTTTTTTTTTTATACTAGACGAAATATAATTCTGTCAACATTAGTGACACTGAACTAGAAACAGTCCTATTGTTCGGCTTTCCATAAAGAAGCATTTGTCTGCAACTTTTTACCAATAACTGTTTAATATAAGTCAAAAATAAAACATAAAAAATAACAAACTTGTAGATTAAAACCCTAAAAACCAAACTAAGATTAAAATATATTTATAAAACTAAGACCCCTCAGCATTCCAACCCTGTATGACCATGGAAAGCCTTATATTAAGCATATCTAAATGGTTATTGGTATAAATAAAGTTACAAACTTTCGCTCTTATGGTAAGGCACAAAATAGAACCTCGTACTAAGCATTGGCATATTCATTCAAATGTCATCATGTTGACGTCCCTCAGTGCAGTGACAATAGCAAAAAACCGGCCAAGAGCATGTCGGGCCACGCTCAGTGTAGGGTTCCGTAGTTGCTCATCCTTCACAATAAACTGCTGTTTTAAGCCCGAGGTTTAAGTTAAGAAAGATTTTAAGCTCTATAAAAAGGTCGTAAACGCCCTAGAAACTGTAATCACTTCACCTTCTGGAAGTCAACTTACGTCCTTTAAAAGAAAAAATATGAAATCTGGCGATAACTCAAAAACGGCTCGACCGATTTTGTTGAATATAGTTTTCATTGAAAGTACTTATAAGGCTTCATTTACATGAATTTTTCCGAATTTTTTTGATTCGTGGTTGAAAAGTTAGAGGGGGGGGACACTATTTTTTTTGTTTTTGAAGCGAATATTTACAAAACTGCTGACTTTATCAAAAAAAAATGTTAGAAGACCCCCATTATTTTTACAAGACCTATTCAACGACACCCCACACACCAGTGTTGAAAAGAAAAAGAAATCACCCCCACTTTAGGTGCTCGAGAGGTACCCGAAAAACATAAAATTTTCAAATTTTTATTTTACCGTTCTGTCGGCGTTATACATACACATACTCATACCAAATTTCAGCTTTCTAGTACTAATGATCACGGAGCTAAGCCGCGGACGGACAGACGGACAGACGGACAAACGGACATGGCGAAACTATAAGGGTTCCTAGTTGACTACGGAACCCTAAAAAGGAGAGTAGAACACGCGCACCGAGAGTTCCGTACGAACTATGAAAGCTTAACTTTACCTTTAGAAAACTGTACTTACTTTAAATAAAGATATTTTTTTATTTAATTACAAGTATAGTTTTCAGATTTTTCTCTATACCTACTTGTAGTTTACGACGATATTACTTGCCACATTTCATAGTTCTAGGTCATAGGAAAATACCATAGAAATTTTTATTTCCTTGACACGGTCAGAATTTTTTTTTTTTACAACTTCAAGGCACTGTAGACAAGAATATATTATATATACGATATAGTGTAGTGACTTGAAAAAAACCGATTTATGTCATGGGATATCGTTGAATTCTGTTCCCGATGTTTATGTAGAAAGGCCAATATAAAACAACTCTCAGGAACTTTTGTCTCAGTTTATACCTAAAATTCCCACGAACCCTAAGTCCCCGGCCCTTAATGCGACTAAACATTACGATATAAGTACCCCAATTTATTCTTAGCTACTCTGAAAATATTGGACAATATATCAAATAAAATATATTGCAGACGCTTGTCATTTACACTTTAGCGACGTAACTTATCATACCATTTGCCATCCAAATAAACATCTTAATGAAAAAGAAACTGTCATACCAGTAACTTCGATTACAGCACACCTAAAGTAGACATATAGTGGAGAGGTCAGACACATATGTATCAATAGAAACCCTCGATGATGACGACCTCAATGTTTGATTTAACCTTAGGGCAAAAACCAGTCTAAAATAAATAGAAGCCTCTTACACTGTATTCGCTGCTAGAATATAATAAGCTTGTATTGCAAATTTGTAACACATAAAAAAAGTCCGAGCATTGCCCTTCGCTCGCATCGGATCGCACCTTGTGGCGAGCTACGGGTGAGACATATGTTCAGCAACCTATATCATAGATTGCCACACACAGCTTTTAAAGTTACCAGTGAGAAAGCTTCGAGTTTACAAAAAAACAATCCTCCCTGCTCGGTTACTAGATATTCATTTAATTAAATCGGATTACATGGCGGAAACTTTCCGCCGGAAAGTTGCAGGTTGTACGCGGCTTATGAAGTTTCCGACAAATTGCTTGTGTGGATGTGACGTTACAGTGCCTACGGTTACCGCAAATGTACGCTTGTATACAGTAGCGTAAAGACATTGTAGAAAAGAGTAGAAAAAGTTTTTCAAGATAACACATCATTACAATATTAGGTACCTAAGTATTAAAGACTTTGTACTTTAAGAGATGTGCATTCAAAATAGTCTCCACTCGGCAACGCTGTTGGCTTTGCTAGGTGTAGCAATGCCCACGGCGCTGGTTTTCTGTGGAGCCAGAGGGAAGGTCTCGATTATGTTCTGTTAGTTCTCTTTTTGAACTAATTCGCATTCTATAAAGGGACCTCGAGACGGTCAAATGGTTTGATTCAAACCTTACGTGTTTGATGAAACCGTTTGACGTTTGAAAGGTTTTCAAACGGCACTGCACAGTTTGGTTCGGTACGCCGCCAAATAATAATAATAGCAACGAAGTAACCTTTAATTTGGCATTGTCCAATATACTGGACAAAACCGATGACCCTCTTTTTGTATTTTTTTCAATCGTTTGAACTATCGAACCAGGATGAGGCTTGAATTATGGAACTTTAGTGGTTCTTTGATGGAACTTTAGTGTTCTTTGTCAAATTAAGGGTTAAATTTCAGTATCTTCGTCACGCACAAGCCCACACTAAAATACAGCGCAAAACTAAGCCGAGTTTGTTCAAACGCATCGAAACACCATCAAACGGCGGAACACAACAAAACGGTGAAATTTCATCAAACATCCTCCAATCCTATTAATGTTTGACTAGTTGTTCCAATTAGCTTTGTACACTATCAAAATGGTTTGAGTCAAACCTAACCGTGTCTGAATCAAACCATTCGACCGTCTCGGGGCCACTTTGATTTCAAATTTCAAGCCCTCCCTGTTCATTATCCCTGTCATTACTAGTTAGTTCAGTTGATTTTAGATGTCAGCGGTCCTATGATGGTTTCATTTATCGCGCGATAAATAAGTGACAAAGCATCCGTCACATGTTTTGATAAAATGCGAGTGTGGTACAGATGCTTTTATCACTTATTTATCACGTGATAAACACAATCATCATAGGCCTCTGATCATCTTTTAGCTCAATACCATAATAAATTTCTTAAGAAGTAACAGTAAAAGTGAATATAGGCTTGTGATTGTGACTTATTATTATTTTGCCAAACGTTTTACGTGTATCCCGTAGTTTCTGTTATCCTATTATTCTTGTTGTCTGGTATCTACCACAAAGCAAACCTAAATTGGGTCTTACTTTTTCAATATTTTCCAAGTGATGTTCTAACCAATATCACTAGCTTTTGGATTATCTTAAAATTCATATGTATATTTTTACTCGTTTTCTCAAAATTTTCTTGACAGAGTGGTTATTTAAACCTCTGATAGACAATTGGTGTATTATTATTTAAGAGTTTCACACTTGTCGGTGCAGTTCTCTACACTCCGTTCTCCTTAACGCCAGTTCTTTGACTCCTCTATACGACCCGACGTCTGCCTTTTTCTTGATCTGGTCCAAATAGATAATCCTCGGCCTTCCTCTTCCTCTCCTTCCTTAAATTTGCCCCAGGCAATTAGTATGGAATAGTAAACAAGAATAACCCAGTTACTGCCGATTCTAGTACAGTACAGTTTTTCTTTCTTAATTAAACTTTGTTTCATTATTTATAAAAAAAAAAGTGGTATTTCCACATAAAACAGAATCGATAAAAAGATTCCATAAAATTGTTTAGAACGGCGCCATCTCTCTCGAAGTCTTACAGGTACACTATTGTAAAGCAATGGGGACAGGGGATCGTGCGTGTAAAGCGCGCATCCTAGGGTATGGCTAAGCATTTCAAAACACATATGACGCAGAGGGCGGTCCAGTAGCGTATGAATTATGGAATGAAAGATTTGGTGTGATTGACGTAGCGATCTAATAACTCAGCTGCAAGAGCAATACGCCGGAGACGTAGAGGTCGCAGGTTCAAATCCTTCTTAGATTGAAGTGGATCGCATTCAATTTTTCTTTCTTAATTTACCTTTGTGTCATTATTTATAAAGAATACGCAGTTACTGCAGATTTTGGTACACTATGCCCGCAATATCATAATCCAACATTAGCGTTATTATATTTTGTGCAATATATCATAACTATCATAAGCGCCTGAAGCGCCACATTGCATCCACCAAAACACCATTCGTGACTTGTGAGCAACATTAGTTTTCGCAGACAAGTACGTTTCTTCTTTATTCGTACTAGCGAGTTATTTCTTGTGAAATATAGGGGTATAATCAAATAATGTTAGGCAGCGTTTTAGTTGTTCCTGATATAATTAGACACGTGTTAGTACACACACACAAGGTAGGTATTAATTATAATAGCCGTATTATCGGTTTAACATTCAATTTGTGAAGCATTATTGAATTGATTTGAATTGAAGTGAATTGTGGTTTGTATTTAATCTATACTATACAGAAAAGCGCACTCCAATTGCAATTCGTAACTAGTGTAATGGCGTCAAAGTTTATATTATTAATAAGAACTAAGTTATTTAAACACATGCACAAATTTGAGCTTTAACCCATTAACACACGTTGCAAATTGTATGTAACATGTTTTTTAGATGCGACCATACATAATAATGTATGTATTAATGGAATCAACCACAAATATGAGCTACACCGAATAATTTTAACCGTCATATTTGATTTGTCGAACGTGTGGCTGTAGCTTAAAATAAAAGAGAAAGTACAGTTGACAATAAAACGCTTCCTCTACACCAGCCTACCTCCATCCTTCTACCGTTACGGAGATGCCACGACTTTGCGCGATCAGCGGCGCGGCAAGGGGTTGAGCGAGAGATCGCTACCGCTGCCGCTGTCGCGCAATGTCGGTGGTATCTCCATTACATGTCGTAAAGCTTAGTCCTAGCTTCTTTAAAAAAACGGCGTGACGTTAGATTGTAATCAAGTGATCATAGCCTTTTCTCGTAAAATAACACAAGGCACCTCGGTGCTATCGGTCATCGGTGGTGAGAGTCCGTATTCTTCAAGATCATTTAAAAAGTGGCGACGTACTGACAAAATAAAATTCAGGCTAAAATAATACTTCACTCGAACACAATGAAAATCGGTAAAATTGTTATTGGTCAACTGATATTTCGATAATTTTAATAGAATAGATGCCTTTTTTTAAATATTAAAGACCCATCTGCATGTTCTATTGCGATTATTAATACAATTTTTGACGTTTGTAAAGTATAGTGGACTCTTTGCAAAATAATATTTCTGTATATCATTATGGTGTCACGTATATTAATATTATTATTATGATTAAGGAGCCAACATTTAAATGTTAATTTATTAAAATTTTACTATTCAACTGAATTTACAAACCAAAATCATCGTGTAGAGAATCAATAACGTGTTCACTCAAATATATTACACAATTTTAATCTCTTCTTCATTTAAAGTATGTAAAAACGTTTTCCAAAGGTTAAGTTAAGTTTATCGCTTAGTAAACTTTATCTTTTCATTAGATTATTATGCAGTGCATAAGTTCGTATGGAATCCTCGGTGTGCGAGTCCGACTCGCACTAGACCGGATTTTTTTCTTATAAATGATTTTTCTACACCGCCCTTATTGAACAGGAGGTAAATTATATCAATATACTAAATTATAGCCTCTTGATTGTACAAAGGAGAGACGATGAACTAAGTCATTATGTTTATAGTTGGAGTGACAAAGAAATATATTAAACGTGACAGATAAATTCAAATGACCTAGGCCCTAGTTCAGAAAGGTGTAGTAATATCACCAATTCAGCAAAATCTTGGCTTTACTGCGAACAGATTAATATTTTTAGGGATCCTTACGTAAAAGGGTAAAAATCGGGACCCTATAAACTACTGTTAGTCTTTCCGTCTGTATATCACCAGGCTGTAGCTCGTAAACCGTGATAGCAAGACAGTTGAAATTTTCACAGATCAGGTATTTCTGTTGCTGACAGAATAAAGGAGGCAGGGCATTCATCCCCATAACCTGAAGCCTAAATGTACTGGTACTGTTCCAAAGGAATTTTCTCCCGCAAACGCTCAGGCTATGGAATGAGCTCCATGCTGAGGTTTTCCTGACTGATGGAGTTCTTTAAAAGAGGAGTAAACATATTTTCAAGGGTCGGCATCACGCTTGCGAATCTTCTGGAGTTTCAAGCGTCTATAGGCTACGGTAACCGCTTACCTTCAGGCGGGCCGTTTGTTTGCCTCAGTGGTATAAAATAATGTCGACACTTATGGCATCTCGTTGCAAAAACATACATTTTATACCGGGTGTTGCCTGTTATAGGAGCAAACAATTACACATTGGCACTGTGTTTGATGTAGATGAAGAAAACAATGTTGAAGCTCCAAAAAATATTTACCAAACAAGCCCTAAAAGTAGGTTACCATGGAACGTTGTACGAGGCGCTGGCTCAACGCCAAAACATTTATCAAAGCCTAAACGACAAACTGATATTTTAGGTTAAGATCCCACTGCCAATCCAGTCCACTTATAAGTTTTTCTATTACTTGTGTGATAACAGATTAGCTCCTGGTTATCTGCAAATTTCCTGACTGTCTCTTCGTAACCGTTTACAGCGTACCGCATCGTAATGTACCTACATATAAATAACAAATAATTAAAAGTTTTTAACCCTTTATGAACAGTACGTCGAGCGACTTAAATTAGAACTAACATACGGCACCACGTCTGTGAACAGAGGCTTTTATTTTCGCAAAACTGCCGCTCCTTCTACAACCGAACATTTTGTGTTTTTAGGGTTCCGTACCCAGTCCCAAAGGGTAAAAACGGGACCCTATTACTGAGACTTCGCTGTCCGTCCGTCCGTCTTTCACCAGACTGTATCTCAAGAACGGTGAAAGAAGAAATAGCTAGCCACACTAGTACAGTTGAAATTTTCACAGATGATGTATTTCTATTGCCGCTATAACAACACTTACTAAAAATAAAATAAAATAAAATAAATATTTAAGGGGGGCTCCCATACAACAAACTTGTTATAGGTTATGGTACGGAACCCTTCATGCGTGAGTCGGACTCGCACTTGCCCAATTTTTTATAGTACAATTTATATAAACCTCGTGCCGTGTTTGTTACATTTTTATCTGTAGTAAGTTTTATCATGGTAGGGTGTCAGGTGCAAAAATTCGCGGTCGAATCTTAACCTATTTCTGGAGAATATTCATATATACAATTTAATAAACCCGTTTATTGTATCAATAGTCGATGTCGATAAAATAAATTTCGTTTACGATATAATTTATAGCTTCTAGCATGTCATCGGTAACGTAAAAGCCTATATTATTAAATTGAAGTTCTACCCATTTCATGTCCTTCATGGAGTAGTCATAATGCTTTACGACATTTAGGATAATAATCTCATGAGTAGATTCTGGCAAAAGGAAATTATTATACTAATCGCCCTATTATATTGTATTTTAACAAGTGATGATTTATTTGAAATTTTGCAATATAAGTACAACTGTAGTTTGATGCTTAAGATGATCATCAACAATCTGTCCTAAATAACCGTTTTGACATTTTCTTTGCGTATTTAAGAGGCCTTATTCTTTTTAAAATGCTGATTGTTTTAGACATTTTTCTCTATGATCAAAGATGTTTCCCAAATCCTAATATAATTATTATAGATGTTACTAACTAGAACAGGGCTATTAAGTTTTACGAGTTGGTATATAACTAATATTTGAAAACTACAGTTTGAATTTTTCATTGATAATTTTTGTTTCCAATACTACTCTAAATTGCCAAAATTCACGCGGAAAATTAGTTTTTTCAACTTATTTTCGACTGCACGCAATGAAAGCATGAAACAGCTATGTTACTACCTAGAACTCGGCGAAAAGTATTATTCACTCAAAAAGTTGGTTAAAATTATCACTACAATTGTCATAAAATGAAAAAAAAAAAATTTTTTAGGAAATTGCGCCTCTTAATCATAATGTAAAATCGGAAATGATATTCAAATTCCTTTTAAAACGTCAGTTTGACAAAACTCGCAGTTCGAAGACCAAAAAACAAACTTAAACTGTTATGACTGTGACCAAGAAATGCGTTACGTAACCAGGCGAAAGAGACTGGGAATTGGACCCGGTACCTCTGGATTACAGTTCCAAAGTGTTAATCCAGAAGTACCGGTACCGGTACCGTGTGGTACCGGGTTCGAATCCCGGTCTCTTCCTAGATTACGCATTTCAATTCTTCTTTGCGCTTTGATCTTTGTATCAATGGTACAATACAAAAATTGTTGTGTACCTACCCACATTAAAAAGAATAAGACATTACATGTTTCATTAATCAATATAAATTTCTCCTTTAATTTCCCAGAAATTTTCTGTGCCACTTCCCACAGCTCGCGTGCTTACGCTCAGTAAGAGAACGCTAAATAATTCATATCGGCTTACCCACTAATTACTCTAAACTAGATAAATAATACAGGATGTGATGAATTTGGCTTTTTCATTTCATCGTCGATGAACACGCAATGGAAAGCATAAGGATAAATGCCACTGTTTATTGATACAGTGGCATTTGTCAAAGGCTTGGTACAATTTAGGATAAATATTTATGAAAAAAAAAATTTTTTTTTTCGATAAAACTTGCTAAGGGTTTTTTAGCTGCAGATCATTCATTTTTCTTTGCCATGGTTTGTTTGTTCAGCTGACTTATGTGGGGTGCATTACCAATTATGCTATCAAACCCACTAGCATCGGATTTTTCAACCAGTTGCTCCATTTCCACATGCCTTTGAGGCGGCATCGTAGCGCCATCTACCGTAAAGAGGATGTCTTCATGTTCGCCACCTTCGTCTCAAATTACGTTAAGAAATCGATAGGTGTCGATAGTAACAATGCGCTACACCCCAACTAATCAATTCGGCTTCTGTATCAACATTAAGACTGCACCGAGCGAAATGTCAAAAAAGGCAGTTGCCGTTAAGTAGACAACGTCGACACTATACTAGTTGTTTAATCGATTTCTAAACTATATATACCTATTATTCACTTCGAAAAATGTGATAACAACTTCTCCGTGGAAATTTTTTAAGATTATTCATATTTTACCCTAGAAAACTAAGTAAAGTTGGACGAAAATTGTAAAATCGTAAGCAGGCGTTAAGTGTTTTTAGGGTTCCGTAGCCAAATGGCAAAAAACGGAACCCTTATAGATTCGTCATGTCTGTCTGTCCGTCTGTCCGTCTGTCCGTCCGTATGTCACAGCCATTTTTTTCCGAAACTATAAGAGCTATACTGTTGAAACTTGGTAGGTAGATGTATTCTGTGAACCGCATTAAGATTTGGATGCAAAAATAAAAATATAATAATAAATATTGGGGGCTCCCCATACTTAGAACTGAATCTCAAAAAATTTTTTTTCATCAAACACATACGTGTGGGGTATCTATGGATAGGTGTTTAAAAATGATATCGAGGTTTCTAAAATATTTTTTTTCTAAACCGTATAGTTTGCGTGACAGACGCTTCCAAAGTGGAAAAAAGTTGGTCCCCCCCCTCTAACTTCTAAAATAAGAAAATTAAAAATCTAAAAAAAACATATGATGTACATTACTATAAAAACTACCAACGAAAATTGTTTTGAACGAGATCTAGTAAGTAGTTTTTGTAATACCTAACTTTGCACCTAATTTATATGGGGCGCTATACATACCAGGTGCAAACTTAACTTTACCACTTAGGGATGGAAAGTGTTTGTACGGAACCTTCGGTGCGCGAGTCCGACTCGCACTTGGCCGGTTTTTTTATACTTTTACAATGGAAATCTATTCTGATTTTCAGTTCTAAAAAAAGATGAATGTTTACATTACAATTTGTCCGCATCAAATATTTCAATTATTGTTTGGTATAAAAGGTCCTGATTTATCAAAAAGTGCTTTTAAATTCTATATACATTTTTACTACAGGGCCGCGCGCCGATCTAAATACGCATTCCCCGCGCTCTATGGTTCAGTCGCTAACACTCGGCGCAGTCTTAAGTTTACGCTAGTATACAAAATCATTGAGACATTTTCTTGATAATGAAACATATAAAAATTATATTATATTGTGTTGCCTGTTTAACCCCCAATATTTAACGTTAGTGCCTGCCCACTGAGATTCCATGAAATATGATGGCAATTTCTTGTGCGTACATCTCATTCATCTCATATTTTTATCTGGGAGCAAAATTGCTTGTCAAAGGAAAGAAATAGTTAAGCATTAAAAGATCAAAGATAAGAGGAAATGTACTTGTCAAAGGAAGATGTTTTAGTCCCAATTTATTGATGACATGAAATATGTTGTCTGTCGTGTTTTGATATTTTTTGGGTTATTTCTGAAAGGTATATTCCTTACGGGTCGAGTTAATCAACTTGTTTAATACAGCAATGTTAAAAATGTATCTTTATGTCTTTCTTACGATGTCTTTGATTTTTTTTAATTGGTAATCTTTATATAATGTTGGAAGGTCTATGATTTTATAGTCTGAGCTAAAATATTTTTTTTAAACATGGTTTCTCACTTAATAAAAAAAGTACCAAGTTACATTTTGCAGGAAAAAGGTACCAACTTGAGAAAATATAAAGAAGAAAAGGAAATACGACAAAGAATTAATCATGAAACGTAATAACTATTTATATAACTACAATTCCGATGATAAATATAATCAATTTGAAATACAATACTCAATAATCGTAAATAAATAAAGAAACAACCGACAACAACCAACAATATCCTTCGAACACAACAATAACTATCGAAAAGAAAATAAAACAAAGAATGATCGACACACGTTATCCTTTGGTGTATAATACATTTCTCGAGAAGGTTTCTCAAATAAACGTTTTGTCAAACGCAACAAAGACACGATTGTGGTCATGACGTTGTGTCACAGTAAATAGTCAGCCAAAGCAGTATTTCGACTAGGTTCTATAAATACCCTTTCTGGACCGATACCACATTTACGCGCGACTACGGCGCTTGTTGTTTCAAAATATTTTATTGACAACAGTAATTAATATGAATATATTGGAAATGCTGGAAACTATAATATCTTCCTAGCTTTATGGAGTACCTGGGCCTAAAAAAATTTCTTTACCGGAGTGGGGTAAAAAGTTTCAAATAACCTTTTCTGGATGTTCAGCTGTCCCTTTACCAAAATTGGTTTAAATTTAGCCGTTTTGGCGTGACGAGCGAACGAAGTTTTTTTTGACAAGTGAGGGCGCTGAACGGCTGGCAAGGATTTATACGATACAGGATCGAAATTTAAATTTTTCCTAAAATAATGACCCCTGAAATAAACCATAAAAAATCAACCATATAATAATGGCCCATAGAAAATCAATCTGCAGCACAGAATAGTATAATAGTACTCGTATAGATGATGGTTTTACTTAAGGTTAAGTTTTTCGATTTTGTAATGGGCTGACATGATTCGAATAAGAATCGATAACTATGCCATCTCTTCTCAATTTTCTGATTAACATTATTTACGCCTCATAAGGCCAAAACGGGTAGGTCAATTTGAACCTGTTTTGAATGCAAAGATAACGGAATTATAATAGATGCTTAGAAGATATTTTTACCTTATTAAGCAAAGAAAAAGGGTCACGCGGACAAAACTGTAACGGTACCTTCTACTGAAGCTATATAATATATCTACTGTGGTTGAGTTCCGTCCGGCACAGAACATTTATATTGATCAGTGGACCGGTGATATGTAATGGGAAACAGCAAAGCTAATGTCTGCTTACAACGGGAAACTATTTATTAGTTATTATAGAGTTATTCTGATTTATTAAATGAGGATAATCTACTGAGCTGGTGGTTCCGGGTTCAAATCCGTAAAGTTGTTTAACCTAACGTTTTGTTTATCGAGGTGGGTCTTAACTATATTTGGAAGATGTAATAAATAACAGTAAGTAGTATTCGTGATTTTTATCTTTTTTAGGAACTAATGAAGTTATGAAAGAATCTCGGCCAAAATTGTATCTTTGAATTCAACATTTTGTTTTGCTATGTTTAGTTTTAGTATTGTTTTCTATACCACTCATAGAATTAATTACCTTTCCGTGTATAACAATGTTATAAAAATATATTACCTATTTAAAAGATAGTATTAAAATTGTGGGGGGGACTTATTTGAATAGCGCGGTTTGCTTGAAAATACCCAGGATATTAATTTATCAGGAGTTTATTATTAATAGGTACATTTGCTTACAAAACGTACTGTTCAATGAGTATTTTACAACTGACATTGTAATCAATAGAAACAGAAACGTAGCAAATACCAATTCAGAATAGCAACATGTTCTAGATTACTTTAAC
This sequence comes from Apotomis capreana, assembly GCA_947623375.1. Taxonomy (NCBI): domain Eukaryota; kingdom Metazoa; phylum Arthropoda; class Insecta; order Lepidoptera; family Tortricidae; genus Apotomis; species Apotomis capreana. The sequence goes on from OX392519.1 coordinate 13,535,640, forward strand.
AAAGTTCTAAACCAGTATATTATAGATAAAAGGTTTTATGCCCAATATCACAATAATCATTCCAATAAAAATATCATTGCATATACCTATTATGTCATAAGTCATAAAAATGTTTTCTAGCGAATTTACGAAAATTGAATGCGATCGTTTTATGGAAAATATAGAATAATAATTATATTTCTCTTTTAATGAAATGTCTTAAACAGATGAATATCCAATTGGCAATAGTTTATTGAATCAAATGTGACATCAAATTACAAAACAACTAAACTTTCTTTTATACTCGTATTTATCTATAGTTTTTAGTATTGTAAATATATTGTCATGTATGTGTTTATTTTTAAATAATTATGCAATTATATTCTTCTGTAGTTTGTAAGTTTTGAGCATAAAAAAGCCCGGAGACGCAATAAAGAATGTTAATGAAAAAAAACTATACTCGAAGTGAAGGAGAAGAAGAAGAAGAATTATAGGCATATTACGGGGCATTATTAGAGATTGATGATAAGACCGCCTGTTGTCTACCGTTATAAATTGTTTTGTTTCCTTTTTGTAAAGTTTTATTGGTGCGCTATAAAGTATCATAGTTGTTATTGTTAACTAAACGTTAACACGTTCACAGCGAAACAGGTCATTTTGACCCTGTTCTGAACTTTCGCCTGGTGCGGTGACCGAAATACGCGACTTTGCGCTGGTGCGAAGGCCATAAAGTTGTGATATTTAATTTTTTTTATATAGTCAAGTATACATTTAGATTCGTCATTTTATAATCTACCCGACAACATATAAATTAAGTAACAGGCCACATATGACCTGTTCGCACCAGATTAAAACTTTTGTTATTCAGTGCGGAACAGGGCATATATGACCCGTCGTGTAGGGCCCTGTACAGCACTGCACGTAAGTACAGAGTGCATTAGTGTTGTTACCCTGCTATTAGTACGCACGTTTGTTTCTGTTTATACGTAAACATGAATGGGTCTAAAATGCGGTCTCGTAGAATGTTGGACAAAATTTTTAAGAAGCTGGAACAAAGACAAAGTTCGCATATTGGAACATGATTAAGTTAGAACCTCCACGTCCCCGAGTGGCAGTCAACCATCGTCGGCGGTTCATCTAAGTACGGAAAACGAAATTGAAATACCCTCAAACGCATCACAAAAATGACGTATTTACATGAGTCCATCATCTGGTTGCACATGTAACAAATGTAAGAAAAAAGTAATACATTGTTTCGATATATTTATTTGGTTTATCTTTCCCATCACTACTAAATCATCGACATTTTTATCTGTGCCAGTCCTGGCTGTGCGTTACAAGTCAATTTAGACTTGTTAATTAATTCGTCTATAAAATCTCAACGAACAGTCATCAACTTCGGCGAAGGCAGTATAAGGTAGACTCATTATTAGTCTAAACATTGTTATAATTAAATTTCATATATATGTATTTAGTAAAGACATTTTAGGTAAAATATAGAACCCTTCTTACAGGCTGTAATTGACTTGTACCGCACAGCCAGAAAGTTCAATATACAGGACTCTCATGGGTTGTAACGCACTGAGAGCGAGTTCACAAAATGAAGCTTCGCATTGAACGTGTTAAACAATAGATCTAACAAAATATTGCATCTTTAAGAGTAATATGATTATTTTTGTTAAGTAATTTAGTGCGTTATTTGGAAGAGGGGGTCTCCTGTCACCGATATTTACTATACTTACTAGGAGCACCCAACTTTTGTAATTTTTGCGTACATTCCTGTTCATTTATCAGAAATAAACATTTCATTTTAATAAATAAACTAGCGACCCGCCCTTGCTACGCACGGGTGCCATGCCGATAAAGAGTATGCATGTATTATACATATAATCATATAAACCTTCAACCTCTTGAATCACACTATATATTAAAAACCTCATCGTCACTACACGAATGCACGAGGAAGGCGGCAATCAGAGAAGAATGGCGGCGTGTTGTGAAGCTTGCCACTAACATCTGAAATGATGACCACGACCATTCTGCCAAGAGTGAAACCGACAAAGAAGAAGAAGATTAAAAACCTGTATCAAAATCCGTTGCGTAGTTTTAAATATTTAAGCAAACGTAGGGACGTCTGACAGACGTCTGTCTGTCCTTATGTATGCTTCTCGTGGTCACTGAGCCATACAATACATAGCCTGATTTCCAGTCATGACTTACCTTTAAGAATTGCAGAAAATTGCAAGCGGGCGGTAAAAAGATTTGACTCGGTGTTTTGGATGATAGAACAGACAGATATGATGCAGCATCAACAAAACGCTTGTTGCTTTACAATCCTCATGGCCCTTAGGTTTTAGTGACTAAAGGCCAAAAATCTTCTTCCAACAGTTCCAACTATGATTAACTATGCTCGTGGTCACTTGAGCCATACAAATTGAATTATATCGTTACTATCACATTAACATCGCCAACTATCTGTTACAAACACATTCAGTATAAACCAAGCGTTATTGTACCTTAAGTTCCATAGAGAAAAGGTCCCATATATAAAAGCTTTGCTTCATACAATATAATCGTATGGTTGAACACGAGTAAAAGTCATTGTATTGTTTTATGAAGTGATTTTCTAGCTCAGTAAGGTTAGTCGTGGTCATCGCCTTTAAGGAGGCAATTGCATCTTTTGTTGACGTTATTTAAAAAGTACCAACATTATGAGGTTAGTAAAATTCCTAAGAAATACACATTGCAATAATAATAGTGTTGTATCCGAACGCACCCCAAAAACAGAGCTGTTCGAATGTCACTTTTTGACAGCTTTCTTTCCTCTGAATTACGACACGGGAAACATCGATTCGACCCTCGTATCATTAAGATATAATTTTACCTATTAATTACTAACATAAAACTAATAATAATAATAAACCTCGAAGACTTCAAGACATTATTTCCTTTCAAAATCCTACATGGCTCAGCCGGTAGGATCTTCAAGACAGACTTCGAAGATTTGAAGACAGTATTTCATTGCAAAATTCTTCAGCCTATACGATACGCACCCAATTAAGGTTAGACGCTTTTAGGTACCTATAATGTCAACTAAGTACTTTTAACTGCCCTGTTTCCAAGACTCTTAAAGGACGCCGTGTGGGTAGAGTTAAGTAAAATTAATTACGCTACTTAAAAAAATGTTATACTCGTACTACTTTCAATAGTATTGGAAACGATGGTGTTATATATGTCGCAGTTGGATTGTATAATCCGCTGTATTACATTACGGATAGCTGTTATCAACAGGGTTCGGAAATTCGGATCGATATTTACCTAAACTTTGGCGGCGGCTTTGTTGTTCAGTTGTAGGTATAGGCGGCTTTTTTTGATGTATGAGTGAGAAAGCAATAGGATTTTGTCAACTTTAGGTAAATACCTACCTATCCGAATTTCCGACCCCTGGTTATCAAAAATGTCGTTTTGAAATTCGGTGGTTCAACGATTAACCGGATTAAATGCGGCTGAATGAAAATCCGCCGGAATGTATTCGGCGCCATACGTTCTTCAACATAGCTTGCCACAATGTAATACAGCGAGTCATTAGCCGCCTCTTCTATAACCTAACCTACTTTACTGGGTTGGCTCTGGCGCTTCGCCGACCGCTTCCGCGGTACGCTCGCTTGACTCGCACGCTGTTGTTCTCGCAGTTCTAACCTAACCTAACCTACTTTACTGCTAGTAGTGTGGCTATGGCACTTCGTACGATGCTGCTAAACGTGGGCCGCCTTATTAAAGAACGTATCGAAATGACAATCTGGCTAATCTTTTAACCGCCGCATTAAAAAACGGCCTTGTTTTTGATAGCGGCTAGCCGTAATGTAATACGTATATTATACAGGGTGAAACATTTGTAAATACTGAGCTGACAGGACAGGAAAGTGTCATCTGAGTGATCTACAATCGACCTATTATAATTGTAAATCTGGATTTAAAAGTAAAAAAAGTCATCAAAATAAAATATTTTAATATCAGTGTCAACCCTACTAATTCAAAACTTTGATTTATATTTTAAATTGACACCTGTCTTTGACTCAAGCGATGTTCAAAAGATGCTAGAATTGATATGTGCAGATATTTACACTAATGTTTAACAAACTGTACCTACCTCAAAAATGGATAAAAATATTATTTACATATTTCATTGGTAAAAAATTAAGTACTCAGTCTGAACAATTCCCTGTTTGCTTAAAAGTCCTTCGATCTGTTCCACCTTGTATACTATACAATCCGACTGAGAACTATTATAAATCAGTCTAGTGGATACTACATCAATGTCTCCACGAACAATGTTTGACTACCTACCTAAATCGATCACAATAGATTGAAAAAATGTCAGGAAAAGAGACGAATTACTGTAATGTACATTTTTTGTTTCCAATAAAATAACAGTGTACGTTTAGTTTATTACATACGATATCTTTTGAACAATTACTGACCCAATGCAAATAAATAGTGCATTTTAAGTAACCCTAGGCCGAAGTGTGATTTTTGCCCGCGGGGAGAAAATCTCACTTTCTAGCCAAGGCAAGACGTCAAAATTTAGACAAACCACGGGCGGTAATTCGGTTAGCCTCAGATTGCATATTCGCAAGCACAAACACCTACGATCTGGGACATTCACGAATCCACCTCTTAAGTATGTAATGTACTATTACACCAAGGAATGAAGTAAACTACCTAGTCTACATAAGAAAATTTCATTAAAAACAGCCCTAATGATTTTTTTAGCTGTCTATTAGCGTAAAAAAATTGGAGAAATAGTACAGATCAAAAATTTAACAAATAACGGCCTAATTCGGTTGACAACGTTGACAATGCCATTGACATAGAGGTATTTGAACATTATAATCGCCGTTTTGTTATTTAAACTATTTTTCTATGACTAGTTTGCTATTTAAGATAAATAGAGTACATCACTTAAGTAAACGTGAGGTAATGGTAATATTTCAGACAGAATTGTTATAAAATTGTACTGAAATTAACTTTTTTTTTTTAATTATTCATTATTTCAGGGTAAATCTTAGCAATGCAATGCAGGATTTGTATGGGCGTGCGGCCAGCCATAAAGCGCCATCTGTTAGTAAAATAAATATTTATTCTCTCATCACACCGAAATGGCTGAACGGATTTGAACCAAATGTGGTACAGAAAGAGCTGGACATCCAACGATGGTTATAGAGTTTTTACTTTGCTTTTTACTCGACTGCGGCAAAGAAAGAAGTAAGTATTACATGGACGAAGGTTTGGGCACTTTACTCGTATTTATAGTCTATAAGCATCGAAAAAATCTGACAAGGATAAAACAAAATACAGAGCGACAATCAAAACAAAGCACGTCTCCGATTATCACAAGGACACGACTTTAATTGACGGAAAAAGAAAACGTGTAATAACGGAAATTCCTACAGAGGAAAGCCGGAGACTAATTTCACAGCGAAGTGAGCTAATTACTGTTGGCATGTCATCGGCACAATGATAAAGCGTCGTGCACACGGGCGGGAAATCAATAACAAGAATGCTTGGTTATTAATAAATATAATTTGTAAAGTTAATAATGATCCAAGGGGCAGAATTTAAAAAGGAGATGGCGAGAAGGCTTGGATGCATTCCATAAGATGCAGCTAATTGAGACAAGTTGCGTAACAAAATTGAGCCTTTGACCAGCAGAGTGGGACACGCCGATTTGCTAAGAAATCAACCAAAGTACATAATTTAAGCCACTTAGAATATAAATATTCTTTATTGCACACCTCAACGGAAAATAAAGACAAACAAATACAGATTACACGTAACATTCAATAGAGGTAAACAACAGGCGGTCTTATCGCTAAAGAGCGATCTCTTCCAGGCAACCTTTAGTTAGCGAAATTAAATAAAAATGTCAGAAATGAGTAGGCGATGCAAAGGTAATCATGGAATCAAAATAATCAATGGATCATGGAATATGACTTATTATTAGAAAAGAAAAATATTTACTGCAAGAGCGTAAAGTACAGTTGTTATGTAAATATTAAAGATCTTCTTTTTAAAAGGGGTGTATTTATTTGAAAACAGAATCAAAAGGCCATTCAGAAGATAATCAAGCCGTCATTTGAAATTTAAAATAAATCTAAAGAAACAAACTGTGCCGTCAAAAGTCTGTTCTTTACAAATAAAATCAAAAAAGGTCCTTAAAAAGTTCTAAAGTTTCATAAGGGCCATCTTTCTGAAAGAGATCTCTTGAATCTCTTGATAACTAAACGCTGTATGTTGCCCTTTCGCGTTTTGTCTTGAATTACATCTACTAAAACCGTAAACAAATTATAATCTAACCCTAGAAATCCTGTAATCTAAGCACGTAATCAATTAAAACAATCTACTAATGTACCTCCAGCCTTACAAATACATTTAATGCCAATAAACGTCAAGCCATTAACAAATCACGCACAGCTTCAGTCTAAACGTAAGTCATTAAAGTCTAGAATAGTACACCCAGGTTCTTGATTTGATTCTCCTTTGTTCTCGAAGCGATATGTGTTCATGAAATGTGTAACGAAGCGTAATTTTTCAATCACAGTCTGATTAATATTTATACTCATATTATTTGCTTTGCAATCTCTAATCACGATTACTTTTCAAGCATAAGCAAACTTGGCGTAAACTTTGACATTCATGTAAAACTTGGTGAATAAACAGTTTAAATCAATACTCAATTTGAATGTGCGTTCAGAATTTCTAATGCTTATCTCCATTATTTAGAAGGTTGTCATAGCCACCATGAATTCATTAAAATATTCACGCTTCGTGATTAAGAAACCAAATGTTACTGTAGATGTAGTGATTAGACAGTTTAGATTAAGATTAAAGTTTTAATTTTTAATTAGAAGAAACATTGTTTTGCTCTAATTAGCTACATGCCTTTGATGATCTGACTTATTCTTTCGATACGATGACAAACATTATCGGGAGAGAATATTGGGTTTATTACGTGTTCGAATCGATCTTTCTAGAATAATTTGTTAGTATTGTAATTCAAAATCATAACTCACCTTTAGCAGTTCTGCTTTCATACACTTCCAAGTCCACGACCCCGCTTCTCTCTTCGGGCTTGGTGAGTCGGAACGACCAGTCGTTCCAATCGAAGCTGAACGCGTGGCTTTCCAGGAACTTCGACAAAAGTCCCTGGGTCGATCTCGCTTGCCGTGTTCCCTTCACCGCAACTGGCTCTATCGTCAGCACGTCGAAGACCCGCACCGTCCTCTGCTGCCTCATGCTCCTCACAAACTCCCTCGCCATATGGTCAATACACGTCGCATTATCACTGCAGTTGAGGTTCACCACTCCGGCCCTCGCTTGCGCCACCACCATGCAAGCGATCAACAAAACTATGGCAGTCATTTTGAACACTGAAAGTCACAACACTTCAGCACTTAAGTCACCAATCCATTTGTGGGTCACACCTGCTTTATCCGGTCCACCTTCATCGGTGGTTAGTTCGTCAATGGGTCTTCGTGTGCATTGCTGATGATTTTTATCCACGGTCACGGTGGTTGGTTCTTCAAGTCCGTGTGCGCATTTTTTTTTCCGATGCCTTCACGTGTGTTGGTATTCTAGTTGATTTACATTAGACCACTTTTCTTTCCACTGGGCGCGTTTGCGATCAATTATTTTCCGTGAAGCGCGCGTGTAAGGTGCAATCTCGTGTATCGAAGCGAATATGTATGCGAAAAAATTGTTATAAGCGTACGGTTTCGTTAATAGGTCTCGTGGAATGATATTTTACTTTCGAATGTACTGTTAGCAAATTATATCGATTTGATTTTTATTGCGCTTAATAAGTCATTAACCCGGGGGTACTCGCTAGGTATTTTCAAGCACAAACACTCGCTACCGGATAAAAATCACCACAGACTTTAAATGGCGTTATTTAAAAAAAAACGTTTAAATATAGTATTTTAACGGTATATACATATAATTTATATTCGTATTAATGCATTAAGCACAAAATATTCGTTATAATGTTCATTTATTTTGAAATTGAGCTTAATCTAAAAGAGTTACAAAATATAAAGTTTTTTTCTATTTTTTCTATAGTCTAATAAAAATCAACAAAACATAATTTTTCTTTTAGGAACCATGCTAAATTGAGATCAATTATCAAAACTAGACTAAATTTACATGCAAAATCATAACAAGTAACAATACTTTAGTAATATTCGGTATTTTTCACCGGGTATTTTTCACCCATACTCACTTTACACATCCACTCTCGCCTGGCGCCGCGCGCGAACTAACGGGCACGCGGGCTGCGTGTGCATTAACTATCTATTTGAAGGTACCTAGAAGACCGAGATCATGAAATGCTCAGGTAAAAAAATATAACAAAATTTTACCACCATGTGGTATTTTTTACCCAGTAGCGAGTGTCGCCGGGTTGAAAGCCTTGTTGCTAAATGTATCAATTTTTGAATGACAACATTTTTCAAATTTAATTATTACCTGAATATTGTTGTCACTTCAATACAAGATTTAATCAACTACTTGGTACAATAAAAAAACGTTGATGATAATTGAGGTATTCGTGATAATTTTAATGATTGTAATATATGTAACTACCATGAACATGTAAAGAATCAGTGATTATAATTAAGCCGAAGGAAATAAAAAAAATTATGATTAACATGAACAAGATACGATGCCAGATGGTGTCCAAACCACACATGATTCACATCTAAATGTAAGTGAAAAAACTAAATATGTGAATATTAATACGATTTTATATTCTGATGCTACTCATGCAAATACTTGTACCGTGACAAACGTGCGTGAACAGGACGGAAGGTAGTGTGTTCCTGAGACCGAACAATCTATCTAACATGTTTCAATTGGAATTCACTGAAGTTTTACATCATATAATAATTTATCTTCAGTAAAATCTTGAACATTTCTAAGAACTTAAGTATTTTTCGTGACCAATTATTTGTTTAACATCTTTTTATAGATTGAACAAAACGGAGCTTAAATATAGGTATTTTTAGAGTGCTTCAACTTGGTACTTAAATTATAAAAACCATCTGACAGCTCAGAAACTACCTATAAGAAATTTCAATAGTAAATATTTTGCTAAGTCCTATTAGGACAGTTTTTTATTTATTTTTACAATATTGAAGATAATAATATTATTTATTTGGAGTAACTGAGTCGATTTTTCGATGTATTTTCACATACTTGTGCAGCCTAAATCCCTGAACAGAATTATAATATTATTTCTGACACACTGGTAGAGTGTGGAAGGTATGGATTTAGAATACTTTTTGCCATTGTTGCTCAAAACATGAATAAAGTTCGTCATGATTTATAGACAGATTTTGCATTTTTTTTTATTTTAATGATTATTACTCGTATTTCAATATTTAATAATCTAACAAAATTACAGGAGCTGTAAATTGTCTGTTGGTTTGATTGAATAAGTCTGCCATAGCCAACCATTAGCTAGAATCAAGGCCAAACCACTGGATTGGGCTTCATAATCCTAAAATCCTTTCTAGTGAATGTCATTTCTGTAGCACAATTGTAGGTACGTGAATCAATTGAAATAAGAAAACACAATGAGTTTCAATAATATTTACTACTATATTTTTAAGAAGTTGATACTGATTTTGAAATTTAGAGTTATCGAAAAGTTCTCCTGCAGAAAAACCTTCATAACAGGGACAGGCGAAATACCCATTTTGTGGCGAAGGACGTTAAGTCTGTTATAGATAAAATGCAGAGTGGTATGGTCGCCTGGTCATGACGGCCTAAGTATAGAGCATTTCAAGTATGCGGGGGTTCACTTACCTCGAGTGCTCTCTATGCTATTCAACCTATGCGTGTGTCACTCTTATCTACCTATAGACCTCATGAGGACCGTTGTTGCGCCTGTGGTAAAGAATAAGACGGGTGGTCTGTCTGATTCTTCTAACTACCGTCCCATCTCTCTTGCCACTACTGTGGCTAAAATACTCGACAGTATGCTTGATAGTATACTTGTAAAGCACTTGAAGTTGCATGACGCCCAGTTCGGGTTCAGGGCTGGGCTGTCTACTGAAAGTGCGATACTCTGCTTGAAGCATACTGTCGGGTATTACACTAAAAGAAAAACTCCAGTATACGCCTGTTTCCTGGACCTATCAAAAGCATTTGATCGCGTAAACTATGATCTGCTTTGGAAGAAACTCAGGGAGACAGGTGTACCTGTAGAGTGTGTGGACATATTTAGGTTCTGGTACGGTGGTCAGATTAATCAGGTACGATGGGCCGGCACTCTATCTAGTGAGTTTAAATTGGAATGTGGTGTGAGACAGGGTGGAATCACGTCTCCAAGGTTGTTCAGCCTTTATATTAATGAGCTGATAGGTGGGCTTAGCAGCATGCATGCTGGTTGCTATGTTCGCAGCACTTGCGTAAATAACATTAGCTATGCCGATGACATGGTGCTGCTTAGCCCAGCTGTCAGCGCTCTTGAACAACTGTTGGCTACGTGTGAGGCATATGCCTTAGCGCATGGGCTGGTTTATAATCCGAAGAAAAGTGAGGTATTAATATTTAATGCGGGAAAAATTAAACCAGACTATGTGCCCTCCCTTAAGCTCAATGGCTTTTCGCTAAACGTAGTTGATAAGGTGAAATATCTTGGCCACATTGTGACAAGTGGCTTAAATGATGATGCCGATATTGAGCGGGAGCGTAGGGCGCTGGCGGTTCGCAGTAATATGTTGACACGTAGGTTTGCCCGATGTACTAATGACGTAAAAATTACTCTATTTAAAGCTTACAGTCAATCATTCTACTCGGGCAGCCTTTGGGTTAATTACACGAAACGGGCCTACAGCGCCCTACGAGTCCAATATAATAATGGCTTCAGAATGTTGATGGGTTTGCCTAGGAGGTGTAGTGCCTCAGGAATGTTCACTAAGGCGAACATTGACACTTTTGAGGCCATTATTAGAAAGAAAATTGCATCGTTGCTGAGTCGGGTCAGAGATAGCGCCAACACCATACTGGCGGAGATTGCTAGCAGGTATGATAGTGATATTTTTAGGTTTTGGGTAGGGCAAATAAAGGGCGTAGCCCAATATGTAATATAAGTAGCTTAATTTAATTTAATTTAATTTTGTTAATGTTACTAATTGTTGCCCCATTAATTTTGTTTAGTTACTAACCTAGATGTAAGAAATACTAATAACTATGGATTTAATATCTGAAATAAAGAATTTATTATTATTATTATTATTATTATAACAGTTTCACAGGGCTTTTGATTATTTATAATATTTGTTGTCAACTTAATCAATAATAATAAAAAAAGAAGACGTTAATGCCCGCCTCTTCATGCCCTTGGAGACCATGAATGTAACGTCATGATTGACACGTCAAAGTAATTAAATGAGTACTTTTTGAATGTGATTAAATTTAATCCCGTTTTGTTGTAATGTGAACAATTCGATATACTTATTACAAAATTTATAGAAGAGATTTAATGGCGATATTTCGATACAGGATGGTATAGCCCTGCAAGGGGTTTTACAACCCACGCCATGCATATTGCGGATTATCAGTGGTACTAAATCATTTTGCGTCATCATGCGTCATACTCGTGAACGGGTGCCGTTTGTGGGGTCCGGTCTGTTCATGCTAGCAAGGGCCAAATTAAATATGTAGCAACCGCATACTAGTGTTAAATTAAGCAAACGTGAGAAACTTCACCTGTACTCGATTGAAGTTATTCAATGTTGATTTTATCTTTTTGAACTCTTAGAGACTGTATACATCTCTAAGAAACAGCTTAGTGTAGTATGACACTCAGAGACTTTATACATCTCTGAGGAAATTAAATCATTTTAAAATATTTTATTGCATGTTATGACGCCTAGAGACCATATACATCTCTAAGAATTTTAGGTTTAATAACTATTTTCTAAATTATTCACGTTGACGCCTAGAGACCTTATACATCTCTATGGAATTAAATTAATTAAGTAATTATATTTTATTGCATGTTGTGACACCCAGAGACTTTATACATCTCTGGGTATATTTAATATTTTAAATTTATTAAATTTTTATTTTATTTGGAGTATCTATACATCTCCTTTACGTGTACCCAGTGTAATTAGTTATAACACAACTGTATCATGTAATTGTTTTAAGTATTATTAACGAAAAAATGACTTACTGTTGAGTTTCTTTCGGCTTTCTTCTCAACAGCGGTCTCCTCTTGCGAAATGCCGGTAGATTCACAATCTGACTTGTAAAAGTGCCCCTGTGGCCTACTTACTGAATAAATTATTTCATTTCATTTATTTCATTTCATTTCATTTCATTTTATTGGCAACGACAAATTTTTGATAACTGATGTAAACAAAGAGGAAACAGGACTAAATATTCCGCAAATCTCAAGTAATTTTCAAGCCAAAACTATTTTGACGACGCGTTTGGCTCGGTTGGTAGACACCTGCCTACTGAGTCGGCGGTCCCGGGTTCGAATCCCGGCCGGGGCAAATATTTGTGCAAAATATTTGTACTTGGGTCATGGATGTTATCTATGTATGTATTTATATATTATGTATATCGTCGTCTAGTACCCATAGTACAAGCTTTGCTTAGTTTGGGACTAGGTCGATTTGTGTATGATTGTCCCTTAATATTTATTTATTTATTTATTTATCCACAGTGATGAAAGTCAAGTTTTTTCAATAGGATTCAGTATTTATTTTGCAAGAAGAACGAAGGATTGAGCAGCATTCGGGTAAACAATGTTTTGAATTTTTATAATGACAAATCCTTGACTGGCTTCCGGTTCGTGACTCATGATGGCCGCATGCGTTTAAGTTTCGTTGTTCATTATTTATTCATTTTTGTTGTTCAATGTGTAGTATTGATAGCTTATTGTACAGTGAACTAACGTATTAGTGAATGGTTAATGAAGAATTCAACTAGAAGCGTACATAGCCCTTCTTGGATCAAGGCCCGATAGACCGCGTGGTTTTTTATAAATCGCTATCACATTACAAAAAGCACACCTCACCGTACAACGTGATATTAATCCTCAATCTTGTCGCCGTGTGCGATTCGAAACGAGTCATTGGCGAAATACAACTTGCTCAGCAAGAAGGTGAAAGCCACGATATAAAAAAAAATCCTTGACTGACGTTTAATAATGCAAATATTATGACGTATGCATACTATTGCCATATTGAGAGCTGGTTGTAGCGCCACTATCCCTGGGCCGGACCGACGCTTGCTAGGCTATAGTTAGAATCAAATCCCTTCCACCGACAGGAGAAAACTAATGGAACCCGATTTATTACACAAATCACGACGTTTACTTGACAAGTTTCTTACACGCGAACTTAGTTCGCAGGCACCTTCTACTTCTTATAAGTTATAAATAAAATTCTGGCAAGCGAAGGGTATTAAAGATATTGTCGATCCAGAATTTACCTGAGTTTTTCTCGTGTTTTTGCTGGAGTAGTTTCGAACGATAGATTCTAAGAAATTGGCAGTTATCGAGAAACTTTTAGCACTTCGTCAAGTTTATCACCGTTGGAAATGAGCTTTTAAAATGTTTTTATAGTTCAAGTCCAGTCCGAAGTGTCACCAAGTAGTGCGTCCATCTGGATTAATTTTTAAATTTTCCATCGAGAATCAGCTTACCGGCTATTGTTAGTGAAAATCTGTTTTAACGCGAAAAAATGTCTCTTAGGGTGCGTCTCCACTGAAGAGGAACGGAGACGTGCAGAATCCACCAATCACAAAAGTCAAGCGGAGTTAGTTAGTTGCGCTGGGCATTTTCCGCAAGTCGACATCCAACGTACCTATGTATTTTGCGTGAATGGTAGCGCTACTCCAACCACCCCAACTCCTCGACAAACCTTATCAAAGCTTTTATATTGCTTGTGGCGTCGTGTACGGTACTTGGAGATCGGTACTTCGTCCTGTATGTTTCTACCAGTTTGCAATCTAGTAGAATATGTGTGGTGGTTTCTTCTGCCTCCGTGCATGCCCTGCATAGAGGGCTATCTGTTATACCTAAATTGAAAAAGTGTTTGTTCAGAGTATTATGTCCTGTTATTATTCCTACTATTTTGCGTAGTTGGTTCCTGTGGATTCTCAGTAAGATTGTGGTGAGTTTGTGGTTCCTATTTGGAAGAATTTCTTTTGTCTGTCTACACGTTCCTATGTCTTCCCAGTAATCTCTATTTTTGGTGTTGGTATATTGTATATTGGTTCATTGTGTTGTATATGTAAGATTGTGGTAGGGGTATTATTGGCTCTGGTCCGCATGTTGGTGTCTCTGATCCTTTACGGGCCAGTTCATCCGCTGCATCATTGCCTCTCGAGCCACTGTGTCCCTTTATCCACTGTAATGTTACCTTACTTTTGTCATTGCACACCTCTGTGATGCTGCGATGTGGAGCGGAGCTGAGATACAGATTTCAACTCTGGTGATTGGTCTATTCCGCACGTTTTCACTCCACCTCGCTTCCGTGGTAAGGGTCCACGCTTTTGTGACTATTAACACAGAAATTCAGTGACTACTAAAACGGCACAAAAAAAAATCTTCACATACATTGAGAACTGTAATTTTACTGGTTGTTTGTATCAAATGTGTGACCCAACCGAGCTGTGCATACCGCCGCTAATGCTGCCTATACACACAGCGGAGCTGTGTAAAATCACATTTCCCAGATTTAAATGCACTTTTTGAGGGCTTTACAAATACTCAGTCTAATTGGTTAATTTTTTAGTGGACAGGCAGCCTTAAGGAAGCTATGAACGCGGGCCGAAGGCGGAGGTGACACCGTGGTGCGCTAGTGTGTTGACTCTAACGCAACACGTTGTGACGTAGTTTTGTCTGTCTTGTTTATACGAGAAACGTAAATTTACACAGAAGACTCAAAAGGGCTACTCCGATGTTCGAAATTCGATCTTCATTTAGTGCCATTCCTCTCTATCTCCTGTCAGACTATATTTGGGTGTGGGACGGTCGAATTTCAAGCATCAGAGTAGTCCTTAGATTAGCCGTTTCTAAAGATATATCCGAAACACTTAGGTACTTTATTGCGTTTTTTTTAAATCGTTATCAAACAAACCTAGCCTAACGATGATGGCTTCTAAGATGATTGTTTTAAAAAAAAATATGAAAAAAAAATCGTCAAATATCGACTCCGTGATGTGTAACGATCACTTTGCGTCTTAGTGGCGAGGAAATCTATAGCGTACGGTCGGCATCTAACAAAGATGATACGACTGTATGACAGCAGCAGCGGCAGCGGCGCGCGCTACGTGTGTCTCGCTCACTCGTATGGCGTCCAAACTCGGATCTCTCACTCAACCGCTCATCGCGCCGTTGGTCGCACAAAGTCGTGGCATCTTCTTAAATTAGCCGTCAATTTTATTATTAGCATTACACACTAATTGTCAGGTAATTTTGAATAAAAACTATGATAATTATGTCCTTTCTTGTGGCTGAAATTATCTTGGTACCAAATTTCATCTAAATCGGTTCAGCGGTTTAAGCGTAAAGAGGTAACAGACAGATTGACATCCTTTACGGATTGAAAAGATAACAATTATTGCGGCGTTTGGGTACGTTTCAACATTAATATAAATTAAATTACTTAATTAATTTATCTGCTTTGCCCGAAGGTTGACTAGTTGACAATGCTTCATGGCATGAAGTCCGCTTTCGTACGATAAGGTATTATTTTGTGCAATAAATTATAATTTGTTTTATTTTGTATAGTATTAGGGTTTATAATATCAGCAATTACGTGTTCAAACATCTATGTAGTGTATAATATTATATTGAATACTTTGGTATGTGTAATATAATAAGTGTAAATTCACATTAAGTACTAATAAAATTGTTAATGGTTATAATTTGCAAATTTAGTAGGCATAAACACGCTATTGGTGTTTCTGTAAAAAATATGTATATAACGTGTTAAATAATAATTCGCTTTTATTGCGAATGCATTAAAATGGATCATTGTCAGTTCAAAAAACAAAAGTTATCTCTTCGGTGGCCAATAGTTAACAGCGTATGTGCATAGATAGAAGTTATGTTTTAACACGCAAGCCCATAGAAAGGGAGACGTCGTTTATGCTAATATAATTTTGATCTAAAATAAAATTTTGATCGAAAACTAGGCCTAAAGTCCTTAACTTTGCACGTGTCCACCAAAAAAACGCGAACCTAAATCTGACAATGACCCAAATATACGGAAAATAATAGCACAGCACGCATTGTCTGATTTTTTTTTGCTCTAACAAGCCGGGCACAATACGCAAAGAAGCGCGTTTGTAATAGCCAGCCCCTAATTCCATAATAGACAATACATGTTGACTAATTTCTTTGAGGATGTCAATCGATTTTATTTTTTATTGTGATCAATGTAATGTCTATATGTGACTGACTACACTCAAACTGCTCTAAAAGTCAGAAATGACCGTCAAAGTTCAACATACCTACGTAGCGCTATAAACGCTCCATACAAAAGGCGTCCAGGCTAGTGACGTCAGAGGCCGGTATAGGTACCAATAATTGAATGGAGAAATTAAGAAATTTGCCATTTTCACCGTGAAAAGTGCGTTTAAGTTCATGGTTGTTATACAATTATTGTTTTGTATGATTGTTATGAGGATACTGAAAACAATTTAAAAATTTCTTTTGGATTAAAAAAATATACCTATCATAAAATTTGCGTGCCTTTGAAGTCACATATTTCCATAAATGATTTATTTTTCTGTTTATTTTTCTTTGTTTCGTGATATATTTACCTAATTTTATTCATATAACTACATTAGGTACGCTGTAGAACTCAACATCAGTCAACATGTCTATTATACATCTTCTGAACATCCCTCTATTACATGGGAGAAATCTTCAAACTGCCGATATAAATAACACCACCACTTCACCAATACAGTAACTTTTTGTGTTTGTCCACTTGTCAGCCTTTTCGGTCAAAATTACCACTTAATAACGTGATTATCCCGGAGACAAGCCACAATCCGATCACGTTACTTCATGCTCCTATATATGTGAAGCCTTAGATATCTGGCGCAGACTTAACTTGACCATTTTGCTTTTGAGGTTTATGCACCTCGAAATGCAAACATCGCATTGATGGTGATATACCTGGAATATTGCTTATTTGGAAATACGAGTATCTAGAAGCACACTCGAATTAGTGGCCTTAATTTTGTCATCTGCCTTTCATGTCAGGGCAAGCACGGTATTTCATGACAGCTCATATAAGTAAGGTGTGGATACTGAGATATTAATATGAGTTTTGCTTTAAGTAGGTATTAGTTACTTAGTGAATTTTGGTTGTCCACAGACAATATGAAACTAATTACCTGATCATGTTTTAAAATTAGCCTTTCCATCTCTTAAAAATTATTTGAAAAATCTCTAATGTCAAAAGCATATTATACAAGTAGCCCAGTAGGACTATCTGACAGACAAAAATGCATGGCCTGAACCAGAAACCGGGTAACTGACTCCTTCTTAGATTGTACCTGACTAGTTTAAGGGACACAGTTCTAATCAGAAAGCATATCAAACGTACATAGTAAATTGTGATAAACCATCATTCTTGTAGTTTCTATTTTATTCTTATACTTTCCTCATTTATATCTTAAAATACACTTTTAATGTTTTCTTTGACAACTACGTATAGTTAAGTTCATATTACTGTAATAGTTAAGTAGGTACTTATCCTTTCTGAAAAAATGACTAACTGTTGAGTTTCTTTCGGCGTTTCTTCTCAACAGTGGTCTCTTCTTGTGAAATGCCGGTAGACTCAGACATGTAAAAGTGCCCTTGTAGCCTACTTGCAGAATAAAGTTCATTATTTCATCCGTATTTTTTCGTCGAGGACGAAAAATAAGAGCTTGAAGACCATCACAACAAGAGTTGCCGGCTTTTCTACTCTTTAGTATTTCCATTATAGGGTGGATTCAGAAACACGTGTCCCCGAAAAGTGGATTGGAATTTAGTTGTCAGCATGAGATTTCCGTGTCGATTGAGAATGATTGATGATAGATGAGGGGTGAATGGAATCGACACAAATCTAGCGAAATTGTAATATTCAATTTGTTTATTGATTGAATTGAAAGCGGGATCCGGGTCATAATCAGTTCAAATAACCTAAATTTAAATTTTAAAACACCCCCGACACAAGCTGGTCATCATGAGACCCCGTTTCAATGAGTGATATAGAAAATGCTACTAAAACTGAACATAAAAACAAAATTTGGAATTCCTAGCTCCAATATTGGGTCAGAACCGGTCACTTGTTCCACTAAAAACTAAATATCTTGGAGACGAGAGCTCCGATTTCCATCAAGAAAGCTAAGTATCATCTCGAAAAACCAGGCTTTTGATTTGAACCGCACTCAAGTCGGTCCACCCGTCATCATCTCAGCCACAGGACGTCCACTGCTGAACATAGGCCTCCCCTTTGGACTTCCATATATACCGGTTGGAAGCGACCTGCATCCAGCGCCTGTCCACCCGTATGTGCGCTATAATACCACAGATAGACACACAGATACACATGATAAACTTATAACACCCCTCTTTTTTTCGGAGGTTAAAAACATAAGTCATCCCTCCAGTGGTCAAAAGTAAAGAGCTTGTATGAATCCAGGTTATATTGCTATAACATCGGATTATAGAAGAGCGAACGTTATTTATTCTCATACAAGTTGTATCAGAAAATTGGCCCTAGAATCCTTAATTTCGCTTATGTCCACAGGAACAACTCAAACCTAAATCTGATTATGACTCATCCGCACTTGTTAAAGATAATTATAATAAAATGACATCTTTAATGGCAATTAACTTAACACGTAGATTAAATGAGATTATTTTATTTCACGATAAAAATTACACTAGAAATTTTAATGTCAAAATTCCACACCTTAAAATCATGACCGTCAAAAATAAGGCAAGAATTTATAATAAGAAAAATATGTGTACAATGTCAAAATAAGTTTAAATAATAAGGGAAGTCAACAGGTAAATCACATTACACTACGTAATATTAAAAAGGCGAAAGTTAGTGAGTGCGTTTATTTGTTACTTCTTCACGCTCAAACGGCTGGACTAATTTTGATAAATTTTGGTATGAAGGTAGCTGACAATCTTGATTAACACATAGGCTACTTTTTATCCCGAAAAACTGTAGTGTTTCGGTGGGATAAGCAGGTAACACCGCGCGGCGCGGCTAGTAAAATATAAAATCGGGTATCTCTCAATAAGGATCGTCAATATCGTCATCACATGCTTCAAATAATATGACATCAAATTAATATTAAAATAAAATAAAAATGAGAACAAAAAACGTTTACATGTTATATACAATAGCGCGCTGAGCGTGTTAAAAAAATTGCATTGCAATTGCTCTGGAGCAGTTTGAGTCTATAGATCCACTGAACGAAAAGAAGGAAATGAGTTATATATATATCCAAGAGGTAAAAACATGAATCATTCTCCTTCATTTGAGTGACTTGCGCATCTCTACTTTTTTATGTCATAGGGGGCAAACGAGCAAACGAATCGCCTGATGGAAAGCGATTACCGTCGCCCATAGACACCTGCAACACCAGAGGAGTCACAAGTGCGTTGCCGGCCTTTTAGGTGGGAGTACGCTCTTTTTTTGAAGGTTTGAAGGAACCCTACTTATCGTAGGGATGCAAATATGCAACATTGGTATAAAGATGCAAACAAATGCCCTTAGAAAGTGACATAGTGGACCCTTTTGGGTTGAAGATATCGCATATGTGATTGGAAACGTCGAATCGTGCCCAGGTCACGCCTAGTGTAAAAAGTTTATTGAGTAAACGCAGCGCACCTGTCATGTCCGCTGAGTCGAAAGTATTACGCTGTTTTTATTGGGGTTCCTTAGGAAATTGGTTACTGGAAGGTTTCTTTTCGGAGAATTTCCTATTAATATCGGTTGTAATCTTGTAAGTGCAGATTGTTTTTTTTATAAAGTACAGAAAAAAGTATATACACCTCAAAACTGCCTATTGACTGCCTTTTGACAGTATTTTAAACTAATGTAGTACATTTATGTACCTATATATTATCTTTTTTTTTATGATATGGAACATTTTGTGTTTCACATTGTATCACAAAGTGTTGTTAAAAACATAGTATTTTGGATGAATAGATTTTCAGGTCCAATAGTAATGAATCTACGGTCGGCCAAAGTACTACCTAGTCAAAACTAGGCAGGAAGTACCTAATTGCAACTAATTTGCAAGTCCAAGCGCGGATAGGAACCCACGTTGTTCGTGGGAATTTAAGCTAGTGTAATACCTGCAATCCTTGTGTTAAAGTTCCATTAATTTCGGAATACTTTTCCAGTAATAGTTGTTTATGCAACTCTTACATAATTAGGCACGTTATACTCGCGTGATCCTATTATGAAAAAAGTATATTGAAAATAAATATATAAATAAATAAATAAATATTAAGGGACAATCATACACAAAGCGACCTAGTCCCAAACTAAGCAGAGCTTGTACTATGGGTACTAGACGACGATATACCTACATAATATATAAATACATGTATCTTGGGTCATGGATGTTATCTATAGATAACATCCATGACCCAAGAACAAATATTTTGCACAAATATTTGCCCCGGCCGGGATTCGAACCCGGGACCGCCGACTCAGTAGGCGGGTGTCTACCAACCGAGCCAAACGCGTCGTCAAAAATAAAGCCACACCTTTGTTTTAAGATAATTATGTACAGTTGCATACACTACTTTATCTACACACATATTCATCATCATTATCATTAATTTTCCTTTAAGGTAGATACGAACTACTCAGTGCTACCAAGTCCCGTGGAGGGGAGGAATGAATAAGACGGCCTGCCAGCCGCCTGTGCGGTCCTCTTAGGGTTCGGAAATTCGGATAGATGTTTACCTAAACTTTGGCGGCAGCTTTGTCGTTCAGTTGTAGGTATAGGCGGCTTTGATTGAGGTCTGTGTGAGATAGCAATAGGATTTGGCAACTTTAGGTAAATATCTATCCAAATTTCCGTTGCCTGATCATAATAATATGATCACCTTTCGAAGACTATTCCATTAGTACCCAAGACGCTGGCAGCATTACCTCACTGTATTGCTATACTAAGACGCTGAGCTAGGAAGCTGCCAAAGTTATAGTAAGTTAACTATACCAGGTGATCAAACCAAATGGGTCAGTTGGGAAAAGTCACAAACTATACGAGATAGGGAAATCTGTGCTTAAGAACCATGGCGTCGATTGTAGACTTAATTAAAACTGCATTTTTTTTATAAATCTTACACATAATTTCATACATAACTCTGTCAAAACCGCTGTAAAGAATGTTACAATACGACATGCGATTACTTACCGAATTTTAACCCGGTTCAAGTCCCGGTTATGTATAATATTTATATAAAAAATATGCACTTTCTATTAAATCTAAAATCGACGCCATGGTTCCTCAAAACAGATTTCCCTTTTTCTTATAATTTTCGTTTTCTCCCTACTGACCCATTTGTATTGATCACTCTGTATAGGTGTAGATAAAAGTACATAACTGTCTGAATCATGTGCGGAACCACCACGTAAAGGCACAGGTTGCGTTACCGTGCGGGCTAGTTTCCGTGAGGTAACGGAAACATCGGTCGAGCAAAGTCAGGGTTGCAATTAAGCGCGTCACGCATTGTCGCCCGGCAAAGACTAGACAGCGCAGCGTACAGAACATAATAAATCCCCACTGTTGGGTCGAGGTAAACTATTTCATGATTTATGTCGTAAAATCACTTTACTGAAATCAAATCCTGGGTTTGATTATCTAATTGACCTTTAAATTGTTCTCTATTCAATTTTCTGACATTGTACTTTTTTCCTTTTCTTTGTGTAATTATTTTGTACCTATGCAGTTTTTCATTATAAAGTTTTATTTTATTTATTAAAGTTGGCGCCCTAATATTGACACGCCTGCATGCAGGCGAAATAATGTCCATTTATATATGATAACAAGACTTAAATTCATAAAGTCTTTTGACACTGAATTGTATACAAAATTTGGGCACTGTATTCTACCGTTACCTATTTAGCGCTTTTAGGCGCTAATTCCATGGTCCAGGGTTTTCGGAGCACGAATGATTTTACACCAGACCGACTGAAGTCAACTCATTACTCAACCGTTGAATTGCGTATGTAGCTCAAATAGACGCAGTATATAATGGTGAGATCTCAGATAACGCTCAGTGTCCAACTTCAAATCTTTCGAACTATACTGGGTGATTTTTTGTCGTGAATCAAGTGGTTGCTAGGGGTTGCTGGGAAGAGTCACACTGAGCAACTTTTACTGTGGGATGAACTATGAAACCGCTAAGAAAAACTCAGCTGTTCCATATATTTTCGGTAATTCGTTATGAACTAGCTAACAATTAACCCTTAATTAGTTCATATAGAATAGAATAGAATAGAATCATTTATTGCATATCACATTTCAAACATAGAAGGTGTTAAAATAAGACAATAGGTATACATGTGACGCCCTGCAAGGGCATAGCAATGTCAGAGGGCATAAATTATTACTATTTTACACATTATCATTATTTAAAATAAAAATTAATTGCACGCAAACTTTAACTAATCATTTGCTATAAAACATCGTTAAAATATTCGTTTAGACTGTAAAAACATTTATTTACTAAAAACATTTACATTGTTACATTACATCAAAATACATAACATTACATTACATTTATTTACTAAAAACATATACATTGTTACATTACATCACAAGCAACCCCTGGCACTCCCATTTAAGACTAAAAAAAAACCGGCCAAGTGCGAGTCGGACTCGCGCACCGAGGGTTCCGTACAAACACTTTCCATCCCTAAGTGGTTAAGTTAAGTTTGCACCTGGTATGTATAGCGCCCCATATAAATTAGGTGCAAAGTTAGGTATTAAAATTTTTTTTTATGGTTTTCGTAATTTTTCCTTTATCTATGCTATAAGACGTTGCTTCGTACCAAATTTCAAGATTCTGAGTTCACGGGAAGCACCCTGTAGGTTTTGATTCCCTTGCAAGTGTCGAAAATTTGCGGCATAAACGGCTGTATCTTTTGATTGCGTTGGCTTAGAAGTTTGATTTTTTCACAGCTTCAAGGGACAGTAGACCTGAGTAATTGATATAAATTTCAGCTTCATACCTCCACGCGTTCCTGAGAAAAAGGGTCTTGACAGACGGACGGACGGACAGACGGACAACAAAGTGATCCTATAAGGGTTCCGTTTTTTCCTTTTGAGGTACGGAACCCTAAAAATAACTACCAGGGAAGAATGGCGGCGTGTTGTGAAGCTAACCACCAACATCTGAAATGATGACCACGACCACTTAGCCAATAGTGAAACCGACCAAAAGAAAGAAGATAATAGGCAGTTCTATGCAAATATGTACCAGGTCTATTCTACTAAACATAATCTTTGGTCCAGGAAATCGCTATACCAACAACTTCTTCCACACTGCGTGTTAGTATGCAGTTCCTCTTTTCAGCATGATTGTCCCAGAAAATAAATATCCACAAACTACCGATTACTTTGTGTACCAGCAACGCTAGTATTAGAAAATTGTACACCTGCCCTGTTGGATTTATTTACAAAATTATGTATTTACTTATAGAGTGTCTAAATACATACGCATATGTATTTAGAGTGTCTAAATACATACGCATATGTATTACTAGCTTTTGCCCGCGACTACGTCCGCGTGGAACTTGGAAGTATGGAAGCAACCTCGTACAACACGATAGATATCCACCTAATCACCTTAATTAATAAAATAGCGCCTAAGCAAATGTAAGAGCAATTGTGCTTTTGGTCTAATCATTACATTTTCTACAGGGTCATCAATGTCATCATGAATTACTTACTCACTTTTCAATCTTTATAGGGATAATTTCCAGGATGAAAACTATCCTAATGTCCTTCCTCGGATCTTAAACTCTCTCCATGCCAAATTTCATCAAAATCAATTTTGCGGTTTAAGCGTGAAGAAGTAACAGACAGACAGACAGACACACTTTCGCATTTATAATATTAGTATAGTATGGATTGAGATTATAGACTAAAACAAAGGTACAAACGCAAACTTATCAAGGGATCTCCTCCAGTTAACCTTTTGAGCAATTGAGTTTATTTCGGGTTTGCACTGTTACAAACAACACAGTAAAGTTTGGGAATAAATGTGCTTGTACCAGAAGGAGCCGCTCTTCCTTCACTTGGACATTGTAGAAAAAACCCAAACAAATCAATTATTATTAATAAAATTACATACTAAAATGATAAGTTAAAAAATTTGTAATAATACACTGAAACTGTTATATGTACGTACATAAATATGCGAGTAACACATAATATATTATCTACTAGTACTTTCCCTACGCTCTGGAAGGATGCCAATATTATCCCGATACCCAAGAAGCCCAACCCTTCCGTGTTTTCGGACTATCGACCTATCTCCATTCTCCCCTTCCTATCTAAAGTGCTTGAGCGTCTTGTACATAAGCAGCTGGCATCTTTTCTCAACCGCAATGATCTGCACAATGTATTCCAGTCTGGGTTTCGTCCTGGTCATAGTACGGCTACTGCTCTAATCAAAATTACTGATGATATTCGAGAAGGTATGGATAAGCGGAAATTAACGGTGTTAACGCTTCTTGATTTCAGCAATGCGTTCAATACTGTTGATTTTGATATTTTATTAGGTACTCTACGTTCTCTTAACATATCTCCTGCGGTTATTGATTGGTTTCGTAGTTATCTAGGTGGTCGTCGGCAGAGAATAAAGGTGGATAATTCCCGATCTTCGTGGTGCAACACTTTGGCCGGTGTTCCGCAGGGTGGAGTGCTATCACCCTTGTTGTTTTCTATTTTCATTAATTCCATTACACGTAACCTTTCTTCGCGCTATCACCTTTATGCCGACGATCTTCAAATTTATTTGCAGGGTGAAGTTGGAGAACTTCCGTCTGTTATTAAGTCTGTAAATGACGACTTGGCTCACATTTTGAACTGGAGCTATAGCTTTGGTCTCAGGGTAAACCCAGTAAAGACTCAAGCTATTATAGTTGGTAGTGCTAAACTTGTAGCTAGGGTTGATGTTGATAAGCTGCCATCAATTTATTTTGATGGTGTCTTAATTCCTTTTTCACAACAAGTCAAAGACCTGGGTATTATTTTGGACCAGACCTTATCTTGGGTGCCTCAGGTGAATGAAGTCAGCAGGAAGATGTTTGCAGCGGTGAGCTCTCTTAGAAGACTCCGTAATTTTCTTCCAATCGCCACCAAAATTGCGCTTTGCCAAACCTTACTTCTTCCAATCTTAGATTATGCTGATATCTCCTACCCTGATCTCACAGAAGAACAGCTTAATAAACTTGAGCGTATTCAGAATATTTGCATCAGGTTCATATTTGGGCTTCGTAAATATGACCATGTTTCCAGTTTCCGTTCGCAGCTCAAGTGGCTTCCTATCCGCTTTCGTCGTAATTCTCACATTCTCTCTCTTCTTTACAATATTCTTTTTCACCCTGCAACTCCCTGCTACCTCAAGGAGCGTTTCAGTTACCTTCGTTCTATTAGGTCCTCTCAAAATTTGCTTCTGGCTGTCCCTTCTTCTTCTTCCAAATTCTATAACAGCTCATTTACCTTTCAGGCTACTCTATTGTGGAACTCTCTCCCTGTTGAATTGAAACGTAGTCAATCCGTTGCTACTTTCAAACACACACCTCAAAGAACATTACTTGTCTCTCCTTTAATACTCTGTCACGGTGACTGACATAATCTGTGGTTCGTTTCACAAAATATTATTTTAAATATAAGGTTTAAGTAAGTTTATATATGAGTATATATTTAGTCTTATGTTCATTTATGTATATTTTTATGTATGTTTATGTATCAATATATATTATTATAGGTTTTTAGTAGATTTTAATAATTTTACAGTAGTTTACAGCAATACTCTGTCACGGTGACTGACATAATCTGTGGTTCGTTTCACAAAATATTATTTTAAATATAAGGTTTAAGTAAGTTTATATATGAGTATATATTTAGTCTTATGTTCATTTATGTATATTTTTATGTATGTTTATGTATCAATATATATTATTATAGGTTTTTAGTAGATTTTAATAATTTTACAGTAGTTTTCTTGATTACTTTTTGCATCGCCTACTCATCTCATTTCATTTATATTAATCCGCTACCCAAAGGTTGTCTGGAAGAGATCGCTTTTTAGCGATAAGATCGCCTATTGTTTGCCTCTATTGTAATGTTAAGTGTCATTTGTATTTGTATTTCTTTCTTCTTGAGGTGTGCAATAAAGAGTATTCTATTCTATTCTATTCTATTCTATTCTATTCTATTCTATTCTATTCTATATTATATGTTAAGAGATACATTTTTGTTAAGTATAAATATTTTAAAACCAAATTACTTCACTTTATCAAACGGACCGCCCGCCCTTAAAACTAATATAATTATAGTCATGTGAGATAAGGTGTTTTGCCTTTTCGCTGAATTATTTATCGTCGAAAGTTTAATTTTGTAAAATGTTCACTTAGCAGATTTTCCTGTGAAGTTATACATTTTTCAAAATTCTTGGGTCCAAAGGGTTTACGGTTTCAGAGGAAAACGGTTTAATACGAAATAACACTTTGGCGAAATGAAAACATTCCACGAAAAAATAATTCCGCGAAAAGAGCCGAAAAACAAAATTTAATTTCCTGATTCAAAACAAAAAGAAAACACAAATAAACCACGTAGCGATGAGGATATTGGATATTCTGTTCTTGATGTGTATGTCGGATATGGTGCCATTTTTTATTCAATCGCTCCAGATATATAACATCCACCATTAACAATGCACAAAAATACAAAAAGGAGCAAAAGTCCATAACGTCTTGATTGTTTTTTTTTTTTGCAAAGTAACAAATAGTTAAAACGCCTGAAGCTATGTTTTCACAGCTAACTAATTGAAACAAAAAGACTACGACATTCGATCTACCGGCGTTAAAACGAGACAGCTATATTTCCATCAATTTCTACATAATTACAGTGAAAGTGTACCAAACGCAGCACATGTAGCGCTTACAATTTACAAATACAGTCAATTTAGTAAAATCTCAACTTTATTTTCAGTACGCTAGGCGTTATCGGATGCATAAAATTTTGTCAGCGGTGTATAGAAAGCCCGAATTTTTCTTACCTTTTTTCATTAAAAAACTAACAATAGACTCGAAGTATCGATTTGGTTCGTTTTTTTAATAGAAATCGAAAGTAATACGCTGTTTACGTTTCGCTGTTAAGAAATGACGGCATTCTTGGACATTGTGATACGACTGAATGATAATGTAGTCATTACCGATTATACAGGTAACGGAAGGAAAGTTTACTTTGTTGCATGCATAGGTAAATGTGCAAAGTTTGTAATTAGCGGGTCATAAAATCAATCATCTAAGTTCATTAAAAAATAACTAGGTACATAAACATATTTTTTTCAATTAATGTTTTTTTTTTAAATGTAAATTAAAGTAACAAAATGTAAATTAATTTTAATTATAACAGACTATGACTACCAAGCACAACATACAATGAATACAGCTATACTTTTTAAAATATTCTATGATTCAGAAAAAAAACGCTTTCGATGAATTGAAAACTAAGTAATAAAAATTGTATGAAATGTTTCTCTATAAAACAAGGCCCCTTTTTCTGCCATTTTAATACAGACTCTCCAAGTACAGTTATTCTTGGTCGATTAGAACGAAACGTTATTACTATCAAGCAAACTATGATCTTACCTACCCATTCGGAGGGCAAGGAATCATAGCCGCCGTTATAACAAAGACAAAGGAAAATTACTGGAGTACCACGTACTTATTGGTGGTTTACCATTGTTTTACAAAGAAACGTTTCATCGAATTTTTATTTCATAGAAATTTCAATTCATTGAAAGCGTTAAATGTCAACCTATAGATTTGGTTAGGTTAGGTAATCCAATCTATAGGTTGACATTTTCAAGATTTCTGAAAAATGCATGACTTCTGAGGAGAAAATTGTCTATGAAATGAAAATTCTATCAACTGAAGCATTTGGTAAAGTGTTTTTCTATAAAAAAAGTGGACACCACTGGTATGAAAAAAAGGATTGGTTGGAAAATAGGCTCATTTTTCACTAGTACGCCATGATAAGGATGCTTGGGCCCGCCTTCCGCCTTTGTTCCTTCAAAACTGGCGTGCGTTCGTAACCGTTGATGCCACAGACAGACACACAGATACCCATGTTACTTATAACACCCCTCTTTCTTCATCAGGGGTTAAGAATATAACGTAGATCGGTGCAATCGAGGTCAAATGCGTGGCTAACTAGAACAAAAACAACTCGTACGCTAATAAATGTTGTTTTATCCAGCAAACTGATAATAGTAGTCTTCTTTTACCACGGACGTTGCCCACGCATTCAGGGAATGACATCCGCAAGGGACACCAGCCGCGATTACTAAAGCCGAGCAATATTACTGAAGTATCATATACTAATTGGTACGTAATAAAGGACAAATTTTATTGTCCTTGGTTGGTGCCCTAGGGATTATATTTGCGAAAAACAAGAAGTGCCTAGATATTTACTGGACGGTTTACTGACGTTATGAATGAGGAGTGTCTTTTCAAAGAACTTATTTCTGTATGGAAGCCATACAAAACTAAGCCCTTTTGAAAAGCTCCTTAAATGTGAAACCGTTTGTATTTTTTGATACTTAAAGATTTCTGTAAAACAAACTTAAACAAACCTCAGTGATGTTTGAAAACATTAAAATATCTGTGAGTTTGTTGTATACAGTTTTATAAAGCCTGACCAGAAATAATATGAGGATGCGCCGTATTGCGGAATTTCACTGGAAGTAATTTCTTACACTGGCAATGATTTTATGATGGTTTGGCAACATTATCAATGTCATTCGAGGTGGTTTTTTAAAACACATATATTTAAAAATTACCAAAGAAAATACCGAAAACCATTCACAATCGTGAACGTAACATTATAAATAAAGTGTACCTACACATTCCATTAAATGATATTACGAGGTTATTATAGAAACTGACAGGTATTTAAACTAATAATGTGATTATAATGCGGTTGCGATAGGATTGTTGCCATATAAATCTTATAAATAGCGCCCTCTTGACAATCCTCAAATATTTCTGGTCAGGCTTTATATAAATCCGAAAAAAATAATGATTCAGGGGGGTTCGAACCCGCGTTTCCAACTATTTTCCAGGCCACTTGGACCTACCTATTAGACTACTGAACCGATGCGAGAGCCAACACGATATCATTAGTAGTATAATTTACGAGACCTCAAGTAACCTCTTCAAAACCCCAGAAACTTCGTCATCATCATTATCAGCTGATAGACGTCTACTGCTTGACAAAGGCCTCCCCCAAAGTTCACCACAACGATCGTGCGCCGCCCTCGTCCAATTCCTGACCGTGATCCTAACCAGGTCGTCGAACTACCTTGTTGGGGGCGCACTCATCTCTTCATCTTCTGGCCCGTGGTCTCCACTCAAGAACCTTTCTGCCCCAACGGCCATCGGTTCTGTTTAGTTTGTTCTAGTCATCCCTAGTTTTAGTCTATTCAGTTAGACATTAAATTTTAATCAACTCAATCGTTCCACTCAGGCTGAACTAACGACTCCACAAGAAATTTATCAGACCTAAAATCCTGTCATTAACAAATTTAAGTGGCCTCCAGAATCTAGACTATCTAATGTGCTTCGTAAAATGCCTTCAATATAACCAAATTCAGACATTTATGTAGAATTAACTATGCCGAGGTTGCCCTGGGGGCTAGGCTATGTATGGTATGCGGTTCTTCAAGAGGGGAGTAAATAGGTTCTTAAAGGGTTGGCAGCGCTCGTGTGATGCACCTGGCATCCCGGCGGAAACTCTTTAACATCAGGCGGGCCGCATGCTTGTTTGCCACCGTCGTAGTATAAAAAATCTAAAGTAACTTTTGGGGCTCAGGAGCGTTTCGACTGCTCGTTCCCTTGTGTTACGAAATTTAGACGAATATCATATTTTTTTGGATTCCATCACAATTCGCAAACAAGCGCTCTGTTATGAATTCACTAATTAACGCTTTTTAGGGTTCCGTTGTCAACTAGGAACCCTTATATAGTTTCGCCATGTCCGTCTTTCTGTCTATCCGTCCGCGGCTTAGCTCCGTGATCATTAGTACTAGAAAGCTGAAATTTGGTATGAGTATACGTATGTATCACGCCGACGAAACGGTAAAATAAAAACTAAAATAATATTTTTTTTCGGGTACCTCCCGTACACCTAAAGTGGGGGAGATTTTTTTTTTCGTTCTAACACTAGTGTGTGGGGTATCGTTGAATAGGTATTTTAAAAATAATAGGGGTCTACGAACATTATTTTTTGATGAAGCCAGCAGTATTGTAAATATTCGCTCCGAAAATAAAAAAAAATGTGTCCCCCACCCTCTAACTTTTCAACCACGGGTCAAAAAATTCTGGAAAAATTCATGAAAATGAGGCCTTATAAGTACTTTCAACTAAAACTATATTGAATAAAATGGGTCAAGCCGTTTTTGAGTTATCGCAAAAATTCACAATTTTCTTTAAAATGACGTAAGTGCCGCGCTGTGTCCCTACACTTCGAACGTTACACATATTGGTTAAGTTCCATACTATATTAAAACATTTCACTCAATCTATTTCGCGTATAATCGATAACTTCCAGAAGGGAATAAGTAATTATCTTATTTCTCGTAATTTTCGTCTATTGTGAAGGATGGCTAACTACGGAACCCTACACTGAGCGTGGCCCGACATGCTCTTGGCCGGATTTTTTTGCAAAAATGATGTTATTTATTCGTAAAAACATAGCATACGTCAAGGAGCGTTTTAAACGCTCCTGAACCTTACCCATTTAATGAAATATCTACTTTTGATTGA
Organism: Apotomis capreana; assembly: GCA_947623375.1. Taxonomy (NCBI): domain Eukaryota; kingdom Metazoa; phylum Arthropoda; class Insecta; order Lepidoptera; family Tortricidae; genus Apotomis; species Apotomis capreana. The sequence continues at coordinate 13,566,746 of OX392519.1, forward strand.
ACGGTCGGAGCAGTTCTTAGTGCAACTGCCTGCAACTGTCGGTCCTGGGTTCGAATTCCGACAGATGCAAATATTCGTGTGATGAGCTCAAATATTTGTTCCTTGATCAATTGGTCATAGGTATTTTCTATTTAATTTATTATGTATTTATCTATATAAGTATGTTAGTAGTTGTCTAGTGCCCATAACACAAGCCTACTAGAGCGTACTGTGGAACTTGATCAAATTGATGTGAGGTTGTCCAATATTTGTTATTTATTTTAGTGACATACAAGGTGCTCGGGAGTGGAATCCCACCGGTGCAAATATTTGTGTGATGAATTCGAATATTTATTCCGTTCCAGGTGGAAAGATGTGGTCTCTGCCTACTCCTTTGGGAAAAAGGCGTGATTTTATGTATGTATGTCATGGATTTTATGTATGTATGTACCGATATTTTTTTATGTATATGGACATAACTGAAGTACAGGCTTTGCTTTGTTTGGGACTAGGTCGATTTGTATAGAGCTGTCCCTTAATATTTATTTATTTATTTTTACTATTTATTTAATCCAAATATTGTTTTAGTATACTTTACCCGACTACGGTACAAAAACTTCCGGTTAAGAAATATGTATTTATTGTTTAATTTGTATTTCCTCACATCCGTTGTCAAGTAACACTCCAGCCGGGACCACAAAAGCCCAATTACTTGCTCGTATATTGTGTACACGGGCACATGAAAAGGAACCTTTGTTCTCTGTTGTTTCCATCTGTTTCAATAGCCTGAAGCGTTATGCGATAAGATGCGTTGCTTAGTTACCACTTCAAGGGCGCAGAAATAAATAAAAACATGGCGCTAATTCGAGTGAATGAGATATCGTGAAATAAGCGACGTGGAAGGTATATCTCAGGTATTTTAAATAGGAAACTCCCGTGCGTCTCAGACGAAACGAGTTTTTTCGAATTCTAATATAGCTCTACATGTTTCGAATCGGTACACGATTTATCTTCAGGAGCTACGATCAATCGCGGCGGCGGCCAGTTGAAAACCTTCTTTGATTGGCCGCCGCCATTGACTTCTAGGACATGTGTAAACCCCTTTTCGTGCGTATTTTAATAACATATATCTCAGGTGTATCACCTTTAGAAGTCAATAAAATGCGATTCGAGTTGAGTAAATTGCATTTCACGTCACTACCCGGTTAAGTTTGCGCTTGATACTGTCGCATATGAGGGGCAAACTTGGAAATGCTGCTCACCGCGAGCATAAGCCTGTAATGTACATAAATTAACATTTAATTTGAATTTTTTTACATTACATGTGAATGCTGTCGGTAAGGGAACACCCTAATGCGATCGTGTTGGCGAAAAGGCGATTTAAATATCTATATCGCTACATCGAAGATCTTTGCGAGATATCAGAGAGACGTACATGGAATTAGGGCCCAAGGTCTCATCTCAATTCAATATTTGCCACTGATATCTGAACGATCACTGCTATCCAAGGTCTCGATCGTAATGAAATTTTTCTTTCTCGTTGTTACTCCAATATGATAAGGTTGATAAGCGTTAATTCAAAATGGCAGACGTCGGACTTTCGGGTGCCAGGGGTTGGTTTATTTATGACCTCACTTGCTTTACCCTTATACTAGCGCTCAATATTCGGATATATTACGAGGAGTCATATTCCGTATATATTCTCTTTAAATAGGTAGGTAAATAAAAATTGGTGTCTTTATTTTCCATCTTGCCTCAAGACACAGAGAGCCTCAAGTGTACACTACCACATAATGTTGATTGTATAAATCGATACCTTAGAGCACAATTGTAGTAACTTTTCGGAAAAAGTCGTTGCAACTAGGACGCTAGTGCACTCTATGTGGTCTTTCATTGGTAAAATAATTGTAATTTGTGTCAACTGAGGTATCGACATATCAAACGCGATCGAGGTTTGAGATGACTTTGTGCGACAGCGGCAGCGACAACGGTGCGCGGTACGTGTCTCTCGCTCACTCTTATGGCCGCCGCGCTCGGATCTCGCACTCAACTCAACGCTCGCGGCGCCGCTGATCGCGCAAAGTAGGCATGACAATTTTTTTTTTGAGGATGTTGATCGATTAATTTTTTTATTGGGATCAAATGTCTATATGGGACTATAACTACCCCTAGACTGTTTTAAAAGTCAAAAATTACCGTCCAAGTTCAACATTCCTAAGGAGCGCTAGAAACGCTAAATAGTGACGCCATTATACAGTCTGTATCAGAACGAAAAGCAAAGCTGAAAGCTGGTTGATGGTTAAGTGGAGTATGTTGTAAAAGCATACTCATAGTATTAAATTTCAGTAGTTTTTGTGAATTTGCTCAATCTCAACATGACTTTAGGTCCTCTCATTTGCAGTCGGTTAAAGATTCTCATAACATCCTGTAGAAACTAAGACGTCAGTGTATTAACGTAAACAAACTAATCATCATATCAGATTACTGCAATTTCAACTATGACCGCACTACCACATATGCCTTGTTAGAAACACTAACCACTTACTGTAATCATCATTTAGAACATAAATTATTTAGGTATTACAGGGAATTCGCATAACATTGTAGTTCACTTCAGTTCACTTTGACATTTTAGATTTGTCACCTTGTAATTATTATTTTGAAAGAGTTTAGGTTAAATCACTTTTTTGGACTTTTTTCTTTAAATTTAAACTTCAAGTCGAGGTTTGACGTTCGGTGTGTCAGATAAAATCTAGGTAGAAATTTAACTGAAAAATACTGATAATGCCTTTAAACTTTTCTGTGGAGGAATTTGTGGATATGATCCTTGTTTACGAAGAAAGTAGGAGTATCGGGAATGCCGCTCTTCGTCTATGCGCGGAGAGAGAAGGCAACCCAACAACGCCCGTGTGATCGTCAATGCGATTATCTGTTTACGACTTTACGAAATAACAACCCGCCGTTACCAATTAATCGAGGAGGGCGTCAACGACTTCACGTGAGAGAGGAAGAGCAGGTATTGGATATTGGTTATTGGTACTATCAGCTGGCATTTATGGCACTTATGTCATTTTATTAGTTGTGATTGATAAGATTGTAAATAATTAATACAGGATGTTATAAAATAATGGTTTATTTTTCACTCCTGCAGTACTAACTGCTGTAAAAAGATGCAAATTTTCCATAAGCCAGGCACCATAGTCATATTTATGGTCTAAACATTGGTGGGTTTCTTTCTTTGCCTTTCGTTCTGTTACATACTGTATGTTATTGGTACGGTACCAATATTTTGTATGGAGACAATAAGTAATTTGCCATTTTCACCGTGAAGGGGTACGTTTGAGTTCATAGTTGTCGTACGATTATTGTTTTGTTAAATTATGAGGATTCTGAAAATAATGTAAAAAAAATCGGATTCAAAATACATAAAATTTGCGTAGCCAAAAATGTGATCTACCATACTACGGTCGAGGTTCATTTGAACGTCATGAAACAACAAGATCGATTTTCCATTAATGACACTGACTTCTGTCAGCAAAGTCAACCTTAGCGATAATTAGATCTCACAGAAACTTTTGTCAAAACTGGTAGACCACTTTCTTAGCCGACGTACTTTTAAAGTAACATATTTCAAAAAAATACAGGTTTTTATGAATTTATTTCTTTATTTCATGACATATATACTTTTCATTTATATAACTACAATATGCTGTACAATCTGACATAAGTCGTCATCCCTGTTGTAACATTTCCGATACACAAACCCCAGCAACGCCAATGTCACGTTTTTTGCTGCGTGACTTTTGCTTGCAAGCATGTAATTGTGACAGTGACAAATGAATAGGGGAGTATTGTTGACCCAGGAAAAGGACAAGGAAATGACGATATAACGAGTTATCTCGAGAAAGCGGTTGAAATATTAGATGAACCTTGTGTCGGAGAATAAGCAACGGTTTTTGAGACTTGTTTCGTTTGAGGATTACATGTAATGATGATGACTCGTGTCGTGGGGGCACAAAGCCTCTCGCTTGAAAATAAATGTTAGCCTTTGGGCCTTATCACTAACGATCTGCGAGCGAATTTTGTATGAAGGCGATCATTCAGCGAGTTCGCTGCGTCTGATATTTGTATAGACACGCTTGAAGCTTGCAACTTCGTAAGGTCCTTATTCATGCTTTACTAAAGTATAACAGTGGAAACCAAGCCGCTACGCAAAAATTACCTTAGCGGACCATCCCTAATTTTTAATTTATTTTCTATCGGGTTTCTGTGATTATTACACGTCCAAATAGAACCATTATATCACTTATATTTTTAACATTTTGGAAGCTTTACTGCATTAGTTTTCATGGGATTGACGCCATTCGTTCAGATTGTTTTTTTTCAATTTTTGAGTTTATGCCAAACGTAATAAAGTTTTTCTCGTTGAATGTACATGAAAAATAAACAAAATTAAAGTCTTTCTCGTTGATTCAATGTATTGCGTTTCAAAATTACTCGTATCTATTTTTCATCTTTATTGATTCTCTTCCCTCGCAGGAAAACCAGGGTCGTGATCCTGGGTTCGTTGTGGTTGGTTGTAACTCAGACGAATCAACCGTGCTAAATGACCTTTTTGTAAATAGGTATATACAGACAAAAAAGTCACCAATTACGGTACAATGATAGTACCTAACCATAAGAGTGGCAACGTACTGGAAGACGCAGAATGGGAAGGTCCCCAGCAAGATGGAGCGACGAGTTGGTGAGGATTGCGGGAAGCCAACGGATAAGGGCGACGCACGACCGATAGTTACAGAAAACTTAAGATACGGCCTTTGTCCAACAATCGACGTCTTTCCGCTAGTCATTTTGAACATTGAATGCTGATGAAGATATCGATGATAAGAAGACTTTATCAGAGCAGTCAGAGTTAGGGTTACAACTGCTGGGTGGGGCTTCGTGGTGAAATGCTCGCGATTCCATGATCATTATCATCAGGTGCGGGAAATGCCGGAATGTTTTTAGTGGGTAGGCTCCATCCCTTTCTCTCACTAGGAGAGAGATCGGGAGGTAAGAGTCCCAAATACCCCAAACATCCTCCCCAAGGGTATACATAAAGCATTTTCACTCCGATAGAAAAGGGGTCACTGCTCCCACCTCCGTCTAGATTATATCTATAGTTCTCGCTCTAATGCACACGTTGCACAGATACTGATATACTCGTATCTATGGTGATACATGCAATCATGCCGCTTGCACATCATCTTACGCACGATCATGGACATTACTTTCCCAATAAATAATCTATTCATCGCATAGAAGACAAAAGTGAAAACATTTTATCCTAGTCTGAAATCTTAACACATTGTTGGTCTGATTAGATCAATAAATACAGGTAAATTAGTTATAAATATAGGTTAGTAAGATCAGTTATTCAAACTTATTTTTTTCACTAGGTGTCCGCAATAAATGTACATGTGGACGAATATAGAAGAAGACCAAGTGGAGACCACATACCGGTAAGCGCATTGTAGGACGTCCACCCGCAAGGTGGTCAGATGACCTGCCCGTCTAGCACAACCTATGTTTCGCGACTCTTGTCGCGTGAGATAGCGCTACCCGTCACTCTCTCACATCACTGCACATACAGAGGGGTAATTATCTCGCGCGAGAGATAATCGCGTATGACCGTCATGCTAGAGATGCTGGTTAGAGTTGCGGGGACTCGCTGTATGCGGTCGCTGCTATCCGCTCCATGTGGAAGTCTATTGAGGAGGCCTGTGTCCAGCAGTAAACGTCCTATGGCTGAAATGATAGAAGAAGATGAAGACCAAAGAGAAGACAAATGGATTGTGTGAAAGATAATAATAATAATAATAATAATAAAATCTTTATTCATGAAATCATAGTAATAACAATTGGCATAAAAGGACTTAGATCTATACAGAGCATTCATAATACTGGTGCCTGAACTAGGAGAATCCTGTATCTCAGGCTTTAAGAGTTCAAATTATACTCTAAGTACAAAAATAATAATCATTTACAATTAATACAATACTACTTATTGAATTCAAAATATAATAATACTATAAAACTATATAATTAAATTTATTTGATATTGCTTTTAAGACATGTTCAACTATGTAGGACATTGCATTGTCACCGTTAGCACAAATTGAAACTAGGACAGTCGGATTGCATGAATCGTCAGCTTGTTTAATTTGTTTAGGTATATTACAAATCAGAACAATATTTAATAATAAGAAGTTACGCGGTTATGTAATATAGGAAATTATGAGTCGAGAATGTTTTGAGTAGGTAAATACTAAGACTGAAACTGGACTTCTTATAATCTAAAAAGGCGCTCTTAGGCGCCTTCGTAATCTATAGAGTTTTGAAACCTTTTTTCGGCTAGTTTTCTTGCTGGGCATTCGGCAGTGCCAGTTTCGTGATTACACGGTTTCTTATAGTGCATGCATGTCGCGCACTTTGGTGGTTCGGCCTTCTTGGTGCAGTCCTTTATTGCGTGCCCTACCTCTCCGCAATGTCCACAGATATTAACTTCCATCTTACATGTCTTCGCCGCATGCCCGTACTGCTGGCATTTATAGCACCTTGTGACCAGAGTAAAATCCCTTACAGGGCACGACGACCAATTCACGAAAACTCTGTCATTTGTGACTAGTACCTTGCGAATTAGAGCTGGAACTTCAATAATATAATTGCAGGTCTCGGCTTCCTTCCTTCCCAATTTATGGCTCAATCTTGACGAGGACAAAAACTTTTCTAGGGTCAGGTCTTGTAGTTTGTCGGCTAGGTTTTGTTGAAAGATACACTTAAAGACTTCCGCTTCTTGCATATCCGAGGGCACTCCGACTATTACTACTCTGGGCTTTCGTTTTTGTGTTTCATCCACAGTGAGGCCTGACGTCGTTAGCTGCTGCAACTGCTTCAGTTTCGCGATGTCCTCCTTGGAGTCGGTGCTGATAACAACGCCGCCGTTTTTGATTTTGCGCAATCCTCTCACGTGCAATTTCATTTCATCGGGCCTAATGATTTTTTGAACGAGGGATTTTGTTTCCTCGCTCGACTTCGATTTGTCAGCCGGGTAAATTGCTACCGAGCTGATGTTCGAGGGTTGGATGCGACTAGTAGTATTGTTCTTCAGTACGTCGGCAAAAGATACTTGGCCAGGATTAGCTATAGAGGACTCCTGGATGCATTGCTTGAGTTCCTGGAAGCAACGGGAGAGATCTACTTTTTCCTTAAGTGTCTTATGGGAGTTATAGGCCTGAATTGTTTTTTGTTTCAGGGACTGGTACTCGATAGTCATTTGTGATGAGCAATGACCCACTTTGCGGCATAGGGTGCTAATCCTTGATTTTTGGTCCGAGTTAAGTTTACCTTCTGTAGAGATGGTGCATACTTCATTGAGGTATTTTTCAATGGTCTTCATCCAGTTTTGAAGGTCCGTGGAGGTGACGAAGGCCAGGGGCTCGAGCTCATCCTGCTGGCGGGGCTCGGGCGGGGCGGGCAGGTCGGGCGGCGGTAAGGGCGAGGGTGGAGGGCTGCGGCGCGTGAGTCCACTCCGGTTAAATGGACTGCTTCCGTCCATTTTCCATAAACTCCGTTAAAAGTATGTAAATTGTTATACTCTAAACATTCTCACTAGCAAGCACTATGCAGTGACATAGATACTTGCTTCCGCGTTATGTACAGAGCTAGGTCACGCACGATTTAAAATGATTATTTATTTTATTAATTGACACGTCCGATACGTATGACGACTGGCAATAAATTGTGTGAAAGATGATATGAATAAGAAGGAAGTGAACGACGAGGGAAGAATGGAGGAAGAATACATCCTGCGCCGACCCCGAATAAATGGGATAGCGGCAAGGGAGTGATGATGAGGTACCTGCAACTTCGTCCGCGTATTTTTTATCTTTACAATAAACTGTTAAAAAGTATCCTATAACCATCTTTGTATATCCAGCTGTCCACAGAGATACCTGAGCAAAATGTCTACCAAAATTGATAAGGTATACTGATGTCCTGCCATTTTGGCGTGATGAGAACACAATGAAATTATTACAGGTGGCACCAGACTGGCATGGTGCAGCGCGCTCATACGAAACAGAACGTCGACCCTGCATTTGTGCTATTAAGATTTTTTTTTGAAATCGTGATCACCCCATAGAAAACTAATTTTCAATACAAATCTTGATATTTTTAATAGTATAGTAGTAGCTCTGTCTATTGGTGTTTGAACCAAGGCAAAAATGTGGAGCCCCACTCCCGCGCTAGGGGCAAAGTATTGAGTTTTTTTTTCTTCAAATATGTGAATTTTGGCGAAGTGCTAGTCTTGTAATTTCTTGCTTTGCTTATTTCCTGTTTGTTTTCGTGAAGTATTCAATAAAAGTACTTTGTATTGAGTTATACACAAAAATTTTGCGATCAAGACGTCTCATTTCGTTGGCAACGTATATTTCTACTTTCGGTATTTATGTTTGGTAATTCTTATCTATACTACCAAACTTGGAACAAGTCAAGAACCTCAAACTTTCTTACGATCGCTCTTTTTACTGCGACCAAAAACCTCAATGGCAAAGAGCCCATTAACAGCGACCTCTTTCGGCCCTGATGATAATCTGCCAGCCACCTGTCCGCCGGATGTTTTGGACCCTACGCTTCGGAACTTTCTGTATCTGTGATTACTCTCACTGGTGGCAAATAGAAAAAAAATCGAAGCGACGAAAATGTTCAATCGACTCAACTGACGTCACTTAAATAGTTAGCTGGAAGTGGCCAACGATGTATTATGATTTAAGTTAAACCACTATATTTTAAATTTACAGTTAGCAACGATTTCGTTGGTACACAATAAATCAAAAAATATTAATAAATAGTTTTGAAGATACTTTGAAAAATATGTAGTAAACCTTCCGTCACTATTAATTAGGTGAATAGAGACTAAAGTACTATATTTGACCTTACAAACGGTCCAGTAGTTTTGAATTTTTTATATGTTGTCTAAGATGGTTAGCCAGTGTTTAAAATGCAAAATGCACAACTCCCCCCCCCCCTCCTCCGCGCCCGCCGCCATATTGAAAAAACCGGCACGTTCTTCATATTTTTGCTCATATCTTCCTTTAGAAGCATTTTAGCTAGAAGAAAGCTTTGACAATGTTATAGAGAGATAAATTTACTACATTCTCCATTTTATATTTTGTGTCTAGGACAAATAGTTACGGAGATATGCACATTTTAAAAAACGTAAAAAATCTTAATTTCCAACTCAAAAACAAACTTCTGGATTATAATATATCTTCGTTTAGGAGCATTTTAGCTAGAAGAGTGCTTGGGCAATATTGTAGAGAATTCAATTTACTATAATTTACATTTCAAATTTTGTTTCAAGGACGGTTAGTTACGGAGATATGCACATAAAAAAAAACTGGAAAAGTCGAATTTTCAAGAAATGTCTAAAAATTCTTGGTTAAGAACGCTGTCATTCAGTTACGGACTAGTCTAGGACAAATTAAAACACGTTGGAAATATAATTGCTTATAAAACTCATGTCCATTTTTACATACATTTTCGGAAAATGTGGCTTTATTTTTTACATATCTCCGTAATTATCTGTCCTAGAAACAAAATCTGAAATGTAAATTATAGCAAATTTAATTTCCTACAACATTGGTCAAGCACTGTTCTAGCTAAAATGCTCCTAAACGAAGATATAATCCAGAAGTTTGTTTTGGAGTTGGAAACTGCGATTTTTACGTTTTTTTAAATGTGCGTATCTCCGTAACTATCTGTCCTAGAAACAAAATATAAAATGGAGAATGTAGTAAATTTATCTCTCTATAACATTGTCAAAGCTTTCTTCTAGCTAAAATGCTCCTAAAGGAAGATATGAGCAAAAATATGAAGAACGTGCCGGTTTTTTCAATATGGCGGCGGGCGCGGAGGGGGGGAATTGTGCATTTTGCATTTTAAACACTGACTAACTATCCTAGACAACATATAAAACATTCAAAACTACCGGACCGTTTGTAAGGTCAAACTCCTTTATTTACTGAATTATATCAATGTCACCTGAAATTGTGACACGCAGAAAAATATTCAATTTATCTAAAAACTTTACTTTAATTAATAATAAATATAATTATTTATAAGCAAACACAATATGCGAAACTAAATAAATATGCCTACTTCAGATATTTCAGCTTAATAAAATAGATATAAAATCAATATTTCATGTTGAAGTGACACATAAAAATATATATTCAGGCGGGGTTTGATCCCACGTTTCCAACGGCTTTCCGGGCGAACACGAGCGTAACACCTATTACCACTAAACCACTGAACCGATGTGAGAGCTATTGAATTCATCAACCAGTTGCTCCATTTTTACATGCCTTATCGGTATTTTAGCGCCATCTAGCGTAAAGATTCTGACTTCAAGATCGGCACTATCGTCTTGCATTAGATTGAGAAATTGATAGTAACGATGTGGACTTAAGGTAATATTTTTTTAATAAAGCTGTAACATCTGTCAGCGTAAACCATCTTTACATTTAAACGAAAAACCCTATTGTACAGTCTGACCAAAAAGAGTAGTGTTGCCAATTTCTAATCAATCTAAGAAAACGGGGACGACACTACAGTATTGCCACTTTTTAATTTATACTTTTTTAGGTCAGAGTGTATACTAGGCCACTTCCAGTATCTTTACGAGCCCGTCCGAGAGTGTAAACTCTTGTGTCATTTTGTGTTATTTTGTCCGCGGTTTCAATGCCGCTGTCAACTTTGTGGGCCATTCTGAGACTTTTTACGAAACACCTTGTTACCAAACACATCAAATTATTTTGTCCATGTTTTTCGTTTATAAGAAAAGTATGTAGATGTATATTAATTTTGTAACCAAATATTTAAGTATAAGGAAATTATTTCGGTATTTCAAAGGTAACAGAAAAAGTTAATTGAGACATAAAACTCACATAAGAACTGGTTAAAAAAATAACAAGTAGGTGCTTAGACTACCTGTCCACTTGAGCGAAGCGGAGCTGGGTAAAATGGACCAATCACATTCCTTGTGTTTAATAGCACTGCTTTTGGGCTTCACAAAGACGCGGCCTGATTGGTTGATTTCCTCCGCTCTGCTTCAGTGGACAGACAACCTTAATGAAAAGTACGATACTTATTGAACTAACATTTTGATATTGAACACTTAGAATTCTTTCCCTTCAAAATATTGCTTCCAGTCAGTGACAGGAAAATTCATGTACAAAACAATACATGTCTCTAAAAACAAAACATGTCTCTAAAAACGGTCCTAATATTTGACTGACAATTATCCAATAATTACAATGTTGTTAGGGCAATATCTTTTAATTATAGTTATTTATCACGTGTCAGATAACATGTTTATAATATTACTAACGTGTTTACATTTTTTTTTAATGTAATGTATATATGAATGTTTAACCTAATCCAGTGACCAGAAAATAATTATTAATAATTATGTAACAGTACAACGCATAATAAAAGCTTGCCCGTTTCCAAGAAACGTACTAATGAATATTAACACTCGACAAAACATACCTAATATGAATCTTTTGCGGGATGTTTCTCGCTAGAGATATCAAAACATCTCATTAATTGACCTATTCATATAAATATCAAGACTACTCGCGAAAATTATGAGTTATTAGGTATATTGTTTCCAAACAAACGTAACTAATTATTTCGCCTGATACAAATAAACGTTGTAATTTTGTATTGCTTCTTCCAGAAAATGTTCTGATCTATACTTCTCAGGTCTTTTTTAGGGTGCCGTAGTCTTTTTGATATTTATGAAGTTGTCCACATCCCGATATATCTATTCGAAAATATCCCTTCATTTGGCGTGTATGGCAGGGTGAACAAATTCTTTGACTATCTTTTTCCATTTTTTCGAACCAGAATCTTGCTCTATTTTACCATAACGAGGCTTGAACCAGCGACCTCGTCCCCCGGAGCGGGAATTTGCCACACGAAGGGATATAATAATGAATATAAAAATACAATGTGCCCAACTTTGTCCTTGTATTTTTTATTATTTACCGTCAGGGTAAAAAGTATGTTATAACCATCTTTGGATGTCCAGTTATCCCTGTACCAAAATTGGTTCAAATCTGTCCAGCAGTTTCGGTGTGATGAGAGGAGACGGATTTTTTACCCAACAGCTGACACTTTAAGCTGGTACCGTGCGGCCATACAAATCGCGCATACATTAAAAAAAAAAGTTAAAGTTCACTAAATATTATAACACTAATATTATCAAGGCGAAAGTTTGTGAGTGTGTTTATGTGTATGTCTGTTACTTTTTCACGCTTAAACGGCTTGACCAATTTTGATAAATTTCGGTATGAAGGTAGCTGACACCCTGTATTAACACATAGGCTTTTTATCCCGAAAAAAATATGTGTTCCCTTGCGATGAGCGGGTAACACCGCGCGGCACATTTAGTGCTATAATTAATACATCGCAATAAGTTAATTGCAATGAAATAATGACTCCGCTCTATAGAAAATATGATCCACAAAAATTTAGAATTGTTTAATAGTCTACAACATTAAAAAAATATATCCCATCATCTGTTTTTAGTTAATAAAAAACCAATTGGTACATCAACTTGCCTAATATGACAAATGTTGACAGTATAAATTGTATTAGTGTTATTTTTTTCTTTTAATAAATTTTAAAATAAGCTAATTTAGGTATTATTATTTTAATTACTGGTTTTCGACGTCAACGTCAAGAATTTTACAGTAATTTTATAATTACAGAATAACCAGACCCCAAAATACAAAGGAAGCTTAATATGTTCTATAAGCCAATCATTATATTTTTGATATTATAAAAGATATTATTAGAAACATAATGCCAAGTCCCAACAATCTAGACAACACATCTTTACCTCGCTAATTAGTTGTTGTAACGACAGCCCCAACAAACAATCAGACTGTAACATCTAATATAATATAAAAGTATAAAAATGAAATGTTTATACATTTTTATAAATGAAATTTCTGCAGAACATAGAAAATAAATTTTCCAAAAAGAAAGAATAAAATAGACTAATCGGAGTTCACTAACTTGAAAATCATTTTTGTATCATTGTATTTATGTACATAATTATATTATAACATTTTTTTAGGTTTCCGCGACTGTCACAAATTAATCTTTTCTATATATGTAATTTATGTATATATATATATATATGTAATATCGTTGTGCGGTAATCACGCTTAAACGGTCGAACAGTTTTCAACTATTTGCAATACACATGTAGCTGGGGACTCAGAAGTGATTTTAAGATACCTAATTTTCACCCGAATACGAAATAAAAAACACCGTTATGATGAATTTTCCTTCCGCGCGGACGGAGTTTGGAGGCATCGTAGTTCACCAACAATTTGCAGAATCACGCTGCCATGTTTTTTTTCTCCACTCGCCGGGCCCACAGCGAAGCAATTGCTCGACTTGTTCTATTTTTTGAAAGCACTATACTATAAAACAGTCTCATTCTCCCTTTCTAACTTATTGCTCGGATAGATACCGAAGAAAATGTATCGGCTTCTGATTATTTTAGCCCTTTCAAGTACCACCTTTGGGGCTCTTCTCGATGGTGATATAGATATCGCCGATGGTGTAAAGTTAGCTAGTATACCAGTGTCGAATAGTTTAGATGATGAGGGGAGGGGGTTTGGTGATTCTCCGCTGTTCAGGATGGCGAAGTTCCTTCAAGGTCACGAGCTGAGAGTGAAGTTGCCCAATTTGATCGAGAAAGATAAGATCAGCAGGATTTTCGAGGAGTCGCTGAGGACTGTTGATGAAACGTACAAGGATAGTGCTGGTGAGTTTATTTTCATTCATAGCTTATAAGGTCAAGGAATAAAGGTCTTCGAATTTATGACAAAAACGTCAGAAACGACAGGTCATAAGTTTGAATCGAAAAAAATGAAAAATACCTTTACTTATTTAACCTTTAAAAAAAAATAGTCCGAAACGTAACTAAAGACGTATTTATTTTTCAACGACAATTTTTTTTAAATCCATTCATCATCACGCTCCGGTCTTATACAAAAATGTATGATATGACAATGGTTTCCTCGATTACGCAATAATGGAACAAAATATTAATTTTCATGTTACATCTTTCTTTATTTTATTGAGACAAAATTCAATGTTTTCGTTAACAATACTTTCGTGACGCTTTATAAAACGAAATTTGTTGAATACGTTTTTGTACACCGGCAACTCATAGTCTAGTCTGTTTGTCACGAGTTTGTCATCACAATGAGCCTTGTACCCTGCAAATAGTTACATAACAGCTAAATTATAAAAAAAAGTTTACACAAAATTCACTCGATGGTTTTCCGGATTATGTATATCTAGTAAATTTTAATATTTTCGTTAGTATGTAATTCCAAAATCGAAATACCTATTCTGAAAGCATAGAGACGGTAATTTGAAGTCTACTAACTTACATAAATGCTGAAGTTCTATAACCTAAAAATTGTCTTGTCTTTTCTGTGCAAATAAGACTATTTTGTATAGGTATTGTAATGTAAAAGCTGTAAAACAAAAACAAATCACAACGTATAAGTATGTGACAGTCAGACACCTAACTTTCTCTTTGTCTTAAGTCAATTGAAAGCATTCATAAATTCACTTTTAACCATTAACTCAAAATCAGCAACCCCTGGTAAAATTCACCTACATTTTCCATTCCGAATACTCAACGAAAATCGTCCACAATTTGTTTTAATGAGCACTCACCTCAAGAAATACTTATGAAACTTGAGCTCGTACCCTTACCATGAGTTTACAGTGATCGTAAGCGACTGCGTAAACGATTTGCATGGAGATTTGTAGTACTTCATGATACAGGATCGTCTTTTGTTTTAGACAAATCTTTTACGCAGTCGCTAGCGTCACGTTCTCATGGTAAGGGCACAGTGGTTTTCAAGTTAAGCTTTTAACAGGCGAAGGAAATGAAGTTGCTGTTGGAAGTTACTCTGTATTTTATGGGTAACCAAATAATTAAAAGTTTTCGAACGTGAGGCCGCACCGTCATTTTGGATCTAGTTTTGTGAACTATGTTGTGCATTGTTTAAGTTGGTTATTTTCCAGAGTTAGAACAGTGTATATATTTTCACGTTTTGGTTGTTTTGTTATAGTTCATTTATATATTTAGCAATAAAGAGGGTTATGATTTCTTTCCCCGCGCAAACCCAATTGTTGTTTGTATGGCCACTTTTTATTAAATGGGCCTGTTTTTCTACAGTACACCCCACTTTTTTTTGAATTTTCAATATTTTGGGTATTTTCTACACAGATTCACGAGCTCTTTTTATCTAATTAGGAGAAAAAAACTGTCCCAAAATATTCATACTTATTTAGTTTCTCCATTCCGTTACCGCTGTAGTTGGTTATATGGAAATGGTAACGGAATGGAACGAAAAAACATCGGGACTTTGAGCTCGTGCTTTTGAGTAGAAATTCCAAAAAATATCGCAAAAAAAAGTGGGGTGTAGGTACAACTTTAGAAAAAATGGCCCAAATATTATAGTTATAGCCGGTGAAATTACTAGCATAGAGGCATTCTATCTTCGTCCTCCGGGTAGGCAAGCACTTGTGACTCCTCTGGTGTTGCAGGTGTTTATGGGCGACGGTAATCGCTTTCCATCAGGCGATACGTTTGCTCGTTTGCCCCCTATGGCATAAATAAAAAAAAAAAAAAGTTATAATTTCTTTGATATGAACTTATCGACACATGTACAACACGATAAAAAAAGCTTAAACTAAGTTGAAATGAAATATTTTCGTACCTAAAATAAATTTAAAATATACGAAACATTGTTCGAAACATGTCTTGCCGTTCCTGACAACTTCACGTGAGTGTAAACCGCTTAATACAATAATTAGGTAAATGTACCACGAAAGTTTTAATATTATAATTATTCTTGTCTTACAAAATATAAAACTGTAGTTAGTAACCAAAACGTAGAATCCTTCTAGGTTACCTTTAATATAAGCGACTGCGACGAGAACGAAGTGCAAAATAACTTCTCATCATAATTTCATGAAGATTTGTGCTTCAAGATGGTGTTTACAGTTTAATTTCAGTTTCAGTACAGTTTTCACATTTATGTCCAAACTTTCGAAAAGTTCTTGCAGCTGTAATAAGATGGGAATTACATTCATATTTAAATTTAAATTAAGTTTAATGATGATACCTTCGTGATTTTTTTTATAATATAAATTAAATCACACTAATATTATAAGGGCTAAAGTGTTGTGTTTGTTTGTTACTTCTTCACACTCAAACGGCTTGATAAATTTTGATGAATTGTGGTATGAGTTGACACCCTGGATTTAAAAAAAAAACCGGCCAAGAGCATGTGGGGCCACACTCAGGGTTCCGTAGTTGCTCCTCCGTCACAATAAACTGCTGTTTTAAGCCCGAGGTTTACGTTAGGAAAGATTTTAAGCTCTATAAAAAGGTCGTTAACGCCCTAGAAACTGTAATCACTTAGAAACTGTATTTCTGTCGGCGTTATACATACACATACTCATACCAAATTTCAGCTTTCTAGTACTAATGATCACGGAGCTAAGCCGCGGACGGACGGACGGACGGACAGACGGACATGGCGAAACTATAAGGGTTCCTAGTTGACTACGGAACCCTAAAAACGGGATAAAGAGCCTATGTGTACTTTTGAAGTGAAACTTCTAATGCGACTTCCAACAAGGTTGCGTTAAACGTTTAACGCTACCGTGGAGGGGGTAGGAAAGCACTGTAGCGTTAAACGTTCAACGCCCCTAGGGAGGAGGAATAGAAAGAGAACGAGCGAGAGTGAAGAAGTTTCTCTTAAAGAAACAATATGAGTTCACTGAAAATCAATTTCTACCCCTTCCTATTTTCATTTCCACATTACGAAGTTTCACTTCTTCCGCGCGGAGACTCCAAGCACAATTTTTTTTTGTATCCCGATTTTCTCGTTCTCTCGATCTTCCCGTGGCGCAGCTAGTTCAGAAGAACATAACAGTGTCGATCTCAAAAAGCGGTCCGATCCGATTTCCCAAAAATGTTCGCCATCTAATACTATTATTAAATTCTAAAATTATACTGATAAACAGTTTTCTATGGAGTGGGATAATTATTTCAGGAAAAATCTTAATTGCATGATACAGGATCGTCTTCTGTTTTGTATGGGCGCGCGGCACCATGCCAGTCTGGCGCGATCTTTTTGTCATAATTTTCTTTGTCCTCTTATCACGCTGAAACAGCTGGACGGATTTTAACCAATTTTGGTACAGAGATAGCTGGATATACAAAGACGGTTATGGGACACTTATTTACCCGACTGGGGTAAAAAAATGCGAACGAAATTGCACCTCCTGATGAGTAATGAACGTCAATACTTGTTTCTCGTTATATGAGCGTATTATATTTTTAACCGACTTCAAAAAAAGGAGGGGGTTCTCAGTCCGGTTGTATGTTTTTTTTTTTTTTTTTTTTTAATGTTTGTTACCTCAGAACTCCGTCATTTATAAGTCGATTTGGAAAATTCTTTTTAGGTTCATGAATAGACATCTCAAGGTTGGTCCCATAAAATTTTGGTGAAGATCGGATGACGAGATCCATGAGGAATCGAAGGAATTCCTGAAATTTTATAGGCACTTATAATATTTTTCACATATTTTATAAAACTATTTAAGTATTTGCATATGGTAGTCATCATCTTCCAATGCTGAGCTGATGATGGAAGGTACAACTCCTCAACGGTTAGGAGTTAGGAGATAATTCAAACGAGATGCATGCCTTCAAGACCTCCCTGATCACCCTGCCATAAGTGTTTTTAACAATCACTAAAAAGCAAAAAAAAAAATTTTTAACAAAAAATAGAACCAACTTCAGTAAAACTAAAAAGCCAAAAATAACCCGTTCAAGTACAGATTACCTTTGACTCACCCTTTGAAGTCGGGGCCAAACCTCACGTAAACTATAAAATATTAAATATAATAACTGAGTGGTTTGGGATCGACTTCAAAGGGTGAGTCAAAGGTAATCTGTACTTGAACGGGTTATTTTTGGCTTTTTAGTTTTACTGAAGTCGGTTCTATTTTTTGTTAAAAAAAAATTTCCAATACATTTTTTACTACTATTACAATGATTGCTACAATTAAGTAATCCACATTAGAAGTCAATACTAACACGTAATCCTATTTCTTCGAAATAAGATAAAAACATTCTGTAGTTTCCAATTTCAATGTGAGAATTCGCGTGTTATGAGACAAACAGTTCTATAATCATTTAAGCGACGCATGATCTGTCACGTTGTCACCTTTATCAAGTCTGCGCAAGAGTTGATTTTGCTAACAAGTTTTTTAACTTATGATATTTTGACTAAATATGACTTTATTTAATTGCAATACGTTTATGGCAAATGATAGTGTAAAGTAAACTGAAAAGTATCGTTGCGTGATTGTGACATTGTATACTTCTGGCGCTTCAGTAAAAACTGTAATGAATAGGTATCATGAGATTCGCTTGTTGTTGTGATATCTTATGTTAAGGCTCTCTGACTACTGAAGCGGATCGGAGAAAAATGTAGCGATCAGGTTGTAATCCAATGAATAAAGAGGTTTTACCTTACAAACGGGTAGTTTTGCATTTTTGATTTGTTGTCTAGGATGGTTAGTGAGTGTTTAATATGCAAAATGCACAATTCCCCATCCTCCGCGCCCGCCGCCATATTAAAAAAAACCGGCCAAGTGCGAGTCGGACTCGCGCACCGAGGGTTCCGTACAAACACTTTCCATCCCTAAGTGGTTAAGTTAAGTTTGCACCTGGTATGTATAGCGCCCCATATAAATTAGGTGCAAAGTTAGGTATTTAATTATAAAAAAAAAAACTACTTACTAGATCTCGTTCAAAACAATTTTCGTTGGTAGTTTTTATAGTAATGTACATCATATGTTTTTTTTAGATTTTTCATTTTCTTATTTTAGAAGTTAGAGGGGGGGGGACCAACTTTTTTCCACTTTGGAAGCGTCTGTCACGCAAACTATTCGGTTTAGAAAAAAAACATTATAGAAACCTCGATATCATTTTTGAAGACCTATCCATAGATACCCCACACGTATGTGTTTGATGAAAAAAAAATTTTTGAGTTTCAGTTCTAAGTATGGGGAGCCCCCAATATTTATTATTATTTTTTTATTTTTGCATCAAAATCTTAATGCGGTTCACAGAATACATCTACCTACCAAGTTTCAACAGTGAGTGAGTCTCTTATAGTTTCGGAAAAAAATGGCTGTGACATACGGACGGACAGACGGACAGACAGACAGACAGACAGACAGACATGACGAATCTATAAGGGTTCCGTTTTTTGCCATTTGGCTACGGAACCCTAAAAACCGGCAATTTCTATAGATTTTTGCTTATACCTTCGTTAGGAGCATTTTATCTGGAAAAGAGCTTAGAAAATGTTGTAGACAATTAAATTTACTATAACTTATATAACTTACATTTAAAATTCTGTTTCAAGGACAGATAGTTATGCACATTAAAAAAAAATTGAAAAAGTCGCAATTTCCAGTAACGTATGAAACTTCAGGCTTATATCTTTGTTTAACCCTAGAGTGCTCGCGCTATGAGCATTTTGCCGCCCGCGGAACTATATTCGTGTTATTTTCTAAACGATGCATTTGTCAAGGTCAAGCGTCCTAGTAGCTGCCCCCTCGTACTTTACCTCCTTGTTTTAGAAATTATAACAAATTCAGTGCGCGGGTGACTGCAGGAGGCAAAGATTGTCACAGGTGTGTCGCGTTTGACGGCAAATTGCTCACTGCGCGACTACTCACGTAGGTAAAGTTTATGAATCTGTTTTTTTAATATAGTTGAAATATTATGAGTTTTCATTGCGTTTAGTATTGTTATGATATAACTATCGTATTACTATTGATTTTTAGTTGGTTTTGTTCAGTTATTGGGCGTTGTTCTTGTTTTGTTTTGCTCAGTTTACTTTATATTATTATGATGAACATTTCTGAAAGAATTTGCCCTGGCGATGACTAGACCATATATCATTAGAAGATCCGACGTAAACACATTGCAGAACCAGCTGAGAAACCAAATCCCCCGATTTGTACCATCGGATCATCAAAATATAATATGCGCAGTATGTCCGTCCAAGAAAAATAGAAGTACGAAAAAAGGATGTAACAGATGTGCAAAGTTACTGTGCAACGAACATTGTATATACATGTGTCAGGATTGTTTTGCTAAAATACATATTGTAGATGATGAAAACGTATAATTTAACTATTAAGTTTAATTTTTCTTTTTTTTATATAAATAATTGTAAAGAAGTTGCAAAAAACCAAGAAATTTTACCTAAGATTTCCCAAAGCATTCTTTTCTAAATTCTAAGTATGAAACTTTAATAAATGTTTCTTATTGTGATAGTTTATGTTTCATCCTATCCTTTAAACATAATTATAAAGTCATATAACGCCAATTTGCTAGAAAAAGTCATATTAAGTATGGGCGGCAAAATGCTCCCCACGCGATCACTCGCGTTTCACGGGAAGGCGCGATCACTCTAGGGTTAAGAGCATTTGACGCTAAAAAAAACCTTAGGCAATGTCGTAGAGAATTAAATTTACTATAATTAACATTTCATATTTTGTTTCTAGGACAGATAACTACGGAAATCAGAATATTGCATTTTGCATTTTAAACACTCACTAACCATCTTAGACAACATATCAAAAATGAAAAACTACCGGACCGTTTGTAAGGTCACCCCTAGTACTTTAGTCTATATTTACCGAACTACTGCGTTAATACTGATTTAAACATACACGATTTTGATACATTATTATGATGTTACCCGCTCATCCCACTTTACATTTTTCGGGATAATAAGTAGCCTATGTGTTAATTCAGGGTATCAACTAGGTACCTTCATACCAAAATTTATCAAAATTGGTCGAGCCGTTTGAGCGTGAAGAAAAAACAAACATACACATAAACAAACTCACAAACTTTCGCCTTTATAGTGTGATAATGTTTTAAAATTATAATTACATTGAAGTATATATATAATTATTTTTTAATCATCTTACACAAAAACTTAAGTTTATAACAATACAATACTTAATGTATTCCTAATTGCGCACCTACCTAACAAAATAGAGCACACAATCAACATTGTAACATGAAAACGTGAACATGAATGTAGTTTCACGCGAGGAATAAGGAAACAATACGCAATATTGTCATTTAACGACGATATTTTTTTTTAGCAAGCAATACATGCAATATAAGTAACTGTATCAAAAGATGAAAATAAATATATAGGGAATTCTGGCCGAAAGATGTAGATGTTTATTTATTATTTATTGTTTGTTTAAAATCTATGCGTACTACTCAAAAGAAGATATAAGCCACTTGAATTTTATTGTTTTCATGTTCATAAGTACAATACAATACAACAATACTTTATCGCACACCACTTAAAGTTTACAAAAGGAAACAAGACAAATAGTCAAATACAATGTTTTCTAACTAACAGTGATAGAAAACATCACAATAGTTAGATTAAACTACGTATTTTAAAATCCCGAATTAATCTTTTTTCCTTTTTTAATGCATGCTTAAACCGGCATCAACAATTATGACACTTATATTTTTTATATTTTTTACCGGTATCTGTTAGTTTTATTTGTCAGAATCGTAATCAGAATCAGTAGTGGTGTTACTGAAGCGGCAGACACTCTTGGCAACCTTGTCTTGAATGTCCGCCAATGTACGTCCGTAGTTTCGGACACTGTAAACCAATTTATGCCAGACATGAATTCCGCCATATTGACTCGGTCCGAAACCACTACCCAAATGTGTTGTCTCTTATCTAACAAGCATTTTATTAACTATGCTCTTCGGTTTTCGAGATCATGTCTCATTTTAATATAGTGTCGTCTTTGTACATTAAACCCACCTGACATTGTATGCAAGGAAAGAAAAAAATATTAAAAAAGTAAAAAAAAAACATTTCTTGATTTTTGACGTCTGTCATTGTAATGGTGGCAGCGGGATAGTGGCAGGGACATATTAAAGGTGTCAATACACTAAACTGATAATGACATTTATGGCAATGTTTTAACCAATGACTTTCCATTTCAGTGACTGGACGAGGCAAAGGTGGCGGTGGTGGCTCAGTCGCACTCCTCGGCCTGATGATGGCCAAGACACTAGGTGCAGTAGGACTTGGCGGCCTGGGTCTCCTGACTATGAAGGTACAGTGACGTCACAGTATAATATAATTGGCATGGGATGAGATTTGCTTTTGACATGCATCGGGCCTTCGGCTAGAGACGAAACTTTCCCCCTGGGCTCGCTAAAATAACTTGGAAAGTGAGAACTTGGTAATTGGAAGACGCTTCAGTCCAGTTCAGTCCAGCGCAGTCCAGTTCAGTCCAGTTCAGTCCAGAATGACAAGGGAATGATCGTGTAATCCTCTCGGACCAGTGGTCCGGACTAGTGAAAATAAATGAATGACAGTTTACTGACAGTCCGGAATGATGAGCTAAACTGACGCCGTGAGCGTGTAACCGATGTCCTAGAGGTCGATGGCCCTCTGCAAGAACTCAGCCTGCGGCTGACTGCCCAAGGTTAGGGGTTAGGGCTCAATGCCAAGTCACTTAGCGGAGACACTTCGTGGTCTAGTCGTTAAGGGAGTGGAAGGTACAGTGAAAACGTGGCACCACAAATCGTGACTGGGTTTGCACAAACTAAACTCATCCTTATGATTTATCAAATCTTAAGCAAAGATAATGAGTAAGCACATTGAAATATTATCCTACCTTTAGCGACAAAACTTGAAGTGCACCACAATCGACCCAATTCAGGTAAACGATTATTTTTTATTGCGAGAGTAAGTATGTGACGACGCGGTTGGCGCAGTGGTTAAGCAACTGCCTACTGAGCCGACGGTCCCGGGTTCGAATCCCGGCCGGGGCAAATATTTGTGTGATGAACACGAATATTTGTGCCTGGGTCATGGATGTTCTATGTATTTAAGTATTTATTTATCTATATAGGTATGTATATCGTCGCCTAGTACCCATAACACAAGCCTTCTTGAGCTTAATTTGGGACTAGGTTGATTTGTGTGTGAGGTTGTCTGATATTTATTATTTATTATTAAAGTATGCAAAAAACGTGCAGTTGACCTACTGCTGAGCCGAAACAGTGTGGTAGAATTCACCTATCACATTTAGATGACTCGTCGTACTAAATCACCATTCATTCATTCAATCATTCATTTTAAAATAGTGCAATTTCACCTGAAATATTTTTAGAAAACGCGGATGCTCGCGTGGCGTGTGTATTGATGCTGACGATGCTGTATAATTGGAACCTAAACCGCAGAGTACTTAGTAGTGAGCTTAGTAGTGACCCTTAGAACACTTAGAAACACTTAACAGTACACTTAGAACTTAAAAGATGCACATTACATTTTTCCCTAACCTTAGCGGTAAGATTGGTACTTACTTACATCATTTTTAATTCTACCCTATTCAGTTAAAAAAATCTTTTCAATGTGAGAGTATTCAACCGTATCCCAGCCATTCTGAAAGATATATAACAACTGAATGGACAAAAAAATGCATACATAATATCAGACCTACTCACAAAATTTGCAGGGTCTACATTGATGCCTAGAAATTGTTTTTTGTGTATGTTTCATTTTGCCAAAAAACTATTTCGTAGAAAACATTTTTTTTTGCAAATGTAAACTTTGGGATTGTTACAAAACAAAGCTTACCTTGCTTACCCAATTAATAGGATGATATTTGCAAACATAGACATGTTGACTGATGTTGAATTCTACAGCGTACTGTAGTTATATAAATAAAATTAGCTAAATATATCACGAAACAAAGAAAATAAATCCAGAAAAATACAACAATACAATACAACAATACTTTATTGCACACCAAAAAAGTTTACAAAAGGAAACAAGATAAATACAATATTTATAAATATATATTTGACTAGGCTTAAGCTAGTCTTAAGTATTAATTTATTTTTTATTTTTGTATGTGTACTTTTTTGACTTGAAATAAACATTTTTATTTATAAATAACGGTAGACAACAGGCGGTCTTATCGCTAAAGAGCGATCTCTTCCAGACAACCTTTGGGCAGTGAAATTGATGCAAAAAAATTAACTTAATACAGAGTAGGTGCAGCGAAAGGCGAAGGGAGCACATAACTAGATACTAAAAGAAAACAAGTACGCATATGGGTAAATATACACATACATAAATAGATATACATAAACTTACACATACATACACACTAGACATATATTAAGAATCTTATATAACACAACGCAATACAATCAATTTTATTGTTCGAGAGATAGGTAATGTTCTTTAATCTTATTCTTAAATATAGACAGGGAATTAGCACTTCGCAATTCAACTGGGAGCGAGTTCCATAGCAGAACGGCTTGGACAGTAAAAGAATTGGAATAAAATTTAGAATGTGCGGACTGCGGGGGGAACAGTTAAAAGGAAATTTTTAGCGCACCTTGCAGACGAGAAATAACTAAAACGCTCTTTAAGGTACTGTGGAGTTGCTGGGTTAAAGAGTACCTATGCCAAATACAAGAGTTAGAATGTGAGAGTTACGCCTATGACGAATAGGGAGCCACTTGAGTTGAGATCGGAAACTAGAGATATGATCATATTTGCGTAACCCAAATATGAATCGTATAGAGATATTTTGAATGCGCTCAAGCTTATTAAGTTGCTCTTCTGAAATATCGAGATAAGAGATATCAGCATAATCTAGAATTGGGAGAAGCAACGTTTGGGCGAGCGCAATTTTAGTAGCGATGGGGAGGAAATTACGAAGCCTTCTAAGAGAGCCCACAGAGGCAAACATCTTCCTGCTCACTTCATTCAAATGTGACTTTTAATGTGTTTTTAGGGTTCCGTACCCAAAGGGTAAAAACGGGACCCTATTACTGAGACTTCGCCGTCCGTCCGTCCGTCCGTCCGTCCGTCCGTCCGTCTGTCACCAGGCTGTATCTCAACAACGGTGATAGCTAGACAGTTGAAATTTTCACAGATGATGTATTTCTATTGCCGCTATAACAACAAATACTAAAAATAAAATAAAATAAATATTTAAGGGGGGCTCCCATACAACAAACTTGTTATTATAGATTATATATATGTATAGGTACGGAACCCTTCATGCGCGAGTCGGGCTCGCACTTGCCCAATTTTTTATGTTATTTTGGAAATATGTGACTTCAAAGGTACGCAAATTTTATGATATTTTTTGGCGAAATGAAACATTTGACAAAATAAATTTCTAGGAGTCAAAAGAGCTCCGAAAAAAAAATGAGACTATTGGCGAGAACAGCCGGAAAGGCATCTGGACATGCAAAAGACTTATGGGCCAAGCTGAAACGGAGACGCCTCGCTCACTTCGCTCGCTCAATAAATCACCCCAGTCAGTAAAACAGTGAAATTTCATCCGAAACATATTTAGAAAACGCCGATGCTCGCGTGGACGCTGGGAAGCTGTTTAATTGGAAAGAGTGAATAATTGCGACCCACCTGCGCGCGCCGCGTGACGAGTGGAATGCGCGGATTTCAGCGCACGATTCGTACTGGCGTTGTACGAGATATTGATAGCTAAAAGTCGGATTTAAGAAGCCTTATTCCTTTTAAAAGAGATATTATTAAATTCACATCTGTATAATTTTTCAAAACACTAGGTAACTCCACTAATTAACTGAATGCATACCAGAAAAACTAATGCTGTGCAAAAAAAACAATTGATTAACTAAACATGTCCTACAAAAAAAAATTAAACATCATACAAAACGAGATGACCTTTTTAACCGAATTCACACCAAAAATATGGTTCGTACATCGGATATATTTGAAAGTTTCACCAAAAATACTGACTTGCACACTGATTATCCTCGCACTGCACACTAAGATCCGACTCAGCCGGGTTAGGTTAGGTTAGTTTTTTTTTTTTTTTATATCCAGTAAAACAGTTTTGCAAATACCTTTAAATAGTATATTTAGTTCGCATTATTTAATGTGCATAATTAGTGTGCAAGTCAGTATTTTTGGTGAAACTTTCATATATTTTGATCGAAAAAAGGGAATATACAGATATGGATTTAAATACATGCCCTTTTAAAATTGCTTTAGACATTTTTCTCTATGATCATCAAACATGTTTGTTAAAATATTATTGATGTTACTACCTAGAACAGGGCTATCAGGATTTATTGGTATACATTTGAAACCTACAGTTTCAATTTTTCATTGATAATTTTTGTTTCAAAAACTACTCAAAATTGACAAAATGTAAGCGGAAAATTAGTTTTTTTTTTCAACTTATTTTCGACTGCACGTAATGAAAGCATGAAATAGCTATGTTACTACCTAGAACTCGGAGTAAAGTATTATTGACTTCAAGAAGTTGGTTGAAATTATTATCATAATATTTGTCAAAATATGAAAAAAAAAGGATTAAGGCCCCTTAAGAGATATGTATCTTACCATAATAGTACATTACTGCAGACGCTGGAAAAGGGCATGTCATAGGGGGCAAACGAGCAAACGTATCGCCTGATGGAAAGCGATTACCGTCGCCCATAAACACATGCAACACCAGAGGAGTCACAAGTGCTTGCCTACCCGGAGGACGAAGATAGAATGCCTCTATGCTAGTCATTTCACCGGCTATCTTACCCCCACACCGGAACACAACAATGCGAACATTGCTGTTTGGCGGTGGGTGGCTTGCCTGGTGAGTAGGATACGAAGCCGGCAAGCCCTTTTCACGGCTAGGCATGTATAATTTTATTTTTATTTTTTATTTGTTTTTAATTTGTAATTATTCACTGTTAAGGATATTAGTAATATGCTTATCAATTAATTTTAAATTAAGATCTGTAACGCCTTGGCAATTAGCTGTAAGTAACAGATATGTAATTATTATAAAATAAATAAATAACTAATGTTTTTCTCAAACAGATGCAATGAAATAAAAAAATACACCACTAAAAAAATAAAATTCAGGTATTTAGCCTGTTCATGAATACATAATATTTGGAGAACTCGGTTGCGTTAAGTTTGCACCTCGTTTGTAGAGGTTTCCCCGTTTTTGCTAACAACTTTTTATAGAATGCTTAGTCTGGTTAGTCAATTAATGTTAACAGATATTTCCTTGTGGTATTACTAAGTGTCTATGATTAAACAATTTAGTAGGTGGGTTCTCTATAAATAGTTTTGATACTTTATGTAGTAAATATTTTTAAAGAATCTTTTTATTGATTCTATTTTTATGTGGAAATACCACATCTTTATTTTTATAAATAATGACACAAAGGTAAATTAAGAAAGAAAAATGTAATGCATTTAATTTACTTATGTTGTGTTGTATATTACTTGATGTTGGAGGTGTGCAATAAAGAGTATTTGTATTTGTGTATTTTTTCTTTCTTAATTTAACTTTGTGTCGTTGTCATTATTTACTTTATGTACTAGTTCTAACATTCCGATCGAGTTATAATTTGGCATAGTACTTATTTGTATTTTTTTTGGTGACGGATTAATATGGTATTATAGAGCTAGGTCTTATTTACCCTACATTCAATTTTTCGCCTTGTATATGGTTAGAAAGTGTAAACATGTCTTTGTCGTTGACTGTACTGTACATAGTGGTAGAAATTATGTGAGCTGACTATGAGTGCACGTCAACATAATATTTCACTTATTTCTTTAGGTACCTTACCACTTACGTGTGCATAGAAAATCAAAAATGTGTTCTAATATCAAAACTATAATTCCTACTACACAAAATGTGAATTTTTAAATTTCCCGCCAAAATTTTTAGTAATATTTCATTAGCCAGACTTATAGTATCGACAAATGTTTTTCCTAAGACCATAAATTTTCAGAAAGTTTTTGACACCGTAAGACCATAATTTAAAGTAAACAATGTTGACTGGAATCGGCTTAGTTTCTGAGATAATTTATTTATGTAAATAATGATGTGTTGTTGCTCAGTGCATCCTACTTTCAAAAAACAACGTTACCACTTTTTTATTTTTTTTTGGCTTTCACGTCTAGCTGTTTTGGCCAGAGGTACCTATTTGTTCTCAAGTCTGGGTATAGTGATTGACGAATCCCAAATGACATGACAGATGTCACTCGTGAAATTGATCCACTCTCCATTTTTTTTTAGCTTTACTTCTTGTTTATTAAGATAAGCCACTCTAACTAGATTTTTACAAACAAAATTGCGAAACAGTTCAATATTTTTCCGGATTTCATATTTAGTCACATAACTTTTTAAAATTTCTAATATCCTCAGGAACACGCTATTAAAACCAGTCGGATTATTTGTTTCCACCCTGTATGTGACATGATTGGTTTGGTGTTCTATGAAACTTTGACAGCTAAAAGCCTGGTTTTTGTAGATATTCGTAGAATTTGCTGTATCGATGATTAACGTTTCATAGAATGTTCAACACTTGATGTCACAGAATGTTCTGTTTTTCCTGAAATCATACGTCACGTGTTTTATTTTAATATGGTGACAATTGCGGAAAATGTAAACTGTTTCAGTAACAAAAATACTTTCGATGAAACTGTGTAATATCTGTCAGTATAAAATACGAGTAAACCCACTTGAACAGATTTGCATGATACACGCAATTTTAATAATGCTTCACGCATGTCCACCGTCGGACTTATTAGATAGAACCGTGTACCTTTTTGTCGCATAACGCGTGTAGCCATGTACGCACGAACGAACAAAAACATGGCGAACCTGAACATTGCACACAAAATAATACTAGGTCGATGCAGAGTCAGCCACCGGCTAAGCTTGCACCATAGATTGGAGCGGAGTTTTTTTTTTGTTTTCGAAATTTTCTCTTCGTCACGACCTAGCGAAATTTAATTTGTGCATTTTAAAACAAAAATTTCCAAAATCGGTTGAGAACTCGCTGAGATCTGCGCATTGTTACAAAGTCCATTCGAGTCGATCCATGGGAGCTTCGCTCGCTTCGCTCGCTCCGCTCCAACTAGGTCGATGCAGAGTCAGCCACCGGCTAAGCTTGCACCATAGATTGGAGCGGAGTTTTTTTTTTTTTTTTCTTTTTCGAAATTTTCTCTTCGTCACGACCTAGCGAAATTTAATTTATGCATTTTAAAACAAAAATTTCTAAAATCGGTTGAGAACTCGCTGAGATCTGCGCATTGTTACAAAGTCCATTCGAGTCGATCCATGGGAGCTTCGCTCGCTTCGCTCGCTCCGCTCCAACTAGGTCGATGCAGGGTCAGCCACCGGCTAAGCTTGCACCATAGATTGGAGCGGAGTTTTTTTTTTTTTTTTCGAAATTTTCTCTTCGTCACGACCTAGCGAAATGTAATTTGTGCATTTTTAAACAAAAATTTCTAAAATCGGTTGAGAACTCGCTGAGATCTGCGCATTGTTACAAAGTCCATTCGAGTCGATCCATGGGAGCTTCGCTCGCTTCGCTCGCTCCGCTCCAATAAATGAGTCATTTCAAAAAACATGTACCTACATAGTTAAAGGCTTAATAAAAACAAAATCACGATCGCTTCTTTTGTGTGACGAAAGTTACTCATACAAAATATATGGGTAGCTATCGTTACACAAAGGCATCAATTAAGTTTTGTTTTAATTAAAGCCCTTAACTATGTATTTTGAAAATTATATAAACCGTCTTGTTGTGTTTAATGTTCGTCCGTGGTACGCGGGTAAATTAATTTTTTACTAAAACTTTTGAGTATCCACTGCGTTACTCAAGAAATAGGGCTACTAATTAACTTAAATTGTGTTTATTACGAGATGTGCGAATAAAGTGCGATGCATGATTTTATTCGTTCGTCTTGCACGACTTTTTACTTTAACATCTTGTGCCAGAATGTGGAATTTCCTACTAGGTAATTAGGGATGGGGACGAAAATGGCACGATAGTTATCAAGTCAAAATGAAACGATAGTTATCAAGTCAAATTGCAAATTAATATTTTTTTTTTCGGATTTTAGCAAGAAAAACATCGACTACTGGATAGAGGCCACCAAAAATCTGCAAAATGAATATCTTATTACTGTATTCAAATTTTTCCGGAGTATCAATTTACTGCCGCAGTTTTCTATCAAATATTTTAAGGATTTAGGTATTACATCATAGTATTGAAAAATAAAATAAACAATTAATAAATGGCCATTTAATTGATACACAAATAAAACGTATACTCGCGTGATAAAAGATAGAATAACTGTAATTAAAATATTGCCCTAACAACATTGTAATTATGTGACGAGTTTTAACATTCATTGCTCATAAAATACCCGCACGGCACGCTTTACGCCTAAACATGCGTAATAACAATTAATGTCATTTATATGTAAATAAAATGGCCGACAAAACGACTTTGACGCACAAGCGAGCTTTATTATTTTGGTAGATCTAAGTGTATACCTTTTTTTCGAATCTTATATATTACTAGGAGATGCAACTCGCAACTCCGTCCGCGTATTTTTTTGTTTACCGTAGACGGGTAAAAAATATCCTTCAACCATCTTTTGATGTTTAGCTATCCCTGTACCAAAAATGGTTAAAATTTATCCAGCGGTTTCGGTGTGATGACCAACAGATGGCGCCAGACTGGCATGGCGCCGCGCGCAAATAAAACAGATTTTCAATAAATCTGCGTATTTTTATTACTGCGTATAAATTCAAAATATAAAACTGCGTATAAAATCTGTTTTCTATGGAGAAGGTCGTCATTTGGGACTAGGTTTATTTGTGTTACGATTGTCCCATAATATTTATTTATTTTATTCATTTATTTCAGGAAAAATCTTAATAGCGTGATGCAGGATTGTCTTTTGTTTTGTATAGGCGCGCGGCGACATGCCTGTCTGGCGCCATTCTGTTGGTCATCATTTCCATTGTCATCTCATCAAGCCGAAACGGCTAGACAAAATTTTTGCCATTTTTGGTACCTACAGGGATAGCTGGATATCTAAAAATGGTTATAGGATACTTTTTACCCGACTATGTAAAGAAAAAAAATATGCGGGCGATGTTGTGAAGTGTCATAATAGGTATACGAGTATATTTCAACATGTAATGGAAAAGCATTTCAACGGCAAGTCATTTTTTACTGACTGACGTTTTCAACAAACTATTATCTCCAGGAAAAAACACAATTACAGAAAATACCCTAAAAATAAAAGAAGAAAATATTCTTGATAACAAGTACGCCTAGAAGTGCCTCTAGAACTACAACAGATTTGCAAAAGATGAAGGGCCAGGCTGTATCTCATGAACCGTGATAGTTAGAGAGTTGATATTTTCACAGATGATGTATTTCTGTTGCCGCAATAACAACAAATAATAGAAAAAAAAACAGATAAAATATATATTTAAGGACGCTCCCATGCAACAAACGCGATCGGTTGCGTTAACTTTGCACCTCAATTGTATCCGGCGCCATACACACCAGGTGAAAATTTAACTTAACCTTGCCAGTTAAGATAGGATAAGTATTTGTACAGAACCCGCGGTGCGCGAGTCAGACTCGCACTTGGCCGGATTTTATCTATCTTTCAGATTAGGATCTGCCATACATTTACATACTTTATGCCATGACTGACAGTTCTATTAAAGCAATAACCGTATCATATTAACTTTTATAACACATTTACATCATAGAATACTAATTAGGTTTTATTATCGTACTATTTCCATTATCTTATGAGGTTTGTTCATTATCTAGTTTATTCTGGTAGCTTTAGTGACCGCGGCAGTTGTAAACATAAATGGATGCCATTGGGATGGGTATATAATTCATCTGTCCACAATTTATATCTGGTTTGCCCAAAGGGTGACTGGTAGAGAATGGCTTTAAGTCCGCCTTTTGTACGATAAGTTTTTATGGGATTATAATTGAATTAGGGTATATTTAGACTGTTGGTGAATATACAACATACTATAATTATATGAATAAAAAAGTAATATGTCAGGAAATAACAAAAAACGAAAATAAAAAAAACCGGCCAAGTCGAGTCGGACGCGCGCATGAATTGTTCCGTACCATTAAATAAAATAACTGGCCCGGTTAAGTTAGGTTTGCACCTAGTATAGCGCCCGATACAAATGAGGTGCAAACTTAACGCAACTGATCCGATTCTTTCTGATTCTGTTTTAGCCATTTTTGTTATAGCGGCAACAGAAATACGTCATCTGTGAAAATTTCAACTGTCTAGCTGTCATGGTTCCTGAGATACAGCCTGTTGACAGACAAACATACGGACGGAAAGGCATCGTGTGTCGTCGAGTGGAGTTAGTCCCATAGGGTCCCGTTTTTACCCCGATTGACATCCTCAAAAAATAATGTCTACAGCCATATTAATGATCGATCACACCGAAAAGCTTGACGCTGCGTATACGTTGTAATGCGTACATTTGACTGCGTTTACGGTGCGGCCACTTATTTTGAGCTATGTGTTTGATGACCAGGGATCGTAATAGTATTTTATGCAACCGTTGTATAAGAGGGGGCAAAAAACGCGAGTGGCATGGGTGAAAGATGCCACGAGCGTTTTTTGACCTACTTAAACAACGTTGCATACAATACTTTTTCTACGACTCGACATTTCATAAATAAAATGCAAATAAACAACAAAGAAAATAATTACATGTTCCCACTCGGAATCAACAAAATTAAAAAGAAAAATTGTCTCTGATAAACTTTTTTTTTATTGACATTCATGTGTCAAAAAAATATTAACTTATACATAAAGGTATATTCACCATACTAAACATCTGTCAAAAAAATTAAACTTATACATAAAGGTATACGTTCACTATACTAAACATTCATGCACTGAAGATAAAACTTTTTTTTTAAGTTGGCAGCAATGCCTTAGTACAATAAGTTTTTTTTTAATTTGCAAATTGTGTGAATGCACCTGTTCATCTTGTAATCTGTGGTACTAAGTGATGCTTTTTTGGCGACATTATAACATCGGTTAGCAGTGTGTTTTTGGGCAGTAGAGTATAGACTTTTACAGACTTTCATAATTTATGTCTTTATATTAGAGTTAGTAACTATATAAATGACAGAAAAAAGTACTGGAGTAGAAAAAATGCCAAAAAAACGATTAAAATGACGTATGCCAATGAAACATGACATATGAATTTTGCTCGCATTTTATGAACCCAGTTGATGACATACATTTTCTCATACTACGAGACCAAATGCAAAAGAGTTTGTATAAGGAGTAAAACCTTAATTTTTAAAGATAATGAATGTTCAGTTCTTTTTACTTCAATGATTTCTTTTCATGTGACAGGCCCTCGCCGTGTCGGCACTCGCTTTGATGCTCTCCGCGATCGTCGGAGTCAAGAAGCTCGCCTCCCACGACGACCATGAAGACCATCAAGTCATCTACGCCGGCCACCATGGCCACCATAGGAGAAAACGAGAGACCCCCCTCCCTTACAGAGGCTGGTACACCCAATGAGCGAACGATACGAACGAGTTTATTTATTTATTTATTGATTTTGTAATAAAATTTGTTAACTTATTATTTTGTTGTTTCATTGTAAACATTTGTAGGACTATATTATTATGATAATTTTCTTGTCAACTCAGTAGATCGTCGAATTCAGTAACTACAGTAATCATAAGAAAACTGAGATATACCAACAATTTGACGTCGCCCGTTTAAAAAATAGATTCAAGTATGTAAGTACCTCACCTCATAACTATGGCGTCTTCTCCTCCAAACAATCTTTTCGAAATTTAAGGAACTAAATGAAAAAGAAACGCTTTATCACGGACCGTTCCGGTTTTATCGCAAATTATTATAGAATTTGTGTACTCGGCGTCTGTTTTTAGCCAAAAGTCACGCCTAGTACTTATTTAAATTCTATAATAATTTGCGCAAAATTTTAAACCGTCAAACACAGAACATTTCCTTCCTATTCGAGTCCTAAAATTTTGTAAAGATTGGTTTAATTGGAAGAGGAAACAGACGAGAACCAAACCTTAATTTGTATGAAAATATGAACAGTGATATTTCATCTTACTACTCACAATTGAGACTGTATAATTATTATGATCATTTCTTGTCAACACAGTAGGTCGTGAAAGTAACTACCGTCACCGCAAGCAAACTGAGCAATAAGTCATTACAGTTCACCGGATTGAAAAAAGATTTTTTCACTGTCATGGGTTTCTATATAATATTATTGTTTTAATAAGTCAATAGAGACTCCGTTTTAAGAGGCCTTTAAATATATATTTTTCGTATTATGACAAATATATTGATAATTTGAACCAACTTTTGAAAGTGAATACTTAACACTTTTCCCTGAGTTATATAGATAGTTTTATAGCTATTTTTTGCCTTTATTGCATGCAATCCAAAATAAGTGGCTTTCTGCCTCAATTTTGTGTAATTTCGAGTAGTTTTTGAAAACATCTTTTTTATGAAAAATTGTAGGTTTCAAATATATACCAATCAATTGCAATAGCCCCTTTCAAAGTAGTAACATGTTAATGTATTCATAATATTTTTTGATTAAAGAGAAGGATGTCTAAAACAATCAGTATATTTTAACGTTTAACGGACGGCCTTAAGCATATGGACTAAAAAGTAACATTTTGCGGTTTTTTCATCTTGTGGCTATTAAATTGCCACACTTTTATTTTTATCATAAACTGGGCCATTATTTTCGCCGCTCAATTTGTCCCGCAGAAGCCATTAAAGAGAAAGGCTTGACAAGACTAAAATACCAAATGTGATGGAAAGATTTTTAGGGTTCCATAGGGTAAAATTTTTAACAAAAAAAAGAACCGACTTCAGTAAAACTAAAAAGCCAACAATAACCCGTTCAAGTACAGATTACATTTGACTCACCCTTCGAAGTCGATCCCAAACCACTCAGTCGTATATTTATATATTATAGTTTACTCGAGGTTTGGCACCGACTTCGAAGGGTGAGTCAAATGTAATCTGTACTTGAACGGGTTATTGTTGGCTTTTTAGTTTTACTGAAGTCGGTTCTTTTTTTTTTTTTTTATATTTTTTTTTTGCTTTTTAGTGATTCGTATGTGTTCATCATCTACACCAAATCCTATTTACTGAATGTAAATTCTTGACCTTATCAATAAATTACCAAAAGCGCAGTACATGTCCCTATAACATTTGAAGAGTTCCCTCGATTTCTCCAAGATTCCATCATCAGATCCCGACTTAGTGCCAACGGGACCAACTCGAAGTTATACCCTTTCGATAAAAAAAATAATAATTGAAAATCGGTTCACGGTTCTCGGAGATATCGAGTAACATACATACAAAAAAAAATAAAAAAATTGTTCGAATTGAGAACCTCCTCCTTTTTTGAAGTCGGTTAAAAATGGGACCCTTTTAGTAAGACTCCACTGTCTGTCTGTCTGTCACCAGGCTGTATGTCATGAACCGTGATAGCTATGTTATATGGGACTCCCATATTACAAACGTGGTCGGTTGCGTTAACTTTGCACGTCTTTTGTATCCGGCGCCATTCATACCAGGTGCATACTTAACGTAATCCACGTGTATTTTGTACGGAACCCCCGGTGTATGAGCCCGACTCGCACTTGACCGGTTTTTTCCTACATTTGCGAAAATAATGTCATGTCATTCATTTGACTCATTGTGTTTCAAAAAACTAGGTTAAGTTACCTTAGGTTTCCTAAAAACAGACATAAATAGTAGTTTATGTGACTGTACATAATGAAGGGCATTAATCACGAGTGTGGGTTTATGACACGAGCCGAAGGCGAGTGTCATAATAACATCACACGAGTGTTTAATGCCTAATTATGTATAGTTACATACACTACTTTGTCTACTCACATATCATAAGCCTCCATGATGCATTCAGGAGCCGCATATTATGACCACCATACCTACTGTTGCTTTGACTTAGCTGGTAATAAGTAATTAATTACGTTAGGTGCTTTGTTACGGATATCAGGAGGCGTCGCTGAAATATCTATATCATCTTGATAGCTCATTTTATGGTTTATATTCAACAAATCGATCAATTTTATGCATTAAAACAAATTCTAACCGGTAATGGCGGCAATGAAAACTTTTCTTTTCTTTTCTGGCAGCTGTCATAGTTTTTTTTAATTCAGAGACAAACTAGAGTGGGCCCGAACTACCATAATTATCGTTTGATATCTTACTTGCGTGCGACATTTGTCAATTTGTCTGCAAATTGACATTTCATTTCGAACTAAACGTCATCTCGACTGATATTAGAATAGAGGTCAAACCGAATTTCTTTGGTTTTCAGAGATGTTCGAAATTTGAATGATATAATATTATCGAAATCGATGTTATTAATTAGCAATAATATCATTTTCACAGATAAGAAATTTGTTCTAACAAAACAGTTTATTTTTATGTTGGTCATAATGTGCGGTTCTTGAACGCATCATGGAGGGTTTATGATATTTGGGTAGATAAAAGATTTAATGTTACAATAATCTTATTAAAACTTTCATGAGACTAATTATTGTATAAAGCGGTTGACACTCACGTGGTTAAAAAGTTTTAGAGGGGGCGCTATTTTTTGGATTTTCGGAGCGAATATTTACAAAACTGCTGACTTTAACAAAAAATAATTTTTTGAGACCCCTATTATTTTTAAAGACCTATTCAACGACACCCCATACACTAGTGTTAGAACGAAAAAAAAATCACCCCCACTTTAGGTGTGTACGAGAGGTATCCGAAAAAAAGGTTTTTTTTTAGTTTTTTTTACCGTTTTGTCGGCGTGATACACACATACACATACCAAATTTCAGCTTTCTAGTGCTAATGATCACGGAGCTAAGCCGTGGACGGACGGACAGACGGACAGACAGACATGGCGAAATTATAAGGGTTCCTAGTTGACTACGGAAACCTAAAAAAGACTATCATATTGGTGTATATTGTACGAAAGTTACCCCGCTTTAGACTGATATTCTGCCGTGCAATGCTTAAACAACAGTAAGTGCAAAAAGTGAGTTTCGAGAAAAACGCAAAAAACCCTTTCAAACAGGTTTTTTTTGGTGTTCTCGATGATTATTTACAAATACTTGAATATCAAAATATAGCACGGAATACATGAAATACGAATACGTGATCATTTTTTTATTTTCACAATAATTGAATAAATTATTGCTATTTTAATTTTTTTCATAGTTTTACTGTACTCACGAAAAGAACTAAAAACACAATAAATGCAGAATAAAGTGCAGTAAAAAAGCGGATTACTGCAAATAACCCTCGTACACTAATAGCTACTTGAATTAATTGCAGACTAAAGTACAGTATTCATAACAATTTACTGCAATTTAATTAGTATTTATATTGATTGAGTTCTTCGAGATACCAACAAGTCGTGGTACAAATAAGGTATGTTTATAAATAATACACATATTTGGCCAAAAATTGCTTTCCAAAGTATCACTTCCCATACTGTTTCATTTCCCAACTCACGATTTTCTCTGAAACCATATTTTTTTCGGATCTTTCATAAAACAAATCTAACCTAACCTAATGTATTCTATAAGAGCATAAAAAAATACACTGAGATTTTTTTTTGCTTTAAGAGAAAATCGTGAGTTGGGAAATGAAACAGTTTGGCAAATAAATCAGTTTGGAAAAATATTTCGGCGAAAAGGCAGGATACCAATGTGTGACTACATATGTTACATACAAATTCAAGAAAAAAAATTATCTTCTCGTCTACATGCTGTAGCCTTACCACCAGGAACATTTCAGTGTCACGTCGGTGTAGTAATAAAAACATTCACAGACATCTAAGTATACGAGTATGTAACTTTCACATCTTCACTCTGTCTTCAAACGCAAAATCAATGGTGTGCAATAAAGAGAATTTGTATTGTATTTGTCAAATATTCTTCTTCACCTGAGCCTGCAGTAACAGGTAATTTTTACAAAACAGAAGTCTATTTAAATTGACTATTTTTTTTTTTACTTAATTTGGACATCAGTTGCCATAGCTTTTTAAGAGATAAAATTTCTTGATTAAATTGACACCTTTAGGCACAGTTTTCATTGGTGCATTAGGGATTTTTTTTTATTTCAGACATGTTAATTTGTCGTATTCTTGCGACTCGAAATAAACAACATCTGCCCCCTCTGTACCATGGCTGCGACAATGTCTTTTAAATAGACTCGATTTCCACGGTTATCCATCATTCAACTTCTGTAGAGAAATGTGCGATTTGAAATCATAGAAATCGGATATATTCATAGATTTTACCTGTACTTTTCCTGGGGTTACATTCTCGAGTAAAAACTCCAAAAACGAACACTTCGCATTTTTTGAAGTAAATTTTGCTTGACATTGTGGTGGAAGGAGTCATCATACATGAAAGTGTGGCTTGGCTCAAAGTATTTTAGAACCATTTTATGTTTGAAGAGCAAAATTCAACCTAATCTACAGTAAATTGCTGTCATGTTTGCAGTAAACACATTTAAAAATAGCCAAACGACAGTTTAAGTCACAGTAAGTGAGCTTAGTACTGTACTTTAGGTTGTATTTTGCTCTCTTATTTACGACTGTTCGACCACTTAAATTATAGTAAAGAAATACTGTTACTGCATTTTAATTAGTAATTATGCTGAAAAATCATTAAAATACCAAACACAGTACAAATATTTTAGAACATTTATATTGTACTGTATTTTAAACAGTTTTTGGCGTAAGTATTAACTTCTGTTTACATGTTAATTTACGATTGACAGGAGACCTTTACTGTATTTTAATCAGTGAAGTCTCAAAATTCACAGCCGACAACTCTATTACGGCATTTTAGTTAGTTTTACCTCAATAATTTACTAAATTCTTCTGATTTACTGTACATGGAGGTTTCGATTTTTATATGTTCCCATTGTCATAATCGCACGTGGACTATATACATGTGTGCGTCTTGACACGGTGATCTACGATCAAGAAAAAACAAAAAATCGCAAAAGTAGCACTTACTGTTGTTTAAGTATTGCACGGCAGTATTGTTCTAATATTATGATATTTTTTAAACAAACTTTTTTTACATAGAAATACACCAAAGTAGTAAGTTCTTATCTTATGTACCTAATCATTATGTAACTTAATACTCTGAGCACTGAATTTAGTAGAACAATGATAAGCAACGAGTTGCATACTAATACAAAAGCTGATACGAGATGAGACGAGATGCTGCGGCTACAGAGTTATGTAGTTTTTATATTTCTAATTTAGTTCATTGCAGAATCATACTAGTGAATTAGTCTAAAAGAGGGGTTTTCAACCTTTTTCATGACACGAACGCATTTACATGAAAAGACAATCGCGAGCCCTACCCTATTTTTTCATGTATTTATTACGGTGTCCGCGAACATTGTCGGCGCGGAAGAAAAAGGTGTATCCCTCATTTTGCTTCTCCGTAGTCGGGTAATAAGTATCAAGGGATGCACACCAAAAAATTTTGTTGTAATCGATTCAGTATAGGTGTGATGAAAGGACAAAGATTTAATTCTTATAATTTTCTCAGGACTGATTTGAAATTTAAATTTTTAATTTTTGGTATACGGATAGCTGCGCAACCCTTGATACTTTTTACCCGACTACGGAGAAACAAAACAGAGGATTATGATTAGGCTTGGGACTTTTCACTTCTCTGATAAAAATATAATTATATTCAAAGTCAAAGTCAGAGTCTAAAAATTAAATGTTTAATTAAATTAATTGCCTTTGACTTTGAATATATTTTTTTATCATATGACGACTCCATGGATTGGACAACCACGGCCAGCAGCAAAAAGCGCGTTATGATTATAGACTGGTAGTTCAAATCAAAATTTTCAAGTCTAACGGCATTTTGTGAGCCATTTTGGCAACATGACTTTTCTGATGTAAAAATGCCTGCTGAATTCGATTCTGGATGTTGCCAAGCCGAATTTTGCCCCCTCCCCCCTTTTCCCCCCTTTTTACCTCAAAATATGTCCCTAATCACGGTTTTTACGGTTTTATACAAAAAGTATTACAGCTAGAAAAAAAATGTCAAAGACAAGAATTATCTCTATAAAATTTCCTATAACATGGTGTATAAACTTTTCTAGTAGGCCTTATGGTTTGTGAGCAATATCTTCCCGAACTTCATAGACTGGTAGAAAATTCTAAATATCGGCTTCCTTTACCGTGCTAACGGCATTTTGGGATCCATTTTGGCAACATGACTTTTCCGATGTAAAAAAGCCTGCTGAATTCGGTTCTGAATGTTGCCAAGCCGAATTTTGCCCCCCTCCCCCCTTTCCCCCCTTTTTGACCTCAAAATATGTCCCTAATCACGATTTTTACGGTTTTATACAAAAAAAATTACAGCTAGAAAAAAATGGTCAAAGACAAGAATGATCTATATAAAATTTCCTATAACATGGTGTATAATTTTTTTTTTGTAGGCCTTATGGTTTGTGAGCAATATCTTCCCGAACTTCATTATTTAAAAAAAAATTGATGAACTTGGTCGAGGCAGTGAAATACACTTATTTTGGGATAATTGGTTTCGCACAGGATCCAGCCGCTCTGCAGCTCTTGAAGCTGACATCCAGTTGGCATGCTGCTTATTATATGTCAAGACTTACGAGGCTTTCAGTCATAAGCAGTCGTCAGATTTACACGCAGAACTGTATCCAAGTAGGGCTAAAAGCGACGTAGAAAATAAAAATGCTTTACTTCTGACCATGAAGTCATTCAAAATGACTTCATGGTCAGATTCTCTAGAAACGGGCCTTAGAAATACAGTTACCCAGGATCTTGCAGCAGAAAACAATAAAGTGTCACTTCTCACTGCCAAGCAGCTCCTTAAAAATTACTCAATACCTTCAAACTAGGTTGGGCTCGCAGTTTTTATCCCGCGAACGCGCGAGCGGGACTTATGTCGTCGTAGTGCGAGGATTTGCAGACGAGACTAAGGTTCAAGCGTCACCAACTGAGGTCGATACCTCAACATACGTGGGTAAGGACCAAATTCTTTGCATCGTTGGACAACGGAAATCACAATGGAATGTGTCACACCGGAAAAAAAGTAGCATAAAAAGTAGTATAAAATTGTAAATGTACAATGTACAAGGTTTGAAGATGAATAATAAATAAACATCGGGACAGGTGAAACTAAATAAAAGCTTGTAAACACAATTGGTAACGTTGTCTTTGCTTCGACGAATTTCCGTTGTGACACGTAGCACAATGGTTGTGTCCCTTGTCGCACAATGGAGGCAAAATACTTCACGACCTAACCAGAAATAACAACATGGCAGCACTATCGAAGTCAAGCTTGCAAGTTCGGAGTCAGTGTTCCATTAAAATAATTGAAGAATCTACTGGAATAGCGTTGTAAGTTCCGTGTAATGTCGTCGCACAACTGGAGGTTGCACAATGGAAGAATATTTGGGACATGCATAAAATAGCCGCAAAATTTAAAATGATGAAGGATATCGAATATTAAACTATACCTGCGTCTTAACAAAACCTAAGACTATACATACAAATAAACTGTATAAGTTAAGGCGTTCGTACTTTAAAACTAAATCAATATATTCTCGAGAAAGCAGAGTACGGACATATTCATTTTGTATGGGAAATATAATAAAGATAAAAAAGTATATTTCTGAATAATTTTTTTATTAACTATTCTGAAAATCAATTCGTTTATTGATGATTGGGTTAATAGGAACTGTTATTTGGCGTGTTTTTCTACTCTACAAATTAACGATAAATGTTCTATTTTTAGTTTGAGATGAGGTGGACATTAATGTATGACAGTATTTGCAAAGAATTTGGTCCTTACCCACGTGCTATTCATGAGGAAACCGACACTCGACATGTGCTCCACACTGTGCATAACCCACCCAGAAGACTCGTTATTAGTGTTGTTGTTGCTTATGATTCATCATCATGACAAAATTAAGGGACTGCTTTAGAACGTTAGAATATTCTGGCGTTTTACTCAGGCACTGGCGATTCGAACGGCTTTATTGCAGGTAACAAAATAATTAAATTGATCATTTGCGTTTCTAAAACATTTACTCCTTTGATTAAAAGTATTCCGTTTTCCGTTATCGAAAGCACTGTGAACTACTCAATGAGATAGACATACACCCCATGAGCGAAAGGCTGAGAAGTTCCTGTCCCTGCTGTACAAGTCGGGTATGTGACGATGCAGGCTATGCTTTGTTTGGCACCACTCCAGCGCCTGAGCGTTTGCCCCCCACATCAGACGCAAATATGGTAGATTTTGAACGACCTGCCTTGTACAGATCTTGAAGGTCGGACCTTGTTCATTTTGAACTTTGCGTTGTAGCTTGTAGACCTGCACCCCTAGCACAACTGTCGCAAACGGTAATTTCTGGCGCGAGATAATTGCCTGTCTCTTTCTGTGCAGTAATGTAAGAGGGTGACGGGTAGCGCTATGTCGCGCGACAAGAGTCGCAAAGCATAGTTGTGCTAGACGGGCTGCTGTTGGTGAGCCTTTTGGAAACAAACTTCGTTACTTAGAGTGAGCCAAGCTGCTTAGCAGTGTGAATTGACACTTTCTTTTTTTTCTGTTGCAAGATCCCGGGTAACTGCATTTCTAAGGCACATTTCTGGAGAATCTGGCGTAGAACTGAGCATTTCGAAGGATTTTATGTTCAGAAGCAAAGCATTTTTATTTTCTACGGCCCTTTTAGCCCGACTTGGGTACGGTTCTGCGTGTAAATCTGACGACTGCTTATGACTGAAAGTCTCGTGAGTCTTGACAGATAATAAGCAGCATGCCAATTGGATGTCAGCGTCAAGCGCTGCAGAGCGGCTGGATCCTGTGCGATAACAATTATCCTAAAATAAGTGCATTTCACTGCCTCGATCTAGTTTATCAATTTTTTAAAAAATAATGAAGTTCGGGAAGATATTGCTCACAAACAATAAGGCCTACTAAAAAAAATTATACACCATGTTATAGGAAATTTTATAGAGATCATTCTTGTCTTTGACCATTTTTTTCTAGCTGTAAAACTTTTTGTATAAAACCGTAAAAATCGTGATTTGGGACATATTTTGAGGTCAAAAAGGGGGGAAAAGGGGGGAGGGGGGCAAAATTCGGCTTGGTAACATTCAGAACCGAATTCAGCAGGCTTTTTTACATCGGAAAAGTCATGTTGCCAATATGGATCCCAAAATGCCGTTAGCACGGTAAGGGAAGCCAATATTTAGAATTTTCTACCAGTCTATGAAGTTCGGGAAGATATTGCTCACAAACCATAAGGCGTACTAAAAAAGTTTATACACCATGTTATAGGAAATTTTATAGAGATCATTCTTGTCTTTGACATTTTTTTTCTAGCTGTAATACTTTTTGTATAAAACCGTACAAACCGTGATTAGGGACATATTTTGAGGTAAAAAGGGGGGAAATGGGGGGAGGGGGGCAAAATTCGGCTTGGCAACATCCAGAATCGAATTCAGCAGGATTTTTTACATCAGAAAAGTCATGTTGCCAAAATGGCTCACAAAATGCCGTTAGGACGGTAAAGGAAGCCGATATTTGGATTTATATATTGATTTTTTCGTCCACGTGAACCAAGTCGCGGGCAACCATTGCGAGAAGTACATTATCTTTCATCTTCTTCTTCTATATATATTAAGTAAGTAAGTAAGTAAGTAAACGCTTTATTGTACACAAAAACAGTTAAAAAATACATCTATTACAATTAACATATAGGTACAAAGGCGAACTTATCCCCATAAGGGATCTCTTCCAGTTAACCTTTGAGCAGTTGAGTGAGTACGAGAAGAAGATAGACAAACTAACACCGTGTACAAACAGGTATTAAAAATAATAAGACAATCAATTACTGTTCGTGTGTCTTGCTAAATCTCGAGAACGGCTGGACAGATTTCGCTGATTTTAGTTTTGAAATGTTTGTTGTAGTCCAGGGAAGGTTTAAATGGTATTAGCAGCTTAATAAATAAATATCGGAAACCTCATAATGACGCCTCTCCATAAAAAAGTTTATAGTACAGTAAGAAATAAATATAGCCCAACTTGTTAAACTACTTGAGAAATATCCAAATTGTGCTTAGGATTAACCAAAATTATGTAAATTTTACTAGGTTCTAGTTCTAGACTCTTGGTTACTAGTAACCCTCTGTTTGTCAGTCCCCTGATTTATATTATATAGCAGCTACCATTTGGGGTACTGTTAACAAATCTTTTTTTGCTTTTTTCACTATAGGTACCTATACCTTAGATAACATTCCAAAATTTAAAAGTGTCTAATTGGGCAATTTTTTATTTTGTTGTCGATTTCGTTTATTTCTCAGATTTCAATTAAATTTTGTGAGTTGGTAAAGTTGCTTATTCTGAACAAGGTAAGCCCAATTTCACGATATGTTCTACAAAATTTTCCATTGAGTTCCAAAAAATGTATGGATTTTTTTTAACGAAATTTCGTATTTTGCACTAAAATGTAGTACAAAATGAAGAGCTCGAAAT
This sequence comes from Apotomis capreana, assembly GCA_947623375.1. NCBI lineage: Eukaryota > Metazoa > Arthropoda > Insecta > Lepidoptera > Tortricidae > Apotomis > Apotomis capreana. Next base: position 13,611,456 of record OX392519.1, read on the forward strand.
ATAAAATAAATAATTCGACAGCAAAATAAAAATTGACCCATGGGCCAATTTCTGTAATACATTTTGTGTAACTCAATGGAGAAAAATTTATAGTAGGACATATCGTGAAATTGGGCTTACCATGGTCAGAAGAAGCAACTGTACCAACTTACCAAATTTTATTGAAATCTGAGACAAAAAGAAATCGACAACACAATAAAAAATTGCCCAATTATTAATTTCCATCTTCCTATTTTCCGTGACTAAATAAATACGTTTCCAACGCTAATTTCACGAAACCTAAATGAAGTTCAGATGCTAAAGTTTCGGAAACAAGCTAAATTTTTGAGGGAATATTTAACTCCATGCATATTTATGAACACGGCGTGTCATCAATCTTCGTTCGGCGCAAACAGGGTATACAGTGTGTTTGTTTAGCTGGGGTAGTATAGAAAAGTTCTAAACACCTACAAACTTACACAAAACGATCTAATTTCAAACTCAAGTATGCTTGTGTTAAGATCCAGATAAGAATCTTTCAGTTTTCACCCAAACCTGAATCGAAATCTGACTGTACTAAGCTACAATATACAAAGTCAAAGTCAAAGTCAAACATTTATTGCATATCACATTACATAATTTTGATGGAATAATTGAAAGGTATACATGTGACACCCTGCAAGGGCACTGCAACATAAGAGGACTAACACTATTTTCTTTTAATTTTTAAATAAGTATATACAAAACAATTTAAATTTCAAATTATAAACATTTACATCTACATTTACATTTATATTTACATCTAAACAGTTACAAATTATATTTAGGGCAAGAGCTATCGAAGTATATGTAATTTATTTCTCGTTAAAAAATTCGTCCAGGCTGTAGAAACATTTGCCGATTAAATAATTTTTCAAATGTTTATTAAATTGCTCTATCCGTGTGATGTTTTTTATAGTGTTTGGGATATGATTATATATTTTTATTAGCATATGATGTGGGCTGTTAGAAACTAATTTTAATTTGGAAAATGGTAGTTTTAGTTTATTTAAGTTCCGATCGTTTCTTTTTACTAGCGTTTTAGGCGAAAATAGGTCAATGTGTTTCTTGACAAATTTGCAATATACATACGTGAATAGATAAAAGATAGACTTACAGTGTGTTACGGAGACTGGGACAGGGTAAGTCAATGCTACAAATCTTACATAAAACAACCTAATTCGAAATGAAGCTCAAATAGGGCTGTACTATGAATACCAAACTCGACGTCGTCATAAGGTCGGTCACCAACGCGTTGGACAGACCTGATAAAAGCTGCGATACAAACCACCACAGTTTAATGCTCCCGTGACGCTGAAGGCCGTGGATAGAGGAGGCAAATTGCGAGAGCTACATTAACTTTTATCTTCTTCTTCTATATTTATATATATTAAAGTTAATTGCTGTTCGTTTTGTCTTACTAAATCTCGAGAACAGATTTAGCTGATTTTGGTTTTGAAATGTTTGTCGTAGTCCAGGGAATGTTTAAACGGTGAGGTATTAGCGGCTTAATAAATAAATAAATATCGGACAACCTCACACAAATCGATCTAGTCCCAAATTAAGCTCAAGAAGGCTTGTGTTATGGGTACTTGACGACGATATACGTACTTATATAGATAAATATATACTTAAATACATAGAACAACCATGACCCAAGCACAAATATTCTAGTTCATCACACAAATAATTGCCCTGGCTGGGATTCGAACCCGGGACCGCCGGCTCAGTAGGCAGGTGTCTACAAACCGAGCCAAACGCGTCGTCGGCTTACTGACACAGATCGAATTCCATGCAGGCGGAGCCGCGGGCACAGCTAGACTACAAGAGATACGTCTCATCATACAAACACGACCACTCTGTCAAGAGTGAACGACTGAGGAGGATGAATACCAGATGATGATAATCCATACGTACCTAAATATATGAGTTTACTAACACTCACGCGGTTGGGTGATTACGCAGCTGCCTACTAAACCGTCGGTCCTGGGTTTATCTTATCATGGATTTGAGTCATGTATTTTTTCCTTAGTTATCATCATCATCATTTCAGCCGATAGTCGTCCACTGCACCCTCCAAAGTTCTTCACAACTTCTCAGATGAATATGACTAGTTAAACATGTCATGTAGGTATATATTCTTCATTAATGTGTCTCTTCAGATATAATAATATAATATACCTTTCTATGTACTTAACGGGTAACTCGACAGTCAGTAATTATACTTTTTCCTCCTTTACAGTAAAACTATTTCTACAGTGTATTTTTCAGCCTGTCCCAGTTAAAAAACAACCTGTATACCTACGTTGTTTGTTATCTTATTTTGACTTAATGATGTTTCCTTCATGAAATTACATGCCAAAAGTTAAATTAGATATTAAAATTAGCTGTCTTATTGGATTAAGATAAAAGCCGATTCTTTTAGGTAAATTTTAGGACCTAATGACTGATTTGTATTCAGTCTAGAGTGGCAGAATAAACATCTGAATGACCAATAGGTATCTAAACTAATAAGAAGAAAACAATTTGTAAATTTTGAGTAACTTAGCCTACAAATACATTTGTTACAATTCCTATTCTACTTACTTTTTATTTAAATCAGTTCCCACTTAAATTATGGTAGAGAAACATCGTTTATAATACTAAAAAGTTAAAGTAATTAATTTCGTAAGCGAAATTTTATTTTGCCGTAGCCGGGTAAAAACACCCGGTAAAAAGTAAAAAATCTGTGCAGCTGTTACGGCGCGATAAGGGGACTGAATATTTTTTCCTTTTTACCATCAGATGGCATTGTGTACAATTCCTGCACGATGCTTTTAAATTTTTTCCTGACCACTCTCCATAGGAAATTGATTTTCAATACAATTTTAAACTTTTACAATCATATAAGTAGATACCGAGAGAGAGGTAATTCGGAGGTAATTCAGAGATGTTTTCCTAACCAGTACAAAATCCAAGTTTACGTAGTAGAGATTTGTTTAAAGTTAAACGCACTGTAACAAAATCAGCATTGCACAGTAAAAATTGCTTTATAATGTCAGAAAAAAATTACAATAATCTTCCTTTAGAATTAAGAACATTGCCTTATAAATTATTTTTATTAAAACTTCGATTATGGCTCATAGAAAAATGTTTTTATAATTTAAAAGAATATTTTGACACGTGATTCATAAATTTCGCATTGACATATAAATTATATTCCTATTTTAATTTAAAATCTGGTAATTGAATTTAATGATTATTATATGTATTATCTTATCAGAGTAATCTGTTAATGTAACAATTTGAAATTTGCATGCCACTACTATGGTGAATTGTGTTGTTCTTTTGAAATATTTGTCATCCGCATGTACCATGATTCTAGCAAATAAAAGAACTTTGACTTTGACTTTGACTACCTAATGATTGTTATAATGTCAACACGAAAAGCGCCTATATAGAATCACACGGCAAACACGTACAGGGGAACAAATCATTAGGAAATTTCTAATAACTTCAGAATTTGATGAAGGCTGTTTTTTTAATAGCCTTGTAATAGAACATTATTTTTTCAATCGGGAAAAATTATAGGTACTTCTATTAGAAATGTTTCCAATAAATAAATGAAGACTTTTATTTCAGTTGTCAAATTTTATTTTAACCTCTTAAGGGATTAAAAGTAGTTACGTATTATATTCAACCAAATTTTACTCTCCTAATACTTTGACACCATCCATTATAACTTTAATATTTGGTTCTTCGAAAAACTAATTCCACTTTATCAAAAAGTGCATTTATATGTTATTCTTATTCAATATCTATAAGTATTTAATTATAAAGGCATTTAATAGAACCTTTTAAGTTGTTTACTATATTGCAAATTTTAAACTATTATTTTTTTAATACAACGATGCTCTACGGTATAATGAAACTAAAACCCGGGCACTTATTTTCTGAGCTTCTTATTAAAATACTAAGCTATACTGACGATCTTATTCATAAGCATTTTTTTCTATATTAATGAAATGTTTGCTGTTTTTTCTTCGTGGCTCAACTCGTTAATCAATGATTACCTACGAAGAGATGTTTTCCCTAGTAGTAGTTAGGTGATAAAATATCTCTCAAATACGAGGAAATATTGTAAGCTGCTATTAGATGCCAATACCATCATCTACTGTAAATCTTCTTCACGAAAACCCAGCAAAACGTTACCCTATTCATTAGTATTGAATCATATCGGAAGAACGGAGAATTGGGTTCGAATTCTGCTTGAAGTACAAAAATATAGAATAGAATAGAATATTCTTTATTGCACACCTCAAGAGGAAAGAAATAGAAGAGCTCCATACCAGTTCGAAACATATCAGGTCGTTCTTGATCCTTATGCAAAACTGTCACCTTCAATCACACTGATACTTTATAAAAAAAAAAAAACTTTTTTTTATTACACTAATGAAAATAAGATCACGGTCGTTCGGCAGCCGAACGACCGTGATCTTATTTTGTGAAAATTCGCTAGGTAACATCTTGTATTTATATATAGGCTATTTTTTATCTGACAAACCGTGGGTAAATACTGAAGGGCGCAGCTAGTGATAAAATGTTTTTACGATACAACGAAATAATACTAGAACCGAAATATAAATTCCGAAATCAGACGCAGAAAAAAGGTTGACGAAATACCAGTCGACGACCGCGGCGTAAATACGGCACGGCAGTACAATACTTTTAATCAAAAACGATGCGCCCTAGGCCATACGGCATTCTCTCGAAATGTTAAGTTGATGGAAAATCCACCCTTTCAGTGTCATCCGAAAACAAAAGGTATTTTCGCTGCGCAGGAAGAAACGGTGCCATACATAGTTGAAATAATAGAACATTACTACACAGGTTTGGACAATCGGGCCGCTGCGAGATAAAAGAGCGTAGAGAGCCCACATGGCAACCACATATCCGTACCTGAGAAACCTTTCTAGGTGTTCGTGTATTCTAAGTGCAAGGATAGACTACGTTCATGTACTCCATAGTGTACATGAACGTAGAAACTTGACTGTACATATACAATCAAGTTTTTTACCTTTTTAACGACAAGCGGTGAAACCATACACAGTGCCCCAAACATTAAATTGTTCGCTTCAATATAAACTTTTAATCTTGTCTGTGTTTCCATCAGGTGATACCCAAACCCATAGCTCATAGTCAACTTTAAACTTTTTTAAAGTCCCAAAAACTTTTAATTATAAAGTCACGCTTTTAACAAAGCTGTCTAAAATGCGATTTTAAAAGTTTTTTTCGTGGAAATTATTTAATATTCCATTCACGTTGGGAAGTTTGTAGCTGTCTTGAAAATTATGACTGTCCAGTGCAGACGTTACCGAGTTGAATACTGAGTTTTTAATAAACAACGAGTTGACAAAAATAAAACAGTAGGCTAAACAGGACAAGAACATCCATACTATTGTAAAACTTTTAAAGTAATATAGGGTGCATATTTTTATTTCACATAGACTTTTTGCTTAATTGACCTGTATATTTTGACATATAATCCAGAACTCGTACCATTATTTCACGTATATAATGATAGTAATGATAATTATTTATGACTACTCAAGCATGCGGCCCGCTTCATGTTAAGCAGTTGCTGCCTCCTATGGACGCTTGCGACGACAGAAGCATCACACGCGCGTTGCTGACCCTTTGAGAATCCCTCTTGAAGAACCCGCATACTGTAGCCCCCGGGGAAAACCTCGGCAGGGAGCTCATTCCACATGCGAAGCGTTCGCGATAGGAAGTTCCTCTGGACTGAGACTCTCTGGACTCTCCTTCTCCACTGAGTAAGGATGAACACCCTGCCGATGGCGAGCAGTGCAAAGGTAGAAAGTAACCGTGGACATCATGTTAAAAAATTCCTCAGAACACATCCCATTACATGCCCTTTTCCTCCCAATTAATTCATTTTATCCACGCACTAGTGCCAAAGCCAAGCCCACTAATCTTCTATTTGTGATCGCCTGATAATTGCACGTCCTTTTCTAATTAACTTTTTGTTCCTTACACCACAACTTTGGATTGATTACGTCTTATTTACGCGGGTTGCGAACAGGAAAATATTACCTATTTCCTGTTGTGACCAGAAAGGTTTCGTTATTATGGAGTGTTAGCGTGGAAATATCTGTTTACAAGGCAGTGCTTCGCTGTCGCGATGGAAAAATACAAAATGTTCGATTTATTTCTCCATAATCGGACAAAAATATCTTGTAAACAAAACAATCTCATATATTAATTATTTGGTTTGGATGACGTTTCAGGTACTTTTGTCAAAGGTTGATTGAAAAAAATTAAATGTTTCTCTGTCACAGTTGTGTACCTATACTCTACCTATGTGGGATTGATACTGGTATAATATAAGGAGCTAGTGATAGATGATTAATGCTAGATTGAATTGAATGAAATAAGGAATGTGTTAGATTTGACGTATGACGGAGAGTGTCAGATGATAGAATGAATTAGTGGACGGATGAAGATTTATATTATAATTGTAAATATGTAAATAAACGACGTTGAAGACCATCTTGTGCGTTTTCCCTGCCCCATTCCCACACCTGTTAAAAAAAATGTGAATTAAAAATAAAGGTGTAGGTACATACATGCCGATGGGCTTAATGTGTAAAGATACTTAAATTACTTAGTTCTCGTATGTGCCAGAAGGGCATTAATTACTTTATTTAAAAATATCTACCAGCGATTCATTATATTTATTAGTCCTGTTGGGGAATAAAAACCGCAAAAAAAAGACTCCCAAAATGTCTTATATTATACTTTTAACAATCTAAATTAAAAATGTTAAGCACCCCCCTCACAAGTAGCTGGTCATCATGAGACCCTCATTCAATGAGCGATATAGAAAATGCTACTAAAACTGAACACTTACAAAATTTTGATTTCCTAGTTTCAATATTAGCTGAGATCTTGTCACTTGTTCCAATTTAAGCTACATATCTTGCAACTTGCTCGTCCTATTTCCACCAAATATAGCTAAGAACCATCTTGACGGGCATGTTTCTCTATTAAAAAAAAAACCCGGCCAAGTGCGAGTCGGACTCGCGCACCGAGGGTTCCGTACAAACACTTTCCATCCCTAAGTGGTTAAGTTAAGTTTGCACCTGGTATGTATAGCACCCCATATAAATTAGGTGCAAAGTTAGGTATTAAAAAAAAACTACTTACTAGATCTCGTTCAAAACAATTTTCGTTGGTAGTTATTATAGTAATGTACATCATATGTTTTTTTTAGATTTTTCATTTTCTTATTTTAGAAGTAAGAGGGGGGGGGACCAACTTTTTTCCACTTTGGAAGCGTCTGTCACGCAAACTATTCGGTTTAGAAAAAAAATATTTTAGAAACCTCGATGTCATTTTTAAGTCCTATCCATAGATACCCCACACGTATGTGTTTGATGAAAAAAAAATTTGAGTTTCTGTTCTAAGTATGGGGAGCCCCCAATATTTATTATTTTTTTTTTATTTTTGCATCAAAATCTTAATGCGGTTCACAGAATACATCTACCTACTAAGTTTCAACAGTATAACTCTTATAGTTTCGGAAAAAAATGGCTGTGACATACGGACGGACAAACGGACAGACAGACAGACATGACGAATCTATAAGCTATCTGCCAATCTCTGATAGCATACTGCATTTCTGCATGGGGAGGAGCATCAAAGTCGTCCTTGATTACCCTTGAGATTGCACAACGCTCGGTCCTTAAGGTTATGTACTGTTTGCCCTTTACTTATCCCACCCAAATGCTATACTCAGCTGCCAAAGTCCTAAGTGTCCGTCAAATCTATATTCTAACTATTGTTCTCAGGTATCATAGTAGTTCACAGTACATTGAACGTAATGCTAGCAGACGTCAATTTGTTGGAAAGAGAAACACTATATATAACACATACTTTGCTCAAAACTTTTTTGATTTCAAAGGGCCGTTTATTTATAACAAGATTAATACACTCTTAAATATTTACCCAAAAACTAAGTCAGAATGCAAGAAGACAGTGACAACCTGGTTGCTAGGAAAGAACTATGATGAGACTGAGGTTTTCCTAATGGTAATAAAATAAGTAATAATTGAACTTATATACATGAACAATAAAGCGTACATGTCCAAAATAGCACACTATCACACGCTTGCGCACACTTACACACACACACACACACACACACACACACACACACACACACACACACACACACACACACACACACACACACACACACACACACACACACACACACACACACACACACACACACACACACACACACACACACACACATAGCTTATGTAGAAAAAGCGATGTATTTTAATCTAGATTAAGGTTCCAATTTATATGTTTATGTAAAATGTAACCACTGTTGAACATCAAACAATACATTTTGGGGGAGGAGCGCTGCTTATCCTATAGTACAGGTCTTGCACCTATTTAGGGAGTAGAGTTCTATTTTAAGAAATCTTTGTAAAGATGTTATTTGTGGAAATAAATTATTATTATTATTATTATAAGGGTTCCGTTTTTTGCCATTTGGCTACGGAACCCTAAAAACCGCACTCAAATTGGTCCAAACATTCCTCCTTTTTTGTCGGGGGTTAATAACAAACTCTTCGTAAACTACTTTTAACAATACTTTTGTTTTTACAACATTCGAGGATTCCCAGTCTTGTGTCCATGATCCTTGATAAGATATATATAACATGATCCTAAGCTTCAAGCATCAGCGGCGCCATCTCCCACTACAACTAAGCAACCTACAACGCCAGTACTACTTTGGACCGTCTCGCACTTTCACCTCGCAAGCATGAAACTTGTTAAGTCTTATTGGTGATTTTAGTAAACCCAATCAATCTCAATAGATGGAGCTTTGCCCTTGTGAGCGCTTGCAATACAAATCCTCTTTATTGCACATTTAAAATAGCGAGGGATACAAAACATGGGAGATAATTATACAGTACAATAATAAACAGAGGTAAACAACGGGTGGTGTTAAAAATAGTTCTTAACTTACGACCCCTACACTACTAGCTGTACATGAATAGATATTTAAATTAAATAAATAAATAGTAGGTAGTAGTATATAATATTCTCAACATTTTTAAAATGAATGATTAAGTAGGTACCGTAAGACGGGGTTACTTTAGGAAAATTTGGGGCTTCTTTGATAGATTTAAAATGGTTATAAAAACGCAAATATTCATAGTGCGATTGAGCAAATGAAGTAAAAGGTTAGGTCATTGTTGAAGGTAGGTATTGCATTGCCACAGATAGTAAAAAAAAATAAGGATATGGCGTAAAAACACTTTTCCAAAGTAGCCCCTGCATTTGAAAGTAACCCTGTTCTACTGTACCTACGTTAATTTATTAGATGAACTAGTAGATAACATTCATATTGCACATGCTTAATATCCATCGTCTAACGCCCGGTAACGTGGGTGAAGCCATGGCTGTATGTTAGTCTTAAATATTATGAAGAAACTATTCTAAATTAAAACTAACTTCAACGCCATCTAGCGTTACTACAAAACGACGCGAAGTTCCACTCTCTGTACTTTCACTAGGCTTTCATTCTGCGACGGCTTAGAGAGTTGCTACTTTCACCGTTCTCAAACAGTACAAGAGAATGTCTATAGATGGCGCTTTGAGCTCATGAGAGTATCATACACCTTGATCTTGGAACAGGGCGCTAAGGGTGAAGCCAGACAAGCGTAATTTTTGGGTTGTGACGTTGTGAGTCGCGAAATTCCGATCACAGAGTGTTGATGTGAATGTGACCATGTGACACTGTCTGGATTTACCCTACCTCTTCCTCCCTGACTTTTTTATTTTTTATTATTATTCACAGACTGACCGGCGATTGACCTCAGTATCACCTGATGGAAAGTGACTACGGGGTCGAGGATGTAGCTCGCCGGTTCAGTAATAGCCTATTCACTCTTACCTTGAAGATACTTAAATTATATTTTTTGACTACATGTTATCAAAGCGAAAGTTTATGAGTGACTGTTTAATACCCCTTTACGCTGAAACGACTGGACGGATTTGCATGATATTTAGAACAGAGAGTTTACACCTTAATTTAACTTGATACTATTTATCCCAAAAACATTGTTCCCGTAGGATACCCCCTTTAACGAGAGCGAAACCTCGGGCAAATTTCAATGTAATGCCTGTAAGGTCTGGTAGGCATTATGGTCTTTTCGTAAGATATTAGCTTAGTAAAACGTCTCAATTGCATTTAGCTTGTAAAATAACATTTTCACAAAAAAAAATGAGATGTTTTTTGTCTTAAAAGCTAACCTACAATAGATCTGATGATAGCAATGTGCCGTTCTCGAAAATTTCCCATACAAAATGAGGAAATTCATCTTGTATGGGAAATTTTCCCGAGAACGTTCTCTCTGCATACAAATCGGGGAACGTTCTCGAGAATGGCACATCAGTACTGATGTCTGATCATTGCAGTTTTGTTCCAATTCCAGTGTGATGAGAAGAGACGGAACTGTTAGTCATGATATCGTTTAAATCTGTTTAGAATCATTGCGAGCGTGCGTCGGAGTCCCTTGTGACAGCGTGTTGGAGATATCTCTCAATGGGTATACTGCTTTTTCGCAGAACATTTTTTGGTCGAATGTTTCAATTCGCCGAATTTTCACTTCACAGAATACATATTCCTCTGTAGTCATAGATTTTTCCTAATTCTTGAAAATATTAGTAGGTTTATTTTATGACAATCACAAATACCTAGATAACGGTTTCGAAAAATAATGCTTTCTACGAAATTAACACTTCTGCGAAATGAAATATTATAAGCGAAAAATAATTCTGCAATGATTTAGTGAACCCTGTCAATGATGATTGACAAGATATAAGTTCTTCTAGTTCTTCCATTTCTTGTAAATTACCTTAAACACGATAAATTATACCTTGAAAATTATTATTCTGGTAACCAAATCTAAAAGGTATCTCGTCTTGTTACATTTTAACTTAGTACCTATTCGAGTTTTTGTCTGAATCAGTTGCGTGCATTTTATACCAATTTGTTGCAGTTTTTTGAATATCATCGTCGACTAAAAGTCGTCCACTAGCTGGCCTCTTGGCGCAGTTGTAAGCTGTCTTCATCCAGTCATTATGCTACCCTATAACCTTATATCCTACGCAACGTTCCTCCAATTTCTGATAGGAACTGACAGAAGTGAGGACTTTGGACGGTTCACGAATGGTTTAATATACTGTTAAATCTTAACGGATTCTTCAAAAGCAACTGGACGGTGCTGGTGTTGGATTGCTATGATTTCGGTTTGCTTTGGATTCGACTTTTACTTGTCGTCTACATAGAAGACGTCTTTAGTCCTCCTCCCTCCTCGCTGTGTCGTGTTCCTCATTGCTGAGGTTCGTGAACTCCAGGAATCATTTTGTGGACGATCGCTTTCCACTTGTTGCGGTCTTTAGCGCTGTGGAATGCCTCGTGGACTTTCGATTTATCCCGCTTTTTCGATCTGGTCTGTCCAGCGCATAAGGGCTTATTTCTCTTTGTCGCCTTGCCTGTTCTTTCCCTGTCACCAGGAGCACTACCAAGGTGTCGTTTTTATTTCTGGCTAGGTTACTTAAGAATTCAAAGATTGTCGATAACCTAGCCCAGGTTTTAATAACTGTTATCGGTAAATAATTTTCCGCTAACAGTGGAGCCACCAGTAGACCACAGACGTAGGATTTAGGTTAGAAGGTGAGGCGAACAAACGCGATGATTACTTTGTTCAAGCTCTTGAAAAACGAACATTAAAACTCATATTTATGACGCCATTAAGATGCTTATGCGTGTATTTTACATCGACATAATATAGCAGTTTTGTCGTACAGTACAGCAACCGGATGATTATATCGTCTATTGACAACTAAAAGTCACTAAGTAACAAAACAATACAAGTTCTCTTTGTAGCACACCTTATAAAACATACAGGAGAAATACAACAAGAAAATACAAATACCTACTTAAAACAACGGTCCTATGGCAGTAGCAACCTTACTTACTAGATACAAGTGTTTGAAGAGCAGGGACAGAAGTTTTTGTGAGTTTTGGTTGTCACCAGGCGATGTTATTTTATTTACCGACTTCAAAAAAGCAGAGGTTCATTATGTCCACCTTCATTCCTTCATGTTGTTTTCATGTTGTTACTTAAGAACTCCGCTTTTAGGTATCAATCGATTTGAATGTTTTTTTTTCCCCGAATCGTTGGACCTCCAAAATGGCTTAGAAATTTGCAGAAATTTCCTCTACGATGTAGACCTAAATAAGGCTTGTGAGGACAGAGGAGAGTTAGAGGAAAAAGGAGAGTTATATGTTTATGATTATGATGAAAAATCTTACATGATTATAATTGCAGAGAACTCATAAGCAAACGTTACACAGTTGCAGAGTAAAAGCAAGCTTAATAATATAATGGACGGGCGCGTGTCCCGCCGATTGGATCATTACGAGAGAGACCGCGTTTTCTAGACATAACCGGACGCCGGTACAGTTCAGTACATTATCTTTGAAGCAAAATTCTTCTCGAATTCTACGCCATCATAATCATTATCACTAGATTCATCAGTCAATTTAGGCACAACGAAATTTTATTTTTGACGATGGCAATTGATTCTATTTTTAGGATTCCGTACCCAAAGGGTAAAAACGGGACCCTATTACTGAGACTTCGCTGTCCGCCCGTCCGTCCGTCCGTCTGTCACCAGGCTGTATCTCAAAAACAGTGATAGCTAGACAGTTGAAATTTTCACAGATCATGTATTTCTATTGCCACTATAACAACAAATACTAAAAATAAAATTAAATAAATATTTAAGGGGGGCTCCCATACAACAAACTTGTTATACATTATAGTACGGAACCCTTTATGCGCGAGTCGGACTCGCACTTGCCCAATTATTTTATGTAATATGGGACTAACTACACTTAGATGGCTCAATGTTACTCAAACGACGCTCACTCAAGCTTTCTCAAGTAGAGCGAGCTATGCTCGGAGTTTCCTTGCGGGATCGAATCCGAAATAATGAAATACGCAAGAGAACCACGGTTGAAAATATAGCTCAGACAGTCGCCAAACTTAAGTGGCAATGGGCACATTGCTCGTAGAAGTAGCGACCGCGGGCCCGAAGACGCAGCGTGGGAAGGCCCCTGACAATAGGACCGACGACTGGTTAGGGTCGCGGGCAGAAATTGGATGAGGGCGGCACAAGACCGATCGTTGTAGAGAACTTTGGGGGAGACCTTCGTCTAGCAGTAAAGGCTGGCAACGCACTTGCGACTCCTCTGGTGTTCCAGGCATCTATGGGCGACGGTAATCGCTTTCCATCAGGCGATACGTTTGCTCGTGTGCCCCTTATGACATAAAAAAGAGTGTATTATTTAGCTTTTCCTGGTACAGGTACCTGTTGTAAATGTGGGTGTCAAGGCTGCCTAGCTCTAGTGTGCATAACATGTGCTTGAAAAAGAGCTCCTTCTCAACTTGATCTCTGAGCACTCTCAGTATACGTATCTTTATGTGAGTGATATTGCTTATTATGTTTTTTCTCAAACATGCAATGAAATGACGTCATAACGTGCGTTATAACAGACTTAGAAGTATCACGTTTCGGGCGAAACTACTCGAGAGAACTGTAAAGGAATTTCATACAAAATTGAAGGCCAAGCCGGGAAGTATTTTTTAAACATGGCGGTTGTGTTCATGAACAGGATAAACAGCTGAATTATACATTATTTGAGTGGTTTGTTTTATTTATTTCATTTCATATGTATTGAGACACTATACACGCCTAGCCGTGGCTTACCGGCTTCATATCACTATCCGGCGTCCTTCCTACCGATTGGCCTTCTATACCTACTCACCCGGCAAGCCTTTTCATTTCCCGGCGTCTGCAGTAATGTACTATTACAGGACATCTGACTGTACCACACTTGTTTAGCCGTGGCCTTGTTGTAGAAACTGCACCGCTGCACTTTATATAGATTGTCGCTCGTTTCAACTGTCTTTACTGCTATTTACGGATTATTCCATACACTTGGCAAGCCTTAAGTCTTTGAATACATGACATTCCCAAAACATGTACATTATAATACTCACGGGAACACTCAATTTTTCAGGATAAAAAGTAGCCTATGCGTTAATCCAGGGCATCAGCTACCTTTATACCAAAATTTATCAAATTTGGTCCAGCCATTTGAGCGTGAAGAAGTAACAAACATACACATAAACGCACTCACAAACTTTTGCCTTTGATATTGATTGAGCGGATATCCATTGGGCACTTTATTTCTTGCTGCTGGATGCCTTGCGAACTTTTGTTGTCCTATTCGTGTGATGAATAAATTATACTTTCATCACAGTTTTGATTTTTGCAGCTGCCCTAGATCTATGGGTATTTAGTAGTGGGAAAAAAGCTAATAGGGTGCCCACTATAAAAAAAAATAAAAAAAAACAAAAAAACAAAAAAAAAAACAACGGGCGATATTGATTGAGCGGATATCCATTGGGCACTCCATTTCTTGCTGCTGGATGCCTTGCGAACTTTTGTTGTCCTATACCTATATGTATTTATGAATAAAGTTGTGACTTATTCCCCCTGGTACTCAGTAAATATGAAGCACCTATTGGCATCTGTCATAGTAACCTAAAATCACTTTGGTCAAAATAAATTAAGATGAGGGACAGTTAAAAACCTATTGTTTCATGGTTTTTTACGCTTTAAATTGTATCTGTTAAGGTATTAAGATTAAAGATTAGGTACTATTTCCTTATTTTTTGTTTTATATGTCTAAATAGCAGTTTAATTGACCGAGTAAAGGCCCAAAATTATTTCCTATGTCTGGATACTTTCTGGCTGTTTCTCGCCTAGTCGCATTTCTCAACCGATTTTCATGAAATTGTCTCAGAAGGTTCAATAAATATATAAAAATTACAGCACATTGAAGAAACTTTGTGAGTGGATACAAAATAGAGGAGATATGAGTATTGAAAACGTAAAAAAATTGCAAAATTCGCGAAGTCTACGGATCTCAGTGCCACTAGTTAGTTGGTAACATTAATAGTATCATTGTTAGCATACCCCGGTATTTTCGGAGCGCAAATGATTTGACCGTTACTACTATCAGCCTAGTGTTAAATAATACGTGCATCCAAAACCCCGGTATGGTTGGTTATCACTACATAATATAAAACAAAGTCGCTTCCTGTTGTCTGTCTGTCCCTATGTATGCTTAGATCTTTTAAACTACGCAACGGATTTTGATGCGATTTTTTAATAGATAGAGTGATTCAAGAGGTTTATATGTATAAAACATGCATAATTTGTCAGCATTGCACCCGTGCGAAGCCGGGGCTGGTCGCTAGTTAGAAATATCCAAAAGCAATACCTCGAATCGCAAACCCTAAATCGGTCTCCTGCCATCGATCCGGTTTTCTGTCCAAGTAAATAATCTCTGTAGAAAGTACAACCTGTGATCAACTCTACAACCCTTAAACGTTAACGTATAAGTGTGAAAATCGCTTGTCTTATGTACTTACGATTTACCTCGAAACACAGAAACTGGCGTCGCTGTAATCTGGCGTGTTACGGTAAAAGGACGTATCTTTATTCGGATGTCTTAGTAAGATACGTCCTTTTACCGTAGCAGGGCAATATAGCGTCTTGTACGTATGTTTTACAAGAAAGTGTTTATATGTTGAACGGATACTGCATCAATACTTGTGCCAAATAAATACTCCGAGACATTGCTCCTCTTTAACTTCAAGAGAAAAGTGACTTCATTTGAGACAATAGAGACAATAGGGATAATTGGGACAATAGGGACATTAGGGGGAGTAGACGCCTTTTTTTTATAGTTATTCATAAAACATTAAACAAATATATCAAAAAACGCTAATTAATTCACAAGAACAAGGGTGATATATTTAATTTTAAATAATCAAAAAGTAATCATTAAATAATTATAAGTGTATGAGTGTGACATCGTTAATTCTATATCGTATACTATTGAAAAAAAAAAAAAATCTTTTCGTTTAGTGTCTACTCTATTGTATTATAAAAGGTTTAATGCGTATTTTGAATGGATTGCAATCATTTACTCTCAAGGAACTGTGGCTCATAGATACGTATATTAATTAAATACGAGGAGAACTAAGTAACTAGGTCACATTTTTTTGTAGTGTTTGGTACCTAGCTAACCGTGGAAACGCCGAAAAAAAAAACATCTTCTAGCCAAAATTCCTCCTTCAGCTTGTCAGTTGTTTTGATAACGTCTTCCCTAATTTTAATTTGATTTTCTTTAATTTTAGGGCACTTCATTGTAATTGGTTGAATAGATATTTTGATCGATTAAAATAAGATTATTATCTTCAAAAACTAAATAGTCATCATATCCCAATTATATTGAATTGCAACAACAGATATGATTCTTATCTCTAAAATATAAAAAAAAGCCATCAATACAGTGTGATTGGCAAGAACACTGTATTATCTGATCATCGAACAAGCATACCAACACAAACACCTCTAATTAATACACGTCCCAATTTACCTCACCCAGTAACCTGACCTTATCAACAATGCTGCGAAACTGCGCTAGTATCGTTTAATAACACAAAGGTTCCCGTCCCCCGTTCACATGCTGTGGACTCAACGTAAAAACATTGACAATGGCAGTGGATTCCATTAACATAGTGCCAGCTGAGAACTATGATCCGGCTCGAAGGACCATTTTGTTAAATATCCCATTAGCTAAGATTATTATCAAGCTTGTGAGCTACCTGATAGCAGTCTGTATCTTGCTCGGGTAACTGGACCTTCATTATGTTCTGGGTCCGAATTAAAAACATCGACAAAGACAGTGAGTTTGGTTAACATGGTAAGCGTGTTACTGAAAATTATAATCCGGTTCGAAGGACCAATTTTAGGGGCATAATACTGAGAACTATTCTAATGCGTCTGAAAACACCAATTAGATTCCATTAACTTGGAGCTGACGTGTTACTGATGATCGGGCTAGAAGGACCAATTTTTCGTATACTGCTGTACTACTTAAATACGGCGAGAGGAACTAAATTGAGTCGTGGGTCACTACTTCCTGATGCGAGCCAGTCTAATTTGTTGTGGCAGTATCCGTTTCAAGAAAAGTCAGGCTAGTCAAATTCAGAAGCCATGGCGCAGGTATTTTAAATCTTGCTATTTTTTAGCCTTTACTTGTAAATAACAATGTCCCTTAATGCAAAAAACCTGAAACAATAAGGCAGAATAGCCAAATTCTAGCTCAAATGGCTAACCTTTCGTCGTCTGGTACCCATACAAGCTTTGCTTTGTATATAAGATTGTCCCTTTATATTTTTTTACTAAGCCCAGTTCTATGTGAATCACAGTCAAGATTTACCTACATTAAATAGATATGAAAGGTGACTTTTCCTTTCACAACATTAGACATTCCCACTCATTCATTAAAATGAGATAGTAAAGCTAAAGAGACATGTACAGTCACCGTCGAAAGTAGCTGACAATTGTATACAACTGGCGCTTATCTCAAATTGACAACATTAAATTTTTTGACTAGGCCTTTTTCCGATATACTTAATTAAACTAGATGCGCGGCGCGGTGTTACCCGCTCATCTCTGACGGGACCTCTTTATTTTTTCGGAGTAAAAAGGAGCCTATGTGTTACTCCAGGGTGTGAGCTACCTTCATACCAAAATTTATCACATTTGATCCAGCCGTTTGAGCTTGAAGAAGTAACAAACATACACATAAACACACTCACAAACTTTCGCCTTTATAATATTAATGTGATAAAGGATAAAATAATAAATATAACCACATTTTTACATTTTGGAAAATATCCCAATTAATTATGAAAAAATCCATTTGAAAAATTCTTCATTCTTAAAGAACGTAGGTGACCAGTAATTGGCCACAGCATAGTAAATCATACAGTCGGACTATTACAGCGACGGATTTAGTATGGAAATTGTACCACTGTCCTTTTCGTAGGTTGATTGTCAATTTTTCCACGAGGTGACGTCATTTGAGTGCTGATGCTTAGACGCTGCTTCCAATTTTTCTTTTTCAAAGTTAGTCCGTATAATAAATAAAAATAATAGTTTTGGGTTCTGTGATTATAAAGTAATGAAATTAGTTTAAACTTAAACACTATTTGATAATTTGAAATGTTGTCACACAATTAATGTTGTCGAACATTCAACACAGGATCGCAGCAGCCTGGCTGAAATGGAGAGAAGTGACTGGTGTGACCTGCGATAGTAGAATACTGGACTATGATAAGACCTGTCCTCACCTATGGAAGCGAAACGTAGGCAATGACCAAAAGACATGTCCAAGCCGTCCACGTAGCCGAAATGAAGATGCTGAGGTGGATGTCTGGTGTTTCGAGGATTGACAAGATCCGTAATGAATATATTCGTGGCAGCCTCGGAGTAAGGGACATCTCCGATAAGCTCCAGGAGAGTCGGCTTCGTTGGTTTGGGCATGTCAAAAGAAGACCTTTAGAGTATGTCGGCAATAGAGCACTCAGTCTTGCCTTTCCGGGTTCTCGGCGAAGAGGTAGACCCAAGTTGCGGTGGCTCGATGTCGTTCTTAAAGACCTGAACGACTGCGGTTTGGAAGAACACAATGTCCAGGATAGAGCGAAGTGGAAGAGAAAAAGTAAGAAAGCGGACCCTGTCGCAAGACGGGACCAACGCTAGGAGGATGATGATGTTGTCAATTTTATACTAAAATTATCAGCTACGTTTGTTGATGACTGTATATTGTGTAGTCCCACATCAAATGTATCAGTAGTCAAGTCATATTGTTCTCACTTAGAAATACGCAATTAGCTGTATAAACGTTGTTTGTTAGTATACACAATAGTAAAAGTTAAATTCTATACTCAAAAGCCTGAGAATTTATCACTGAGAAAGAATATTGATTTGAACTTATACAATTTTCACACATTAATTATAACAAAGCAGGACTTAATCGCGTTCCCAAAATGTGTATTTCATTACCTCGACGTTTTGAACGTGATGTTGATCATGGTCTAGAAAGGACTGAAGAAAGTAATAGATAGGCGATAATATCTAAATCTAAATCTAAGCGGTTTACACTCACGTAAAAATGCCAGAAACGGCCGGACATGTTTCGAACTCGTATTGAGCTCTTCATCAGGGACCCGTACTGTCGAGCGGCAACTTTGTCACTGCTTTTATGATCCTTTTTATAATTGTTTATTATAGGTTATTTAGATTAAGGTTTTATTCATATGTATTTCTTCTGCTGTTGTTATTTAGTTTAAGGTTTTACTGTTACTTTGCGTTGCCTTTTTCTTGTCTTCGAATACACTGATTTTGTTCAAAACATGTCAGGCCTTTTCTGACAATTTCAGGTTAATGCAAACCGCTTAATACAACTCAGAAAAAAAATAGGAGGGAAAAATCGGTAATATATGTAATACGTATTGATTAGTGACTTGTGGTTTTGTTATACCTTAGCCATTAAAAAAAAACTAACTCCACAAAAATAAACCGTAAAATTTTGTGAGTAGGTTCGATAACCTACTATTTCATGTCATGAGAAACGGTTGACAACTGCAGCCGGTACTACGAAATAATTTTTGGCGGAGCTAAAACTCGCTCACTTATTATTATTTATTTCTTTATTAATTTTACAACAAAGATTACATATAATCTAAAGCCCTGCGAAACTGTTATAACTGTTTGACACTTCGCTCGCTCGGTCAAAGCTAACGTTTTGTTTCACCGTTATTGCCAGTAACGCTCTGTCGGTCAGTATGTTACAATATATTATGTTTATCTATACCAAGAAGATCGATCTATCGATGAAGCTCAGCACCACACGCATGCCGGAGAGTTTCGAGTTCTTTGGCCACATTGCCAGAAAGAGAGGGGTTTATTTAGAAAAGTTGCTGGTAACAGGCAATGTGTGCGGAAGAGGGCCCAAAAGGAAGAAGTCCAACGCTCTTGCCTCAAAACCTCTATTTACGATGCCATACATGAAGCCCAGGATAGAGTAAGCTGGCGGAAAATTGTCCACGACCAGCATTGAGGATATCGCCTAAAGAAGGACGTCCTCCTCCTTTAGTTGATATCCTATCAAGATATCAGCGAGACGAAAAAAATACCATAAACAGCTTTTTTCATTTAGTCCGGTAAAAGCATCGAAACATAAACTGCGCCAAAAAAATCAATGAACTAC
Source organism: Apotomis capreana (assembly GCA_947623375.1). NCBI lineage: Eukaryota > Metazoa > Arthropoda > Insecta > Lepidoptera > Tortricidae > Apotomis > Apotomis capreana. The sequence continues at coordinate 13,631,764 of OX392519.1, forward strand.
CTTAGTGATGTGCCGTTCTTGAGAACTTCCGGAACCGTCGTGACTAGCCCGTCTAGCACAACTACTTGTCACGCGACATAGCATCGCACGTCGTCACTCTCTCACAGTATGTGAAGAAAGAGACAGATAACATTTCTCGCGCGAGAAAGAATCGCGTGTCACAGTTATGCTAGAGGTGCTGAGGCAATCAATATATACTAACGTAAAAAGAAACGACAGCGACACTTGTGTGCAGTAACAAAACTCGCGGCTATGTGTGCGTGTCGAAGGGCGAGCGCGGGCGAGCGCGGGACCCGCGAGGTGGGGAACGGCATTCACGTGAATGCCGTGTCGAAGGATTCGGTTTTACAAGGTCACCGACGCCCGAGTTACACCGATAGGCCGCCGTCGTGCCTGTGGCTGAGGGCTGTTTCATATCTCGCACAGCGGATCTCAGCATTGCCATACAACGCGGCTATGCTGCCAGCTTTCTGGGCACGCTGACAATAGACGGCGATTTGGGCCAATTTTTTTATGTATAGTTTATTTTTAAGTATAGTTTTTAATTTTAGTTTTTATATTTTACTTTAAGATTTTATTTTCCTGTCATATCTTTATTATTTTGCTGAATTAACATGATTCGTCATAAAGGAGGTATAAAACAGGTAATACTAAATTCTTTACAATAATAAACTAGGAATATTATTCACTTTTTAAGAGAAATATTCTCGAGAACGTTCCATACAAATCAAAGAACGTTCTAGAACGGCACGGCATAGTACTTATCTTTTCACCATCAAGCTTGAAATAAAATCGCAATAAAGCTTTCTACACACAATCACGGCGCAACGTCCATGACGACCTTTAAACACGTAATGGACACGGAAATTATTTTGATTCACAAAATGTTGGTTTGAGCACAGAATAGAACAGTTTGATCACTAATATTTTCTTCGGTTTCCGCCACTGTCACACATTTAAATAAAACAATTGAAACGAATTATATCGCGTGTATTTAATTATTTAAGCCTCCTTGACGTTTCGGTAGCTTTACATTAACGAGGTAGGTTTTATTTAGATTGGTCACTTTTATAATTTATCGGCCTGCAATGGTTGCTTTTATCACTCGATAAATGACACGTTTTGACAAAATGCGAGTGTTAGTGACAGATGCTTTGTCACTTATTTATCGCGTGATAAACGCAACCAAAAAAAACCGAATTCGAAATCTTAACAGTACCTAGCCTATATATTCTCATAATACTTGGTGATTTAATGAAGGGTCTACATGTCATCGAAACGTTGGAAGAACGACAAAAGCGCTTGGCAACACGAAGGAAGGACTTACCACAAACAATGATAAGTAAACTTAAGGTGGTCCAGCATTCTTCGAGTTACCAGGCAATTGTACTCTTTAATAAGTTACCACCTAGATTGAAATCCGTCACAACTACAAACAAATTTAAAAAGGGCCTAAAAGCATTTTTGCTAAGGAAGTGTTCTTACTCGGTAGAGGAGTTCCGAAAGCACAGCGCCAATTAGGTAATTTATTTCCTGTCAAATGTAGGTAGTTTACTTTTTATTATAATTATTTAAATGTTAGTTTCCCTTTTTTTGTGAAAGTTGACATAATTATGAACAGTTGTTTTTTTTTGTAACAGTATTAGGTGTATAATATTATCAAACTAACTTAATTAGTATGTTATTAAGCATGACATTGGTGCTACGAATTTAAATTGTATAGATTGTTATTATTTATTTATGAATTTGTAATATAAGGATTTCTTACACAATGTATATTGTTAAAGAATAACTGACTAATGACTAATGACCATCATAGGCCTCCTCATAGCAAACCAGAATGAAAAAATTGTGTGCAGCCAATGCTTTATTTTTTGACACCAACTTAATTTTTCTACAAAACTATAATCTTATCAGAAATTTCTTGGTTTTTTTTTCGATGAAATAAATATAGCAATTGGGAGTTGGGAAAAATTAGTTAAGCTAAAAAGAAGCATAATATATCTTCCTCGAAATATTCGAAAAAGACTAGTCAAGTTCAAAGTATCTTAGCTGGAAATATTTACTCTGGAGTGTAAGGTATATTTGTTAAACTCACGTGTACAAACAGTAAAATGAAAGTTAACTACGTTATAATTAAAAAACCGCAGTTCTGTAGAAGTTAATTAAGTTATTTAATGAAACGTGAGAGATATTTTAGAAGATTTTCCAAAATAAATGAAGTAATAACTAGTATTTCTGTTTAAAGCATCGGCGTTTGATGTTCTCTATATAATAGTACATTATTGCAGACGTCGGGAATGAACGGCTTGCCGGGTGAGTAGGTATATGGCCGACCGTAGGGAGGCCGGATAGTCGAAGCCGGCTGTCGCAGTGCCAACCGCGTCATCCAGTGATGAACTCAAATATTTGTTCCTGGGTCATTGATGTTTTCTATGTATTTAAGTATATATTTATCCATCTAAGCATGTTTATCATCGTCTAGTGCCTATAACACAAGCCTACTAGAGCTCATTGGGGGACTAGATTTGTGTGAGGTTGTCCAATATTTATTTATTTTCAACTAGTGACCCGCCCCGGCTTCGCATGGGCGCAATGCTGACAAATTATGTACGTATTAGACATATAAACCTTCCTCCTGAATTTATCTATTAAAAAAACTGCATCAGAATCTGTTGCGTAGTTTTAAAGATCTAGGCGTACATAGTGACAGACAGCAAGAAGCGACTTTGTTTATACTATGTAGTGATGTTAGACCTCCCCTCTTTCTCATCAGTCGTCTCGTTGAATTTCATAATTCCTAATACACCCCAGTCCAAAAGCATGGAAATAAAGTTTATTCCTTGGATATTTAAAGTTTCCAATAATTATTCCTTGTGTAAAATTAGTAACCGTTAGGCCGCCCACAAAAGAAAAAAAAAACTTACCTAACTCCGGAACAAAGTGCATGTCGTCGTTTTTTTATTGCCTTTCTACAAAATGTTGCACTGGCAATTTTCATAAGCAGAATTTGCGTTATTGACTTTTAAAATATAATCATTTTTATATTGTGATTTTGTAATTTATTTGTGAGTTTGTATAGTAATTTTAAGCTTGTTTCCATACTTTTGGCCTGGGGTGTACTCGTACTAATCTACAAAGCCTAAGATGTGCGAGGATGCGTAGCGAGGGATGTGTTTTTGTAAACCAATGGAATAACTTAATTTGCTTAGCTCGCGCAGCGACACTGATTCTATTGGTTAATGAAAACACATCCCTCGCTCACGCTACGCATCTTCGCACTGGTGGAAACGCAGCCTAAATGTTTGTGGACGGATTACTCATGAGTGTAAAGAAGCTGTAAACTCCCAGGTAAACAATGCCGAGTATTTGCCGAACAAATAAACATGATCTGGCGACATTTGCACAGCGGCTTCACGCGTTTGCGCACTGACACGCGTCACGGGTTCACAGATTGATAACAAAGATACTTCACTAATGCAATCAAAAGTTATTTTAAGAAAGGAGTAAAAAAATACAAATATTAATCTTAAAAAATCACACTTGAAACTGTCACCGTTTTTCTTTCAGATTCACAAAACCATAAAGTTCTGAAAAAGGATTTGTAACAAAAACCATGCGCAAAAAACTACAACACTCAAATGGGCGATTCTCCGGGCCGAGCTATTTTGCTTGACTTCGGTGGTCAATTTTATTTTTCATATGACTTTAATATATAAAAACGGCCTAATTTTAAAAAATATTGGTAGCAAAGGCCCTCGTCTGAACTAAGTGGTTCATAAGATATTTAAGATTTTACAATCACCGAAATCAAAGGCTCAATACTTCAGAGTTTTCGATGTGTAGCTCGCTGAAATGACGACCCTTAGGAATATTTGTAGTGTCAGGCTGTTGAGGCATAATACCCTGATGCACCAGTTCAACGAGATGGGTAAACCATGTGCTTAAATGCCAATGAGATGCCGGTGAAAGCAGCCTAACGAACAGCAGCCCACCGAAATTAGTAAACAAGAGAAGCACAGTCAGAACTATGCTGCATTAACAAAATCACGATTATATGCATTGAGGAACCGATTGAGGGGCATGGCAATATAGAAATAATGTAAAACCAGTTGGTTTTATCGTAAAAATTGATAGCGGTGGCAATTTTTATTGACTTCAGTGGTCAAAAATTACACCGAATCAATGGAAATCAATTCCACTGATTTCAAAATTTAATGTTTTTTTATCGATTTAAGGAATACTAAAAGTAATATAGACACGAACTAATTATTATGGACTTACATTCTCCCGGAGATAGTTTATTCACTTATAAAATTGCAGACACACAATCACTGAACAACACAAATTGTTCCACCGAATTCAACAAAACACGTAACCAAATCCACCGAATGACGAACGAACGCACACGAACTCTACCTACAAGCCATTGAACCGATGTCTACTCTCGGCGGCGGTGAGAACACAACTGAAGCTAGTTGCTTGCGAGCTGCGGGTTTCTAGTATACTTCTTTAAGGCAGTGCTGACGTGTTTTAAGGTTTACACTGAAATCACTAGTTACCCTCGGACGCTCCGAAAAATAGTTTATATTTAAAATGTTTAGCAGATAAATTATATCTATAGAAACAAAATGATTAATTAACTAATGCTGAATACGGGAACACATTTGAAATCATAGTATCCAGACCAAATATCCAGCTATGATTTTTTATTTCAACAAATCCGGCAAGCGGACGCTCCCAGTGAACGTCAATTTTTGTAATAACTTTTTTTTTTTGTCATGTTAATGAATTATCATGAAATGTTAACATAGCTCGCCAGACGAAACAAACCGTTAGGTACTAGCTTGATTTTATTGATAAATATTCAATGGTAAATTTAACCATTTTCAAGCCCGGACACTTAAAAATGCCACTCCTGAGAAATGCCCAAAAAATATATCTTTCTGTTTATTCTGTTCATGAACACAGACGCCATATAAAAAAAAAATACTTCCCGGTTTGGCCTTCAATTTTGTATGAAATTCCATTACAGTTCTCTCGAGTTGTTCCGCCCGAAACGTGATAATTCGACGCCTGTTAACGTACTTTATGACGGCATTTCATTGCATGTGCGAGAATAAAACATAATTTACATACCCTTATTTATTCTACTTCACCTGAAAGACACTCTCAATATAGATAAATCTACTTTTCTACAAGCTATACGAATATTACGAATATTTTTTTAGAACTTCAAATATTCTTTTTCTAGTAAGTAAAGTTCATCTTAGCTGTTGCATTACGTACCTACATACAAAATATACAAATCAGCTACTTATTCTAGCTGTTGTGATGACCATTTACATACAAATTTAATTTCAGTATTAAAAAGGGGATTTTACGATTTAACCTTCACTAGCGACCCGCCCCGGCTTCGCACGGGTGCAGTGCTTATAAATTATACATGAAAACCTTCCTCTTGAATCACTCTAAGCATACATTGGGAGAAACAGGCAGCAGGAAATTTGTTTTATACTATCTAGTGATTCTCCATGTAACCCAATTTACCTACTCATTAATGTTTTTTATTTTATTTTTGTGGGTTTAATGTGTACAATGTACATACAAAATGACAAGAGTGAAATAAGATTATTTGTAATTTTAACCGTATCTTCATTAAAATACCCATTCACTCTGCCATATACTTTACTAAAGCCAAGATTACTGCTAAGTTTAAGAAATTACAAAACTCCGTCGAATGGCTCTTGAACTGATTCATCTGTCGCAATCTGTGCCAACAAACAGTTGAACATCGTAATCGTCGCATGCGCTCAAAGCTCGCCCTACTTCACCATGAGAATTGCCTTAATACAGGACCGCAACTACAAAAGGGCTTAACTGTATATGGAAATTGTATTAATTCGTGATTTTTTCGTTTAGGTCGGTAGATCGCCTTGAACTATTGTGTGTGTCATTTTATTACTTTCTCTGTCACTCATAATTTGGAGTTTTTCACAATGAAGGCGGGACACAGTCATGGTCTATTTCTTAACACACAAGCGGTACCAGATGTTATTTAATTACCCGACGACTCTGGCGAAGTACAAAAGAGGGTTTTGATTTTCTCCGGTATGGGTTTCGCACCCAAAGGGTAAAAAACGGGCCCCATATGACTATGACTTCGCAGCGCAGTCCGTCTGTCTTTCCGTCTGTCACCAAGCTGTATCTCATGAACAGTGATAGCTAGACAATTGAAATATTCACAGATGATGTATTTCCGCTGCCGCTAAAACAGCAAATACTAAATACAGAATAAAATAAATATTTAAGTGGGACTCCCATACCACAAACGTGATCGGTTGCGTTAGCTTTGCATCTCATTTGTATCCGGCGCCATACATACCAGGTGAAAACTTAACCCGGCCAGTTAAGACGGAAAATATTTGCACTAAACCCTCGGTGCGCGAGTCCGGCTTTCTTTTTAGGGTTCCGTAGTCAACTAGGAACCCTTATAGTTTCGCCATGTCCGTCTGTCCGTCTGTCCGTCCGCGGCTTAGCTCCGTGATCATTAGTACTAGAAAGCTGAAATTTAATATGAGTATGTGTATGTATAACGCCGACAGAACGGTAAAATAAAAATTCAAAAATTGTATTTTTTTCGGGTACCTCTCGAACACCTAAAGTGGGGGTGAATTTTTTTTTTCTTTTCAACACTGATGTGTGGGATGTCGTTGAATAGGTCTTGTAAAAATAATAGGGGTCTCCTAACATTATTTTTTGATAAAGTCTGCAGTTTTGTAAATATTCGCTCCGAAAACAAAAAAAAATAGTGTCCCCCCCCTCTAACTTTTTAACCACGGGTAAAAAAAAATCGGAAAAATTCATGTAAATGAGACCTTATCAGTACTTTCAATGAAAGCTATATTGAACAAAATCGGTCGAGCCGTTTTTGAGTTATCGCCAAATTCCATATTCTTTCTTTAAAAGGACGTAATATGACTTCCAGAAGGTAATAAGTGATTACAGTTTCTAGGGCGTTTACGACCTTTTTATAGAGCTTAAAATCTTTCTTAAACCTCGGGCTTAAAACAGCAGTTTATTGTGAAGGATGAGCAACTACGGAACCCTACACTGAGCGTGGCCCGACATGCTCTTGGCCAGTTTTTTTTCCTTCTTTATATGAAGAAACCTACCCGTAATGACATACGGTGCCGAGACGTGGACTGGTCCACAAATTTAAAGTCGCTCAGAGAGCTATGGAAAGGGCAATGCTCGGAGTTTCTTTGAAGGATCGAATTCGGAACGAAGTGATCCGTCAGAGAACTAAAGTTACCGACATAGCTCACCGTATTAGCAATTTGAAGTGGCAGTGGGCTGGCCATATTAGCCGAAGAACCGATAACCGATGGGGTAAACGTGTTCTTGAGTGGAGACCGCGGATCGGCAAGCGTAGTGTGGGACGCCCTCAGACTAGATGGAGCGATGATCTGTGCAGGGTGGCTGGCAAAAGCTGGATGAGAGTAGCCGAGGATCGCGTACAATGGCGTGCAGTTGAAGAAGCCTATGTCCAGCAGTGGACAAGAATAGGCTGATGATGATGATGATGATGATGATGATGAATAAACATTATTTTTTACTTTCATTTGCCCCACTTATATTAATATAATATATATTCTTGGCCTTCCTCTTTTCCTTTACCTTTATATTATCACTTATGGACAGGCAGCCTTAATGATTTCCAACTATTTTATACTTAATCAAAAATTATCTTGATTGATCACTTCTTCTTTTCTTGATTAATATTAGCATATTTCGAGTAATCATAATTGATGTCTCAATCTCTCACTTCTGCAGGAATTGCATTTACATAATGGGTAGACTGGTGGCAGACAAAAAACCTGTTTGAACGAATTTCTCGTTTGATAATGAACTCTGGGTAAAGCCTGGGGCATAGTGAGAGCGTTAGGCTGCCAAAAATGAAGCCCAAAACACAATTGGACGTAGTTATGCAAAAACATTCCAACCCACGAGTCGCTGATTTAATATTTAAACTTACTACCCATATTTCAATAAGTTCAAAATTTTATTTTCAGTGACGTGTGGGTGGGGACGTTTTTGCACGTCCACTAAATTTGAAATGTAGAAGGGGAGAAGCAACATCTTCATATATCCAAAAGTGCCAGCTGAAACGTGTTAAATTGGTGGCGCTAGTGTTGCAAGAGAGCTAAGCTAGTTTCCTGTTCCTGACAAATCGAATTAGGTACTTTTTATAAAAGTCAAAACGCTGGAATAGTTACCATAATTGTGCCCAATTTTTCAACATAAAAAATCACTCAATAATCTATCACGAGTCTCCATCATTTTTACGTTATGACAACGCAAGAGTTAAAATACCTGCACCCTCCATAAGTTGAAGATTAATATCGTGCAGTTTATTGAGCAGCTACTCCAGCGCCGCGCCGCTTGTGGAGCCCTTTGGAACTATTATTGACTGCTTACCACTGGACACTTTTTCAAATATTCTTCTATGAAAGATGCTGCTCTTTATTCCTTTTAAACTCCATATACATTACGAATAAGGTACACAGCATTACAGTAATAAAACTAGCAACTGTGACCTACAAAAAAACATGTAGAAAAACTTAAAACTAGGATGATTTGGGCGATGTAACTGCATAGTTTCGTTATATCGTCTGATCTGGCGTAGGTTTTTATTTTTATTTTTTGTAGATGATTGGCCTGAGTCTTGCGACTCACGGCTGCCTGACTGTGCGGGTAGTACTAATTTTAGAGAGATGATGGAGATCTCTCCATTTCATCGTCATCGTCACTTTTGACGTGTCCCTACTTGACAAATTGCGGTATCCCAAGAACATCCAACTTCGTCAATCCGGTCACGCTTAATTTGCGTTTCCTTTGTATGTGGCGGCATCAATAACAGGCGCATACTTTAACTTGACCGTGTAGTGCGTGAAATTACTCAGTTACGTTTCGTTCAAAACAGTCATTCATATGCATGTATATAGTCTATCCGGTATTTTAAGATCAAATTCTGTCAAACCGGCACAAGTGAAAAGCGACCTTAAATTTACACTTATACAGTTGTTTGTACCTTGTCCCAAAGTGACTTCATTTATCCTTAGAGATCGGACAGGCTATATAGCATTTTTGACAATCATTATCGCCTTATATTTTCAAAATTGATATGAGATATGTCACTTGAAGCTTATCCTGTTATTTAATAGAGTTTTAACGTTTTGCGATCTCTCAAAACTGATTTAACTGATTGCCCCGGAATCACCGAAACAGGACACCTTTCGGCCAGAAATCTGCACCTACTATTATGTTCTGTAGCTGCATTTTAATACATTCAAATATGCGCCCAGCTTTACGGTTTGCCATAAAAAGATGCTTAACGGAGCTTTTCAGCGGATAAGATCAAATTGTGTGATTTTTTGTTAGTGTGCTTATTTTTTTTTATGTTAAATCGGCCATGTTTCTAAGACGAATACAAGAACCCTGGTTGTGGGTTCTTGTGTGTCACGAACCTGTATGTTTGTCCATCTGATTATCATGCACGAGGTCATGTTCACGTTGTTACAAGTTATTGGTATTGTCTTGATGTTTCTTGGCAATTATTGTTTGGATACTAATGTTCATGTTTGTTTAGTGATCATTTTGTATAGCGTGTTTTGAGGATAATACTGGATGAAGTTTTAAACGACTATTTATAACCACAAGTATTTGCGCAATTAACAAAAATGTTTGTAAAGTGAAGTGAATTATTTGATGTAGGTATTATGTTTTTGAATTAGGTATTAACCTTCTTTTTTTATCTGTTTTTATTCCCTATTTCTTATTTCGATTATTGGTTCTTCACCAAAATTTTATGTGGCCAAATTGTCATCTCCAAGTTGGTTACATAAAAATTTGGTGGCCAAACAAAAAAATAATTTTCAACATCGGTATATAAATTACGGCGTTCTGCGCTATGAAACATTTAAAATACAACCGAACTGAGAACCTCCTCTACTTTTCAAATGGTTTGAAAAACAACCTGTCACGTTTCAACCACTCTTTAAAGAGGGAAACTAAAGAAAATTTGCAACGACATCACAACTAATAACCAACAATTGAATCAATTCACTTTCATATCTTGAAACCCTTTGGGGTCCATTCACAATCATCACCGCATTGTATGGGTAGCCATACAATTACACTTTCTCCCATGCAGTTCACACGCCATACAAGAGTACGTCATTAAGATGGTTTGAGGGTTCAATTCATCAAGTACCAAGTTATTAAGTGACAAGTTGTTATTTGTTTTGGAATTGTTTGCTTTGTTCCAACTGACGTGTTATATAAGTCTATAGCTAAATTAGTTAAAACAAAAACTACGAGTAAAGAAAACTCGCATGTGCAAAAGCTCCCTGCCGAGGTTTTCCCCGGGGGCTACACAGTATGCGGTTCTTCAAGAGGGGAGTAAATAGGTTCTTAAAGGGTCGGCAACGCACGTTAGACGCTCCTGGCATCGCATGCTTATTTGCAGGCATCATGTGGCCCGCATGCTTGTTTGCCACCGTCATCGTATAAAAAAACTCAATCTTAATAGATGATCGGATGCTGAAATCCATAACGAAGTAATTTGACAAAGGACCAAAGTTACTGACGTAGCTTAGGGAATCAGTTGGGCTGGTCATATCTGTCTTAGAGTCGACGAACACGGGGGTAAACGAGCTCTAGAGGGGAGACCGCAAATTGGTAAATATATGGCGCCCTGTAACAAGGTGGGTCTTGTCAGTCAACTTGACAAGGCGAGTGGAGTGATGGAGTGGGTGCCTGATGAAGGAGAGCTGATAATCAAGCTCAGTGGCGTACCATAGGAGAGGCTATGTCCAGCGCAGTGGACTAATACTGGCTGATGATGATGCTCATGTTGAGAGAAGAGAGCGTACTCCCACCTGAAAGGCCGGCAATGCACTTGTGACTCTGGTGTTACACGTCTCTATGGGCGACGGTAATCGATTTTCATCAGACGATCCGTTTGCTCGTTTGCCCCCTATGAGTTGTAAGAGTTGGCAGAGCATTGTACTGAAAATATTGTAAAATGTTTCTTCTCGCAGTATTTGATACGCTGCTGTGCGAGACAAACTGACCGTTTTTCGGTCTTCAGTACTCATAATTCATTAGTCTCTTCGATAGTTGCCATTAGGCATTAAGTTCGCCATTTGTACTGGTTTTTGTTTTGTGCAATAAAGTTTAAATAAATAAATAAATAGTTTCTTGTAGAGGCTGTGAGCGCACTGATGCCATGCTCAGTAATGGTTCAGGTTCGATATTCGCCAGCCTACTATACCGACCGTAACCAATAACCTTTCACACCAAATTATACGGTAGACAGTGAAAAAACCTCTAATTAAAAATACTTTCACTGTTATTCAGATATTATGAAGTCAATCAACCTGTCTCCTTAGAACTAACAAGTCATACAAATTACTGCAGCGAGTCATCGAACTTCGTACTCGAAAAGTGAAAGGAATTCGTGTATGAAGCTTTGACAGGTAGTGCGGATTAAAATGACGAGGTGTTTCTTGAATTTAATGCAATTTAGATAAGTACTTGTCCAAACTGGAATATCAAAATTTTGACGCAGTTTGATGGCGATGTTTTGACCCTATTTAAAGATCGTAAGGTAATAATATTACCTATATATTATAACTGTATATATTATATAAAAATTTACCCTATTTTTAGGCTTAAGTCATATATCCACCACTATTATCCCACTATCTCTTTTTTGATCTACCTTTGCTCCGATATCTTTGGTTAGCCCTGAAGTGTCCAGGAATCGATAACCATTTTGGCCCATAGTTGTGGATACATAATTATGGCAGACATGCAACATTTTAATACCCAAGATTAAGAGCGTGAAAATTGTTAAACGTGGTTCCACGTAGCCATGTCAATTCCTATTTGAAAAATCCTATTTTTACGCAGTTTTGGAGCAAATGCTTAAGATGAAACACCCAAAATTATTTTATGAATATTCCAGAAGGTTTACACACGCCATGGCCATTGAGGAAGTCAGATATAATAAGTTTCTGTAAAAAAAATATTTTTGTTACAAGATTACGTAACTTAACTTTGAACATCCATCAAATGCTCACTGAGATGATTCCAAAGAATCCAAACTCGGTAGGATTGATTTATCTATTACAGAATTTCTAGTGCCACTTTCCAGCTACATGGTACCATATTATTGTACTGTCATCAAAGTTAAGTAGGTACGCAACATTTCAGCTCAACCGGTTGGAGATATCTGCTTCAAAATTGAGTTGCAAGATTTCACATAGTTACATTTTAAGTTCAATAAAAGCTTGTAAAGAAAATCAGTCATCAAGTTGGCTTAATTTTTTAAGTCATATATTTTTATTATTTAAGAGTTTCACTTTTGTCGGTGCAGTTCTCTCCAGTCCGTTCTACTTAACGCCAGTTCTTTGACTTCTTGATCTGGTCCAAACAGCTAATCCTCGGCCTTCCTCTTCCTCTCCTTCCTTCAATTTTCCCCTCCATTATCTTTTGTATTAGATCGTCGTGTCGTCATGGCAGCATAGAAATAACTTATTTGATCAAGGTTATTCTTAGATTAAGATTTATTCTCACGAATAGAGATAGTGAATCCAAAAATTCGGTCAAGTGCGTGACAAAAGTACCAACGTACCAATACCTACATCCGAGAGTGAGTAAACATATAGGAATTGTTGCTTTCCTTTATCTAAGAGTGCTTGGCATACAAAGATAAATATTTTATTTTCAGAGTGGCTTAAAGACTTTCCCAAACATTAATTCAAGTGATGGCGACTATAAGCTCTTGCGTTCACACTTTAAACACCTACTTAACACATTTTACATGATAGATAGGCAAACATTTGTCTAACTTGGATTTAACTATTAAGTTAGTACTGTACTTAAGTCAGTTAGTACTGCCACTCATGTCAAATAGCCGTAATGTACATGTATTCTTACAGAAATAAATAAATTAATAAATAAATATCAGACAACCTCACACAAATTGAGCTCAAGAAGGCTTGTGTTATGGGTATTAAACGACACCATACATACGTATATAGATGAATATATACTTAAAATACATAGAATAACCAAATATTCGAGTTCATCACACAAATACTTGCCCTGGCCGGGATTCGAGCCCGGGACCAGGCTGTAGGCAGGTGCTTACAACGCGCCAACCGAGTCGTACATAAATGTTGTATTATCTATTTTTTTCCTTGTCTATAGTTATGTCCCATTGCTGGGAAAAGGCCTCCCCTCTCTCGTGCCACTCGTCTCTATTGGCTGCATGCTCCCTCCACTCATAACTGAATGCATCCAAGTCATCCCGCCATCTTCTTTCCGGTTTCACTCCGGTGGCCTTGCCGTGTCCATTCGGTGATTATTCTGGCTCGTTACGAATGCATGTGGCAGACTTGTCCAACCCAGTCCAATTCAGCGTTGCGGTCTTGGCACCACTACAACGCGTGTTTCGGAACGTAGTTCGGTGTTTCTTTTACAGTTTTGTCTACGATTACCTATAATATGCTACGTTCTGGAAACGGCTAAATCAGTTCTAGAAGTAAAATCGAAAATAAATAAAGGGGAAGTGAAATAGAGAGGGGCATGACACTTTATAACTGTGTTATTTGTGTTAATTAAGAAGATAAGGAGTTTAAGTATCTTACTTATATGTGTATGGGGAAAGTATAAGCTCGAAATCTAAAAAATCACATCGATGCAAATATTTCTAAATGCCCACGCCAAAGAACGTATAAAACGCTTGTAAAAGCGTGAGATATATACCTTTTGAACTCCCAGAATCCTCTAAAAACGACGCTTCACTATAATCATGGCTCAACCATGGGTATAATTTAAGGCGGAGTGGCTTAGTTTAGATACGTGTACTCATACAGTATAATATTATGTATGTCACTAGACAAGTTGTACACACTTGCGAGACACAAGGGAGAAGAAATACCTGTTCCAAACTTTTATAGATTGATGGAACCCAAATACTATTGAAGATGAAGTGCGACTGGCTGAGACAGCCGGACGTCTACTAAGAAAAAATATCTCATGGTTACTAATTAAGTAATTATACTGGTTTACTAATAAAAGTAATAAATGCAAGTTCAACATTTAATTTGATTTTGTGCTATATATGAAGTACGCGGGGACTTAGGAGGGAAGTGAACTGTAGATGGGACACCCCTAGTGTCAATTTCATGACGCTCCCGTTTCATTTTGGAATCTCCCTACGTTGTTAGCATAGCATCTCCGTTACTTCAATACTCCATGATCCATGCCATTGTTAGTGAATTTGAATGATGCTGGTCGTTGCACAAGTATACCGAGCAGGTGACTGATCCCACTATTTACATGTTATCATCCAAATTATCACAATAAAGAAAGCTGAGAACGAAAGTACGGAATGACAGGAAAATTAGAAGTTCGGATAGATTACCGTTATTGTAGAATCGTAGAAGTAATGAATATAATTGATTAGTGTATGACTATTGTATAGACCAACATGGTTTAAACTCACGTAGTAGCCAGAGTTGTTGGGAACGGCCCGACATGTTTCGAACTCATATGAAGCTCTTCATCAGGGGCAGCTATCCGTGCTGCACAGTCTTTTAAAACACCCCGAAAATTAACCGGTATTTTTATTCCACTAAGATTATGTTGGATTTAAACGCTAGACTGCAACTCCCGCGTCGCTAGGGCACATAGCTGAAACTCAGCAGAATTGTGTATTGTATAAGTGTGCTGTTACGCCACTGTCGCATAGCAGAACGGATAGCTGCCCCTGACAAAGAGCTCCATATGAGTTCGAAATATATCGGGCCGTTCCTGACAACTTTTACGTAAGTTTAAACCGTTTTTATAATTATTTAAGCCACACCATATTGCAGATTTTTAATGGTACTAATATATTTTACTGGCAACGAAAAATTTTTGGTAACTGACTTTGAAAGTCGGTGAATGTCACTGATGTAAACAAAGAGGAAACAGGACTAAAGGATTCCGCATTGATTTCGCAAGAATTAAAGTTTTTTTCAATAGAATTCAGCATTGTATTTCGCAAGAAGAACGAAGGATTAAGCAGCATTACCGGTAAGCAATTTTTTGAATTTGGTTAGCGACAGATCCTAGACAAATCGCCACTGACGTTACATAATGTAAATTATTGTCATATGAAAGGTGTTTGTAGCGCCACAATCCCTGGGCAGGACCATTATTCTTCACACTCAGACGGCTGGATACTGGAAGTTTGGTATGAAGGCAGCTGACACCCTGGATTAGCATAGGCTACTTTTAATCCCAAAAAATTTAGTGTTTCCGTGGGATGACCGGGTAAAACTGCGCGGTGGGGCGGATAGTAGAAAACAAAGTTGCTTTCTGCTGTCTGTCTGTCCTTACGTATACTTAGATCTTCAAAACTACGCAACGGATTTTGATCAGATTTTTTTTTAATGTATGAAGTGATTCAAGAGGAAGATTAACATGTATAAAACATGCATAATTTATCACCTTTGCTCCCGTGCGAAACCGAGACGGGTCGCTAGTGTATAGTGAAACCAAGAGATACAGTGCGCATGGGCAAAAAGTACAAAAACATTTAGAACGACATTGAACTTCGTTCGCCGCCACTCGTCGCATTCTTTTTATTTTCCGCTAAACTGGGGCACATCGAATCGACCACATCGTCTCGTTTCCACATTGTTACATAATACCAGCGTAACGTGGTTGACTTTTTCATTTTGGCGAGTCGAGATCCGTTTTGTTGTACGGTTTCTTGATAAACCTCGAACAAGTTTGTACTTCAATGAAAGTGAATCATTTATTAATTGAGGTTGTTTTGTTCCCAAAATAAAATATTCAATGCAAAAGTACAGTTTTATTGAACTTCATAATTCACTGCTTGGGTATTTAAAATTCCTGTTTATGAGATTGTGTGAGATTAACTTGAAGAATACCTAATGCTAAGAAAATTATTTTTTCTTTGTATGGAAAACCTTTTTTTAGGGTTTCTTACCTATTTCTGTTGCCGCTATAACAACAAATACAAAAAAATAGAATAAAATAAATATTTAAAGGGGCTCCTATACAACAAGCTGCGTTAACTTTGCACCTTAAATTGTATCCGGCACCATACATACCAGGTGCAAAATTGCCAGTTAAGATGGGATAAGTATTTGTACGGAACCCTCGGTGGGCGAGTCAGCCTTGCAATTGGCTGGTTTTTTCTGCTCATTTTCTTTCGTTAATTCGAAGATATCTCAGATACATGAGTCAAACGTCAAATTGGTGCGCTGTGGAGCTTCTATCATAACCCAACATCGAAGGTGTGTTTCTGTGAGTTTCTTTGGCACTTGTTTTACTTTGATGGAGTCTTAAACAAGTATAAGAATCAGCACTTTGTCCGTTTTTATACCTACCTATACAAAGTAAAATGGGTATACTTTGGCACACTATTTTCTCCAACTGTTTAATTTTGTAATCGTACCAAACGTGTCAAACGTCAAATTGGTGCCCTGCGGACCTTCTATAATAAGGTCTCGTTGACTGTGAAACATGAAAAGGCTATAATTATTCCTCTAGACTATGGACATGTTTAATTGTAATACCCTAGCATAAGCAACCAGTGCTTTCTAACTTTCATGGCGGGTAACAGTTTTCCTGACTAAACCAGTTTAGCGAGGATTTCCTCCACTCTAGCATTCCTAGATTGCTATCAAATAACTGCAATTATGGCTATTTGTTTAATAAGTACAATAGGAATTTCACTTGTTTTCAGTTTTAGGTACCTCACACGGGGGAGGCAGATCCTTAAGATGCGTGAATTCATTTCGCTGTCTGAGGTCATATCAAATGGAGTAAGAAAGAAAATACAAGCTCCTTCCATAATAATAAATAAAAGTAAATATTAAGGGACAATCTTAAACAAATCAACCTAACTCAAACTAAGCAATGCTTTTACAATGAGTACTAGACGATGATTAACTATGGGCTGCACAAATGCATGACCCATTTATGATACAATTCTGCCGCTCATTGTACATAATATATACATAAAATTAAAAATTTAAAAACCCCCGACATGACAACCTGTAAAAAGAAAGAAATAAAATCTACGAAATGTGCCTTTACAATGAAAAGTAGAAAAAGAATGCAAGCTTCGTTGCGTTCGGGGGACCGCTGAGTTGAAAGAATCTGTTACTTATGGCCTAAAACAGAACCAGGTTTCCATTTTACAGGATCCAAATAGTACGGGTGGCTTAGCTCCATAAAAATTGCAGTTGATGCTAGGTAACTTGACTTAGTTTTGAAAGACCTAATCATCGATACCGATCACCATGGGATAAACCGATAAAAAAAAATACATAATTATACAAAAAAAAGTTTTTAAAAATTTATTCTACCACTATGTCTCTGAGCTAAGCTGTAAACAGACGGACGGACGGACATGGTGAAACTATAAGGGTTCCTTGTTGACTACATAATCCTAAAAAACTGTTATTTATTCACTTGGGCAAGAGTACTTTTGCTAAACCTTACGTGTTCTTTAGTCGTGCTAAATCTTGCAAGGTGTTGCTATTTGTGACCTCAATCAAAGGAACCTGTTCAATAGTCCTAATGACAATTCAGCTTTAGGAGAATTGCAAAACTTAGAAACAGTGACCCAGTATTGTAGCAGAAATTAAAAAAGTTTTTCTGAGACTCGGTTTTATTATCGACTGTACTTTCTTACACAAACGTTAAATGATGATCAAGAACAATCAGCCAGCAACGAGCCCAAACACCATGCTCCATGGTACCAAATTATTGTACTGTCAAAATTTTATCAAATTGTTGATTACTCTAACTTAACGTTTAACCAACATTTGAAATTCTTGGCATAGATCCTTTCACAACTAGATGGCAGGGCCGTATTTACTCCTAGGCCCACAAGGCCCGGGCCTAGGGGCCCAGCCAGTCTAGGGACCCAGTCCCAGACGCAGGACTTGTACCATAATAATGTTCTCCTTATAGGGGAGGGAGCCCCAAATGCCAAGTGCCTAGGGGCCCTGGCCCTCTTAGTCCAGCCCTGCTAGATGATTATCATGAGATCTTCACTTAGTGAGTGATAAGGAAAATGCTAATAAAACTTAACATTTATCTAGCGTTTGGAATTATTGGCTTCAATATTAGCTGAGATCCATTATCAACTACCTGGTCATCATGAGACCTTCATATAGTAAGTGACATAGAAAATGTTAATAATACTTAACATTTAACCAAAATGTGGAATCCTTAGCTTCAATATTGGCTGAGATCCATTAACAACTACCTGGTCATCATAAGACCTTCATTTAGTAAGTAAAGAAAGAAAAGAAAGAAAGAAAGAAATACATTTATTCGTGACTTGCAACAAAACATAATTACTTAAATGGTGTGACAGAAATAAGAACATAAAATAAAACAATAAGTAAGTAACTATATTTTTATGGCTGTGCCACGAAAAGGTCCCACCTCAGCAAGATGCTAGCTCGAGAGCCAGCGCTGATCTTCCGGTGGGACCATAGGTGGCGCCACGGAGAGCCGCACGCACGAACGCTAATCGCACTTAGGATGCGTGAACCGGAACGCTCACAAGCGCTGTCAGTGTCACGCATGTGTCACGTCAGTGCAAGAGGCATGCATACCTAACCTAAACCAAAAATGCGAAGTTTGCGTCGTGAGCGCAGCCGTAAAATAAGACATAAATAATAACATTTTATACACGGACAAGAAATAAGAAAGACTATAAAATACCAGAATATAGAAACTGCTAATAATACTTATCATTTAACCAAAATTTGGAATCCTTAGCTTCAATATTGGCTGAGATCTATTAACAACTAGCTGGTCATCATGAGACCTTAATTTAGTGAGTGATATAGAAAATGCTAATAATACTTAACACTTAACCAAAATTTGAAATCCTTGACTTCAATATTGGCTGAGATCCATTAACAACTACCTGGTCATCATGAGACCCTCAATTAGTGAGTCATATAGAAAATGCTTGTAATACTTAACATTTAGCCAATATTTCGAATTATTGACTTCAATATTGGCTGAGATCTTGTCACTTGTTCCAATTAAAGCTGAATATCTTGGAAACTACTGGTCCTACTTCCACCAAACATAGCTAAGAACCATCTCGACGGAAAAGTCTATCTATTTAAAAAACCGCACTGAAATTGGTCCATCCGCTTGGGCGCTACGATGCCACAGACAGATACACAGATACACAGATACACAGATACACATGTTAAACTTATAACACCCCTCTTTTTTTCGTCGGGGGTTAATAAATAACATCCATGACCCAGGAACAAAATATCCGGGATTATCACGCAAAAAAATGCCCGTGTCGGATTTTGAACCCAGGACTCGTCCATTCGCGGCTATACTGCGCCAACTGGGCCGTCAAATTTGAGAATCTTAGGGTGTTATTTTACTTTGTTGATACAAATATTCTATTCCTATGCTGAAAATCACGTCGATCTCTTTCTTTCTTACAAAAGGACAGGCCAATAAATCAAAACACATTTACGATACGATACAATTCAAGTAGGTACTTTTATGCACTCCTCACAAAACATTCAAGAGATACGATGTAAAAAACTACAATTAAAGCTGAACAACAGGCAGTCTTATTTCTAAAGAGCGATCTCTTCCAGACAACCTTTGGGTAGTGGAGAACTTGAATATTTAATAGGCGTTTCACACTCCTCAATGTATTATTATTATTTAAGTATTTTATGTATGTTTTTTTAATAAAAATGTTCTCACGTTTAGTACTAACTAAAACCTGCAAATATTTATCAAGCAATTAAATTAAGAACATTATCCTAGGTGAATTAATTAGAGGATTACAATGACGGAGTTTGGTTGAAAATTAGTAAATCCAATCTTATGCTGAGCATGACTGCAATGTGATTACGTAAAATTAATCAATTTTCCGCATTGCTATGATGCTATAGAAAAATTGAAGAGAACGATCGAATCACTGATTGAATGCCAGCTTTTTTGTGTGAAGATGTATAATGTTACGTTTCAAGCCTATATAATTTTGAAGTAAATTTCAGTAACAACATATTATGTACTATAAAACAGCACCAAAAAAATCATGAATGAACACCAAAAACAAGTGCCCGTCTCGTACCCGCGACCTTTGCAATGACCGCTTACGTTTAAAGTATAATAACACAGGCTTTCACATTAATGCAACGTCTTATGAAACCTGGACCACACTTTTACTTCCAGACCCGAAGAAAGTCCATTCTGTGATTTCGGTGAGTTTTTTCATCGGGCGAAGGAAGGAGGGTATTTAAGGGGGTCGGAGTCGCGAGCGCGCACAGTGTGGTGAACGAACTTAGTATGTGGCGGACTTGTGTTGTTGTTGCGCTCGCGGCGGCGTGCGTCGCGCTCCCGGCTCAAGATACGGGCCATTCCGAAAATGACCTGGACGGATTAAACGACTGCTTACGAAAAGACTCCACATCATGCCTCAAATACAAGTTCTTCTCCTTCGTCGACAAGATGATCGGACAGAAAGACAGCTTCGCTTTATCTGACGGGGTTACAGTCGTTCGAGCTACGGATGCTCCTCAAGAAACTGGCGCTCCCCGTTCGTTGGATCCTTTATCGAGACTGAAGGGATATTTGGACACGCACTCCATCCGCGTTGAAGTTAAGGGATCAGATGTTGTGGATACTGTAACTAGTGTGGGACGAGCTTTGGAGGATACGGTGTCAACGTTCACTGGTGACAATGACGTTTCAGAAGAAAGTAGGGGGAAAAAAAAGAAGGCACAGAAGATTCTAGGGCCGCTGATGATGGCGATGGCGATGAAAATGATGGCGCTGCTGCCGATGGCGATTGGAGCGATCGCTTTGATTGCTGGAAAGGCGTTGTTGATTGGAAAGTTGGCTCTGGTGCTGTCCGCAATCATCGGGTTGAAGAAGCTGCTGTCTCAACAGAAGCATGTGACGTATGAAGTTGTGGCGCATCCTCATCATAGCTCCAGCCACACGTCAAGCCATGATTATGCCGGCTCCAGTGGATATGGAGGTGACACTTCTGGAGGATATGGAAGCAGTGGCGGCAGCAGTCACGGAGGTGGCGGCGGTGGCGGCGGCGGCTGGGGGCGATCTTTAGAAGCACAGAACCTAGCGTATTCGGGTCAAAAGCCCCAGTGAAGCGCCCTAGTTTTATGACCTAGTGCTGAGTTTTCTCGTCCCCATCGTTAAATTATTAACTTATTTATTGCGTGTGAATGTTTATTTATTGACTGATTTGTTAAGTTTTTGTTTCGCTCAATTTTCTTTAGTCATATTCCCTAGTAAACCTTGTATAAGGTGGTCGTGTTACTATGATTAATAGTGTTCTTTATAGTATATATTCTTCATAATATATGTATGGTTGTCACAACCAGTACTTGGCTTTAATATTTTATAAGTATTGTTAGACTAAAATACTTCTTTGTACATATCTATGATATTCATTAATGTTATTGTATATAATAAACATTTCTTTTCATATTTTAGAAGACTGTATTCATCAATGTATGTATCATATTAATATTTACATCGCGTTAGCTATAAATTATTTATTATAAGATACTATGTACAAATATCAGCAAACAAATGTTGTAATTAAAAAATAAAATCATGTAATGCCTTTTTATTGTCACGAAACTCTAACAACTATAAAAAACAGTTTCTGCTCGTAGCTGGAACAGATGAAGAAAATATTTCTCTTTAGACATTAATTTAAAATTGACACGCTTATTCTGAGTTTAAGTCTATAAAATAACAATATAACCGTAGTGGATAGGCCTGTTATAAACGGTTAGCTAAGTAATAAGACAAACCGCTAAACCGCTCGCCTACCACTAAGCCATCATAAATATATTCCTGACACACATTTAGTACAAAACCATCATCATATCCTGTTCGGATATTTCCCACGAAACATCAAGATGCCATGCACAAAAGTCACACAAAAACAGTGCTTTCAATGCATTACACACATGATGGAGAAATAATTGGTATGGTAAAAGTGACAGGCGAAAAGCGTTCCTAAGAAACACGTCACCATTACTTTTATGACACTGGTTTTCGTAACTAAAGTTTTAAAGAAATAATCGGAACTGTTACGTAAAAAGTTATTTAAAAAACGTACAATTTAATTTATTTTCTGTTTGAAAAGGACCTTCATTTAAGAAATGTTCCATTTAAATGTTGCATTTTAAATTGAAATAAGTAAGTATACATTTTTTGTTTGTAGTGACATAACGATTTCGATTGACGAGATGTTTACTTTCAGTAAAATCTTTGGAAATGTAAATTATACCTATCTAGTAATGGTCATGTCTTAAAATTAACGCAAATTACGCCAGTACCTAAGAAATGTATCTTAACAAAACATATATTATGCAACAAATTGAAAGTAACATGACTTGTAAAGAAATGTATTTATTTAATAGTAATTTATATTATTTTCACAACAAGCAAAAACACCTATTACCTACAATTTTGGTAGCAACAGTTGCGATTTTTTTTAATTGCAACTTTTCGTTAGAAAGTTACAATTTTAGATTTACGTTTGAATAAATTTTGAAAATGTTGTCTTTATCCCTATCACTCCTATCAGTCTTCACAAGGTAAAATATCAATGCAAATTGCTTGATAATTTATATAAAAATAGTATTTACGTTTTAAAATTACTTTATTGTATTTTAGTTTTCATATAAATTTATTGTAAAAACCCTAGCTTACCCTATACAAGATAAATAAATCAGATAATAAATCATTTATTTCAGACTATTGTCCATAAGATTGTTAGTGTCACTTGAAATAGGTAACTTAAAAAACCAATGTTAGTACACGAAAATCGCAAATAGTTTTGTCAAATTATGTCATTTTGTTCCATTAGCAACTTACAATGCAACAAAACGACAAAATTATTCTTAGCTCAATCAGTAATAAATAGTGAAAAATGCTTCAGCTACATCGCTACTGCACCCAATCTCCTTTTGCCTGCATCGTTTTGCACATTAAATGGTCTGACTATCGGATTTTTACTGTGGACATTAGTTGTACCCCATTGTAGCGCGAAAACATTTCCATTTGTGGGTTTGTGCTAACATACACCTCATACAAAGTTCGATTCACTGCTAACGCTAGCTCTTGTCAAGTAAAAGCGTGCTTTTACGAATCCTTTCCTCGCCTCTCTCTTATAATTTGAAGCACCAACGTAGCTTTCCTTATATTCAGGTCGGACGTTTGCCCTCTAACACCAGAGAAAGGTAATGGTGAAATCATCAGTCACGTTCCATAACATTGCATGAAAAGTAAAAATGACGATTACATCAAATTTCTTATTTTCGTCTATTGCAGCATTAATTTTATTTAGTCATCGTTTTTGATATTCACGTGTGGACATCCTGTCCCGCTGATTTGCTCAAGTGATTTCCAGACCATTGTGAAACGTTTAATATCTATACTATTATAAAATTCTAAAATTATATTGATAATCTGTTTTCTTTGAAGAAAGGTCATTACCAGGCAAAATCTTAACAACGCGACGCAGGATTTGTTTGCTGGTTGTAATCTTCACTTGTCATCTTTAATATTTTTTTCTTTTTAACATTTCTTACTAACAACATTCTCATGTTCAGAACGGAATGGTTCGAACTATTGTTGTCTGTGCGATACCAGGTCATTGACACACTGGTAGGTTCATTGATCTGTAAGAAAGTTAGTGCTTTCAGTTTATGTACTAAGTCTGCATAGTTTACACGGTCAGTTCCAATACTTATCATCTGTAACTCATTAAAATGTAAAGCTAAGATAATCTTCATTAAGAGATCTGATAATTTCAACATAAAAAAAAAAACGTTTATTTGCTAGAATATGGTAATAATAAAAGATCTCACAAAGTATTGTTTCGAATATCCACGTACAAACTGTACTTGTGATAAGTGAAATTTGGTGCATAAGTGAGTTAGGGCCCCATAAAGTTTGGAGAACTGATAAAGGTTGCTGGATTTCAGTGGATACAAGCGGCGCTGTACCAGTTACGTTAGCGTTCTTCGGGAGAGGCCTATGTCCAGCCATTGGACGCCTTTTGGTTGACGATAAAGAAACAAGCGCGTAGATACAATGATTAAAGTTCACGATAAGATAAGATAAGATAAGAATCATTTAATCAATTGGGATTCACTGGAACCACTTTTGCATCGTCATTGAATACATGGCTATTACATTGGTACAATAGTAATAACATTAACACAAAAAAATAATAGGTACACAACATTTCCAAACATTTGCAATATTTCCGCAGTAATGCTTCGTCAAAAGTAAACTAGGTGATAAATTACATGAAAAATTATGATAATTAAAATTACTTTAACCATTTTAATTACAAAAAAAAAAAAACTTTACCCGCGTCAGAAGCAAATACATAATATATAATACATATGTCAAAATTTACACCTTAAATTAACAATTCATTTAATACGTTTTCATTTGACTACTTACCAAATTCATTCATAAACTTAGATGTGCAAGGAATAAATATTACTAGGTACATAAATCTCCCTGCAGCAACCGTGTCAAATCTTATAAATAAATAAAAAGTAAATGAAAAATTAAGGTAATTATTTACATTTAAACAAATACAAATGTTAAAATAATATTACAGTCAGAATGAAGAGATTGATCAGTGAATGTGACCTGGCAACACTGCAGCAGGTGTCAAAGACTAAAAGCATTCATTCACTCGTCCAGTACTTGCACAATATTAAACGATAGACTGCCGTTTGCCATAAAAGTCAATGTGATATTCAATTAGATTAATAAAATTACTCAACACAAGATATAGGAGGAGTTAATATAAAACTTAACTGTTTGAAACGGAGGTTTGTTAAAACGAGTCTTGATAATCCAGTTTCATAATAAAGATTGTGTTCTAAGCTACTGTTAATTAAACACTTTAAAGGGGATGGAAAACCATGTGATCGTTTTTAGGGTTCCGTAGCCAAATGGCAAAAAACGGAACCCTTATAGATTCGTCATGTCTGTCTGTCCGTCCGTCTGTCCGTCCGTATGTCACAGCCATTTTTTTCCGAAACTATAAGAGCTATACTGTTGAAACTTGGTAGGTAGATGTATTCTGTGAACCGCATTAAGATTTTGATGCAAAAATAAAAAATAATAATAAATATTGGGGGCTCCCCATACTTAGAACAGAAACTTAATTTTTTTTTTTCATCAAACACATACGTGTGGGGTATCTATGGATAGGTCTTCAAAAATAATATCGAGGATTCTAAACTATTTTTTTCTAAACTGAATAGTTTGCGTGACAGACGCTTCCAAAGTGGAAAAAAGTTGGTCCCCCCCTCTAACTTCTAAAATAAGAAAATGAAAAATCTAAAAAAAACATATGATGTACATTACAATAAAAACTACCAATGAAAATTGTTTTGAACGAGATCTAGTAAGTAGTTTTTTTTAATACCTAACTTTGCACCTAATTTATATGGGGCGCTATACATACCAGGTGCAAACTTAACTTAACCACGTAGGGATGGAAAGTTTTTGTACGGAACCCTCGGTGCGCGAGTCCGACTCGCACTTGGCCGGTTTTTCTTATTTATTTGCCTATCAGCCACAGATGTCCACTGTTGAACGTAGGCTCCACCTACAAGATCCTCGCCACAAAGTGCGATCCTGTGCAGACCACATCCGCTACCCTCACGAGATTACCCATTCACCTAGTTGGGAGGCACCCCACCCTGCGCTTTCCTACACGTAGTCACCACTCCAGGACTCTGCTACCGTATAATTGTGCTTTGCTACCTAAGATGCTGCCAACTCTTAACACCGTTAGTCGCCAATCATATCTATAGTGTCTTCCCCGAAACTGTACAACCAAATCTTAAAGAAGCCGAAAACTAATTACTCATTCAACTTGTCAGAACATAGCGCCTGTCTTGTAGCGATCAATCAAGTTGAAACAAGTTAAATTCGGTTGAATTATTACTGGAATTTATCTTCTGATCTTTTTGCGAGAGTACCGTTGGTTTCCGAGTACCGTCTAGAACCTTATTGACGAAACAGCTTTCTTTGAAATGTGCTCAAGGCGATTTAATTCCGTTCAAGTTTTTCATACGCGTAAAAAGTTCCTACAGTAGAGACAGTTGCAAAGAAAACATATATGAGTTGTCAGTCTGATTATAACCCATACAATACAAATACAAATACTCTTTATTGCACACCTCCGACATCAAGGAATATACAACACAACATGAAATACATTCAAATAACAGGCAGAGGTAAACAACAGGAGGTAACCCATGTAAGTACCCTAAGGATAGGCTATTTGAAACTAAGAAGTTATTTGGTGCGGAGCGCTTTAATTTGCATGTTACCAAATAGGTACCCATTGGATACCAAATAGCTCCCTGTGAGTAAGTAGCACTTTATACCTTCATAATCATACGTTGCGGCGGGGTTGCACAAGCCGTGGTCTCAGATCTACTTTTTTTTGTGGTTTTAAATTTGTAAAACGTAAGATTACGAAGGCAAATAAGAAATATCACCCGTTATAATTTGTGTTAATTATTAGTAAGTAGGTTAGCAATAGAAAATTAACTGGCTATAGCCACAGAATAAAGAGACTACTTTGAATGCTGTTGATGCAGTCACAGTGGAGATTCTTGAGACGATCTATGTATGTTCAGCAGTGATTAGCTCAGCAAGCTCCAAACCTTAGCACCCTAATATGCGCTGATGCATACGCTATTCGTTCGATATGCGATGAGCGACAGACAGTGAGATAAAAGGCCTTGTTAGTGTTCAAGTTCAGGCACTTTTAGTTGAAAAAAATACTTTCAATTACGTGGGGACCTTGGGTCGGTGAGCTTTTTCTATCGCCTATACTATGGTGAGTGCTCGGAAGGGAAAATTTCTCTTATTCCACCTTCTCGTACTGAGAAGTTTGGCAATTCTATCATCTGCCGAACTATTAAAATATGGAACTTTGGCGGCTCATGTGTTTCCTCCTTCTTATAACATGGGACCCTTTAAACGAAGCGTGAAGAAGCATCTCTCGGGCCAGCATGGCAGTGTCAACTGACAAGGCACCGTTGGTTTCTTGTAGTCGCCATAGCGACATGGGCTCCCCGTTTTGCATACCATCAGGCGAAGTGGAGCCACTATGTCGTACCGTTATAAAAAAAAAAGCTTTTTTCAGTTGACGCTATATTCACGAGAAAAGTGTTTATGTATACTTATGTGCTTAAGTGCCTTTAAAGCAATAAGTTTACTAAACAAGGCTTTACCTTACTTTGATCAAATCAAACAAGCTCAAGATATGAAATGAACGCTTCATAAAATGTTAAATGCCGTTTTCGTGAATTACTTTCTCTTTTAGTGCAGGACTTGGCTCTCTTTCATTATAATAATTATGAGGTATTACTTTCTGTACGTAATACTGCGTTTATCGGCAATTTGTGACGGACAGTGCTTTATGTTGTTTAAAATTCAACATTTGTAGAGATCTCTTGTCTTGATACATTTTAAGATATGCTTTAATTTTGTTTTACATCTGCGTTTTATTTACTAATAGTGGCTCTGATAGCTGTACAACTCGCAATCTTATTTGAAATGGCTGAAATTTGTAATTTTTAAGGTTCTGTACCAAAGTTCCGCCGTTCCGGCGCCGTATATACCGATGGACCGATGCCGTGAAAGAAGCCTGTCAGGAAAATCTACAGGCGTCAATCCGGAAGGCGGAAAACCGTGTGGAGTGGAGAGCTTTGGTGCAACAGATAACGGCCTCAAATGGTCACGATCCTCAGTCATGAGGAAGCGAGGAAGAAGAAGAAGAGAATATACCAGGTCCAAACATAACTTAACCAGGCCAGTTAAGATGGGATAAGTGTTTGTACAGAACTCTCGGAGCCCGAGTCCGACTCGCACTTGGTTTTTTTTACGTTCGCAACCCCCATAATCTGCGTCATTTTGAAAAATGCAAAGATGTGAATCGACAGAAAAAATAACCTACCCACAAAATTCAATGGGATTTGGTTGAGAAATACGACCTGTAGGCGACAAGAGCCGAACATCCAAACCTGACATAACCGGGGTTCAATCACGATGTATCTAGTACAAAATACTAAACTCGCACAATGAACGATTCTACAAAAACAAACTTGTTGTTCGCTCTATCCAAGGAACATAATCTCAACGTAAAATGCAATATCATTCGAAAAACGAATCCAAATAAAAAACGAGTAAAACGTCCACAGTTACGCCATCTAGTGCCTAACGCTTGCAATAAAACGACGACTACGCAACCAAAGACTGAATGAACGTAGTAACCTTGATAGTAAACGCGGACTGAACTTGCGACATCGAATTACCTAACTTTGAAATAAATTGATACATTTTGATTTAGAACAAGATTCCTTTTATAATTGTTTTACTTGTATAGCTGTACGAAATTTACAATTACTGGCGTCAAACAAAGGTAGGTAAGTAGGTAACTTTATTAGGTAACGTTTACTTTAGAAACTTAATAAAATTATTGAATGATTTCATCGAATTTCAATCGTTACTTATTTAAAAATAGTCTCGTTTTGGAACTTTCCAATTAACATTAGTTTACACTTACAAAATTGGCGGATAAAAGTAAATAAGTAACAATATTACGCACAGGTACCTACAAAAAATAACAAACGACTGTCGATCGATGCGAATTACAACATAAAATCGTCCAAAACAACTGCCAGACAATGTAATAAAAATAAAAGAAAAAACGCCGCAGTCTTCACAGACAAAGTTGTTTTTTTCTCGGGCATTGACCGTTTTCCGCCAGACAGTTTACACAACACAACGTGGCGACTGCGCGGCGAAGCCTTGAACTTCCTTCGTCTTGTAAACAAACATGGCCGTGATAATAGTTCACGCGTTTGCCCATAGAGGGTGCGGATGTCAATTC
Source organism: Apotomis capreana (assembly GCA_947623375.1). Classification (NCBI taxonomy): domain Eukaryota; kingdom Metazoa; phylum Arthropoda; class Insecta; order Lepidoptera; family Tortricidae; genus Apotomis; species Apotomis capreana. Next base: position 13,660,847 of record OX392519.1, read on the forward strand.
TAATTAAAAAAAAAAAAATCCTTTTAAATAGCGTCGCTTACAATATTGAAAGAGTTACAATATTGTTTTAATTTAAATAGCATTTTTTTATAGAAAGGTTTATTTTTATACCAATAGAACTTACTACCTACCCATAGAACCTACTTCAATCGGTACGAAAGGTGCGTGACATTGGAGAATCTTTAGGATGCTTTCTTTTGTTTTAGTTCACATGTCGAGTCATAGATGCCGCTGTTTAAAACTAACTAGTGTTCTTCATGCTCATAATGCATGCATGACAATGATAATAACATATTGATTTCGTTAAGTAAGTTACTGCAAAAGGTAATTTCTTTTGTTCCTTGCACAAGTCGTCAGCGAACTGTATTTTATTGGTTGCTTGAATAAAATGAGACGCCTTTGGTCTCTAAGAGTGGCTACGAACCCGAGCCAAAGTAACTCGAACAGAAGTAGAAGGGAAATCCAGAATCCTGGGTACCGTTAAAGCCCTAGCTTTCCTTCGTCAGAATAAAGCGCTAAGTACCTAACTAATCAATAACCGATGCATATTTTTCCCTTTTTATTTTCAATGTTTTCATCTTAGATTGGTAAGTTTCTAAAGTTTCTTAGTCTTGCTGTTTCCGAGAAAAGCGGCTGTGACGGGCAAACGGGCACGTGAGTGATCTTATAAGAGCGCTATTATCATTTAACTGACTATACTTAACCCTGTACTCTATGCATGGTAAACCTCTGTTAGCTTATGTCCTATTTTAGTCCCTTGTGAAACGATCTACTATTGCTTTACAGTTATATGCAAAACAATGTTCCGAATTCCCGATTAATTAAGTCTTAGGTACGTGTGTCTTTGGTTCAATACTCCTAATTTTGACGGCATTTATACAATGTACGGATTTATCTAACTGGGACCGACAAATTTTTAGTAATTGACGTTGTCATTTGGTGAATGTCACTGATGTGAACAAAAAGGAAACAGGACTAAAATATTTCGCAAGTTTCAAGTAATTTTCGCATAATAAAGCCAATAGGATTCAGTTTATTTCGCAAAAAGAACGAAGGATTGAGCAGCATTTCAATAAAATATGTTTTGAATTTGGTTCATATGACAAATCCTTGACAAATCTATTGACGTTTAATAATGCAAAACGTGTGCACATTATTGCCATATGAAAGCTGTTTGTAGCGCCACTATCCCTGGACTGGACCGACACTTGATAGGCTCCCAAGTAGCACACAGGTTTCATAAGCACTTATACAGCCTTTATACAGCTTAAGAGGCCTTATTCCTTTTAAAATGCTGATTGTTTTTGTCATTTTTCTCTATGATCAAAAATGTTTCTTAACATAAATTATTCATGTTACTATCTAGAACAGGGCTATTGGAATTTATTGGTAGGTATATATTTGAAACCTACAGTTTGAATATTTCATTGATAATTTTTGTTTTAAAAACTACTCTAATTTGACAAAATTCACGCGAAAAATGTGTTGTTTCAACTTATTTTCAACTGCACGCAATTAATGAATGCATGAAATAGATATGTTACTACCTATAACTCTAGGGAAAGTATCATTCACTTCATAAAGTTGCTTGAAATTATCAATATATTTGTCATAATATGAAAAAAATACATTTAAAAAGGAATAACGCCTCTTCAATTAGAGTTATAATGACTGTATAGGCGCGGAGATAATCCCATTAGCGGGTTATGCTCCTAACACAAAGTCCGACGTCTAGTGCCTACCTACCTAAACTACCCTGAAACAGTTCAAGTCATGTCTTAAAAAAAACTGTATAGGCTATTATATATAGCCAAGCTGTTTGCTACCTGGGCTATACTGACTTACCTACACCCGGTAATCCTTTATGCTCACAATATCTCAGTTCGCATAAAATAGGCCAAGAACCTGACACGCATTCTCGGCCGAGACCCGTTAACCCACTGCCTGTCAAAAAGGCAATTTAACGTGCTTGTCCTTAATGCAAATGGATACCAGGCAGGAATGTGTAAGGGAAAACATGTTGTGGCGATTCACATGATCTCGTCATGTGCCCGCCATCATGTAGTCATATATCATCATCGTGATACTCACATCATCATTATCATCAACGAATTTAAGACATATTAGCATCATACGTCATCAAGCTAATACTAAAATTATCATTTATTAGATATAGGCAATACAAATGCAAAGTAAGAATAACAGTGTGAATGTTTGCGGAAGCAAGTAAAACCATTCTTATAACTAAACATATTACCACTATTTAAAAATAGCAAGTTGATATTCACAAATTGACAACAGAGGAGTTGAGCTTTATTTAGACTAAATAAGAATCAAAATCCCATATACCACGCTTAGAGGGCGGGGGCTAGGTCACGTGACGTGTCGGGAGTGTCCCGAGTGTCCCGAAGCTGTCGAAGCTGTTGAAGCTGTCGAAGCTGTCGAAGCTGTTGAAGCTGTCGAAGCTGTCGAAGCTGTTGAAGCTGTCAAAGCTGTCAAAGCTGTCGAATGTCTCGAGCTATTGGTTATAAATAGGCAAGGGCTTAGTAGAAGGGGATTCTTTTTGTTTGGAACTTCGTCGGAGTAACATTACTTTCTGGCAGTTAAGGTATTAAAAATTAATTCTAAGGGGAATTTCTGTCGGGTTATTGCTTGTTTCTTGAACTATAATTACCTATTGAGATTTAGTGGGGTTTGTTGCTGTAAGGCTATTAAGCCTAGTCACATGCCAGAAATAGTGTTTTGGTACATGGTTGCCAGGTGAAGGATATTTAACCTTGCGGCTGTTAAACGAATATCCTTCAGACTCTTCTAGTTTTACCCGAGCTAGGCGACTCGGGCACTAGCCATATACAAGTGCAGTGAATAGCCTACGAGTGTGGATGGTTTTGTTTGGTGAACGCAAGGACCACACGTGATGGACATGCGGAGTAATCTGCGCTTGCTGAAGCCAAACGGACCTCCAGGCTCGGTCTCATAAACTATATATTTATATATCTGTTATATACACATATCAGGGCGAGCTACTCCATGTTTCCGGCGTCTCTTCAGCCACATGGGGGGGGCTCAAAAACACCGATGATAGTCACCTTTTCGGGCTAATCACCCGAACTTACAGTTCAGTTTAGCTAGGCCCATACACGATTAAATATAAATATGAGACCTAGGTCTCTAGTGTTCTTTGTATTAGCTAGGGAACAGGGATTAGCGATAGGTACACCTTGATAGGAACATTAGGACGGGGATCTTTACCTACCGAGCAATCGGTCAATCGTCACTAACTAGCATAACATTTATCCAAATTATTTTAACCTTGTTAGGTATAGTGGTTAAGAGGTTGAATTATTATTTTCTTAAGTGGTTATGGCCAGGGGAAGTTAGTAGGGGAAAAGCAGAGTCTTGTAGCGGTTTGTAAAGATTGGGAATAGGGAATCTGGTATTTAGGTCATCCAGATATTTAACACCTTTAACTTACCAACATTAATTATAGAAATAATTAATTAAAATTTACCGATTATGTGTTGAAGCAATGTACCTTGATATAGCTTAAGTGATAGAATGGAATCACTGAAGCAGAGTTGAGTCAATTAGCTGTAGATATTCGCTTTTTCAATGAGCAGAAATAATTTAATCTTTAATATAATTTTGATAAGGAAATTGTGGATCGTTGTATAGTATGAAAATACAAAGTATTCCTAAGACTGGATGTGGAGTATCTGAAGTGTAAATTGCTAAGAAAAGCCGGGGACTTACGGATAGCAATAATGAAAGTTATTCGTTCTCGTATTTACATCACAGATCTCAGAACTGAAGTAATTTATATCACAAGGGTTGAGAGTAATTTCCTTTGTCAGAATGAGTCAGTCGAGAGTTGAAAGATACTTCGATCGGCACAATAGTCTTCATGTTTTCAAGGGTATACTACATTTATTTTATGAATATGGTCAAACGAAAACCAAGTTCTAGAACTCATTAGAAGGGTTCATACCTACTAGGGAAGAGTAGTGTATTAGACTTCTTACAATTTTTAATTATAACTTCATCATTTGGATATGTCATAATCTTTTCAACCTTTTCATATATTTAGCAAGTTGTAGGTTTAGGCAGGTAGCTTAACCTAGCGTAGGCCTTGTGTAGTTAACTTAAGAAGCTTGCGCCAAGAGGCTTCTCTAAAAGATGGATCCTTGACACTTGCCTTAGGTAGGACGTCATGCATAGATGTGATGAGATCCCACAGTGGTTTGATCAGTTATTAGCCAGGCGTGAAGGTCCGTCCATCCCTGTGCTGTATGTCTTAATTAGCTTTGTCAAATAGGATAGATAGCTAAGGCATACAGTATTACTCCTTCACACACTTAGAAGGGTTGGCGATTTTCTAAAAAAAAAAAAAATATTTTTTTTATACACCTTAAAGTTACCTTCTTCATTCTACTATAGACTAGCCTATGCTAGTCCTTAACTATATCGATTAAACATATTCAGTTTTCCAGAAATTCTAGCTAAATAAAACTTCTTATTCGTCCTTCCTGTAGGAGGAATCTCATTGAGATGTCTTCTCCATTTTACTATAATCTAGTCTTACTAGTTTTTAATTGTGAAGATTAAAACAACTTCCTATTTATTGCTTAGGTCTAGAATCCACTTCAGATTGTTCTACTATAGTTTATTTAAGGGATGTATACCATCTTCTCAGATTAAGGTGTAATGACAAAATTTATTTAATATTGTCAAATATGAAAACTTAAGATTAATTAAATTCATAATAAAATCTCATAGATCCTGTAACTTTCACCTGTTTATAGATTGGTAATGAAGTGTAGTTTCATATTGTACATAGACATATGTTTTCTAGTCATTCTGGAGTAAGAACATGCAATTTTAAGAACTAAATTATCTTTCATTCCAGAATTCTAATAAAATTTGGATAGAATCACATATTGACTTTTATTGTTACATAAAGAAATTTAGTTCAACTATATCTGACTATGGTCTAAATGAATTTGATACTTCATATAGAATTAAACAACTTTCATAAGAGTATCTGTAATATTCCATATTGATTTTGATATACCTAGGGACTATATAAGTTAGGAATTTAATTAGTACAAAGAACCGAGGTAGCAGTAGGATAGGAGTAGCTTGCACAAAATAAATAATAGAATACACACTTATTTAGTTAATTTAACAAAATACATAGTAATTTTGCACTATTCAGGTACGAGGTATTTCGCGGCACATCACGGCTACATCTCTTAAAAGAAACTGTGTTACTACAACAACGTAGGATCCGACCAATCTAGACGTTCACAACGGTTTTACCGATCACCTTGGCCATTAGTTATAAGAAATGTTCAGCTCAACTGTATAAAGATCCTTTCATATCTAGGTTTGGTTAGTTGTAGGTTCTGGAAGGCTAGGTAGTCGTTGAAGGGTTTCCTAGGGGTTCGTTGTAGGAGTAGAGTCTGGAGGCGAAGGTGAAGGAGGCGTAGGACCTGTATCTTTAGTTAGGCGTAGAGACATTACGACTGGTGGTCCCGTGACTCAGGATATCTTTAGAGTTAAAGTGCTTAGCTCGTAGACATTACAATTGGTGCCGTTGACCAGGGATTATTCCAATTGCTGCCATGATCAGGCATTACAATTTGCGCCGTGACCATGGATAGGATCAGTCCGGGATTGTTGAGGACGTGCCGATGTAGTTTGTCGTGAAGTTTCATGTCTTGCTTTCTTCTTGCGTTCAACAATTGTCCTTCATTTTGTTATTTCGCCATGGAATTTTAGTTGAGTTGTTAGTGACGGTTTTACTGAAGGGATCTTTGAACATTTGAGCTTGAATTATGCCCTTACGGGTACAATTGCTGACGTGAGAATGGAAAAGAGATTAGCCGTGATGTGATGGGTGTTGTGCGTGTCGCCTCGAAACACAATTTGTTGCAATTTTATACACAAATTATAGTGAATAGAGTAGCTTCTTGATATAACGCACGATATTTTTCTTATTTCACATAGTAATAGTACCTGAAACAAAAGATTTATATTAAAACAACGTGATTTTGTTTTCAACAGATATGTTACATAGAAATTAATTGACAGTTGACGTTTTGTCAGTTCAGTCAGGTATTGAACTATTTGAAATACAATTAAATCCGTTACGTTTGTGTTAACGCTTTACAAAAAGTTATTTTTAACACTGATTAATAATTAAATAGGTGTATTATTTAAACTTTAGATAATAATTTACGTTACATAAAATAATAATATCAAGTAATCATTTACTTACTTTAGTTTCAATCAGATACGTAGACAACTTTACTCAATATGTTCGTATTATTAATATAACATAAGATTGAGATATTTAGGGATACATTTAACATTATTTACGCATTATTTACATAATTGGGGAAAATAATAATAGGTAATTCATTTTTAAACTAAAAACATAACCAAGGCTGAGTGAATAGAAACGCTTTTAAATAAGTTGATACGACAAGTTGACAGCTGACAGGTGCTATCTTATCAGTAAATGGATATGATATCGAGATGGGATGATTATTTAAATAAATTTAATTTTATTTTAGTTATAAAGTCGGAATATCGTAGGAAATTAGTTTAAGTGAGGTAGAATAGATATGTCATTGTTCTTGACTACAGGAAATATGAGTTTTGAAGATTTATTTTTACATCAGTTATTAGTTCAAGTTGTGTTGAAAATTAGTTAAGGAACTAAAGATAAGTTGTGAAGTTACTAAGGATTTATTATTTGGGGAGGAGCGCGGGTTTATTTATAGGCTTTAGTTCAGTGTAGGAAATGTTTCACAATGAGATCTGATAAACATGACCCTAGCTACAATGGTAACCTTTGTATAAGGCTCCTAGCTGTAGTATTAAGTTATTCATCTTTTAACTTATTATAAGACTTGTTAGAAACATTAAATGTAGTAATTATGAAGGAAAGTAGGAGTGTTAGTGATTTCATAAGTGGGGGGGGCGATCTCTTTTGAGTTTCTTTTAACACATAATGAAACAAATGAAAGGAAAGTAATTTTATTACAATAATTTTGGTACATTTATGGCTTATAGATTATCATTAGAATGACTTACATATATGTTCACATGTAGTATAAGGGTATGATCATAGAACCAGACAAGAAAACCAATTGACATATATTTAATCTGTTTTTGAAGCGAAGTAAATATGTCTGTATTGTTATCATTAGATTTATTAAGGTATTCAGTTCTGTTAAGTATTCTTATAAATAAGTAGATACATCTTCAATCAAGTTCTTATTATGCATTAGCCATGATACTCAGGTTACATTTTAGATTTATAGTAGATTTTGTGTGGAGGTTGCCGTTGAAATCCAAAAACCTGGAAAGAAAAATAAATAATTATTGAAACAAGTTAGAATAAATGTTATTAAACAAGGTTGAAAGGTTATGCAGTACATTTACATACTTTACTTTGAGATATATACATATATAGCAGTAGGAAAATATATGTAGTTCATTAAGCTGCTCGTCTTCAAATGAAATGAAAATTGTAATCAGGCGATGGAAACAAATTTGAGAGAACAATAGGATGAAGACAAGAAGCGAATTAGCAGTAATAATAGGAAGAAATAAATAAAATTTCGAACCTGAAGAAGTACCTACTTTTTTTTTTATCTAAGTAATTTCCATGAACATTATCATAAGGATATTTTTAAACAACTATGTTCTTCGAAATTTGAAACAATAATAGAGTAAGATAAATAATATTACCTTATGAAGAAGTTCCAATAAGCTGCAGCAGTAGTTGTGGGGAGTCCATGCCATCCTTCATTATTTTTGCTTCATTCAAGATTAGTTTGTACTGAGAAGTTATCAAGATTTACGAGCAGAGTCTGGAAATAGAAGACAGAAGATATTAGAATCAAGAAAAGATCATAAATTGGCGTACAGAAGAATCAAGATTTACTTTATAAACAAACGCAGTTAGAACTCTTGTTAACTTACGTTTTGATAGTATGTTTCAGGTGGCGCAGAGGTCGACTTCATTATTCTTATTTCATTATCCGGGGTTCATTATATTTGCATACATTTTGAGATATAACTTATAACCGTTGCGCGGAGGTTAACGTAATTGGTTTGATTCTGTAACAAAAACAAATTTTTATTGTAAACATACAACACGATCTTTCTTTACTCGTTATTTTAGCCAGATCATAGTAAAATGCGTAGAAAATAGTTACCTTAATATTGTAGACTCATTTTATTACAGTTTTCTTCATAACAATCCGTTTTGATGTTCATTATTCTTCTATTCTTAACTTAATTTCTATTTCGTAGAAAGATAGGTTATGGAAAATTTTTGACATTTGACATGTCATAGGACAGTGTTGCCAGACTAAAGAGATAAGATGACATAAATAGTAGACTATTATTAAGGCATAGATTCACTTACCTAGTTCGTAAGATTTACGTAACATTTATAGAAAATAGAAAAGTAATTTTTTTTTATATGTATTATTTAACTAAACAGAGTGATAATATTTAAGCAATATGTAGTATTAAATAGGGATATTAAGTTAAGATCGATTAAGGAATCGATTGCTGACGAAAATTTTTTAAAGACAATAGTGATGTCATATTATACGTTGTACCGCAGTAAAAGTATTGCAACAGTATAAGAAACGAATGAGTTTGTAGGGAATTTTAACTAGAGGTCGCTAGTAGTATATTGCATCGAATGATTTGCGTAATGGTTCGATTCCATTAATACGTATTTTGAGGTTCCTTTAATAAATTGAAATTCGATATTTTTTATAAAGGGTAGTTAGAGGTGAATTGAACCAGGTGGAAAAAATAATTACGAGTTTTATTAGAGTATAAAAAAAAACGAAATGTGTGAAGTGGATGGTCAATTTTATTTTCTATATTAGAGAAAATTTTTATTTTTTTTTATTTTAATGAAACAAGTAAAAGGGAATTTGGGATTTTATAGGAAGGTAAAGTAGTATGGATTTTGAATACATAATGGGTGATGTTCTTCTGACTAAGTCGATGCGGAAAAACGAATGTAGGAGCCTGTAGTGCGATGTATGAGAGGGAGAGTGAGTGGACTTTTTGAGTTGGATGTTGTCTGTATGTATTCAAGCTAAGTTCGAAAGTATTCGGATCCGAAAACGGGGGGCCTTCTATCTTTAGAGGTACGAACGGGAGTATTTTCTAAAGACATCAATTGGATTGCACATACTTAGAAGTTAGGCTTAGTAAATCGAAGTTTCGATTTAAGACCGATGTGCGGTAGTTTGTGCAAAACAATACTCTACAGGGCCTACGGGCTAACCTTCTACGAGCACGGGCAGGAACGTGCAGGTTTCACACACACCCATGTCGACGAATAGATAGGCCAACTGTATATTTTTAAAGGAAAAGGAATTGTGGGTAGTTTTGTCCAGGATAAAACTAAATTGGTATAATATGTAAGAGTTTCTGGTATAATAGTATTATTTAGCATAATTTTGAAATCAAACATAATGTCACAATTCGACAAGTAAGTCTATAGTCTTACAAGAAAAAAAAAAAAAACACAATTGTATGATTATAGAGCTGAAATTGGCTTGTTTATTCTTGATATGATACACGCGCCAATAAGGGGGGTCACATGTGATTTTGGAGAAGAATTTGAAATCGGAATCAGTTATTGAATTGAAGTGAAAATGAATATTCAGTATCTATACCAAAGGTCTTGCTATGTTGTCTGAGGAGAGTTTCGTCAATTCATCGAAGAATTCGTACAATGTGAATTCGCAAATGAGGCTGAGCAATGGGCAGGTCAAGTTTGAGGTGTTTAGGCAAAACCGAGCTAATAGGGCTTGTTTGACTCACAACCAAACACTTCTTACGATGTGGTTAAGATTTGGAGAAATATATTCACGATTCAATGATATTATTCTATGGTTCGAATTCTGATTTAATACACAAGTGAGTTCCCAAGTATTGGTTTAAACACACACACAGTTAAGGGTACGAATACTAACGGATTTAGAATATCCAAGGTTATCACAAAATGTTATTTGCTTTAAGAATAATTGTTATATATATATAAATTATATTTTTTAATTGTTTTTACAATTCTAAGGGGAATGCGAAGTTCTACGTTATTTGACGATGTCAATCCACTTCAAACTTTCGCAGGGGGGCGATTGTGGCGATTCACATGATCTCGTCATGTGCCCGCCATCATGTAGTCATATATCATCATCGTGATACTCACATCATCATTATCATCAACGAATTTAAGACATATTAGCATCATACGTCATCAAGCTAATACTAAAATTATCATTTATTAGATATAGGCAATACAAATGCAAAGTAAGAATAACAGTGTGAATGTTTGCGGAAGCAAGTAAAACCATTCTTATAACTAAACATATTACCACTATTTAAAAATAGCAAGTTGATATTCACAAATTGACAACAGAGGAGTTGAGCTTTATTTAGACTAAATAAGAATCAAAATCCCATATACCACGCTTAGAGGGCGGGGGCTAGGTCACGTGACGTGTCGGGAGTGTCCCGAGTGTCCCGAAGCTGTCGAAGCTGTTGAAGCTGTCGAAGCTGTCGAAGCTGTTGAAGCTGTCGAAGCTGTCGAAGCTGTTGAAGCTGTCAAAGCTGTCAAAGCTGTCGAATGTCTCGAGCTATTGGTTATAAATAGGCAAGGGCTTAGTAGAAGGGGATTCTTTTTGTTTGGAACTTCGTCGGAGTAACATTACTTTCTGGCAGTTAAGGTATTAAAAATTAATTCTAAGGGGAATTTCTGTCGGGTTATTGCTTGTTTCTTGAACTATAATTACCTATTGAGATTTAGTGGGGTTTGTTGCTGTAAGGCTATTAAGCCTAGTCACATGCCAGAAATAGTGTTTTGGTACATGGTTGCCAGGTGAAGGATATTTAACCTTGCGGCTGTTAAACGAATATCCTTCAGACTCTTCTAGTTTTACCCGAGCTAGGCGACTCGGGCACTAGCCATATACAAGTGCAGTGAATAGCCTACGAGTGTGGATGGTTTTGTTTGGTGAACGCAAGGACCACACGTGATGGACATGCGGAGTAATCTGCGCTTGCTGAAGCCAAACGGACCTCCAGGCTCGGTCTCATAAACTATATATTTATATATCTGTTATATACACATATCAGGGCGAGCTACTCCATGTTTCCGGCGTCTCTTCAGCCACATGGGGGGGGCTCAAAAACACCGATGATAGTCACCTTTTCGGGCTAATCACCCGAACTTACAGTTCAGTTTAGCTAGGCCCATACACGATTAAATATAAATATGAGACCTAGGTCTCTAGTGTTCTTTGTATTAGCTAGGGAACAGGGATTAGCGATAGGTACACCTTGATAGGAACATTAGGACGGGGATCTTTACCTACCGAGCAATCGGTCAATCGTCACTAACTAGCATAACATTTATCCAAATTATTTTAACCTTGTTAGGTATAGTGGTTAAGAGGTTGAATTATTATTTTCTTAAGTGGTTATGGCCAGGGGAAGTTAGTAGGGGAAAAGCAGAGTCTTGTAGCGGTTTGTAAAGATTGGGAATAGGGAATCTGGTATTTAGGTCATCCAGATATTTAACACCTTTAACTTACCAACATTAATTATAGAAATAATTAATTAAAATTTACCGATTATGTGTTGAAGCAATGTACCTTGATATAGCTTAAGTGATAGAATGGAATCACTGAAGCAGAGTTGAGTCAATTAGCTGTAGATATTCGCTTTTTCAATGAGCAGAAATAATTTAATCTTTAATATAATTTTGATAAGGAAATTGTGGATCGTTGTATAGTATGAAAATACAAAGTATTCCTAAGACTGGATGTGGAGTATCTGAAGTGTAAATTGCTAAGAAAAGCCGGGGACTTACGGATAGCAATAATGAAAGTTATTCGTTCTCGTATTTACATCACAGATCTCAGAACTGAAGTAATTTATATCACAAGGGTTGAGAGTAATTTCCTTTGTCAGAATGAGTCAGTCGAGAGTTGAAAGATACTTCGATCGGCACAATAGTCTTCATGTTTTCAAGGGTATACTACATTTATTTTATGAATATGGTCAAACGAAAACCAAGTTCTAGAACTCATTAGAAGGGTTCATACCTACTAGGGAAGAGTAGTGTATTAGACTTCTTACAATTTTTAATTATAACTTCATCATTTGGATATGTCATAATCTTTTCAACCTTTTCATATATTTAGCAAGTTGTAGGTTTAGGCAGGTAGCTTAACCTAGCGTAGGCCTTGTGTAGTTAACTTAAGAAGCTTGCGCCAAGAGGCTTCTCTAAAAGATGGATCCTTGACACTTGCCTTAGGTAGGACGTCATGCATAGATGTGATGAGATCCCACAGTGGTTTGATCAGTTATTAGCCAGGCGTGAAGGTCCGTCCATCCCTGTGCTGTATGTCTTAATTAGCTTTGTCAAATAGGATAGATAGCTAAGGCATACAGTATTACTCCTTCACACACTTAGAAGGGTTGGCGATTTTCTAAAAAAAAAAAAATATTTTTTTTATACACCTTAAAGTTACCTTCTTCATTCTACTATAGACTAGCCTATGCTAGTCCTTAACTATATCGATTAAACATATTCAGTTTTCCAGAAATTCTAGCTAAATAAAACTTCTTATTCGTCCTTCCTGTAGGAGGAATCTCATTGAGATGTCTTCTCCATTTTACTATAATCTAGTCTTACTAGTTTTTAATTGTGAAGATTAAAACAACTTCCTATTTATTGCTTAGGTCTAGAATCCACTTCAGATTGTTCTACTATAGTTTATTTAAGGGATGTATACCATCTTCTCAGATTAAGGTGTAATGACAAAATTTATTTAATATTGTCAAATATGAAAACTTAAGATTAATTAAATTCATAATAAAATCTCATAGATCCTGTAACTTTCACCTGTTTATAGATTGGTAATGAAGTGTAGTTTCATATTGTACATAGACATATGTTTTCTAGTCATTCTGGAGTAAGAACATGCAATTTTAAGAACTAAATTATCTTTCATTCCAGAATTCTAATAAAATTTGGATAGAATCACATATTGACTTTTATTGTTACATAAAGAAATTTAGTTCAACTATATCTGACTATGGTCTAAATGAATTTGATACTTCATATAGAATTAAACAACTTTCATAAGAGTATCTGTAATATTCCATATTGATTTTGATATACCTAGGGACTATATAAGTTAGGAATTTAATTAGTACAAAGAACCGAGGTAGCAGTAGGATAGGAGTAGCTTGCACAAAATAAATAATAGAATACACACTTATTTAGTTAATTTAACAAAATACATAGTAATTTTGCACTATTCAGGTACGAGGTATTTCGCGGCACATCACGGCTACATCTCTTAAAAGAAACTGTGTTACTACAACAACGTAGGATCCGACCAATCTAGACGTTCACAACGGTTTTACCGATCACCTTGGCCATTAGTTATAAGAAATGTTCAGCTCAACTGTATAAAGATCCTTTCATATCTAGGTTTGGTTAGTTGTAGGTTCTGGAAGGCTAGGTAGTCGTTGAAGGGTTTCCTAGGGGTTCGTTGTAGGAGTAGAGTCTGGAGGCGAAGGTGAAGGAGGCGTAGGACCTGTATCTTTAGTTAGGCGTAGAGACATTACGACTGGTGGTCCCGTGACTCAGGATATCTTTAGAGTTAAAGTGCTTAGCTCGTAGACATTACAATGTATATGAAGTGCTGTCCTGCTCTATGCTATTTCTGCGCTGCCGATAAATAAGTTTACTTTATGATAGGACCAAAATAATTAGTACCTAACGTGGTTCGTTTGTAGTTCACCTGCCCACTGAGCCGGCGGTCCTGGGTTCGAATCCCGAACGGGGCAATTATTTGTGTGATGAACTCCAATATTTGTTCCTGGGTCATGGATGTTATCTATATATGTAAATAATTATATTATGTATATCGTCGTCTGGTACCCATACTACAAGCTTTGCTTCGTTTGGTACTAGGTCGGTTTGTGTAAGATTATCCCTTAACATAAGTTTACTTTGTTAAAGTACCAAAATTACTAATAACTACGTAGTTTACGTTATTATAGGACCATAATTACTAGTAACTGTGTAGTTTACTTTATGATAGGACCAAAATTACTAGTAACTGATTTTTGAAGTGAAACTTCTAATACGACTTCCAACAAGGTTGCGTTAAACGTTTAACGCTACCGTGGAGGGACAATCCCACGGACAATGCGACGGATTTAAGGTTATGTCAAGGTACGTCTCTTGTAAATATCAATTGATTGTTAGGTTTTTTCTTTTGAAATTACAATTTCTAACCCTTCCTATTTTCATTTCCACATTACGAAGTTTCACTTCTTCCGCGCGGAGGGCCTCCATGCACTATTTTTTTTAACACCCATTGCTCCGCCATTTTGAAAAAAAAGTTTAGTTTACTTTATGATAGGACCAGAATCACTAGTAACTACGTAGTTAACTTTAGTATAAGACCAAAATTACAAAACAAAACTTATCGAGTGACATAAGTAGCTCCAGCTGTAGACTCGCGAGAAGTTTTGTATTTTTTTCATTCTTATTCTCAACCCTCATCTGCGCCATTTTGAGTTTGCTATTGATGCTATTTGATGCTGACTGTACGTTAATAAGGGCAAGGGCAAGGTTGGCTAAGCTTGCTCATTAGCCGCGTGCGCACGACCGTTCAGTGAAAGCGAATTTACCCAACTGTACAAGTTAATAACAATCTACATTAGTTAAGGACCGTGAAAGGGTATATTGTTACTTACTTTATAATACTTAACTCGTAATTAGGACACATTACTAAAAAGCTCCTTTAATATTTGCGTTTCAGGTTGGCCCAAAACTCGTATGTCCGATTATTTGGATGTCAAGATGTCCAGATGCTTTCCGGCTACCTAGAGGTCGCTCAAGCTATTCTCATACAATTTTTGAGTAGGTTCGATAAGTATACAGATATAGATTTTTTTTCTCAATTTTATTTTTTATTTTTTTCATAATGGCGGAGAAATGGGTGTGCAAAATGACGAATTTCATCAATTTCAAACCAAACTCGCAAGGTTTACAGCTCACATAGCTACTAAAGGGTATGGTTATGCTATTTCATTGTTCATCACCTTCATCACAAAATGTGAGAGCCTTTGACGTCTAGAAAGAAAATATCACCCAAAACCGTCTTTCAACTACATTCATAATAGCTTGGGTCAGTTTTGCTATGGTACTTGTAATCGTGTGAGCAAGTACAGCTTTCTCAGTCAGTCCAGCTTCCAAGTATAGATATTTAGCCACAGACGTTTGAACATAGGCCTCTCCACTAGGTGCAATCCTGTGCGGACCGCATCCATCGACTCCCTGCAACCCTAACGAGGTCATCCGTCCAACTATTCGAGGCCGGCCCACACTACACTTTCCTATACGAGATCGCTACTCCAGGACTTAGCCGCCCCAACGGTCATCCGTCGTCTGAGCTACATGGCCCGCCTATTGGCACTTCAGTCAAACCACATGTTTCCAAATCATGTCACCCAAATTCCAAAATTATACATTATGAAAGCTGTAAGTTGGTTAAGACAAAATAAAGGTCCATTAAACACCGTGCAATGTGCTTGTACACATGTAAAGCGACCTATCACAACTGGCCCATTTAAATGGCCACAAATGCATGTCAGACTGAAAATGAAAGCGTTTTATGTGGTATTGTGGCTGCAGCTTTACTTTCTGTTAATGCAGTTTCTATGTTAGATATATTGCTTAGTTTCTTCCATGTGTACAGACATGTACATGCACAGGCTTAATATGTCTTAGCAATAGTTAATTTGAGCTTGAAAGTGAGATAATTAAAACTTTTACAACGAGAAAACGGGGGATCAGAGCAAATGGGAGAAATTATAAAGTTTACGACTGTAGAAATATTTAGAAACTTTTATGGAACTGGTAAGTTATTTTAGTAATGCTTGATGATAAAAAACAAAAAAGTTACTTAAGGCAAAGGCAAGACATGTAGGATTAAAGTAAGTTAAACAATTTTATCACAGCTTTATTAAAAGAATCAGATTTTGACATAGTGCGTACTTCTCTTATAAGTTTAAGTGATACAACGTAACAGGAACTTTTTAATAATTAGCTGTATACCGCGTTGTCACCCGCTCAGCCCACGGGAATATAATCCTATGTGTCATACCAAATTCCATCTAAATCGGTTCAGCGGTTTAAAAATGCAGAGGTTACAGACAGACAGACACACTTTTGCATTTATAATATCAGCCTAGATTATAGTGCAGCTTTCGGTAGAGGGGTTGTCATTATGAAAAATATTACCTTATGAAATTATTTTGTCGTTTGCGAAGGTATTTGTCCATATGAAGTAGTACATTTTGGTCTATTTAAAGGCAGTACTAGCTGTGGATTGATAAATTATTGATTTATCCATTCAAGCACAACTTACCGGAGTTACATATTTAAAATTACTGGATGATAGGAAAACTTAGGTACTATCGTCCAGTTTATGTAAATTGGTATTAATACACGTTAATTTGTTGTACTATGATGATAAACAATTTCCTTAGGCCTCTTTGTAAATTTTCAATCAATAATGATAGTAGTAGTAGTAGTAATATTCTTTATTGTGGACCACATGAAAAGGAATACCACAAAGAAATAAGAAAAAGAAGCTAAAGAGCGATCGATAAAGAGGATATGAAGTCATGTAAAATAAAACGTCAAAGTAAAATATGAATGACTGATATATTTTCATCTTTAGTTTATGCATGGCCCATTATGATACTATGATTATAATAATGATAAATGAAAAGGAAGGTTTTACAACTGAAAATAAAAAAGAGTAAGAAGAATAGATAACATAACAATAGCTTACATATATACAAAATATATAGTTAATTTAATACAAGATATATATTTTACGCGGAAACCGAAGAAAATATTACAAGATATATAGTTACTTAAATGTATAAAATACATACTTTATAATAATATTTTAAACTATGAAGATGCAAAAAACAACGTTTTACATATATACTTTGATAAGAAACATATTTACAAAAGTTATATAATAATAATTAAAGAAAAAGACAATAGATAAATAACAATACGACTAGTTATTGATGAACACAATAATACTTAAATAAAGATAATATGTACATACTTATATAGGTGGTGATAAATTTAAAGCTATAATAATTTGTACTAATAAACATAAAATAATAAACATGAAAACAGGTACATTGCAGTAGAAGACAATCAAGAGGATAAAGGCAATGAATTTACAAAAAGAGAAGACAAGACACACTCATTCACACAATTAAATTAAACGCATTTCAATAAGTTAAATAAATAGTGACAATAAATTAATTCTCATTCTGAGGTCCGAACTAGACTAACCGAAGATTAATAGACTAGTTGATCGTGATCAACTTTCTTAAGCTATCTTAGGTATCAGTTAGCGTAGGCGCTGTAGGCCATGTTTTGTGCGTCGGCTGACCGTCCCCAGCCTCCGTGGCCGCCACCGTGACTGAAGTGCTCTTCATGGTGTGGGTGAGCTACCACCTCGTAGCTCTCATGATGGTCGTGCTTGGACAGAAGCTTCTTCAGCAGCACCAGAGCGGACGCGAGGAGAGCGGCCTTGGCCAACATCAGACCCTTGACGGCAGCGAAAGCGATGATTGCGAGGAACAGAGGGATGAGGGACTGGATCTTCAGCTGGAGGAGACCAAGGATGGGCATCAGCTGCTTCAGCTTCTTCTTCTTGCCACGGCCTGGAAACACAAATCCCAGTTAGAAACGAACCGGTAATAACCAGTACAACATTGCCTTTAAACCTATAGGCCTCAACTCGGAAGTAGAGTAAGGAGCGCCGCATACCAAAGGAAATATTCAAATCTAGTTGCTATCCGATTCTCTGCAAGTTTGTAATTGAAACGGCTGATTGTAATTCAGTGCGCTTCTGCGCACTGCTACTGAACTTTAAACAATGTCGCTTTCATTGAAATTCACGGTGTTATGTCCAGTTTGCATAACAGTCGTTCATCTAGAAAGTGCATCGATTACCTTACGATTCGAAAGCTCGAGCCTACTTCCATATTTCGTCAACGCCTGGAGCAAGACTTTTACTCGATTCTCAATCGAGATTTCGATCACGGCCCGTGTTAACGGATCTCTAAAACTAGTTACATGTAGTCCTACATACTTGCGGCGA
Source organism: Apotomis capreana (assembly GCA_947623375.1). NCBI lineage: Eukaryota > Metazoa > Arthropoda > Insecta > Lepidoptera > Tortricidae > Apotomis > Apotomis capreana. The sequence continues at coordinate 13,679,119 of OX392519.1, forward strand.
GTACTATGGAAATGTAGCAAAAACTAGACCTGACCATCCGTCTGCTTTCCACCATAATCAAACTTGTTAATAGGTTAGAGAAACTCCTGCAAGACCCGTTTGACCATCAAGATTTCTAGCCTCTTCTCCGTACGTACGTTCTCTTGATTATAGAGATACGGATGTCCGTTCACAATTTTGGTCCGTTTACGAATTCCTCGTCTCAATTTTAATTTTATTGCTCATTTATAAACTAATTAATTTCTCGCTTACCCCGACTGCAAACTTTCTATTTTAATATTCTCACATACGCACCTGTTAAACTGGTTTTTGTGCAGATTTTAATTTAATTCGGCGAGAGTGCTACGAATTGTATCTTTCTAAAGTTTACGTAACACTTTTTACTTTTTTTATGGAGTGATATATCATATCACGCGAGCAGTTTAACGTTTTTGTTATGACAAGTTTATGATACGAAATTTAGAAATCAGTTTATGCCTTGCCCTGCCTTAGAAAGTTTTGTTGCTCCAATTTTTTATATCTGTAATAAAGCAATCGATAAAGATAATAAAGCGATTGATGAATCATCAGTCGTTAAAATCTTCAATGGCTTCTAAAATGAACTTTTTTACGCTAAGTCAATGAATCGAATGCGAGACCGAAACCTGTTATTCAAAATAAATAAACGGCATGGCGAGTCTTTTAATAGCTGTGAATTGTGATCTAACTGTTTTATTTGGTGTCATAATTTGCCTATTAGCTATTCACAATCACAATGATGTTTCGTAATATTGCGAAAATGGAATAAGCTTCAAAGCGTTGCATCTTTTCTTTTTAAGGTGATCTCAATTTGATCACTGTTCTTGTATCATGTTTGCTTTATTATTATGTTAACTTAACTAAGATAATCTGAGTTATTGTGTCCAATTTACAAACAAGATTTTCTACTTAGCATGTGCTCATTCCCATGAGTTGACGAGCACCTGAGCAGGGCGCAAAGTACCAAAAAATAATTATAGTTGCATGCAAAACTTTCACTCATTTCGGTCCGGTTTTGACCACTTATAATAATTAAATGCTCCAGATACGAATCGTAACAAGAGCTCTCGTATTGTATAACATTAATTGCAGTGAACAAACAACTCTTTGAATAAAAAAGTTACGGAAGTGGGCTATTGCCGGCCTATAAAATTTCTTACGTCCCATTGGAAATGGTGTCACTATGAGAAGCAGTTTGAGGAAATTCTTATCAAGAACTATTTATGATTAGTTCTCCAATGGTATTTTTTTCGGTTTTAGCCATTATTTTATAAATTTCTTCACTTTGGCACTGAAGTTACAGATAAATCATTTCCGTGCAAAAATTAAGGCTTCTAGATGCGCTTGATTTCATTTAAATAGTTGTCTCTCGGCTACTACTTTAAATTTACAATAATCATTTTAAAAATACTTAATAATATAACGATTACTTAACTGAACAAGAATGAAAGAGTAGCGAAAACTATACTCAGACACAAAGTTATGGAATCATTGATAAGGTAGCGTTCCTTTCGATTTTGTAATTAAATTTACGATTTTAGCAACAATCAGTGATACTGACCTTCCTCAAGCGACCTCTTCACATCTTCGACGGTGCTCTTGGGCATGCGGAGTTGGATGACGTGGTTCTCCAGGAAGTCAGCGGTAGCGTCCAGCAGCCTTGACTCCACCTGGTTCTCTCGGGCAGCAGGGTCTTCAGGCAGGGGCTCGAAGGAGCGGGCTGACCGGGGCGATCCAGAGCCGAGGAGGCTGACTCCTTCAACGATGTTTACTTCCCGAGCGGTGGCGAGATTTTCGACATACTTCAAGGCGCGTTCCTGTTGAAGAGGAATAAGTAAGTAAAGTGCTGTGGATGCTTTTTCTGCAAGGAAAGAATTAACAAGTCACTATGAAAATGCTGTTAACGTTTACTAGAACAAATAGCAATGTTTATCGGAGAGGTATATTTTAGGTCTCACGAATTTTAAACGCTTGGATATAGTTTGTGCGTTTTAACTTACACGTCAGAAACAATTCATGTATTAACTTTAAGAAGAAGCTTTTTGGATCCCAGTGCCAACAATTATTTTATGTTTGATTATGACGATTTAATACTGCATTAGATGTATGAAATTTAAAACGAAGTTTATTTAAGACACTAATTAAAAATGAATAAAATTAAAAACATGAGTCAAAGAAATTAATCGCAAATGCTCAAACAAATTGATGTTTCTCGGAATAAAATAAAATTGTTTTCTGCAAAATCCCGAAGGCTTCAGTCTTGCCCAGGCCCTTTGGAATTATGAACTTTCTGGAAGAGAATCCAAAGCACATCACTGCACACACCTTCAGGCACAAGGAGACGTCTTCCTCAGCACAGCTCCTGACGACACCGATGACCGATCCGATGACGTCATCTTCCCCAGTGGGCTTTGCACTCACCACCGCCACACTCACAAGTATGAGAAGGAAGGCCTTCATTTTTTTTTGTTTTTTTTTACCCGTCTACTTCGGTTTGTGAAATGTGGTGTCTGGAGCGAAGCATAGCGGTTTTATTCCGCGTACCCCCACTCGTGAGTCCAGCCGAAACGAGCGAGCAGTTGATACAGTACGAGAGCGGGTGGCTTGAGAACGGGTTAGAGGCGGCAGTACATTAGTACGGGTAAGATAGGCACGGATGAGTTGAAAACGAGTTTGTTTCATGAGAGTAAGGTACTTTTAAAAGATAGGCGCAGCTGCAAATTTTGCGTGGTACAGGTACAGTCCACGTCAAAAGTAATTATTACGCAGTTGAAGTAAAATATATCAGTGTCATGGTGATCATAGAACCTGATTCCCACCGACTTGCGTATTTAAGAAAATGTTGCCTATTGTCTTTAGCAAAAAAAGTAAGCTGTCTGTGTGTGATATTTTGTTTCACGCTACTCTACCGATTGAAAATCGAGTAAAGATTAAAATGTTAAAATGAATCCAAGTACATGATAAAAAAAATATTTTACTAATAAATAAAGACTTTAGTTCTGAGTAACGTAACTATCATCGTTTGTATAAAAATAAAAACATTTTTTTTCTACCCTTCGTTTATCAGACTCAATCAAATAGCTTCTCTTGTGTCACAAGTCCCTTAAACTTTTAGAATGTGTCAATGATCACTTTTGTATATTTTTCTTATTCAGAATGTGTCAATGATCATTTTGGCAAATTTTGACCTACTTACCATAGAACCTAAACCACTTGGTCCTAAAGCATAATTATTTTATTATCTTTAAAGCTAACTAATAGTTTACTTGCATACCTATACTATTATAAAATTCTAAAAGTGAATCGAAAATCAGTTTTTTTTTATAGAGGGGTAATTAAATAACAGCGCGTTCGTTCGTGATTGATATGGGCGCGCAGCTCAAGCCGTGTTGATAAAATATGTTGGTAAAAAGTCTTGGTTCTCTTATGATCCCGAAACGGCTGGACGACTTTGATACAGCTGGACATCCAAAAATGGTTATAAGATAATTATAACACCTTATACTCTCGCGCTTTGTACACATAATTAACACAAATTATAACGGGTCTATCGCGATAATTATTTACCTTCATAATCTAACGTTTCGGCGTGATTCAAAAGTATTAAACCACGGAATATTATCTTCGAATCTGTGCATGGATGTTGTGAGTGTTGTGTGTCGTACTGGTGACTATAATTAGTAAACAGTTGGGTGGTAGTCGAACATTTTCTATCTTCCTACTCATCGTTTTTAGTAAACAATTTCTTTATCTATTTGATTGGTGATCACCAGTACCTGCATCTAAAACCACGGCGTGAGGAACCTCGCCGAAACATTAGATTATGAAGTTATTATTCTGTGGTAATTATGGTTATAGGATACTTTTTCTTGACTACGGTTACCAAAAAGTTTTAAGTCCCTAATATGGATAAAGATGGGATCTTTATTCAGATTAGAGACTTATTATATTTTCTTCTAGTACTGGCTTATTGACGTATTTTACTGCTTTTTACATATACATTTGCCGCCTGTTGTCTACCGTTTTTAATTTGTTTATTTGTGATTTCTTGTGTTAATGTTTTTTGGTGTGCAATAAAGCGTACTTGTATTGTATTGTATTTGCTGTACAATCTTGTTTGGTGTTATATAAAATCATTTTTTCTTAAGAATCTTCGCTACAGTCATGTGTCAGTGTAATATGAATTATTATGTTAAGTATTATGACAACCAGTGACGGCCCTAGCCACTTCAATGTACTTTGCTCTCATTTTACAAACCCTGATCATGTTATAAAGAAACAATGTATCACTGATTGGGCTCTTTTCGGTTTTCTTCCCAAAAACCTTTGTTTTTGTTAAACAAGGGCACCCTTGTGGCCTATTTACTTAATAAATAATTTTCTAGTGTCTGTTATAACCATACCTGTGCTAACTCGGGGCACCGATACTAAAATGATGTAGCAAAATATTTTATCGACAAAAAATATATCGATGTTACTGTCAAGATCTAAATGTTATCAACATGTTTTTTTCTCTTCATTTTAAAATAAAAACAATAAAACGTCTATTATTCGCCTATTTCAAAAGAGTTTTCATAGTAAGTATACAATCAATATTTTTTCCATATTCGTCGGTAGGTATAAAAGATTGCCGTCTAGATGAAAACATTAACTTTATCAGACATGATATCGAACTTTTTTATAGTAATTGAGAATATTCAATGATCACATGTATGAATATATTTATATATTGACATATTTTTTATCGATCAGTAAGGATTCCTGTAATACCAGCCACGATTTCATCATCCGCCGTTTAACCATGCCATTTCTACACCATTCAAAGCCATCCGATCCGCACAGGTTGGCGACGCGCGTAGGGAGCGCTTCATCGGTCGACCTCTCGTACGGTGGCCATTTTACACGGAAATTAATATTTATGTGATGATTTCTAAAGTTACATAATAAGCCGTAACGGGCAAGTTCAAAATTCGAATCACTTCGTTATTGATTAATGACTAATTTATGCAGTTGATGCCTTAAATTGGGTAGACGGTTTCTTTGCGTTTGGAGTGCTTTAATGGTAGGTCTTATAATAGCTTTCGTGAGACATCGACAATTGTTTAAGAAATGCGGTTTTAAACCATTAATACAAAGATCAAATTGTAAAGAAAAATTGAATTGAGTTCCTGGTGGGAGACCGGTAATCGAACCCGGTACCTCTGGATTGCCGGTCCAGCGGGTTAACCATTCCACCACCCGAACTCCCAAGCATTCTATCGTTTTTTTTTTTGGTTTTACGCCTTTAGGTTTTGCTCAGGTTGAGATTAAAGGCTTTCTTAGTTACATTAAACATTTATTATGATTTTTTTTACGCGACCTACTACATTGCAGTTGGATACTACTTTACCGAAGTTGTGCTCTGACACTAAAATCCATCATTACCATTCTTCCGATGTGTCTGACATCAACTTTGACATTGACAAATCTGCCCAGCTTCGGGCGAAGCTTCGGTTGTGCGGCGATGTATGATGATGTATGGTGATGTACGTGATCTCGTAGCGCGACCGAAATTACGCGACTCACAATTTAAAAAATAACGCTTGCTTCACCTTTATCCTTCCCAAGGCTCTGTTGTTGATGACGTACAGTCAACCAATTTGATTTCTAGGCCATTAATGAAAGCAGCTTGAAATCTCATATCATTGTTATTGTGACAAGGTTCTATAGTGGCCTAAAAATCAAACTGGTTGACTGTACCTCAGTGGTACAGTACCCCTACCATGAGTTAACGTTACCGTACTCGCTGGCGATAGCTTAAACGATTTGTATATGGAGAACTACAGCCCCCCAGCGGTTACTACAATAGACATGTTGACTAATTTTTTTTGAGGATATCAATCGATTCTATTTTTTATTGTGATCAAATGTTTATATGGGACTGACTACACTTAAACTGCTCTAAAAGTCAGAAATTACCGTCAAAGTTCAACATTCCTACATAGCGCTAAAAACGCTCCATACAAAAGGCGTCCAGGCTAGTGACGTCACAGGCCGGTATACCTATAGGTATACCAATAATTGTATGGAGGAATTAAGAAATTTTCCATTTTCACCGTGAAAAAGTGCGTTTATGTTCATGGTTGCCATACAATTATTGTTTTGTAAAATTATGAGGATTCTGAAAACACCTTCACAATTTCTTTTGGAATAAAAAAAAAAACATAAAATTTGCGTACCTTTGAAGTCACATATTTCCAAAAAAGATTTATTTTTTTGAATTTTTTCTTTGTTTCGTAATATATTTAGCTAATTTTATTCATATACTACAGTACGCTGTAGAATTCAACATCAGTCAACATGTCTATTCTCCACGCACTGTATCCATGGTAACGGTACAGAGGGCCTTCGTGAGACGTCGCCATCCTTTCCTGTCCTGTACCTTGCGCTCCGCGTCCCTCCAAGTCAGCCTGGCTGCCCGGAGCTCGGCGTCGACGGTATGTGAGGACCCAAGGATGGGTGAGGCATATAAAAAACTAGCTGCGCCGCTTGGTGTTACCCGCTCATCCCAAGGGAAAACTTCATTTTTTAGAGATAAAAAGTAGCCTATGTGTTAATCCAGGGTATCAGCTACCTTCGTACCAGAATTTATCGAAATTGGTTTAGCCGTTTGAGCGCGAAGAAGTAACAAACGCACTCACAAACAATCGCCTGTACAATGCCAGTGTGATGTGAGGGTTTAAATAAAACTGGTCTCTAGGATAATGATTCGCTTTACAATGACATACACCATTTTCTTAGGCCTCCCGACTTATTTGGGAACAAATAAATACCTTAACTAAACCCTTGATGGTCCTCCACCAACCCGGAAGTCGTAAAGATTAATGCAAGCGCGTGAAGGTGAATCGGAGTAACGGGCTAACAAGAGATTGCCTAGGATCGTGCAAAGTGACGGAAGGCTAGCGAGAAAGCGAACCCTGGGAAGAGCCGGCATAACGCTACGTTGAAGAAGAAGATAACGATGCGCCAGCCATAACTAGGGCACGTGACGTGATCCCTACAATTTGCTTATCCACTACATTGCTTTTGGTAACTACGGCTACCTGTCACCGCTCTTATTTTATTATATAAATAGAGTCCAACTCAAAATTCGAAGCAATTGAGTGGTTATTGATATTTGAACTGCAGATAGCGTCAGCTACAAGTTTTAAAGGTAGACTAGCGACCCGCCCCGGCTTCGCACGGGTGCCTAGTAGTAGTTTTAAGATCTAAGCATACATAGGGACAAACAGCTGGAAGCGACTTTGTTTTATACTATGTTGTGATAACAAACTCTAAATGGTGAATTGGTGATATTTATGTCATTAGAAATGTAGCATTTATTCATTGGTCTTCATTCCTAAAACATTCTTGTAAAAATGTAGTTCATGAACACAATCAACTGCCAGCGGCAATAGACTTGTCTTTCCTGTTTTTGTCATGATGACGAATTTGGTCTCGTAACTTGTTTCTTACTTTACCTGAAATTCACTGTTTTAACCCCCGACGAAATCAGAGGGGTGTTATAAGTTTTACATGTGTATCTGTATGGGTTCCCCCTGTTTTGACATTAATGTGTTTAGTCATAATCTTGCATGGCATAATAGCTGTGTAGACATAATTGACTTTCCGCATAAACTGTTTTGGCATAATCAAGGTTTGCATAGTTTGATAACGCCGATATTCATTTGTCATAATTTATTTGCGCATATTTTTGTTTGCAGTTCCTCTTTGTGAGGGCTGCAGTTCTAACCTAGCCCTAACCTTTTCTTGTAGCAATTTAAGTATGCCAAGATAGATTCGGACAATAGATAATATGCCAAATACCATTATGGTAAACCAAGTATTCGTAAATATAATCGGCCTAAACAATAGTATGCGAATACAATTTCGGACAAACACATTTTCGGTAAGTTAGAATTAATGCCAAATAAGGTTTCTGCCCCATTACCATTCTTAGAAAAGGTTGCAGAAACTTGTTTTGCATAATGATACTTGCCAGAAGTAACGTTTGGCAGAAACATCTTACGCAGAGTATGCTTTGGCATAAATCATTTCGCAGATTTTTATAATGCCGAATCTTATATTGGCATAATTTTGATGAGCATAACAGTCTTCTAAGCGAATAGTACTTTAACAGATATTTTTTTTTATAATATTTATATCTATATTTATTGTGGAAATCTAACAGAGAGGCCTTTGCCCAGCAGTGGGACACTCAAACAGGCTAAATAAAAAAAAAAAAATAATAATAATATTTAGGCGGCATAAAGTTGTCAAGCCCATTTTGTACATGGAGTGGTGTGGTAGCCGGCGTTGCAACTTGAGAACAGAAGGGGAGCCTAAGTAGCAATGGCAACTGCCAAAAAACCAACGGTGCTTTGTCTGTTGACACTGCCTTGCTAGCCTGAGAGATGCTTCCTAACGCTTCGTTTGTCATTTTTTTTTTGCTGTAAATCCTTTTTTTTCTAGGTGAGGTTATGAAACCCTACACTGATCACAACCCTGTACTTAAAAAAGTTCGTCGTTTTATAAAGAAAGCTAAGATTAGTATAATGAACAGTTATTATACTTTGTGTGTGTTATTGTTTCCCTTTCGTTCACACCATTAAAACTCTTACTATCACTTTTAATTTTCTCTAATAGTATTATATCTTATTTTCTCGTACAGAAAATAATTTCCACCGTCCACGTATATAATGGGGTGTATGAGAAGTTCGCACATTACCTGCCATTACCGTAGTGAGACTCTATATAATTTCATAAACAATAGAGATGTGAGACTACGAAAACTAGACGTTGGGACAATTGAAGTTATCATAGTCACAAATACCATTTATTTATTTATTTATTGATGTGTATAGAGTTACCTAGTTAGTAAGATTTATATTTATAAAAATCATGATTATTAGTGTATTAGTATGGCTTATTAAAATACCATAATAACAATGGAACAATTATCTTAAGGTAATGTAAACTTTAGACGGTCTGACAAAATCGACACAGTCCCAAATTACTCGGTAGCTTAAGAACCTTTAATATGAATTTTTTTGTAAGACTATACAAATACCTATTGTTGTTAAATGTCTGCCTATTGATATTTAACAAATAACAGGATAGAGGTGGCCGATTTGAAAATTTATTCCTATTTTTTTTTACTAAAACTTCTCTGTCTCTTTGCTTTGATCATAAACATGAGCGTATCAGCTGCTGTCAGCTGTCATTTTGCGAGTACAAATATGTATAAAAAATACGCATGCTTTTTATCCAAACAATAATTCTAAAGTTTTTGCATCGTATCTTGTTCGGTTTGATTCCGATCCGAATATTGGAAAACTGAAGCAGTATAAAAAAGCGTCAGTAAAACACTTTTGTGTGCTCACAATGCGTAACGCCTTAAAAAACACATGTAACAGTTACTCAAGTCTCTAGTCATGGTAGCCACCTCAATATTACCACGTGAAGACTAATGTTGTTTTTGTGTTACCAAATACTTTCTTTTGTAGTAAAAGTGGATATTAGGTGCAGTAGTGAGTAACGTTCCAATTATCTACATACGATATAGTTATGTATTGTTTACTTCCTAAATATGTGCACGATTCTAGATCATTAATCAAGTCAGGTCAGTGGTTCTTGGTTAACTGCGATATTGTTTTTCGTAGCTAAAGAAACTAATATTACGTGAATATTAGTTTTGCATTTTATTACTAAAACAACAAATGTAATTGCTGTTTAAGTATGATTTACGAAAAAAATACTGTCAAGTTTCTTTCGGCTTTTTTCTCTTGGGAAATGCCGGTAAACTCACAATTTGACTTGCTAAAGTGCGCTTGCGGCCTACTTACTTACTGAATAATGATTTCATTTCAAATTACTAGGTACAGATAGACAAAAAAAATCATAATAGTGACCAATACACTCGTCGCATTACTACGTTGAATAGCGATGGAAAATCTTTGCACCGTTTGTCCTGGACCAGGGATCGAGACACCTCTCCTGTAAGCGGCGCCCACTTTTTTTTATGTCATAGGGGGCAAACGAGCAAACGAATCGCCTGAATGCAAGTGATAACCGTCGGCCATAGACACCTGCAACACCAGAGGGGTCACAGGTGCGCTGCCGGCCTTTCAGGTGGGAGTACGCTCTTTTCTTGTCTTCGTCTTTACCTATTGTGCAGCATACCTAAGAATTATTCTTAAACAGATTTAATAAAGTGTAATTCTATTGACAGTGGATGGACCATTGCTCGTAGAACCGACAACCGTTGAACAGCAAGAGTGAAACCGTGAATCGGTAGATGCAACGGGGGAACGCCTCCGACAAGCTGAACTAAAAATCTAACCAGAAACGCAGAACGTTGCATTAGAACACCATACGTACTGTCGCCGTGGAGAACCTTGGGAAGACCTTTGCCCAATCCTCATAGTAGATTTTATGGGAGCCTGTGACGGCTGCTTTTATCATGCGATAATTAAATGACAAAGCGTCACGTTTTGCCAAAATGCGAGTGTGAGTGACAGATGCTTTGTTACTTATTTATCACTTGATAAACGCAACCATCATCATAGGCCCTATGATGATGGAGATATGATGATATTATTTAACTGAGATAAGATTGATACCACAGAGTACATTCAATTGGGAACCAGAATTACACTTACCTAAAAGATGACTATGTCATTACAAAACAAGGCGTAAAAGTAACGAGTCATTGAACTTTTACGTTTCTTTGTATAACATAGTAATGAATGAATTTGTAAGTCGGTTATACAATCACATAGCCAATTACATTTTGATTCATTTTATACAACTGTTTTCAACTACAATCTTGTGAGAAAAGTCACTGATATGGCTTTGAATTTATCATAAAATAGGAGGTGCAACTTCTTCCGTGAAATTTTTTTCTTTACCGTAGACGGATAAAAAGTATCCTATAACCATATTTGGATGTCCAATTATCCTTGTACCAAAATTGGTTAAAATTCGTCCAGCCGTTTCGGCGTGGTGCGAGGACAAAGGAAATTATGAAATCAGATGGCGCCAGGTTAGCACGGTGCCGCGCGCCCATACAAAACAAATGACGATCCTGCATCACGCTATTAAGATTTTCCCTGAAATCCATAGAAAAATGATTTTCAATAGAAATCTAGAATTTTATAATAGTATAGATGTTAGTTTGTTGTCGGCACGATAAAGATGAATTGAAGAAGATCAAGATGGAACGACGATCTGGTCAGAATCACGGGGAGCGTTGGATGACGGTCGTTGAGGACAACCTTTGGGACTGGAAGAGTCATTTGTGCAGCAATGGACAACTTTCTGCTGATATGATGATAATTATGAAATGATTTGAGAGAATATTTGTCAGTACTAGGACCTTATTCAATTGGGTTGAGGAGTCTTTGATTGTTGTGTTAATATTTTGGCTGTGAAGTTATCATGTGAGATGACACATCTCTATTAACGTACGTATTTTTGTAATCAGTTTTTACCTATCTACTCGTTGTGTTTGTTATTTTGTTCTAATTTTTTGTGTGTATTTTTAGCATCTAAGTAGTCGTAAGCAGGTTCGCACTGAGTACCAGCGGGGGCCTGCCGTGGCGTCATGCTGAGTGGGATCCCATACAACGTTAATTGTTTATGTTGGTTTGCTTTCTATGTAACTGTGGATTGCGTTGAAGAAATGTGTTTTGTTTTTTATTTCTTATTCATTGACACCAAATATATCCATTTGAACGATACGTGGTTTCTCAGAAAAAAATAACTTCTCTGGATGCACTTCCTGAAAATTAAATGAAATTAATGATTTTATGACCTTCTATAATATAATATAATATAAGATTCAATAGATAAGATATAACATTCTATAATATAAGATTCCCAAGTAGCACAACTGGGTCTAAATAGCTCGTATATCATATCTAATTAGATGCTTAAGTGAAATTTACCACCATGACTAAGTGCTATATAGGTGGCAAGAACCCTTATGCCACCAGTATAGAACCAAAAGGAGAAAAATTGCAGCCTATTTTTGGTGCTAAATAGAATCCATAAGAGATCTCACAATTACCTTAAGTGGTAATTAGAACTATGGGTGAAAGTTATGCGCAGTGAACGAATGAGAACATTTCAGTTCGGTCAATGAGTGATAAATGAGTCGCCAAAATTATCTTTGAGTGGCGAGGCAACTGTCAAATTGTGTTTTATTAAAAGTAATACGTGATCTGCCATATTCATTTTGGATTTATATGTCTGTTTGATTGTGATTAAAACTTTACGTTATACAAGCATTGAAATATGCACGAAATTCTTGCGAATTTTTTTTTACTGTGAAACTATAGTATATTTTCTTTGTAAATTTCGACGCGCCCTTCATTTGATCAGGAATATTAAAAAAGAGAGTGCTAAATTAAATAGGGAATAGATACTGATAAGAAATAAAACTGTTAAAAACCTGGCCTAATGATTGTAGGTTACGTACAATGTTAAAGTAACATCGTCACAACTATCAAAAGTCTGTGATTATGCGTGAGTGGGATAAAATTCTGGTTAAAATAATCAATTATAGGCATAGGCTTCCATTTGTAAACATGGCGAAACAAAAAAGATCCTACAGTGTTTATTTTCACTTATTTGTTCCTTATTTGGAACTATCAAGTCTAATAATCACTTATTTGTATCTTGCGAGTGGCAAAGCAGTGAATGATATTACCAATAGTAATTATTTGCTCTTTTGTAGACTATTAAACAAGCAAGACTATTAAATATATTTTGACAAGGCGCAAATAGGATCTATAACAGAACTTTTAGTTCGTTAGTGGTTTGAAATAAGTGAAAATAACTGCTTTTGGTTCCAAGAACCTCCTACTGAGACCTATTTATGCGTTGGAGTGGCAATAAGGTACTTCTTAGGCCTTAAAGTTGCAATATTTTTTGGTTCCAAAAGAGCCGTAAAATTATCCCTTTAGCCACTATTGGTGATATAATTCGCTATTGTACTAGTCATTTGGAACTTTTAGTTCCACATAAGGGTATGTTCCCACTTATATGTAAAAGTTGCTTATAAGTGATTTTAAGGCCTTATATAGCACTATTGCTTCTTATTGAGTGACAATTTGAACCTGCATGCAACTTTAAGTAGCAAAATCGACTTTATCCCACCATAAGTAATAAAGTAGAAACAAAAAACGCTCCTATGCAACTACAAGTGATAGGATGAACTCATATACAGTTTTGAGTTGTGTTTAAAGCTATAAGTTGTATCAAACACTGTTAAACCACTCATTTAGAACTTAAAGCTATAAGATAAGCTGCAAAATTCACTAATGTGCTGCTTGGGTTATGACTTTCTATAATTCTGGCTAACAAAGGGATACAATACAACAATGCAATAAAATAATTCTTTATTGGACATCAACAACAAAAATGTGGCAAATAAAACCATAATTTAAAAATGATAAAAATACGGTGTTATCGCTAAACACCGATCTCCTCCAGACAACCTTTGCTAAAAAAGTAAGTAAGCTGAAGTGGCAGTGGGCTGACATAAGCACACAAACTCTCTATTATAGGACTCTGCTTAAACCAAGTTAAGAAAGACTTAAATTAAACAACTATTTGCTCACACTCATCTCAAGTCAAATCCGGCAAGCACTCCAAAGATAAGAGGGTCAAGTCTTCTGCTTTTGACGGCTACTGAGCTGGCGGTCCTGGGTTCGAATCTCGGCTAGGGCAAATATTTGTGGTATGAATTTGAATACTTAATTTCACGCGATGTGCGTAATGTTGGAGTAGCTCAGGGGTTAGAGCACTACTTTGTTCAAGTAAAGGTCATGGGACGCCACCTGCAATGTAGTGAATCGGGTAGCGTTATATATATATTTAACCTCGGCATCATTATTAAAACAAAAATGTCCTCTAATATTCGTAAATAGTTTCTAGGAGTTGCTCGCAACTTCGTCCGCGTATTTTTCTTTACCGTAGACGGATAAAAAGTATCCTATAACCATCTTTGAATGCTCAGCTGTCCCTATATTAAAATTGGTTGAAATCCGTCCAGCCCTTTCGGCGTGATGAGAGGACAAATTAAATTATGACCAGCAGATGGCGCCAGACTGGCACCGCCAACAATCAGGAGCGTGATGCAGGATCTTCATTTGATGATCATGCTATTAAGATTTTTCCTGAAATTATGACCCCTCCATAGAAAAATTATTTACAATACAAATCTAAAGTTTTATAATCATCATCATCACCATATCAGCCGAACGACGTCCACTGCTGGACAAAATGTCTCCCCCAAAGTTCTTCACATCGATCGGTCTTGCGCTGCCATCATCCAATTTATTCCCCGCGACCCTGATCAGGTCGTCACCTTGTTGACCTTCTCTCGCTGCGTCTTCTTTCTGCTCTTCAAGAATCTTTCTGCTCCAACGGCCATCGGTTCTACGAGCAATGTGCCCCGCCCACTGCCACCTAAGTTTAGCGACTGTCTGAGCTATACCTACAACCTTGGTTCTCTTGCGTATCTCATCATTTCGGATTCGATCCCGCAAGGAAACTCCGAGCATAGCTCGCTCCATTGCTCTTTGAGTAACTTTGAGCCTTATTATAAGGCCCTTTGTGAGCGACCATGTTACAGTGCCGTATGTCATCCAAATTTTATAATAGTATAGATTATCTCAAACGTAATCTGGCAACTACTACAATTAAGCAGGTCAAGTCTATGTAGTGTGTTTACAAGAATAAGCGAGTTTCGCCTGCTATCTATGAAAGCATCGGTATAAAAGTTGGCATGGCATGTCGCGCGATAACATTTAAGCTAGGGTTTGGAATTGCTCTGGTTGAGAAAAAATCCCTGTCTGTAGTAATGTTGCGGCTCTACACTACTCGAGAAGTTGATCAAAGATGAGCGAAAGGCTGATAGCGTGGAAAGGTACTTCGCTGCGGAAACCCATACTTTGGCCAACTTCGATCCACTTCGCGAGGAGTATTGAGCCGCGATTATAGTCACTGAGCCTCAAACCGCCGTTTGACACTGACATCTCTTCTAGATCTCGCCGTTATTTTTCTACATTAGCAATGCATATGTCCAGTAAAAGGAGCGATATAACCTTTGCTAAATTTTTTTTTTTTTTGTTTTTTTTTTTTTTTTATTTTATTATGTGAGTGGTTATAAATGGTGGTAGGGTTAGTATTTGGTTACATCACAATCAGCCAGAATTTGGCGTACAATACTTTGACTCTCAATATGCATGCATGTCATTAAAACCAATGGAAAATAATCAAATTATAGCAAATAGCAATGTCGGACTAAAAATACGTATTGAAAAGATTAAAAATATATAAATAATAAATTAATGTCATGCATACAGCAAATAGCCAATTACAATAATTAATCATTCTAAAACGTCTAGACGATACCAAAACAAAAAACATGTAAAACAATGATAATAATTATAATAAAATGGAATAAATTCATAGGGCGTCAATTGGTGGTTGCAAAGTGTTCATTGACAGAGTAGAACATTTTTTGTAGACACCACTTGAATAATTTGGTTTTGAAACCTTGACAATCCAAGGATTTCAAGTAATTTGGCAAATGGTTAAATATTTTGATTGACATGAAAATTATACTTTTTTCAAAATGAGCAGAGCTATGACATGGATAACATATATTGATTCCATGGTGTTTAGAAGTTGACCTATGGTTAAATTTCATAATATTGTACTGGTTAATATGAGCTTTCACAAAGAGACACATTTCGTAAATGTACAATGTGGGTAACGGAAGGATTTTTAATTTTTCGAACAACGGTCTGCATGAATCTGTCGGTTTGGCGCCACAGATCGCTCTGATGCATTTTTTTTGGAGTACAAACGCTTGTTGGGCCAGTGTGGAATTTCCCCATAAAATAAGACCGTAACGAAGATTTGACATAATGTGGCCATGAAACGCCAAAAGAGCAGATTCTTGAGATACCACCTGTGATATCCTGCGCAGAGCAAACACAAATCTGTTTAGCTTGCCGACCAGGTACTCAATATGCGCTCGCCAGTTACAATGGCAATCAAGCATCACTCCGAGAAATTTAATTGTTTGCACGCTTTCAATGGCTTCTTGATTGTGTTCAATTAACAGATTTTCAGCGTTGTTTTGGGGAGCGTAAAACTCCATGTATTTTGTTTTACTAATGTTGGCTTTCAGTTTGTTTCTCAGCAGCCAGGAGTTGATATTGTTGAAGGCTAAATTTGCCTCTGATTGGTAAGTCGCGGGGTTTTTACCAGGAATAATCACGGAGCAATCGTCAGCGAAAAGAAGGACCTTGTTGTGCGTAACATTTGGGAGGTCGTTAATGTAAACTAAGAATAATAACGGTCCGAGTATGCTCCCCTGAGGTACCCCCATTTTCACATAAGATTGGTCTGAACGTATTTTTGATAACGACTTCGTCTTCGCACAGTATGATGTAATTTCAGTTCTCTGTTTCCTATCAGATAGATATGTTCGTAGCCAATCGTGGCAGTTCCCTCGTATGCCGTAGTGATAAAGTTTGCTTAAGAGTATGCTATGCGAGACGCAATCGAAAGCCTTGGACATATCCATGAAGATCGTTGTTACAGGTACTCTTTTGTCTCTATATATCGTAAGATCTTTAATTAGCTCATAGATAGCCAGTGTGGTTGATTTCCGTTTTCGAAATCCAAATTGGTTGGTATTCAAAATTTCATATCTGTCAAGGAAGTTAAGCAATCGACTATATAAGACTTTTTCATATATTTTAGACAATATTGGTATAATGGCAATAGGTCGATAATTGTCACATATTTCCATATCTCCTTTTTTAAATAAAGGCTTAATGATACTGACTTTTAACCGATCTGGGAAGATGCCCTCAATCATTGATAAATTTATGACGTGGCTCAGCGGTCCTGCAAGTACAGTGATATTGTCCCTTATTGTTGATGTGGTCAGGTCATCATAGCCTACCGATTTTGTGTTCCTAAGGGTTTTTACAACTTTAATTATTTCAACATAATCGGTCGGGTTTAAGTATATCGAGGAACAGTTAGAACTACCTAATGTTTTCAATAACTCAGGATCATGAGTGGAGTTACAGTCAGTGGGGTCTACAGCTCGAGTAAAGATGTTATTAATATGTAAAGAGCAACCTGAATCAGTTTGCAAAATTCAAAAGTGTTCGTATGCAGAGTAGGATAAATCACGAGCCGCATAAAACTGCTCTGTTCGATAAAAGTATATTTGGAATGGCACCTAAAATATTTAATAAACTACCAATTAGTATAAGAAATTTGCAAGATATTCAAATGTTTAAAAAATCATTGTATAAATTCTTAGTAAAAAAGGCGTACTATTCTACTCAAGAATATCTGTTTGATAATAATGTTAATGAATGTTGATTACTAACTAATTTCGACTATACTTATATTTTGTATTGCATGCTGCACTCTCAAATTTTGTATGCCTTTCGGCAAAACATAGTGATCCTGATTCATTCATAAAACACCTATGTAGCTACCTATGTTTTACAAAATAAATCATTCTTATTCTTATTCTTATTCTTATTCTTATTAAAGATATTGGCAATCTCTTTGCCCTTCATGACGACATTACCATTTATATTGATTCGATCAATCGATTGTTTTTGAAAAGATTTGCCAGTATTTTCATTGATGATTTTCCATGTAGCAGTCGCTACATTATCTGAATTAGTTATTATTTTAGTATTTGTGATTTTTCTAGCTTCTCTTAAACATTTTTTTAATAATTTAGAATATGTATTATGTTTTTCTTTTAGATATATTCTAGTTGATTTATCTCTTTCACGAGTACTTTTTAAGAAAAATTGTCTTTTAGCTTTAGAAGATATTCTAATGCCTCGCGTAATCCATCTTATCTTTTTATTTGCTTGTATTCTCACTTTCGTAATAGGAAAGCACAAGTTAAAGAATAGTTGAAGGTAATCATGTCATTTTAATGACACAACATAGTGGCTCCACTTCGCCTGATGGTAAGCAAAAAGGGGAGCCCAAGTCACAATGTCAATTGACGAGAAACCAACGGGGCCATGTCATGATTGCATTATTAATGTTATGTTTAGCTAATTTTGACTAAAATGGCAGTGGGCACATTGCTTGTAGATCCGATGGCCGTTGGGGCAGAATGATTTTTGAAAGGCGACCGCGGACCGGAAAACGCAGCGTGGGAGGCTCCAGCTTCTTTAAATACCTTTTTAAGCTATTTCAATCAATACGGTGGTATTGGATGCTATTTACATGGTATAGTATCAAAATAGGTTGGAAGTTGACAGCATGCCAGTACCCTAAATACCTCCCCAAAACTTTGTTTTCTATTTCACACTTCCGTACAC
Source organism: Apotomis capreana (assembly GCA_947623375.1). Classification (NCBI taxonomy): domain Eukaryota; kingdom Metazoa; phylum Arthropoda; class Insecta; order Lepidoptera; family Tortricidae; genus Apotomis; species Apotomis capreana. The sequence continues at coordinate 13,697,547 of OX392519.1, forward strand.
CATTTTCTCTCACGTAAGTACAGTTAATGACGTTTATGGAATACGGATCATCGCATTATCGGCAATATTGACTTTGGTGTCGTGACCGACAACTCTATTACAGTTTAATGGTAAATACGCTGGCACAGTAAAGTTTAGAGCAGTAGAAATGCAGTCTCTCAATACAGAAAAAAGAACCGTGTTTTGTATCTGTTTGTGTGTGTATCTGTGTGTCTATGTATCTATGTGTCTGTTTGTGGCATTGTATCTCCTAAACGGCCAATTTGAAAGCGGTATTTTGTAATTAAAAGCCATGTGTGTAGGGGATGGTTCTTAGATATGTTTGGTTGGGTCATGGGTTTCTAAATTCTGTTTTTTTGTTATTATTACGGAACCTGTCCACGCTGGGTCTTCCAGTACATTGTTAACATTTCAAAACCTATCAAACCTAGCGGCTGCCTTACATTACGCAATATATGTGTTTGAACTGTAAATACGAATAACGAAAAGAGCATTTCTCAAAAGTTTATATAAAATTAAGACGTCAATTAAAGATCAATATATGTTTTCCTTTTTGTTACCAATTATTTTAGTAATTTTATTTTAATGTTATGGCTTTGTTTGATAATTTAGGTGCTGTTATGGTTATACTTTTTTAATTTGATATGATCTGAAATCAATGTACAAAGAAAATTGGTAACAAAACAGGATAAATATATTTAATTAATTGACGTCTTAGTTTTGTACAAACTTTTTGAGATATGCTCAAAAAATATTTTGACACTACTGTCCAATGAAAATACTGTTGCAAACGAAAGTGTTGTTTTGGTAGTATAAATAGTGCCAGACTATTCTTTGTCCAGTTAAATGACGGTCATTGATGGTCGACACGATCTTACGATTAATCAAAAACGTTGCGATGTTCATTGATACAGACAAAAAAACATCAAAATATTCCGCCATTAATATTTGACTAAACATTTCAACTGGAAACAGGCATGAGGTTAATCGGGACACGCGCCATAATTTGATAAGCTCAACTAAATACCATAAACATTACGAAAAGTTCATAAGTGAGTTGCATTTTTTTATTCACAAACTGACCGACAATACCACAGTATAACCTAATGATAAGTGACTACGGGATCAAACATGTAGCACCTTGAAAAGACCCAAATTATAATTTTCAGGAAATACACACAATGGGAGCAAATTCCATTCCGTAGCGGTTCGCATTAGAAACGATGAAGCATTCGCTTCGTGCGAATAAGTGGTAAACTGACAACGTAGGTGAAAAGGAAAATTAGCCAGGGGACTCCCCTGAGGGGTGGCGACCTATTCTACTGCTGGATGAATTCATCCAGCAGTAGAATAGGTCGCCAACCCAAGTTAGTTGCATGGTTGTAAGATGGCGTTAGTAGTACATATAACATCTGTACTTTTTCGGTATTTGTATGATGTTTAGGTGCGCTTATCCTGTGTGGCTCGCTTGCCCTACTATCTATATCACTGCTCCTTTTCCCATACTATTAGTTAAGTTTGCACCTAGTAACTATGGGATCAGATACAAATGAGGTCCAAACTTTACCGAGTTATACAAATCGAGGTTTCGTTCCCGTCTGTTTCCTCATCCAAAACTAAAACAATCTTTACGAAATTTTAGGAACTGTATGGGAAGGAAATGTTCTTAAACCGTTTCGATTGCGTCAATTATTATATATTTTTTTGTACTAGGCGTCCGTTAACGGCGACATTTTGGCTACAAACAGGCGCCTAGTACACAAATTCTATGATAATTGTGTTTCGATAGCTCTTGTTTGTACTGTAAAATTTTGCAAATGTGACTCGGTTCATGCTCTTGGCCCTTCATTTCATCTAAAGGATAAATGGCTATACGCAATTGCTCTAAGTGCCTGCCCGATCAACGCACATCATTTGTTAGAAACGTAATTTGCATGCTGGTTTCTTAAAGGTTAGATCCCAGACGGATGTAAAGTATGTCATTTATGTTCTACTAGCTTATGATCAAGAATCAGCAATCTTAAGACGTTATCAGCTTTCTTTACTTGGCTGTTATTTCTTCTTTATTGGCTCTCTTATTGGCTCTTTTTTTTTGACCTTACTTCTACAAGGTGGGGTAAGGTAAGGTAAACTACGTTGGTAATTTAAAACAGCAAGCAAAAGTTCCATATTAAGGTCAATAAAAACGAAACTAAATCAAAGTCATGAACTTATTCTGAATATTCATGGGCGCGGACGGATGTCCGTGTACGCTTTCACTGTATCGAAATCTTACGTAATACGGACACGTTTAATAATTTTGGATTCATCACGCTGAAGTTAAGTGTGACGTGACATAACTTTATGGACAGTTAGATTTTAGACTCAAGTATAAGCTGGTTATAAATTCCGTTTCATCGATTGCGAACTTTTTCATTTTGCACGCATGCCGTTTGGTCTGGGCAAGGCTGACTTGGCTTTCTTTTTTAATTTAAATGCGTATAATCATGTAAAGATTGAAAAAACCGGCCAAGTGCAAGTCGGATGCGCACTGACGGTTCCGTACAAACACTGATCCCATCTTAGCTGGCCGGGTTAAGTTAAGTTTGTACATGACGCCGGATACAAATGAGGTATAAAGTTAGTAGTAACATTGATAAGATGTTAAGGAATATGTTTGATCATAGAGAAAAATGTCCAAAACAAACAGAATTTTTAAGATAAGGAGACTTAAGTGGCAGTGGGCGAGGCACATTGCTCGTAGAATCGATGGCCGTTGGGGCAGAAAGGTTCTTGAGTGGTGACCGCGGACCGGAAGACGCAGCGTTGGAAGGCCTCCAACAAGGTAGACCGACGACCTGGTTAAGATCGTGGGTAGAAATTGGATGAGGGCAGCGCAAGATCGATCGTTGTGGAGTACTTTAGGGGAGGCCTTTGTCCAGCAGTGGACGTCTATAGGCTGATATGATGATGATGATGAAGGAGCCTCAATGCCTTTTTAGCGCCCCGAAGTGTAACGAGCAGAAGAAACTCCTTTCCTATAATAAATTATGCAATTTATGCATAATCCCTTTAAAAGTCAGCTGACGAACAATTTTTCGCTTCAAAACTAACATAATTACACGTTAAAAGCGGATTAGAATCTTAACTTCCAAAATTATCATAAACCTCTTCCATATTAATGAGTCTCAAAATTTAATGGGCATAATTATGAAATATTCACGTGATTAACATTAGGTCTCTAAATTGACTTTTATTATGCTGCCATTAGGTTCATTTTCAGCCTCAAATACGAGTATACGTGTAACACAATTTATAACACTCTCAATTTCTTTTTAGAAGTTGTGAATTATCTACGCAGCTGTTTGCGATAGGAGATAGTTCACTTTGTTTGAAATACCGCTGGCGTTTGAGTAGCGCGGTTTTTTTCTTACTATTGTCTTCGCCTTTGTTCTGCCTACTGAGTCGGCGGTCCCGGGTTCGAAACCCGGCCGGGGCAAATATTTGTGCAAAATATTTGTTCTTGGGTCATGGATGTTATCTATATATGTATTTATATATTATGTATTTATGTATATCGTCGTCTAGTACCCATAGTACAAGCTTTGCTTAGTTTGGGACTAGGTCGATTTGTGTATGATTGTCCCTTAATATTTATTTATTTATATTATTTATTTGTTCTAGAATAATCATTGATTTTGTCAACAACACATTTACTGATCTTCGATATTGACTCGACTTATAGCAGACACACAAGCATAACATTTGGAACTCGATTAATGCTAAGCCTGATGATGTCATCCTGATCGATTTCGGGTACAGCGACTTCGTGAATCTGGAGTAAGTCATAATACGGTAGGACGACGACTTTTTGCGGTAAATATGGCAGCTTGTGGACATTGATTCATTAATTTATTAAACCTATTTGATTTATGTTCAAATACTTGAAAAAACATACATACAAATATTTGAAATGCTTTTCAGTTGTCTAATCAGTCCAACAAAAAAAAACTCAAGGGTCACTTTACAGACGTTTGATTTTCAAAAAAGTCGTGTGATTATTATTTTTATGTAAAATGTGACACGTGGAAAGCGTGGAAGTTAACCGACCGACGTTACCAAGCATCACCGTTAAGCAAAGAATCGACGTTAGTAAGCAAGAGTGGCTACAAACACGCGCCGAATTTCGATGGCGATTCTGATGCACGCTGATATAAAAAAAACAAGCAATGGGACTCAACGGTGAGCTTTATGAACTGCAGCTGCAAAATGCTACTTTAATAAAAAAGGTATCATAAGTGCAGATTATGGAGGCAGTGTGAAACAATGCACACAATAGCGAACTGGATTCGGCCTCAAAGAAGGGTTTTTAGTAGGTACCTAAGTATACGAAGGCTGATACGCGGATCGCGGCGTCTTGTCTCGTGCAGCGGTTATTCCTAAGTGCTCTGGCTGTTTTAAGCTACGTCCGGTGTCTTTGACCTTTATGCCGCGGTCACACTCTTGGCACGGATGCTCTGCGTTACATAAGTGTTGGCTTTAGACATTGGGTTCGATTCTCAAACTTTTTTGGCGACGGAACCTTTTTGAACGCCACATTTTTTATTTATTATCAAGGTCCGGAATTTTTCCTAGCAAAAATCAAACTGTGAGAGGGTTCGACCAAAGTGTTTTATCGACTATCGATAAATAGCTTTCACTTAACGAAACATCGTTAAAGCAATGAAATGAACTTTTGGATATATACAGTGGCGTTCAGCTAATTAGGGACATCATTATTTTATTCCATACAACTGCATATAAAATATAACTTTGGAAATTTGTTGAAAAATGTAAGATGCGGTTGAGAATTTTTATTATTAATAACATGAAGTATGGGTGTTTAAACGGGAGTATGGGTGTTTAAAAAAGGAAAAATAAAGTTTGTGTAAAAGTTGTACTTTAGAAACTAGACATGTTCAAATTAACATTTTTTACAACTCCATATTTTAATTTAAATTAGAAACGGAATATACATATGTCTATTTAAAAAATATAGGTTTTACAGAAATTTCATTTGTACTCTGCTGAAACTTGTTTAAACACGCGTCCACTATGTTAACTAGTATAAAATTCTAGATTTGTATTGAAAATATATTTTCTATGGAGAGGGGTCACCATTTCAGGAAAAATCTTAATAGCGTGATGCACGATCGTCATTTGTTTTGTATGGACGCGCGGCGCCATGCCTGTCTGGCGCCATCTGTTGATCATAATTTCCTATGTCCTCTGATCACGCCGAAACGGCTGGACAGATTTTAACCAATTTTGGTACAGGGATAGCTAGACATCCAAAGATGGTTATAGGATACCTTTTATCCGTCGTCAGTTAATAAAAAAAATACACGGACAAAGTTGCCGGCACGTCCTAGTTAATAATAAAATTGGTCAACCACATCTTACGTCGTTCATAGAATGTCTAAAGTCATATTTAATATACAGTTGTATGTAATAAAATAATGATGTCGCTAATTAGCTGAACGCCACTGTATATATCCAAAAGCATGATTTCATTACTTTAACGATGTTTCGTTAAGTGAAAATTATTTATCGATAGTCGATAAAACACTTTGGTCGAACCCTCTCAAAGTTTGACATTTGCTATGAAAAATTCCGGACCTTGTTTATTATATAAATACAAATCGCTAAAGCTCTTAGCATTTTAAACAGAAAAATACAAAGAGCGCTGGAAAAAGCGGAATCAGAAGAATTTTTTGCACGCTATCCATGTAGCGGTCCTATAGCTCAGTGGTGAGAGCACTGCTCCGGTTCAGCAGAGGTCGTGGGTTCGTTTGATTGCGTTAAATTTTGTCTTCTTATTTTATCCTTTTCAAAAGGGTTGGCGCAAATTCGACCGTCCCTTGTGGAAACGTTAAGTAAGTCTCTCGAGCATAAATAATATGTCAATGGTATTTCCCTTATCTGTTGCTATATTGCGATATGGTTACTAAATTTTTAAGATGACATTTATAAGTAGTTAAGGCAAAAGTCGAGTATTGCGCTCTTATTATTTGTAGACTCGTTATGTTGAATTTGAAAAAAAAAACTAAAAACCGTCTCGACAAAAACATTCTATACCTAAGTATATTTTATTGAAACTACTCACAAAATTTCATAACAATCAGTTCAAACATGCGGCCTGAAGGCGAGAACAGTTGAAACTGACATTCAGACATACAAAATAAATTTTACGTAAGGGCTACTCCGATGTTCGAAATTCGACAATCATATAGTGCTCTCCCTCTCGATCTCCTGTCAAAGTATATTTCGGTGAGCGGGAAGGCATGATACGGCGGTCGAATTTCGAGCATCGGAGTCAGATACGGTGGCCCTTCATTCTCTTCTCAATAGTATTTCTTACCTTCATAAGATACTTGTCATTGACATTATAGAGGGAGGTTTTTCGGTCTCACTTTGTGAGCCCTCCCACATACCACACTCAGCACACTTTGAGAACCACTGCGTTAGACAAACTCTTTTTGCATATCCGTGAACAATGATGGCACTGGTGACATAATAACGGAAGCTTAGGTTTTATGACGACTAATAATATTCGTGGACGGAATATAACGATTGTGTGGTTATAAATTAATATCAAGCTTCATTTTGAGGTCTGCTTTTTATGAGTTTAAACCACGCCACCATGTATAAATTTTCTGTTTAAGTTCAGTTGAGGTAATAGCGTCTATAAAGGCAAATGCGTCTTTTAACGGTATCATAGAAGCGAAGCATTTTAAAACCACTTATACCCTAAACTGCCTTAAGTTGGCAATATTAATATAGGAGAGAGCGATGGTGATTATAAAGTTCAAAGGACGCATTTGCCTCTATAATCGCAATTACCTCGGGTGACAAACGCAAGGGACCATTATATATTGTACTTATTCCTTTTTTAGGGTCCCGTACCCAAAGGGTAAAAACGGGACTCTATTACTGAGACTTCGCTGTCCGTCCGTCCGTCCGTCCGTCCGTCCGTCCGTCCGTCTGTCACCAGACTGTATCTCAAAAACGGTGATAGCTTGACAGTTGAAATTATCACATATGTTGTATTTCTATTGCCGCTATAACAACAAAAACTAAAAATTAAATTAAATAAAATATTTAAGGGGGGCTCCCATACAACAAACTTACAGATAATGATACGGAACCCGTCGTGCGCGAGTCCCACTCGCACTTGGTGCATTATTTACCATATGTATTAGCCGATGCACGATGGAGACTTAATATTAATCGAAAGTGCCTTTAAATCAGGCATACGATGGTAATTATTTAGTAAAAGTAAAAATATAAATTTGGGTAATTTTCGTTCACGTTTTTACCTTTTTTTATGGACAGTGGAAGTCTAGTTTTTATTAAGGCAATAATGCATCATGGTTACCAAGAAGCCTACTAAAAGGTTGTCTGGAAGGCTATTTTAGCAATAAGACCGCATGTTGTACCTCTGTTTATTATTTTACTGTATATATGTCATGTTTTGTAACTCTGTGTATTTGAGGTGTACAATAAAGATGATTTGTATTGTATTGTAAGACGCCTGTTTACTCTCTAAAAACATTGAGAAAAAACTTTGATTTCTAAGCATAGTGATAGTGAATTCATAATGATTTATTTTACATAAAAAAGAAGATGAAGCGTCTCACTTTTCACCTTCTGTAGAGCGTTTAAAATAATTAACAACTAATTAACACATCACGTGTATACTTATATTATTATGTTATAACTAGCGACCCGCCCCGGCTTTACACGGGTGCAGTGCTAATAAATTATGCATGTATTATACATATAAACCTTGCTCTTGAATCACTACCTATTAAAAAAACTCATCAAAATCCGTTGCGTAGTTTTAAAGACCTAAGCATACATAGGGACAGACTGACACCAGGAAGCGACTTTGTTTAACACTATGTAGTGACGTACTTGTGACTCCTCTGGTGTTGCAGGTGTCTATTGGCGACGGTAATCGCTTTCCATCAGGCGATCCGTTTGCTCGTTTGCCCCCTATGACATAAAGATTTATATATTTTTGTCCTGGTCTTCTTCTCCCTCTTCTTCCCTTAATTTTGCCCTCCAGCATTGCTAGCATAACTGTGACACGCGATTCTTTGTCGCGCGACTAATACTATTTGTCACTTTCTTTTCAATACCGTGCAAGCGTGACAGATGACGGTGAGTCGCGCGACAAGATAAGTTGCAGAAAGATATGTTAACATCATCTTAGTTTAATCAAGTGAAGGAGAAATTAGGTACCCTGTCATATCAAGAGACCAAGAAATTACCAAGGAATAGGGAAGAGTAGCGATTACTGCACCGAAAGAGCGTAGCTCTTAAATTATGAATGAATTATATCTTTAACGTCTAACTTATTAGTGAGAGGTAAGTCACATTGTGTATATTAGATTAGTGTGAACAGTAAGACTGACATACATCTTCCAGTATTCTCATGATTTTCACCTCAAGCCCGCTCTCGCCGGGGTCACCGGTTCAATCCAAGCCAAGGCACCGCACGAAAGTGTCATTTATAGACATAACTGCTTTTCACCCATTGTTGCTCTTACCTACATATCAAATCTATACTATTAATACAAATATGTTATCTATGGACAGGGGTCATGACCACAGGAAAAATTAATAGCGTGATGCAGGATCGTCTTATGTTTTGTATGGGGGTGCGGTGTCATGCCAGTCTGGCGCCATTTGTTGGACATAATTTCCTTCATCCTCACATCACGCTGAAACGGCTGGACAAATATTAACCTATTTTGGTACAGGGATAGCTGAACATCCAAAGATGGTTAAAGGATACTTTTGACACGACTACGGTAAAAAATTACGCTTACGAAGTTGCGGGCACATATTATAAATAAATAAAACATAAATAAATATCAGACAACCTCACACAAATCGATCTAGCTAGTCCCACAGTAATTATTATTATTATTAGGTATTTTTATGGCTTTTTTGGGTCTCGAAATGTAATTTTGTGATAATAACAGATTGATATCTCTATATATAAAAATATTTCAGCCGAAACTGAAGCTTTTAAACTGGAAACTATACCCTCTTTGCAATGTATGGGAATTTGATCGACTTGAATGACCTTAGGCTCAAGAAGGCTTGTGTTATGGGTACTAGACGACGATATACATACTTATATATAGACAAATATATACTTAATTATATAGGAACAACCATGCTGCCGTGCTACGGTAAAAGGCGACCTTTTAACATTTTGCCAAAATTGAGTTATTAATACCACCATAATGAGAAAAAAAAGCTGCGTCGACCTATTTTATCCGTTTTTCAATAAGAGGCTTCGTTTTCAAGTTACTAGTAAGTTAAAAGAACGCATATGTCCTTAACTTGACAATGTAACTAGCTTAAAAGGCGGTAATTTATCAATACCAGTCTAAAAAAACGAACAGTCGCCTTTTTTAGACGATTTCTAAGATAAAAACACGTATAACACATTTTACTGCCTTTAAATTAAATATCTACTTCGAAAAAGATACGGCTCATCAAAACCTATAACACCGTATCCTTTATTTTTAGTCTAAAATACCGAATCTATCCTTTTTACGTGCTTTAAGATTAAAAACCGAACAATTTTATTGCAACATATTATAAATCTAAAAAAGCGTGTTTAGGATATTCGTACTTCATATGTAGTATTTCAACCGTGGTTATAGAAAAATATTGCTGAAATAGCCGTAAGTACTGCGTGCTAGTGTAAAAACCCGTATATGCCCCAACGTCCGACATACGGTACTTGGCTCGTAACTCGTACACGAAGCCCACAGCGAGCGCGCCGGCGCGGGGGCAAGTGTGCGCGGGAGGCACGGTTGCCGACGCCGGCAGCCAGCGCGCCAACATTCAGATTACAAGTAGAATAAGAAAAAATAAAATGATTGTCAGTTTTCTTTGTTTTTTGCATGTATTCAATACAGTTATTACCTTAAAACGTATAAATTATCAATTAGAGTAAAGTTAAGGCAGTAAAATTCCGCCACAAACAAGGTTGGACAAAAACAGATTCGGACTTTTAACTTAGTATTGGACAAGATTTTTTACCATACGTTTTTAATTAACTATACCTTCTAACTTGATGTAACTTCCATTTTTGATGTCATTTATACGCACAATAGTTAGTAAAGGTGGGCTATTTTATAGTTTTATTGTTTTTTATGGGTAACAATGCCTAATACAAGATTTGCGAAGATTACGCACACTTTCCCAAAACAAACCGTAATTTCGGTATTGTGCAGATCAAAATATATGTCTTTATTAATTTAAATTACAAAAGGTTTTCTAAAAATTAAAACTACTAAGCTGGGTTAGGTTAGTCTTGTGCTTCTGTTTTTTCTTTCCTTATATCTGCCGGACGGACATTCAACAGGTTTTAATATAAATACCTTTATTTTTATTCCTATCCTAGCTACGTATCCTTGCTGTAGCAATGCAAAATATTTTATAACTCATGGCTTTTATAACTTACAACTTATGGCTTTTTTCAATTTCGAGTGAAATTAATGGGTACATTATGATTTGTATTATATTTATATTGTTCCGCTTAGTTTTAATTTGACGTAACATCATTTCTATCTTCTGTTATTAAAATTACCTACTTTTCTGCATCTTGGTTGCAAATGTTCCCATTAATGTAGTAATAAGAGATGGCAAAATCCTTCGTTATAACACATTACAATTTATATCCGCGTCACGTCATAGCGTCCGGCAAGTAAAACTACATAAAACACGATTGACTAAAATACATAAACAAATGAGGGTCCTTTAAGTTACTTAGCTGTACGTTACTGTACGAGTTTTACTATTTATTTTATAAAAGAAATTCACTATACATACAGCAAATCGTCCATAGTCACGTTATCAAAAATTAAGATTAAAAAATAAACAGTTTTATTGCTCTCTGCGACTAGTTCTTGCGAGAAAATGAACAATGTAAAAAAAAATATTATAATATTGTATCCTTTTTTTTTACTATACCATCTTCTCCACCTGATGAATATTTTGTAACAAAGAAATTATTTCTAGAATTGTCGTAAGTTTAAAAATTTCCTATTTAACCAAAGTAAATTTAAATAAATGGTTTCATTATCATTGCCACATATTATTAAATTTGGCCGACTAATCGCAACTCTTTAAATAAAATTAAGGCGAGAAGTGAAACTTGATGATATTGATTTTTATACCTAAATTTAATATTACTTCGTCGCATATTTGGAGAAAAGCGCTATGTCTATATACATACCTCATACTCATCCACAATATGACTTTTCAAGCTTCTGCACTCTGCAGTAATATACTATAACTGAACACAAAGATGCTAGTACAATAGTGACAATTATTGAGACGCTAAGTACTTCGTTTTGTTACCTCTTCTCCCATGGTTACTAACTTATAATACCGTATACGGCATATTTTTGGTAACGATACGTCATTTTATTTTAGCACACGGATCAGTTTTATTGACAAAATAAAAATTATGACTAATTTACCTAACTTAAAAACCGTATTAGCACGATGTGGTCTTATACTTTGACTGTTGATACGTCATTACACCTTAACGCAAAGTTATAAGACCGTATACACCATATTCGGCATTTAAGCTTAGCTTATCATATTTTTAACAGAAAATACTAAATTAAAAAACCGTATAGTGCGTTTATACCGCCTTTTAGTTAGTTTTATATTTTACTTTATATTTTTACTGCTAAGCTAAAAATGATTTTTGGTTCTGTAAAAAAAACTAATTCACTTAAAAAAGTGATAATACCATAAAAATAAGTCCCAATACGCTGCTATGAAACGCAGAAAAAAATAGTCGAATATGTTGCACCAATTTCTAGAAATTGAATTTTGAATTTTATTTGACGTTTTTTGCGATTATCTCGAAAGTGACTTTTGTCAAAAGGTCGCCTTTTACCGTAGCACGGCAGCATGACCCAAGCACAAATATTCGAGTTGATCACACAAATATTTGCCCTGGCCGGGATTCGAACCCGGGACCGCCGCTCAGTAGGCAGCTAATTAAGCAATATTAAGCATAAAATATTAAGCAATATTAAGGCTTTACTGGGGTTCGTGGAGGAGTTGGGGTGGTTGGAGTAGCGTTAATCCCTTTTCACGCAAAATAATACAAAAAATGCCCAGCGCAACTAACTACTTAAAGACGTGTAAAGTGTTGTTGTATAAACAAGGGGTTTATACCAATTTATGAAACATATTGTAATATCTTATTTTTTTTTTATGTGAGTACACACCACAATTTTTATACTAAACCATTGATACAAAGATCAAAGCTTAAAGAAAAATTGAAATGCGTTACCTGGTGTAAATCGTTTCAAAAAAACAATGCAAAGATCGACACACAAATCATAAAGATAAATTCGATAGGTTGCTTGGGAGTAAGGGTGGCGGAACGGTTAACGCGCTGGACGGGCAATCCAGAGGTGCTGGGTTCGATTCTCGGTCTCTCTCAAGCTTTGATCTTTGTATGTATTAAGGGGTTTTATTATTTTCTCTTCCACTAAAGTAGTTTTAGGTACTTATCCTCCAAATGATTTTTGGTGCATAATAACGTTAATTGGTTCAACTGGGCCCTTCCTTCACAGTCTGATAACGATTTAACCAAGTTTCGAGTAGAATATCTAATTGCGTTAATTATACTAAACTTCATACTTTGATCAGATGCTTGGCAACTGGAAGCACCACTATTTTTTATTTCGGTGCATTTGAATACTGATTGATAGCGCAAGTAATTATGAGGCAGATAGTAATAGTCTTTATTTGCTACTAGCTGTGCCCCGCGGTGTTACCCGCTCATCCCACGGGAACACTAAATTTATTCTGGATGAAAAGTATCCTATGTCCTTTCCCGGGTCTCAAACTATCTCCATACCAAATTTCATCTAAGTCGGTTCAGCGGTTTAAGCATGAAGAGGTAACAGACAGACAGACAGACACACTTTCGCATTTATAATATTATAGTATGGATTAAATAATGTTAACTATTATTTTTACTGTTTTTTCTGCATTAATGCAAGCAAAAGTGATTGAACTGACGTATGACAACCAGTGACGTCCACTTCAACGAATTTCGCTCGCATTTTATGAACCCTGGTATAATAAACCAGATCATCTGATTAGCATTGGAATCACTGTCTAATGGGTTAGTCTGTCTTTCTTTCCTATCATCATCATATCAGCCTATAGACGTTCACTGCTAGACAAAGGCCTCCCCAAAGTTCCCCACAATGATCGGTCGTGCGCCGTCCTCATCCAGTTGTGTTTAGATTCTAACCAGGTCGTTGGCCTTTCCTATACGTACTTATTTTTTAGTTCAAAGGTTAAAAGTGAGCCCTTGAGAGATGAGTGCTTCGCCCTCAGTGTTTACACACATGCTCTCAAGTACAATGTGGTATGTTCTAGAACTTTGACATTGGTACAGTGAGCATCAAAAATAGCTGCCAACTTTAGTATGCAATTTGACATAAAGTAGTAAAATTGACAGCTTTTGATGCTAACCATACAAAAATCATCAGAATCAGAAATGAGGAAATCCGTAGACGAACTTAAGTGACCGATATAGCTCACCGGATTAGCAAGTTGAAGTGGCAATGGGCAGGCCACATAGCACGCAGAGCAGATGGCCGATGGGGCCGAAAAGTGCTCGAGTGGAGACCTCGGACCAGCAAGCGCAGCGTGGGACGTCCACCTACAAGATGGACAGATGACCTTATAAAGGTCGCCGGAAGGCGCTGGATGCAGGTCGCTTCCAACCAGTATATATGGAAGTCCAAAGGGGAGGTCTATGTTCAGCAGTGGACGTCCTATGGCTGAGATGATGATGATGATGATGATACAAAAATACCAGTTCCAGTACTCCTCTTTCCTTGTAAAGCTCGCGCGAAACGCGAGGCGAAGTGAAAGTGATCACACGCTCGCGCGGTGAAAAAATTCAAGTTCGGCGCTTGAGTAGCACCTGTGTGGCGGGACATACGGACGGGCAGGATGGCGAGCAAGTTGGCGGATTTGTTGGCGTTTTTATGTGAAATAGGAAAGTATTTATATTTTATACCTCCATCTTACCTGATGTAAAACAATGAATGAATTTTAATGCTGGTTATTTACTTTCGGCTTGCAGATATATTTTTTGTGACTGGGGAATGGAGTCGCTATCGGATGTGACGCTAATTTGACTGAGCTTTGCGATATCTACAAGTATCTTGGTTTTAGCGAAGTATTTTATGGGCAATTTGCTGTTTTATTATTTATTATGGTAAAATTATGTCTAATGCTTGCTCTTGTCATTTGTACTATAGCCACCATTTTGAATTCTACAGTTATCAAACAGAATATTCATTGCAATAGAAAAAAAATATAAATGTTATTATGCTGAATAACGCATATTGCTAACGTAGCAATATAGAGGAGATTACCTTGTAAAGCTCGCGCAAAAAGCGAGGTGAAGTGAAAGTGATCACACGCTCGCGTGTGTTCGCGCTCTCCTGAAAAAAATCAAGTTCGGCGCTTGAGTAGCACCTGTGTGGCGGGACATACGGACGGGCAGGATGGCGAGCAAGTTGGCGGATTTGTTGGCGTTTTTATGTGAAATAGGAAGGTATTTAAACCTCCATCTTACCTGATGTAAAACAATGAATGAATTTTAATGCTGGTTATTTACTTTCGGCTTGCAGATATATTTTTTGTGACTGGGGAATTGAGTCGCTATCGGATGTGACGCTAAGTTGACTGTGCTTTGCGATATCTACAAGTATCTTGGTTTTAGCGTAGTATTTTATGGGAAATTGGCTATTTTATTATTAATTATGGTAAAATTATGTCTAATGCTTGCTCTTGTCATTTGTACTATAGCCACCATTTTGAATTCTACAGTTATCAAACAGGATATTCATTGCAATTAGAAATGAAATATAAATGTTATTATGCTGAATAACGCATATTGCTAAAGTAGAAATATAGAGGAGATTACTTTGTAAAGATCACGTGAAACGCGAGGCGAAGTGAAAGTGATCACACGCTCGCGCAGTGAAAAAATTCAAGTTCGGCGCTTGTGTAGCACCTGTGTGGCGGGACATACGGACGGACAGGATGGCGAGCAAGTTGACTGATTTGTTGGCGGTTTTTTTAAGTGAAATAGGAACGCATTTAAGCCTCCATCTTGTCTAATGTAAAGTGACGAATGAATGAATTTTAATGCCTGGCCTATTTACTTTCAGCTTGAAGTGACGTGAAGTTGAAAAATCTGTGCTAATCGAGTTGTATTGAGTGACATTCTAACGAGTTGACATTTTGCAGGGAGACACTAAAATATCAGTAGGTATTATCGCACTGAAGTCACGCGTCACACTATTAGGGCAGCCGAAGGATAAAGCATAGGATCAATAAAATTGTCGTCTTAAAAGAAAATATTCATCACTGCCGGACACAGATCTTTTGTACCACAAAGCGATTTGCTTCAAAATTCACGAAAGGTGGAAGTACCTACTTATGTCGGTATGTTCAACCATTTGTAATCCGGATAATTTAGCACCAAAAGAGAAAATGTGTTGGCATTTTCATGATACCATAGGCTTTATAACATAATATAAATAGCAATCACATCCAAGTTATCGATATCAAGTCAGGATATCGAATATCTGCCTAAATAACCACGAAAACACATATAAATTAGCATATGAGTTTGTCTATCATAGGAAGCGGTGGTAGCCTAGTGGTT
Source organism: Apotomis capreana (assembly GCA_947623375.1). Classification (NCBI taxonomy): domain Eukaryota; kingdom Metazoa; phylum Arthropoda; class Insecta; order Lepidoptera; family Tortricidae; genus Apotomis; species Apotomis capreana. The sequence continues at coordinate 13,713,322 of OX392519.1, forward strand.
AGGGATGCGACTTTCAATCCGGAGGTCGCGGGTTCGAACCCGGCCCGTACCAATGAGTTTTTCGGAACTTATGTACGGAATGTCATTTGATATTTACCACTCGCTTTTCGGTGAAGGAAAACATCGTGAGGAAACCACCTTAAGCCCAATATGGCCTAGTATCCCCTCTGGGTTGGAAGGTCAGATGGCAGTCGCTTGCGTAAAAACTAAAGCGTGCTGGCGTACGCCACATCTTGGGATTTAGGTAGCCGACCCCGATTGAGAATTCATTCTCAAAAAAAAAATGGGACAAAGGCTAGGAGGATGATGATGAGTTTGTCTATCATCGATTCATCGTGTATATAAACTACAGTCGAGAGGCTTGCTCAACTTGGTCACAACGTTTCCCGTCCGTGAGCGAGAAGTCAAAAACTATAAGCGATTTAACCCTTAACTACCTACGTCCGATTTCTATAGCACAACCACCTACGAGAGGTCTTGGAGACCTCTACTTGAAATGGGTCTAAAATATTTTTAAGTATTTATGTTAGAGGTACATTTATTTAATATTTACCGTTTTAACGGTTTTAGGCATTTATTAACAAATATCGATACAACATTAATCAACAATATGTTCTTTAAACTTAACATAATAACATTCCCTTGTGTTTTTACATTTATGTATTATTTGTGTATTATATATTTTATTCTTGATAAATCTTAAAGTACAATAATCAGTCAAGCTAATCAGCTAGCCGTTCTTCTATAGCCGTTTCTTGCGGCAGCCAATACACAGTTTATTCGAGCATTGAATGCAGATTGGTTTCTTGCATTCATTACAATATGTACTGCGTCTTCCGCTGCTTTTTGGAGTCACAAGTTGAGCAACATTCTCGAACTTGCAATCGTTCTTCAGCATTGCCTGGGACCCGTCTGTCCTGATAAGTCTGTATCGTTGTTGAGGATATAGTTGATATTGATTAATAGGTCCCGTAAAAAACTGATGCCAGATATCCAGTGGAGTCGAACATGACATCCATCTGAAGACCCTGGTCATTCTAAGTAAGTATTCTAATTCGCTACCTTCATCATCCAGCAAGTCATCTTCACCGGAGGGCACTTCTCGTAACCATCTTTCGATCGCTGCGTCATTAGGAAGCATTTTTAACCATAACTAAACATGAAATGCGTTCAAGTATTGAAAATTACAACCTCATAAAAATAAACGCAACCACCTAGGTAAGGTCTCAGAGACCAGCAAGATGTAATACGTAACCACCTAGGCAAGGTCGCTGAGACCACTGACGACAGTTTTTTACTCACCAAATTCACAGAGGCACACGGCCGAACGCGTCGAACGCATGGCTGGCACTGAGGGAAAGGTACAAGGTCACAGAGGTCCGTCCCATGAACATGCGATGAGTTATTCAAATTTAATAAAAACTGCATATTTTTTTATAAATCGCATTCATAACCCGTTCAAAACTGCTGTAAAGAATGTTACAATACGACATGCGATTCGCGACTTTTGTCACGCGACATTATTTTGCCCGTCACTCTCTCACACTACAGCGAAGAAAGAGATAGGTAATATTTCTCGCGCTAGAAAGTCGCGTTTCACAGTTGTGCTTGAGTTGTGTACCCACGTATCTCGCATCTACTAGTAACAGCAAGTTTTGTTCGCCAAGCAGCTCGGCCAACATGCTCGCAATGTTTTCCGTCCGTGTGTCCGGCACCTACTTGTACTAACAAGTTTTTTCACCCGCCGATGGCCGCCGACGTGAATTTCGGACTATTATGTTCACGATTTATGATATAACCGATTTTGATCATGTACCAATAAATTTCAAAACGTTTGATAGTACCGACTGCTCGTGAATACCACATTTTTGTTGTCCTTAGTAGCCCCATTGGTTTATTTCACTTCTAACCCTTGTTTAGTCGTGCGATGTTGTTGAAAAAAAAAACGGTGTCCCGTGTTTCATTTAAAACTTGAAATCCCGAGATTTTTGTATGGGGAACCCCAGGATTGACCATACTAAACAGTCTCAGGATTAAAGTGTATTCATATTTTAATTAAACAAATACATATTAAGGGATTACGTTTCTTTCGCATTTAGTGTGCGGGACCTTTAAAAAACTCTTTGAGATTAATATTTTCTATTTCGATGGGCTCAAAATTTAAAATTCCGAAACATTTCTTAAAACGGAATGATTTTTTTTAGTGTCAGTCGAACCCTTTTTTTATGTTTTTTTTTCGAATTTGCCTTTTTACTATTTATTACATATATTATAATTAGTACTTCCAAAACTAAGTGAACAAGCAGATTATAACATTTAAACTTTACAAAATGGCAATCAAACTGTGACTGAATATAATGGGTCGGAAATGTTCAATCGAGAAAACAGTAGGTGTCGGCCTCTTGCGAAATGGACTGACGACCTGGTTAAGGTCGCCGGAAGCAGGATACAGAAAGCGTGTGACCGTTTGTCGGTTTCTGTGGATTTTCGATTATGTTGATTTCATATTTGACGATTATAATGCGAAAAGAAGATTGTATAATGGTCCTGAGACGTAATTAATAGCAAAGTGCAAATTTTATTTACATTATTATATAATGTTGCTAAAACTTTCGAGAAAATTTAATCATAGTATTCATTTAAGGGTACCGGTCTCTGATGAACAGCTTCGTATGAGTTTGAAACAAGTTCACGTAAGTGTAACCTCTTAAGAGGCCTTATTCCTTTTTAATATTTATATTAAAAAGATATTATTGATGTTACTACCTAGAACAGGGTTAGATATTTAAATTTATTTGTATATATATATTTGAACCTACAGTAGGATTTTAACCAATTTTGGTACTGGAAAAGCTATATCCAAAGATGGTTATTGGATTTACTTTTTACCCGACTGCTGTAAAGACAGACCGGCCAAGTGCGGATCGGACTCGCGCACCGAGGGTACAGACACTTCCCATCTTTGGCCAGGTTAAGTTGAGTTTGCACCTGGTATGATGGTACCGCATACAAATGAGGTGCAAAGTTAATATAATAATAATAATATATGCAACCGATCAGGTTAAATGCATGGCTATTTTGAATAAAAATAAAATAAGCACGTTTGTTGTATGGGAGCCCTCTTGAAAATTTTGTTTTTTTTTTGTTTTGTAGTATTTGTTATTAAAACGGCAACAGTGCATAATCTGTGAAAATTTCAAACGCCTAGCTATCACGGTTCATAAGATACGGCCTAGTGACAGACGGACAGACATACGGACCGACAGACAGACAGACAGACAGACAGACGGCCGGACAACGGAGTCTTAGTAATAGGGTCCCGTTTTTTACCCTATGGGTACGGAACCCTAAAAAAGGTGCGGGCACTAAGAGAAGAGACGACATAATTACGATCGTACCACGCTTATAAGGGACTTAGGGAATCACTTTTGCCACCGGAACCTAAACCGGATCTCATATATTGTTCAATTCAAGTAGGTGGTTGTACCTAGCTGCGATAACCACAGACTTTGAAGCCTACTAACAAAATAGCGTAAGTCTCTTCGTGTTAATAAAAATGTAAGACTTTTTAATCATGGAACTAACATGAAAATCAAGTGTAAGAAACTTCTAACAATTCGATACAAGTCACATTGAATTATAATCTACGAGTATATTGTCAATCGGATGAATAGGTAGAAAAGTGTGCCATGAACATTGAGGTATTATTTATAATAGAGCCACAGACCCGAACAAAAATTACAAAATAAGTGGCATCGTTGTCATGTTCAAGTAGATGCCAATAACGCTTATTTATAATTTACAACAACATAATTACTTCGTACAAAAGAACTCATTGCTCAAACGTTTAAGTGTCAAAGTGGCTTACGTACTTATGACCACAAATACTTTTCGTGTAAATTAACTTTTTTAGCGTATTCTGACTCATGTCTCTTGTCAAACTTGGAACATGGCACGAATGGAGCAGATTTTAATATTTTTACACATTAAAAATATGTTCATTGTTATTTTATTAAGGTATTAAAATATATGTTTTGTTTGAACTAAATAAACTCGTAAATTGTTAATAACAAATTTAGTTACGTTTTTATTTAACAACTGCATAAAAAGTTTCCGACAGAAGGGATCAGTAATAATGACATTATTTCTCCTTGTTCCAGTATGTGAAATGATAGTAAGACAAGTGCAAAATATTAACATTATTAACCCTTTAAAGTTTGATCTTATTTCTCGTTGGCGTGGTATGCACGGCAGCAGACGTCGCCGTCGCCTTTGTGTTCTTGGCGTTCAAAGGTTTAAACTGTCTAGACTCTGTGACAAAATAAAACAATAGCAACAGAGCAATTTTTTTAGTAATTTATGAATGTCAGCATTTTACGCTTCTGTTGATTAACATAAAAAAACAAAATATATGATTATGCCGAACACACGAGAGACGAATTATTTGGCTTCCATTATTCTTCGCGTTTGTCTCTTGCTAAATGTGATCTCCATTTTTACGTTGTTGAGTATCGCATGGGAAACTTGAATAAAAAAAAAAAACGGCCAAGTGCGAGTCGGACTCGCGCACCAAGGGTTCCGTACAAACCCTTTCCATCCCTAAGTGGTTAAGTTAAGTTTGCACCTGGTATGTATAGCGCCCCATATAAATTAGGTGCAAAGTTAGGTATTAAAAAAACTACTTACTAGATCTCGTTCAAAACAATTTTCGTTGGTAGTTTTTATAGTAATGTACATCATATGTTTTTTTTAGATTTTTCATTTTCTTATTTTAGAAGTTAGAGGGGGGGGGACCAACTTTTTTCCACTTTGGAAGCGTCTGTCACGCAAACTATTCGGTTTAGAAAAAAAATATTTTAGAAACCTCGATATCATTTTTGAAGACCTATCCATAGATACCCCACACGTATGTGTTTGATGAAAAAAAAAATTTTGAGTTTCAGTTCTAAGTATGGGGAGCCCCCAATATTTATTATATTTTTTTTATTTTTGCATCAAAATCTTAATGCAGCTCACAGAATACATCTACCTACCAAGTTTCAACAGTATAGCTCTTATAGTTTCGGAAAAAAATGGCTGTGACATACGGACGGACAGACAGACGGACAGACGGACAGACGGACAGACGGACAGACAGACATGACGAATCTATAAGGGTTCCGTTTTTTGCCATTTGGCTACGGAACCCTTAAAACAGGGTAATTATTTATTGCACTCCTTTATTTATTAATAAAATATAAAACTATAGCGACTCCTTAGATTGTTGTTCTGTGATGAGGTGCATTTTCTAGTGACAAAGTTAATATTTCTAATACAAAATATGCTATGATTTTACATAGGATTCGTTAATTAATCAATAGAACTTAAGTAAAAAATAATATTCCGTCCGGTTCCTTTAGTTTATAGTTGTTATTTCTGTAATTTTTCACTGAAAATTAAGTCACTTTTGAGAACCGTCACGTGTCATGGTCTAAACGAGACTGATTGCCCAACTAATGCGATTTGTGATTTTGCATTAGTTGGGAGGGTGCCATTTTTCCGTCTGATTGTGTGTCCATGTAATTATCGGGGGGCACGGCAGTGCCCCCGCCAAGTCGAGCGCGAAGCAAACACTGCCGTACCATCCTTTACTGGAACCATTTCGCCGCATTTTCAGGCCCCTATTTGAGCACCTCTGGATAAGACCAGAACGCAGAAATTTTCGTCATCCAGTAAGCTATAATCACATACTTAAAATCCAAAATTTCAAGTCTGTAGGTCATTTAGTTCCGAAGTTAAGCGAAAGCAAAGTTTCGCATTTACGACACTCACTCACTCATGATCATCAGTAAAGAAGTAGTACTTCCCATAAATTCAGAGAGCTGAAATTTGGTACAGAGTTAGGGTTTAATGGCCACATAAAGCGAAAACTATAAAAATTGGCCAAGTGCGAGTCCGACTCGCGCATGAAGGGTTCCGTACCATAAAACAAGTTTGTTGTATGGGAGCCCTAAAATGTTTATTTTATTTCATTTTTAGTATTTGTTGTTATAGCGGCAATAGAAATAGATCATCTGTGAAAATTTCAACTGTCTAGCTATCACCGTTCTTGATATACAGCCTGGTGACAGACGGACGGACGGACGGACAGACGGACGGACGGACGGACGGACAGCGAAGTCTCAGTAATAGGGTCTCGTTTTTACCCTTTGGATAGAACCCTAAAAACTAGGATAATCGAAGATCTGGAGTACTCTGATTAGAAAACACAAGAGCCCAACCAAACTATTAGAGATCGACGTGAGATCGACATACCGCCTTTACAAAAAAATATTCAACTTGTGTTCGGTTGGCCGCCGTCGCGACTGATCGTCTCTCCTGATGATGGATCGCGTACCGATTCGAAACATGTCGAGCGTTATTCGATTTCTACGACGTGAGTAAACCCGTTTAAGTGTTTTAATATTCAACTTGGTGGGCCGCTTCATTTGATGTCAAAAATCCAAGGTCTGAAGTATTTTGACGACGCGTTTGGCTCGGTTTGTAAACACCTGCCTACTGAGCCGGCGGTGCCGGGTTCGAGTCCCGGCCAGGGCAAATATTTGTGTGATGAACTCGAATATTTGTGCTTGGGTCATGGTTGTTCTATGTATTTAAGTATATATTTATCTATATAAGTATGTATATCGTCGTCTAGTACCCATAACACAAGCCTTCTAGAGCTTAATTTGGGACTAGATCGATTTGTGTGAGGTTGTCCGATATTTATTTATTTATTATTTATTTGATGAAGAACCCTCAGCTGGTCTCAGCTGTATTAGAGATATGGTAATGCCCCCTTCTACTATTGGTACATAAAAAAAAAAACCAGTCAAGTGCGAGTTGGACTCGCGCACCGAGGGTTCCGTACAAACACTTTTCCTCCTTAAGTGGTTAAGTTAAGTTTGCACCTGGTATGTATAGCGCCCCATACAAATGAGATGCATAGTTAACGCAACCAATCCCGTTTGTTGTATGGGAGCCCCCCTTAAATATTTATTTTATTTTTAGTATTTGTTGTTAAAGCGGCAATAGAAATACATTATCTGTGAAAATTTCAACTGTCTAGCTATCACCGTTCTTGAGATACAGCCTGGTGACAGACGGACGGACGGACGGACGGACAGCGAAGTCTCAGTAATAGGGTCCCGTTTTTACCCTTTGGGTACGGAACCCTAAAAATCGACTGTCATTGCAAAAATCCAGCGTAGTGGGATACATCTAATTTAATCTAGCCTATAGCGTCCCACAGCTGGGCGGGTTACGTATTAAAATCCCGAAAGTTCATAATACCTACAGTTGAAATACCGATGGTCAAAATACCGAAAGTTCAAAAAGCCGATATTCGATAAACCGAAGCTCAAATTACCTATTTTCAGAAAATCGAAAGTTGAAAATGTCGAAATTTCATAATCCCGAAATTTTTAAAATCTCTAAATTTTATAATCCCGAAAGTCAATGAGCACTTTAAAAGTGTCAGGACACTAAACTAATCTGACTTTTCCGTGGAACCGATCTGCTCCGGTGCTGCGGGATGTTCAGCCCCTCCGCCCTAGCGTAAGAAAGTGCGGCACCTACGCTCGCCTCCGCAGCTTCGGCTTTTTGGTCACCTTCGGCGACCAGCCTCAGCCGCTGCGCCTCGCTTGATGCCCGCACTTTCTTACGGCGGCCGGGGGCTGCCCTCCCTCCGCGCCTCCGGGCTTTTATATACACTAGGGTTAGGACAGACAAGACCACGTGGAATCGGGGTTGACAGCTTCGGTTCTGTGGCAAGTCGATTAAGAAAAGGAAAGAGTCCGGGAAAGTGGGAAATTAAGTATGACACTAAATATTCGATATTATAAAATATTCTGTCATGGACTGCCAACCGAACCGAACTTGTCTGGAACCGAAGCTGTCAACGCTCGCCTCCGCAGCTTCGGCTTTTTAGTCACCTTGGGCGACTAGCCTCAGCCGCTGCGACTCGCTTGATGCCCGCACTTTCTTACGCTAGGGCCACAGTATAATAAAGAGTACTAACGTACTAGGGCGGAGGGGCTGCACATCCCACAGCGCCGGAGCAGATCGGTTCCACAGAAGAGTTCACTTATAAATAGTAAGTATAGTAGTAGGCAAGTAGGTTACGTAATTTAGGTTAATATTCTTTGTATAAAATAAACATTAGAATCTGTAAGACTACAGAAATACGAGATAATTCTCGAGAGTTTAAATAATATTCTGGATTACAACCTTCAGGCAGGATCATAGTCTTCGGGATTATAATTTTCGGGATGACAGTCTTCGGGATTACATTCTTCGGGTTTACAGTATTCGGGATTATAATATTCGGTATTTCATCCTTTCGATCAAACGTTCTTTCGGGATTTTAAACTTTCGGTCAAATAAACATTCGTCATTTTAATTTTCGGCCTTCCGTCCATATAGGTCTTATGATATTCGGTATTTTGAACTTCGGCATTGTAATACGTACCCGCTGGGCGAATGCCTCCCCTTCTGCTTTTAATACGCATATAAATAAAATTAAAGGAAAACTCTGGACAAGACTAGACTGGATTTTATACTTATACTTACAAGTATACAAGAAGAAATAGTCGAACGATTAACTTTATTCTACTCGAACATTACACAAATTAAATAAACAAATTACACCAAAATATTAATTTCGCTCAAAATTTGGTCAAAATATAATGCATTGGACTAAGAGTGGCGGTGATACCCGCCGCACACGTCGCTAGATGGCGCTGACTGTATTTTAAAACGCGCCGTCGTTTGTTTTTCCGATAATCTTATATGGCGAAGTGGCAACCGGCCGCGTTACAGTCGTTTACGACATTCTTCTACTGCGCTTGGAAACGTTAGCTAGGGATTAGGAGGGATTATTTGCATTTCGTTGATTTCGCTTATTATTTCGTGAGGTTTGCTAAAGTGAATTAGCAGGTTGTTATAAAACAATATGCCCACGTTTCTACAAAAAGAAGTGAAATCCCACCAAAAACATTCTGTAAAAAACTAGCCAAGTCTCGATGGAGCTGCTTGTTTATCTCTAAAAAGTAATGAAATCTAGACAAAGTCATACCAAGTCTAAGGTTCCTTACTGCGATTTCTTTATTATTATAGTTAATGTTGTGTGACTTGGCCGTTGAAGGGTACACAAGGGTACAAAACCAGGTGCTCCATGACACCATTGCACCAATCTGTGGCCAGAACCGCTATAAGTCAATTTTGTTTACACGTAATGTTATATCTGTTGTAACTACCTATGTTTGTTAAGCGAGATAATAGCCCATACTGGTGTACCCTTCAACGGCCTAGTCACACAGCATTAACTATAATAATAAAGAAATCGCAGTAAGGAACCTTAGACTTGGTATGACTTTGTCTAGATTTCATTACTTTTTAGAGATAAACAAGCAGCTCCATCGAGACTTGGCTAGTTTTTTACAGAATGTTTTTGGTGGGATTACGTCAATGGCCATGAAGTTAGTAGGTAGTATGTTTGTTTCTAAGATTTTGGTATGAGTAAAAGAGATGGATTGTATATTGATAGGTATGTGTTTGTAGTCATTTATGAAGCTCAGTAAATTTCCAATTAACCCATTATAATCTGTCAGGAAATCGTTAGTTTTTAAAAGCTCATGTATTACATCCCTTTTAGTTAGATTTGTTCTTTGACATAAAATAAAAGTGATCTGGAAAATTAATGAATATATTGTATCATTGAAACTACTAAACACACATTCAAATATACGCGGGACCAAATAAACTAACACTAACTTTAGGACAAAAACTAAGAAGAAGACGTGTTTGACTACCGTAAGGTCGGGTTACTTTAGCCCTGGAGGTAACATTGTCTACCCATTCTAGTCCAATAAATAATTTAGAAAACCATTATAAAAACAGTGCCAGCAATCACTCAAGAGTGGATTCGTCATAAGACGTAGTTTAACAGAATTTACTTATTAAATAAAATTGGTTTTAATGGGTGGGCAATGATACCTCCCAGGGCTAAAATAACCCGGCCTTACGGTACTGATTTTGATGACGCCACATGTCAGCACCGTCATAAAAACTTCATTCTAACATATCGTTTTTGGCGTTTCATAAAGAATAGCTGATTTGAGCTGTTATCAAATACCGTATTGGTGTCATGTGAAAGAGTAGCTGACAAATGATTGTACACCTCGACTTCGCTATTTAAAAAAATACCGGTCAAGTGTGAGTTGGACTCGCACACCGAGGGTTCCTTACAAACACTTTCCATCCTTAAGTGGTTAAGCTAAGTTTGCATCTGGTATGTATAGCGCTCCATACAAATGAGGTGCAAAGTCAACGCAATCAATCCTGTTTGTTGTATGGGAGCCCCCTTAAATATTTATTTTATTTTATTTTTAGTATTTGTTGTTATAGCGGCAATAGAAATACATCATCTGTGAAAATTTCAATTGTCTAGCTATCACCGTTCTTGAGATACAGCCTGGTGACAAACGGACGGACGGACGGACGGACGGACAGCGAAGTCTCAGTAATAGGGTCCCGTTTTTACCCTTTGGGTACGGAACCCTAAAAGAAAACAGGGTAAACGAATTTAACGCAGTGATCACATTCGTGATCTCATCTTACCTAACGTTATTTGATTCTGCCGAAATTTCTACCTCGCTCCATACCGAAATGTTCCTTATATTGAGTTACCGACTTGGTTGTTTATGAGTTGAATTAAGCCGGATGTTCTGTAAAAAGCACAAAGCATATACACATCCGTCACCCGGCTTTTTATTTATTTGATCGTTGCGGATCTTGTCTCGGAGAGATTCGGAGCATCGCTCTCCTCAGCTCGTTGGGCTACCATGGACCAGGAGACCAGGTTTTATTCACAAGTTATAGGAGGTAAATCTTAGATTATTAACAGGCATAATCATAGGACATAATAGCCTTAACATTATGAGTATCTATCCTGCTCACACTGTGGCCAGGAGGAGACAAGTAAGCATGTTATAGCAGAGTGTTGTATGTATGCGGCAGCTTCAGAAAAGATAAACTATGAGAGGAAGAGATGAAAGACCTTAAAGATATCCTTTCTTTCTGCTGGAGGATAAGAGGATTCGCAGAAAAGGGTTTATGGGAGTGCCGCCGGAACAGTAACCGTTGGCTCCAATTGGAAAAAGGAGTGCGGACAATTTGTTTTTTGAGGATGTCAATCGATTCTATTTCGAATCGATTCAGAAATAACCGTCAAAGTTCAACATTCCTGCAGAGGACCAAAAACGCTCCATACAAAAGGCCTACCTATATGACGTCATTTGGTACCAGTATTTGTATGGAAAAAATAAGTAACTTGCCATTTTCACCGTGAAAATTTGCGTTGAAGTTCATGGTTCTCATATAATTATTGTTTTGTTAAATTATGAGGATTCTAAAAACAATTTCAAAAATTATTTTGGATTAAAAAAATTATAAAATTTTTAAGTCACATAGTTGAAAAAAAATAAAATGTTTTTATTTTTTTTCTTTGTATCATGCCATATTGAGCTAATTTTATTTATACGAGTATAACTACACTATGTTGTATAATTCAACATCATTCGCATCACTATTGGGCTGAATGAACGCAACCAAGCGATCGACAGCCCCCCTGTTTCCGGCCGGGCGGCCCAACACCAAATCATCTGTTTCCTCGTAAATCATCTGTTTCGTCGTAAATCATCTGTTTCTTCGTAAATCATCTGTTTCTTCGTAAATCATCTGCTTCTTCGTAAATCATCTGTTTCTTCGTAAATCATCTGTTTCTTCGTAAATCATCTGTTTCTTCGTAAATCATCTGTTTCTACGTAAATCATCTGTTTCTTTGGAAATCTTCCTCGGCTTGCGTTTACGGATCATGGGACTTAATTTTTTAGGGTTCCGTAATCAACTAGGAACCATTATAGTTTCGCCATGTCCGTCTGTCCGTCTGTCCGTCCGCGGCTTAGCTCCGTGATCATAAGTGATAGAAAGCTGAAATTTGGTATGAGTATGTGTATGTATCACGCCGACAAAACGGTAAAATAAAAACTAAAAAATAATTTTTTTTTCGGGTACCTCCCATACACCACTTATTATTATTATCACTTTTATTTTATAGTGGGGAGAATTTTGTTTTCGTTCCAACACTAGCGTGTGCAGTCTCGTTAAATAGGTCTTTTAAAAATAATAGGGGTCTTCAAACATCCTTTTTTGATAAAGTCAGCAGTTTTGTAAATATTCACTTGGGAAGTCCAAAATATAGTGCCCCCCCCCCCCCTCTAAATTCTCAACCACGAGTCAAAAAATTATGGAAAAATTCATGAAAATGAGGCCTTATTAGTACTTTCAATGAAAACTATATTGAATAAAATCCATCGAGCCGTTTTTGAGTAATCGCAAAATTTCATAATTTTCTTTAAAATGACGTAAGTTGCGCGCGGTCTTCTTATACTTCGAACGTTACACATATTAGTTAAGTGCCATACTGCCTTAAAACATTTCGCTTAATCTGGCGCCTATAATCGATAACTTCCAGAAGGTAATAAGTAATTACAGTTACTTTTGCGTTTACGACCTTTTTATAGGGCCTGAAATCTTTCTCGTAATTTTAATTTTATTTTATTGTCTATTGTAAAGGATGGGCAACTACAGAACCCTACACTGAGCGTTGCCCGACATGCTCTTGGTCGGTTTTTTTTTTTATATAAACCACATAGCAATTGAGGTAATGGTCTTCGCGGTAACGTACACCCCCCAGCAGTGTAGCTTTCCAGTCATGAGTTTGGATTTCTACTCTGATAGGTCTTTCAAACAGTTTTAATTACGAGTAAATACGGGGACCAAAGACTTGAGACTTAGTTTTTTAACGAAACATCGTTAACAAATCGAACATTCAGCTGTGAATCTATCAGCTGTGTTCTGTTACATTAAAGTTTTTTTAACTCCGAAAAAGAAGGGTGTAAGTTTAACATGTATATCTGTGTGTCTGTTTGAGGCATCGTAGCTCCTAAACGGACGGATCAGTTTGAGTGTGGTATTTTTAAGCGAAATACATGGCCGTCGAAATAGTTTTTAGCTATGTTTGGTGGAAATAGGACCAATAGCTTTAATTGGAACAAATTGATAAGATCCACAGCCAATATTGAAGCTAAGAACTTCAAATTTGGAAGTTAAGTTCAGTTTTAGAAGCATTTTGTATATCACTAATTGAATTAGGGTCTCATGATGACCAGCTACTTGTGTCAGGGTCAGGGGTGACCGATCGTTGTGGAGAACATTGGGCCCTTTGTCCAGCAGTAGACGACTGACTATCGGCTCATCATCCTCCTAGCCTTTGTCCCATATTGTAGAGAATGAATTCTCAATCGGGGTCGGCTACCTAAATCCCAAGATGTGGCGTAGGCACTAGTTTTTACGCAAGCGACTGCCATCTGACCTTCCAACCCAGAGGGGAAACTAGGCCTTATTGGGCTTAGGTGGTTTCCTCACGATGTTTTCCTTCACCGAAAAGCGAGTGGTAAATATCAAATGACATTCCGTACATAAGTTCCGAGAAACTCATTGGTACGGGCCGGGTTCGAACCCGCGACCTCCGGATTGATAGTCGAATGCCCTAACCACTAGGCTAGGCCACAACTAGAGAAAACCGCTTTTTTTGGATTTTATGTAAATAATAATATCGGCAAGCCTTCGAAGATGTGGAGCTATTTAAAACGGGCTTCTGTTTTCGGCTCGAACTCCCAACCAGATATACCTCATCATTTGAACAATCCTGAACAAATAAATGATTTTTTTCTCGATGTGCCAACAAACGGGTGTCGAAATAGTGAAGTACTGGTTTTTTTTCGACTCAATAGATTTGGGAAAGGAGAATTTACACTAAATGAATGCTCCGAAGAACAAGTTCTTCAATGTATTACGAGTATAGCTACAAATGCGACCGGCCATGACTCTATCAGCATTGAGATGATAAAAAAAACATTGCCCGTTACTTTACATACAATTACTAATATAATTAACTTTTCAATAATATCAGGTACCTTTCCGAATGCCTGGAAATTAGCTCGAGTAAAGCCACTGCCCAAAAACTCCAAAATTGAAGCCCTTAAGGATCTCCGGCCTATAAGTATTCTCCCGGCCATGTCAAAAATCATAGAACGCGTTGTATGCACACAATTGACTAGTTATCTAGAGCGAGAAAATATTTTACCGCGGATACAGTCGGGGTTCCGTAGCGATCATGGTACCGCCACTGCACTTGTTCATGTTACTGACGACATTATCACTGCCTCTGATGAAGGCAAAGGTAGTATCCTAGTACTTCTAGATTTTTCCAGAGCATTCGACTGTGTCAGTACCGATCTGCTTTTGGAAAAGATGACGTACTATGGAGTCATGCCGCTTGCTCGAAGCTGGTTTTCATCGTATTTGACGGGACGAAAGCAGTTTGTAATAACTGAAACCGAAACGGGAAGTGAATCGCAGTCATCAGTCAAAAATATTGTAAAAGGAACTCCGCAAGGATCAATTTTGAGCCCAATCCTATTTGCCTTATTTACCGCCGACCTTCATAATCGTTTAAAATATTGTAAAATCCATCTCTATGCTGACGATACGCAAATCTATTACTCTTTCTATCCCCGAGATACTCAAAATGCCGTACAGATAATTAATAACGACCTGGCTATTATTTCAAAATGGGCAAGTGATAATGACCTTATTTTGAATCCCACGAAATCTAAGTTTCTCGTATTGGGTACTAAACACCAATGCCAAAAGATAATTGAATTTCAACCCGTTCTAAGAATGAACTCTGCAAACATAGAACGATCTCTAACGGCTAAAAACCTCGGTCTCATAATTGATAGCGAACTACGTTACATCGAACATATTAACGGGAAGATTCGTAATGCATTCTATCGACTCAAGGTGCTTTACGGGTTGAGAGAGCACCTTTCTGAAAAGGTTCGAGTGTTGCTTACTGAATCATTAGTCCTCTCACAATTCAATTATTGTGACACAGTGTACGGACCCAGGCTTTTCGCGAAAACTGCACATGCGATACAAAGAGTGCAGAATGCCTGCGCGCGGTTTTGTTTCAACATTCCACGTAGGTCGCATGTCACACCTTATCTCAATGAGAAAGGAATCCTCAAAATGGCTTTGCGTAGAGAATTGCACATAGCCTCGTTTGTACATAAAATAGTGTATAAAAAAAGGCCAGAATATCTTTTTGAAAAGATTAATTGGGTAAGAGACCAACATAGTTTTAATACCCGCAGTAAAATATTACATAAAGCCGTCATTCCTAAACATAAAACTAAAGGGAGCAAAGGAGGGTTTAAAGTTAGAGCGGCTAAAGTTTGGAATGATCTTCCTCCACCACTTCGTCTAAATATGTCCCAACCATTGTTTAAGTCTAAACTGAAAACCATGTTGTTACACAGGCAAACTGACAGCGTTTTTTAAAGGACTGGCACCCATATTCACTGTTCATATTCACTGTTCATAAATAAATAAAAAACTACATATCCGAATTAACTAATATTGCAGTAGACTGATAATTTCTTTTTTATACAGCTTTCTCTTTTTCGTGTTTCGTTAAATATGTTAAAAAATAGTAGTGTATTAGTCGCCAAAAAGTCACTCACTGGGCAAGCTGAAAATCAGCGCTGGAACTGCGCCGCACCGCAGCGGCTAGGTGTCCAGCACATTGCTGAGCTTGTCCTTTTGCCACTGTTCAGTTATTTGATATTTTTACTTGGTGTTTCTTTTTTTGTATTTTTTTGATGTACATAAAACTGTGTTTTGTTATTTTGGCAATAAATGTATTTTCTTTCTTTCTTTCTTTAGGCTACCACCGCTGACGACTATCGGCTGATATAATTACCAAAATTGTTTAAAATTGGTTCAGTCCTTTCAGCGTGATGAGAAGATTTTTTTTTTTTTTTAACAAATGGCGTTGTACGGCGCCACGCCACTGCATCGCGCTGTTTAGATTTTCCCTGAAATATAGAAAATAAAAAACGGCCAAGTGTGAGTCTGACTCATCATATGCTCATAAAAATATATAACCATTTACCAAATACAATAAAAGACATAGATAGACCTAAGTTGTTTACAAAAGAATTAAAAAAATATCTTATTAGTAAATGATATTATAGTTTAAACGAGTTCTTTAGTACTAAATAAAAAAATAAATACATTGTTGACCCTAAATAGATACATAATTAAGTAATATTAAGTACTCTAAGTATAGGTGTGCAATAGAGAACATTCCTATTAGTGTATTATAGTGTATAATAAATTGTTCCCTTTGTAGTCTTAGTCTTTAAGTATTAAGGGCTAGTAAGCTTAAGTAATTGCTGTGCCCTTGCAGGGCGTCACATGTATACCTAGTCTATAATCCATCTATTGTCTGTAATGTGATATGCAATAAAAATTGAATTTGAATTTGAATTTTAATTTGACTCGCGCAGCGTGGGTTCAGTACAAATACTAATCCCATCTTAACTGGCCCGGTTAAGTTTGCACCTGGTATGAATGGCACCGGATACAAAAGAGATGCAAAGTTAACGCAACCGATCACGTTTGTTGTATGGGAGCCCCCTTAAATATTTATTTAGTATTTGTTGTTATAGCGGCAACAGAGATACATTATCTGTGAAAATTTCAACTGTCTACCTATCACGGTTCATAAGATACCCGTGTAGCACAACTATGGTTCGCGACTCATGTCGCGCGACATAGCATTACCCGTCACTCTCTCACTATACTGAACAGAAAGGGATAGGTAGCATATCTTGGGTAAGAAAAAGTCGCATGTCAAAGTTTAGTTGTGCTAGGGGTGCAGCCTGGTGACAGACGGACAAGCAGACAGACGGAGAGCGGAGTCTTAGTAATAGGGTCCCGTTTGGGTACAGAACCCTAATAGAAAGCTATTCTCAATACAATTTTAGAATTTTATTATAATTGTTAGTAGTTAGGGACTAATATGAGTGTGTGACAAAAGAATGCTAAAGACCTACCAATAAAAACTTCAGAGCTATAATAAGCTCGTAACACGTAGGAAAATGACTCAGGATTATTTGCATAGTCAGACAGACTGACATGTATTTAATTCGACGCCATAAATTGAAGTGACCTAGGTTTGTGTGAAACCGTACCGATAGACTAAGATCCCACTGCGTATGTTTCGACTAGTTACAATAATTAGATTTTTAACCCATTGAGTGCCAATACGTAATATTGCGTAGGTTATAGATAATGGCCGAGGCCAACTACGAAATATTTCGTAGGACTTTCATACCTTTTAAATGGTAATCTGTGTTATTTGGCACCTTGCATTGGACATTGGTATGTTCTTTGGCCTCCTAAATAAAACATAGCATAGAAAAAAAGTTATTTTATTATTTTTTAGTTTCTCAAATCACAAGTTTTCTTAGGCGACTTTAGCAAAAATGGTAATTTTCTAACGAGATTCAGGTACTCTTAAATAATAAAATAAAAATAATTAACAATAGTAATTATTAATATATTACAAAATACCCATTAAAAAATTTTTTTTTCAAGTAAACAAAAAACGAGTCTTACAATAAACTCAAAAAAATCTGTGCAACGGAGGATCATTATGGTAAGTTTCGAAACAATTTACTACGCATAATGCGGGTCTTACAGGGCAAGTAGCACATACGAAAGATGTCCATTTATATTTATAGATCGCATGAAGGTCCATCGACTCTGTCTGGTAACTGTGGCGCTCCTTCGTCAAATCACTACTTTCCGATTCAGACGAATACCCGTCACGCTCAGGAACGTAGTAGTCGTCATCTGACCCTGTAGAAAAATCCCCGTCGTCTGAAGATTATGCTTCTAAAGCTGTAGCAACTTGGCTTGAGTCAAAGACCGTCAAATCGATCGAGAAGGTTGTAAAGAACGGCGCCCGCCAGAATACGAGGAGTTGCGCTGCTCCCGCGCGGCATCGCAATATATTTCAGTGTCAATTTCACTGCGCGGGTGGCGCGGTACCAACAAGACACCATATTCTTTATTATAGAAGTACAGGGGTGGCGGGGAGGTCATCATTTAGCAATACAATAATGAGCAGGAAGGATATATTAGACAGTGGCGCCAACCTACGCAAAATCACGTATACGTTATATTACGTAAAATGGCATCATTAACTAAATGTTTGTAGTTGGTGCCAAACTACGCAATTTTGCGTATACGTAGTATTGCGTAGATTGGCATCTATGGAGTTCTTTTTCTAATTGGTGCCAGCTACGCAATAATACGTACAAGACCATTTATATGGTGGCCACCGATTTCAATTAAATGCTCACCTTCGGCACTCAATGGGTTAAGACCTTTATAAATACAGAATAAAATACTACAGACAATTCTTCACAAAAGCCGCTCGAGAGTTGCATTTTATTGGTCAATTATGTGAAACGCAATTTACTTTTTTTATATCAAAAATATCGAACAACCTCACACAAATGGATTTACTTCCACAGTTAGCTCTAGTAGGGTTATGTTACGCACTAGATGCCGATGAGCATACAGTCGTAGCCTATTAATTACGGACAAACACATTTTATATAAGTAGGTACAGAACAGACAACTATAATTGTTTTTACGTTAGTTATTTCATTAAATAGAAGCTTAGTGTCAGTCAAACAATGTCTGACATTAATTTAAAATAAAGAAAAATAAATAATAAATATTAAGGGACAATCTTACACAAATTGACCTAGTCCCAAACTAAGCAAAGCGTGTACTATGGGTACTAGATGACGATATACAAAATATATAAATACATATACTTCACCACACGAATATTTGCCCCGGCCGGGATTCGAACCCAAGACCACCGGCTCACTAGGCAGCTGCACTACAAACCGAGCTAACCATGTCGTCGCGGTATTTAAACCATGTTTTATGAAATATACAGATAGGTGCAGGATTTTGCAGTTGGATCTTAGCCTACAGTTGGGATTGAGTTTTTGAGGTCTGATTAGCAAAGACGATCCTTACTTTTCTGGATATATTAATGTGGTTATTGCCAGCAAATACTTTTGAGAGAAAAATAGTTTTTCTTCCACATGCAGGATGTGCGTTGTTTTTTTTTTCAGGAACCCTGTAACCCTGTAACCCTGTGTTTGTCGCCTTGACAAAACGTTTACCAAATGTGGCTCCATATCTGTACGCTTTCATGATTTTAACAATATACTATCAAGTTGTCCACTTAAACTTTTACAATATCCGCAAATTATCACAATTAAGACAAAATTGATTAGAAGATAAACTATACCACTCGTACAAACGAAACGGGTCCCTATCGCCTCTCAAATTGATTAAAGTAATGGATTTGTTGTCCTAAATTCGTCATAAAAAGGCAAATGTGGAGCAACTAAATAAAAATACGATGAATAGAATCTTAAACTAAATTAGATCTAACTAAATACTCTATTGTTTTGTAAAACTAAATCTAAAACTAAAGTTGATTAAAAATAGCCCCCGTGGAATCGTACCAAATACGCTGTCAGCATTACCTCGCTGTATTGCGACACTCAAACGCCGAGCGAGGAAGCTGCTAGCCCTTAGGTCGTCTGCGGTGTGGTCGACGAGCCGTTTCAAAAGTTCCTTAAACAGCACTCGAGGGTTTGGACCCCACGGGCCCAGGGGTCTCGACATTTTTTTTTCTAACGGCAGAACGTAGTGGCTCCACTTCGCCTGATGGTAAGCAAAAAGGGGAGCCCGAGTCGCAATGGTTACTGACAAGATCCAAGACACTGCCATGCTGGCCCAAGAGATGCATCTTCATGCTTCGTTTGAATAAGGAGGAACACATGAGCCGGCAAACTTCTTGGTCCGTGGGAGTTGGGACGGAGCTAGGGTATCGTCGCCTGTTGCGTCTCACACCAGCACGAGACACATCTTCCACGGGACCAGGGTCAACCCGCTTTGCCTATTGCCATCAACTTTGGTTTTACATACAAACAGTTATAATTTCAGGATTGTTACAATGATTGAAACCCGGGATTGTCCATACAAACATCCCCGGATTGTCCATACAAACATCCCCGGATTGTCCATACAAAAATTCCAGGATTTTCTATAGAAATACAGTATAACACAAGGATTAAAATAATTATAATGATTTGGTGACCGCGGAACCGGTCAGTCTAGTGGTTTCACTTCGACCGCGGAGTCAACGGTCGTGGGTTCGATTTTAGTATGCGACTATGTATTTATGGCATGGTGTCAAACTTTTAAGGAATGTTTTAGGAAAATAATCTTATCTGGGGGCACGGTAGTGCCCCCGCCAAGACGAGCAAAAAAGAAGCGGGGCACTACCTACCTTTTCTCGAACCGTTTCGTCTAATTTTCAAACCCTCATAGCTTCGTCCCAGTTAACACCAGAGCGCCCAAATTCACAGGTTAGGATGCAGTTAGAGAACATATAAAATGTACTTAATTTAATTGATCTAGCTTTTATACTTTAGGTTTTATTAGTACCTAAAATACGCCGATTTTGCCACTCACTCACTGACGTATCAAAACCTCTGGGGTACTTCCCGATGACCTAGAAAGCTGAAATTTGGTATGTAAGCTAGGTTTAGTACACAAACAATAGAATAATTCTGAAACTTGGAACTTTGACCCCCCGACCCCTTAAACTAGGGGATGGAAGTTTGTATGAGACTTCTGCAAATTTTGATACTAGAGGTCTGAAAATTGATATAGGGACTCCTTGTTATAAATAATAAAATACGTATTCTTGGATTTTTAGAAAATCACCCCCCACCCTTTTAATAAGGAGATGAAAGTTTGTGTGGGTTTTCCATAATGGGGGATAAAAGTGTATATATATGGGGCTAAACGTAAGTATTTCTTAAATACAAAATTATTACTAGGTACTTACTTAGAAACGCTACAGTACAAAAAAAAACCTAAAAATTAAAAACTACCTTACAAAAGAAATGAGATCCCACCAAAACCATTCCATGTAAAATTGACGGCCAAGACTCACATGCTCATAACGCTTTTGCTATTATTACTACTTACTTACACACGCTAATGGCCCAAATTCACTTTATCCCGGACGAGCCCCCATTTGGGGGGATTACGAAATGATACGAGACACAAAATGTAGACTTTAAACTAATTTATTAAAATAAATCACGGACAAAGAACAACCGACATGAGTTTCGTTTCTAACGCCATTTTTCTAACCTCCTCTGTCTCGCTCTCGCCCATCACCTCACTCCCTCACCGTCCTTGCGTTTCGTTCCTACAGTTCAGTTTGTCGCTTTGTATGTTTTATCTTTCCGTTACAGTATTATGCAGTGCTTTCAGTGTTTGTACCTACCTACGGAACTCTAGAATCTCAAGATGCGCGCGTCAGACTCGCATTTGATAGTCTTGAGATGGTCAAATCGACTATTATAATTTTTTTGGCATTGTGAAAGCGAGACCACGTCATCTGTGTGAGGGTCTGGGAATCGTAAATTCAAAATATAATAGATACTGCTCTGCCCATAAATAACCCGATGTTATTTACAGACAAATAACAGAATCCTAAACCAATTTAGCTGGAATTTTAAATTGTCGTTAAGACAACGGGTGACGGACATTTATTACGTAATAGATTGTTCTTAGCCGTCAAACTTTCTCACTGATAGTTAAATTTATTTCTAAGGAAGCAAGTTAGAAAAAAAAGGGAGTTAAGTATAGACGATTCTAGATACAACACCACGGGACGTCATAAAACTATATTGCGCAACCTTTCCAGGATAATGGGGAGAAATTTGAAACTACGCAGATGTGCTAAGACATTAATCTTAATTTTTTGTGACAAGCAGGCGACATAATTCTAAAACTAATTCGGGGTGGAGTCCGGAACATTGTTCATATTGATTGGCGGGAGAATTTCTGGATTTCAGGAGGTGTGGCATGGACAAGGAAGGAGTCGAGTGGGGACTGGAGCGAGGCTTCGCGCAGTTACGTTTTGAACCGCGCGGCGAGCACTCGGGACCTCCCTGAGACTAAACTAAAATCCACAGACCTACGGACTAAATTGACAAATGACTGACAGGTAAAATGATACCAGGAACAGCAAAATAAAAATAGAGAAGGGTATAAGTCGATAACAATATATCGACAAGTTGTAAAGTACAAATAACAGACTAGTATAAATCAAAAAAAAGTATATTAGGGGTCACTAGTAGAATGACCAGGTCGCAAAATGACCACATCGCTTATAGTCCACATCTCAAAACAATGAAGTCGCAAAATTACTTTATCTCATCTAGTCCACATCTCATAATGTCCGAGTCACAAAATGACCACATCGCTCCTAGTCAACATCTCAAAATGTCAGAATCGTAAATTGCCTGCATCTCGTCTAGTACATATATCACAATGTCCAAGTTGTAAAATGACCACATCGCTCCAGGTCAACATCTCAAAACGCGCAAAATATCAGAATAGCTAAGTCGTAAAATGACTACGTCGTCGAAAGACGGGACAGTTACGTACAAAAAGCAATATTAAATAATTATGTTGGATATTTAAATGTCAGGGGTTTGGCACAAATTAGCATATTCACAAAAGAAGTCGTATATTAGTAGTCCTAGCTGTCTAGCTGTGCGATACGATTAGGGTTAAATTTCGTATTTAGATAATCTTTTACTTTCCTAGTTGAAGAGGTGGCTTGAACAAATTTACTAAACTATAGACGCCCTCGGTTTGCCTAGGTACTACTTAAAAACATAAATGTAAGTAGGTAAAATATAGATAAATACTTTTTACATAATATACTACATACATATACTAACGGGTAATTAAGTCATGTCTGGCCACTTGAAATAAAGACCGATACTTAATTTGAAATAAAACAATCGAAATACACATCATTCGAATTTGCGATTCGCTTATATTGTCATCATATTGATCCCACCAAAAACATTTCATGTAAAATTGACGGCCAAGACTCACATTCTTATAACGCTTTCGCTGTAAAAAAGTTATCAGATCCCAGGAAAAGCCAAGCCCCTAAGCCCCGACTTTACTAACCCCACCACCTTGGTTTAAAAAGTATGGCATCACCTGGCTTCAAGCCCCTAAACCCGGAGTTTACTAACCCTACACCTTTGTTTCAAAAGTATGGCTTGGCCGTTTCATAGAGTACCGTAAATAAGTCCAACGGACCGTCTGGCCCATATGGTATCAAGAAACTAAGTTTATGTCTTTGATAATATATACTTATAAACTTAATTCCTTACGATATAGGCCGGACAGTCCGCTAGACTTATTTACGGTAGTCTATGAAACGGCCAAGCCATACTTTTGAAACAAAGGTGTAGGGTTAGTAAACTCCGGGTTTAGGGGCTTGAAGCCAGTTGATGCCATACTTTTTAAACCAAGGTGGTGGGGTTAGTAAAGTCGGGGCTTAGGGGCTTGGCTTTTCCTGGGATCTGATAACTTTTTTACAGCGAAAGCGTTATAAGAATGTGAGTCTTGGCCGTCAATTTTACATGAAATGTTTTTGGTGGGATTTATAGTCTTCTTAAAACTTTCGTGCGATGTCATCACTAATGCTATGTAAAAAGGCGGGTATTTTGGTGATTATGTGTCAGGAAGGGCCTGACTTTATTTGAAACAGGTTCCTATAGGCTAGCATAAAATTTATTGGAATCACGTTTAAAATCATTAATCTTATTAAAACTTTCGTGAGACCTAATTTAACCAATGTATTAAGTGGTTTACATTTGTACTTAAGTGTGTATTTATCTATATAAGTTTGTTTATCGTCGTCGAGTGTCCATAAAGACTATTAGAGCTTACTGTGGGACTAGATTGATTTGTGTGAGGTTATCCGATGTTTATATTTTTTACATTCACGTGAAATTCACAGGAACGGCCCAGGAAATAGACAGGTTTGGGCTGGTCCTGACAATTTCATCAAAATTTTTGGCCATTATTCTGAAATAATTAACTTTACAAGAGTCTTGAACGATAAACCCATTAGCTTAGGTTAGTTAAGTTTCAGTTTGTTATGAATGTCAACATTCAATTGAATGACTAAAGGACACTCGTCAAGTTGTTTAATATAACGTTCAACGTATTGACTGAACGTCATTTAGCATTTCAATCACCTTACTGATTTTACGTCCGCTCAGTTCAAAGGGCTATGTCGCCCCTTGCCTGCTATACGGCCACATCTGAAAAAAAAATTTTTTTTGGATTATTGCTGATTCGTATTCAGAATTGTCTAATTTACGACCTTATTTCGAGAGATATAAGAAAAAGTGTCCTTAAAAGCCTTTTTTCCACAAGTGGCCTTATGGATCTCACCAAAAATTGTCAGTTGACTCCCTGCAAGACAGCCACTTTGGAGTTATGGCTGTATAACATTAATTTATAAACAATTTTTTGAGCTGCGTCCTAAAGGCATAAAGATTAATCTAGTATTATTCCGATGAATCCCTTTAAATATAAGCAAATTAGTGGGCATTTGATTGTGTTGTGTCACAACAGTAAGTACTTATAGTACTTATTATTTATTTTAATTTATTCGTATAGCATAGTACTTTCTAATAGTTTTAGCCGCCTTTTTGTATAAGTTTATTTGTTTTTATTAAAGTTTTCTTGTAATATTTTTTTTCCTAAGTTAAATTCATGATCTTTTATCCAATGAATTGCGTCGTTACTGAGGACAAACAAGTCTGCGGGGTCGCCGTTATACTTTGAGTCTCTCCAACCACATCTGTAGAGGAAGTCTCGGGATCGCTCACTCCCAGTTCTGAGCCTCATGTTTTCGAGGCAGAATGAAGCCAGGAGGTTTTGCCGTGGGATTTATACTTACATCTCTGAGTAATTAGGGTGATTTGATTTGCAAGTCGGTTAGAATTTGATTGCAGCAGGTCTCGAGCAATATGGTACGGTGGGTGCCTCGACTTCAACCGATGAGGCGGGTTTGCGAACTGGCAATGAATGGGCAAATCGGGACGATCCACGACTTTTTGTGCTTCGTGGACCCAGTGCCTGATGTCTTCTTAGTTCGGCGCGAGCTATATGACTCAACACAGCCAAACCAGAAGATTACATTTTGATGGTTCCCGATATACATCACATGGATTGGTTTAGCTATACGTCTATCCCATGCACATGTGCGCTGTTGAGCCAAACTGGCGAGCAATACTCTGCCGTGGAGTAAACTTGGCTAAAGCCGGTAGTGCGTAGCACATCAGCTCTTCCTCCCCAGGTCGTTCCCGCTAGTCTGTGGAGTATGTTATTATGCATCTGTAGCTTTTTCCCTAACTAATATGTGGCGCATAGGTGAGGCTGCGGTCTAAAGTTACACCCAAGTACTTTGGTGTAGGATTTAATTTCATCGCGGTCTCTCCGAAGCCGATTTTTGGCCCATAATTTACTTCTTAGTTGCACAGATGGAATGTCGCAATTTCTGTTTTACTAGCAACGGACTGCAGTCACCATTTTTTAAAGTATTTCCCAAGATATTCCAGATCGCGAGTTGTAGGTTGAACAGGACGAGGACCAGGACCGATCCCTGCGGTAGTTTATTGTTCAGCTTCCTGACTTTGCTTGGAGTGCTTCAAGGTAGATGATAAATTCCCTTATTGCTGAGCGTAGAGTTAATTAGTCTCACAATCTTTCTACAGGGCACCACGGTCGTGAGCTTATAGAAAAGTCACTGTCTCCATACGGTATCGAATGGAGCTGAGAGATCGATAAGGACATCCACGGTTTTCTCTTTCCTCTTAAACCCAGCCTTTATGTGTGTTGTGAGCTGCATTACCTGATCCACGCAGTTCCAGACACTGAGGAATCCAGCCTCTTCTACAAGAATTATTTTGTCAGCAATAGATTCGATTCGATGTAGAATTAGCCTCTCCCAACGTTTGTAGACGTAACTAAGTAGAGCAATTGGTCGGTAACTCTTTGAGTCGTCGCCTGGTTTGCCTGGTTTCAGTATGGCTATTATTTTGGAGCGGTTGAACTTAGGTAGAATTCTATCATTCGAGACTATACCAGAATAGAACTGTAAGTAAATACCGACTCACATAAATTGCTACTTTTGGAGTAGTAGGACCTCGTGCAGGGTCCGTCCGGATTGTTACTACCGTCTTGCCTGCTAACCCACCGCCAAACAGCAATGTTTGCATTGTTGTGTTCCGGTGTGGGGGTAAGATAGCCGGTGAAATTACTAGCATAGAGGCAAAGCTGATGAGGCAAGTAGAAAAGCTGGATGCACTGATTATCGCTTACAGTGATATTCTTACTGTAACAAAACTGATTAATAAAGGTACATATTTTAACTATTTTGGTAGGTGTACTTATATTTTCATGTAACCATTTTCCCATAATTTTCTTGTGCGTACGCATCTCAAAATTTCAACAAAATGTGTCTGCAATACGGCCACAACTCTAAGTACCTGACTTAAAGGCCTTGTATCTTAAAAAATATACATGTTTTAGTCAAACAAAATGTATTCATTAGAAGCATTATATCATCTTGAGTAAAAAGAGCTGAATCAAAAATGAATTGACCCAAAACTCAGGGAGTAATCCCCGTTTTACTACCACGCACTACGCTGCCAAAACTTTAACAAGCGATTTCTCGAAAAAATGGTTTTTCGAGATGTGGCCGTATAGCAGGCAGGGGGCGATGTTACAATCCGCTAACTAGTTGGACGTTGAGTGACGCTTGTTCAATCGACGTTCGGCCTAGTCATTCAATTGAATGTGGTCATTCAATCAAATAGCAGATTCTACCAGATGACTGCGACGGAGACACAGGTTTAAACCCTGCCTGGACCATTAAATTTTGTAAATAATATTATCATTATTAGTTACAAATGTCACCAATAATGTCCACACCATGTCTGAATGGATCACACAAAGAAACTCAGCTCCTCATAATACAACATACAGGTTGTTTATTTTCATTCGTTCTTTATTTTGATTACTGGCGACCCGCCCAGCCGCCGCCCGCCGCCCGGCTTCGCACGGGTGAAATGCTGATACTAAATAAATATACTATAAATATACTATACATGTATTATACATTATGAACCTTCCTCTTGAATCACTCTATCTATTAAAAAAACCGTATCAAAATCCGTTGCGTAGTTCTAAAGATCTAAGCATACATAGGGACAGACAGACAGCAGGAAGCGACTTTGTTTTATACTATGTAGTGCAACCGTATCGCGAGACTCCTATTTTACGTCTCTCGACGTGCTTTGCTAAAGTGTGAAGAGTTGGAAGTGGTCTACCTAATCTTCGAAGAAGCCGACTGAGAACTATTATTTATTGTTTGTATATAACCTAAATTAAAATTTAATTTTAATTTAAATGTTATTAATTTTAACCCTCTTTCTCGCAACGTTAAGTATACTCAACGCCCAAAACAAAAAAATCCTGCCAAGTTGTTTTCGATTATATTCACAACTTAAAGTTATAAAATAATTCCTTATTTCCAAACGAATCTTTACCGACTATGTTTATTGCCCGGATGCACATATTTTGTCAATTCGCGGCAAAATGGTGCCGAAAGAACCGATGACTGTGGGAAGTAAGGTAAATAACAATTCATAATAAATATTTATCACCATAATATCGATTGAATTACGCTTACAATTGATTTTTAAGGGTATGAGCTTTGTGTTCTGGTATATTTCTAACAATTTGGGTGTAAGACTTGAACGTTATTTGGTTCCCAATATGCGTGTTGAGTATTCTCAACATTGCGAAATTTTGAGAGACACACCTACTTCACTGCATGTTGAGTATTCTCAACATTGTCCATCTATGCACAATATACACTCTGCTTAAATTGTTGAGTATTTTTAACATTGCGAAGTTAAGGTTATATAAATGATAAAGGGTACATAATATATTTTCCGTATGTATATGCCAAAAGCTGTTTTTGTGCCTAATATTGCATGTTTATTTATTGACATGTTGCCCGGATGTGGTGCGTGCTCCATGGTTAAATAAAATGAGCCAAGAATTGCAGAATATTCAGACAGCAGCAATCATTCTGACGAAAAATTGAGGCTAACTAAAATATTAACACTCAGAACCTGTCTGATGCTGATGCAAACTTTGAACCGCGATCCATACCACCTTCTCTAGAAATACTAAATTTGTTAGAGAGCACAGATGAAGAACCTAGACATATCTTCGTGAGACATTGACGACGCGTTTGGCTCGGTGTGTAAACACCTGCCTACTGAGTCGGCGGTCCCGGGTTCGAATCCCGGCCGGGGCAAATATTTGTGCAAAATATTTGTGCTTGGGTCATGGATGTTATCTATATATGTATTTATATATTATGTATATCGTCGTCTAGTACCCATAGTACAAGCTTTGCTTAGTTTGGGACTAGGTCGATTTGTGTATAATTGTCCCTTAATATTTATTTATTTAAAACAAAAACAAACAAAACATGCACCGCACCGGTCGCAGATATTTGCCCTTAAAACACATAAAAACGTGACGAGGCATCTACATTTCGCGGATAATTGCAATCTCGATAATAACCTCTACTTCAAGATACGTCCATTCATGGAAAAACTTAGACAAAATTGTTTGAAACTTGAAGAAGAAAGGCGGTTTAGCATAGAGGAATTGATGGTGCCATATAAAGGAACGAGAGCGGGTTGCAGACGCCAATATCTGCCAAAAAAGCCGATGAAATGGGGATTCAAATTATTTGTACGTGCCGGAATATTTGGACTCGGTTATGACTTCCTTCCATATGCTGGAGAAGACACGTTTCGATTCTGTTCATTAACAGACTAACCAGCCAGCTAGCTATCGTATATTTAGATATTTTATTCACGTCCCTGGAGCTAATACGTCTACTCCGCAATAAATATGAAATCTTTAGTCTTGGGACAGTAAAAAACAACCGCCTTAGGGGTCGTCAGGACAAATGCTCCTCGGAAAAACTACTGTCAAAGAAAGAAGGCTAGAGCGAACGAACCGTATAACGGAGAACAAACGAAAATGACGTTGAAGAAGTATCGGATTCAAATAGCAATAGAGCTGCTGAAGAAAAATAGAATTGGACTTTTGGACGCGGACAAGGCAATGTGTGCCAAAAAACAGCTGCAGTCCCGAGACCTCCTACTGCAGTCCAATATGATAATACGGGACACTTACCAGGGTTCACGACCTACGGACGATACGATTATTGCAATAATGGCTTCACAAACTTGCAATGTTCAAAATATAAAATAAGACGTGTCTTGTTTCGAAGAAATAGTGTTTTTACTCGTTTCATGTAGCTAAAATTATATGTTTTTCTCACAGAAAACATAAATGAGTCATCTATTGCAACTTCCACATAATGCGCAATGTTAAGAATGCTCAACATGGGTGGTTTGTTCAATGTTGGACAATGTTAAGTATACTTAACATACATTTTCTAAAAAAGTTTACATACAACATTTTTTATTTTATTTTTCCTAGGCTTACAATTACCCTATTAACTTATTTTCATGCCCAAAACAAAAGAAAAATAAAATAAAATATCTTGCGCGTTAAAGGGTTAATTAATTAATTAAATAAAAAAATTAAAACACCCCCGACACAAATAGCTGGTCATCATGAGACTCTGTTTTAATGTGTGATATAAAAATGCTACTAAAACTGAACATAAAAACAAAATTTGTGATTTCTAGCTGCAATATTGGCTAAAAGCCGGTCACTTGTTCCACTAAAAGCTGAATATCTTGGACACGAGAGCTCCGATTTTCATCAAACAAAGCTAAGAACCATCTCGATAAACAAGGCTTTCGATTAAAAAAACCACACTCAAATCGGTCAACCGAGCTATTAGCACGAATCGTGGCGATAAGTGAGTCTATCTATGTATGTGTAAGTAGTAGGGATTCGCCGATACTACGATACGGGGCGGACGGGCCTGATGGGCGGCATCCAGGGCGGATTTGGCGGACCACGAAACCTAAAAAAAAAAAAAAAAAAAAAAAAAAAAAAAAAAAAAAAAAAAAAAAAAAACAAATAGCCCCCTACTTGGAGCGTTTGGAATAGGTCCCAGGACGCTCAGACAGCTCTGTCAGGACTTACAGAACGCCCTACGCTAACAATGCAACACCTTCCCCGACCCATCGACCCTTTTCTATTGTCTACCCGAGCTCGGGTTTTATTGCCCTCTCGGACGCCGAGCTCACTTTTATTACGGTCTACTATTGTTTCCCTCTTTTATATTTCTCTTTGGCTTCAACTGCCTACAACTTCCTTTCCAAACGGTATACATCTTTTAAGAACATTCTTTAGGTAAAGCTGGACAAATACCTAAACATCTCATACCTAAACTATCAGACTAGGTCCGCCACCTTGGTTCTTATTGGAATCGCTGTTTCAACCCAGCCTGTCTCACATCGTCTCTTTACTCCAAGGTTTCTTACTACGTGATGTGTGCTACGGTGTACGTATCACTAATCTAAGCTAACCTATGCTAGATCACAATTCTAACCTAACCTAACCTAAGCTACAGGACTACGCCCAGCTAACGCAGGATACGTTAACTGACTACTTAACTTCAGGTAGCCTTACTTCAAAGTATGTATTTTGTTACTCACTACATATGCTGCATTTCGAACGTTGTTCTATTTATATATTTTATCTTGTTCAACTTAACATTACTTCTAACTTATCACCTAACTTCGAAAACTTAATTTTGAAGAACTGCTTTATTTACTTACCTACTTAAAACTAGCTACGAGCACAGTACAGTTGTTTTGGTCTTAAGAACGCTGTTCTAACCTAACCTAACCTTGCATAAATTTGAGTACGTACTCAATGTTACTTTCATCTCTTTTTTGTAATAACCGACTTCAAAAAGGAGGAAGTTCTATGTAAAAATATTGCCTGTAGCATAAGGATAATACGAATCTAATCTTACAATAGTAATGCGGTATTTTATACAGTAATAACTGCTTCAAAACTATACTAACTTATTTAAGCTGTAAGTTAAAAATACGAGTTCTAGTTTTGCATATTTATTTATTTCGTCAAATATTATGTTCTTGAATAGATGCTTAAGAAAATACCTGAATAAACTTTGTAACTTGTACTAACGTGTATTTGTAGTAGGCTGAACTAAACTCGTTGATTTTTTAATTTGTTTGTTGGGTCCATATTGTTTGTAAAGATTTATGACAGGTTTCTTCTCCGAATCATCAAAAGATTCGAAAGTCTATTATAAATTTTATTACTGTTTGTTGGTGGCTGTTGGGCGCGGTACAAACTAGTCGAAACGTGATTTTAACGGTAATCTATTGTCACATCCTTATAAAAGCCGATGGACAGTGACGATCTATAAGTATTCAGAACCGAGTCGTGCTTGTTACCAGAGCTCTCTCAGTGTACAGTGACATAGTGTTGAATCGTGCTACAGTGCTTATAAAAAATGGCAAATGTAAGTATGTACTATTTTTTATAAAATATGTATGTAGTATTTTTATGTACTATTTGTTTAACAGTGTTTTTTTTTTCTGTAACTTGTGTTCATCGTGTTACTTGTTAAGTGTGTTAATCGGATGTATAACTTATTGTTGAATATTGTTACAGTTCACGGAAAACACTTTCAAGAATTTTTATTACCCTGAACCTGAACATGATGATTCAGGGAGTGATGAAGAAGGCACACTCGGTTTTAAAGTGAAACAAGCCATAGCGAAGAAACGTCCTGCAAATAGTATCGAGAGTTTCTTTGAAAAACCGCAGAAAAAAGTGAAACCAGTGAAGAGATCTTCCAGTGTGTCGCAAAGTTCCCATACCGGTGTTGCTTACCTATCTTCGGGTAAAGACGATGCTGCGTATGCATCACACCTTATTAAGATAGAAATATACGATCTTGAAAAAGTTAGGAACATCGCACCAGAAGAGCACTGGAAGCACGCCGATGTGAGATTAAAATCTTACATCTCAACTGAGCAAGATCCACAGCTTGAGACTGTCCGTGATGTGATATACAACATAACGAAAGACATAGCTTCAAAGGACACTTGCGTGAAATATTTTATAAACAATACGAAAAAGTAAACTAAGTGTTTGTGTAGTTTTAATACTAGGTTAAAACTGTATTTATTATATAAGACATAAGATAATATTTTATAACATACCCTTGTGTACTACTAGTATTATATATTTCTTACTGCTTAAACAACAACTTTTTGTTATTCAAAATTGTTAAGACTCGTTTTATAACCACATGTTGTAATTTGTTTTGTAGCCTAATCATATTGATCTATTTCCCTTTGCAAATGTATAAAAGTCTCCACCCTTTAATATAAAATCACTAAGCTACGTTTGTTATTTTAAGGAAAAAATTTGTTGTAATGTAAACACTATTTTTAGGTAAATAAGGTATAATTAAGGTATTATTTATAAATAAAAAAAATCAGTTTAGTATATATATATTGTTTTATTTCACAAAAATTGACTTAAACATATTTCTTAAAATTAAATCGTTACAAAGAGAATTCTCAGAAAACAAACTCAATAAATCGCTCATAGTTTTTCCTTGATACTTAAAATATAAATAAACTAAACAATATTCGCCACAAACTGAAGTAAAATGATTTTGAAGTGGTCTTTGGTTATAAAACCACCGTTTTGCATTTCTATTCAAAAATAACTTATGATAACCAGTAGGTTTCCGACCAAATGAGTCAAAGTATTCCCCTA
Organism: Apotomis capreana; assembly: GCA_947623375.1. Taxonomy (NCBI): domain Eukaryota; kingdom Metazoa; phylum Arthropoda; class Insecta; order Lepidoptera; family Tortricidae; genus Apotomis; species Apotomis capreana. Next base: position 13,746,091 of record OX392519.1, read on the forward strand.
CACCTTTAGCATCAATATGCATTGCAACCCAATGGGAACCTGGTTTCGAATCAGGGTCCAAATTGCTTACAATAAAAACTGGACGAGCAACCCAAATAGGGATTCGGTTAGCAGCAAAAACATTTGATTTAAATCTAGGGTTAATTTTTTTCATACAATATTGAATTTCATTAGTATCCATAATAAATAAAATATGTATACATTCATCGATGATGTTACAAACACAGATTAAGAAGAAATGAGATTAATTGTTAATTTCACTGTATTTATATTTATTTTAACTGTTGTAATCTACAGATACATCACGATTTTTGTTTATTTCAATAACATTATCAAATTCAGCGTACACAATACAGTTAATAGTAGTGCTCAAGGCATTATCAAAACGAACTTCTATCCGAACACTTCCGTGTCTTACAAGGTTCCAGTGTGAGGTAGAACTGGCTGACAGGTCAGGCGTCAAATCGAAACATAACAAACAGTAACCTTCCCCGTAATCGGTTCTGCTTATTGCATTACCTTCATTGTGGAAGTGAATACCAGTCCCAGAAAATAGAGTATGATATGTTGATGCTATTAAACCAGAACTAAATGATGGTTGTAATGTTCTAGAAGGAATTTCATGACCATCTACAAATAAACTAAAAGAGTTCATATTATAATTTTGAAAATTGAAAGGGTTCAATGCAAAATTACCATTAAACGATGAATTTGATACAAAACCAATTATACATCTTTTAGGTACCTGTCCAAGAAATATGTTATCTAAAGTTTTACCCTGTATTCCTGACGGTATTGTAAGTACCTTTACTTCTGCTCTTGTGATAGGGTATTTTGCAGTTGTTGATGCTAGCACTTTCTGATGAGCTAACAAAACACTTGGACTGATTCTAGCTCTTCTTATTATGAGACTAGCGTCCATTATTTGTACCTTAAATTTCTTATCTTGGTGACAAATAAGATTAAACGATTCTTTTGATCGCACTAACTTAACACGCATTTCTACACCATTCACTAGAAACTTATCTTGGTTAAACATATCACCATGTAAATGTCCAATCATTTCAACTTGTTTACTATCTGTAACAAATTCCATCCTTTTGTGAAATCCTTTGTTATTTGCGTCAACGGTGTCCATATAATGTGCTGTATCTTCATACCATAACCCACAAGTAAGGTGAGTTTTTTTAGCGGCTGGTCCATAGTTAAGTAGATTTTCCATGTAAGCACGGTAAGCATATGTGTTGTTTGGTGGCGAGATTAGTTTTTGATTTAAATATACGTCAAGTTGATTAAAAAGGGAGTGCAACCAATTATTAACGGGGGCAACTTGAGTATCAGGCTTTAACTTTGTACCATCCTGGTTTAATATTTTGGCGTTTATATGTAATAATGTATGTGATAAGTCAATGTAGTCATCACCTGAACCGGGGACTTGAAACTCAATAGGACCATCATCACTTAAAGATGAGATTGGTTTATAATGAACCCACTGTCCACTCTCAATACTTGTCTGTGTCGAAGGCAGGGCAAATATATCTAACTCAGATTTTGCACATTCACACGAATGATTGTGTAGGAATGACATGATTTACTTTGAAAATATATCGTCACTATATTTATTTCTCTTAGCTCCTCTTCGGCGCGATGCTTTCAAGGTAATGAGAGGTTCCCGTCTCTTAGTTGACATTTTATACCCAGATCCCGACATCAGAGAATCGATCTTTTCATCAGCTTTTCTTTTTAAGTTAGCACTAGCTTCTTTAAATCGAGACCTAACTGAACTATCTATAGGGTGTGAATTTACCATATCAGATAACAAACCAACCCCCGCATCTAACGCTTCTTTTCCAACAGTTTTAAAACCACTAGACAACAAAGGAATTACTGACCTAAACAGTCCCCCCAAAAAACTTCCAATCCCATGCCCTCGCTGAAACGGAACACCTTTATAGACAATTCCTATACCAGAACCAGCTTGATGGGTATAATAATGATCGTAGGGACAAGAGTGAGATGATCTTTTATAATTCATCTTAGCCGTTGAAAGTGTAGTTTCACGCAGGAAATTCCGAATTGAAATGGCACTCTTGCACCGGTAGTTGTTCTTATATCTATTTCCATAGTATCAAATTCTCTACGTAAAACAGGTACATAATGAGCGGGTGAGAAAATGTGTGTTTTATATGCTCCATAATGGAATTCTGTTGGATCTAATGGTATTATTCTAAGCAACGTAGTTATAACATCACCAACTACCTGTGGTTGTATGATGTCTGTATAAACAAATAATTGTGATGGTAAGCCCAAATACAAATTAACAGGATTTTTACCAAATGAAACTTGCCGTAAATTTGTTTTCGGTTTAAAACCTAACTGTAGACTTAGTATTGGGGTTGTTATAAGAGAAGTTATATCGTTATTAATTGTTGCTACCCCAACCATTTTGGTTAGATTATCATATCTAAACTTTACATTATTTTTCAGTTGTGGGTTGTCATTAAAAGCTTGAATAAAATGGTCAACGTTGTCATATGTAGTTGCTGGTATATGAGTTTTTATATCTACAATTTTGGCTATCTTGTCAGTGGGTGACACTACTTTCTTTTTTAAATAAATCATATTTTCATGATCTTGAACATTGTACATTGAACAAGGGTATTGAAATTCTACTAAGCCAACTACCCATTCTCCTTCCAACTTTATACTCCTGGGTAATTTGGTTAAGAAGTGTGCAGTCGTATTATCGGTATAGTAGTCCGAGGAACTGTTACTTAACAATGTAATATAAAAGCTGTTTTCACTCATATTTTTTTTAAGCTTGAAGCGAGTATCCAAGAATTAAATTTGTTAGGATAACCTCGCCACTTCACTAGTACTTCTTTTCTGGCACCAACCCCACGTGAGCGTATTATTTTATCAATTTTATAATCAATGGAGGGGAGATAAGTCACTTTTTGTAATTCCTTAGAATAAAATGTACCAACGATAGGCTCACCTTCTAAATCTCTTAACGTATACACAACTCGTGGAAAGCGGTTTATTATTGAATCAATTCTAAATATTTCGTCACTCCAATTAGTTTCGTAACCCTTTTGAAATATATGTTTATATTTAGTAATTCTAACATGATCACCAACATTTAGTTTTGTGATTTCCAAAGTAAGTTGTCTATCCTTTTTTCTGTTATACAAATTACACCAAACAGTCATGATATTATCAAAATTTACATCGATAGGGCGCATTTTAATACTAGAATGATAACTGTGATTATAAGAATAAAGAAGTTCTTGCAAAATATCTATATATTTGTATGTATTCTTATGAGTAAAGTAACGCCACATTTTCATTTTAAGAGTTCTTTGAAACCTTTCTACTATACTTGCTTTAATGTCAGGATTGTTAGTAGTATAGTAGTTAATGTTTTTGCTCCTAAAGTAATCCCTTGCTGCCTTTGAAACAAATTCGGTGCCTTTATCAGATTGGATGTGACGAGGAGTAGAATTGGCTTCAGTAAATATGCTTTCAAAACAATTTATAACGGTTGTGGCATCTTTCTTTTTCATAGCTCTCGCAAAAGCATATTTACTGAACACATCAATAACACACAGAATATATTTGTATCCATCATTATATTGACTGTAAGTACCCATATCACTCAGATCAGCTTGCCAGAGTTCATTAAAGTTAGATAAGACGTATTTATTTCTTGTGAATCGCCTTTGAACCGGTTTATGCAGTGTGTACGTTTCTTGAGATTGTAACCAGTTCTTTACTTCGTCTTTGTTCATTCGTCCTTTCATTTGTTTACTTAATTTATTTAAACTACTGTAGCCTGCTGGATTAGATACATCGTAGTATATTGCATGAATGTCTAATAAGGGCTCCATCTTTCCCAATCTAGTTTCTTTTTGTTTGCCTTGAGCAGTACACTTGAAAGAGGTGTACTGGCGCTTGTGTCTTTAAATGACGATGACGATCGAGCACTTGATGGAGCAGATGATGCGTGAGGTTCACTCGATTGAGGTTTATTTATAAATTCTAGATTAGTAGGATTACCTATACAAGACGTAGGAACTTTTATATCTCTTAAAAATAAAGCAAACTCTTCCCATCCTGTTGGCTTAGGGCGTTTAAGAGATCTAACCGTATCGCTTACCAGATCGAGAATATTGCTGTTTGGAATAGTTCGATTGTTTATTACAACTTCACCATTTGTTTTCCACCATATTTTTGGTCTGCTTGACACAATACAAGTCAATAATGTTCTGGTTTTTTTCTCATATGATTTTGGTAAATTATCTATAATACGAGATGGACTGAATAGTACAGTTTCTGGATTTTTTGTACCAGACGGTGTAGCTGCAGTAACTGCAGAAACATCACCATCTGGTAGTGTTTTATTTGCAACTGATTCATAATTTTCATCCTCCTCCTTTTTGTTTACTTTTAAGTTTAAATCCTTACTTTCATCGTTGAGTTGATCAAACCCCTCCATCACTATTGGTATTTTAAATGGTTTTCGATCTGATTCAATAAAGTGCAAAAATCGTTGTAGTGCTTGAGAATATAATGCCCACTTTTCACGATCATTAATTTTACTCTTCAGGATTTTTTGCATCTCTCCGTCTAGGCGAGATGATACATTTTCGGGTTGGCTATCATTTCGTTTGAGTCTTTCAATAAAGTCTGGTTCAACTAACAACATTTTTTTTGTGTTTTCCATTTTATTTTATGTTACGGAGCTTACTAAGGCACTTAAAACTGCACCTAATATAATAGGTAGAAATGCACCTCCTTTTTGAATAATAACAGTTTTCCTCAATTTGTGTTTCCCTTTCGAAACTAGTTTTCGTAATGTGTCTTTATATTTGTTTAGTTTTGATTTATCTTTTGATTCCAGTGGTATTTTCCCTTTTAAAACGTTATAAATACACTCACAAATAATATTAATTTCTTCATCTTCACAAGATTTTAGCAACGCTGTGCGATACTTTGGTTTAAGTAACTGCAGTGCTTCAAGTAAATGTTTATATGTGTGTACTCTTGGATGCATTATTTGGAACTGATTAAAACGTGTTGATTCTTGTCGTATTTAAACCCTTTCTTGGGAACATATACGGTACAATGCCCATCAAAAGGAAATATTTTAGTTTTAAAACGGCATATGTCATCGGTATTTTGCTTCAGATCAATCATAAGGTAACCATGAGCATCTTTAGTGGCATCTTTGTAGGCTTCATCTACAAATTTTGGGTTCTCCGGATAAACTTGTCGTGACAAGTAGCGAATTTGTGTTTTATCCCTCGGGTTTTTGAAGTATACAATATAGCTGGTATTCAATGAAATATCACGTTGTCCTTTGCCTTGATGAAATATGTTTTGAGTAATATAAAAAACACTTAAGTTTCTATGGTGACTTCCTTTTGTAAAAATATCAACGATTCGTCCATCCGATTCTCTCATCAAGTCATCAATTATGAGAAGCTTGGGCTTTTTTCCATCAAATAAAGAAAAATCTGGTATTCCTTGGCTATAATTTACATTTTCCAGATTGTACAAAGGTTGCATTTCATCATAACACCAAATAATTTCATCAAATTCAACATTACATACTTCTTTTGCATTGTTTAAAAAATTGGTAACAAACTGAGTTTTACCACACCCACTTGGACCCGCTACTATTGTAGTGAAAGGGTGGTTAAAATGAATCATTATAAATTTTTAAATATGTGTGTTCATATGTTAACGGATTGACTTCAAATGAGAAAATTTCTAGACCATAGCTTTTTAAATAAATTTGGTAAAAAAAATGGGGTAACAAATAAAAAAAAAAAAACAAAAATTTTGCTAATTATTTTTTAATATTTATATTATTCTAGATAAATCACATAAAAAGCCAATCATTTTATTGCCAAAACTTAAAAAAAAAAAAAAAAAACATCCTAAAATACAATATTATGTACAAAAAATAAATATGAAAATTGAATGTTCCGTGTATTTTTTTTTTTTTTTTTTTTTAAGAATTATGATGTATTTTATAATGACCCCACGCAAGAGTATCCGAAGTGTTTTTCAATAAATATCGTTTTGTGTCGTTGTAAGATAATGATATTTTATTGACATTTTGCGTAAATAAAACATGCTTTATTGATCGGAATCGTAACATTTGAGCATGTTGTATATTTCTATCAAATAAACAACTTTTATAGTCGTTAAGGGTTAATTTTTTGGTAACACACTTGTTTATTCCTTTAGCTTTGGATATAATACCACTATTTTGAACATCTAAGGCATACATTTTTGATCTAAGACCAACAAACTCTTTCAAAATTTTGCCATTATTTTCGTCTTTAAAAAAACCTAACCTCTTTTTATTTAGTAATGGTAAACCATATGCATTGTTGGGTGGGTAATCAGATGTATCATAATACAAGTTCAGGTCAGATTTAATGTCCTCATAAAAGTTAGCAGTGTTTATTTCATATATTAAGCTATCAGTATCCGTGTAAAGGAGCTTGAGATTTTCCGTATATTTGTATTTCATATAATTGTAGTGGAATTCGTACATTAAAGTTTTCGATAGATCTAAAATGCAGAATCCAAGGTAAATTGGTTTGTTATAAAAGATTTTTGTTTTTTTCAATTGCACAGCAGCTAAATTCTCAGAAAATATTGATAAACTATGAAATTCAGGTTTAGATATTAAGGACTGTACCCCTTGGGATTTTCCACGATTTTCCCAGTGACTTAATAATTTAACATTCACACGTTTCGTGACATTTTCCATTGTTTTACCAAAAACAGAATTATTCATAAGTTTAAAGAAATCTTTTTCAAAATCAGATGTCGCCAGCGAACGCATTCGGGTATTCAAATCTATGTAACTTTTTAACCAAGTAGATTGTTTGAACTTCAACACACGATGGATTTTCACTAAACGCAACCCATTTTTTAAACATTGTTTAAGATTTCTGTAATGTAATACATAATTATATTTATTGTTTAAATTGGGAATCAATTTTTTTTCTTTAGAATCACCTAGACATACATTTTCTGGACAGAACGGCAAATCTGAATGAGAGTCATGTAATTCCTTGGGGTACTCTAGATCAACTTCTAATATAAACCCATATTCAGCATCGTCTGAAACATTGAAATCGGTATCTTTATTTACCCATTCAAATTTGCCAGACGGAAGACATTGTGACATAGCCCACCCATAGAGATTATTTGCGTCTAAGTACATGAGAAAAGATGAAGGAATATTTGGATCATAATCTTCCATAAATGTATTATTTGCTTTTGCATGTCTGTTGCTACATTGGGAAATCCCTCCTCGAATGTTTTTCGCTATAAAAGCTATTTTGTCGACATCTGTTAAAAGTTCTAAACTTATTTTGGTAGTCCTCAACATCGAATCAAAGGAAATTCCAGGCGCGGTATAATAATGGGCGGGATCTAAACCATATGTCTTAAGACACACATTTCTAAAATTTTCAAATATGTCAGTTAGTAATAAAACATCTGTTTTCAGATAAAGATTGGAATAATCCCCCATATTTTTGCATTGGAAATGAGACCAAATATCTTGAGCATGTAGGAAATCGTTTTCGGAAATGTGACTGTCAGTAAGAGAACTATAGAATTGATCCTGTGTAGGAAGCGAAGTTAATTTCAGTGAATCATACGAAGTCATGTACTCATATGGATAGACACCCTTCCGTATTAGACGTTTAAAGTCTTCTTCACGAGGAAAGTTCAATTTCAATTCGTAAAATTGGTCAGTAGTCAAGTTTTTAGCTAATTTATCCAAGCTACTCGACATAAATTTAAGAGAATCGACAAATCTCAATTTTACAACACGATTATTCACTTGTAAAGACTTAGAAAACGAAATATACTTTTCTTTATTTTGTGGGATTAGTTCTATGTCACCATCTTCAAGACCAAGTCCATGTACAATAAAATGACTATCGTAATTGCTCAAATTATGGAAAAATACAGGTACAAAATTGGGTGGTTTGTATTTTTCAGAACAAAATTTATGTGCAACGCCTTCGTAAAGTCCAGTATGATAATTATAAGAAACGGTTGAGTCATCATTCAAATTTCTATCACAAATATAACAAGCATGGCTTTGCATAATGTCTACCTTATTAGCATCTGTTAGAGGGAAAGAAGTTTTAGCAAACGCATTACTTTTACAAATAGTTTCTAAATCTTCTTTTATGACTTTCATAAATGTTTTTGCACAGTCTTCACCTGTATATGTTCTGTACACAGATAACTTGTCATTATAAGAACACTTAATATAGTAACCGAAGCTATAAACTTCATGTTTTTGAATATTGGTAGTAGAAGATGTACTGGGGTTGTTAGAACAGGATTGAATTGGATTTAAAAATGCCTCAAAATCAGCGTATACAACAAAAGGTACTCTTAATTGTCGTTCATAATTATTAAAAGTAACTTGATTCGATGGAACATATTCGTTAAACCAATTTCTTGTGTCTTCTTTTTCGGATGGTAAGTTTGTGCATACGTGGAAGCAGTCGTTTTTTTGATGTTGGTTTAGTCTCTCGTGTGATGTAAATTTAATTAAGCAACCATCGCAAATATGAACAGCATGTTGTGCATTTGACAATTGCTTAGACACTAACCTCGATAAATTTTTGATAAAACAATAATGTCCTTGGTTATCTTTAGTTATGTACAACAAGTTTAAGTGATTAGACTTTTTTAATTTAGTTAAATGTAGTGGGCCTATAACATCGTGTTTCTTGTTTTGAGAGTTGTACTCGAGACCAAATACATTAATGCTAATATCATTATTTTTTTCAAATTTATGGATATCTCCCAATTTAAATGGAAAAGTTAAATTTTCAAAGTTCAATTTATTCTTATGTAATATGTATGAACTGACCATATTTGAATGACTTTTGGGTTCGTATAAACCAGACAATACAGCCCATCGAAAACACTCATGGTCATTGTTTTTTACATTAATAACCGCTTTTTTATTTTTTATATCACGAGGTAATTCGATAAAAGAAGAGCCGCGTAATGGATTATATTTGTTAATATTGAGATCGATATGATTAAATGTTACTAAACTCCACCCACTATCTTTTCTTTCAAAGTTTGACAACCTTATCACAATTTCATTTACTAGGGACGTAAAAACAGCAGCTTTATCAGTGCTGATATCAACAATACTATTACTTAATTGGAAATCAAATGTATTATTTAATTGTTTGGTATCTTGTGTAAAATTTGCATTAAGAATAAAATTTACTTTTAAAGCGTGATGTTTGTTAAGTGAACGATCTAATAATGTAAAGATCTTATCCTTGTGTTTTTGTAAAATAGTTTCGGGATCAAGAGGTTGGTGATCCATTTCATTAAATAATATTCTGTAAGTAGCGACTCTGTTTTTGAATGCATTTTCAATTAATTGGACATTAACATATTCACTATCGGATCTCAACACATTATTTTTGTGAATATTACTATTTAAATGGTTACCAAAATATCTTTTTGACACGAACTTTTTACACACCGAACATTCAATTTCAGAATTATTTTTTGTACTTACATTGACATCGGATAATGGTTCTTCGCTTGAGGATGTAGACATATCACGACTGTTGGAAGGGTAGTTTCTCTTCACTGGTACTTCTGCACCCGTACTTGTAGCTGTCCTTTTTCTCCCCCGTCCTACTTGGTTAGATCTGTAATAGAAAAAGTGAAACGTTAGTATTTAATACAAGATTTAAAACTTCAAAACAATGATTAAATTATTATCATTATACTAACTTAAGTTTTTTCGACATTGCTGGCAATATGCCTGCATTGTTAAAACACCATCAATGACATCTGATGACAAGTTATGCATCGACTTATTGATATGCCCATCACATGGTGTGTAATAGGGTATAATATCTTCATCTTCCAAAAGCGCCTGAGGTAATTGATTGTCAATATACCACAATCTTATGTTTCTATGAAATACTTTTAAAATGAATCCTTTGCTTAAAACTGCAATTTTGTCGTGGGTTAAACTAGTTCCCATATGAAAGTATCCAAGCACCATTTTTAAAACAGTATTTTGTACAATACACAGACACAGTACTAGCACAAACACAGTAACTGGAATAATGAATGATTTCTACACCAGAGACGTCGCTTATAAAGAACCTTCCAGGATCCCCACCCAACAGAGAACAATGAAACTGAGCCATAAAAAGGCAACAACTCAATGACACTGGTCAATGGTTTTGTACAAGTTTGAACAAGAATAAACTGTTTAAATTGCATGTCTAAATATACAAGTACAATATCAATAAACAATATAACAGGTTGGAACAAGAGTACTCACCCTTGACTATGCAGCTGGCTTAGTAATTCCCCGATCTCATACATTTCTTGATCACTTTCAATTTCTTCGCATAGCCTGACGAGCTCGGAATCGTAAACATCACAGCTTAAACAGTCCATCGTGAGATGTGTCTAAGAAAATAGTGATTACATTACAACAAATTTTTTCCTTAAAATAACAAACGTAGCTTAGTGATTTTATATTAAAGGGTGGAGACTTTTATACATTTGCAAAGGGAAATAGATCAATATGATTAGGCTACAAAACAAATTACAACATGTGGTTATAAAACGAGTCTTAACAATTTTGAATAACAAAAAGTTGTTGTTTAAGCAGTAAGAAATATATAATACTAGTAGTACACAAGGGTATGTTATAAAATATTATCTTATGTCTTATATAATAAATACAGTTTTAACCTAGTATTAAAACTACACAAACACTTAGTTTACTTTTTCGTATTGTTTATAAAATATTTCACGCAAGTGTCCTTTGAAGCTATGTCTTTCGTTATGTTGTATATCACATCACGGACAGTCTCAAGCTGTGGATCTTGCTCAGTTGAGATGTAAGATTTTAATCTCACATCGGCGTGCTTCCAGTGCTCTTCTGGTGCGATGTTCCTAACTTTTTCAAGATCGTATATTTCTATCTTAATAAGGTGTGATGCATACGCAGCATCGTCTTTACCCGAAGATAGGTAAGCAACACCGGTATGGGAACTTTGCGACACACTGGAAGATCTCTTCACTGGTTTCACTTTTTTCTGCGGTTTTTCAAAGAAACTCTCGATACTATTTGCAGGACGTTTCTTCGCTATGGCTTGTTTCACTTTAAAACCGAGTGTGCCTTCTTCATCACTCCCTGAATCATCATGTTCAGGTTCAGGGTAATAAAAATTCTTGAAAGTGTTTTCCGTGAACTGTAACAATATTCAACAATAAGTTATACATCCGATTAACACACTTAACAAGTAACACGATGAACACAAGTTACAGAAAAAAAAAACACTGTTAAACAAATAGTACATAAAAATACTACATACATATTTTATAAAAAATAGTACATACTTACATTTGCCATTTTTTATAAGCACTGTAGCACGATTCAACACTATGTCACTGTACACTGAGAGAGCTCTGGTAACAAGCACGACTCGGTTCTGAATACTTATAGATCGTCACTGTCCATCGGCTTTTATAAGGATGTGACAATAGATTACCGTTAAAATCACGTTTCGACTAGTTTGTACCGCGCCCAACAGCCACCAACAAACAGTAATAAAATTTATAATAGACTTTCGAATCTTTTGATGATTCGGAGAAGAAACCTGTCATAAATCTTTACAAACAATATGGACCCAACAAACAAATTAAAAAATCAACGAGTTTAGTTCAGCCTACTACAAATACACGTTAGTACAAGTTACAAAGTTTATTCAGGTATTTTCTTAAGCATCTATTCAAGAACATAATATTTGACGAAATAAATAAATATGCAAAACTAGAACTCGTATTTTTAACTTACAGCTTAAATAAGTTAGTATAGTTTTGAAGCAGTTATTACTGTATAAAATACCGCATTACTATTGTAAGATTAGATTCGTATTATCCTTATGCTACAGGCAATATTTTTACATAGAACTTCCTCCTTTTTGAAGTCGGTTATTACAAAAAAGAGATGAAAGTAACATTGAGTACGTACTCAAATTTATGCAAGGTTAGGTTAGGTTAGAACAGCGTTCTTAAGACCAAAACAACTGTACTGTGCTCGTAGCTAGTTTTAAGTAGGTAAGTAAATAAAGCAGTTCTTCAAAATTAAGTTTTCGAAGTTAGGTGATAAGTTAGAAGTAATGTTAAGTTGAACAAGATAAAATATATAAATAGAACAACGTTCGAAATGCAGCATATGTAGTGAGTAACAAAATACATACTTTGAAGTAAGGCTACCTGAAGTTAAGTAGTCAGTTAACGTATCCTGCGTTAGCTGGGCGTAGTCCTGTAGCTTAGGTTAGGTTAGGTTAGAATTGTGATCTAGCATAGGTTAGCTTAGATTAGTGATACGTACACCGTAGCACACATCACGTAGTAAGAAACCTTGGAGTAAAGAGACGATGTGAGACAGGCTGGGTTGAAACAGCGATTCCAATAAGAACCAAGGTGGCGGACCTAGTCTGATAGTTTAGGTATGAGATGTTTAGGTATTTGTCCAGCTTTACCTAAAGAATGTTCCTAAAAGATGTATACCGTTTGGAAAGGAAGTTGTAGGCAGTTGAAGCCAAAGAGAAATATAAAAGAGGGAAACAATAGTAGACCGTAATAAAAGTGAGCTCGGCGTCCGAGAGGGCAATAAAACCCGAGCTCGGGTAGACAATAGAAAAGGGTCGATGGGTCGGGGAAGGTGTTGCATTGTTAGCGTAGGGCGTTCTGTAAGTCCTGACAGAGCTGTCTGAGCGTCCTGGGACCTATTCCAAACGCTCCAAGTAGGGGGCTATTTGTTTTTTTTTTTTTTTTTTTTTTTTTTTTTTTTTTTTTTTTTTTTTTTTAGGTTTCGTGGTCCGCCAAATCCGCCCTGGATGCCGCCCATCAGGCCCGTCCGCCCCGTATCGTAGTATCGGCGAATCCCTACTACTTGTGTATAAACACTTTATTGTATACAAAAGCAAATAATAAACAATAATTAATAACATTAGATATGGATGAATTCGCATTTGTCCAGAAGGGAAATTATCCCTATATGGGATTTCTTCCAGTTGACATTTGAGAAAATGAGAGGGAATAGTTAGATATCCAAGAAGATGGACACACGAACAAGTTATGCTCAGATACACTATAAACACACCGAGATACAGACAAAAATCGCTCTCGTGCGTCTAGTTCCGTGAAATCGCAATTATGGTAATTCAAAACATCATAATTATGACGATAAAATGAATTCTTAATTTGAGGCTCTATTCATAATTGTATATTGTATACGCAAAACTACTCGTATTTGCTTCGAGTAAGTGGAAAAAAGTGAATCTTGTTTTGATGTCATTTTTGGTAGATAATAGAATAAGAATAAAACTTAATATTTTGAGACTTTAGAAGTCTTTTTTTAGCCTGCTGAATTGCCTTATTGGTCTTTTTTTTGCATTTCATCTCCTCCCGCCATCTCTTCTTTGGTTCTGGTAGCCATCTAGTTAATGGGCGAATATTTGAGCGTTTTAACCGCCTCATTAATATGTCTACAATATGGGCCCATCCATAATGGCAATCAACATCATTTTGATATGAATTGTAAAAATCCGCGACTTCTACAAGACAACCAAAAATAGGCCCTCAGTTCATACGGAGGTCGTCGATATAGCGGACATATTAATGAGGCGTTTAAAACGCTCAAATAGTCACAAAGCTCATTTCGGACGCGTTCGGTAGCCATTTTCTTATTCTATTTTAAATATTCTGCCGTGCTAAGCTAAAATTCAAAATTCATTTATTTAAAAGACAACAATGGCCCATAATTTGTTAGTAACATATGATACAGTGTTAGTAAACAGATTGACAGAAATATAACATTACATATAAGATACAATTACTAGATAATAATAATTATCTAGTAGCGGTCATCACACATTCGTAGTGCCGCATAATGGGTGAGTCATACCGGCTCGCTACAGTAGTCAGGATGGGGTTGGAGCTGGCGCGCACTCTGAACATCAACGATGCAATTTTTTTCCGCATTATTGCGTAATAATCGTCGGTGCGGGCTTCCGCAAACATGCCGGATGCGCTGCAGAATTGCGGCAACCCCAACAACATCCTGAAGCCGTTGTTGTATTGGACGCGCAGGGAACTGATGGTCTTCTGCGTAAAGTTAGTCCACAGGCTGCACGTGTAGAAAACCTGACAATAGGCTTTAAAAAGTGTTATTTTTACCTATTGACTACAACGTGCAAACCTCCTTACCAACATGTTACATCGGACCGCCAGTGCCCTGCGCTCCCTTTCTATATCTAATTGGTCTTTAAGGTCGTCGGTGAGATAGTGTCCAAGGTACTTTTCTCAAACATGCAATGAAATATCGTCGTAACGTGCGTTAGAACAGGCTTCGAAGTGTCAAGTTTCGGGCGGAACAATATGAGAACTGTAAAGGAATTTCATACAAAATTGAAGGCCTAAGCCGGGAAGTAATTTGTTTTTAATTTTAATGTGAACATGGCGTCTGTGTGTATGAACAGCTGATATTTTTTTTTTCTAGTAGCTATACTCATTCAGCCATCGGACCAACAATATCCGTGTTAATGCCTAGTACACACGAACTGAAAATACCGTCTATACGTAAGTCACCAGAGACCATAGACAATATTAAAAATCCTCTGCCTTTATTTTACTTATTATAGAAACTAAGATTCTTATTATCAGGTTGTGTATAATGACCCTAATATTCGCACACTACACACGTGGACTTATTAAAGAAAAAAAATATAGAGGGATTGGAGGGAAAATTAAAAATACTTTTTTAAACATGGCGTCTGTGTTCATGAACTGGCTGAACAGCTGAATTATGTTTTTTAGAGTGGTGTATTTTTTTATTTCATTGCATATGTTTGAGAAAAGCACTATACATGCCTTAGCCGTGAAAAGGGCTTGCCGGCTTCGTATCACTAGACGGCCTCCCTTACGGTCGGCCGTCTATACCTACTCAGCCGGCAAGCCCTTATTTCCCGGCGTCTGCAGTAATGTACTATAAATTTATACACGCGTTTGAGCTCGTTGTTATTAAGCTTTATGGAAGGTACACTTTCCGGTAGCTCGCCTCCGACGGCCTTAAATACCAAGTTTTCGCTTTTCTTAGCATTGTACAGTAAACCGTGCTTTTTTACGTACTCCTCACATATGCTCAGTAGTTTTCTTAACGCCCTGACCGTTGGAGACTTAAAAGACGACCTTCTTGTATGAAGCTCCATAGCAAAACGTTGCCTTTTAAGGGTAAAAGGCGAAGTTATAATGAATAATTACTGCCGTGGTAGGGACCTATATAACTTGGCAACTATATGATTCCAAAAAAGGCACACGCTGTACAACAGCTACTCGTAAAACAATGGATTCGTAAAACCATTGGTTACTTTTCACATAATTTCTTTCTATCCGTCTTTTTGAGGAAACCATAATTAACTTTCCTGTGTCACGTTAATTTAGTACACCTAGTGGTCTTTTCTCTTTACCCATGTGGGAAAAAAACAACTCGTTTGTATCTTATTTATTCAGTAAGATTCCATAGACTTCTCAAGTAGAATAGACTAGTTGACTCATGTTAAATTATTGACGTCACGATTAGGCCATTTGTGTGGAGCGTTTTTAGCGCTCCGTAGGAATGTTGAACTATGACGAAATTTGAAGTGTAGTTACACGTTATCCCAATAAAAAAATAATCCATAGACATTCTCAAAAAACAATTGTTGTCATGCCCGAGGCAACACATGCGACTGGATGCATGTAACATGTCGTTACGGGCAACCAATGCGCGCGAAAATTGCCTGAACTAGGGTGGAAGGCAGAGCCAATCAAGCGCCTGGGCTCTATTCTCGCAAATGACCATTAACCGTCAAAAACGAAGCAGGTGGTATGGCTTTTATATATAATTTATGTTACCCGGACCGATTACTAGACCGATTTGGATTTTTTTGTTTGAAGGGGTTTGATTTTTCTAGTTGGTCCCATTGTCATGAGATTAGTTTTTTTTAAATGTTCTTGGGAGAAAACGAGCAAACGGATCGCCTGATGGAAAGCGATTACCGTCGCCCATAGACACCTGCAATACCAGAGAAGTCAAGTGCGTTGCCGGCCTTTCAGGTGGGAGTACGTTCTTTTCTTGAAGGTTTGAAGGTCGTATCGGTTCGGAAATACCACAACCGACAATTCATCTGAAGATGGAATGCCAAAATCCGTTATAAACGGTATACTATATGGTATCTACTTTTCATCAGGTATTGAAAAGAAAAGATTTTGTAATAATGTGCATATCATTGTAACCTTTAACTGTTAATCACAACAAGAATCAGTGATACGAAGGTAAAAAAATATATGTATCGTTTGTAACACGCATTGAACAAGTATATTGAAACAAATAGCAATCATCATCAAAAGCCAATTCACAAAATAATCATCAAATTAACTTTTCTTTTGCATTATTGCAAAGTACACTTTTTATATTAAAAATGTCCGAAGAATTCCATGAAAGTAAGTATCGCGGCAAGAAAACGAAAGTCAACCATGCCGTGCGATGTAACATGTCGAGGC
Source organism: Apotomis capreana (assembly GCA_947623375.1). NCBI lineage: Eukaryota > Metazoa > Arthropoda > Insecta > Lepidoptera > Tortricidae > Apotomis > Apotomis capreana. The sequence continues at coordinate 13,762,753 of OX392519.1, forward strand.
GATGAGTCTCGAGATTTTCGGCCATATTGCCCCGATGTTTACAACGTACGACTCCGTGACGACCACGACTAATGTACGGTTGAAAACAGCATAATTCTAAGTAGCAGCAACCCCTTGTATGCCGTGTCAAAAATTTGCTAATCAAATTAAAATTGATACTTTAACGTAAGGTTCAAACGTCCCGCATTGAATAGACGAGACAGGTTAATGTTCATGTAGTGGGGCAAGTGTTGAAGTTGAACTTGAACTGAGACGATTTAGATCTACCTGGGCAGATCTAAGAGAGCAACCTATTCGTAAATATCCTCAGTTAAATTCTACGTAGGTTTGATTTGACGGACAGGAAATAGGAGTGTTATTGTGAAAAAAAGTTGCAATTGGTGTTGCACTCTACATCGATATGTCCAAACATAGCAATTGTGTCGTCAAATCATTTTAGCAATATGGTGGTTATTACTTGAGCGAAAATATTGAAGATTCTTTGAATTCTCGAGGCATTTTATGATCTGGCAATGATAATATTACAAACTACACGACATGCCAATCTGTCAATCATGAAATTTTTTTTGGAATCTTCAATTTTACGACTGACGCAACCGCGTGCGTTCAAGTAATCTTAAGCGAGTTTAAAATAAAATTGTAGTGCTATGTTTATTGTCAATGTTGGTAATGACTTTGATCGACGATTATTTAATCTAATAAGCAAATCGTGATTATCGGAATGAACAACGTAAAGGTTTTTAATTCGTCCGTCCGTTAAAGTGTAATAATGTCAATTAAGTACACTAACAGCCTGAAACAAGTATAATATAATTATATGTATATACGTTATTGTGATTATGGTAAAGCTGAGATATGGCTAAGCTTCATCTAATTAAGGTAACTTAAATAATTTATCAAAATAAAAAAAGCAGTCGTTCTCGCTAGAAAACATCGTAATGTGTAAAGCGACCTAACGGTTCACTGTCATCTGATCTCTGAACTTTCGATATCGATCGATTTGATGCTACTCTCTATCTCTTTCTAGCACCTGATATATGTCAGATCGTCCTCTCTTTCCATCTTCACAATATTTCACAATGCCTTAGGTAATTGTTTTAATTATACTTTCTACATCATCTTTTGATAGATTATCCGTGTCGAGTTTTGAATGAAATATATATGTGTGATTTGTTTCTTATACGATTTGTCCGTATATGTTATCTATCTTCCCCTTATTCACTTCCAGATATATTACATACTGGGGAAAGGTAAAAAATGATATCCAGAAAGTACAAAATTATAAAAGGGTAGAGACAAATAGTGATCTTTTAGTTTATATAAAAAAAATACTAAAGATTTAACTTGTCTTAGATCCAGTGGAAGCGAGTTCCACAGTAAACTTGCTTGCACAGTAAAATAATTAGATTACAATTTTGACTTCGATGCCGGAACAGTGAGTATAATTTTGAGCGGAACGCTTAGATGAAAGATAAGTAAAGCGATCCTTAAGAGGCCCTATTCCTTTTTTAAAGTTTAAAGCTTTTATTTAGCTTGCATGGTATGTTTAAAGTATGTATGTTCGGGTGAAATCTTGCAACTCAATTTTGAAGCAGATATCGTCAACCGATTGAGCTCAAATTTTGCATACTTGCTTAAATTTGATGACAATACTATTAATATCGTACCATGGGGCTGATCTGATGATAGAGCCGGAAGGTGGCCAGAGGAACTCTATAATAGAAAAAAGCAATCCTACCGAGCTTGGGCTCTTTAGAAGCGTCTCAGTGAGCATTTGTTGGATATCCAAAGAAAAGTACAGTCGGCTATAAAAGCTTGCCACTAAAATGTCATTTTTGACAGAAACTTATAAATTTATTGTTTTCATATTATGACAGATGTATGTATGTATGTAAAAACTTTATTCTACATAAAAACAAGAAAAACACATTACAAAACAATAGACAAATGTACAAAGGCGTAATATAATATTTTGTATTTACTTGTACTCTAGATCCTCCCTGTACCATCAGATTTCTGATTTTCACCCACTTCTAGTATCTCTGTTTGGCCGTATGGTTGACTGGTAGAGAATGCCATTTGGCATTAAGTCCGCCATTTGTACTGACTTTTGTTTTGTGCAATAAAGTTTAAATAAATAAATAAATAAAATAAAAGGCGAACTTATCCCTGTAAGGGATCTCTTGCAGTTAACCTTTGAGCAAATGAGTGCTAAAACTGCTAAACACAAATGTAAATGGTAGACAAAACAAGCTACATGTACAATACAAAGGAGGATAACTTTACAACAATACGCATTAAAATGCAAAAACCAACAGAGAGAGATAGGCAGACAGTCAATATAATACATATTACGTAATATCTATATAAATACATATATACATAATATTCAACATAAACATAATTATAATTATAACAAAAACAGCAACCTAATCATTCGTTCGACAGCCACAATTCCTTTACCTTCCCCTTGAGCGATGCTGCCCTTAGTCTCAATGTCTCTATGGTTAAGTTAGATTTTTGTAAGTGAGTAGTTACTCTGTCTTGCCGCCGAGACGTTACGACGCTACAGACAAAGATATCCTCCACCACACCCAACTAGCCGTAGCTATGTCAACTTTACGGGCCTTTGATCGCCTGGCAAATAATCAGCCCATAGTACCACGAACGGGCCAAACGACCAACGGGGAGGAAGTGTAGTTCATTGCACCAAGGCTTGAAGAGCGAGTGCTGAAAATCCAAGGGCTAGTTCAAGGCAGGCAGCTGGACATTTCCGCCTAACTCATACCGCAGTACTCAAAATCTTGAAACTTGCACGTCTTCACCCTTACAGCATTCAGCGGGTTCAAGCTCTGCTGCCCAGGGACTGCCCTGTACGAGAAGCATACTGCCGTTGGCTTTTGAATAAACTGGAGGATGATCGCCTGTTTATCCGCCGCATTATTTGGAGCGATGAAAGTTTGTTTTCGCGAAACGGTATGTGGATTAGGCGAAATGAACATTTAATTAATTTTAATATGTTTACCAATTGTTTGTAACAAAAATCTAAACATTACAAATCGATTCTCCATCACTTAAACTAACCCCCCTTTGCGAGAAGGATCGTCGTGTCTTTCCACCCTGTAAACCAATAAATCCCAATAGTTCTAGGTAGTAACATAAATAATATGTTAGTGTTTAATCATAGAGAAAAATATCTAAAACAATAAGCATTTTAAAAGGAATCAGGCCTCTTAAGGTAGCGGGGAGTTGCAGAGTTTAAAAAAATATAGGTATTGTACGAGTAGTTGTGTGAACAGAAGTCCACTTAAAGCCACTAAGATAACATTATAAAACATAAATATCCTATAAAATTATAAGCACACAAATTGTACTAGTAATTGTCCGAGCGAGCGAATCGAGCAAAGCGCCCATTTAAACTTGACCAAAAATTATTACTTTAGTCCGAATTCCAGGTGTTTAGATGTTCGGATGTCCGGCTAACCTCGCCTACACGTCACGACGAAACAGTAACAAGGGTGAATAACAATTTATTTCACTGAAACATTATAAAGTTAATAGGTACCTACAATTGTAATACCCAAATATTTTACATAAAAATGTTTGAATGAGATAGACGCATAAAACACTGTAAAGATATACATCAAAATCACTAAAGCTCATAGGTAACATGAAGTCAAAAATCGTAAATTAATAAACAAAATACCTTAGCTACATATTTATAAAGAAACCACTAATTTGTACAAAAATAGTTCTCATTCATTATAATTTTACACAAATAAAGAGAAAACTCATCTCCAACATACTCCACTCAGTAATCGCCTTAAAATAATTATAATATACATGTTAAAAAGATTCCGAAAGACTACTAATTCAAATTTATGCTAATAATAACCCTCTCACTTACTCGCACTTTCTGTATGTTATAAAAATATTTACTAATACGCGTTTAAATTAAAAAGTACACCAATTACAAGTACACGTTATATTAACACATGTACTCCCAATCGAGTAAAACCTTCCATCCCAAATACCAAAGCACATTTGCATAAGTACAAACAAAATCTACGGTAACCCAGATCAGAGCTCAGTGTAGAGTAAAGATTATCTAAGGTGGGGGGGAAACGATAAAACTGTTTGGCAGCGTCCGGAGATCGCCAAACATTGCTTGACATCCCTCGATGTCAGAAAATCAAAGCCAGTGAGAGAATTAGAAAAAAAATATTAAAAATGAAACTGACGTTCGCTCTCGTACTGGCCCTTGCGGCGTTCGCCCAAGCCGAAAGTGACAATACCATGGAAATCGCGATGAGTTTCGTGAAGGACTGCCAAGGAGACTACTTTTTATGTGTCAAGGTTCATAATTTTCTTAAATTAAGTGAAAGTGTACAGTGAAACGTGTAACAGTGCCTGTGGATTCGAGTTTTCGTTGAGAAGACTAACTGCTTGTATTTTCACTAAGTTCTGAGTGTGCATTATATTTACGCCATATTTCATTTGGAGTAACATACAAGACTAAAAATGATAACATCAATCCTAATTCGAATCCATATTACGAACATTTAAATAAAAATCGTTGTGGTTTTAGTAACTTTGTTAACTTTTAATTTAAACTAAAGTAAATTTTAAATTTTACAGGAAAAACTTCTCAAAATCGTCGACAATCTAAGAGCGTCGAGGAGCATCAACATTGCTGATGGAATCGTGCTTAAGGGTAACCAGGATCTACGTACCCCTAAAAAACTGGATGCCCTGCCTGTGGACCCTTCAGCCAGAGATGTCGAGGTCAACTACAGGCTGGTCGATGGCGTCGTCAGCCTTTTCGAGACCCACGCCGTTGAAGTCAAGCTCAACCCTGCTGATAAAGAGACCCTGCAGAGGTCACTTGAAGAAGGTAATTCATTCATGACACTTCATTCACGCAAAACTAGTTTGAGCGCAAGCGTTAATAGGCGCAATAAATTACTTAGCAGTCAAACGAGAATCGGATAAATATAAACGTGCTAAGTGAAAGCTTAGAGTAAACAACATTTATCAAAGAGCATTGACCAATATTTCGTAGAATCCATAGCATTAAACTTTATTGTTTTGAATTACAGGTCGTGGTAAGAAGAACAAGGGCAGCGGTATGATGGGTATGATGGGTCTGCTTGGCGCCAAGATGCTACTCGGAAAGCTGCTCATCGTGAAACTCATCGCTCTGAAGGCTCTTGCCACCGCTAAAGTCGCCTTGGTCCTGGCTGTTATCCTGTTCGTCGCTTACTGTTTCAAACAAGACCACACCAAGACGACCTACGAGGTTGTGCCTCACGCGCATCATCACGAGAGCCACCACCCCGTCCATGTGGAACACTCTTCCCACGGAGGCGGCTACGGAGGCTACGGCGGCTCAGACTGGAACAAAAACCTGGACGAGGCCCAGAACCTGGCATACAGTGGGTATGCAGGCCACAGCAAATAGATAGAAACTTACCAAAACCATTTGTGAGGACCCAGTCCATCAGACCTCCATTGTACAAAGACTTATTTATTATATTTATTGATTAATTTATTTTTATTAACTTATTGAACGAATAAACCGATGTGTTGAATTTGTTTTCTTCATTTCTAACCTAAATATACAGAGATCCGTCTTACGCAATAAAAGTCATACGTTGACCACAAAAAAAGAGATTTGGCGTGACCAATCTGAGATACAGATATGATCGCCCAAAAAAGTAGAAAACGACTAAGTCAATCATGCGTAATAACTGGTTACTATTACATGTGGTATTTGCAAGCAAAAATAAGCCAAAATCATTTGCGGCCCGCTACCGCCTTAGAAAACAAAAGTAATTGGTTTGTAAAACCACAAGGCATTAGCCGAGAGTAACATTGATAATATCATAACCGTGGGCCATTAAAAAAGAAAACAAAATGTAATTTGAACGAAAGAAAACGAAAAGCAAATTGAATTATCTATTCTATTTTTAACTATGCTCATTGCTCACGTATCTGTATCTAGTTCCGATACTTTATCTGTTACTTCATATCCGACAAGCCTCAAGTCCAGTTTCCACTCTCTCTTATATGTTTATTTATGTACGTTCCACATTTTTGTATATGTACGATTATTAGTCGAGAAATCTCGCCACATACCGGGCCAACGGTTAACGAAGCCACTTGTCTCTGGACCCGGTGAGCAAAAACAGGTTTAAAGTAGATGACTATTCATTTAAGGTTCAACTTTCTATAGATGGGGTTTCACGCATTTTGCTTAATTTCATCTTCGTTCGAGCCAACCTTGAACACAAAGGTGTTTTGCATCTTAATTTGAATAGGAACTACGCAGTCACTAGTTTGAGTGAAACTTCGGTAAAAAATATTATAATAAGCCGTATCACAGTCGTGTATGATGATCATGTAATAGACGCTGAGGAATAGGATATGGGACCATTGCTCGAGGCGTGAGAGCAGCAAAAGTGAAACGTTGAGATTTTCGACTGTTACTCAATCACTCTTTTATGGCTGACCGGATCTTAATGAATGCTTGACCAAATATGGAGTTGGCTTCGGATATAAAGCACGCATCGTTTGGTAAAAAGCCGCCAGCGACTAATATAGATACAATGTACCGGAAAATTCTACGAAGTGAAGAAAAAACTGTAACTAATGGAGAAAAGGAATTGTCAGTTCCAAGCTATTGTGACATGAGAATGTAAACATCAGAGCCTCCTCAAGCATTATGGAAAGTGATCATAGATTACTTTCATGAGAGAAAGAATTGAACAAAATGTTCACTTTCATTAGAAGTTGTTCTACTAGGAGGTTCTCTTAGATCAATTAAGCTTAATACGTAGATAAAATGCCGAGTGAGGAAAGTAACGGGCTTAATTGAAGTGGAGTCCAAATTCACAAAACGAGCGTGGGACACTTGATTGTGTAAAAATTTTACTTTTCTAGAACAAACCTTGGGGCTATTAAATGATTTTCCCTAATAAATGCGTGGGTTGTGACTGTGATTTGTTTGAATTTGTTTTATTACATTAATTTTATGATGAATCAGCACACTTTTTTTTGTAAAATTGAACCATTCAAATTAGGTTTGACTTATTTCAACATCCATGGGCTAACATAGGCCAATAACACATTAAAAAATAAATTCTCAATATTTAATAAACGATCAGAATCACCCTTTAATGATACCTCCCGGCACAAATATAAATTAAAACACTTGGTTCAAATTCTAAGCCTACCTTTAAAAGGTATCGCAAATGTATGCTTAAAAAAATCTGACATTGTGAACTACGGCCTCTAGGGATAAGAAAAAGGATTGTTTTTTTTTAGATATAACCGGCACGCGCCCTTATAAAACTGCCACTATAAGAGTTCGATTAGTACATATTAAGCAGGACATGTTTCTCGGAATTTATTCGTAAAACTATATGAAATACCTATTAGGTTTAAAACATTTGACCCTAAAACCTAAACTAAAATAACTCCCCCGCCTGAACACTTTTTTCCTTGCATTGTAAACATTTGGTTAGGGCTGGGCTAGCAGTAGTTACTGCTTTAATTTAAAAAAATAAAATCATCCAGATCCAGTTATATTTAGGATACTTTTTAACAGATTTTGGGAAGACTTGTCACGAGAGTCCTAATTTACGTCTCTTAAATTGCTGGCCGTGAAAAACTTTAATGTGCAATATTGAAGCTTATTTTCTTTTCTATCGTTAGAAATCCAGCTCAGACATTTGTTGTTGGCCAAGATGATACGCCCGTCAAACCTACTTTTGTTGGTAATCTGTAAATTATACCGCATTATAGAATTTCCACTTTATCTCCACTTTCTAGATACAGGTTCTATACGGACATAGCTGTGTGTATTGATCTATCGATTGTCGTTCGTCTACTTCAATCAGTCAATTTTGTTGTCATTGTGATTCTTCAACGTTTTTGTAGATCTTCCCGCTTTTGTATCTTTTTCAGTTGTGTCATTTTCTATTTCTCGGGAACTAAAAACTTTTTCTTTTTTTGGGTGCCGTAGCTCAATTGGCAAATCCGATCTTTGCTCGTTTGTCTTCTGACAATGTTCACGGAAATAAAATCTATAAATTAACTTCTTACCTTTTACCTTTTGTAGATACAAGTTATTTTCATAGTTACAAACTCATTGTGATACAGTAACCCTGACCCTGACTCACGGCAAAGTGAAGTTGGTACCTCAATCCAGTTTATCTATTCGTTACTCAAATTTATTTATTTATTATTATTTATTAGGAGAACCGTCAGCTACATTTATAATACATTTGTCTTATAAATAGTTTACGGAGAGCAAATCACAAGTTCCTACCGGAAGATAAAAAAACAGTCTTTCATAGTGCGAGGATCGCTCGGTGTGCGCGTGTGACTCGGACTTGACCAGCTTTTTTTATCTGAGCAGAATCTTTCAGTCTCAGGTATATCATCTTTAGCTGTCATTAAAACGCGATAGTAGCGATTGAGCTGTATAAAGTGTCAATTCACGTTACTTACTACCCGATCAAGTTAAGTTTACGGCGTCGTATATAAATAAGGCGCAAATTAAACACGACCAAGGACGAAGATTCAGGACGTGGCAATGTACTAGGTATACTTCGGATATCTGTCCGAGATATCAGAGAATTATATGAGATGTATGTACACAGAATTAGGGACCCCCAGAGCAAACTTGGATTGGTTAAGCTAGAATGTTTTTTAAACTTTTATTAAATAATATTGTCTACGTACAAACCAAACGGGTCCTAAAAGTTGTTTATCGGAAACCACGAATTAGAAGACACTGCGTGGATTAAGTTTATCTTCTTGACACCCTTTTTTTTTTTAATACTACGACGGTGGCAAACAAGCATGCGGCCCGCCTGGTGTTAAGCAGTTACCGCCGCCTATGACCGCTTGTAACGCCAGGAGCATCACACGCGCGCTGCTGACCCTTTAAGAACCTAATTTACTCCCCTCATGAAAAACCGCATAAGACCTCGGCAGGGAGCTCATTCCAGATGTGAGTCTTTAAGATTTATATGTTTTCTCATTTAATATATATTCCTCTAAAAGTAATAAACCAGAAGTAGTATGAAGATACATTGATAAACCAACAAAACAAGTAACAAACAAATGAGTAGGTATGTATACTATAAAACTCGAAAAGTTTGCATTATCTTTTAATCTAGATACCAAAATAGAAAACTTTCCATTGTAAGATCATTAACGCTGACTAACGCGCAGGCGCGAAAACAATTACTATGGATAATTTTGGAAACATACTGGTAAAAAGTGAAGTTGATGTAGTAACGCTCATGTGAATTGGCTCTTGTTTCAAATTCGATGATAACTTATATTTAGCGACTTTAATATTAGAGGATTTAAGTGTGACTGAGGCACAATTATTGAAGAACCGATAAAGCAAAAAGGTAAGGTGGACCAGCGGTCTGGTCAAGAAGGAAACCGTTCGGAAGGAGCACAGGGGTAGAGGGGATACTTCAGGAAGAATAAAATTATTCCTTGATAATTGCGAACATTAAGTTTTCCGGAGGTGTTCATGTTATGTTTTTTTTTTTCTCAATAGTGTACATTTGGAAAACTCTGAAGTAACGATTGGTCTATTTTTATGTTATATTGTTTTTTATTTAAATATTATAGCCTGGTTATGATATTTGTTCACCGCTCGAAAGTAGGTATCTAAAAACAATATGCCTTAAAAATAAATTATTCGCAAGTTGGACTTCCTGGACCTCCACATAACGTATACTATCGACAAGAAATATAAAATGAACATCAGTGTAAAACATAATGCTATATTTATAAAATGATTATAATGGCGAATCTTGGAAGCGAATATGCGCTGGTTGGGTTTTGAAATCAGGACTGGAGTTATCTGGGACGTAAGGACCAAATATTATGTACAGCATTGCAATTTTACTGTAAAAATTTGTCTTCCTATCCCATACTAAGCTTGTCTGTTATAAGGCAGTAGGCTGACATGACAATGGGACAAATTTCTGACTAGTTTTGAAGTAGTAACGCCACAACAAATACAAATACTCTTTATTGCGAGGTGTGCAAATACCAAGAAACAAACAAAAACAAACAGAGTTACAATCAGTTAGTAAACTTATATTGACATTGGTATAATAACATTATATGAATTTAAATTCTCTTTAGACACAGAAAATAGATACTCAATATTGAGTGGAAATTTTTGGCGATCGTATGCCAATTCAATTCACACGTACTAACAGTGGCTGCACTCACTCGTACACAATAGTGTTATTACCATAATTCGTTTCTTACCTCACATGAGTGCGTATGTTGTTGTTATTAACTAGACCCCTGTTATTAAAAATGGCACACATAATGTAACTTGTATTATACTGTGATATAAATTTAAATTATTCATTTTTGTTAGTTGACGTAAGGCAAAAATGAGTGATTCTCTTGAGAAGGGAAATAACTCAAAACTGCCACTTTCCGTTTTTTTTTTACTTAAAAAAAACTATGAGTTAATGGATTTTGGAGACGTTGGTTACATGTATCAAAACAAAATAACTTGTTATGTCCTTAAAAATCCAAACTAGATAAAAAGTACTTTTTTAAAAAGATTTAAAAAAGAAGGAAAATTTAAAATAATTCGGTCTTATAAGACGTCTTTATTTACCACGTACCTATTTTATTCATTTTAAAATCCGAAATCTGAAGTTAATATAAAACTCGGACCTTAACAAGTTCACATACAACTAAGGACTCGCAGACAAATAAATAAATAAAACAAACACAAATCTCATACAAAAAATTTCAAACCAAAAACGGCACATGGCATTTGCCTTTATATAAAAACTATGAGAAATATTCAGCTGTGGACGGAGTGGCAGTTTTGCGATGATAAAAGTCGCCGTCCACAGGCGTGTTGCCGTATCACAAGGGTCCTAATCCTAATTTACGGCTCTTGAAAAGTGTTAAAACGCCTGCAATCACACGCTAGCCAATTTAGTAGCAAAAGAAATTTCTCTGACGAATTCTACTGCAGAGAAAGCAAAGAAAGCTTCCGCAATTTCTTGGAAGATACTCGCGTCTCGTTACATTTTAGTAGGCGCGTTCTTGTAACTAGCTCATACAATGGCCCTGGTATTTAGCGAAAAACTCAATGAGAAAACTAGAAAAAACTTAAATCAAAACTTTAAAACATCCCCCTCACAAGTAGCTGGTCATCATGAATCCCTCATTCAATGAGTGATATAGAAAACGGTACTAAAACTAAACATAGCAACACAATTTGGAATTCTTAGCTTCAATATTGGCTGAGATCTTGTCACTTGTTCCAATTGAAGCAGATTATCTTGAATACCTAGTTTCAACAATTTAAATAGGAGGGAATATTAGGTAGAATTCAATCCAGTTATCTACCTATTGGTATTAATATCAGAGTTAAAGGATTGTCCTTGCGACGTGTTCCATTCTTTGCAAACAAAGCTTACTTCGGATGAGTGATTTTGAGTTATCATTGTAATACTAGCTCTCCCTACCTCCTTACTCGTTATTCGTCTTAATGTTACAGATAAAATATTCAAGCTGTTGTTTTCATATTTGAATTTGTAGAATTAAATAATTTGTTGGTTCGAAAATATGCTGTAGTTTAGTATACTTTCCGTTAGCTTCGTCCTATTTTTTCATTCCTTCAATTATTAACGGTATCATAAAATTCATAACCGTTTAAAATTACATGAAAAGCTTATTCTATATATTTTTACAGAGTATTTTTATAGATTCTATTTTTTTATGTGGAAATACCACATTTTTATATGTTTATATTAACTATATTAAGCAGAATCCTGCTTAGATTGTAGTAGAATGTTTCTTTCTTAATTTACCTTTGTGTCATTATTTATGCCAATTCTATAGCAAATACACCGAGCGAGCGAAGCATGTCCATATCAGCTTGGCCTAAAATTATTTCGTATGTGGATGTTTGGGTATTCAGATGATTTCCTGCTGTTCTCATCTAGAGGCCGCATTTCTCGACTGATTCTCTTGATATGTCTATTTTTTGTCGTTTCAGTATTTCAAAATAAATAAATAAATAAGGTCAGGTGGGGTAAGGGAAGCACATGGGGGAAGTGGCACACTTTGGAATATTTTCTATATTATAGATAGATGATAGATTTCTATATTATAAAAATATGTTCTAGACTCTCAGAGTACTGCTGCCTCGAAATAAAATAAAATGCTGATAATGTATAAGTCTACCGTCAAAAATCAACCGCCTACCTACATTATAAAAATATATAATATATTAACTCCGAAAAACTATCGTGATATTTATATTATATTTTTATTTATACAATACAATACAATACAACAATTCTTTATTGCACACCAACAAGAAAAATATAACATGAGAAATCATAAATTAAATAATGGTAGACAATAGGCGGACAATAGGTTTATACATATATTATATATATATATATATATATTTATATTTTACATACACATATTATACACATTTATATATTTTATACTTCGTCTTTGACACAAGTCGCTCAGTATGCTGTCCCGCGAAACCGTCCCTCTGGCTCCACAGAAAACCAGCGCCGTGGGCATTGCTATACCTAGCAAAGCCAACAGCATTGCTGAGTGGAGACCATTTCGGATGCACATCTCTTATGTACACTGTCTTTAACACTTATCTAATAGCTGTGAATTGTAATGATGTGTTATCTTGAATTCTATTCTATTCTATTCTATAGCTTTAATAGACATAAAACGACCAACTACAGTGCCATTTATTTATTTTTTACGTAAAACTGTATTTAAAAATCGGATTCACAACATATACTGTGATTTATTTTAAGTGTTTCCCTTACCCTAATGTGTTTCTCTCACCCAACCTGACCTTCTTAAGAGACTGTCTACCACAAATCAACCTAGCCCCAAACTAAATAATGCTTGTACTATGAGTACCACACGACGATATACATAATACATAAAAACATGAACAGACAACATCAATGACCCAGGAACAAATATTCGAGTTTATCACACAAATATTTGTCCTTGCCGGAATACGAACCCAGGACCGTCTTATTATAAACTGGCGGAGAAACAAAATGGCGGAGATAATGGGGATGGAAAACGAAAAATTACAAAGTTTTCCGAACTAAATCTCGAGATCATAGATTACAGAGAGAGATTGCAGGAGGCAGTGAGTTTTCACTATATTAACTGCTTAACTAATTTGGGTTCTTCGAATGTGCATATAAAGTATGCTAATCGCATTCGGCCATATATTCTTCACAATGTCAACAAAGCTGCTTTATGGTCCCACACCATGTTTAATTTTAATTCCATGGCAGAAACTTCCTAAAACTTTCCAATTTGACCTAATTTCAGAGGTTAGCGTAGGTAGGAGAGCCAAGTTCGACACTTTTTATGAAATTATTATGATATATCACCAGTCTCCAAGTCACTTGCAACAAGCACTTTAACGATGTGCTTTTTTACAAATAGATGTCAACTTGTGAGTTAAACTTAATGCAGCAATTTTAACTAATAGACCAAACGAGTTTCAGCTTAGGCAATAACTCTCTGTTCTCGCCTACAGGCTGCATTTCTTCACCGATTCTCGTGAAATTTGAGAGTCAAACATTACCTTATTATATGTCATGCCTTAGGTCAGGTTCTAAATTTTTTTCACTGTTTCTATCTTTGTATTTGTACAAAAAACAGTGATTAATGACACTTTAAAAACTGCAAAAGTCATGGTAAGTACCTAACATGATTTTCGTAAAAAAACAATCAGTTTTTTATTTTATTTTTTATTTTTGTTCAATTTAGCCTGTGCAGTACAGACGAACGGACGGACATGGGGAAACTATAAGGGTTCTTTGTTGACTATGGAGGCGTAAATAATGTCATATTTTACAGCATTTTAAAATAATGTTGGCGAGGTATTATATAGCTTACACAGGGCCACTACTTAATAGAAATGTGTATGAATATTGGATTATTGATAAATCGCTTAAATTTCGATAATGTCAATCGAATAAAACTTCTAGTTCAATCCAAAAAAAAATGCATACCTATTTACTTTTTTACTTTCATTCACTTTTCAGAAATAGTTGCTTTTATGTAGTTTATTATGTATAAGTACTAGTACAAAAAATGCTGAGTGTTTTCTTTATCTTTACCTACTAAAGATTATGTGTAGCTTTTAAGTAGAAAGAAGGAAAAGTCTCTATTATTGTCGTGTTGAAGGATCGTTCAAGTATTTAATCACGACGAACAAGATTACCGTCAGGTATTTTATAATGTGTTTAATTTTATTATAAAGGGATCTTGTAAGGAATTAAATTAAATATATTGGAATAAATGCTGTTTGGTTTATTTGTTCATTTCTATCTATATCACTCACACAGAATAAATACACATTCACAAATACATCTTAAAAGTAAAACATACATTAGTCGTGATACACGATACAATACAAATCGTAAATAGCATGATAATATAATGTAGCTTAGTAATCATTAGTTAATTAAATAAATAAAGATACTAAAATTAAAATGATAATAAATATTATGAGAGATCATGATAATGGTAATTAAATAAATTAAATAAAAATTGTACTAAAAAGTAAATTAAATAACAATAACAACCAAGAAAAAAAACGAAAAAATTAAAAGAAAAAAAAACAAAATGAAAATAAATAAACAAAAATTCAACAAAACAACGAAACTATTTACAAAAAAATATCACTAACTCAAAATAACAATACGATTTAAAGACGATATTTTCCTTTTCAATCAAATTACTACTAAAAGTGAAACTACAGTTTCAGCGTTGCATAAAATGAATGAAAAGAAGTCGAAAGCATATAATAAATAGATAATCATACACGCACACAATCACACATAATAAATAAACTGGCAATAATGGCATTAAATATTTGGTATCAGCGCACCGCCTTTCAACTCCTCAGTTCTTTAAAGAATCATCTTCAAGCGATGTGCCTAAATCGATGGTTTAATGTTGCTTGTACGCAGCATATGCCATGTCGGCAGCTTCGTTCCTGGAACGTCCCCAGCCTTGGCTCTGTTCCCAACCACCGTGACCATGGGCGTGTTCGTCATGAGCGGGGGCCCAACCATGGTCTTCATGGTGCTTCTTAGCCAAAAGCGCCTTGATGATGGCGATGATTTTAGCGATGAAGGCAATCTTAGCAATGATAGCTAATTTCTTGATGGAAAAGGCGATGATACCGAGGAAGAAGACGGCAAGAGCCAGGAATTTGACTTTGAGCAAATGCAGGAGGGGCATGAGCATCTTCATTTTCTTCTTGATTTCTTTCTTCTTACCGCGACCTTCCTCATCTGTAAATATATAAACAGAATTAAACTATAGAAATATAACACTAATGGAATCACAAGTGTGTGGAAAGTGTTTTTTTTTTTCTTAAATAGATTTTTCGTTATTAATATTTTCTGAAATTGATAGATAACTCCTTTAACATAGAGACTAGATATAGCTACATGAATTGCTAATCTAAATTGGAAATTGGTTTCTTGTGGAATGGACCATCGAGTTCTTGAGTAGCAATCACGCACCGAAAGCCCACATGGGGACTCACCTAGCCCGCTGAATGCAAGTGGAATAGGACACATCCTTGTTTTTTGTCTAACAGTGAATGCATTTGGTCAAGTTAGTAATAAAATGTATGAGATTAAAACTCAATTTATGAATTTATTTGTACTATCCTTACCAATAGCCCTAGATTCGTCTTCCTCGCCACCATAGCTTAGCTCCAGCTCGCCGTTCTGCACCAAATCCGTAGCCTTCTCCCAGAGCCTCTCGGTGAGCTGTTTGTTCCTGAGTTCGGGTTCAGTAGACAGGGGTTCCAGGCTCCTGGCTTCCTTAGGGCCATTGTTGAGGATGGCGACTCCTTCGATGATCTGGAGTTTGCGCACCGTTCCGAGTCTCTCGGTGGCACGGAGTGCATGTTCCTAGAAATCAAATTAATATAAGGACTCTTGTAGCGGGATTATCTATTATAGCTAGTATTATCATTACACTAATCAATCTACCTAGTCCTAAATTAAGCAATGCTTGTGTTATGGATAAAACATCCCAGAAACTCGAGATTATCACGTAAATATTTGTTCTGGCCGGGTTTCGAACCCCAGGTCATCAGCTTTTTAGTTTCACTTTCACGGACTTTACGAAATTTGTGGATTGATTGAATTGTAGTTAGTTGAAAAATTATAGATGCTTATTTTATATGTAGAAAGAGGGGGATTCTAAATTACACTCGAGCCGAATGAAATTTCTCGATATAAAATGTATCTAAACTTTGATTGCATATGAAAAAACTTCCAGAATATTATTTTACGGACATTAGGATACAAGACACTTCTGTGCCAATTATTGAATTAAGTGGCACTGATTAGATTTTGAATTAATATTTTTCTACGAAAATGGGAGGTTGTAAATAAAATACCTAATAAGATAATATTGTAGAAAAAATAAACTAATCTAATCAAGATAATATTGTAGAAAAAAATAACGAATCTAATCAAACCACAAAACAGTTACGGAGTTAAGCGAAATTCCTTCGAACACCCAGATCCATTACTTTTACGTATTTTCACTTTAATGCATATAATTTTATTAATCATCCGAACTTTATATCTAATTTATCACTCGTGTAATAATTATCGTCCTGCCGCACTGATGGCTAAAATGTTCACTTCACTTGACATACCTTGATGCACAAATTCAGATCACTGTTCATGCAATTCACGAAATTGCCGACCACCGATTTCAACACTGATTCTTCCTGAGGCACTGGGGTGGAACGAGCCAGAACCGCCACACTAAGGAATACCACGAAGAGCTTCATATTGAAGATGTTCCGATGAACTCAAACCACCGATAACGATTTAGATGTGATGCTCAATCCAAAAGTCAACAGTTTTTTATCCGAATCTCCCCACTCCGGCCTTTGGCTGAATTAACATTTTTAACTCGTATAGTATATCGTAGCTTGGAACACTATGGGCCGGGTGACACACATATTCCGGACATCAATATTAATTTTGTTTTCGATAGCACGCTTTTTCTTTCTTCCGAGTGATCGGTTTATGCGATACTGTTCGAAAATTTAATTTAGTGTTTATTGATGTGTCATTTTTATGTTTTTGTAAACAAACAATGTTTAAATGTTTATGACATTTCGCAGCATCGTAATTATTCACATCAAGCATGAATAATTACTGTTTTAAAGTTTATCTTTGTTTTTCCGAAAGCCTTAAATATTATGCTATTTTTTTAGTAGTACATGTAAATACATTATAAACTATCCAAGAGAATACGTCATATTGTAAACAGATTGGCACAGTTCACAATTTATCGACAGTAAACAATCTCACTACTTTATTATGTCTATTAACGGCGGTCAGAATATAATATTATTAATCTTAATCTTACGTCATCATCAAGGTTCGGAAATTCGGATCATTATTTACCTAAACTTTGGCGGCGGCTTTTTCATTCGGTCCTCGGTATAGACGGCCTTGTTTGACGTATGAGTGAGATAAAAATAGGATTTTGCCAACTTTAGGTAAATATCGATCCGAATTTCCGAACCCTGGTACTTCAATTAGGGTAGAATTTACTTATTTAGCTTATACTTGAAAATATCTTATATATTTATAATTTTATATAAATAAACGCCCCGCCCAAGCTTCGCACGGGTGCAATGCTGATAAATTATGCTTGTATTATACATATAAACCTTCCTCTTAAATCACTCTATCTATTAAAAATACCGCATCAAAATCCGTTGCCTAGTTTTACAGATATAAGCATACCTACATAGGGACAGAGCCTTAAGCACGTATTGATTTACAGAATTAATGTGTTAGTATGTCATTATCATTACAAGCTTTTTTTTAACACATCCCTTCTACCTCCCTTTCCTTCTTTCTGTCTGTATTTATCGTATCTCCGATTAAGCAGTTTTTTTTTTCTTAAATCATTATCATTATGACATTAAACTAATCTGGTGTTGATGATGATGATGGAGCGAAAAGATATACTCAGTAATAAAACGACATATCATCGAAATTGGGCTCGTTACCTTCTTCTCAACACACAATTGACGTCTGATGATTTGACAAAAAAATTGACAATAGAGATATAATGATATACGTTGTTTATAGGGGCGCGAAAACTACTACATACAAATAGGACATTTCGCATTTCGAAACTTTTTTTACCTATTTTGAATATGAATGAACGTTCTATTCTACTCACGTTATTTTAATATCCTACACTGCGTGACAAGTAAAAATTGCTCACATATTCGTAATTAGCTTCTTCAAAAGGCTTTGAAGTGGACATTACTACTAATAGACACGTAACTTCTACTTGACAGCTGAGTGCAACTGTTTAAAATACTTGACAAAATAAACATACTTGGTTTCAGAATATGACCACGAAATAAAAGACTACAGGAGGCTATTAATTTCGATCTACGCAAAACCCGCAGAGCTGCATTTTATTGGTAGATTGTTTGAAATAGACTTCATTGGCCGGGGGGCGTGGCTTTACGTTTTGCTCCAATTTCGTTGTATTTCACACGAGCAGCCATACAATATAGTCCTTAGGTAGCTTTTCCGAGCTTGAATATATCGTTTAGTCCATACAACCTTTTGTGTTTTTTTGTTACTTATATAGTATGGGACAGGAAAGGCTTGCGTAAAATTCATTGGTCTTATTCAGAGTTAGCTGATTATGCAGCAAGTTTTAACTTTAGGCTAGTTGTATTAAAATGAATGTAATACAAATTTTTAATCTTTTTTATTTTGTGTAATAAATTAATCATTGAGGTACTGTAACATGGCAACTTCAAACAAATAAATAAACTCACACACACACACACACATCCAAACTAGCTTTAACTTCAGTTTAGTTGGCCAGCATACGCCAAGCTCTGGGCATCATTGACCTTCCGGCTCCAACCCTGAGCTGGTTCATAATTATAGCCAGGGTGTTCATCATGGTGGTGAGCCGGGGGACCGTAGGAGACGGCGGGAGAAGATGAATGGCCGCCACCACCACCCTTGTTCAAGAGTTTCCTAATGAGGTTAAAGGCTTGCATGGCGAAGGCAATCTTGCCGAGGAAGACAGCCTTGACAGCGACGAAGGCGATGATACCGAGGAAGAGAGGGATGAGGGCGGCGAGCTTCAGCTTCAAGAGAAGGAGGAGGGGAATCAGCTGCTTGATCTTCTTCTTCTTCTTGCCACGGGCTGGAAAGAATTGTCAGCATTAATTTTGCGCCCTTGAATGGGTATCAAGCTTGAATTGCTTGAGTTAGAATATTAAAAGAAGATATACTATTTAAGTCGACTGTCGACATCATGGAGTTTTATATGTTAGATTTATTTTCCAGGAGAAAAAAATGAAAAATACCATTTTATGTTGTTATCCTTTTTGTGGATGCGTAATTAATACTTGAATCAGTTTGCAATTATTAATGTCACAATATTGATTTTAATTAGGAGATTAATAGGTTTTCACTCATTTGCTAATTTGCATAGAGAATTAGGGTAATTGCAAGCAATTTTCGTGTACAAAATTCAGTAAGAGCAGCTGTAAATTCTTTTTTAAATCTTCACGGATCTAGACGTCACGTTTGTCCAGTAACACTATCTTAGGATCAGATTGTTACTATGATGTTAACATATGGAAATACGAAAGAGAAAGTTAGTGCTTGTCACGAGCTACGTGACAATTCGAGACATTGACAAAGGGACGGTCATATATGTAAATATGTTTGAGAGAAACCCAAGCAAACCAATACGCGGTTATTTGCTTAATAATCATCAATTAACAGCGTTTTAGGAACCCGTTGTGTTAATAACTTTACAATCGTTATTTTATTCTTTAGCAAAGTAAATCTTAGATTCAAGAAGTTTAAGCCTATTTGGATTTTTGTCGAAATTGTAAATTTAAATAAAGCTGTGAGTTTTTGACTGAAAGGTATCAAACTTTTTTGCTTAAAATCAGTTTTAACTTCATACCTTCCTCATCCAGGCTCCGTGATTCAGCTCCAGGCTCGGACAAACGTAACTGCAGTACGTGGTTATCCAAGAAGTCTCCAATGTTCTCTGAAATCCTCTCCTCAATCTGAGACTCCCTGATCTTCGGATCCTCAGCCAATGGCTCGTAGCTTCGGGCAGAACGGGCGGTTCCGCTGTTGATCAGGGTCATGCCCTCGAAGATGCTGATGTCCTTGGTGATTGCCAGCCTTTCCGTGAACTTTAAGGCTTTTTCCTGAAAATGTAAGATTGCTTTTATAATTTTCCCGTGATCTTTTGAATCGGTAAAAATTAGGAATATAACTGCATTTGGCACTTGTGTACCAAATTAAGAATTTTTATTCATATCTAAGAATTTAAATAAATCGAGAGATTTTTGAAACAAATAGCACTTGGACTCTAGTTGTAAAGAAACTCTCTTGAAGCACTAAAAATCTTTTCTTAGTTTTAAGGCCACGATGCGTACACTCCATAAGTAAATTTATGTCGGATAAACACAGTAGTTGTCACTTATACAATCCTTTAACACGTCACTTCACAAATCCACACACCTTAAGACACAGCGATGTGTCTGTTTCGATGCACTCCGTAACCACATTGACTAAATTCTCCGCAACACCGCTGTCTTGTATGGGACTACTCGCCGCTAACGCCAAAACGGCAAAGAATGCGATTTTCGACCACATCTTTGTTTTTTTGCAAGACCGTTGTCCGAAACCGCTGAACAGGTTGTGATGTTCTTCCCAAAAAAGTGATGGATTATATCCTTCCAATCCCCACCTACTGTACGGCGTTTACTTGACAGAATAAGGGGTAAGTAGAAAAATAAATATTGGTTGTTAGAAAGCGAAGTTTTCGTTTACGACATGCGTTACGCTGTTTGATGTGCTAGTGTAAATGAATGAAAGAAAAAGTGCGAATATTTGTATTTTCATTCTAATCGATGTGTGAAATGGTACGTAACTGAGAATTCTTAGTTGGGAGTTACGGCAACAATCTAAGACAACATTTTAGGAACAACCTTATAAAAAAACACTATTTCAATAAAAAGAACTCATTATTGCGATTTTTTTATTTATTTGAGTGTGATACTCCAACTACTAACTGGTTATTCGTTGGTTTAATAACCGTTAAATAATGCTGATTAATCGTTAAGAAAAAAAAACCCTAAAAAAATATTTATTCGTATGTTGCCATCTCGCATAACGTCTTCCTAATTTAATATGTAGCTATTTTTTTATTCTTTAAATTTCGAGGTCGCTGAGGTTCTATGACTCGAAACCGGTAAGGTCCGACCCCGAAATCAAACTTTCTGTCGCATTGGATTCCCTTTCTATCGTTTTTTGGCATTTTTCACTAAAATATTAATTTATATTATAATATGATTAACCTAAAACGGCAGTTTTACCTTCATTGCTACAGTAATGCGGCCTGTACGGTTGACATATAAACACAAATTAACTTAAGACTGGCATGATATACTATACAACAGACACCTTAGGATTTCGTTTACTTAGGTACCTAAAAATTACCATTTTCAACGTAAGTAAATAGGTAGGTAACTATATTCCGCGCGGCGAACGATGAGTCCTATGACACCTGTCATCTCAGTACTTTTTATAACCGATAATCGGAAAAATGTACAGAGATGACAGGTAACATAGGACTCATCGTTCGCCGCGCGGGGTATAGTGACAAATTTTTGCTCTTGTCTCTAAATAGTTATTGCAACGCAAATATCACTGTCGTGTTAATTACTTAATGTTATATATTTTTTTTAAACAATACTTTTCTGGACCAGCAATCCAGAGGTACCCGAGGATTCCCGGTTTCTTCTACCAGATGCATTAATTTTTTTTTGTTTGATCTTTGTATCGATGGTTTAATAGTTATAAAAATTATGGAGTGTACCCATATTAAAAAAAATTGACATTACATGTTTCATAAATCTAAAATACTTTAATACTTAGAAAAAAAGTTTAAAATTATGCGTATGTCTAAATGTGTTAGCGATTTTTTTAAATTATTGGTGTAACTTTTATTTTGTTTCAATATATCCTTTTTTTTATATTTTTACCAACTTTTTCGTTTTTTTTTTCCGAAATTGACAATGAAAACTAGCCCCGACAATTTTTTTTGCATTAAGTAGATCACATGTGATTTGCATCACAAAAGTAACTTATTTTATCAAGTTATAAAACGAAACTATTTATACAAAGATCAAACTCAAAAAAATGGAATCTTAACAAAACCCTTAAAACTTTATTTTTCCGATCATTAAGTATTCCAAATATCAAAACAACTTATATAGCTTTTAAACAATATGGGTTGTTTTCGATGTACATTAAATATTTTAAATAAGATATTTTGTTCAATGGAGACAACCTTTAATTATAAAAATGAAGTAATACTAAATAAATATCGGACAACCTCACACAAATCATTCTAGTCCCACAGTAAGCTCTAGTAGGCTTGTGAAATGGACACCTGACGACGATAAACATACTTATATAGATAAATACATACTTAAATACGAATGACATCCATGAACCAGGCACAAATATTATAATACTGCATTGATAACTTAGGATGCTTGTGTTATGAGTACTAGACGACGATATACATACTTATATAGATAAATATATACTTAAATACATAGGAACAACCATGACCCAAGCACAAATATTCGAGTTCATCACACAATATTTGCCCTGGCCGGGATTCGAACCCGGGAACGCCGCTCAGTAGGCAGGGTGCTTGCAAACTGAGCCAACCGCGCGTATTAAAAACGAAACTTCAGAATTTATGCTGTATCCGGTCATCATAAAGCCTTCCGGATCATGTAATGCCATACAAAGGTAATACAAAAATTTCTTCGACCGCAAAACTTTACAATTTGACCCACAACAATTACGCACATGACATAATTCAGGGTAAGCGCGCCAATTGTTACCCCGCTGACGCAATTCGAGTGAAAGTGTCAGTGGTTTTCGCACAAGTGTGAAAAATTGCATTTTGCACATTCGTCATATTGCAGCTAAATAAATTAAACAAGGAAAAGGGGATAACATGAATTAAGGAAAAAAGGGACGATTGCATAAGGAAACATGATGATGATAAAAAAAAAGGTTTTCACAGTTCGTGGACAGATATCTTCGAGGGAAAGATTGACTTATTCCAAATTGTCCCTAAAGATAAATTCCATGTTAATTCTAACATATCGGACCATTTCTGACCGTTATTGAAATTCTTAAATTATTAGAAATATCTGTTTAATGACAACATTTGAATACGATAATTGTAATTAAAAATCTGAATGGTCTACAACTCCTCACAATACTTTGTATAATCTTTTATGAATTTATAGCCCAAAGTAAGTACACTTCTAAGTAGGCCATGCTATCTGAAATGCCCTCTAGGGTCTGTACGTTAGTGTAGTCTATAACAAACGCAATTTTGCATTTCGGTGAAAGCCGTGCCCATACAAACCAAAAGAAAACGTGAATCGCGTTCTTAAGATTTTTCCCGTAATCTTGACCTCTCCCGTGGATTTTCAACTTAGTTCAATTTGTCCGAATGCAGCACTTTTTCGAATTTTCATATTTCAAAAAATCATGATCTAAACAAACATTTTTTTTTTGGGATAGCTTATACGACCCTAACCTAACCTAATTATATTATGTAAAATACCATTCACAGCTAATATGGCCATTTGTGTGATAGCGCTTTCGGTATTATGAAAATTCGGAATAATGATAATAGTTTCGGACAAATGAAGTTTCGGAAATTTTGAGTATTTATTCCGATTTTCAACACATTATTATAATAATAGTAGTTTAGTATTATAATAATAAATCTAACCGTGGAACACTAAAACACTCCATTATAAACCGGACAATTTGACCCAGAAAAATTGCGCAACGATGAAATAATTCAGGGTGAGTGCATCAATTGTTGCCACGCTGACGCAACGCTTCATGAGTGAAAGTGCCAGTTTTCGGCACTACGCACGAGCTATTGAGGTCGGTGGTTCAGAGATGGTCAAATGAAACGTGTATATCGTAAGAGTGCCCGAAACTTCGAAAAACTGAATCGATTTAAAACCCTATAAAATTATGGAAACTGCTTGCAAATTTTTACGATATTCGCTTGATTAATGCGTCCCGTTGGCGAGAATAGCTGGAAATGAATGAACAACTGGACATCCAAACATCCGGAATTTGGACACAAACACATGAAATAATTTTAAGCTAAGCTAAAACAAGGACGCCGCACTTGCTTCGCTCGCTCGGTCAATTAAATTCCGGGTGGGGTAAATGTGCATTTTTCTGAACCACCATCGGTTGATCGGCCTGCTCAATATTGATAGATTACTAAGGGGTACCCAAATGTACGACACATTGAACCAAAGACTATCAAATCGCGGATGGGGTAAATGCACATATTTCTGAACCGATGGTATAGGCCCATTATTGATAGGTTACTAAGGGGTACCTAAATGGACGACACATGAACCAACGACTATCAAATCGTGGGTGAAGTAAACACACACATTTCTGAACCGATGGCAAATACTCTTTATTGCACACCTCAGACATCAGGGAATAGACATTAAAATAACAGGCAGAGGTAAACAACAATCATTATTGATAGGTTACTAAGGGGTACCTAAATGGACGACACATGAACCAACGACTATCAAATCGTGGGTGAAGTAAACACACACATTTCTGAACCGATGGCAAATACTCTTTATTGCACACCTCAGACATCAGGGAATCGACATTAAAATAACAGGTAGAGGTAAACAACAATCATTATTGATAGGCTACTAAGGGGTACCTAAATGGACGACACATGAACCAACAACTATCAAATCGTGGGTGAATTAAACACACACATTTCTGAACCGATGGCAAATACTCTTTATTGCACACCTCAGACATCAGGGAATAGACATTAAAATAACAGGCAGAGGTAAACAACAATCATTATTGATAGGTTACTAAGGGGTACCTAAATGGACGACACACTGAACCAAAGACTATCAAATCGTGGGTGAATTAAACACACACATTTCTGAACCGATGGCAAATACTCTTTATTGCACACCTCAGACATCAGGGAATAGACATTAAAATAACAGGCAGAGGTAAACAACAATCATTATTGATAGGTTACTAAGGGGTACCTTAAATGGACGACACACTGAACCAAAGACTATCAAATCGTGGGTGAAGTAAACACACACATTTCTGAACCGATGGCAAATACTCTTTATTGCACACCTCAGACATCAGGGAATAGACATTAAAATAACAGGCAGAGGTAAACAACAATCATTATTGATAGGTTACTAAGGGGTACCTAAATGGACGACACACTGAACCAAAGACTGTCAAATCGCGGGTGGGGTAAACGCACATATTTCTGAACCGATGGCAAATACTCTTTATTGCACACCTCAGACATCAGGGAATAGACATTAAAATAACAGGCAGAGGTAAACAACAATCATTATTGATAGGTTACTAAGGGGTACCTAAATGGACGACACATGAACCAACGACTATCAAATCGTGGGTGGGGTAAATGCACATATTTCTGAACCGATGGTATCTGCTCATTATTGAACTAAGTGCCACCTATGTGTGCGACACACTAAAGGGTATGTAAATCACGGTGGGGTAAACGCGCATTTGTCGAGTAAGGTGCGCCGTGGGCGCGCCGCGAAAGTTCCTGCACCGCGCCCAGCGCATCGGTGCACACGGGGCGATTATAAACTTATACATGTTTTTTTAAGTTAATCTTTTACCAATTTTTTTTATTGAAGCAGTAAAGCGTCTGCTAACGTGAACCAAATGTTTACAATGAAGCGAAAAATTGAAAAATGTTTTTTTTTTTTTTCGCTCCATTGGTAACATTTAATCTTTTACTACTTGTAAATGGTAATGTATTTCGAATTTTATGCAATTACGAGGGAATAATGTATTTTTCCGTAGCCCCTATATGAGCGCAATTATTCCTCGCATACTTACACTTATTTAATCTGTTTAGTTGCACCGCCCACAACTTATCTGCTTTGCCCGATGGTTGACTAGTAGAGAATGTCCAATAGCGTTAAGTCCGCCTTTTGTACGTTAAGTTTTTCTTTTGTGAAATAAAGTTTAAATAAATAAATCTAGGTAAATAGGTAAATATCAGACAACCTCACACAAATCGATCTAGTCCCAAATTAGGCTCTTGGCTTGTGTTATGGGTACTAGACGACGATATACGTACATAAATACATAGAACAACCATGACCCAAGCACAACTACTCGAGTTCCTTACACAAATATTTGCCCTGGCCGGGATTCGAACCCGGGAGCGCCGGATCAGTAGGCAGGTGTCTACAAACTGCGCCAAACGCGTCGTCAAAAATAAGACTTCCCATAATCAGTTATCAAACTTGATTATTTACGGGGAACAAAGGAATAGTGCTTGTGGGAAATTCACAGATATCTTAAAAATTACCTTTTCACAAATTTACAAAATTTATAAATAGATTAATGCTCTGGATTACCAGTCCCGATCTCTTCCATCAGGTTACGCATTTCAATTTTTCTATATTTCTTTGCATCAATGGTTTAATATAAAAAATATGGTGTGGTTTCATTCATAAGTTTAGAAACTTCTCAATACCACCCCGTGTGTAAACACAGCGTCCGAATAACCGTTGTTCAAGGTCACGTCGCCGGTTGACTCATCCGACACTTTCTTCTCGAAGGAATGTCACCCGGGCGAGATGCCCGTGACTTCCGAGGTTGCGTGGTTACGCATTCTTGAGTAGGGTTAAAAGTATTGAACTTGACTTTACCATCCTATAAAGTACTAGCTGTGCCCCGCGGTGTTACCCGCTCATCCCACGGGAACACTAAATTTATTCGGGATGCAAAGTATCCTATGTCCTTTCCCGGGTCTCAAACTATCTCCATACCAAATTTCATCTAAATCGGTTCAGCGGTTTAAGCGTGAAGAGGTAACAGACAGACAGACACACTTTCGCATTTATAATCCTACAAGCTTTTGCCCGCGACTACGTCCGCGTGGAACTTGGACGTATGGAAGCAACCTCGTACAACACGATAGATATCCACCTAATCACCTTAATTAAAAATATCGGCCAAGTGCGAGTGGGACTCGCGCACGAAGGGTTCCGTACCATTATCTATAAGTTTGTTGTATGGGAGCCCCCCTTAAATATTTATTTTATTTTATTTTTAGTACCTATTTGTTGTTATAGCGGCAATAGAAATACATTATCTGTGAAAATTTCAACTGTCTAGCTATCACCGTTCTTGAGATACAGCCTGGTGACAGACGGACGAACAGCGAAGTCTCAGTAATAGGGTCCCGTTTTTACCCTTTGGGTACGGAACCCTAATAAAAGGGATTATTAAAAGCGCCTAGGCAAATGTAAGAGCAATTGTGCTTTTGGTCTAATCATTACATTTTCTACAGGGTCATCAATGTCATCATGAATTACTTACTTACTTTTCAATCTTTTTAGGGATAATTTCCAGGATGAAAACTATCCTATGTCCTTCCTCGGATCTTAAACTATCTCCATGCCAAATTTCATCAAAATCGATTCAGCGGGCGTGACGCGATGAACGTGAGCGTAAAGAGGTAACAGACAGACAGACACTTTCGCATTTATAATATTTACTAGTTAATTAGTTAATCCTATAAAGTATTTACATACCTACCTTACCTACTAGTGTATTTACTACCTACCGCTAATTAAATGAAGTCTACGTTAAAACGGAGCTAAATGCTAAGAAATATTGTTTTTAGGGTGCCGTACCCAAAGGGTAGAAAACGGGACCCTATTACTAAGACTCCGCTGTTCGTCCGTCCGTCTGTCCATCTGTCACCAGGCTGTATCTCAAGAACCGTGATAGCTAGACAGTTGAAATGTTCACAAATGATGTATTTCTGTTGCCGCTATAAAAACAAATACTAAAAACAGAATAAAATAAATATTTAAGTGGGGCTCCCAAACAACATTAGGTACATACTTGATCAGTTGCGTTAACTTTGCACCTCATTGTATCCTCATTATACTCGTAAAGTTGGGATAAGTGTTTGTACTGAGCTCTCGGTGCGCGAGTCAGACTCGCACTTGGCCGGTTTTTTTTTGTTTTTACTGACACCACAGTGCTTGTGATACACAAAGATGGTGCGGTTAACAATGTTCATTCTTTTTAGAGATACCTGTAATTTATTAGTAAGTACTTATATTTTGCTATTTCTTATTCGTATTTATTTTTTAAAATAGCGACCTCAAGTGTGCTCATGACCCTCAATCAAGCGAGGAAGAAGATTTCACTTCTTATACTAGCTGCACCGCACGGTGTTACCCGCTTATCCCACGGGAAATCTACATTTTTAGGGCTAAAATGTAGCCTATGTGTTAATCCAGGGCGACAGCTACCTTCATACCAAAATTTATCAAAATTGGTCCAGCCATTTGAGCGTGAAGAAGTAACAAACATACGCATAAACACACTTACAAACTTTCACCTTAATAATATAAGTGTGATTGTATAATGCCTAAGAAACCTTATCTCCTAACATGAGAATACTTTTTAACCATAAAAGTTGTGAAATTCTGTCTCCTATAACAAAACTTACGCTTTGTATCGTGGAATACTTGTTTACTATAATCCACACATCGTAAAGCTTTTTTTCACGTTTGTTTTCATTCACAAACGTGTTACAAATGTTGCGACATACGAAAAATTTCGTACCTTGTCACAGTGAACGTCAATATGAAAGCCGCTTGAAATCTCATATCATTGTCATTGTGACAAGGTTCTATAGTGGCCTAGAAATCAAATTGGTTGACTGTACAATATACAATAGGTAGTATACGACCATTGTTCTACGAGTTAGCACCTCGCGCATCCGGGATGGTGCTAAAATGGATTTAATTTTCAATCATGGATCCTCACTATATAAATTCAGTCAATCCTGACACATTTTCTAGCCTTCTAAACATCCACAAAATTCGAAATTCGGATAAAATAATTAGTTTTTAACCTTGGTTTTTATCTTGATAAAAAGGAAACTGGAAGAAGATAACAAATGATAGAATATAATGGAGAATATTGGAAGAGGCCTATACCGCGAAAGGGTACTTAACTTAAAAACATATAGACACAAGAAAAATATATTTGTATATTTAAAAAAAAAAAACATTTAAATTATTTAAAATAGATATTTGTAATAAATTAAAGTTAAGGAACTATAAGGTTTAAATAAATAAAATAAATCGGATATTATGAAATTTGCATGCTATACAAAAAAGTTCTAGCCAAAAAGAGCACAAGGCAATTGCTTTTATATAAAAAACTGAGAAATATTCGGCTGTAGACAGACGCAGTTTTGCGAAGATTTACCGTAAAACGGGGTTAGGTACTTTCAAATGTAGGGACTACTTTGGAACAATGTTTTTACACCATATCCTTGTTTTTTTTTACTATCTGTGGCAATGCAATGACCATTTTAAATCTATCAAAGTAGCCCCAAATCTTCCTAAAGTAGCCCCGTTTTACGGTATTATTTATTTATTCATTTTTTTTTTATTCATTATTCACATTAGTTACACTGCACTACCTACAGTCAAACCAAGGTACTGTGAACTACAAAATTATATATATAAAGAAACTCAAAACCACTTTCTTTAAAAGCTATTAAGTCCCAATTTGTGTAAATAATATGTAATAATATGTGGTCTAATAATTACATTTCCTACAGGGTCATCGCACCCCAACAGACATGTTCACTCACTTTTCAATCTTCTAAGGAATAATTTCCAGGATGAAAACTACCCTATGTCCTTCCTCGGATCTTAAACTATCTCTATGCCAAATTTCATCAAAACCGATTCAGCGGACAACAGACAGACAGACACACTTTCGCATTTATAATATTAGTATGGATAGTATGGATTAACGGCGCCGTGCGGTGTTACCCGCTCATCCCGCGGGAACACTTCATTTTTTCGGGGTAAAAAGTAGCCTATGTGTTAATCCAGGGTTTCACTTTCAGCTACCTTCGTACCAAGATTTATCAAAATTGGTCCAGCCGTTTGAGGTAACAAACATACACATGTTTGTTACCTCAAACGGCTGGACCAATTTTGATAAATCTTGGTACGAAGGTAGCTGAAACATTATAAAGGCGAAAGTTTGTGAGTTTATGTGTATAAACTCACAAACTTTCGCCTTTATAATGTTCATCATCATCATCATCATCTCAGCCATAGGACGTCCACTGCTGAACATAGGCCTCCCCTTTGGACTTCCATATATACCGGTTGGAATGGAAGTGACCTGCATCCAGCGCCTTCCGGCGACCTTTATAAGGTCATCTGTCCATCTTGTAGGTGGACGTCCTACGCTGCGCTTGCTGGTCCTAGGTCTCCACTCGAGCATTTTTCGGCCCCATCGGCCATCTTTATAATGTTAGTGTGATATTTTTGATGTTCTACCGCTGTTACCTACCGCAGGTAGATGACATGATGACCTGAATATTGTCTCTTAAATCTTGTTTCGGCAGGCGCATCTGCTGAACGCATCCGGTTTGACTGGTACACTCAGCTGTAGTTTTGTAAATCGTTTTTATTAAAGCAGTAACGTCTGCAAACGACGGACGCTGGTCTCCAAAGATACTGGAGTGGCAACCACGAATGGGGAAAAGAAGCGTGGGCAGACCCCCCTCTAGATGGAGAGACGACATAGTTAGCGTCGCAGGAAGAAAGTGGATGCACGAGGCCCGGAATCGCAGGGAATGGAAAATGCACGAGGAGGCCCTAGTCCAGCAGTGGATAGATACGGGCTGATGATGATGATGATGAACGTCTGCAAACGTGAAACAAATGTTTACAATGAAGCGAAAAATTTAATGGTTCAGGCAGGGTTCGAACCTGTCTCTAACGGCTATCCGGGCCAACACGGGCGTCCTACCTACTGGACCACCGAACCTGATGCGAGAGCCAATGATTTTTTCAACCAGTTGCTTCTACATGCCTTAGAGTGGCATCGTAGCGCCATCTACGTCTACATCTATGTAGTTTTGTGCTAAGCTGTCAATAACCATCAGGAGGTCGAAGGACCAAAAATTTGGACGAAAATTAGGCTTACTAGTGAGCCATACGAAACGATAAAAAAGCGATGGGAAAAACCTTGAAATAAAACCTAAAAGCACCTTATCGATTGTTAATTGTTGTCGCATAGCGAAAACTTTAAGACCAGCCTGTCTAACTCTTGTCACGCTGGATAGTGCTACCCGTCACTCTCTTACATGACTACACAGAAAGAGACGGGTAATTATCCCGCGTGAGAAATAGTCGCGTATGACAGTTATGCTAGAGGTGCAGAGGGGAAGGGGCCTCTGCAGCCTGATGCGTTGGTCTGACCAAATGGACTTGACTCCAAATTCCACGACGCCCTCAAGGTGGCCTAGGACCGTGGAAGGTGACGCAACATTCGGAGGAAGCTGATGGAAGACACGAACGTCAATGAAGATTACGATGCACGGAGAAGTACCTCCATATTCATCTCTTCTTCAATTGAAGAGCTGCGCTCTTGTCGATGTAGCAATTGCCAGCCGTTTCTTTCTTGGGCTTTCTCCACTTTATGGTAAGACATGACTTTAACCTTTATTTGCTCAAAGTAATTTCGTCTGGGCCTTAAAATTAAAAAAAAAAAACCCTAGCAGATGCCCTATCACATTTCCTCTTCTATTTCGTTTTAGTGTTAGTAGTGTCCTTTTCTCTCCTATCCTATTCAAGACCTCTTTATTAGACCTCGTTAGTACCTCCATATTACCCACTAAGAGGAAATATTGTCGATTAATTTGTTGCTGAGTGTACGTTCACATCGCTTCCCACGGAGGTCGCAATATTAAAATAAATGTTACGTTAAAGTACCGTTGTACCTGTAACGTTCTGCAGTAACTGCATTTTATATTTATTGGCGGAACAAGAAAATCGTTTCTTCTTGCCGCGTAGGACATAAATCATTCATACAGTGAAGAAGAGGGTTATCTCTTTTGATTTTTGTAAAATTCTGGGAACTGAATAGAGGTGTAGACTGATGTTGAATTGTGTTTATTTATTTCATATTTATTGCACATAAGAAAACTTGTCGTACAAACGGCGGACTTAATGCCATGAAGCATTCCCTAACAGTCAACCTTCAACAACAACAAATTATGCAACATACTGTAGTTATAAGAATAAAATTAGCTGAATATTCATGACTTTCATGAAACAAAAAAAAACAATCTAATTTTTTTTAAAGTAATTTCAAAGGTACGCAAATTATGTGTTTTAATCCAAAATAATTCTTGAAATTCTTTTCAGAATCCACATAATTTAATAAAGCAATAATTGTATGTTTTTACTTTTTAACCGGCTTCCAAATTATTTTTATTATTATTTATTTATTTATGGTTGACCAATATAAGAAGAGGCATGCAACTTCGTTCGGGAAGTGGAAAACTTAGAAATATAATTTATTTTTTGCTTCCGCGTAGGCGGGTAAAAAACATTCATCATCATTATCGTCAATTTCAGCCATAGGACTCTCACTACTGGACACAGGCCTCCTCAATAGACTTCCTCATGGGCCGGATACAAGCGACCCGCATCCAGCGAGTCCCCGCATCTCAGGTCTAATCACCTTGCAGGTGGCCTTACACTGCGCTTGCTGGTACGTGGTCTCCAACCTAAACCTCCCTGTCCCAACGGCCATTGGTTCTTTGAGCTACGTGCCCCGCCCATTGCTACTTCAGCTTTCTTACCCGGTTTGCTATGTCGATGACCTTGGTTCGTCTATGATCTCCTCATTTCTGGTTAAATCCCGTAAAAAAATCCCGAGCTCTTTCCATAGCTCGCTAAGTGAATCTGAGTTTCCTCAAAAGGCCCATAGTTAGAGACCACGTCTCGGCTCCGTAAGTTATCACCTACGCACTGGTTGAAGACTATCGTCTTCAAACTCTGGGGTATTTCGAACTAGAAAACACTTCGCAGTTTACCGCGAAAAAACAATAAGATGCCCTATTACGAGTACTTTATCAAGGCGTTTCCGCCAAAAATGTCTGTACTACGAAAAAGAAAAGAAAAGATAACTCGAATGAGGAGCACTCGCCTGATGAAATCTACGCGTTAATACACAAAGCGAGAAAATAGTAAAACTTTCTTTGCGTCAGGCGCTTGTCTCTTGTAGATATCCTCGTGTTCTTTATTTTAAAAGCAAAGGGACATTGAAGAATATCATGTACCTATTATACTATAAGGTTCATGTTTAAAAAAAATGCTGTTTAGGGTTTCGTACCCAAAGGCGACCCTATTACTAAGACTTCACTGTCCGTCCGCCGCTGTCGTGTCTGTGTGTCTGTCACCAGGCTGTATCTCATGAACCTTGATAGTAAGACAGTTGAAATTTTTACTGATCATGTATTTCTGTTGTCGCTATAACAGCAAATACTAAAAAACTACAAATACTAAAAAGTTCCGTTAACTTTGCACCTAATTTTGTACCCGGCGCCATATTAAAACCAGGTGCAAACTTAACTTAACCAGGCCAATTAAGATACGATAAGTGTTTGTACGGAACCCTCGATGCACGGGTCAGACTCGCACTTGGACGGTTCTTCTTGTAGTTACCGCGCCGCTGTGCGGGTAGCCGTCCCTGATGAAGAGCTCCATACGAGTTCGAAACATGTCGGGTCGTTCCTGACAACGTCACGTGAGTGTAAACCGCTTATTACAATAATTAGGGATAACTTAAAGTTTTTATTAACCGAGGTAGGGAACTGTCTCCGCTTCAGCCTGCCCCGAAATTCTTCAGTGTCTGGATCTCCGTCCGTTCTCGCCTACAGACCGAATTTCTCAACCTCATGAATTCAATTCATGAAATTTTGTAAATTTGTTGAACTATAAAAATATAATCTTTTGTCGATTCAATCTTTCTGATTATTTTCAAAATAGCGATGTTATAGGGGATGAAAGCGCAAAAAAACGAACAATTTTAGCCATTTGGAAACAAACTCGCAAGGTTTACAGCTCACGATCCACTTCTAATATTATTTTCATTCAGGCTTTAAGAGGACTATATTATATTCCTTTTAAAATGCTGATTGTTTTAGACATTTTTCTCTATGATCAAATATGTTTCTTAACATAATACTTATTATTGATATTACTACCTAGAACATGGCTATTGGGATTTATTGGTTACATTTGAAACTATGTTTCTGAAATTGCCTGCACATTTTAAATAAATTTTAGACTATTACGCAAATGACCAGAAGGGTCGATATCCTGACGGCCTAACCTACCCACTCACCCAAATATTCTTTGACGGGAGGATGTACCAGTTAGTTCGACATCTCACAACATTTAGGGTTACGCAAATATGACCATGTATCCAGTTTCCGTTCGCAGCTCAAGTGTTTTAATTTTTACTAAAGCAGTAACGTCTGCAAGCGTTATTTTTTTTTACAATGAAGCGAAAAATTTAAAAGTTGTATGGTTCACGCATCACGCTCAGTGGTCCAATAGGTAGGATGCTCGTATTGGCCCGGAAAGCCATTGGAAACGCAGGTTCAAACCCTGCCTGAACCATTGAAATTTTAATTTATTCGCTTCATTATAAACATTAAGTAGGGTATTATTAAATCGTGGGATAATGTACCTTAAATGTAAGATTAATAAGAAATTCAAATTGTTGAAAATAATTTATTGTTTGTTTTACGAGGATCCATCGTAAATACATTTTAAATTCGATTATTCGACAACCTGCTTACAACATTAGCATTCAATAAATAACTCGTTCGGTAATAAACACACCATTCCACACACGCCTAAAAGTCACATATATTATAATAATAATGATAAAGAACTAAACAAATAATAATATCTTTGGAAATAAAAACTTAAAATATTTGGTAAAAAAAATAAACTAGATGCCACTCGCCTTCTTCTATAGAAGAAATCTATAAATGTACGTATATATAATAATTAAACTAAAAATAAAATAAAAATAAGAAATGACTAAAACAGATCAGTCGTCACTTATAGTGAAATTAATTAAACATAATGAACATAAAAATTAAACATATATAAAAATACTGTAAGTAGTGTAACTTCCATGCAATCACAGGCACACCTCATAATGAATAAAATAAAGTATTAAAACGGTGGTTAACTTAATAATGTTTCAATATATACATAATATACAATCTCTCATTCATCACCATTAAATAATCGCAGCATTGAATAAATTAAATAAATAATTTCGATACGTCTATAGCTGTTTGGCGTGAGCGCCATACGCAAGGCTCTGAGCGTCTTGGGACCTGCCCCAACCGCCTCCGCTATTAGACTCCCAACCGTGCTCTTCATGGGCAGGCTCAGACCATCCACCGCCACCAGATTTCTTGGATTCTAGAAGCTTCTTCAGGGCGCCGAAGGCGGCAGCGATGAATGCAATCTTGCCGAGGAGGTAAGCCTTAAAGACGGCGAAGGCGATAATACCAAGGAAGAGAGGGACAAGGGCAGCGAGTTTCAGCTTGAGGAGGGCGAGGATGGGGAGGAGTTTCTTCAGCTTCTTCTTCTTCTTGCCACGGCCTGGAATTAACAAGAATACATTGAAAATCAACTCCGATATTCCGAACAGATCCCAAAACATTTAATGTTATTATCTGTATAGATCATGCTATCATCCTTGCATTGGAAATGAGGATAATGAATCACGTTTCCCAATTGATGTCGTGCTTTATGTCGAACTTGTGACAATGGATTTACTTAGTCGTGAAAATTATATTCAATTGAGTAGTAAGTTCATTAATTTAGTTTTTTGTTGCAAATCAAAGTGTGAGAATTATGAAAGTCCATCGTGCCGTTTCATTAATAAGCCGCAGCAAAATTATTGCTATTATCTGTTTATCGAAATTGCATGATAAATATTTTTAAAACTGCCATTCGAATAAAAAACGGACATGTTTGAATGCAGAATAATGATGACGTTTGGAACACCTTTGGAACACCATTAAATTATGTAAGTATTCAAATACTATTAGTGCTAATCCACTCAGTGTTAGTTTGAGACTAGATAGTGCACAAAAGCACTAAAGCTGATTAAATACTGCTATTGACACGAACAACACGTGCTGACTTTCTTCCATTGCTCACATACAACAGTAATGCCAGTTCACCTACGTTTGTATTTTTTTTATGACATGTCAAATAGAAATCCAAATAAAGAAAGTTGAAAGCAAAAGTTGTAAAAACATCGTGTGAATTGACACACCTTCCGCGAACCCTGACATTTTCCTTACAGTTGTACCCAGAAATTGTGAAGTAGAAATAAGATTTTATATTTACTATTGCCGTTGATTTAGATGCCAGTATTATACCTAATATCACGTGCTATCACTATAAATATTTCTAAAACGAGATCAAAAATCTGCCTACGCCTAAACATGACATAAAAGGATAGAATGGTCCAGTTTTTTGGTTCAGCATACCAGGTTTTGCCTGTAATACGAGCAATAAATTAGAATATAGATTCTACTCTTCAAATTGAACAACATTTGTTCAGCAACTTTAAGAAAAAGTCAAATTAAATAGTGTTTTCAATGTATGTCGTCCAACATTGACATTCCCTGAGCATTGACATAGCTGTCCCTCTTCTAATATCGAACATTTCGCAATACATTGCTTCTTTGTCTAAACATTATTCTCCAAAAACACTGTTGTCCAGTTTCAAGCGAAGAATCTATGGTTTAATTTATTGCTCCTATTACAGGAAACACCCGGTATAAGATTAACAACGGTCAGTGTGTGAAGAGATTTAAAGCCAGTTTGGATTGAAATAGGTTCCAGATTAGTCATGGTTGACGTTAGATTGATTGGTAAAAGGTCAATTTGAGTTTAGGCGAAGTAACAGCCATATTTCCTGTTACCAGTGTGATTGATTCATGCCTTTTTTTGTAGTCAACGTAGGAAAAGTTAGAACAATGTTGGTCACAGCATGTAAAAAAACTCAAGTAACTGGAATACTGACTAAAATTATAATTGGGTTAATGTGTTTAAATTTTTCTTCGAAGACACGCATCAAAAAAAGGTTTTTAAATTACTGAGTGATCGTTTTTATTTCAACTTATATTGAAATAATTAATCAGTAAACAAATGACTTTCACATTGACCATTGTAAGTGACGACATGTTTATTGATGTTGGGTCTGAATGCATGTTGAAAGAAGAAGTTAGTGAAGATAATGTGAAACTGAACACAAATCTAGGCTAAAAGCACAGGCTGGACTGTGCCAGGATAGAAAAATACCACTAAAGCTACTGTTAAATATAATGAGCAGTTGAACATCCGACAAATGACTAGTTGGTTGGGAAACTCAGACGTGAGTTAAGACGAGAAATCTGATACGTGCTCAAAGAAATCAGGACCGATTTATATCCATCAAATTATAGAGTATTGCTAGGCAGAATTGCTTCAAGTGTGTATGTAGCACGTCTTTTGCTCCTAATCATGCTTATCACAAAACATAAATCGTAAGCTTCACATTCGATACAATTATGGACATTCGTATTAAGTACTTGTAATTATTTGCTTTCATTAAATTACGTGACTGGCCTTAAACTTGACTCGCTCATTAATAATTATCATGATTGATATCTATACTGTTATAAAATTCTATATTTGTATTGAAAATCAGTTTTGTATGGACAGGGATCATGATTTCAGGAAAAATCTTAATAGCGCGATGCAGAATCGTCATTTGTTTTGTATGGGCGCGCAGCGCCAAGCCAGCCTGGAGCCATCTGTTTTCATAATTTCCTTTGCCCTGGGATAGCTGGACATCCAAAAATGGTTATAGGATACTTTTTACCCGACCACGGTATAAAAAAATAAGCGTACGAAGTTGCGAGCACTTCTTAGTTACTATATATGACAAGTTATGTGTATAGATGTATTGTTAGGTTCAATACATAAACATAACGAAACAACCTCTTTAAAATATGAATTAGCAAAAGTCCTTACTCGTTTATTTGTGCACAACTTCTTGCATTCTACCTCACCAGTTTTGGCTGTCGTTACGGTAGTTTACAAAGCAAATATGATTATTACAGAAATCTTACTAAGGATTGTTTGTGCGTACCGTGTTTAAAGAACAAAAACATGCAACAAGGTTCAGTCGACCGACTTTGCGTTAAGTGTCCATAAACCCTTGTATATTCAAAGGCTCCATACATAATGGCACGTTTAAGTTTTAGTGAGAGAAAATAGCGGTCTCACTATTTGTACGTGCAGTTGACTTTAAGAGAAATTTGTGCATAGAATCGAAAACGTGTGAAGATTCTTGGTTTCTATGACAATTAAGACTTCGCGGTTATTATATTTTCTTGCGGTAATTATTGGAACATTTAGCTTATTGATTGCTCTTGGAAACAGTACGTGAGAGCCAATAATTCGTTTGTTGAGGGTGAGAATCGCTTCGATTGCTTACGGTATTATACTGTATTACGGTATTACGCTTGTATTGATTCTAAAAGAGTAATTTCAAGTAAGATCGAGATATAAAAAAAAACCGGAATAATTCTGGGTTTCATAATACAAAATGCTTTCAGTTATAACTTTTCTATTGTTATTTTAAGAGTAGATATTGTTTGCTTAAAGTGTCTCGTTTATGAGATCGTAATGGAAATCATCGTTTTTATTACCAATTTATTATGAAATTTACAAATTATTTATTCGCATATTTAAGTTTTTTTTTTCACCTGTGGTCATATTTCTATTTATTCACCTACAGTAGTTTCTAAGTACAGAAGTTGGCCTTTTTAATTGACAAAACAATCTTTAAGCGCCGGAAGCGTTACCGAATACATAATTTAAACATTTTCCTCGTTACTTATTCACACCTCTTTCATGCATTACTCAATACTGTAAAAGAAATTACGTAACATTAACACTGAAATTTAGTGGCACATCTTTTAGTGCGTTAGGTTATTAGTTTGATTTTGATTTTCTTCATCCTTCAATATTTATCGCAAATCTTTAAAATAAAGTTCAAAAACAAAATGTAATGTATTGTGGAATCCTTTTGGGTTTTTATGAATATAGATGAAATACTTGTTTTTCAACTCGAAATTCTTCAACATTTGTAAGATTGATTATAATTTTATAATTTTAACTATCTCTATTGAAACCTTGATACGATCTACCAGTATTTTCTTTTTTTTATACAACGCGCCAATAATATAAAGCTGGGACAAATCTACTAACCTTCCTCTTCAACAGAGTTGTCCTCAGTGAACGATTTCGGCATCCTCAGGGTCAAGACATGTCCGTCTAGGAAGTCGACTACGTTGTCTAGGATCCTGTCTTCAACAGCGGCTTCCCTGGCCTTGGCGTCATCAGGGAGAGGCTCGTAGCTTCGGGCTGATCGTGGGCTACCGGTTCTTGAGAAGGTGATTCCGTCAGCAACACTTAGCTCCTTGGAGAAGGCTAAGTTTTCGGTGTACTTCATCGCTTTTTCCTGAAAAATTACAGCAGAATTTATAACCTCTGATAACGCCAGAAAATTTGCGATTCTATGTAGATATTGGAAGAACTATAATATTTAACCTACTAAGCCTAACCTACTAATTTAGGAAGTAGTAACTTTTGAAGAAAGTTAACCGTCTCAAGTTCAGTTTTTAATGGTTTAAGCGTCTGGTCTTTTAGCTCAGTTAAATTTGTTAATGACCATCGCTCAACTACATATAATGACATCAACTTGACTTTCCAACCTTGTCGAAATATCTTGAGGTACTTTGAGTACAAAATTGCTCATAATTTGAAAGCTCGTTAAAAGCAATTTCTTTAAATTACTGTTTATTTTCCGCATTAGACCTAAAATTTGATGATTTTGAAAAGCCCTTTTTTTAGGCTAAGTTGTCTATTAAAATAAGTTGAATAATTTGAATTAATTTCATAATTTGCATTCAAATTAAGCCGTGGTACAACATTTTTTTAAGTGGCACACAGGATCCCACATCTAAATGCCACGAAATCAAAACAATCTCACTGAACAAAACGATTAAATCCATGGAATCCTCAAATCACGAACGTCCCTAA
This sequence comes from Apotomis capreana, assembly GCA_947623375.1. Lineage (NCBI taxonomy): Eukaryota > Metazoa > Arthropoda > Insecta > Lepidoptera > Tortricidae > Apotomis > Apotomis capreana. The sequence goes on from OX392519.1 coordinate 13,803,056, forward strand.
TTTCACAGATCACTTCACTTCACTTCACACACCTTTAAGCACAGCACAGTGTCGGATTCCACGCACTCCTTCAGGTTGGACATGAACTTGTCCATGAAGCCTTCTTCCTTGGCCATGGGCAGGCCATAGGCCACGGCCAGGAAAGCCACGAATGCCACGAATGCTTTCATCTCTACGGCAATTGTACAATTGTTGATGATGCCTGGCACTCGTCAGTTTTATTTCGCGGCCCCCTCTCCCGCGCATATGTCACGTTAGGTGGGACTGACGAAATGCAAATAGTCAAAGTTTTGAGCATAAAACGTATTAGCAGGTATTTGCGAGATTTTTTTGTGGGAAAGGGGGTTATAATAGCTGAGTTTAGGGTCAGAAGTGTTTGTATGACATCATTACTAGTTTCAAACGAGATTTGGGCGAATTAAGCTTTCTTAATTTCGGTTTCGTTCCTTAACTTTGAATTGTTTTAGTCAAGACAAAAGACTGTGTATAAAATTAAGTTTTTTATATTAGAATATTTAGGTAAGAAAACAGACAAAATAAAAAATATATAACTTAACGTTAGGAACTTATGATCTAATTAAACCTAATGTAACCTAATGGGACCTAAGCTATTAAGTTTTCGGAATTTATTTGAGAAGTTATTTGTGAGCAAGTTTTTGTCCATCAAAAATAAAAATAAATCGAAAAACTGTTTGTAGGTATTTCAAATACCACTACTCAACTGTTATCTAGAAGAGATCCCTGTTTAGCGATTAGACTGCCTGTAATTGTAATTTACATAATTGTCGCTGTTAGTGCGTAAAATGAGCGATAAATAGTTGCAGTCAGAAGTTTGAGTAAATAATAGGAGCGTCTCAGCATCTCATTTCTTTGTGCTATGAAAATTAAATTAGACGTATAAAATATTAATTTTGTATTTGTGTATAGTTAAGTGATTATTATTATGTAATTTGACATTTTTTATTTTGAAGTCTTATGTCGCTAATTGGTGAGCTTACAAATAAACACTTTTTGTGGAGAGGAATTTCAATAAGACATTTGTATTAACAGACGGGATCAGCAATTGAAACGCTCTTAAGTGCACCTAACGAATGTATTAATTTGATCAGTCTTAAAAAATAACTCAATCAGTTATTTACTTACGGCATTAAAAAGAATAAACAAATAATTGGAAGTGCCTACTTACTTTGATAATTATCACCTTATACATTATTACCCAATTTGAAAGAATTTGAATTTGAAGTCGTAAGAACAAGCATCTGTACAAAACTGATTTTAATACGGTCTCTATAGCCATCTCAAACATTGGTACAAAAATGCTGTATATAGACGTGTAGATGCTTACAGCTTCCTCGTATACCAAAAGTAATTGAAATTCATCTAGCCGTTTTAGCGTGACGAAAATACTTGCAAAAATTCTAAATGTAATTTTATCGATGATTCGAAAAATCCTTTTCTCAAACATGCCATGAAATGTCATCACAACGTGCGTTTTAACAGGCTTCAAAGTATCACGTTTCGGGTGGAACAACTCGAGAGAACTGTAAAGGAATTTCATACAAAATTGAGGCCGGGAAGTATTTATTTTATAGATACTTAGCTTCTGTGTTCATGAACAGGCTACACAGCTAAATTATATATTTTTTTTTTTGAGTGGTGTATTTTTTATTTTAGAAAAGCACTATACATGCCTTAGCCGTGAAAAAGGCTTGCCGGCTTCGTGTCACTATCCGGCGTCCCTACGGCCAGCCGTCTATACCTACTCACCCGGCAAGCCCTTCTTTCACGGCGTCTGCAGTAATGTACTATAATTTAACTGTTGTAAGTATCCGCAATGTATAGATTAAATGTCATTATTTCATTATTAGTATAGACAGAAGTTAGACATTACAAAATATTCACCATCATTCGATAACGGATACTCAAAAATCCACTTTCTAAATAAACGAACCTATCACGATGACCAAGTCAAAATTACCTCATTCGTTCCCTCAAACGAAAGTGACTCAGGATTCGCATACAGAAGACAAAATTATGTTAGTAAGTGACGTGCATGAACTGAAAAAGAGGTCAAATGAAGTTACTGCTCTGATGCAACCAACTTTCTTCTGTTACTCAAGAACATCAAGATGACTTAACTTAGACGCGAATTTTCAAAAGTTTAAAGTATGCAAATGGTTTCAAAATTTGGTATGGAGATTAAGTAGAGTGGGTTAATATTTTTGCGCTTTTTTATGCCGAAATTATACGGATAATTTATTGGTTTTATAGAAATTCTTCTTGATACTTCCTTAATCTTAATGAATTCAGTTGTAATTAAGAGGGATTGTTTCGCAGGATAGGTTTTTTTAAATAAATTTATATAAAAAGTAAAATATAAAAAATACATTACAAATATAAACAAATAAAATTAAGTATTATTATTATTGTTGTAATCCAGTGACTTTATACATGCCATACGATAAATAAATAAATATTAAATTATTATTAAGAGGGTGTTTTGATTTAGGCAATCTGGTATCTCACCTTACTTACAGATAAATTTAAAGTATTCAATAGGTTACCTACCATACCTTTTTACTGTCTCCTTCTTCCAACCTAGCGCTTTTCTGGGCTCCCTTTCTTACTGGATTTCTTTTGCATGATCCTGGGCATCCTCTTTTATGAGTCCATTTACATGACGACCTTTTTGCTTTTTGTAACATTTTTTTTTCAAAACTGACAGATTTTCCGAACTATGGCTCAAAGTCCAAAAATATTGCAAAAAATTTCAAAATGCAATAGGTTAAGTTAGATTTAATTAATGAAAGTTATGGAAAATCACACAGGCCTTTAAAAATAGAAGTTCATGGTAAATATGTCATTCATACGACAGGACCTTTTATGTTTTTTTTTCATTTCCTTTTTTTTTGGTTACTTTCTAAATTTAAATCATTTCTGTTCGTTCGTTGTAATTTCAAAAAACAAAGGGAATAATTTTTAGGTCTGAAACTTATTATGTTTTAACCTAAACTCAACATCGAGTGCGTACAAGAACCAGTCAGCCAAAACTTCTCATATATTATATCCGTAGAAAAAATAAAGAAAAGTGTGTCGCGTGCCAAGTCATGCTTTAGAAATGCGTACTTTTGCCAGCTCATCGAAATTCCTCCACAAAACCATACACCAAAAAGGATACGTACTTACGAAATCAATCACATAACACCTATGTCCTTTGTTTACCATACAGACCGACAATCAATCAGTTTAAGCACACACAAAAGCCTTCATACTATATAATTGTCCCCACAAAGGTATTGACAATCTTGCTCAAACAATGACATTAGAGAGAGTGCATTTGTACATATTCAAAAGTATGGGTCCAACCAACTCTAGGCTTTAAAGTTGGGATGCAAGCCTTACTTTTGTCTGGTTAAGGCTTATCTTGAGATTCTAACTGACCGTTTAGATCAACTGTTCTCAAAGTGTGCTACACCTTCATATTGATATTTCGTCCGAATAATATCCATGTAATGAACAAAGCGAGTCCTCTTTTGCTCTTTAATTGTACCTACCGATGGATTAAATTTCCTGTTTTTCTGGAACAAAATATTTAGTAAAGCATTTTATTAAATATTTAATAAAATACCTACTAATTTCAAACATTAATTTTTAACTACTCCGCTACCTAAAGGTTGTCTGGAAGAGATCGCTATTTAGCGATAAGACCGCCTGTTGTTTACCTCTACCTGTTATTTTAATGTATCTTATGTTGTGTATATTCCTTGATGTTTTAGTTGTGCAAATAAAGAGTATTTGTATCTGTATTTATTAGCCACAAATCAAGATAATCAGGGCTGCAAAAGTCCAATATTAAACAAAACCTCCACCTAAGATCTTACCGATGACCAAACTTATCTACTCGTACACTATCCATATATCTTTTTTTTTGCAGTCATAGGGGGCAAACAAGCAAATGGATCGCCTGATGGAAAGCGATTACTGTCGCCCATAGACACCTGCAACACCAGAGGAGTCACAAGTGCGTTGCCGGCCTTTCAGGGGGGAGTACGCTCTTTTCTTGAAGGTTTGAAGGTCATATTCGGTCCGGAAATATTGCATGCGTGTGAAAAAGATGCGCGAACCGATGCGCTAACCACGTAGTACACCACTCATGAATCCATAGCTGAACCACCTAGATTGGAGCGGGATAAATATGCTGCTGCATAGCTATACGAGAAAATGCGTGACCCAATCGATGCGCTAACCACGTAGTACACCATTCGTGAATCCATAGCTACTATCTGTCATCATCATCCATCCATAATACCCATTCTTAGCTCACATCAATGCTATTCATCCCTTATCAAAAACATAGCTTCGCTGAACCCGTTTAAGCTAGCCCTTAACTGTGGAAACAAACAATCTTTATGGATAGGACAGGATCATACACTTTCTTAGGTACGCAGCTTACATTCTTAGTCGAAAAACAGCCTAAGAGCGGTTTCGCACTATACGATCCGAAACCGTGAAAACACCGTGAAACTCGGAAACCTGTGAAAACCGGATGACGGATATCGGATCTAGTGTATCATAGAAATAGTTCTACGGCTACGACGGTCCATATTTTGGGACGCCCTCAGACTAGGTGGAGCGATGATCTTTGCAGGGTGGCTGGCAAGAGCTGGATGAGAGTAGCCTAGGATAGTTCACAATGGCGTGCAGTTGAAGAGGCCTATGTCCAGCAGTGGACAAGAATAGGCTGATGATGATGATGGATCGAATTCGGATCGGGTGTAGTGCGAAACCGCTCTAAAACTGTCATTTTATACGTATTTTGACGCTTTGCAAAGGTTACTTTCCAAAAAGTTTGAGTACCAGTTAGTTAAGACGAATCCGTCGCTTCTGGGCACCATCTGAATGTGAAATGCAGGGTTTGAGTTTTCTCCTCATTGGTAAGACGTACGGCTGGGGGCTTTTCCGCTTCCTGGAGAAGGCAGTGTCGGGTTTCTTCCTGTATGTTAATGTTATCTTGCTTGACTTTGTAATCAATGCTCTTGTGGTCGGTTCTAGCATTTGTTTCCTCTAGTTTCGTGTGTCTTTTGTTTTAGGTACGAAAATGCATGTTCAGTTTTGGAACACCGAAACATACAAAATGCTTCAGAGAATGATATTTTTAAGTGATATAAAAATCAAAACAATTATTATTGCTTGTAATTTTACTACATTTTCTGCGGTCCTCATCTTAGCTAGTATGCAATACGATAATTTGAAAAAGGGTAGATAGAGGTAGCGTCATTGCTAAAGAGCGGTCTCTCCCAGCAAACTTAGCCAAGGTTCAGTCAATGAATTCTAACAATATACCTAAACTTGAAAAAAAAATGTTGACTGGGTAAAGTTGTAACAGGTCCAATATTAACTGCAAACCAGATGTAAACATGTTTGAATAAACAAATATTAAAAAAAAATATGTTTAAAAAAAAAAAACGACGAACTTAAAGGTTTTCAATGGTTTCAAATAATGAAAAACGTTTGTATCATGTTTTGTTTATTGATCACAGCAACTTAGTCGCGGAGGTATTCAAAATAAATTACATAATTGAGCGTTAAGAATTATCTCTATTATTCGGGTATAAATACATTTACATCTTTTTTGACGATCCTCGAAGTTTGATACAAAAGGACTTTTTGGTAATTGTTTTTCGTACTTTGACCGTGAGATAAATATTAAATAAAAACACATTGCAAACATCTTACTAAGGGCACATGGCACACACAAAAACAAGAATGCAACAGCAGTTATAATACACTACAGAAATTAAATGAAAATGAAAATGTTTATTCAGTTACTATACACATTAGGGTTTACAAGTATAAGGTTGGAATCAGAAAAGGTTTATCATCATCATCATCATTTTAGCCATAGGATGTTCACTGCTGGACACAGGCCTCCTCAATAGACTTCCACATGGGCCGGATAGCAGCGACCCGCATCCAGCGAGTCACCGCAACTCTAGGTCGTCCAACCACCTTGCCGGTGGCCGTCTTACACTGTGCTTGCCGGTACGTGGTCTCCACTCGAACCTTACTACCCCAACGGCCATCAGTTCTTCGAGCTACGTGCCCCGCACATTACCACTTCAGCTTGCTTAACCGGTTTGCTATAAAGACAAGGTTAGGTTTTTTTTTTTTTTTATTTGGGACAAAGAAGAAGACAAGGTTGGAAAGAATATAAATAAATAAATAAATATCAGACAACCTCACACAAATCAACCTAGTCCCACAGTAAGCTCTAGTAGGCTTGTGTTATGGACACTAGACGACGATAAACATACTTATATAAATACATACTCGTACATACTTAAATACAAATAACATCCATGACCCAGGCATAAATATTCGAGTTCATCACACAAATGTTTGCCCTTGCCGGGATTCGAACCCAGGACCGTCGGCTCAGTAGGCAGTTGCTTAACCAATGCGCCAACCGCGTAGTCAAAAGGTATGTAATACTTAAAGGTATAACATTAGACAGCAAAAATATATAATTATGCTACATACATTCGGCAAGGTGCCAACAGGCAACACGTGGGTGAGGATCAACGTATGATGTAAGCCGGGTCAGCTGCACAGCATTTTTCAGCCTGCACCTTATGCATAGTCATAAAAGCGGAAAAAATCATTTTCTCAAACATGCAATGAAATATTGTCTTTACGTTCCTTATAATAGGCTTGGAAGTATCGCTTTTTGGGCGCAACAACTCGAGAGGACTGTAAAGGGGTTTCATACTGCTTTTCAGGCCTAGGCCTACAAAGTAACTTTTTTTGGTTTTAACAACATAGTACATTACATCAGAGGCCGGGAAAATGAGGATATTTCAAATTGGTGCTAGGCGGCTAAAACTCGGTATCGGGGGGCTCTCGGGGCTCAAAAATATGAATCTGAAATCTTGTCCGAAAATTCCGTCAAATTCGCAAATATCGAAAAAAAAAACGATTTGTATGGAGAAAATTTCAAATTGGTCCTAGGAGGCTGAAATTCGGTATCCGGGGGTTTTTGGGGCTCCTGAGTCAGAATCTGAAATCGGATTTTTAAAATTCGGTCAAATTCGGAAAATATCGGACAAACAATATTAAGTGTTATTCTTTGAAGTATATTTTTTTTATTTCATGGTATGTTTGAGAAAAGCACTATACATGCCTCGTCGTGAAAACGGATTCCCGGCCTCGTATCACTATCCGGCCTACCTACTTGGCCGGAAATCCTCATTTTCCCGGCCTCTGATGTAATGTACTATTGTGTGTATTTTACATGTACGAACTTAAACTGTTTGAATATGATATCTTTTTGCAGCCAAGAACACATTTCTTAGCTGATAAGGAGATAAACATTTTATTTGTCTTAACCTAATTAACGTTTTTTTACAAAAAAAAGTTTAGACAGAGACATACTACTTAGCCTGCTTTCTGTATCTGATCCTTCCATACATCCATCCATCCAGCGAGAATATGTCACTAGAGTCCCTTCATCTAAAATAAGCTCAAGACTATTATTGTTCACGGCGACAACCTCGAAATCCGGTAACGCCCATATTAACTACAAAGAAAGTAACATGACTGGTCATAACGCACAAACAATATCTACTTGTTGGGCATAATAGTACGACGAGTTTGGTTTGCAAGTTATAAGAGAGAGCGATTTGAATTTAAATTTTTAATTTTGATTTCAATTGTATCTTTCTATGTATCAGCCACAAACGTCCACTGCTGGAAATAGGCCTCACCCGTAGCTCGCCACAAGGTGCGATCCTGTGCAGACCATATCCATCGACTCCCTCCGATCCTAACGAGTTTATCTGTCCACCTAGTAGGGGGCCGTCCCTCACTGCGCTTTTTTTTAATACTCCGACGGTGGCAAATAAGCATGCGGCCCGCCTGATGTTAAGCAGTTACTGCACGCGCTTTCCAATGTATCTTTAAACACACAATAAAATATACTTCCTATCGAAAGTTCTCTTTTTAAGTCTTCGCAAAACCCACCTGAGGACATTATTTTATTGGTAGTTGAGGACATTATTTAAATATGGCACAATTGGTCTTCGAGCGTGGTAATGTTAAGTGGCGATTGGCGGGGCGCATTACTCGTGAAAGCGATGGCTGCCACAGCAGAAAGCTTTTTGAGTATCGACCACGTACCAGAAGACGCAGCAGGGCAGGTGAGCTTACGATCTGATCAGGAACTCGGGAACCCATTGGATAATAGCACTGTACGTCTGATATTTATTTTAGGACAGATCGCCTGACTGCCCAAGGACATCTGCAACCAGAGGATTGAGGAGTGGGGAAGGCTTTTGTCCAGCAAAGGACGACTTTTAGCTTATGCTATGATCTATAAAATATGGAGAAAGCACGATGCACGAGGGTACGTTTAACCAGTGGAAAGGAAAAGATTTCAGAGGTATGATTCCTGTGACGTTAAGCTGGACGAAATGATTTGACAGATCACACTTTTTCTTCTGGAAATTTCGAACACCGCAAATACTGTGTCAGTGGTTTTTTCGACGACGCGGTTGGCGCAGCGATTGTGCATTTGCCTACTGATTCGACGGTCCTGGGTTTGAATCCCGGCAAGAGCAAATATTTAAAATGCGATGAACTCGGACATTTGTTCCTGGGTCATGGGTGTTTCCAAGTGGTTGTTAATCTTTATACGTACGTATATCCTCGTATAGTGCCAAGAAAACAAGCCTACTAGAGCTTACTGCGGGATACGATCGATTTGTTAGAAGTTGTCTAATATTTACTTCTTGTAACCTTCTAGCCCTTCTCTAATGGTCCGATACGCCACCGTGTTCCCGCTATCTCCTATGACTTATTACGATTTTGTATCACTGTCACTACAATGCTAATGATGCACGAATGTAAAAGTGATAATCATGACTTGACATAAACTCTAGCTTTTGTCTTGAGAACGGTTCGAACGTGACACTGACTCCGGTGGTATTCCTAATCAAGAAAAGTCGTATGTGGTTGAGGAACTTGAAAGAAGATAAGTCTTTATCTGGTTAAAAGAATATTATTCTACTTGTCTCAATTAAAAACTGGTTTCGATGATAATCTACGTTTGCTAATTTATTGATCCTTTGATTTCGTCACCCAAAGGTTATTTATCTCTTTAGCGATAAGATCGTCTTTAATAAACATTAATATTTTTAGTATCAGGGCTCCACAGAAAATATATACTGTGATTTATCTACATTTAACGCCATTTGTCGTATAAAATGTATTTTTTCTTTGACTTTCTATTAGTCTTAGATTGACAACACGATAGCTATGCGTAGCTGTATATCGCTAAAATGATTATCATCCTGTAGTAGAAGGTCATGAAGAATGTAGTTTGATAAAGATTTATAAGGACCCTAAATTTCGCAAAGATTAGACAGAGACATCCTTAATTCAATGTTTCGGCTGTATCAATATCACTGCATTGACAAGTTGAAGCTTTAGAGTCTATAATATGACGAGTTATCAGTAATTTCGATTTTACAGATATAACTCTCCATCTCAAATTATTTTTTATTAAAGCAGTAAAGTCTGCTAGCGTAAAATAAAAGCGTTTTTTTTACGTTTTGAGTGATGCCACCCTAAGGCATATAGGAAATGCAACAATTGTGCAATGCAACATGTTGAAAATTCGATGTTTTAGCTAGTGGCTTTGATAGAATAATTGGTAATTCATACGTCTGGCCCGAAAAACCGTGAAGACATACGTCAAAGGATATACTCGTATATATATTTTCGCTTTAATATAAACATTTCTCGATCTAAAGTTAATAAAGTGATATCGCTTGTACTTTGAATAAAACTCATCACTGAAATAGACGGATACCTATCTGAAACACAAATATAAATAAATTAATAAATAAATACATAAATAAATATAAATACATATTATGGGACAATCATACACAACTCGACCTATTCCCAAACTAAGCAAAGCTTGTACGTACTATGGGTACTAGAAGACGATATACATAATATAAAAGTACATATATAGATAACATCCTAAGACCAAATAACAAATATTCGAGTTCACAAATATTTGCCCCAGCCGGGATTCGAACCCGGGACCGCCAGCTCAGTAGACAGGTATCTACAAACTGCGCCAACCGCGTCGTCAAAGTATAGTTTCCCATCTGTAACGTTTTGTCAAATTTTCATTTGTTCTGTTCATTTTTCTGAATAATTATAAAACAAACCTAACCTAACCTAATAGGTTCTTTGAATAGATGTTTAATATTACGGGTTGAAACAATTATTTTCGGACAAATGAAAATTTGGCGGAACGTTAAAGATGAAATGAAATGAAATTAAATTTATTTGGTGCTGAACATGAGTTTTTACTTAAATACATATTATGTGGTCTTAATAGTACCTATTACAACTTTGGTTCCAGTACATAACATGATCTACTGTATTTTACAGTTTGCACTTACATTTGACACTTAATAATAAGAGATATTTTAATGAAAATAGTTAATCAAATACATAATTTAAGTATTCCGTGACTGAGTAAAAACTTGTCTCTATTAGCTATTCATGTATCCATTTCTTAAATTAATTACTATCGAGTTCCCTACAGAACTTGGGCAGTTTGTTGTAAAGTATGATAGTGTGGGTGCGCGTTAATGCACCCGACGAAGAGAAACAAATATTCTATTTACAGTTGTTTATGTACACCGATATTTACAATAAATTACATTAAATATTTTACAACAGAAGATCATTAAAACGTTTGTAGAAGTAGTAAGTAAGAGAAGTGACAGTCTTGTTATTTCGTTGCCATGGAGCGCGACGATGTTGCGCGGCGATTTGGCGCGCAATCTTGTGGTGAGAGTAAGCAGGTTGGTCACCACATGTTCCCCCTGGCCAGACCGTAACTACGGTCGATATCTTGCAGGGAAGCTGACTAGTCTACCGCTTCTCGTGCGAGTCTCAGCAGGTGTGGTGGTGTTGTTGTCCAGAGTTACCTCGCGCATGATGTTATGGTTATGGTTATGGTTATGGTTATGGGCTCCGTTTTCCGCACTTAGCCCGTGTATATTCGGGCCGTTGTGCGTGCATGTTTGCCAGCTAATAGTCTAGCCAGCCTAACTCCGTCCAGAAGCGCAGGATTCTCCTGGTGTCTCCACAGGCTTCACGAAGTGACCTCGGTGCTTTGAGGATTTCAGCCCGTTGCTTAGCTACGGCGGCGCATTCCAGGATCACGTGGGTAGCTGTTTCTTCGGCCGACAGGCATCCCCTACATAGGGGGCTATCGGTCATTCCTAGAACATATAAGTGCTTGTTAAGTGTGCAGTGTCCAGTGATAGTGCCTACTACTACTCGCAGGGCGGGCCTGCTTAGCGATAATAAGCGCTTTGTCAGGCGTGTGTCCGGGTATGGGACTGTTTCCCGGGACTGCCTGCATGTACTGGTTTCTGCCCATTGATCGGCGTGTTGTGATCGTGTTCTGTGACGAAGCCATGTACGCAGCTGGTTAAACGCCAAGGGGAGCAAAGGATCTGGGCCAATTGCCGATTGATCGGACCCTCTCCTTGCCAGCTGGTCGGCTGCGTCGTTACCTAGAGACCCACTATGCCCCTTTATCCATTGCAACGTGATCCGATTATTCGAACCGATCGTTTGCAACGCTGAGTGACACTCTAGTATGAGCCCGGATTTGATTGTTTTATTCTCCAGAGCTCGTAAGACTGCAGCGCTGTCGGAAACAATACGTATCTTTTGGTCTTTGATACCTCGCGCAGCAACTGCCTTAGCAGCCTGTGTGATGGCAAGGCATTCACATTGGAAGATGGAACTATATTTGCCTAAGGCTATTGATATGTTTACGTTTATTTCAGGTGAGTATATTCCAGCTCCTGTCCCTGTTTGTGTCTTTGACCCGTCCGTATATATGCGTATTTCGTGTATATCGGATTGATCGTTAGGTTCTTCAATCAACTCGATTTCGTATCTCTTATTGAAGTAATGCTGTTTGGGTATCTTGTCGTTGGGAGCAGCTATCATTGGCTTGTGTTTGATAGCCTCCTCAAGTATTTCGGCATGACCCCCGTGTGCTACACCCCAGAGGTTAATCGTCTTCAGTCTGATAGCTGCTGATGCCGCCTCTTGCTGAATGAACAGTTCAAGGGGTGGCAGTCCTAGCAGTACCTCCATTGCCGCTGTGGGTGTTGTTCTCATGCAGCCCGTCGTTGCTACACAAGCAAGTCTTTGAAATTGCTGCAGTTTATGTTTGGCTGTTGTCAGTTTGGTTCTGGGCCACCAAACCACAGCGCCGTAGGTGATAATAGGTCTTATCACCGCAGTGTAAAGCCACATTGTGATCCTGGGGTTTAAGCCCCAGGTTCTACCAACTAGTCTTTTACACTGCCAAAATACGACGCAGGCTTTGTTCAGTTTGTTTTCAAAGTGTTTGTTCCATAGTAGTTTGTCATCCAGGATGACGCCCAGATACTTGACCTCTTTGCTGAGAGTCAGAGTTGTGTTTTGGAGTTTTGGCAAGCGACTGATATTTATGGTTCGCTTCCTGGTGAACAAGACTAGTTCTGTTTTAGCTGGGTTGACTGACAGGCCATGGTCAGAACACCATTGTTCGACGATTTTGAGTGCCTCTTGCATAAGGTCGCAGAGGGTTGCCTCAAACTTTCCTCTTACGAGGATCGCTACATCGTCTGCATAGCCTACAGTGTAGATGCCTGCCTCGTTGAGCTTCCGGATTAATCCGTCCACTACGAGGTTCCACAGGAGTGGTGATATAACTCCACCCTGTGGGCAGCCTCTTGACACGATAGCTCGAGTTGTGCCATTCACTGTTACCTGTACAGCCCTTTGTCTCAGCATGTTGTCGATCCAACCTGCTACGGTTTGATCGGCTCCATGTCTGAGCAGGGCTTGGCTAATGCTGTTGAATTGCGTCTTGTCGAAGGCTCCTTCGATATCGATGAAAGCCACAAGCGCTGAGGATTGTGTTGATAATGCGTGTTCTATGGGTGAAACAACGCTGTGTAGTGCTGATTCGGTTGATTTGCCTGAACTGTAGGCGTGTTGTTGCGGGTGAAGAGGATATTGCGCCAAGGTTCCATCTCTGAGATCGCGATCACAGAGGCGTTCCAGAGTTTTTAATAGGAACGACGTGAGACTTATCGGCCTGTATGACTTGGGCTGCGTATAGTCACTCTTACCTGGTTTGGGTATAAATACCACCTTAACTTCTCTCCATTTCTTGGGAATATATCGATGTCTTAGGCAGGCCTGATATATTTGGACTAAGTGTGGCGCAATGGTGTCCTTGCACCACTGCATAAGCCCTGGGAATATACCATCTAAGCCTGCCGCTTGGAACGCAGAGAAGCTGTTTATTGCCCATAACACCCTTTCCAGTGTTACAATTCTTTGGGCAGTGTGTGTGGCTTCAACAGGTGATTGATCAAATTCCTGTTGATCTGCCTGGTCCCATGCACAGTTCTCCGTAATGGAGCAGCCTGGGAAGTGTGTATTAAGCAACAACTCACACATCTCACTATCAGTGTTAGTATAAGTGTTGTCTGGTTTTTTCAGAGAGCCTAGGTTACGGTTTGGTTCGCTGGATAAGATGTTTTTAACCCTGGCTGCCTGACTGTTTGATTCTATGTTAGTGCAGAAGGCTCTCCAGCTCTCGCGTTTCCTCTCACGGATTCGCTTTTTGTACAGAGATTGGGTTTGCTTGTAGGCATCCCAATCCGAGCCCTTCCTTGTGTTGCTCGCTCTATTAAACAGCTTGCGTAGTTTGCGCCGCATTTTCTCCAGATCCGGCCCCCACCAGCTATTGCGGTTAGAGACCTTTGTGGGGGGCGTTATTTCTGGACAGGTTCTTGTAAATGAGTTGATTAGTGTCTGTGTCAGTTCATTAACGTGTCTCTCTATGTCAACAGGTCCGTCATACTTAAATGTCACTTGTGGAGCTAAATTAGCGGACATTAATTGACTGAATCTGGCGCGGTCTGTCCGTCGGGGGTTGCGCCATAATTCCTGTTTTTTGGAGTCCACGTTTAGTTTGTATCTTACCCATCTATGGTCGGAGCACGACAAGTCTTTTGACACGTGCCAGTCGGAGATTAGCTCCGATACCCGTTCCGTAGTGAGTGTGATGTCTATAATAGTTTGGAACCTGGAGGTAACAAAGGTTGGCTCTGACCCCCTGTTTATAAGCTTAAGATTGGTTGAGAATAGAAAGGTTACAAAATCCTCACCTCGTTTGTTAGTGGATTCGCTGCCCCACAGTGTGTGGTGCGCGTTGGCATCCGCCGAGATGATCAGCTCTAGCCTTTTTTCCTCGCAGTGTCTGATGAGTTTTGCCAGCTCAACCGTCGGTACGTCTGCGTCGCCCGGCAGGTAGGCCGACGCAATAATGACCTCTGGGATGCTAGGGCAGTTGTTTTGGAGTCTGACCGTGGTCAGGTCTCTGGAACAGAACTCATTCATCAAAATTGCATTGATAGATGTTGGTACATAAATGCAGGTGCGTGGGTTAGTTACAGTGGTGTCGAGTAATATCTTACCTCCGATGTTGTTAAGACCGCAGATCCTGTCCTTCCTTATCCACGGCTCCTGGATAAGGGCGACGGTCTTGTTGTTGACCTCCAGCACTCTTCGCAAGGTAGCCGCCGCGGCTTGTTTGTGCTGGAGGTTGGTTTGAATGATGTTAATGAGGTGAGGAGGAGCGAAGAGGACTGCTCACTTCCTCATCCGTTTCTAACGGAATGTCCTGGTCCATCAGCTGCGCGACATCCTCCGCTAGGTCATCGGAACCGACATCCACTGCGGAGTTAGTCAGCGAGCAAGCTGAGGTGCCATCCTGCCTCTGCATTTCGGCAGAGTAGTGTTGGCTGACCATTAGCCCGCCGGTGTGACTCTGTCTTGCAACAGAGCCAGCGTGGCTAGCTGTGGACATAGCTGCGTCTGCTCCCTGGTCGTGTCCAGCGCTAACACTCTGCTTCTCAGCAGAGGAGTCACTGGTGACCGTGGGTGCTGTCGCAGCCTCAGCGGGGTCTGGCGGCACATCTTGCAGCTTCCCCGTGCTGCCGAAGAAACGGATATAGGCGTTCCCTAGCTTATAGCATAGGCGTCGCCCCCTCGCTAGGATCCCTGGGATCTGGTCGGCTGGAATACCCAGCACCAAGAAGGTACCCGGTGGATTTCCTTCATGGCGCTCGATATGGTAAAGCGACCAGTTACTGACCTGATACAGCTTGTTCTGCCCTATCAAGATGCGATGTATCATCTTGACATCATCCGAACAGTTCGGTAACAGGACAGCGGACTTTACCCGTTTGGGAATGTCCGTCTGGCGCTTCACCACCAACACAGTGTCGGGAATTGGTGACACAAGAGTGGCTACGGTGTCTTTGAGCCATTCCACGTCCTTAACATCCTCGCATTGGAGCTTGAGTACTCCCTCGCTGAAAAACGGTTTCCCGCGGAAGGAGGGCCAGTACGGGACGGCGTTGTGACAACCTGGAACATCCGCAATGCCTTCAATGCATGTTTCCAAGGTTTTCTTGATGCTCTCCACTTGGTCAGCAGTCAAGTTAGTGAAAGGCTCCGCCATCACTGCGACAAAGAGGTCGTTCAACACGACTGTGTTGGCGTATGTGACGGCAGTGCTCACTAAACTTGTGGAGGCCTTTGCTCTTTTGTTGGCGCCGATAATGGGCGATTGTGTATCGTCGGGCCGAGGGCGTTTGGATGTTGGGGCGTTACCCTGGCCTTCTGGTTTTTTAGGCGCAGGATTCGCCTTCCTGCCTCTGCCTCCGCGTTTCTTTTTGTGGGGCGCGTCGGATTTCTCCTTCGCACCCGCCTGGCTGGGCTGGGTTACCGTTTCAGCGCGCTGCTTAGGGCCACCTTGGCTTTCGCTGGGGCGGCTCTTGGGCTTCGCGCTTATTCCGGTATCGGGGACTGTTGCCAGTCCTTCGGCTGCCTCCTGCCTTGCGGCCGGTGGCTGCCTCCTTCCCACTCTAGCCTGGGCACGTTGAGCTGCACGCTTGGCTGTGCGTTTTTTGTTACGCAGGTCTGAGGACGTGCGCTTGCGTTGGACCACCTCCCACTGCTGCTCGCCCGGCACTGACGGGCCGGGGGCGCTGACGGTCGGTGTTGTGGTGTTGTGACTGGGCGCTCCATTGGGAGCTGCGGCCTGTCGTTTGTCATTGTTCTGTTGTTTTTTACCTTTACTCATGTTGTCCATTGTTATGCATGGTTTATTTTTCATTCTCCATGGCGTCCCACCCTCCTGGGAGCCCGCAGATGGGGATGCTCATTCGAGCACCAGGACCTACCACGGAGAGTATAGGGCCCAGGATCCGCGATGCAGCGAGCCTAAACGATGCGAAGAGTACTACGGTTGTCGGGCCGAGATTTTGACCCGTACTCACCGTAGCATCCGCGCTCCGCCGGCTGCGCACCTCATGATCCTGTAACCCTCGCCAGCTGCCTTTAAGAGGTGCCTTTGCCGGTTACCTCAGGTTGGCTAGTCCCTGAGGCTGTCGTTTCGGCTGGAAATCCGGACCAAAGAGGGCGTGTTGCCCCCACAGGTAACAACAACCCGACCTGTGGTAAGCTCAACCCCCCAGGACTCCATCATCCCCCCTACGACGCTCGACTACGCACGGCACAAAGCGTAGGTGGGCTTTGCACTCTCCACTTGGGAGAGGCCGGTCTGACACGCCCACAGGTCATGACCTACCAGTCCTTTTTGCTGCAACTGCTGCAAGGTCGCTGGTGAAGCCTCTTCGGATAAAACTCCGGTGGTTGTTGGTGGCTCTTCGCCAACAGCCAGTGAGACCCCTTGCGGGGAGTTACTGACTGTTGCCCAGGGTATACCGGCGATTCAGGGATTAGCGTTCCGTTTGGACGGATCCTCGCGGACTGCTCATCCCACTCGCACTCGGGGAGGTGACCTACGCATACCCCTCGCGCATGATGTATGCGGGCTTCAGTCTGTCGATGGACACGTTGTTTGGCTTGCCTTTGATCTCAATGGTGTAGAATTTAGCTTGTCGTTTTATCACCTTGTAAGGTCCTTCATAAGGCGGCTCTAGAGAACTTCGGACGCGGTCGACACGTTGAAAAACATGCGTACAAGTTTGCAGCGTCCGTGGAATGTAGAATGGCGAAGATGAGACGTGCCTCGATGCAGGTTTTGGCGTTAGTTTGGCCATGTGAGAGCGGAGTCATGTGGCGTATTCAGTGACGTCTGCAGTCGTGAAGTCGGTTTGAGGTGACAGGAACTGACCGGGTAAGCAGAGTGTTTCGCCATATACAAGTTCAGCCGGAGTTACCTGTAGGTCTTCTTTCACCGCACTTCTCACGCCAAGCAGAATCAGTGGCAGAGCTTCCGTCCACGTTGATGATGAGGAGTGGCACATGATAGCTGCCTTGAGCTGGCGATGTAGTCTCTCGATCATCCCGTTGGCGGCTGGATGATACGCCGTGGTCCGGAAGTGGCGTGCTCCAACCATGGCTGTCAGAGCTTTGAAGAGATGGCTTTCGAATTGGCGTCCGCGGTCAGTGGTGACTCGCAGTGGACAACCAAATCTGGCAAACCAGCCAGAAACCAGTGCAGAAGCGCAGGACTCGGCAGTGATGTCTCTGAGCGGAAACACCTCAGGCCATCGCGTAAATCTGTCGATGACTGTGAGGCAGAATCTGTAAGAGGAGGAAGGGATTAGAGGTCCTACGAGGTCTAGATGGATATGAGTGAACCTCGAGGATGGAGTGGTGAAGGTGGAAAGTGGTGAAATGGTATGACGAGTGATTTTTGATTGTTGGCACTTCAAGCAATGCCTGACCCACTCTTTACAATCCTTGCGTATCCCTGGCCATACGAATCTCTCAGCGGCCAGTCGCACAGTAGCTGAGGATCCTGGATGATGAAGTTGGTGTAGCTGGTCAAAAACTTGTTTGCGGAACTGCGGTGTGATGTATGGACGAGGTTGCCGAGTAGAGGTATCGCAGTAGACAGGTAAGTCACTGTCAAACGTAGGCATCTTTTTAAGTTTGAGCGATGAGCCATTTAGAAGCAGGTCTTGCAGCTCTGGATCATGTTCCTGAGATTGTGCAAGAGCCTGGTAGTCAATAGGATTGGCGATTTCTTCGACTCGAGATAGAGCATCGGCGACAATATTGAGCTTTCCGGGTAAGTATTGTACGTCCGTGGTGAACTGCGAGATAAAGTCTAGGTATCTGAACTGCCTAGGTGAGCATTTATCTCTGTTTGTGGAGAAGGCAAAGGTGAGAGGTTTATGGTCGGTGAACACTGTAAAATCTCTGGCTTCGACCATATGACGGAAGTACTTGATGGCCTCGTACACTGCCAGTAGTTCTCGATCGTACGGGCTGTACTTTCGCTGTGCTGTTGAAAGTTTGTGTGAGTAGAATGCCAAAGGTTGCCAGTTGTCGTCACTGAGCTGCTGCAGCACGGCGCCAATCGAGGAGTCAGAAGCGTCAGTGAAGATGGCCAGTTGTGCTGATGAGTCTAGATGAGCCAATAGTGTTGCAGTGGATAGCGATGATTTGCAATCTTCGAAAGCTTGTAGTAAATTTGGAGTCATGTTTACTGGATGTGATCCTTTGATCTTTGGACCTGCCAGAAGAGAATGAAGTGGCGCTTGCAGCTGTGCAGCGTTGGGTACGAATCGGCGGTAAAACTTTATCATACCCAGGAAACGTCTTAGTTCTTTAACTGTTTTCGGAACTGGGTAATCCTGGATTGCTTGAACTTTTGCCTCCAACGGTTTGGTGCCTGAAGCTGTCACGTGGTATCCGAGAAAGGTGACTTTGGATTGACCAAATAGGCATTTCGAGATGTTGATCCATACACCATACTGTGTTAAGCGTTCGAACAGCTGACGAAGATGACTTTTGTGCTGTTCTAGAGATGATGAAAAAACCAAGATGTCGTCTAAGTAACCATAGCAGAAGTCAAGTCCCGGCAGAACCTCGTCAATAAACCTCTGGAACGTCTGCGCAGCATTCCTGAGTCCAAATGTCATATAAGGGAACTCATACAACCCGAATGGCGTGATGATCGCTGTCTTGGGTATGTCATCTGGATTTACGGCTATTTGGTTGTACGCCTTGACTAAGTCGATGGTTGAAAATATTGTGCATCCTGACAGTTGGTATGAAAAGTCGTGTATATGACGTATGGGGTACTTGTCCGGAATGGTTCTGGCATTGAGAGCTCTGTAATCTCCACATGGTCTCCAGGTGTCATCCTTTTTCTTCACCAGATGTAGAGCGCTGGCCCAAGGACTTTCAGAGCGTCGAGCTATACCTGAAGTCAGCATATCCTCGAACTCCTTCTTCGCGGCCTGCATGCGCATCGGATCG
This sequence comes from Apotomis capreana, assembly GCA_947623375.1. NCBI lineage: Eukaryota > Metazoa > Arthropoda > Insecta > Lepidoptera > Tortricidae > Apotomis > Apotomis capreana. The sequence continues at coordinate 13,822,463 of OX392519.1, forward strand.
AGGCGGCGAGGCTTGCAGGATACTGGCTGTCCAGGTGTAGTCCTGATGTAGTGCAAAGTGTTGTGCTTGGATGGTGAGTGTCTACCTGGAGGTCTGGTTATATCTGGGTACTCACGTAAAATGTCGTGGAATTCTGTTCACAGCGGCTACAGATAGCGTCGTTGTATTATCTAATAACCGTTGATTTTTGACATCCACAAGTAAATTGTAATAGGCGAGAAAATCGACACCTATGATAGGCCTCGTGACATCAGCTACAGTGAAGTTCCACGGAAAAGCTCTTCTTAGTCTCAGGTTGACAGTGAGCTGAATAGGGCCGTAAGTATGGATGACAGAATTATTGGCAGCAATAAGGTCATATTTTGATCGAGGACAGGACGTCTTAATGGCCGATCGGGGATAAACACATAAATCTGAACCAGTGTCTATGAGATACCGTATTTTCGTTGTCCGATCGGTTAAGAAAAGACGGCCTGAAGCAGAGGGGCAGTCGTTGGCCGCTAGTTCCGACCGCCCGGAGAGTTTTCCGAATTAAAACTGCAAGGTTGATTGCAATTCCGAGCACTTCGTCCATAATTGTAGTGGTAGAAGTAGTGTGGATGGTTCGGCGGCGGCTGCGGTGGACGAGATCGTGAACGACTGTATCGCCTTGAATTTGACTTCAAACGTGAGCGCGAGTGTGAACGTCCCCTTTTGTCAAAACGGCTAGTAAGAAGAGCAACTTGCCTTGTTAACTCACTTATTTGCTGCATCACGTAGTCGGAAGGTGGAGCAGGTGCGTAGGTTGCAGGTGGTAAGAATCCGTGGACAGGCGGCGCAGATGTGTGGGCTGGCGGCACAGGCAAGTAGGTGGCAGCGGCAGCAGAAGTAAATGCTACCTGTAGAGCATGAGAAGTGGGCGGAGCTAGCTCATAAATTCAGTCCGCCAGATCAGCGAGTCTGTTCAGCGGCTGGTCGAACTGTGAAGCCACAATCGTCTGAACATTGCTAGGTAAACGATCAGTCCACAAAGTTTTTACTAAATCTGACGTAGCGGCGGTGCCTGCTAAATTTTGAAGATGTCGTAAAAACTGCGACGGTCTACGATCGCCTAGCTCTTCGCGAACTAATAGTTGCCGTGTACGCTGCTCTTGGGACGCTGACAGACGTTGTATCAATTCCAATTTAATTCTGTCATACTTGCCGGCAGCGGGAGGGTTAGTTATAATATCCTTTATTTCTAAAGCATATCGAGCATCAAGTTGGCTAGCTACATAATAAAATTTTGTATTGTCGCATTTAATGCCAGATAATATAAATTGTGCTTCAATTTGTGCGAACCACAGCGCGGGCTCGTCGGCGTTGAAAGGCGGTACGCGGATTCCGACTCTGTATACTTCACCTTTCGTCTCCGTGGCGCTACCATCAGCGTCAGCAAATTTTTCTTCCGAATTTTCGTCGGCCATGGCGTTTGCGTATTTTCAGATTTCTTTAGTCGGTGGTCACCAATGTGGGTGCGCGTTATGCACCCGACGAAGAGAAACAAATATTCTATTTACAGTTGTTTATGTACACCGATATTTACAATAAATTACATTAAATATTTTACAACAGAAGATCATTAAAACGTTTGTAGAAGTAGTAGTTAAGTAAGAGAAGTGAGTCTTGTTATTTCGTTGCCATGGAGCGCGACGATGTTGCGCGGCGATTTGGTGCGCAATCTTGTGGTGAGAGTAAGCAGGTTGGTCACCACAATAGGCTGATAGGCCACATTTTTCCTATAGATGTATGTATTTGCTTTGGGTAATGCAATGGTGTGCTGTCTTCTTATTGACTTAACATTATTAAATAACTGTGGATTTATTTTCATGAAAACGATTTTTCAGAGTTGAGATTGGATACCAAAGTGGACATATTGTAGGTAGTACTATGTTCTCTTAGAAGAACGTCATTAGTCACGTTTTAGGCTGCCTGTCTATAGAAAGCGGAAGGGAAAAAATAACCAATCAAACTGCACCTTTTTGAAGCCCAAAAGCAGTGCTTTTAATAGGCCTTATTCCTTTTTTTTCATTTTATGACAAAATATATTGATATTTCAACCAACATGTTAAAGTGAATAATACTTTTCCCTGAATTGTAAAAAGTAACATAGCTATTTTATGCTTTCATTGCGTGCAGTCGAAAATAAGTTGAAAAACCCAGTTTTCTGTGTCAATCTTGTCAATTTCGAGTAGTTTTTGAAACAAAATTATCAATTAAAAATTCAAACTGTAGGTTTCAAATATATACCAATAAATCCCAATAACTCTCTTCTAGGTAGTAACATCAATAGTATGTTATGAAACATGTTTGATCATAGAGAAAAATGTCTAAAACAATCAGCATTTTGAAAGGAATGAGGCCTCTGAAATCTCAGGAATGTGATTGGTAAATTTTATACATCTCCGCTCCCATCCACTTCAATCAAGCAGCCTTACCGTCCACTGTTTTAACGCCTGCGTGACTTGTTAGAGCCAACATGCGAATGTGGAGCTTGCGCACGGTAGCAGTGATGCAAGCGTTACAATTCTGAAATGATAAAATGTGTTATAGGTATGATGTAATCCTGAATTTATTCAAAATGTTTGGTTTCAAAAATGTTCTTGCCTATGTGCATCAAGAAAATTGGTTCAGCCGTTTGAAGATTATGAAGATTTAGAGCGGACAATAAAAGTAATCGTGTAAGTTCAAATAATATTTTGCTAGACATCTCTGAGGGTTTTTTATTATTATTTATATGATCACAAAGATAGAAAGCACAAGTTATTTAAAAGTCACACTTCATTATAATGTTATCAATAAAGATCTACAAAACTAGGTCACATTTTTTCATGTGCTACACAAATCCATGGTGTTTGGTATACTGCGGAAAGGCCAGAATGAATGAATGAATGAGTCGTCAAGTGGCACGTTAGTAGTTTAAAATTGAGACAATAAATAATAATTATATGTATTCTGTGTTACTGAATTTCCTAGTCCTAAATGATCTTAATCGAATACGAAATGATGAGATACGCGAGAGAACCAAGGTAGTAGATATAGCTCAGTCGCCAAACTTAAGTGGCAGTGGGCGGAGCACATTGCTCGTAGAATCGATGGCCGTTGAGGCAGAAAGGTTGGCGACCGCGGACCGGACGACGCGGCGTTGGAAGGCCCCTTACAAGGCTGATCGACGACCTGATTATGGTGGATGAGGGTGGCGTAAGATCGATCGTTGTGGAGAACTTTGAGGGAGGCCTTTGTCCAGCAGCAGTGGACGTCTGTCAGCCAATATGATTATAATGATGATGATGATGATGATGATGAAACGATCTTCGATCCCGTGGCAGAACAAAGAAATGATGGCTGGACGTAGAAGGCAAATATGCATGAAAACGGGCTCAAGAAAGAGGATATCCAGGATCGTGCAAAGTGAAGGAGGAAGAAGTTATTAAGAAAGCGGACCCTGGCAAGAGCCGGTATAACCTTTAGTAGCTAGTGCTAGTATAAAAAGACTCCATTTTAGTGAATTTCCGTGATTACACACGCCGTCTGCATGCAAGTCTAGACCAGCTGAACTGGCTATAACCGGTCGACCAAGTTCATTTACCGACCGCATTGCGGCCTTAGCAATGACATCTAGCGGACTGTCTCGACTCTAGCCGTTAGATGGTAGAAAAATTGTTTGACATGATTCAAAGCTCAAGACATTATAAAAATCGGGTCAAGAGCAAGTTGGACCTGTGCATCGTAGGTTCCGTACATATTATTATGCAATATGTTGATAGCTCTAACGGAAAGATAAACTTTGTCTTGTTTAAACTATCGTTCCCATTCATCGACATAATGTAGGTTGGGGTTAGTTTACCAACTACAAATAAATTTGTAATCACAAAAAATATTATGTAGGTACACATATTTATTGTATTATAACAACGTACCAGTTTTAGTTCTTTTTTTACTTGTGCATGATAATGCTTCTTGTCAAATTTCATGATCATTCTAGGTCTTCCGGATGTAGGCACCCTATAGGTTTGAATTTATTTCCGAGCGTCAACACATGCAGCATTAACGCTTCTACCTATTAATTGCATTGGCTTTTGAAATTTTGATTTTCACTGCTTCAGATTGCAGACTTTGTATTTGATATTAATTTCACGCGTTCCTTAGAAAAAAGTCGCGACAGACGGACATACGAACAACAATGATCCTATAAGGGTTCCGTTTTTGCCAACTGAGATACAAAACCCTTAAAATACCACGCTGCTTATTTGTATTTAAATATCTGGCCATACAAGGGCTAGTGCACTTGTACCACAGTTGTACCAAAGACAGATGATAAGCGCTTGGCTAATTTTGAGGAAATGTGGTGAGAGGTGACTATTTTTATGACATTTTTTTATCCACCAACTGACCGGCGATTTCCTTACCTAAGTATCACCTGAATGGGAAGTGGCTACATCTTCGCAGCTTGCTGGTCCAGCAACAGCCTATTTACTCTTTCTTTGAAGAGACCACTGATATTCACAGCGTAGGTGGACTAGTTTTGATTTTAGTGAACATATTGTTGGTTGGTCATTAAGTACATAAAAGTGTTTATACTTCCATGAAAGAAAAGTATGAATGTGAATGGGCTACTTTTTCCTTTAGGAATGCATTTTTATGTCACTTCCACATCTCTAAGGGCATAAACTCATATAACTTATCAATTATTATAAACTATAAAGGAACGTAGTAAAGTTATATTCGAGAGTTTTAAGACTTGTAGTGTTTTTGAGTTCACCACAAAATATGCTGCGGTTGGTCAAACAACTGGTTTTCTATATTTAAATGAAATGGATCTTGTGGTTAAAGTAATCGCAGAATTCAATAATAAACAGTGGTTAGATTAAACGTATCGTCGATAATGATCCTTTAAAGCGTATCAAAAGGTTTGATGTCTGTTAGAGGAAAAGGCTGAATTTAGGGACTTAAGAGAAGTAAACAATATTCAATTTTTGAGTTCTTTATTTGTACGAATCGTAACAAATACGAAAAATATTATAGAAAGAGTGTTACATATATAAAATCATAAATAAATATACATATATAATAGAAATATGAATAAATAAATATAATACGTATCATAATGAAAGTAACATAATTATATAAAAACAATATTATACATGTAGTATCAATCAAATGTAGATAAGTATAAGGTGATATATATAATGTGTAAAGTTAATATTATAAAGTGATGTGTATGAGATTATTATAATTATGATAAAATAATGAAGACGTTTTAAAGAAATATCACAGTTTAAAATAAAATGAATAATAATAATAAAATATGTTAACTAACTTATAACAACGTATAACAAAAAATAAAGTAAGGACTTAGAAAGAAGGACTAGACTAAAATGAACCAAAATAAAATATGTACAAATGAGTATCAAACTTATTGTGGAAACAAAATACACAAATACGGATACCGTATAGGGTGTGACATATACTAATATAGTATAACAAGAAGGACCATACAAACTCAGAACAACAGTTTATGAAAACAACAACAACGCTCCCTTACAAAGGGATTCTTAAATAAATAATAATAAATAACCTATGGCTAGCAATAAATAAGCCTGCTTAAATATTCTTTTAAAAATGCCCGCATCTCAATGACATTGACTACATAAGATATAAAAGCGGTCGTGGAGTAGAACCCTGTGGGACGTAAATGAGAACGGCTTAGTTTAATCAGACTTGACATGGGCGCCGTAGGCGAGGTTCTGGGCGTCATCAATAGCTCTGCCCCAGCCGTGTCCGCTGCTAGCGTAGTGCTCATCATGGTGTGGGTGGGCCACAACCTCGTAACTTGTCTCGTGGTGCTTGCTGGCCAAGAGTTTCTTCAGGGCAATGATACCAGCGACGAGCAGAGAGACCTTTGCGAGGAGGAGAGCCTTGGCAGCGGCGAAAGCGATGATTCCAAGGAACAAGGGGATGAGAGCGGTGATCTTCAACTTGGCGATGGCGAGGAGAGGAAGGAGCTGCTTGATCTTCTTCTTCTTGCCACGAGCTGAAATAAAAAAAAACGTGTCTCAACCAGAACGAATACAAAAGCTGACAAAAACTGTGATTGGTAGTATGCAAAACACGTTTCGCTACTTTAGATTATGCATGCGCTGCGGCGTAATCATTACTCAATTGTGGCATTCGTCTGAGCAAAAATGGATCAAGTTTAATGTCGTATTTATTAGATGGTCGATTGCGTTTATAACTGTACTACCCAATATTATCTTTTCATTACTAGTTCTTTAAAAAATTCTAAGATATTCAACCGCATTTTTGAATTATTTGTTTTCTCAAAGTGGTTAAATAAAACGGTGTTTAATCTACCGCTAGTTTGAAAATTCTTAAGATTCTTTTCAAGGTCTTGCATTTGGGTCACTACCGTTATGTCGAACATATTTTAGTTCAATCCAAAAAGCTACTAAGTGCTTAAATTCACAATGGGTATTTTTACCTGCAAGAACATTGTAATCTGAGTACATTACACTTTAAATATGATCGAATCAAAGGCGAGTTTTGGGGTTATCATTTATATTATAAGTATTATTAATTATCATGAGGTTCATACATCTTGACAGATGATAGGTTTAGGTATACTTAATTGCAAACTATACGATGGCTACCTAGATGCTTTTTCACTTTGTTGAAGAAGACAAACATGTGAGAAACTACGTGTTAGCACCTTAATTAACAACCAGTGATCATCCTTCATTTTATTCCAAAGGGCGACGCCTCACATTCGAAAGCAATTACATCTTTGAAAGCTAGCCTGTTATGGCTAGATTTCTCGATGACTTGCTCACTTGAACAGGTTTCCATGAAAGTTCACTGCGACAGAAGGACTTGACTACCGATCTAATGACCGAGGCAAGAATGTAAGTGCCACTTTCACAACGACATGTGTTAAGTGGTAAAACTGGTGGGCACTTGTGCTCCGTAAGAATATGAATGGGATTCTAATTATGGTAATATCGGTACTACGCTTATACGAAGTGAAATCAAAACAACTGAATCAGGGCTTGGAATAGTTGTAATGAAAGCTACACCAGCGGCTATTTACATTAAAATAAGGTCATGGTAGTGCTATTCATATTAGTTTGGAAAATGTATGTTACTAGTTCGTTATGATTTGTTTAAAGTTTGTGTTTAACAAAAAACTCAAACCAGGTCCGAAGAAATTAGTAGGCATAAGGCAAAAAACAAAAAAAAAATATAAATTCATATTCTGATTAAACATCTTTCCTAAATAATGACACAAAGGTAAATTAAGAAAGAAAAATTGAATGCGATCTACTACAATCGAAGCGGGGTACCCCGCTTTTTCTTTCTTAATTTACCTTTGTGTCATTATTTATAAAAATAAAAATGTGGTATTACCACATAAAAAATATAGAATCGATAAAAAGATTCTATACAAATATCTTTCCTCCAAGATCATAACATAAAGTAAATAAAATAATGTTTACTAGACACGGTAAGTAAATTTACATGAGAGTACAACTCAACATAACAGTAAGCGGAACCAAAATCAGGTTGCATTTTACATAATATAGTGTGATGAAAACGAGTCCTTGATTGCGAGTGGTTTACGACGCAAGTACCGTTGTACGGTCAACATAAACGGTTAACCTGTACATCGCGATGGAGTCGACAACATTTGTAACTGATGCTGATGCTACATGACCTGACAGGCATTCAAGCGCGTCTAGAAATCTACGACAGACAGAGATTGGTGACGGTCATTCATCGCATCCGTCTTTCTCAGTGTCACAATAGGTTTAGAATGATTTGTACAAATGTTAGCGAAGGAATTTATCTGTACCTTCAAGCTAGACATAGTTTGAAACTAGGTCAATTTATGCATAGAAGCTTAAGGAAAATTGTATCCAAAAAAGCCTTACGTTATCGAAATACTTCGATAATCAAACCGGTTATTAAGATTGTTTTACAATTCGAAAGCATTCGATAACAGTTAAATCGGTGTACAAGTAAAAGTTGTTTTGATCTCAATTCAATTGTTCATCATTACTGAGTCACTTAGTTCATCAAATCGTGACCAACAAATAAGTAGGTATAGACCACAAAACTCTTTGCTCTGTTCCATTTATCTTAACCACCTGTGAAATATTGAATCATTTCTCTGCGCTAAATTTCTTTTTCTATTTGCATTTCGTAATCTTGTTTTGTTGGTTTCGTAATGCTCGTAATATGAAGATCGGAAATCGAAAGTTCTTGGCGTGGTTTTCGAACGTTGACGAAATATGCGGATCACGTTTTTCAGTTTATCTTTTGTCGAAAAACTGTATCATGTTAACTAAATGTGTCATAATAATGTTCCAAGACAGCATCTTCTCATATAGGATAATATACAAATTGTATAATTACATTTTATTAATTTAAAAATGGTCTTCAGTTACTTTTACTAATATTATAAATTGAATTGATGTCTACCGGATATTATGGGTACATTGCGTTCGGTACATTATATGCATCATTCATTTCCTGCGTTTAGTCAAGCATCCTTCAATTACCCCGAATTAAATATTCATACATTGTAATTTCAATCAGTGTGCTAAGTTTTCTTGTTATTGAGAAACAACTCTTAAAAAATGCGAAACATTTTCTCGTTTATAATTATTAAGTACCTATAATTATAGTGAAATTACTTGTTTTGACGTCGATACGGTTATACAATGGTCAGTATCTAATAGTAGATTCTGATTGTAGCTATTTGGATTGTTTATGTGGTTACCCGGTTTTTTCTCTAAAGATTAAGAAGTTACGAAGCTAAATAATTCGATGTTGATTATCAGCAGTAATGTTTTTGTCTTATTTTATGAGCACGTTCGTATTAATTAAATTAGAGTATTTTTTTATCTTAACCTATATTTTTTTCAAAAGCATCAATTATGTTTGATCTGTCGTTTTTGCGATTGATATTTAGTTTTTATATTATTCAATTACTTTATCGAGTTTTAGAAATATTTATATTTCAGTAGCAGCCATTGAATAGATTACGTATCAAATTATACAATTATTAAAGAGTTATAAACGCAATTAATTATCGATGTAATTAAATCGTAGAAAAACCACAAATTCATATATCTTATGTAATTATTTCACGTTTTTCGTAATTTCGTTAATTAAAGAGAATTAGTTCAAAAGCAATGCCTTACCTTCTTCGAGCGATCTCCTCATGCCTTCAACAGCAAAGGTCGGCAGTCTAAACTGGATGACATGGTTCTCCAACAGATCGGCAGCAGAGTCTACCAGCCTGGACTCAACCAGAGCTTCCCTGGCCTTAGGCTCCTCTGGCAGAGGATCAAACGCCCTAGCAGACCTTGGAGACCCATTTCCGACCAAGGTCACGCCGTCAGTCAAGCTCATCTCCCGGGCAGATGACAACGTCTCCACATACTTTAATGCCTTCTCCTGCAACCAAACAAAAGACTTAGAACCATGCACTTCAAACTGAATATCACTGATCACATCACTGAAGTCCAACCTTCAAGCACAGGGAAACATCGCCTTCGGAGCACTCCTTTACGACACCCATAACACTCCCCACGAGACCTTCATCCTTCTCAGCCGTGGGCATAGCCCTCGCTACCGCGACCAAAACTAGGACAGCTAGGCACCTCATGTCGTCAGCTGTTACTACCCCTATAGAAAGTTAAACACAAAGTGTGGCCACGCTGTATAATACGGCCTGTTTTAAGCGAGTCACCCCCACCACGGTAAACACGGGCGCCCGAGAAAACTGAGCCTAAAAGTCAACGATTAAGGTGCTACGAAAATGATATCAGTGATACAGTGTTGCGTGGACGCACGTTTTTCGGGGTTCATTAACATTTGTGGTTGTATGTGTGCGTATGGTCCCGGATCAGTAGATGCGCCACTTGTATGGTCAAGGTTTGTTCCCTTTAGGTCCAGCCGTTTTCCCTTCAACCTTGAAAAGTTCCTCGAACTCAAAACCATTATTCTGATCGTTACCTAAACTCTCCTTGAAAATGCCTCGATATAATTTTTTTGTCATCGAACTACCTAACCCAAAATTGTTGAAATTTAAAGCATTTTGACATTGTAAAAGCGATCGGTCTAGATACCGCTTTAGGTACTCGTATCACGTGTGACCATCGGAATGTCATTATCGAGTTAAGCTTCAATTTGCTTCCAGTCACTCATACGAACGTTTCATTTGCGTGCTTGTGCGTCTAAATCGTGTGTTTTGATGGTGAAAAGCTACTATAAGTTTCTAATTTTACTAAATACGAGCAAAAGCAGTTTCAACCTGTGTGACATATAAATACAAATCAAATTTTTACTTTGGTATTATTCAAATTCCTTGGGATACGTAGTTTTTAATTACTACAGAGTTCACCGTTAGTTTTCCTACGAATTTCCCAAAATTATCTGCCTACCCAACAATGGTGATCTATTAGTCTGAAATAGATATTAAGCGGTTTACACTCACGCGTCAGGAATGGCCCGACATGTTTCGAACTCGTATGGAGCTTTTCATCAGGGACGGCTGCCCGTACACCGCCGCGGCAACCTCGTCACTGATTTTTTGAACATGTCGGGCCGTTCCTGACAATTTCACGTGAGTGTAAACTACTAAATACAATAATTAAACATATCTTATGCTTTAGAATTGATCAATTTACAAATGTGGAAACGGCGGGAATCGCTCTATTTCAATCGTCACTGATGTCTAATGATTCAATAAAAGGATCCTTTCTTTATCTAGAGCACGAAAGCTCGTACATAAGAAGATTGGTTTCTGTAGAAGCCCAAGTTCAACAAAATGCAGAAATTAAAGTAAATTATATTACAATGTGTTGTTACTCATGATATTTTAGATAAGTAGGTAACTACAAACACAGATCAATTCGTCAAGTCAACAGGCAAAATACAGTCGTAGACATACTTTGCTCATTCGTTAACGTACTTTCTATATCAGTTAAAAGTTTTGTTAATACATGATACAATTACAGATTAACAGCCTATTTTCCCTTAACGACTGACACCCTAACCGACATAGCTCACAGGATTGCACGGTTATAGAGGCAATGGGCAGGTAATGTAGCCCGGAGAATGGACGGCTGTTTGGGCAGCATGGTCTTGGAGTGGCGACCACGTATAGGAAAGCGCAGCATGGGTTGGCCCCCGACTAGAAGCGAAATTCAAAAAATTCACGCAGAAAACTGTTTTTTTTTTTTCAACTTATTTTCGACTGCACGCACACTGCACGCAATGAAAGCATGAAATACGTAGCTATTTAGAAATCAGAGTAAAGTATTACTCACTTAAAAAAGTTGGTTAGTTGGAAGAAAAAAATCAAGAATAAGGCCTCTTAACGATTACGCCCTGTAGTTGAAGTGCATCAGGTGCAATGCGTTGGGCGCGGTAGAGAGCGGTCGGATGCGCCCGCACAGCTTTCTGATACTAACGCGGAGGAAGCAGCTTCAATTAGAAAAGTGCTCACCTATTAAGGCTTTGTTTACTCTCGGCCACGTCCCGTATGAGTAAATGCTGGGAACATGATTGGATATGATAGACTGGAAAGAAAGAAAGAAATAAAGAAATACATTTATTCGTGACATGACCATAGAACTTAATTACAAATAGTGACAAAAATGACAAATTAAATAAAACAATACAATAAGCAACAATACTACTATGTCTGTGCCACGGAAAGGTCCCACCTCAGCATGATGCTAGCCCAAGAGCCAGCGCTGATCTTCCGGTGGGACCATAGGTTCGGTGAGAAAGACATACAATCCTGTTTTTCAAAACAATGGAAGTAAAAGGCGGTAGAGGTGACATTTTTTTTAGTATTATGGACTTTGGAATGAGTATTAGTGACAGTAATACAATTTTATTGGCAATTTTAATAGCATTTTAGTTTTAAATTAACTTTTAAGTGTTTTCGTCATAAAATTTAAGCCATTGTTTAAAATTTTGATAAACATTGTGTTAATTCTTAGAAAATTTGGATATTTCAGCAATTTTGTTAGCATTGCCATCATTTTTACCGTAGTTGAGGATACTACTTCAACCTATAGGTAACGGTCTTTAGAGGTCCCATTATCCTTATTCCAAAACAAGCTCCGCCGCGCGGTGTTAGCCGCTCATCCCACTAAATATTTTCGGGATAAAAATGCCTGTGTGAATCCAGGGTGTCGGCTACCTTCATACCAAAATTTACCAAAATTGGTCAAGCCGTTTGCGATGGCATTATTTTTAGGGTTCCGTACCCAAAGGGTAAAAACGGGACCCTATTACTGAGACTTCGCTGTCCGTCCGTCCGTCCGTCCGTCCGTCTGTCTGTCACCAGGCTGTATCTCAAGAACGGTGATAGCTAGACAGTTGGAATTTTCACAGATGATGTATTTCTATTGCCGCTATAACAACAAATAAAATAAAATAAATATTTAAGGGGGAATCCCATACAACAAACGGGTTGGTTGCGTTAACTTTGCACCTCATTTGTATGGGGCGCTATACATACCAGGTGCAAACTTAACTTAACCACTTAAGGATGAAAAGTGTTTGTACGGAACCCTCGGTGCGCGAGTCCGACTCGCACTTGACCGGTTTTTTTTTTACTTTATAATATTAAAACGAGAATCTAACCAAATCAAATACTGTAATTATTTGCATGTTCTATTTGTTGTTTAATCCTGTGAGTACCGGGTGAGAGTGAATTATGAGATTGTAAAAATGTAATGCAGTATTTATTCCTCTAAAATCGACGCCATGGTTCCTAAGAACAGATTTCGCTGCATTATAGTTTCTGACTTGTTCCTACTGACCCATTTGACATACAGGCCTCCGTTGTTTGGCTTAGTAATATTATTCTTAGCAATCAAAGAGACTACAAATTGTATTTATTTTCGTACGTGTGCCTCATATTAAAGTAATTTAATTTGTACTAATAATATTACATATACATTACTTGGTAAGTTATGATGAATTGTATGTTTTAATAGTATTTAAGCTGTCTTAGCCCAATGTTCTCTGTGTGTGGTCGTTTTGTCACCAACAAGGTACTGGCTGAAGATCAGCGTTGCGGCCTGCGGGCTGCAGCACATGCTGAGCCTGGCTCTTCTTGCTTGCACACGGCTCAAATCTAAATGTTTTTGTTTTTGTTTGTACTACTGTGTTCGTGTGTTTACAAATAAATATTTCTTTCTTCTTTTCTTTCTTTCTAATAAAGGTCCTGTCCCTTTGAAACCCTAATAAAAATCAAAACAAAGCAAAAGCTAGTCACCTAAAGAAAAATTGGTACCTAAACTATATCTTGTTTAACAGTACGTACTACGTTAAGTGGCATTATAGCTCTCTTACTTTCGTAAAAAACAATGACTCGCTATGTTTTATGAGGCCATCATATTCCATTTTAGACATCATAAGAAGAAAAAGTTTTTGGCCATTGTTACAGGTTATTATTATTATTATTACCCTTATAACAATGGGTCATAATGTTATAAGTTGATTATTGTTACCTGTGAAAACATATAAATTATTTTTACGGATGAAATAAAAGTTATAAAGTTATCAAAATGTCATTAAATTATTATTAGTACAAGTATTCGTATTCCAGTAGAAACAAATAGCATTTGAAATGTCAATTGCTCCTCTTAATTATGTGTATGAAAAAATAATTAATTTGATACTTTGACCGACAATAAGTGCGTTTAAGTAAGCGGTTGTCGTACAATTGTTTTGTTAAATTATGACGATTCTGAAAAAAAATAAATTAAAAAATTGCTTAGTAGGTTGAAGCCACATAATTATGCACTTATAACATTTTTTTAGAGACGAAAACAATGAGCTATTTTTATTCGTACATATATGTAATTACAGTATGTTGTATAGTTGAACATCAGTTCTTATCATTCCTACTGAAAATTAAAATATTTCATAATCATAGCACTCACGATGACCTTTGCTCCGTCCGCTCTAGCTAAACCGATAAGCCAGCAGTCCTGGATTCGAATCCCAGCAAGGATAAATATTTATATAAATGATGACCTCGAATTTTTGTTCGTGTCCATCCATGTTTCTCATTAATTTAAATGCTGTTCGTAAGTCCACTTAGTATTTTACCGTTTAGTAACCATAACAGAAGCATGGAGCCAATTCGAGCTCCGGTGGAATGGGCATCTAGAGAGAATACCGGACGATATGGCGGTAAAAAGGACGTATATAGCCTGTAGGTCGTCGACCGGTCGACCGAACGAGGTCCGATCAAGGGATGAAGTTGTGAAAGACCTACGCGGTCTACAAGCAGAAAAATGGGAGATCGCTCGAAACGGGGCACGTTGGCGTCATTTCGTATCGGAGGCCAAGATCCACTTCGGTCGATGCGTCAGCGGAGTAAGTAAGAGCTTATTTGAAACTAGGTAGACATGTGTAAATTTGACGGATATAGTAAAAAAATACATTAATTAACCGTTCACAAAAATTCCTGCACACCAGATTAGTATAAAAAAAAGTTGTGAAGTGACGTATCTAATATAGTTATCAAACTCTAACCACAAATTAAACATAACTTTCACTACACTATTATATTAATTATATAGTATTAACATAATTAGAATCAGAAACACATAAAACGACATTACGCAATATAAAACGGGTGTGCGTTTTCTATATGTATAATTATTTAAATATAAATTTTGTACCGGTCGCGTTAATTCATATTCTATGTCCGTAAGTATGTTATGCAAGTATATGATGAGTTACATGTGTATATGTCTATGAACTTAAATTGGAGCTACTAATTAATTACTATTAACACCTAAGTCATAACCAAAATATAAGTTTGTCTACTAGTAAAGATTAGTTGAGGTCCTCACTGCAAACATATTGTGCCTGTACATAATGTAGCAAAAAATAAAAATGTCTAAGTACTATTTCTTTCACATAATATTCGAATAGTATGTATTTTCAAAAATATTTAAAAGTACTGAGAATTTACTAAAAGTGTATTATTAAAATCACATTTTCTTTGGTTATTGCGACTGTCATACATTTGAATAAATTACTTATTTGTTATTTGAGCACAGTATTACAGTTACCATTGTCAAAGGTTGACCGAGAAAAACACAATTTTTCCCTGTCAAAGTTAGTTTTGTGCAAACTACCTATTTCATAAATACTTTTGACGACGCGGTTGGCTCGGTTTGTAGTGCAGCTGCCTACTGAGCCGGCGATCCTGGTTCGAATCCCGGCCAGGGCAAATATTTGTGTGATGAACTCGTATATTGGTTCCTGGGTCATGGATAATGATATATGTATTTATATATTATGTATAGCGTCGTCTAGTGCCTATAGTACAAGTTTTGCTTAGTTTGGGACAAGGTCGATTTGTGTAAGATTGTCCCTTAATATTTAAAGCATCTGTCACTCACACTCGCATTTTTGCAAAACATGACGAATGCTTTGTCACTTATTTATCGCGTGATAAAATCAACCATCATAGGCCCGCAGTACGCCACTCAAGAACCTGAGAAACTTCAGATCTGTCTACAATGTAAGATTTTATGGAAATTATCCCAACAATTTCAACAAAAACCTTGACTAATTATAAAAACGGTATAAACTCACGTAAAAATTGTCAGGAACGGCCCTACATGTAGGGCCCTACATGTAGGGCCGTTCCTGACTATTTTTACGTGAGTTTATACCGTTTTTATAATTAGTAAAGATGTCTCACGATAGTTTTAATAACATTAAAAACCTTGACATTGCTACAAAATTACAGAATCGATTTCGATAACCGAAAGGTCGTTGGCTCTGTTTACGTTGAGTGAATGCCGTCAGTCATTCTTTTTTTGGGTTTGTTCTGAACGTAATAGCTTCGACTTGGCTTATGGAACTAGGCCATATTATCTATGTAAGTACATCAGTATCTAGGTAGGTAAATAACTAAGAACCTTTTAAGACTAGTTTTTAATTTTTACTTTAAGGTTTTATTTTCTTGTCATATCTTTATTGTACTGCTGAATATATATTTTTTTATTTTTGGGTAAAAACTTGAGAAATTATTAGAATAAATATGAAACGGGGTTACACGTCTTCAAGTCGAATATCGCTCAACATGCTCGAATCGGTACGTCGGAAAAATTTATCTGAAAAAAATACTCTTGTGATTTTCATTATTTACAGAAATATACCTAACTCATCTTCTTTACTTTGTTCTTAACGGATAGATGTATACATAATAATCGTAAGATATTATTTTAATTTATTTTTTGTCATTCACAGCACTAAAATTATACTTTTCTTTTAAAGAACCCGAGTTTTTATAAATTCATTAGTAGAAGGTTTACGTGGCTTTACTGAAATTTTGATTTGTTGTACGCTATTGCATTTTACGTCTAATAAGTTTTCACCTCACTAGCTCGGAAAGCCCAGTTTGTTTGTTTGATATCTATTGAGAAAATCGTTTTTTATCCACATGTGGAGAAAGAGTTTTGACATTTCAACGCAGCTAAAGTAAAATTTGAAATGAGCTTATTTTCTGAAAAATCCCGTTTAAAATACCTACATGAAAGCTAATTAGACCTTAGTTTTAATAAATGGCAAATTGGTTGATTATTGCAGATATTTTTCAAAGATATAGTACAAACCCTTATTGTTTTTACCTCGCTGTAGTGAGGTGAAAAGTTTTGTGTTATACACGGGCGAAAAGCTATTTTACGTCTCGTGTATTGAAACACTCGCTACGCTCAGGATTCTATTTTGAACCACTCGCTTCGCTCGTGGTCAATCATAGGATCCCTTCGCTAGCTCGTGTTTCAAATAAACACTCGCGGGTAAAATACAACTTTCCCCCCTTGTATAACAAATAACTATTTTTAAATATAATAAACCAAAAAAGGTGAAATCTTTATTCGAATTATGCTCAATATTTTCGTATTTGTGCAAAATCTACAATGTTGCGCATTTTGCGCAACTAAATAATGTTCAATTAAGCTGAAATTTGGCACCGAGGCCTTTTAGGTACGTGCAATCAAGGATTTTAGCGAAGTCACATTAAAATCAAACTTTTTGAATTATGAACCCTAATAAATCCCCTCTATCATAGTGTTTGCCCTCATCATTGCGCATTCCCTCTTTCATAGTGTTTGTAATGAACTAATGAGTATTACAGCTCCACGGTGAAAGAACGGTTTAGGTTAAGATTAAGATAAACTCACATAGAATAACTTCCCATACTTCTCTGAAGCGAAATAAGGAAGATTAGCTGAATACATTACCGTTAATTTACTGACACTAAAGTGCATAGTTTAGAAGCTTTCACTTGCTTAGTGCTCTTTGACAGGTGCTAATTCAAGATAATATTGGAAAACGAAAACTGTTGTCATTGTATTTTAATGCAGTTGCAGTATTGAAGTATTGTTGGTGTTAGTTCCATCGCATCATGCAAAAATGTACTAGGAAAGGAGGAGCAATAGGACGTCAACATTAAAGATGCCATTTCTTTCTGGAGAGCGAGAGATTTGAACGAGATGGTTGTTATGCAGAAGAAAGAGGGTGGGCAATAAAACAGAGCCCTGCGGGACGCCAGCATTCATGCAGGAAGTCAGCTATTAGTAAAAGTGTAAAAAACAACAAATATCCCTTTATGAATTTTAAATTATTTTGTTATGTATGAACTATTTTGGTATTATAGCTATTATTACTACTTACTTATTAATGTAATAAGTTCTGCGACAACCCGAAGGCAAATATTTACTGCTGAAGAAGGCAACAAATGAAATGCGATATTGTTCACAAAATAGTTCGCGAATGTCACGACGTGGTCACGACCCTAAGCAATCAGCCAATCAACAACGCGACACAACGGGAAGGATGGGGGGAGGTAAAATAAAACATTGACTCGTAATATTTAGTACCTATACATATACACAAATAGAGACTTAGTTAACAAACGCAAGCTTAACGTTACTACGTGCAATAAAATAGCAATCATCGTGGTACGGATTATTGCATCTCCATGCAGTCAGGCCGTTACGCGGCGCCATAATAAAGTACCTATAGTATTTATTTTACTTATACAGGTAGGTGTGTGTTGGCCACGAAGCGTTTCAGTTGGCCACGAAGCGTTTCAACAGCCCTTCCTCATGCGTTACCAAATATTTATTTTATTCTTCAACTGGTCCCTCATAACTGAGAATCGTGGTCATTGGAATCTCTCAATCGGACAATCTGTCTCCATTTATTTCGGTCCGAAGTAGCCCTCTCCATCTGCGGGCCTATGATGGTTGTTTTTATCACGCAATAAATACCTAAGTGCCAATGCATCCGTCTAATTTTGACAAAATGTCAGTGTGAGTGACAGATGCTTGGTCACTTATTTATCACGTGATAAACGCAAACCATCATAGGCCCCCTGGTAAAATTTTGATTAGGAATCTTCCACTTGGTCACACCATCGTGTTGGCGAAATTCCTCGTGATGTTCTGTCCGCGGAGTTGCCAACCAATGACCAGCTTTTCAGGGTGCTATCCAGTTTTCTCAGCTGAGCTTTTCGTGATCTAGCGCACAACAGTCCACGAAAAAGTTATTTAGAGAAGCCACGACCCTCAGCATTGAGGATATCGACTAAAGGAGGAGAATCTCTTTTTCGTATTACGTGACGGAAGTAGGAAATTATTCACAATTATACGATAGCACAATGCTAATTTTAAATAAAAAAAAGAATATTCACTAATATCTTATCCATATTCCTCAAAAATATATGCAATTTTTATCGAATATATGAATATTCGGTAAGGTACGGGAAAGGGATGTTGCAACTCTCCGTGGCCATACCCAGATACATTGACGTAATAATTCCCAGATATGATTATAGTTTTTGACGCTAGCTGGATTTGAACCCGTCTCTCATGTCTTACCAGTCTAGCATAACTGTGACACGCGACTCTTTGTCGCGCGACGAATACGACCTGTCACTTTTCTTTCAATACCGTGCGAGCGAGACAGGTGATTATGAGTCACGCAACAACCGAAGTCTGCAGGGCGACAAGCTTTGTGCCAATGAAGAGGCAAGGCCCAGCAAGTGTACTTTACATCTTGAAATTGTCAACTAATTAAAATCAATCAATCACAGAACAGCATAAGTGGATATATCTCCGATCTAATGCCACTATAGAACAGCTTAATTGAGGATATCATACATATTAACCTGTAACTTTTGTACAACACCTTATTAAAACTCAGACTTAAATTGAACATTGTTTTGACAAAATAATGTTTTTATATTCCACATTAAACTTTAATAATAATAACAAGATAAAATAGTTCAAGTTCCGATAAAGAATGATTAATAATTGCCCCAAGGCATTACGTAATATTACTCCAATTAAATTATTTAATAAGATGTAAAAAATAGTTCAAGTTCCGATATAGAATGATTCATTGCCTCAAGGAATGCCTTTGTGCCCGAACTTTCTCTTGGTCAAGGACTTACGTGATGTTGTGTGGAGTAGAGAGTAATATTTCTACTACAACACTAAAAGCCTTATACGAACACTAGGCGGTATAGTAATAATTATTTCTTGAGTCCGAATCTACTTACTTTTGTTACCTGAAAATCAATAGCCTTTATTTTATTATGCAGTGTGGCCGCAACTTAAATTTTTGTAACAAACGCATTTTTATGTCGAACGAAATAGGGTTTACGTTGAAAAAAAAGGACACAAATTAAATACATGTTGTATTTAAAACAGCAATTGTTTTCAAACCAGGTACTGTACAGCGGCTGAGTAAACGTACTTACCATACTATATTTATCCGTACAAAACTATACGTAGCTAATAAAACTGAATGTTTATTATATTATATATATTTATTAGTTTATGTTTCATATAATATGGCAGATAAATAAATATACATATAATTACATGTATATTTATTTATCTCGGTTCATATAAAGTATGATTATACGTTTAGTATATTTGTGCGTTCCTATTAATTTCTTCCTTTCTCTGTCACTTCGATGTCTAGTTTTCCCTCTCATTCGTTCAAAGCTTAACTGGAAGAAATCCCTTGTATTATTGCTTTTGAGTTTTTGTCAATATTGGTTTTAGGTGCTATAAAGTGTATATATAATATACAACTTGTACTGTTTGATGACTTTACACCACGACCGACCCGACACAATTTCTTCGTGCCAATTTTCGCATATATTTTCGGTGACAAAGCAGTTCCGTCTTTGCATAATACATGAGTGTGCGTCTGCCACATAGTAATGAGCGGTTGAGTAACTTTATGTGTGCCAGGTTTAAGTGTATACCGAGGAATTTTGTATGGTTTACCTACGTAACACATAGGCTGCATAAGAGCTTGTACAGCCCTTATACGACCTATTTCAAAGTCAAAGTCAAAGTCAAAGTCAAAAGTCAAATAATTTATTTGCTAGAAAACAGTGTTATTAGGTCTTACAATTCAATGTTTGTTTCCAATGTGCTCAGCCTGCCTTATATGGCCTTTCAGATGTGTATGCTCTTTATATAGCACACATGCTAATGTGCTACTTGGGTACTGTGGCCCGGAGATATTCCTGTGTGTTTGTCCTCTCACACTAAGGCCAATTTAAGTGGATATATCATAGCTCATTTTTTCATAAGAATCGAGGCTTCTTTCTCAACCGTTTCCTCCTCCAAAAATGAACCACTCGTAACGAAATATAGGCAACTGAATGGGAAGGAAATAAATGGTCTGTGTTGGACCGTTTCGATTTATACGCATATTATTATACAATTTGTATAATACGTGTCTGGTTTTGGCCAAAACTTCGCTCCAAACAGACGCCGTGTACACAAATTCTACCATTGGATGAGATGCGACCTATCATTGTGGAGAACTTTGGGGGAGGCTTTAGTCCATCAGTGGATGTCTATCGGCTGATTTGATGATGATAATCATAGGCATAGTGTTCCACAGTACTACTGTAGTGTATTATTTAACTAATTTATTGGTCAAGATTCCGATGAGGCTCAGCACCATATGCATTGCCGGAAAGAGGGGTGACAATTCAGAAAAGCTGCTGATAACAGACAAGGTATGCGGAAAACGGCCCAAAGGAAGAACGCTCTACCCTCAAGACTTCAATTTATGATGCCATCCACGCAGCCCAGCTGGCGAAAAATAGTCCATGAAAAAGTTATTCAGAGAGGCCATGACCCTCAGCATTGAGGATATCGACTGAAGGAGGGCAGGGATTGTTGGTACAGAAGATGAAAGGATTAAAGATGCACACAAATCAACACACAATCGAGTAACCAACAGTTTTATTGATAACATTCGATTACAATTAAGTTTTAAATAATTAATTTGACTTGAACACAAAATATAAGTTAAACAAAATAAATAATAATTACAAAGTATTATTTACATTTTATTAGACGGATATTATGTAAAAGATAGTATGAGATCAAAATTACAATATATAGATATGCGATACATAAATAAAATAAATTTGATACTTATGTTAATTTAATACTTTCATATTTACGTATATATCAATATACTAAATAAATGCAATATTCTATTTACATATGTACATGGAATTACTATATTTAATAATTAAACAATAATGTCTAATAAATGTAATATAAAGAAATATATATAACAAAATATTTATATACAATTCGAATAAATAAACAAAAATAAACATTTACATATTATAGGTATGTATACAAAATACACGTAAATATACTAAATATTATCGCGTATGATATAAATATATATACATACAGTATATGCCATAAATACATAAAATAAAAGTAATAACAATATTAAATAAATAAAAAATTAAAGCAAATTCCAAAGACTCCCTATAAATACACTCATGCAAAACTCATACATTACTGTTGGATAACTATCATTAAAAATGTGCGTAGTCAATAAATAGAGTATTCGAGGTACTGTTGACCGTTTCAATATTATACCTTCTGTTGCCTATTTCATCATTGTACCCATTTGCCATATCTCCATACACACGAATGTAACCTCGCACATATAACTATAGTTCTCATCTTCACACTGACCGACCGTTACATTACATTCAAATGCTGGATTCCATTTTCAAAAAACGCTCCGATTCGCACTTGTCTTTTTAAATTTTGAGTGGGAAAATCGCAGCGACCGTTACCGTATACTATATATTAGTTGTATATGTTAGACGTTTGTTCCTTATTGCACGCTTAAATAATTTTTGGTGGGTTTTCATTGGCTATTGGGCGTACGCGTTGTACGCCAAGTCATTGGCGGACTTCTCGAGCGACCTGAAAAAATAAAAATAGGTAATAAAATTAATTATAATGTTTTCAAAATTTGAATACATGTCATGGGTGGGAATTGTCTATAACAATTCAAGAGTTGCGTATATTCTTAAGGATCGCAATGCGTCGATTCATTGCAAATCGCTTCATAAAAGATGGCTCAAACATGTATCCATAGCATTCAGAGATTTAAGCTTTCAATAAAATAAAATTGAGTAAAATAAATTGTTTAATTGTGAAACATGTAATGTTTAATTGCTGACGACTTTGACCCCCCAAAAACCACCATGAATTTGTACTTGACTGTGATCCTAGTTCGTTGGGTTACAGTTAAGTCGCTGTTTCTACTGATGAATTTAACATTTGAGTAGCCGATGTTGTCACAATATCCGTTCGAAATCTCGACACTATTATGTCCACCATAAGGAGTTTCAACTTGGTGGTTCTCTTTACTCCAACTACTCATTTTGATGTGTTGCTACCCAGTTCTCCGAATGCATAATATTTAAAATTTTCATAATCGGCTAAACGATCAATGATCATGCTGGCTCTATGTTTGGTTGGTTGTATCACATCCCATAAAAAATAATAATGACAACTCGGCATAATAATGCATTCAAATGTATGAAACTTCAGAGTTATGTTGGTGGCGACAAGGCCAATCAGCTTAAAGAAATAGATCCTCACCTGCTCCACCCAGAGCCTCCATGTCCAGCGGAGACAACGACCTCATGAGCCTCGTGGCCGCCTCCCGACGGTGACAGCAGCTTCTTCAGTCCAATAATACCCGCCAGCACCAGAGCCAGCTTGGACACGATCAAGGCCTTTCCAGCGAGGAGAGCCAAGGCTCCGAAGGCCAGGGGAACCATCATGCCTCCGATAAGGAGAGGGATGGCCAGGAGGGGGGCGAGCTTCTTCCTCCTGCTACGGCCCTCTTCGAAGGCACGCTGGAGGTCATTACCGGCTGGGAATTTGATCTGGAATTGAAAACATTTCATACTTATCATTTGCTGTTAGCATTTAGCAAAACGCCTGTTTGGATAGATGTTCTAGGGTTTCTTACTGAATTATAAAGAATATTTTAAACTTTATTGCACGTTACAAAAAAGTACCTACAAATAGCGGGAGGCATTCTCTACCAGTCAACCATACGGCCAAACTGAGACATTCTTACTGAATTGGTGGATACATTTAGAATTAAACAAAAGTAAAATACCAATGACAGGTGTAACTTGTCAGTCTCTAGTGTCCTTACTCTTAGATACAAACAGTAACGTTTTAAAATGATACTGCTGACTGATGACATGGATTGCATTGCTATTTAAATCATTTCATAAATAAATGTAGTAAGTACATAATAATGTAGAAATTTGGAACTCATGACTATGATAGCAGAAAGAAGAAGTAAGAAAACGTTTTTCCGAAAATGCCAAATGAGTTCAAAGTTCGTGCACCCCTTTAATAAAACTCATACCCAAGAGAAAAACATATTCTATCGTCTTTACATATTTAAGTCACTTTTCAATCAAAAACTTCGTAATCGGTTCACCCTTTTAGATACCTATACATTTTATCGGGGTTGCATGCACCCGCAATGGCGATAATACAGAACAAAATATACATATAGTAGGATATAATGGTTAACGGAGATATGACAAACAAACACCAATAAATAATTAAATAGCAAGTTCATTGAACCGATTAACACAACGTGTATCTATGTTACGGAAGACTCAAAACATACCCCAGCAACTATGTAATTTAGTAACGATGCCTATCACACGATACTTATTTAACACCTAACATGCTATCGATGCTGCGATCCGGACGTTATGATCAACCGATTCCGGAGTTTTTGACACGCAAACATAATCGAAGAAAGCTATTGTGCAATTAATTGAATAATAATAGACTTACGTGCCATAAAAGTAAACAGATTTACACAATCACTTTATTGTTCTCTTCGAAAATGCCTTTGGAATTTATAAAAATTAACTTTAAGACACTTTTATGTTTCCAGACATCAAAATCGAAAAATTTAAACGGTATGTCACTAACTATTATATAGTAGGAATATTTTTTTGAGGCCGGAAGCACTTTACTTGGTTCTATCAAACAATAGGACTCAATGGATATTTTGTGCATTAGTCAGAACAAAGCGAAGTGAATTATATCCTAATAAAGGATTCTTACTATACTATCATTTTTCCACATTAAAGGTTTATGAACCTTTAAACAGATCATTACATTTAGATGCAGCGTTATGCTCACCAAGTGGGTCTACGAAGCGTGTCGGTTAATTTGGCAAAAATTGCTCTGTAGTTGATATTTCTGGATTAAAATAGGTGAAAAGCTTAGCCAGGCTAAGGTTAAGGTCCTAAGATCCAAGGTTGAGTATTATAAATAAATAAATAAATATCGGACAACCTCACACAAATCGATCTAGTCCCAAATTAAGCTCAAGAAGGCTTGTGTTATGGGTATGTACTAGACGACGATATACATATTTATATAGATAAATATATACTTAAATACATAGAACAACCATGACCTTAGCACAAATATTCGAGTTCATCACACAAATATTTGCCCTGGCCGGGATTCGAACCCGGGACCGCCGGCTCAGTAGGCAGGTGTCTACAAACCGAGCCAAACGCGTCGTCACAGCCAGTAATGGTAAGTTATCTCTCAAATTATTGATGACAAATTAACGTAACTTGTTGGGGGTCATGTTCTTAACAAGGAATTTGAAAAAACTTAAAAGGTTTTTCATTGGAATTCATAAAAACCTTAACTCCCCAAAAATTTCCAAGTTTATTTGGTTAAAAATCATCATTAAATAGCAATAAATCTTAAATAAATTATTTCTTATTACCATATTTTGAACATTGTCTCATTTCCTAACTAAACATTTGGGATATTCACATGGCATTTTATTATTTCCCAAAAAAATTTTTTGAGGGAAATGATGCAGCTTGAGAAACAAATGCCCATTCATTAGTCAATCCATGTATAGCATATGAAAAACCCATGAAAGCCCAATAATTAGAACAGAACCCTCATTAATGCACGCATATTGCTAATTAGCGAAAGAAACTGTTACCAATGCCCAAGTGGGTCGCTGCAAGAAAACTGTTTAATAGACTGTGATATTTAAAAAAAGTGTAGATGCATTAATTGCTTAAGATGCATCGAGAAAGCGGTCACGGTGCGTCGCCGTGCGGTATGCAAGTTTTTCTGAAGATTTGTGATTGATGCTTATTAATAATTTAAATGGCACACAATGAGCTCTTAGAATAGCCGGGTTCAGGTGAAATCAGGCGTTTGTATCTTGACTACGTAAGAAAAAAATATTAACAAATAATTTTAGTTTAAAAAAAAAGAATGTCCAGTTTTTTTTAGAAATTTCATAGGCTATGGTATTCTTACGCAAGGTTTTCATTTAATTTATTTTAATATCAATGATGGAAGTGATAAAAATACGTACAAATTCTTACTTCAATTGTGCGTTTAGTCTTTCTTCATATCATATAATTAATAATGTCCGTTTAGGTTTACATGTGTTTTGTTTTTTTATTTAATATTAATGATAGGAATTATGTAGGTTATAAAAGAGTGTTAATTGGAATGAATTGCTTAGTGTTTTGCATGCGTTGTTTAACATTTATAATTATTTAAATTTCTTATACTTTAATAACATGATAATATTGCGTATAGTATTATTTTTTTACTTAATTATAAATATGTTTTTAATAATAAATTATTGTTACATGAAGCAGCTAGAGATAATATCGTACTTATCGTAATTATTAAGTGGACCATAATAAAACGCATTTTTAGATTTTTTTGTGCAATTTTATTTTTGATATTTGCATCTTGAGTGACTTATCGTTGACTTAGGTGCGTATAGAATATAGATGGTTTTTTTCTAGTTGTTGTCTCCTAATTAGATCGAAAGAGCTCGTGATTCTGAGTAGAAATACCCAAAATATCGAAAATTAAAAAAAAGTGGGGTACAACTTTAGAAAAAATGGCCCAGATATTGTGCTGTTGTATCTTGCATTTATTTTAAAATTGCCCAATTTAAGAATAATATATTTGTGTATGTGTGCGTGTGTAGATAAATATGACGCACCGATGATGGGTTAGGGTAGTTCATTTTAGTTATTTAATTTTTTTCGTTTTTTTAGAAACGTTGCAGAATTTATATATTTGCCACTTCAAATTGCCATCACCATATTTTATGTTTTTCCTTCCTTTCATTTTCGTTCTAATTCTTATCTAAGTCATCATCATCCTCCTAGCCTTTGTCCCATTGTTTGAGAATGAATTCTCAACCGGGGTCGGCTACCTAAATCCCAAGATGTGGCGTAGGCACTAGTTTTTACGCAAGCGACTCCCATCTGACCTTCCAACCCAGAGGGGAAACTAGGCCTTATTGGGCTCTAATTCTTATCTAAGTAATGCAAAAAATAATAATTTAAAAATAAAATAATAGGATTACTTTCATATTTTTGTTCCGGATTGTGACCTTATTTTTGTGAAAGAATTTTTAACTATGTAGAGTAGGAATGATGGAATTTAAGGAGCATTATTAACTCATCAGTGAGTGGAACTGATTTTTATTTTGTACGCAAATTAAATGAAATTATTTTCCTTTTCTCGTATCGCATGTGATTGCTATCTACTTCGATAACATCACGTACTACGTACCAATGATTTATATAAAGAGTAGAAAACTGAACATTATTCATTAGTATGACACTCGCATACGACACGGTTTATATCCTGGGGCCAAATTCGACGTTTCTAAAGGCATATTGTGGCGAGATTTCAATCTTGCCACTCTACTTTAGCGATATCCCTTATCAAAATTACCTTAATTACATTTTTCGAATGTAAACAAATAATTTTCTTATTACAAGATAAAATTAAAAATGGTTAGTAATATTGAAGTATAAGTGTCTGGCGTAACGCGAGTGGTTTTATCTAATTTTGCTACATTGATATTTTTTTATATGTAATTGCTGGTCAATATTGATACAGGTCAGAAATGAGGATATCCGCAGAAGAACCAAGGTAACCGACATAGTGCACAGGATTGCCCGGTTGAAGTGGCAATGGGCAGGCCATGTAGCCCGGAGAACGGACGGCCGTTGGGGCAGCAAAGTCCTAGAGTGGCGACCACGTATAGGAAAGCGCAGCGTGGGTCGGCCCCCGACTAGATGGACGGATGACCTCGTGAGGGTAGCGGGGAATCATTGGATGCGGTCTGCACAGGATCGCACTTTGTGGCGAGTCATGGGGGAGGCCTATGTTCAGCAGTGGACGTCTGTGGCTGATAGATAGATTGATGCAGCTAGAATAGCATCAACCGATATAAATGGCCGTGATATATCTGAGATATTGCTAAATTGGGGATATCGCAATGTCTCGTCGAATTGGGGCCCAGGTAACTTTCGCTATCTACCTACCATTTGTATCTGTGTGATCTGTCATTTGCAAGTCTAGTTCTCTCTGGTTCACTTAAGTAGTGATTATGGTTCAATTTTAATAATGGGTTTTAAGGGAGAAAATAAAACCAGTTATGTCGGTCCGTACATTGAAATACCGTTTCTGTTTTTCTTGTACATATTGAGGCGTTTAGTTATCAGCGAGCGCGTAAAACTTTTTTGACAGTTTTATCCTTTATCTCGAACACGGCAAGATATATATATGTAATGATATTAAGATAGGAGTGTAAAAAACAAACATTGCAGATTTTTACATATTATTATCTTGACAATTGACATGGAAAACATATAATAATTATTTCTTCTTGAAGAAACGGCAAAATTTTTTTTTTATTATTACTTATTTCTGCAATGGCTTTTATTGGGCATAATTATATTTAGCCTTAAACACCTTGAAAACCATTTTGATTTTAATATTTGTAATACATTTTACTGATACTTTTTATCAATAATTTTCTCTTTTTCCATAACACAAGTATTAATTGTGTTATCTTCTAATACTAAACCCAAGAGACGAGCGATGCACTCACGGAACAAATTAAATGAGATATGTATCAACATATATTATAAAGCCTAATAAGATGATAATTTATGATCACATGGATAAAAATAACGTGAATAAGATAAATGACATTTCCTTTTTACTTCTTACGAGTTCATCTTTCTATATGTGAAAAAAAAATAAACATTTTTTTTACATCTGCTGAAAGTTGTGTCTGACCTGTTATAAAAAACTAGTCAATGAAATCATTAGTCACAGCTCTACTTTTTTGTTATAACATCATTATGTAATTGGTAGTTAAAATCTTCTTTAAACAGTCACTCATTTCGTTTAATGGTCTATGCGTTATGAATGCCAATCAGCTCCATTGTGTCTATCAAAGTGAAGGCATATTGCAAGCAGTACTTAGACACCATATAAACGCCGGAATATGACACCATACAAGCACCACTTCAAGCAATGACAACACTAACAAATAGTCGATGTGTAAGTACGTGCTTAAAAAGCATAGTCTATACATCGATGTGTGAACAGTTAAGATACTGGTACTGATATTGTTGTGACAATATAATCCATGCTCAATTCTATTAAGTCATGTTGTTTCATTCACAAGTGCAATTAAGGTGACATTGACATTGTTATAAGTGATGATGGCTACGTGCAATAAGCACCAATGGTTCGTAATGAAATGCGTGACCTTTTAAAAGCTATACGTATGTGTTTTTGATATGTTTTTGTTGTCTATGGTATGAATGAAAATATGAATTACAATATGATTTATGTTCAAGTATTTAAATGAATAATAAAGATTATAATATAACATCGAGAGATCTTTATGGAGATCACACCAAGTGTGCTATTATGTGTTAAAATAATAAAAATCGGACAACCTCACACAAATCGATCTAGTCCCAAATTAAGCTCAAGAAGGCTTGTGTTATGGGTACTAGACGACGATATACGTACTTATATAGGTAAATATATACTTAAATACATAGAACAACCATGACCCAAGCACAAATATTCGAGTTCATCACACAAATATTTGCCCCGGCCGGGATTCGAACCCGGGACCTCCGGCTCAGTAGGCAGGTGTCTACAAACCGAGCCAAACGCGTCGTTTAGTTAATAAGTTATCTAATTTATAATACCATATGTAAAAACCCAGTTATAATTGAGGCTAAAGAAAATAAGTATGTGATAAATATAATTAGAGGAAACATTACTTGTCTAATAGATGAAAATCGACTTTTACCGGGAGAGGAAAGTAGGTCAAATGAAACGGGTGAAAATCAAATGCAGAACTGAAACTATAATAGATAAAATCGATCACATGTAGAAAACTGAGGTGAAAGCACAAACTGTTAAAGAACTGCAGTACATTAAGGATTAAGGACAGAATTACTGATAAAATCTAAAGGGCTGTGGTAAAAGATCCTAAAATTATTAAAGAAATTTTCTTGAAAAAAAAGACACCTCAGAAGGTTTGACAGTAATATTGATTTACCTGGACTGTATGAGACTGCATGAATCCAACGATTTTGTCCAGGATAAGGTGGTCCAGCGAGCTCTCATCAAGACCTCTTGGAAGCGCCTCGTCAACTTGTTCGACCTTCGCATCCTTATCCTTCGTTATCGTCACTCCGCTCATCAGTGATACCTCTTCACTCTCCGATATCCTGTTCAGAGCCTTCGCCAACTTCACCTTCAGACACGTTCCGATGTCCCCGCCGCTGCAATCCTTGTAGGTTTCATATGCGACTTTGAGGTCACCCAAAATGGTATCATCTGAACTCCTCCCTTCTTCCAATGTGTTTTGGTTTGTGTTTGCCGTCCGTGCACTCACTGCAACGGCCAGGGTTAATACGAGGAGGTAGTGTGGTACCATTTTGGTGTTCGCACTCGGTTGGCGGTATGGACACTATGTTTAAAACTAGAGCAGTTGTGGCGTTTATATGCGCTTCGAGTCACGGTACAGTGGACGAAGCTAAGAGGGATGCATCAATGTACGATGCAGTTGGTTGCACTGTTTATGATCTAGAAGTATAAAGTAGTAAGAGTGTAGGCAACTAGTTCGTGGTTAAGTCCTTCTTGTTCGACAGGGGATCGGTCTAGTCGTAGTTACAAATGAAAGAAATAACGTTAGATAATAATACTTCGTAGCTGATTATGGAGGTTGAAGATAATTTTCGAGTGAACTAGATAAAAATTAAAGCCCTGGATTTCTAAATTTACTGCTTCATAAAGGTGATCCATTTCAATTACGGGAGTCTACGTTTAAGATAGAAGTAATGCTGCTTTTACAGATTGGGACTGGATTTAAAAAATATGCCAATTAAGCCTAAAATTGCAACCAATGCATTACAAAGCTTAATTTTTAAGATCCATCATAATTGTGGATGTGCAGAGCAGAATGAGAGCCATGAAATTGTATGGTGGAAACTGTAAAAACAAAATTTCTGGAAATTGTGATGTATTTTGCTGAAAGCCCATCCTTACTAGCCAGCGGCTGCAAGGTTAAAAGACGTGAAAATAGCTGTTCGTCTTTCTATTTCAATTATATTAGCCATACCGATGTATGACTTTAAGGTTGGCTAGTTAAAGAATACTTTTACTCGACTTACGGTCAAGCAAAACGGGGGTCATGCCTTCTTTCGCGCCGACAAAGTTAGCGGCATATTCCAATATTTTTCTTACCTCAACATAATATAATTTTAAATACAGAGAATTACTTCACTCCAACTGAAATGAGTTAACTGTATTTTCAATCAAAAACGTTGATCATTTCCCATACAACTTTTCAAAAAGTTATGTAATGATTCACAAATTTATCGTTTTTAGAAAAAGAAAAAAATATATATTAATAAGAGAGAGAACGGGTAAGAGAGTGCACGATTAGCTTCTTCTGTCCTTTTTGCTCTCAAGAACACATTATTAATCCCGAATCGGACTCGCCCACGAAGAGTTCCGTACCATGAAATACTACGTGCCATATATACCAGCGGGCCCTATAACAGAAGCAAAAAATTAATACATAGATTTTATTTCATTCTTTATTAAACAACTTTTAAAAATAACGCAATTATAATGTAAACCTGTAAAATAAAGTTTATTCAAAGAAGCAATGTATTGCGAAACATTTGATACTTAGTAAAGTGACAGCTATGTTAATGCTAAGGCAATGTCAGTGTTGGATAGCGCACATTTAAAATGCTATTTACTTCGTTTGAAACAATAAATATTATGAAAACAGTATTTTCAGGAAAAGTTTATGAACAGATGTTGTTCTGTTTGACGAGTAATATCTGTTTTAATTTTTTGCTCCTGTTACAGGATCCAACTGGTATACATAGGTATAACTCCAAATACAAAAAATAAAAAAATTAAAAAAATATATTTTTTTGTATTTTTGGTTATAGTGATCCTATGATCACTATACATACTTTATAAGTGTTTATTACCCACCATTCAACCATTAGAAATCGTAGAAAACCCTTAAGAGCCGCTGCTCATTTTCCCATACTATCAATTACACATGGTTATTATGATGTCGTATACAAATGAGGTCCAAACTTAACGTAACCAGGTTAGACAAATCGAGGTTTCGCTCTCACAAGCGAAAATTTGGCGAAACGTTAACAAACGTTACGTTCGCAGTTGAGATAGAATACCCTGATACACAATACAGAGAGCCCTGTGACAGACGAACAGACAGTGGACGCTTAGTGATTGGGTCTCGTTAGCAGCCTGGGTGCGGAACCCTAAAAACCATTAGTTACATCTTTCTGCGTAAAAAGTTTAGCGACCTCAATCAGTTAGCCTCTCAGCATTGACTTCTTCCATATGAGTTTCAACTTCATCAATAGCATGGCACGGTTGTTTTTGGTTCAAATATTTTACCAGAACTTGACTTTTATAAATAAAAGACCATAAAACATCGCTTGTTAACTCTTTATACGTTGATAAATCACGTTAAATGTGTATGTTTAGAGAAGATTTTTTTCGCGGTGGTTGGCCTAGTTTGTTGGTCTAGCATAAGCATGAATCATTCTTTAATGTGGCAAGGAAACAGTTTATTTACTTTTGTAGCTCGGTAGGGTACTCCTCAGTTGTTCAACTCTAGACAGATTGGTCTTGGTTGTATATAGTCCTCCTCGCCGCGTCAGGCGACAGCGACTCCGTCAATTATTCTTGTCCGGGTTATGAAAGGCTGATGTAACTCGCAAAACCAAACTTTGTCTTGAAGATGCGATTAAAAGGTGCCCAATGAAGTTGTCCAGCAGGGTCGTAAGTGTAAGTGTAGGAGGGCTTCGGTTGTATGATGAGATGTATCTATTGTAGATAATGCAATCCGCCTTACTTGCCACGGTCTTCAGCGTTACGGGAACACTGGACTGTGGTGGTTTGTGTCGCAGCTTTTATCAGATCTGTCCGACGCATAGGTGACCGACCTCCTGACCAACCGCTACATGTCGCGATATGTCGCTTATGCATGGTCATGACCATCATTCCCTTGCCCTTATACCATTTATTTGGGATCGGCGCAGCATGTTTTCTTCCTCCATTCTTCCCCACTACTCGTCTAGCGTATGCATTAGGATATTATGTATTTTTATATTAAACTATTGATACAACGATATCAAAACTAAGAGAAAAAATGAAATGAGTTACCGGGGGAACGAGACCGGGAATCGATCCCGGTACCTCTGGATTGCCGGTCCAGCGCATTAACCACTTCGCTACCCAAACCACAACCAAACTTTCGATTTTTTCCTTATGCTATGTGTGTCGATCCTTGCATTGTTTATTTGAAATGTTTTACACCTTAGCTACCTCTATGTGAATATGTTAATATTCATTGTGGTGTGTACCCACATAAAAAAAAATGACACATTACATGTTATATAAATTTAAAGTCTATGTATTTGTTATAATTTTTTGTATGAGTGAAATATAATTTGCTATTTTTTTTGTATGACTGGCTGAAGAAATTATTTTCCTTGTTATTTTGTGAATTGTACATTTTGCATTTTAAACACTCACTAACCATCCTAGACACCAAATCGAAAATTCAGGACTACCGTTTGTATGGTAAAACCACTTTATTCACTGAATTATCATGGTTAAGGATACCGAAGTCATGATCAATTTCGATAATGCTAACGTATTAAATATTAAATTGCATGATTTTTCTACATTAATAAGTATATAACAATGGGCAAGTGCGAGCCCGACTCGCGCATGAAGGGATCCGTACCTATACATATATAATTATAATCTATAACAAGTTTGTTGTATGGGAGCCCCCCTTTAATATTTATTTTATTTTATTTTTAGTATTTGTTGTTATAGCGGCAATAGAAATATATAATCTGTGAAAATTTCAACTGTCTAGCTATCACCGTTGTTGAGATACAGCCTGGTGACAGACGGACGGACGGACAGCGAAGTGTCAGCAATAAGGTCCCGTTTTTACCCTTTGGGTACGGAACCCTAAAAACGGGGCTTAATCGTGCACAAATACTGCACATAAGCATTATTTTCAAGATAGTTACTCGTGTAGACTTGCACGATTATTGCTATTACCGGTCTTTTTCCAGAAGTACCGTAAACCGGGGTTACTTTAGGAAAATTTGGGGCTTCTTTGATAGATTTAAAATGGTTATAAAAACGCAAATATTCATATTCTATTTAGCAAATGAAGTAAAAGGTTAGGTCATTTATGAAAGGAGGTATTTCATTGCCACAGATGATAAAAAAATAACGACATGGCGTAAAAACTGTTTTCCAAAGTAGCCCCTGCACTTTAAAGTCACCCCGTTTTACAGTAGTACTAATAAAGAAAAAGGAAAGTCACCGCGACCACCCGCGACTGTGTTTCGAGTTCCGAAAAGTCACTGTGATTATGTCACACCTGTTTATTGCTCTCAATACGTTGACATTATAATAATATACTGTATCATCATACCGACAGACTGATGGACAGAGGCCTTCACAAAGAATCTCGACGACGATGTATGTATGTAAATTCATTAGTTCACATAAAAACAATACAAAAAGGCTTAAAAAATTGGGTTGTTCGTGTTCTTCTAGCGGCTTCTCCCAACCCTGACCAGATCATCGATTCACTTTCCCACGCTGCATTTTATAGAACACAGTTAACTGTATTTAAGTATTCTTTTATTGAATAAAATGCGTTATCTGCTAAAAAAATAATTATAAACTTTTAAATTGTGGCATGTAGGATTCTCGTATAGATTGTATAACTTAGAGTATGAAGTTTCTATGCAGATGCCTGTGACGTCATAAAAATGAGTAAGTATTCAAAACAGTAATTCGTTTTAGGTATGTCCAATTAAAAATAGTAAAATGTTCAAAAGTTAGTGGTAGTTCATTTGGTTCCGGGTATTTATGATTGTATTTTTAGTGGTTTCAATGACTATAAATCTCTATTCTTAAATGTATTTCTAAAGCCATCTTTGGATGTCCAGCTATTCCTACACCAAAATTGGTCGAAGTCCGTCCAGCCGTTCGGGCGTGCTGAGCTGACAAATAAATGTCTACCACGAGGTGGCGATGTACGGCAATACAGATCCTGCATCGCGCTGTTCAGATTATACCAGAAATAATGACCTCTCTACATGGACAACTAATTTTCAATACAATTTACCAATCTTTTCAATGAAGTGAAAAATTTAAAAATACCACGGTTCAGGCAGGATTCGAACATGCTACTCCAACGGCTTTCCGGGCCAACGCGGGCGTCCTACCAACTGGACCACCGAACCAGACGCCAGAGCCGTTACATGCCTTAGGGTTGCATCGTAGCGCCATAAACCTTTGGTTTACGCACGGTTTACGTTAGCAGACGTTACTGCTTTAATAAAAAATAATCAATTTACCAATTTTTTACCGATTAAGCGAAGCGAGGGAAGTATTTCTCTTTGGCATGAATTTAAATCGATATCTGTATATTCCCTTTTTTCGATCAAAATATTTGAAAGTTTCACCAAAAATACTGACTTGCACACTTATTATGCACACTAAATAATGTGAATTCAATATACTATTTAAAGGTATTTGCAAAACAGTTTTACTGGATGTGAAAAAAAAACTAACCTAACCTAACCCGGCCGAGTCGGATCTTAGTGTGCAGTGCGAGGATAAGTAGTGTGCAAGTCAGTATTTTTGGTGAAACTTTCATATATATCCGATGTACGAACCATATTTTTGGTGTGAATTCGGTTAAAAAGGTCATCTCGTTTTGTATGATGTTTAAGTTTTTTTTGTAGGACATGTTCAGTTAATCTATTGTTTTTTTTGCACAGCATTCGTTTTTCTGGTATGCATTCAGTTAATTAGTGGAGTTACCTAATGTGCTGAAAAATTATATAGATGTGCATTTAAATATATTCCTTTCTTTTTTAGCTTGACATAATGCTCGGATAACATTTTGTCCTAATTTTCGGCTGTTTCCTTGTGAAATTTTATAAACTGGGAACAATATTGATTTTTGCTCAAACATGCAATAAAATGTCGTCATAACGTGTGTGATAACAGGCTTCGAAGTATCACGTTTCGGGCGGAACAACTCGAGATAACTGTAAAGGAATTTCATACAAAATTGAAGGCCTAGGCCGAAAAGTAATTTTTTTGAAAACACGGCTTCGTATCACTATCCGTCTATACCTACTCACGCGGTAAGCCCTTTTTTCTCGGCGTCTGCAGTAATGCTCTATTTTTTCTCGAATCTCCTCATATGGGCGTTGAAAACGTAAAAATGGCATATTTCAGCCATTTTGTTAAATAATCGCGAGGTCTACCCACCACTCACGGACTTTAGTATAATAGTATACAGGGTGATCCATCCAAATGGGTCAGTATTGAGAAGTCAGATACTACTAGAGATAGCGACATCTGTTTTAAGGAACCGTGGCACTGATTTTAGATTAATAATAACGGTGAGCGTCAGAATGACAGGACCAAGAGAGATTTCGGAAGTTTAGATATCCTATGTTTTTGTACCTATTTTGTACCTGATATGAAATAATTTGTACCTCGCAAATAAGGGAAAAATATTATAAATGAAGTGGTCAGCCATTGTGACGTCAGGTTGGCTGGACCAAGCTGGTTTCTTCTAATTACAACTATTTAATTTATTTGTAAAGATTTAATACCAAATTTGTACCTACCTTTGAGTTTGATTAACGTTTACATTCTATCGACACACCAAAAAGCGGTTTACACTCACGTGAAAAAGGGCCCGACATATTTCGAACTCGTATTGAGCTCTTCATCAGAGACCCGTGCAGCGGCGCGGTAACTTCGTCACTCGTAATCGTATTTAATACAATAATTAAATTTGTCTCACCAAAGTTTTAACAAGATTATTCATATTAGGTAATGTTTACGTGTTAGAATAAAATTTATTTACATTGTAGTAGTTTTTGTTATTAATGATTGTTTCTTAAGCAACGTTAAACCCATGTTGTATAATTTAATATGCGCTATATACTAAGCAGTTTCCATTCCAATGGACAATTAGCAATATGAATAAATGGCAGTAATATTAGTGTAACGGCTTGATTGATGAATGTATTACAATACAAATGTATCTCAAATGGCAAAAAAGTGGCAATCACTTACTCAAGCGTACATACACGTGTACTTGCTAGTGTAACGCACACGGTTAGCCACTAGATTGCTTTTGGTAACTACGGCTACCTGTCACCGCTCTTATTTTATTATATAAATAGAGTCCAACTCAAAATTCGAAGCAATTGAGTGGTTATATGGCACACAGATGCATGTTGCGCTGAAATTGATTGCGTTAAGGTAGCAGTACTCACCAGATCCTGATCCGTATTATTACTAGTGGTTCTGTTATCTTGTAATTATAACGATAACGGTCTGCAGTGACATTGACAGCTCTGTCGCTTGTCAATGTCATTGTCTTGGCGTTGAAAGCGCTTACGCTGCGTTTAGACTAAGAGTGCAGTCGTGTGTGTGCGGTTCACCGTGGCGTCACCTATCTATATAGGTTTCACCGGAAGACCAGCGCTGGTTCCCGGGCCTGCATTTATGCTGAGGTGTGACCTTTTCGTGGCATACGCAACAACGATTTTATTTTATTTTATTTCTTATATTTGTTTGTCGTCCAGTTTGTGTATGTTAACGAATAAATTATAATTATATTCTATTCTATTCTATTTTCGAGGTGGTATCTCTGTTACTAGGTGAGGAAAATTCAAAAATATGTCCCTTACTAGGTTTTGATATAGAGCAGCCGAATAAATTGACTACATTAAAGGCGTCTTGGAGTAGTCCCACCTACATCGATGGCAACGAAAATTAAAAACAAGACCTACAAACTGCTCTTGTCATATTTGGTGGTTAGCTCTCGAATATGCACGGCGTTCAATGGAACGAGAATTTTACAAAACGCGAGTTTTTTTTATTGTTTTTTTTTAGTCGAGTCATAATACTTTCCGGTTCATATCACATGGGTAAAACTCACTGGGTCTGCATTTTTTCTTTATTTATACTTAAGCCATATCACAACTTCGCATATTTTTTTCAAATACGAGTATTAGCCATCAAATATATTCTTAGCCAGTTTTTCTCTCAGCCCTTCAATTATTATTAAAAGAATGCTATTCGCTTCTATAAAATTACCAGTAATGCGATAAGGATAATGACATCAAAACGCTCAAATAATCACCTTCCCGCCCCATCTCTTGCAAAATCCCAAGGGAGGCATTCCACGAGAATATCGGACATGTTTGAGACGGTACTTATAAAGAAGTGAGAAAACAAATTTTTGGTATACCAGTATTTTACCTCTGTCAATTTTTTTTTACTGTATATCTCTCATGTTTTGTATCCCTGTGTATTTGAGGTGTGCAATAAAGTGGATTTGTTGTTGTTGTTGTTGTTATTTTGTGTTGATATTGAATTCTTGGACTTTCTGTATGCTTTTAAGGTTGCTGTCAAAGCCATTACGTGCCTGACAAAGTTGATTTTCTGGTGGCACGCCTCCCGAATCAGAACGGCTGCGTACAGCGGTCTTGCCGCGCTAACGCACATTGCAGATATCAAATGCCGTTGTCTGAATGTGGGCCGATCACGCAGTAGTGGTGCACATTATGTATTACCAAGTTAGATGAGACGAAAAAACTGGCTCGCCAGTCGCGACGGGGCTCATCTATAGTCCAGGGGGGGGTATTCGACCAATTTTAGAGATATAATGGAGATCACTCCTTTTCATCGCCATCCGTCACTTTTGACGTGTGCCTACTTGACAAGTGGCGATATCGCAACTTCGTCAGTTCGGACGCGCAAAATTTTCGTTTCCTTTGTATGTGACGGCATAAATAACAGGCGCATACTTTAAATTGACCGGCGCATACTTTAAATTGACCGCGTAGTACGTGAAATTAGTCCGTTACGTTTCGTTCAAAACAGAAATTTATATACATGAATAACATTTTTGACAATCATTATCGCCTTCGTATTTCCAAAATTGAGATGAGATATGTCACTTTTAAGCTCATCGCGTTTTAATGACAGTTCAAAGGCGAGATCACGGAGAGATGACTGTTATCTAACGGTGATCTGACGTTTGGCGATCGACACTCGAATTAGGCCCCTGTACCCTTACCATGAGTTTATACTTACAGTGACCGTACTCACAAGCGTGAGCGTAAACGATATGTATGGAGACTTGTGGTTCCACAAAGTAACCGCTAGGAGCGCTGTACAGTTTTTAGGGTTCCGTAGCCAAATGGCAAAAAACGGAACCCTTATAGATTCGTCTGTCCGTCTGTCCGTCCGTATGTCACAGCCATTTTTTTCCGAAACTATAAGAGCTATACTGTTGAAACTTGGTAGATAGATGTATTCTATGAACCACATTAAGATTTTGATGCAATAATAAAAAAATAATAATAAATATTGGGGGCTCCCCATACTTAGAACTGAAACTCAACATTTTTTTTTTCATCAAACACATACGTGTGGGGTATCTATGGATAAGTCTTTAAAAATGATATCGAGGTTTCTAAAACATTTTTTTTCTAAACCGAATAGTTTGCGTGACAGACGCTTCCAAAGTGGAAAAAAGTTGCCCCCCCCCCCCCCCTCTAACTTCTAAAATAAGAAAATGAAAAATCTAAAAAAAACATATGATGTACATTACTATAAAAACTACCAACCAAAATTGTTTTGAACGAGATCTAGTAAGTAGTTTTTTTTTTAATACCTAACTTTGCACCTAATTTATATGGGGCGCTATACATACCAGGTGCAAACTTAATTTAACCACTTGGGGATGGAAAGTGTTTGTACGGAACCCTCGGTGCGCGAGTCCGACTCGCACTTGGCCGGTTTTTAGTTTGACGACGTGGTAGGCGAAATTTGAAGTGCAGCTGCGTAATGAGCCGGCGGTCCTGGTTTCAAAATTTGAAGCGGCTCAGTAGGCAGCTGCCCTCACCAGGATTTGAACTTCAACTCCTGGTCAGGGCAAATATTTGTGTGATGAACTCAAATACTTGTTCCTGGGTCATGGTTGTTATTTTTTATTTATTTATTTATTCAAGTCAAAATAAGCTTACAGTATACACCAAATCGCTTACTTGTAATTAAAATTTAACATTATACAAAGCAAAAATAATAAGAATTAAAACAACAACACATAAACACACAACAAAAGAACACAGGTTATACATTATGTACATCGTCATCTTGTACCCATAGCACAAGCATTGCTTAGTTTGGGACTAGGTCGATTTGTGTCTGATTGTGCTTAAGAGATTTTTTCTGGCAGTTATTGAGCCATGCAGCTAAAAAAATGTGGATGTCTAACCTAACACAGTTAGGGTTGTAGGAGAATTTAATAAAAGTATAGAAGATATTGGTGGTGCGGAGCAGAGGTCATCATTCCTTCGAAAGAAACGACTTGCTGCATCACATATTAATATTTACCGGAGCCTGACCGCAATGGAATGGAACTAGCTCCTTTCGTGTGAATTTTATTCTACTACTGAAATAACAAATTTCTGCTCATTGCCCTTTGAGTCGCTTTCAGCAGTCCTATCAGGCCTGTTTTGAGTTATAGTTAACTTAATGTTCCCTTGTGAGATTTATTCAGCTGACGGTTTTGTTTATTATTTTTATTTCTATTCTATAAGACTGCACTATGAATTGAACCACATAGTCGGCTTCCATTTTCCATAACTGATTATAATTCTTATTTTCACTTGGAAAAGTATTTTTAACTTCATGACTTTCACAGGTTTGCTAGAACATATTTTCACTTTGGGTACAGTGTGACTACTCGGTACTAAGTTGAGAAATGTTAGGAATACAGGTAGGGAAAATTAAATCAAAAACGGTGGAGAATTATGAAGTTTTATGATTGAATGTCTTGCTCATTAAAATACTTTTCTACTGGAGAGCGAGAAAGACGGCGTGATGCCAACATCATATTTAGATTCGTAGTACTCAGCCCTGTCAATTTAAAGGCTGGTTAAATTGTTAAAGGAGTGCAACTTCTAAATAGTGGCCTTCTCTAAGGATCTCCACATCAACTGCGCGTACGCCGCTCTCATTTAACCAGATCCAGATCAACTCGTCGTTCCATCTTGTTAAACTACCAACACAACCCA
This sequence comes from Apotomis capreana, assembly GCA_947623375.1. Classification (NCBI taxonomy): domain Eukaryota; kingdom Metazoa; phylum Arthropoda; class Insecta; order Lepidoptera; family Tortricidae; genus Apotomis; species Apotomis capreana. The sequence goes on from OX392519.1 coordinate 13,863,492, forward strand.
ACACGGTAATCTTCTTAAACTACCATCTACCCTGTGGAAATAAACTGTTGCATGTTATACTCTTATATTCAAAAGTATTTTTATCGTATGACATGTTAGTCACTGGATTACATATAAAAACAATTTATAGTTAGAATTTTGCTCTTCCCTTCCCTTGACTAAATGCCATACGATAAATAAATAAATAATTCAAAAGTATAGACTTGACGAAAATGCTCGATGCAATAATTCAAAAGTATAAACTTGACGAAAATGCTCGATGCAGAAAACTTTTTATTATTTCATCATTTGACTGATAATAAACCAAGCTAAAGGAAACCATCTACAAAACGAATCAATCGTGCATTATATAATGAAAACTGACGCAATATTCGAACACCTGCCAAAACTAAACTTCAGCATGTGATACTCTTATATTCAAAAGTAAAAACTTGTCAAAAATTATCGATGCAAACCGTAAAGGAAT